>JAJHZJ010000535.1:320000-1593233 GCA_023548195.1 Bettongia penicillata ogilbyi
TCTCCTTTTCACTGAACCCTCTCTCCTTCCCTCTTTCCTGTCAACACAAAGCAATTAGATATTATGCAATTCCAGATTTCCATTAATGGGAGCCTTTGTAGTCAATACACACAGCATTATTCTTTTAGAGTGATATGCTAACAAGTTGACATTTACATTGATTCTCCAATGTGTGGTAATGTCTGTGGTCTAAACAAACTTCATTGATGTTCACTCAGAACCACGATATAACCCAAGCCATCATTTTGATTATATAATCCTACAGACACTCAATTGTAAAACTGAGATATCATAACCTTGTGTAGCACCAATGCGATACCCACAACAGCCACTATGGATATGTATGTGTATTTCCAGGGTAAATTCTCAAAATATAAACTCTCTTCCTCAAAGATAAAACCAAGACATTTATTCAAACACCAGAAAGTCAAATCCATCATAGTAACAAAGAAATCTATACACATTATCAATGCAGGGAGCACAACCATCTCCAAGCTTTCCCTCCATCAGGCCTCCCTTAGCAAAAATCACTCCCTCTCTCTCACCCTAGCTGCTCTACCTGCTCTCTCCCAGTTCTGCCTCACTCTTTTCCTGCTGTACCCTTCCTACTCCACCCTTTCAGCAAATTCTTCCCACCATGGGCTTCATGTGACTTAAGCTGTGGGCTGCACCAAAGCTCAAAGCAGGTCGCAGGGGCCTATTAAGGGGCAGGGAAGATCTTCAAATTCCCTCACCATTACACACTGCAATAAAAAAGTATGGTAACTTTTTAAAGTCTATTATGTATAGTCTATACTTGAAGACTATGACATCTTTTCAACTCTTAATCTAGATCTTTTCAAATGTAAGCTTTCCTGATCTGCAAAGCACCTTACATGACATCATCTTGTTTGATTCTCACCAACCTTGGGAGCTAGGTGCTATTATTATCATCCCTGCCTTAGTATTTCCACACATGATAAACTCACTATGGTTACAGTTCTTTTGCCATAGTGAGTTTATCAAGAATCAATGAGTTCATAGAAACCCAATACCCATATCTGAAATTCAATTTTTATTAAATACAACTTAAATTCTATTAAATATCACTGTACTGGTTGACAGAAAAATGAGTCAGGACATACTTAGGATTTTTTCTAAGAGGAGGCATAGACCCCAAAAGAGTTGAATACTACCTACTTGGTACCTCTCATCATAAAACAACCTGAATAAAAGAGGACTAAAGGTTTGCCAAGCATATAATTACAAATAAGGTTGTTTTCTAGATCACATAAAGGACATGGATAAACGGAAGCTATCATGGGCTGTGAAGTTAGAACAGCTCCACCCACATTTTTAAATAGACTCCAAAAACAAATTGAAAAAGTCCAAGTAAGATGGTCTCCACAATTAAAAGGCCTAAAAAACAAAAAGAAAAAACAACCTAGAGACTGAATTGGCAGCAAACATTTGCTTTACCTTGGCAAGATTTAGATTTAAGGAAGTCCATTTCCTAAGCATTATTACAGAAGATTGAGAGCAGCACCTCCAAAAAAAAGGTATAGGAAGAAGAGAAGTGTAGAAGCCATAAGGAGAAGACAAACATTAAGGAGACTGATATGATATCCCGCCAAGCCAGATCATCTGGAGAACATTTGCAAATGAAACTAGAAGGAATGAATTCAAGTACTTATGGTTTCCTAAAAGTGACAGTAGTAAAACCACCACATCTGGATTCTACCAATTAAGTACACAATGAAGTATATAAGGGAAAAGGTACATCAGTTAGATTGGACCAAATATAAATGAAAGAACTATATAATGGAAATCACAGTTGTGAAAGTATTCTGAGATCAGTTAAAGTATCAAAGGAAAGGAACAGGTGGAAATCATGGGTGGTATTATCAAAAAAAAAGTGTGCGGGGGAATTAGAGTATGTCAACAGCTGTTTATTCTCATTTTTATAAACATCTTTACAAGAATGGTGTATTACAAATCAAGGATATCCTTGATAATAAATGTGAAGAAAGAGCAGGAGAACTTTCATTAACTTTTTACATTAAGACCACAGTTTGCCACCAAATCTTTGCTAGGAAGAAGAGAATAGAATTCTAGGTAGAAGAATTTTAAACTCATTTCTAAATTAGCAGTAATTATGGTATTTATGTAGTGCCTTACAATCTACAAAAGGCTTAGAAAACATCTTTATTTGGTTCCCCAAGCCCCTAAAGATAGGTTCTATAGGTAATGTCATCTCCATTTTCCACATTGGGGAGCCAAAGCTTAAAGATGAAAGAATTTCCAATACTTACATGACACATAAGAGTGAGATTTGAACCTAAAGTTTCTGTACTGCTTCTAGAAAGTAGGAGTATAGAATATCATAGGAAGAAAATAGCACACCTCTTCCCCACCCCACTCCACAGCACTCTTTACAGGGTAGTCATGCTTTATTTAGCCGGAGGTTGGGGATTGGTCATGGAGTCAGGAAGACTCCAGTTTAAATCTGGTCTCGGACATTTGCTGGTTGTGAGACCCTGGGAAAGGCACTTAACCTCAGTTCCTTCATTTGTAAAATGGATAAAATAAAATCTAGGTCCCAGAGTTGTTGTAAGGATCAAATGAGCTAATAATTGTAAAACTTAGCACATAGTAAGCACTACATAAATGCTAGCCATCATCATCATCGTTATTATTCTTTTTCCTTTTAGTTAAGAAAGAAGGTAACTTCTGTTCATTATGCTCCAGTACTGGTTTTTGCCTCCTCCAGTCATCAACCAAGAGAAGGCAGCATTCAATTGGTCAAAAAGATTTAAAAGCAAGAAAAAATAGTGAGAAGTGAATAATAAAGTGCAGCTACCCATCTGTCTCCCAATTGTCCTATGTGCCAGAGATTCATACTGTCAGGTTATCTATAAAAATGGTCTTTTAAAAAACATCCACTCAACTATACTACATTAAACAACTAAAATTGTGCTCAAGATTGATCGACCACAATGCAAAGGAAAATATTTTTCTCCCAATATCAATAAAACACACAAGATAACAGAATGTCATTCAGATAGTTCCACAGATATAAAAATGCAATAGAAGAGTTGCCTAAGATCCTTTTTTAAATCACTTGTCAGGCTTAAGTAACCCAAGGGACAATTAAAGATGATTTGATAGCATAATAAAAATTCTAAATCCACACATTAAGACTCCCTTTGTTTTCTCAAAGCCAAGAGGGATTTTTTCCTTAATGAAACCCTCTTTCCTTCAGTTCTATGATTTGAATATTAGGCCAGAGCTCCCAAAAGATTCTAGTCATTGGACTAGCTGTAAACATCCTGAAGGTCTGAGGCCATTCTCTTCTGAAAGGAAAAGGCCAAGGCTAATCACAGTAATTTAGTATTAGAATACATATAACTTAAGTAAGAGCCAAATAGCAAGGCAAACAATGACCTTTGCTTTTTCACAGGTTGGCCCCTATGCCTTGAACTCATTTTTCCCCCTCTTTAGAATCTCTAGTTTCTTTGAAAGTTCAATTCAAAAGACAAATCTTTTCTGGTCCCTATGCCCATTTATCAGTGCCTTTCTCTTTCCCCTCCCTAAAAAAATTACCTTGTCTATATGTGTAAGCATATTCATTAGGTCATTATCTAACTCTCACAGCCATCTTAGGTCTATGATCAAGGATACATTTCCCTCTCATGCTTTTAGAGGTGCCCCCAATTCAGGGGCAATTTTCCAACGTCATGGCTTAAGCTTCCCCAATGTGCTCCCCAATTCCTTTGAGGATGTCTTGAGCATCCACAATTTTTTTCCCAAATTCTCAAGGGAAAAGCTTCCTGGAGTAAGGGAAAAGAGTAGGTGCTAGTAAAAAGTATGTCAACAAGAAATCAATTTTTTTTGATGTCATGAACTCCCTTTGATTTTCTGATGAAACCCATAAATCCCTTCTCAGAATATTTTTGAATGCACAAAATAAATTACACAGGATTACAAAGGAAACCAATTATAAATAAAACCACACAAACAAAAAAAAACAGAACGTCATTCAAATGGTACCACAAATACAAAAATGTAACAGCATAGTTGCCTAAAACACTTTTTTTAAATCACTTATCAGCCTTAAGTTTTTGTGAACAAAATTTTTTAATGTTCTTTTTGGACCCTGGATTAATACTCCCTATTAGACTCCCTATAGCTCCTCTACCACCCCCCTCCACACCTTTCTGCTTCAGGCGAAATTTTATATTTTTGTCATCAGAAACTGCAGTAGTCTGTATATAAAGTCAAATTGATGTTCACATTACTGTGTTAGAGAGGCCAGTTTAAAAAAAAAAAAAAGAGCCCTTAGCATTCAAATGCTAGAAATGCCACCATTAAGAACACCTATTCAATATACATACTGCATTTCATTTCTGTATGGTCCAATTCTCTCCTGAGAAAAGGGGCTAGATCCCTACAGTCCCTAGCACAGTTCTGAGGGCATGATTAGCCCTTTAAGTACCTTTAGTTGACAAATACACATTTCATAATTTTCCTTCAATATTGAGCTGAAATGGCACATACTTTTCCCAATTCCCACGCCCAGTTACTAGAGCCTTTCCCTCCTCTCCCTCCCTCGCCGAAAATGGTTGCATGTGTATCTGTGTAACCCACATAAATTCTTAAGATCCCTATCTAAGCTTCCACTCTCATAGCTGCCTTGAGGCCAAGAGCAAGGATACATCTCCCTGTTGATATTCTAGGAATTTTTTTAAGGCATTGGAAGAGGAAGGGAGAAAGATTTGTTCTCATCTTAGAAAAGGAATGAAAAAGCGTCTGTTCAAGACTTACTAGTACCAGGCACTGCACATACAAATACAAAACTAAGCCTATTTTCACTCAAGGAGCTTTCTAATAGAGGTGATGACAGGTATAGAGGATTACAAAATTGGAGCAGGAAGAGACTTTGGAGGTCACCTAAGGGTCCTAGGCCTTCATCTTACAGTTGAGGAAACTGTAGCCCAAATAGGTAAAGGAACCTGCCCCAGATCACTAGAGGGCTAAGAAGCAAAGGTGAGATTTGAGCTCAAGATCTCCACCTCCAAATCCAGCACTCTTTCCAACATACATTGTTGGGTAGCAGAGCAGGCAGAAATAGCTAGAACTTAAAGATTGAGAAGTCAAGGGAAACACTCCAATAATAATCATTTTTAAGAACACATGACAAAACCAAGATTTACTTACTAAACAAGACATTAAACCAGTGGAGCAAGGCACAAGCAAAAAGCTTAGGTCTCCCAAAACAAATACATAATGTCCGTGCTTAATCCCTCTCCCTAGTTTCAAGTACCCAAAAATCTCAGCATTTAAATTATTGAAAGCAACATGCCCACAATTACCTGATGTGATTCTTAAAGCAATCAATCTCTGTTTGGAGCTCTCCTTTCTTTTCACAGAAACCTGTTTTCTACAAGAGGAGCCTTTGTAGAGCAACTTTCCACTATAAGGTAATTTCCATTCCTAAGACAGCTTCCAATAATCTTTCTCTTCTTCTCTGCTTTTTCTACCTTCCATCCCCTGCCTTTTAAGGCAAAGTTTTATATAGGCTATCACTATCACAGCTGTTTTAATTTGCACCCTATTGCCCCCAACCAATCAAACCCTTACCATACCTTACCTTGTCCTCCTTCCCCCACATATTCCTATTTCCCAGAAACTTGACTTATTTTATCAAGTATTTTGAACATCTTCCAGAGGTTAAATAGAATTCTATCATGTTAAATAATTGTAAGTTCATCCAAAAGTGTTCCTTATAAGTAGTCAACTATTTCCAACCTCCTCACCCTCAAAAAAGCTATTTAACTGATATATACCAAGTTTTGTTGCAGATCAATAGAAATTGCAGGTGTGCCTATTTAAAAAGCACTACCTCTAATGTTTGCCACATGTGTATCCTGGGACAAGTTACTTAGCCTGGGCTTCAGTTTTCTCAGTTGTAAAATGAGTTGTGTGACTATATGACCCCTAAATTCCCCTTCATTACTAGATCTATGAATTACCAGCTCCAAATGTCATATTCTTTCCACCATGCTATACAACCTCCTAAGGGGAGGGAGAAAGCCTGAAGCCTGAAGCCTAAAACAAAGAAGGCAAACAGCTGAACCAAATGCTTGGGTCTAATTTGAAATATGCTTAAGAGGAAGAGAATGTATAATTATTTTGGAACAGGAATGCCCCAAAACTAAGAAAAAAGGTTATCCTCTACACAGGAATTCTTAACCTAGGGTATAAGAACTTAATTTTTTTTTTTACTATTTTGATGAATATGATTCAGTATATTTAGCCTCCTTTCCAATTCTATGTACTTTATTTTATGCATTTACAAACATTATTGTTTAAAGAGGCCCATAATTTCCACTAGATTGACAAAGGAGTTCATGAGAAACAGAAAAGTAATGAACGTCTGATCAAATACAACTTTGTAAGGCAGAGTCAGTTCCAATCTTGCATTAGTTAAGAAAATTTGCTCACGGAGAGTTCCCTAGATCAATGAATTCACTTACAGGTCTGGTCCAAAGAGCTAAAAAAACAAATAAAAAACAAAATGAAAATGGCAATCCTGTGAGAAGTTAAAGACAAAAATAATGTTGTTAAGTGCTTGTGTTGTATAAGTGATATGGACTGTTCACAAAGAACTACCTATTTTTCCACATCTCCTCCAGGATTTACCATTTTCCTTTTCTGTCCAAGGTCATACAGATAGTAAGTAGCAGGGCCAGGATATGAACTGAGATCTTCTGACTCAGGATCCAACTCTCTTTCCCCTGCATCCATTGAGAGTGTGAGTCAGTTAACAGACGCAGTCATGTTGAGGAGGTAGAGAGCAAAGGAAAGACAAAGAGAGACCTCATAGCACTACATGTCAGTTACTATCAGACCATAGATGTAGAAGTAGAAGGAACCTTGAAGGGGACATAAGGACAATGGAGGACCACAAAACAAAGGAGAACTACTTAGAAAAAGAAAGTATGCTGACCTGGATGTTAGTTACTCTTAGACAAAAGTCTAGCCATCCCACCCTAAAGATGACTCTGACAAAAGACTTCACCTACCTATCACAACACAATCCTTAACTCTCTACTGATCACTTTTTGTTTAAAGTCTTAACTCAAAATGTTTTAATTTTTTCCACTTTCACTAATTCCCCTTTTGGTCTCCTCTTTTAGCTCTTTTCCTTTATTCTCTCATGATGACTCTCTGATTTAAAAAAAAAAAAAATTTACCATCCTGTCAGCCACCCCCACTCTAACTTATCTGTCCTTTATTGTTCTAGTTTTTTTCTAACCATCTTCCAATTCTGACAGTTTTAAACATATGGATTACATTTATAAGCACTCACATATGTATTTAAGCATACATAAGACATTCTTTCTGACTTAAAGAAAGGGTGCAAACAATTGAGAACACCCCCAAGATGAGAAGCATTGTGCTCTAGCTAGAGAAAAAAAACATTAAACATGAGAAAAAAAGAAGAGAAGGCTTGAGTTTAAGTCTGGCCTCTGCCATTTATAATTGATATAACCTCTCTATGCCTCTATTTCTTCATCTGTAAAATGGGAAAACTACTTATAACCTTCAGGATGGTTGTAGGAAAAGTACTTTGTAAAGTGGAATATTATTACATGAGCCATTATCATTATAGACAGCAAACTATATGGACCTTGAAGTTGGAAAAAAATGGACTAAATCTTGCTTCTCATAGTTACTAGCTCATTTAACCTCTCTGAATCTCAGTCTCCTCATCTGTAAAATGAGAATAATGATATCTATAGTATTTATTTCATTGGGCTATTGTGAAGATCAAATAAAAAAATTATATATATATATATATATATATATATATATAGAGAGAGAGAGAGAGAGAGAGAGAGAGAGAGAGAGAGAGAGAGAGAGAGCTTTGCAAACCTCAAAGCAATACATGTAAGTAGACATGGTACCAAAGATTTAGGGATCTTGCAGGTCCAGCTCACCTCATGTAACTCCTCATTTTGTAGATGGGGAATTGAGGCCAAGAGAGGTGAAATGATTTGCCCAAAGACACAGGTAATAAAGAACAGAGTTAGGACCTGAACCTATGTCTAACACTTAAAAGCATTTTCCCTCAACATATACCAGGATTGCCTTTTTCTAGTCTTTGACAATCCTAATTCCTAATGTTTATAATACATTTTCCATCTTCTGTGAAGATTTTACCTAGTGCTCAGCTCTGCCTTCAGAACTTTTTTCCACCACTAAGAGGCAGTGTGGCACATAAGAAAGTATATGACAATTTGAAGTAAAGCCAGCATAAACCCAGAACTGGAAGATGCTCAGAAGCCATTCAGTTCATCCCTTTATTTAATAGCTAGGGAAACTCAACTGAGGTCATTAAGTACTGAACCAAGATCATTCAGGCAGAAAGCATCAGAAGTGGGCTTTGAACCTGTGTTCTCTTATTTCAGAACCATTGCTCTTTCTGGATTGAAATCCCAGTTAACTTGGCCCTGGGCCTCAGTCTCCTCACTTATAAAATGAAGGAATAAGAAAAGATGAATGTCAAAGTCTCTTCCACTACTGAATCTAAAGTTACTCCATATGCCTATATGTTGTTTTGCCTAATTCCCATTATCCCATCTTCCCAAAATGTGCTTCCTTATTTTAGTCAAATGAATGTCATTTTTATGTAGATCAGGATAAAAGATACACAACTAAAGGGAGAATTTGTCACAATTTTCAAAAAATATAATTTCATAAAGAGAACATCTGGCTTCATCAAAGGGATTAGTGACAGTAACACGACAACAGATAGAGCTACTTTGTCTCATTCTCCAGAGGTTTCAGATGGATCCATGAAATGGAATTCCTCCAAAGGCAGCCATGTCCCAATTAAGTATCCTAAGATGTCAGTTTTCTGACAATCTCAGGAACTTCAGTGGTCATTTGGAGACCATACAGAACCTCACCAAGAGACCCCTCTACAACATACCTAACATCCAGCCCTTGGCTAAACACCTTCAAAGTATTGTCTAATTTCTGTCCTTAGTTGATCTCTATTATATTAGGAACTTAAGCTTTAAGGAGGCAGAAATGAGTTAATTTCAGGGGAGTCAGCCCTCCTTAATCCCTTGAGGGAAATTTCCCTACTGAGAGTCTTTGTTAAACAGACTTGGAAATACACTGAATGTTTCATTATTCATTCAACATCCATTTAGAAAGAACCTTCAATGTTCAGGGGGAGGAGGGAGAGAATGGTCTTTTGTTTTAATGTTACACAATTGATTTTGGAGTATGGTTTATGGCCTCAACCTTACCATTTTCTAGTCAAACCCATTTATGGATTTGATTAATTCTCTTTTTTTTTTTATTTAAAATGGCATTAAGTCGCCCGCCGTTGCCACTGCGGCCACCCAGAGACTGCTGAACCCCGCATCCGTCTGTCCATCGGTCCACCGCAGCTGCCACTCACTCCGGGCACAGAGCATTCATTCACGGATGAAAATGAGCTGGTGCAGAAGGCCAAATTGGCTGAACTGGCTGAGAGATGTGATGACATGGCAGCCTACATTATCTGTAACTGAGCAAGGAGCTGAATTATCCAATGAGGAAAGGAATCTTCTCTCTGTTCCTTACAAAAATGTCGTAAGGGTCTAAAGGTTATCTTGGCGGGTTGTTTCAAGTGTTGAGCAAAAGACGGAAGGTGCTGAGAATAAACAGCAGATGGCCTGAGAATAGAGAGAAAATTGAGACCGAACTAAGAGATATCTGCAGTGATGTAGTCTGTACTGGAAAAGTTCTTGATTCCTAATGCTTCACAAGAAAAAACAAAGTTTTCTATTTGAAAATGAAAGGAGACTACTACTGTTATTTGACTGAGGTTGTTGCTGGTGATGATGAGAAAGGAATAGTGGATCAATCACAGCAAGCCTATCAAGGAGCATTTGAAATCAGCAAAAAGGAGATGCAACCTAGGCATCCTGTAAGATTGGGTCTGGTGTTGAACTTCTCTGTGTTCTGTTAGGAGATCCTGAACTCTCCAGAGAAAGCCTGCACCCTCGCAAAGACACCTTTTGATGAAGCCATTGATGAACTTGATACGTTAAGTGAAGAATCATAGGAAGAAAGCACATTAATAAAGCATTTACTGAGAGACAACTTGACATTGTGGACAACGGACACTCAAGGAGATGAAGCTGAAGCAGGAGAAGGAAGGGAGAATTAAACAGCCTTCCAACTTTTGTCTGCCCCATTCTAAAATTGACATAGTAGACCATTTGTTATCCATGATGTCCCACAAATATAGCAGGTGGGGCAGGGCCGTCTCCCAGGCTCGGCTCCCTCAGGAGGTTTATGCAGAGACCTGAGCTTCTGCCTGCCTGCTGCTTGGGGAGTCCCGGGGGCCGCCACTGCTGCCTCTCCCTCTGCAGCTTCCCACCCCTGCCTCTGCCTCTGCCGCTTCCTCCCGAGGGGGCCCGAGCCACGGAGACACCCCGCTCCCCTCTCAGCCAGCCGAGACGTGTCTCTCACTGACCTGTATTGTCTGTGGGTGGAGGGACCTTCTCAGCTGCCGGAGGTTCTGTCCCTGAAGCCTGCTCAGATCAGCTCCTCTGGGGCCACCCAGCCAGGGCAGCGCTGGGGTG
This sequence comes from Bettongia penicillata ogilbyi, assembly GCA_023548195.1. NCBI lineage: Eukaryota > Metazoa > Chordata > Mammalia > Diprotodontia > Potoroidae > Bettongia > Bettongia penicillata. The sequence continues at coordinate 330,629 of JAJHZJ010000535.1, forward strand.
GGGTCCACTTTCCGGGGCACGACAGACCCTGGGGACGGCCCTCCAAGGCTCTCTGGAACGGAAATCTCTTCCACTGTGTTTCTGCACACCTTGCAGTGAAACAGAACTTGTGGGGAGCTCTTCTTACATTAAATCCATGGGCTGTGGGTTCGGAGCTAGCATACGTGAGTCTTTCTACTCCGCCATCTTGACTCCGCCCCCTCTGCTTTCATTATTTTTGCTACATTCACTTTTTTTATTTAAGTGGTTTAGGCAACCTAAGGACAAATGTGCAAGTAAAGATGCAGTAAAAATTAATTGCTTGATGTTCATAAAATCACTGTTTATCAAGCACAGCAGTAAAACAAAAAATCCATGTATTTAATTTTTTTTAGGTTTTTTGCTTCTGTGATTTTTTTTGATACTTGCCTAACAGCATGTGCTGTAAAAATAGTTAACATGGAAATAACTTGAGATAATGGCTAACTTTGTTTAATGTCTTATGAAATTTTCGTGAACAATCCAAGCATAATTGTTAAGAATATGTGTATTAAGTTGATATAAGTGGAATAAAAGTTTTATGAATGGAAAAAAATGGCATTAAGTCAGTTGCTTCAGTTGAATATGAGTAGGTCTCTACTCCTCTAAGCTTCAGTTTTCACATCTGTAAAAATGCAGGTGGAAATCATTCTCCCACAGCTCTGGTCCTCTAATAGGAAGCCTGTGGTCTTCCTGGCATTTTCTCTAACTGTCTCCTATGCTGGGAATATTCTCCTCTCCTCTGCCTACTGAGCACCCTGGCTTCCTTTAAGTTAAGTCCCAACTAAAATCCCAGTGTTTACAGGAAGTCTTCCCCAACTCTTCTTAATTCCAGTGACTTCCAACTGTTATTTCTTATTTATTCTACATCTATTTGCTTGAAAATTTTCTCTCCTATTACAAGTTCTTTCAATGCAGAGATTGTCTCTTGCCTTTTTTCGTATCCCCAACACTTAGCACGTGCCTGGTAAGTAGAAGGTACTTAATAAATGTTTAGGGATTGAGTGAATTTGTGTCATTTTCAATATTCAGTAGCAAAATTAGGACATAAGACCAAGATCATGGGATTTTATTAGTTTGCATTTAGATTTTTCTTTTTAATAATAGTAACAATAATAATAGCTAGCATTTATATAGTGCTTTAAGACCTTTACCTATGTTTTCTCATTTAGTTCTTGCAACTATACTGTAAAGTAGGTGATGTTATTATCCCCATTTTACAAATGAAGCCACTGCAACTGAAAGAAGTTAAGATATCAGGAATAAATGCTCAAAGTACCTCAGATCTTCCTGACTCCAAGTGGATAATCCTCTATCTACTAGGGTTACATGTGACCTCAAGGTCCCAGATTCCCCACCCCTGTACTAGAGTAAGAAAGAACATCCACCTATTTTTTCCCAGCATGGAAACTCCCTGATGTGAAAACTCCGCCCTATTTATGGTACTAAAGAAAAGATTTGATTTACCTATGGCACCCCAAACTCTTCACTGCTCACTTTCTGCTTAAAGTCTCAACTCAAAAAATTTTAATTTTTCTTTAAACTCTGTATATGTAAAATGGGGAACTCTCCAGTATTTACTTGGTCTTAAAGAGTTGGTTAAGGCATTTAATTTGCCCATGGTCACACAGGCAGTAGCTGTAAAAGTTCAGAATTGAACAAGATCTCCCTAATGCCAGGGTTGGCTCTCTATCTCTTATGCAAGTATATGAATCTCTATATCAAATAAAGAATGGCCACAAGGTTTGGCTATGCTTTGAAAATATGCTTCAGAAGGTGTTTTTTTAAGTCATCAGGAATAAATGTGAAAAGGAAAAGAAAGCACCATATTATATTAAAATGTTTAAAATTAAATATTAAATGACAAACTATCATTTTTTTAGTTTTCAAGTGACCTTTGCCCAGGCATTAAACAAAATCACCAACAATAGTAAGAGTTAAATACTTAACTAGCAGAAAAGGCAATAAGCAATGGCTAGATAGATTATTCTAAGTATTAAGATAATAACTGCAGCCTAAGCTAATCAGAGAAACATAATAGAATACTAAGTGCCAGAGGCTACATTAAAAATGTGAAGATCGATGTAGACGTAGACATATGTGTGTACACACACACACATGTGTGTGTGTATATACAGAGAGAGAGATACAGGTATAGAGAAGCATGGTGTTGTAGATAGAAGGCATGCCTCAGAGTTGGCAAGACCTGAATTCAAGTCCTGCCTCTGACACATAATGGCTGTGTGACTATAAGCAAGTCACTTAGGTTCTCAGTGCCACTAAATAACTTTTTAAGATTACAAATGCAAAACAAGTGTAGATCTGCATTAGAAGACAGAGTTTCCTCATACAGAGTTCTCTACATGAATAAATCACAAACAATTCTTATTGCAAAGTTAGAACTAGAGAGGCACCCTGCACAAGGAGAGATGAAGCTAAAGCTTAATGTTCAGCAGGGTTTGAGGCAGAGTTTGCTGAGGTTAACTCTGTGAAAGTAAATTAAGTGAAGTTTGTCTTCAGTCTCCTTAAGTTCTCCACCTTTTCCCTCCCTCCCCAGAAAAACCAATTAGCTAGATCTACGATCTGATCAACACATCCAAGCCAAACCCTGAATATTTCATGAAACGAAGTTCTTTGCCTACTCTTGAGGTCAGATTCGTTAACCAATGACTCTGCTCCCCACCAAACAGATGGTGAATGATCACAAAGGATAATGTTACTATGCCTTCCTACAGTAGGAAGCTTAAGCAGAACTCAGTGGGGGAAGGAATGTGTCCAGAAAATGTGCCTAAAATGGTAAAGCAGGGTTATAACCACACTGGGGCATTAAGTATTACAAGTATTATTATCACCTTTATAGTTGCCTTATTGAAGAATGCACAGCTTCCACCAGCATCCTGTGACTCCTGTCTCTAGCTAGTTGAGCTGTCAATCAGCATCAGACTAGTTATTGTATAACTGCTAGTAACTACCAATTAAAATCCTTGCTATTTGACTTAATGCTAATTGATAGTTTGATCAGCAAGAGACAAGAGGAAAAGAAGAGTAAAATAGCTCATGATACAGTGTAAAGTGGTTTGGATTTGAACACAAGGGACCCTGGTCTAAATCTCTGCTTTGCCACTTATTAGCTGAGAGACCCTTGGACAGATCATTTTGCCTGTCTGAGGTTGTTTGCTCCTCTGTAAAAAGAGAGAATTGGAATAGATGACCATTTAAAGTCCTTTCCAGATCTAAATCTATGATTTCAGGGTCCTAATTAGCACAGAATAATAGGTAGAGCTATAAGTGATCTTAGCAATCATTTAGTGAGTCTATCTCATTTTATATCACCCACAGTCTCATGTCCTCTACCCCAAAAACTTGGAGTTCAAATTGGCCAGATTTAATCCTTAAACCCAAAAGGTTTAGGTTCTCTCTCTTTGGTCATGCCTCCATACCAAAGTAAAATTCCAGAGAACTCTAAATCTGACTCATACCTAGAATTTTCCTCTATTTAGGGATAAAAGGTCCCTTCCAATAAGAATATTGTGACTATATGGGTATCATGTATGGGGCAGGTTTTTATTTCCTCCATCACAGAAAATGTGTAAGATTCAAATGCCTCCCATGCTCATAAGTGAATATAAGAAACATAAAACACTCAAATGGTCCATTACATTTATTAAACTTAGAAAATAAAGATATTTACCATGAACACATATGCCTCACTCATCTTTAAACTGCACCATTCAAGCAACTCACAGCAATGTCATGAAATATTTGCAAGATCTCCTGGCCTCTCCTGGTATGGCTTTAATTCTAGAGTTGCAAATCCTCCTAATTACAGTCCTCTTTTTTACCAAGAAGAGTATTGTTTGGGCAGTGTTCTCCTTCTGGGCATCTGGTGCTCAATCCTCAAACTACAGAACTAAAGAATTCAGAAAACATCATCCTGAAAAACATTAGAAAAAATATCATATAGATAAAATATCAAGATTTGTAACTGTGTTTTAATTTAGTTCATTTTTATTTCTATTCTACTATTGAACATTATGTGTAGGGACTATGGTCCAGGGCCCCACAATTCCTAGGTTCACACAAACTCAGTCCAATCTTGGGATCGACCCAAACATTTCATACTCTTTGACCCACCACTCAGATTTTCTCTGGGAAATTCTCCAAATAAGAGTGTCTAGGAGTGTCCCTAGCTTCTCTCTCACAGTAACATGCATATTGGATACATGACAATCCTTATCCCCACAGACAATACATAAGACATAAGGGACTCATAGAAGCCCATAAGCAGATGCAGAAAACACATAAAGCATTCAGTCATTCCCCTTGCAAGAAACTGAAATCCAGTTTTTGTTGTTGAAGCTGTTCAGTCATTTCAGTCATGCCCAACTCTTTGTGAGCCCATTTGGGGTTTTCTTGGCAAAGACACTAAAGTGGTTTGTCACTTCCTTCTCCAGCTCATTATGCAGATGAGGGACTGAAGCACTGAATGACTTGCCCAGGTCCATACAACCAGTAAGTGTCTAAAGCCAGATTTGAATTTAGGAAGGTGAGTTGTTTTGCTTCAGGCCTTAAACTTTTATCCACTATGCCACCTAGTAGGTTTACCAGTAGAATAAAACTTCCACATTCCAGTAAAACCCTACATCTCACAAATGGTCCTATACAGTACAGTGTCTGGTAGACTTATAGTACCTGATAAGGTTTGGACTCCAAGTGGAAAGTAAACACACTTTGAGGATGCTAGTCAGGTAACCTTCTTCCTATGGGACCTGAAATGTCTGAAATATTCACTGTAGTGGTTGGAGGAAGGGGGAGGGGGTTGCGAGGGGGTGGAAGGGCAAAGTTTGCTCTGCTTTTTTATATGCTATACCTTTATGCTATCTATACCTTTAACTCCCCTATTGTTCTCTGGATACAAGAGTCAAACGGGCAATTCTCTTCTTTTTTCAAGAAAGATGTTGCTTAGGAAACTCTTTCTCCCTAGAACATCATCTTCCAAACTTTGAAATTTAAGTTTACTTACAAGGAAACTCTCAAGGCTAGTGTTACCCAAAAAAAATCTCCCTTACTGAAATAGGGGGGGGGGGGAAAAGTCTTGTAGCATTTTCCTTGATAAAGATCTTATATCTAAGATACACTCAAATTTATGAGAACAAGAAACATTCCTCAGATGACAAATGGTCAAAGCATATGAACTAGCAGGTTTCAAAGGAAGAAACAACATAATCAACAATATGAAAAAAATGTTCCAAAAGACTAATAATTGAAGAAATGCAAATTAAAGAAACATTGAGGTTCTATCTTACATCCACCAGATTTACAAAGATGGCCAAAAGAAAAAAGAAAAAATTGCAATTATTGGAAGAGCTGCAAAAAAACAGGCAGATAAATATATATTTGAAAACAAAGATAACATAAGAATAAATATACTCATAAACAATTTTAAAATAATTATTAGAAATATGCATTTCACATGCCCATCACTACCTTCCTCAGTTTGTCCTCTTAAAAGAGTAAAACATGAAAGGAAAGGGGGCAGGGGAATGAGGGTAAGGATAGCAATTAGTCTGTTGTTTTCTTTTAGAGACCAGCAAAGACAAGAAGTATCACAAAAAAGAGTTCATATTCCCCAGACTACCAGTCAGTCAATCATCTTGGGAGAACCCAAGTCCCTGGAAACCAGTCTGAAATTGATTATCATTATCACTTATCATTATCATTAAGCAAGATACCAACAGACATAATTATACTCCTCAGTTCAACAAATTTCTTCTTCCTTCTTTCTGGATGGACTATGTTGTTTATTCACTAACATTAAACTCGTGGCCAACAGCCCTATAACTCAGGCCTGAATGGTGCTTATCTTGTATGTCTTTTTTTTATGTAAAGGACATCACAGCCTTCTTATACTTAGGAACATTAAACAGCACTTCAGAAGTACAGTTGGGGACGATTTTAAGTAGTGAAATCACCAACAAAAAGCACAAAAATATGAAAAATAGAAAAAAGGATATTTGCTTTCCAAAGCAAGAAGGCAGAACATTGCCTTATTCAGCCTCACTGGGAACATGCCCATCAGTAGATTTGAATTTTTCATCACCTTCTGCATACTTTGTATGTCCTTGAATGATCACAAAAGAACCATGAGTATTCATTTGGAAATTACAGATAAATTTTAGTAAGTAGGTGAATTCACAAATGTAGAATCTGCAAATAATGAAGATCAAATATAGTCTTTTGCTTCAGGAAGGAGAAAAGTCAACTGACAATTTAAGTCTGATAAAAAGTAGATGTGATATTGATTGAGGTTGGATAAAAACAAAATGAAAATTGGAAAATAAAGCTCTGTCAAAGTTTCTGCTCTGTAACAACAAATAGTTCAGGTGAAATTATATTGGAATTTCACATTGGTACTTTTGAAATTGAATAGTTTTTATAACTTTATAATTTCTCATTTGCTTCACTCAAAAGAAGGGCAGCTAGGTGGTGCGGTGTACAGAGTACCAGAAATGGAATCAGAAAGGTGTGTTCAAATCCTACCTCAGATACTTCCTAGCTGTGTGATACTGAGCAAGTCACTTAACCCTGTTTGACTCAGTTTCTATATCTGTAAAATGAGCTGGAAAATAAAATGGCAAACCACCCCAGTATCTTTGCTGAGAAAACCTCAAATGGGGTCACAAAGAGAAGCTACTGACCAGCAACAACATGCAAAAGAGCACTGGATAAGGAGTCAGGAAGTTCTGAATTCAATCCAGTCTCAGAAACTATTAGCTATGTGACTCTGGGAAAGTCTCTTATTCTCTCTATTCCTCAGTGGCCCCATATGTAAGATGGGGATTAAAATAACACTATCTCCCAGAGTCGTTGTAAGGATAAAATGAGATAATACTTGCAAACCTTAAAGCATGCTAGATATTATGTAACCCAAGTCCCAAAATCCATTAGTATGGGATTCTCTCCTCATTGTTGGAGATCAATGCCATGAGCATGTGTGAGGGCTAGAGTGGAGTTGGTGAGAGCAGGAGAGAGAAGAGTATCAAGGTTCACTCTTCAAGCTCAAGAGTCTTCTCAGACTTTTCAGATTTGACTGGTACTTTGGGTACTACTGGCTTGCAGCCTCTGGAGAAAAGACAGAAGATGTCAATCATATATCCAGCTACTGAAGGGAAAAACTCTTGGCAGAAGCTGACATGAAATAAACTGGCAATCTCCATCATGTCCTATCCCCATTTTGCTAAACTAAAGACTTCAGTGAACTTTCCCTTGGGTGAGATCTAGAACTTTCTCCCTTCGTTGAGTTACCTCACTCCCAATGGGAGAGCTCCTTCACTCCACATTTTCTGATACATATTCTTCTATGTATACCTTCTCTGGTTTCTGTTTGTTATAGAATTGGATAAATGGACTTCTTGGCTACCCACTATGTATATACATTGCAAAACTAGTATTTGGAAGACAGGGAATCGAGCTTTCTATATAAAGTTTGGGTCCTACTTCCCCCCCCATACCATACCCTCAATTAATGAAACAGTTATGAGAAGTTAGCTTGAACCTGGAAACCATATCCCTTAGGCTAACAATATTTAAGGGAACAAGTAGATATGATTCTCGCCCAGAACCTCTTCTCTCCAAGGAGAACAGAGTGGCCAAGCTTCTGGCCCCAACCTTCTCCTTCCTTTCCTGGCAGGACTTAAGGTATCTCTTGAAGAAGAGTGAGGGAAAAGAGGCTAGAGATGTCTGCTCTACCTCCCTATGAGCTACACAATGACAATACTTGTTACAATTAATTTTTTTGCAGTTATTAAATCTGAGCCATATGACTTGAAAGCAATATTTCCTCTAGTATTTTTAAGATATACAAGGTCAGTGATATATGAAGAAATTATACGAGCTGCAAACTATAAAGAATGAAAATGTATATAGAGTTTAGAGTTACCTGGCCCATTGCTGCAGAAGGGAATTTGAGCATCACCGCCTTTTGCCATCATGTCCTTCTCGCTTTCTCTCTTTTTAATTCCCCTCTAGTTTGTTTTTGTACAACCTAGGTAGAGTGATCTACCCCCAAGAGGACCTCTTCCCAGTAGGGGATTTGATTTGCTGCTAAAATATCATGAACCATGTAGTCTTGAGACTAGTCTTCCAAGACTACAAACATTCTAGAAATATAGTGAACTCCTGAAAAGTCTCCTTATACCCTTCAGAGGTCCCCAAACTTATTTGGTCTATCACTCGCTTTATAAAAAATTACTCAGTACCCTGCTAGGGTTAGGTTAAGTCAACCCTTATTATTCCACTCCCCCCACCAATTGCACCTGAGGCTACTACTGCCCCTCCCCATCAGTCCAGCACCCCCTCCAGGGATGGTACTGCCCACTTTGGGAACCCATGAATCCCAACTTTTCATTCCACAATTAGAAATGGAAGATTCAATAACACAAATATTGAGGAGAATTAGCACATTGGCATGAATTGGTTTCAATAAAGATGTGAACACAAATATCAGATTGTTCATCTCTTCCAGAGCAAATAGAAACTGTGTACAAAGATAGTGTATATTCTTTAAGGCTTTGCATACATCCTAAGTTCTTTTTCTGAGTTGTAAATATTCTAATGTTCAGCAATACTATTTTGCCTGTATCATTTAAGGCTCTTCAAGTTTAAACACTATTTTTAGCTTTGCCAGAAATATGCATTCCCTAGGTGCATCTTAAAAATACATGGAGAAAGGAGGCTGTTGAGAAGTGACAACTTCTGCCCTGAAATCTCTCATTGTAGAAAATGGAGGCTTAAGTGTACAAAGCTGACATTCCTGGGGCCCAGGGGGGGGGGGTTTGGGGGGGTGGAATGCTAATTTAGCAACAAGATCTGTTCTATCTCCCTATCAATACCCTTCTCAACTAAAACATAAAAAGCATAAAATTCATTGTAAATCAATATAATTGATATACACCTTCACTGGCAATAGCCTCAATTAGTAGCTACTAATTAGCAGTTTTTATACAGGAAAGCTGTATAAATATCCCATATAATATGTAAATGGCTTTTTAAAGAGTCCTGAATGACAGATTCTCTACATAGAAATCCTGGAATCTATAGATTCAAGATTATTTATTGGGAAAGCTATATACTCTGCCCAATAATTTTCACAATTTATTATTTCTTCATTATTATGTCAATTATTATCCAGAGATTTCTAGTTGACACTTTTCAGATATGGGTTTTGGATCTGAACTAATTTAACCATTCTGCAGAACAATTTGGAACTATGCCCAAAAGACTGTAAAATTGTGCATACCCTTTGACCCAGCAATACCACTACTAGGTCCATATATCAGAAAGATCAAAAGAAAAAGGATCCATACATACAAAAATATGTGTAGCAGTTCTTTTTGTGGTAGAAAAGTACTGGAAATTGAGAGGATGCCCATCACTTGAGGAATGGCTGAACAAGTTGTGGTATATGATTGTGATGGAATACAATTGTGCTATAAAAAATGACAAGTAAAGCAGTTTCAGAAAAACCTGGGAAGACTTAAATGAACTGATGCAAAGAGAAGTGAGCAGAACCAGAACATTGTACACAGTAACAGGAATATACTAAGGATGATCATCTGTAAAAAGCTTAGCTACTCTGATCAAGTTAATGATCCAAGACAATCCCAAAGGACCCATAATGAAAGATATTATCCACCTCCAAAGAGAGGACTGACCAATTCTGAATGTAGATTGAAAACACACTTTTTAAAGGTTTCTTTATCTTTTATTTTGTGTTTTCTTTTTGTAGCATGACTAATACAACAATGTTTTGTATAACCTCACATTTAAAATCAAAATCAAATTGCTTGTCCTCTCAAGGAGGGGAGAAGAGTAAAAGGAAGGGAAGGAATTTGGAATTCAATTTTTTTAAATGATTGTTAAAATTTATGTTTTATGTTTATGTGTGATTGAGAATTTATGTTATGTGTGATTGAGAAATATTTAACAAAATAAGTAAAAATAAAAAAATTTTTTAAGATATGAATCTTTTTCCACCATTGGACTTGTGAATTTATTGATGAAAGCAACTCCTTGTAAGAAAATTCCCTCTCTCAGTGAAGATCGTCAATTCCTTTGTAACTTGGTTGCCTAGAGCAGTCTTGGTTGCCTAGGGCAGTGAGTTTAGTGATGTGCCCAGAGAAGCTAACCTAGAACTTCTGTCTTCCAGATTGTCTCTACTTACTATACCATGATGCTGCTCTCAAATGTGAATCTTAAAGAAACAGGTGTGATATAGTAGAAATCACCTGGAAATAGGAATTTAGAGGCCCCAGTACTAATCTTGAGCATAGCTAATTGGTTATGTGACTCCATTGGACTGGTCATTTCTCTGAACTTCAGGCTCCCCACGTACAAGTTCTGCAAATTTGTAGGTCTTCAAATAGTGATTTCTCTTACCAACAATGTGATTTTCCTTATTCCTTATTCATTCATTCATCACTGAACCTATAATTTGTTGCAACATTTATATTCTAAAGTTTAATGCTTATTTCTCTACCCCTATCCCTCAGCTATACAACTTTACTAGAGCTAGCTTATAAAGCCTACCTTCGTGTAGACTGAAAACAGATAGATAGGGCTCATTCTTAAAGATATTTTAGTAATAACATCACAGCCCATACTTCAACCCAGATAAACCTGGGAACATCTAGATTCGGCTCACTTCTAGGGTATCCATGTCAGCTAATCTGCTAGCAGCCAAGGCAACCAAAAAGCATTCAAACACAAATATTTACTACAAAGTGGCTAGGACATAAATGCAATTGGTACTTGAGTCTAGAAGCAAGGAATACACTGACAACACCAATAGGGAAATCCCCATGATGTGAGTGGAATTGGCACTTCTTGAGTAAAAACTATGTCTACATCTCTTCAAAGTCACAAATGTCCCTTTTTCTAGCTTACCCTTGGAGTCTCCTACTTGCTCTGCTTGGTCAAGAATCCCCCTGAAGTGGAAACTTGTATTACTGAAGGTCTCTAGGATGGACATGTGGATCAGTATATTGAACATGTTGAAGTAATTAGCCCCATAAATTCAGAATCATGAAAACTCCCCTATGAGTCATAAAATTCCATGGCTCCCAAAGAATTGAAGCTGAAGGTCATACAAAGGGCAAAGGGAAAGATGAATGGCAGACATGTACACAATGCTAATGAAGACTTATACTAGAGAAGCAGTATAAAGGACATCAGCAGAGGGCTATATGAGTGGGGAGTGGGGGAAGATGGATCAGTTGCAAAACACGTTATGGATGACTGATACTCAGCACACTATATTGCTATCCAGGCAATGTCAAGAGATATAGAGGAAGGTCTCCACTGCATTGGGTGGCCCACCTGTGGAGGATTTAAAGGAGGATATTGGTAAGAGGATAGTGTGCTAAGATAATTTTTCTATATTGACTTTATGATTGTCATTTCCTTAAGAGAGCTAGTCACATCTATAGCTAGAGCTTTCAAATCAGACAATTAACTGGTCAATGACAGAAAAATTTCTATCTCAGCTTTACTTAAGCTGAAACACCAACTATAGCCCTATGGCTATCTTGTTAATTCCTGCTCTGTCTGTAAATTCTAATTAAATCCCCTAATATTTATTTAATTATCTTACCTGATACAGATTTTCCCTTTCTCTGTTCTTTGAATTGTACATCTTTACCTTCCCTTTTTACACTCTATAAAAATTCTAATTGTATCCATCCTGCCTTGCCCTATATGAGATTTTTTTTAAAATGCTACTCATGGCCCATTGGTTTTTGTGTGCCATGGGATTGTGCTCTGAATATATAATAAACCATTATAAAATGCCTCTGCATGTTTATAAGTATAATTGGCAGCAGCACATCTCAAGGAATTCTTGAATATTTTTATATGAATAGGCATCCAAGGAAGGGCTGCTAGCTATACCATTGGAGGCAGTATCCACATCAAGAACATTTGACTCAGAGCCATGGTCAAAGCTAGTGTAATAGATATGCACACACTCTCTTGGTCTCTAGGACTTCCTCTTTACATTCCCATGAGACCTTCTTCCAGCACATAGCAAGGGACAGGTAAAAGGATTTATTTCCCTCCCTCCACACAGGAGTAGGTAATGACAATTTTATAGCAGAAGCAAATGGCAGTGGTAGGCATATACTTGTAACAAGGCCTGAGGAGTATAAGGACAATGTTCCTGAATCCAAGCTCTTAAGCAGAGAAGGGGTAATTTTTAATTCCCTGAGTTTATAATCCTGGAATTCAGCTTTCTAGTAAGAGAAGAGAGATTTTCTCAGTAGTGCCAACATTAAAGCTTACCTCATGGGTAAAACCAAGCTCAAGAGTTCCTGAATTGTAACCCTAGGTCACCAGCTTCCTACAGGAAGATTTCCTCAAGAGTGGGCTTCTTGAAGAAGGGGTAAAGGGTAGAGTACTGGACCTAAAATCAGGAGAAAATGTATTTAGATTCTACTTCTGACACTAGTTATGTGACCCTGAGTTAGCCATTTTACCTCTTGGCCTCAGTTTCATTTTCTATAAAATGAAGGTGTTCTACAGTCTCTTCAAGATCTAAATCTATGATCCTATGACTTGGATTCAAGAATGCTTGCATCCAAATCCTGTCTCTAACATTTAGCTAACTATGTGTCTATGCACGTTATCCAATATCTATGGGCCTCAATTTCTTCATCTGTAAAATAAGGAGTTTGAAATAGATGGCCTCTGAAGTTTCTTTCATATCTAAATCATGATCTGATGATGATCTTGCCAATAAAAGACCATGACAGGGGCAAGAGATCTGGGCCTTAGAAACCTAGCTCTTTTTTGTCTTTGTTCAGTCTTTGTCCCATTCTCTGTGATCCTGTTTGAGGTTTTCTTTTCCAGCTCATTTTACAAATGGAGAACTGAGGCAAATAGAGTTAAGCAATATGCCCTGGGCCACAGTTTTGTCATGAGTTAATTCTTAGATAATACAAGTCAAAAAGTGAACTGGAAATATGTTCAGGGATTTGCCTTTCAGGGATAGTGTGCAAAAATAAAAATAATAGGATTACTAAGGAAACCGACTCTATTAAAATATAATTATCTAAGATTTTTTTTTAATTCACAGTTAAAGAATCTCTGCTTTAGAATGTTTTTTGAATGAAAAAATTACAAAAACAATTAATTCCAATAAATGGCCTCAGAACACTTAAGCTTAATCAGTTTCTAATGATTCATTAACATATAAATTGGGGGATTCTTATGATTAAGAGATTTTTAAATTTGCCATGGGGCACATCAAGGTTTTTGTTGCGATAAAAATTATTTAATAACATACCATGTGACCAATAATTTAGTTGTTCACTTTCAAATTGGCCATAATACAATATACTTGTTAAGTGTATAGCAATAGGCACACTACTTATTTTCCTAGTCCAGCTCAGCCAGAACCATGGGACTGAGAGGTACCTGAAGTCCACGTAGTGGTTGGGCTAAGTTTATCCCAAGGACAATGGATCAGAGAATACAAGTGAAAAGAACCAAGGAAGGGTCATTCTTGACACATCACCAGGTTCTAGTTCTGATAATTTACAGCCTTGTGACAATGGGCCACCTAACCTCTCTGAGCTTCGGTTTCCTTATCTGTAAAATTATGGTAACACAATTTATCATGCCCATCTCATGATATTGTTGTGTCTCTCATAACAAATTATGTTTTGCAAACACTAAAGGGCTATAAACATTTCAGGAATTATTGTTGGTAAAACCAACTATTTCATAGGGTTATTGTGAGGAACTGTGCTGTATCTAAATGCTATCTAAATGAGTTGTCTACTATTGTTACTACTCACTGAATAGTTATCTCCCTTAATAGTAGTACCTTTGAGTTCATGTAAGTAGACTTGGACATGACTTCTCCAGTCCTGAAGCTATCAACAGCAAAAAAAAAAAAAGAAGTTTAAAAATAAATAAACAACTTCAGTGATCAAGCTGGAGAGCTAATACAATGAAAGCATTTTTAGAAATGTTGATTTGATTTATTAAACGGCTGCTTGCCCAAAATTTTCAAAGGTCCTTTTGATGTTATATGGGAGATTAGGGGTCAGATGCATAACAACTCTTAGATTTAAATCTGTTACTGTTGAGTTTGAATCTGTTATTGTCACAAAACTCTGCTAAGTAGGTTCAACATAAATGTCACTCAACAGCAAGATAATCCTTTTACTTCTTCACTGACTCTTTACCTCCATCTCCACAGCAGCTCTCATAGGATCACAGATCTGAAGCTAGAAGGGACCATAGAGGCCATCTCTCATTTTAGAACCAAGGAAACTGACGTCCAAAGAGCTTGAGTTATTTGTTCAGGGTCACGCAGTTAGTAAGAACCTGAGGAAGAATTTGAAGACGTTTCCTGACTTCAGGTCCTATTAACCACGCCACCAAATCTCTTTTCTCTTCAAGTCTCTCATGGCATTGTTCAAGGAGGATAAAAAATTACTTAGGATAATGATAGAAAATTATGCCTCCCAAAATAATAAAAGGTGGTTTGGGGGAGACGAGACTGAAGAAGCCTTGGACTAAGATCTCCTGGGAGAATTTATAGGTGAAACCAAGAGGAAATCAAACTGCTGACATTTGTAGTGATTTCTTCTTATCACTGACAATAGTTGAATCATTACATTTGAACTAAACCACCTTAGGACACAGTGGACTATGTATGACAAAGGCAATGCCACTTAAAATGTAATTGAGAATTCTGTCTGGGCCAGATCAACTGTATGCATAAAAAAAAATCTGTTCTAGATACACATTTCATTAAAAACCAATTCAATTCAATAAATATTTATTAAATACCTACTATGCATCAAGCACCATGCTAAGTGGCAGGGATACAGATAAGAAAAAGAGACAGTCTCTATCTTCAAGGAATTTACAATCTACTGAGGGAAGAAAACATACAAAGGGGAGCTGAAAAGATGAAAAGGGAGAGGGGAAGTGAGAAAGAGGTAGGGGGTACTCAATGTGAGGGGGTTCCATGGAGTAGAAGCCACGCAGAGTTGCTGATTAAGAACGGAGTTACCAGGAAGACTGTGAGACATCTAGAAAGAAGATCTGGGGAAGAGTTTAGTATTCCACCCTCCAGCCCTACAGTCAGAAGGGAGACACAATTGAGGGTGAGTGAAAAATGTGTCAAGTATCCAAACCTGAGTCACAGATGGTTCTTTAAATAAAAAAGGACTCAAAACCTCATAGCCATCCCTGATTCATTCTTCTCTTTCACCTAACATATTCAGTAAGTCTTCATTACTAAGAAAATAACCACTTAAGTAACAGGTATAATACAGAGTGACAAGTAAGTGGCACAGTGAATAGAACTCTGGGTCTAAAGTCAGGAAGACTCATTTTCTTGAGTTCAAATCTAGCCTCAGACACCTGCTCTCTATGTGACCCTGGGCAAGTCACTTAACCTGTTGGCTTTAATCTACTAGAGAAGGAAATGGCAAAGCAGTCCAGTATCTTTGCCAAGAAAACCCCATGAACAATATGGTCCAGACAGGAATGAATGACTGAACAACAAAAGCAGCCATAACAACAAATCATCATTAGACTGGTAATCGATATGAATTCTGCCACTGGCTTCTACACTAGTAGACTCCGAAAGATCTCGCAGGCACTTCCATTGTTCAGATAGACTTTTTGCTTAAATCTTTTCCAACTTCATCTATTTCTTCCCTAATGCATTTCACATCAGTAATTTTATTTTTATTGTTGCTACTGAGTTTCATGTGTTTGACTTCTCAATATCAGTACTTTAATATTTTAATTGGTTAGGCAAAGCCCTGAATAACTCATTTAATCATTGGAGAGAAGAATATTTCATACATGAAACTATTATTACTATAATAATACTGTAAAAATAATTGCTTATACTAATTTATACAATGCATATTCAATATAGGTGGAATATGCTATAGCTTGTATGCAAATTAAAAGAGAAAACCATCAGTGAAGAAAAGTCTGTTTTTCTTTGCCTTTGACACAAAACTGAATTCATTTATTGAATTGAGAGTAACTTTTTTCCATTGGTTAATATCCACTCCGACATTTGTAAGGGCCTGCTCTATATTCTATGTGAAATAGAATTAAATACATTATAAAAGATTTGTGCATGTTTCAGGAGGGAATTTTTAATTTAATGTTTTGGGTTCAAATGGAAAAGTGTAAAGAGAAAAAGCACTAATGACAACATCAAATGAAATAACATGTAAAGGGCTTTGCAAAACTTTAAAGAACTATGTAAATGCTAGTTATTAGTAATAATAGTAGTCCAAGAAGAGATCTATTTCATAAATTGTCCCTATGATTTAATGTACTCAGATAATTTTTCAGAACTATAGTAATTAGTAGGCTTCACATTAGTAGAGGGAAAATGATGAATTCTAAAATACCCTATGAGGTCATAGAAAGGTTAATTGCTGGATCCAGCAATAAAGGATCAAAAGCTTGATGCAAATGTGGCATCCAAACTCTCTAATACTGACTCTTTCCAATGCTTTGATACTCAAGGGATAATAATCTATCTCAATATGCATTGCAGGAGTCCCTGTTTCCTTTGATTCTCCTTTGACCAACCCAGCATAAAATGTATAACATCATAATGAAGCAACGGTCATTTATTTAAAACAGAGTACAAAATAAATAACAAGGAATCAAATTAAGCAGCAAGCTCTCATGTCATCGAGATCTCAAACCCCCCTACACCTCTCCTAGGAAGTATTATTCCTATTAACCACTCTGAATTTCTGCTGCTAATTCCCAATACAGAGGGAATAAAGTATAGCAAGTCACTCATGGCAGGATGTTAGGTTAGTGTCCACAGAAGAAATACTAAGTGCACTTTGTTTTTTTGGTGTTGGTTTTGTTTTCAGCACAGTGCTGCAGTCATGGAAAATTGAATTAGGACTATTCATTGCCCAGAGGCAGCCAGCTGACACAACAAATAGAGTATTGGGTCTGAGGTCAGGAAGAACTGAGTTCAAATCCAGTCTACAACATTCCCTAGCTGTGTGACCCTGGGCAATTCATTTAACCTCTGACTCAGTTTCCTCAACTATAAAATGGAACAAATAATCTTTCTTATCTCCAAGGGTTATTATGAGGATCAAATGAGATAACATTTGTAAAGCACTTAGCACTCTGCCTGGAACAGAGTGATATTACAGATGTTATTGCTATGGTTACTGTTGGATCAAAGGTAAACAAATGGGAATTGAGAACAACATAATCAATCTCCACCACTGAAAAAAGTCTCAAATAAATGAGCTTTGAGGTTCAGATTATGGAGTGGAAATTGGTCGGCAGTAAAGTGTAATCAGCTACCTCTGTTTTCAAATTTATGTTTTGAGATCTTTGAGCAGAATAATTGGTGAATGAGAAAGAGAATATTGAACAGGACTGTTTCTTGATTTATCTGGGATAATTAAAAAGGGAGACCTGAAGGGTCTTGGTCATGATTTCAAGTGTTATTATCTATTAAGTTATCATTAGGAAAGGAATGAGAGACCTTTCTGACAGGTTTTAGAAGAGAAAATAAAAGAAAGATTGATTCAGTATTAATGTTCCTAAGTGACTGCACGATATAACCCATACTAAAAGGGGGAACAGAGATCAAAGAAATCTCTGCCCATGTGTAGATATTGCTACAGAATTTAGAGGTTTATGACTTTCTCTTTTCATACATGGAATGATTAAAAGTAGATATTGGAGGAGCCAAATAACCATCCAACCCCTTACATTCCAAGCCAATTTTGAGGGAGAATAGTGGGATCAGGAATTTCTATGCTCCATGAAAAATTTGAAGAGGACTTTCTACCCCAGAGATATTATTAGAGCCTTTATGAGTAAAGTTCTCAAAATTTAATTTCTTTTATAGTGCAGTATTATTTTGTTGTTATTCTTCCTGATCAAGAAATTTTTTTAAAAATTATTTTGGCACAGACAAAAGAGTCTCCATTCAAAATGTCCACAAAAGAAATGTTTTGTTGGCCCTACTTAACAGTTTCCAAATCCAATGACTTGATTGTTCATTTGTTTTCTATGAATACAATTGATAAAATCTGGGAGAGGATCAACAACTGGTGATGAAGCTCTTCTAGTTTTATGGAGAATTATAGTTCATTACTTTTCATAACTAATATACCCTACCTATTAATATAGAAAATAATAGAAAGAATAAGTCATGCTTATATTAGACAATTGACAAGGACATCATTCTTTCCAGGGAATCCAGAAATTGCCTTAGATTGTTTACTTTAGAGTGACAAATCAAAAGGCCTTATGGAAGTACATATATTCTTTTCACCACCTTTGGGGTTTCTAAATATGAATGCTAACTCAAATTCCATAAGAGAAGAGGAATAAATTTGCACTATTTATTAATAAAGCTATGTAAGAATGTCTGTATTTATATATGTAGCCTACAGCAAATAATTGCAATTCATTTACATTCTTCAAAGTGAGAAAGGATAGCACTTAGAGTTAAAAATTATGAGAAGCAAAACCATATCTACATCTATGTACATACATATACACAAAAGTATATTTATTATAGATGCATATATGTATGTTTATATTAGATACAAACATATCTGTGTATATGTTATATATTGTAAAACATTAATGATCAATTATTTACTTATAATCACATTCTTTAGTCATGTATATAGTTTTGTTATAAATAATAGTAGGTTAAAAAGTGTCATATATGAGACCCTGTGCAGCCTGACAAGGAGTTGACTCTAGTTAACTTCTCTATTAGCCAACTTCCCCATTTTTGCCAAGCTGAGTTTCTACAGGGCTCTTGTAGAGCTTACTTGATAAGTTCCTCTTCCCTATTAAAAGCCTGTTGCAAGTTACAAATCATACTTATTCCACTTTCAGTAATAGTCACATAGGGCTAGAAATGCCTATAACCTAGAGTTTGTTTGCTTGTTTCTTTTTCTGGTTGAAATTTTTAAAAATTTATTTAGTATTTTATTTTTCCCCAGTTATATGTAAAAACAATTGTTAACATTCATTTTTAAAACTTTGAGTTGCAAATATATATAGTGATGCAAAACACTTCCATATTAGTCATGTTGTGAAAGAAAACAAAAAAACAACCTCAAGAAAAATAAAGTAAAAAAGGTGCTTCAGTCTGTATTCAGACACCATCAGTTCTTTGTCTAGGTGGGGATGGATAGCATTTTTCTTAAATCCTTCAGAGTTGTTATTAATCACTGCATTGCTGAGAATAACTAAATCACTTCCAGCTGATCATTTGACAATATCTCTTACTTGGTACACAGTATGGTTCATTTTGCATCAGCTCATGCAAGTCTTTCTAGAATTTTCTGAGAGCATCCTGCTCATCATTTCTTATAGTATAATAGTATTCCATAACGATCATATTCCCTAATAATGAGATAGTTCTTATGAGCTGCATCATTTTCCCATGTAGAAATGTAAACAGTTTAAACTGATTAAGTCCCTATGATATTCCTTTCTTATTTACCTTTTTAAGCTCCCTTTGAGTCTTCTATTTGAAAGTCAAATTTTCTATTCAGCTCTGATTTTTTCATCAAGAATTCTTGAAAATCTTATATTTAACTGAATGTCCATTTTTTCTCCTGAAGGACTATTCATAGTTTTGCTGGGTAGGTGATATTTGGCTATAATCTTAGCTCCTCTGCCCACTGGAATATCACATTCCAAGCCCTTCAATCCTTTAATGTAGAAACTGTGTTATCTTGACTGTGGTGCCATGATACCTGAATTGTTTCTCTCTGGCTGCTTGCAATATTTTCTCCTTGACCTGAGACCTCTGGAATTTAACTATAATATTCCTAGTAGTTTTCATTTGGTGATCTCTTTCAGGAGGTGATCAGTGGATTCTTTCAATTTCTATTCTACCCTCTGGCTCTAGAATATCAGGGAAGTTTTCCTTGATAATTTCTTGAAATATGATGGTTAGGCTCTTTTTTTGATCATGACTTTCAGATAGTCCAAAAATTATTACATTATCTCTCCTGGATTTATTCTACAGGTCAGTTGTTTTTTCAATGAGATATTTCACATTGCCTTCTGTTGTTTCATCTTTTGGTTGTATTTTATTATTTCTTGATTTCTCATAAAGTCATCAGCTTCTATTGGCTCAATTCTAGTTTTTGAGGAATTGTTTTCTTCAGTGAGGTTTTATACCTCCTTTTCCATTTGGTCAATTTTACTTTTTAAGGAATTTAGTTCTTCAGTGAATTTTTTTTTCCCCCCATTCAGTCAATTCTGCTTTTTAAGGCATTCTTCTCTCCATTGGCCTTTTAGACCTCTTTTACCATTTGGCCTAGTCTGTTTTTTAAGGTGTTATTTTCCTCACTATTTTTTGGATCTCCCTTACCAATCTGTGGGCTCATTTTTCATGATTTCTTGCATCACTCTCATTTCTCTTTCCAATTTTTCTCTACCTCACTTACTTCATTTTTAAAATGCTTTTTGAGCTCTTCCTTGGCCTGAAAACAATTCATATTTTTCCTAGAGGCTTTAGATGTAAGAGCTTTGACTTTATCATCTTCTTCTGAGAATGTATATTGATCACCATACTAACTTTCTATGGTGAGAATTTTTTTTGGTTATTTGCTCATCTTCCCAGACTATTTCTTGACTTTTAGCTCTTTGTTAAAGTAGGGCTCTGCTTCCAGAGTAGAGGGTTCACAGTCCCAAGCTTCAGGAGTTTTGTGCAGCTGTTTTTGGAGATACTTCTAGATACCTGTAAGTTTTCAGTTTTTCCAAGGTGATATAATCTGAGAGGTGTGTTCACTATTCCCCAAACTGTGCCCTGGTCTGTAAGTGACCACAAGCATTCTTTTCTGCTCTGGAACTATGCTAATTCTCCTTCTCACTCTGGGACTGCCAACCAGGACTGTGACCCGGATCCAACTATGGACAAAGCAACAGAGTACTGCCTCAGTGTTAGCAAAGAGACCCCAGTAATTTCCTTCTGACCAGTTGTTCAACCCTTACCATCTGTGGGCTGAGAACTCCATAAGCAGCTGCTGCTGCTGCTGCTGATTCAGTAACTCCCAAAGGCCTGCTCCTGGTTTTCCTGGTGTTGGTTCTGTGCTGGCACAGCCTGCACTGGACTGTAATTCACTCTCACCCAGGTATAACAGATCTTTCCTGATGACCTTCTAAGTTGTCTTTGGCTGGAAAACTGTTTAACTCCATCCTTTTGTGGATTCTGCTGCTCCAGGAATTACTTTATGGCATTATTTAAAGGTACTGGGTATGGGGGGAAGAACTTAGGTGAGTTGCTGCCCTTTCTCTGTCATCTTGACTCCACCCCTGACTTTGAGTATTTTTAATTTGTTAAGGTTTCCTATCCTTGTAAAGGTTCTCTGTTTTTGTCAGGGCTGCTTACACAAGATAGATTTCTAAGATGTTAATGAAAACTCTTACAATATTCAAACCAATCAAAAAACATAAAACCTCATGTTAATATCATATTCTTCAGTCTATGATCAATGTTTCTCATTAATTGTTTGTGTTATTCATTTATGCCTACAAAAATGCTCTGTAAGCTCGCAACAAGTTCCTTGTACCAATATTGAGGTGGTTTTGGACCCACTTGATCAGCAATTGTGTAGCCATTATCAATAAAGTGATCATGCCTGGAACCCTTTATCTCAATTTCTCTTATTCACAGATTTCAATCATGACACTATCCATATATATATACATATATATGTATATGTATATAAATATATATATAAAACATAAAATATGTGTGTATGTATATATACATGTGCATATATAATCAGTAGAGGTATAGAACTCCAGAGACAAGAAATTATGGAAAGCAATGTATCAGTTAAAATTTTATTATCTTTGCCGTAAAACTAGGGAACTTTATAGGGTATACTGTTGCTTCCTTGTGTAAGAACCAGTTCAGATTTCAAGGCCAGATCTCAACTATCATTTTGTCTCCATCTCTCTGTCTGGCTCACCTAAACTAACTAAAACTTGAGCCTTATTCCACCATGAGAGCTTTGTCTTTCTTTTATGCTGAAAGTTGCAGATCTAGAGGCAGTTTAAGTAGCATAGTGGACAGAGTATTAGGACTGGAGTCAAGATGTCAGGAAGACCTAAGTTCAGATTCCACCTCAGACACTTACTAGTTGCGTGAGCCTGGGCAAGTCATTTAACTATGGGTAATAATAGCACCTATCTTCCATGGTTGTTATAAGGAGTAAATGAGATAATAGATGTAAAGCACTTAGCACAGTGTCAGGCCTACAGAAAATGCTACATAAATATTAGCTATAATCTCCACATAGGCTTGTGAGAGATGTCATTCTCAAAGAGAACATGGGATAAACATACATCCATTACATTTATACTTGAACCTGAATGGGTAGAAGAGAAACTCTTCCACGTCTATCATTTAAGAAGCCATAGAATTTTGTGTTGAGAGATCTTAAAGATCATTTAATTCAAATCCCTCATTGCATAAATGAGAAAACAAAAAGCCCAGTGAGAGTGAGTGACTTGTCCAAGGTTCTGCAGCTAGTTAGCAAAAGACCTAGGACTAGAACCTAGATTTCCTGATTCTAGGTGAAGGATTCTTCCCACTGTACCACACTGTCTCCTGCATAATTTCAGCAAGTATGACCACTTAGAATCCCTGGCTCTACAGCAAATATTAGCATGTAAGCTACAATAATTTTCATGATCATTTGCATAGAACAGATAATGTGGTAGATGGGGCAGAAGAGAAAGCAATTGCAGGATTCCCCTGAACTTTTCCCAGGGCATCAAGGCTTCAGGGAACCCAAAGGAAGCATAAATTGGAAGAGAGCAGGTGAAGCTGATTTGTATTTATTGTGAGTAGAGGTTATAATAGTATGATAGAAAGAGCACTGAACTTAGAGTCAAAAGAGACCTGGGTTTATATCCCACCCCTGACAAGTAATAACAAAAATTCACTCTACACACACTAAAATCCATCTTATTTACACTAAAATTCACCTTCCGTACAACAGCGGAGCAAGAGGTCCTGGGAAAGGATCCTGGGGATGACAGTAGGAGGCATTAATAAGGTTCAGCAGAAGAAAAAGGTGAGGATGCCACTCAGAGAAGGGTTCCCCTGAGGTTTTTCTCATAGCATTGGAGCTTCAGGGAAGCCCAAAGAATCACCAAGTAGAAGAGAATAGATGAAGTGGCTTTGTTTTTTTTTTGAATAGGGACTGTTTCATTGTTTGCAAAGGCACAGAAATAAGCATAGGAAGAAGAGCATGAATTTAGAATCAGGAGAAATCTGGATTCATATCCCATCCCTGACATGTAATGAATGTGCACCATGGGTATAAGTCACTTCACATCTGTGAGTATCAATCTTCTAATCTTCAAAATGGAGTCATGAGATGTACTATAGGGATAGCATTTACCAAAGGAAACTCCACCTGCCTGTACTAGTTGTAACTCTGTGGTCTTCCAAAATTATGAAAGTGAAAAAAACCGAGAGCTCAAAATTCTAACTGCAAACATAAAGGCAATATAGTATGGCATAGTGAACATGAATTGAAAAATAAATAACTTCAAATTCTTCCTCAGACATTTTTTAGTGTTACATAGTGTCAGGGGCACAATGGACCAACGCCCTTCCTGGGGGGAAGAGAGTACTAGCAAGTCCTGACCTGCTGACGTGGCTCTGCCAGCTCAGCACTAGAAAGACTTCCTGGTCTGAGACTAAGCAGCCACCAACCAACCAGAAGGGTTAGGGATAGGGAATCGTGCCCTTTTTTGGTTTGGTCTGGAGGGGCTCGCACCAATGAGATGAAAGCCTCGCCCTCAGGGTGGATCGGGGTGGCTACCCGGAACAAGTACCCTACTTAAACCAACGCCCTTAGCTGTTGGGGGGGTGGGGGGACTCCTCTGCACTTAATAAAGTATATGCCTCCTGAAGAAGTGTCTGACTGAGTCCCTCCGCCGAGTCCCCCGGGGAGGGAAATCCGGAGACGTCCAAAGCAGAAGCCCACTGAGAGAGTGTCACCTGAAGGACCCGGACCCGGGTCAACATAGAATATATGGTCTTAACTTGAGTATCTCCTAATTTCTGGAATAGCATGAATACAAGGAGGAGTTTCATAGCCTTTGGCTGAGCTGATTAAGAAAGACATACTCTACACTGCAAGAGAGAGGCTTTCTAGAACCAATGACCCTTCTCCCCACCCCACATACACACAGTGGGTGATGGATAAAATAGTAAGTAGTCCTAACGATGGCTCCTCACCTGCCCATCAAGTGAGGAATTAACAAACTATACTATACTATAACAAACTATGATAAATAAATGGAGCGAAACACTATTGTCCTGTAAGAAATTATTGAAAATTGCTCCAAAGAAACCTGTGAAGTCTTGTATAAACTTATACAGAGTGAAATAAGTAGAAATGGAAGAATAATTTATACTATAAGAACAACATGATAAAAGCAAATAGTTTTGAAAGACTTAGTAATTATGATCCACACAATGATCAATTATAACTCCAGCTAACAGGTAATGAAGAATGATATCCAAATCCCGATAGAGGAGTGATAGACTAAATATATGTAGAAATAGACTGGTCAATATAAGAATTTGTTTTGATTAACTATATAAATTATATATATATGTATATATATGAATTACACAAAGGATTTTTCTTTCTTTTTGGGGGGGAAGGGAAAAAACAATAAAAATGCTTAATAATTTTAAAAAGTTTAATTTTTTAAAAAGGTGGCACCTCACTAGAAAACTAAAGCTGAGGCTCAGTGGGAGGTTAAAAGAGCTACAGATTTCTCCTTCAAAGAAAACCCTAATTCTCTCCAATGGAGGAGAAGAATATATAACCAGGACTTTTGCTAATAACAGTGTCCAATTTGAACTTATTCAGTTCACAAAATCAGTACCCCTTAAGAACTCATCTTTTTAAAATTTATATTGATTGTAATGTTAATGTAAGGTTAATGGGGGCGGGGGAAAGAGTTAAAGATCTTCCCAGTCCATTATTAGGCTTCAATACCTTTTGTTACTTTCTAGTGCACTAGAGGCACTGGGTCAGAGTGTCGTGCCCTCTGACTCTGAAAAGTATATAAATACTCTGAGGTGAGGTTTTACTTTGGGGCTTACTCATTGGAGTGTTTGTTTGGCCAGACAAAACCTTGGATAGCTACTAAGGAGCCCTCTGACTTTGAAAACCCAGATGTTGGTGCTTCTCTCTATGTATGTATGTAAGGATCAGACAGTTGGATCTGTCTGTTGATCTGTATGACAGTTGGAAGTCCCATCTGTTGGTCTTTATTTCTCTGCTTGTATGCTCTCTGCTGGCATACGTGTTTGATTAAAGTGATTGTTGACCCCTCAAAAGTTGCTTTCCTTTTAGAAAAGCAGCAGGCTGTCCTATGTGTGCCAAGGTGCTTACTGCTATACTAATCTGACTTTTGGAGGGTACAGAGCACAACTGAGGTACTTACAAATTCATCCAAGATTTCTTAAAAGTTGGGCATTGATTTGAAAAACATGAAATAAGAGTACTTCAATTTACAAATTTTGATCAAAATAAGTGAGCTTATTGTAAACTCGTTATACTTCTTTTTGCTGATGACTTACTTTATGCTATGTTTTCAAATCCTAGATAAGAACCAGGTGCAAACATTTTACAAGAATTTTTTTCTGAAATGATTACATTATTTTTAAAGAACTGGTCATTATCACAGAGTGATCTAATAATCATCAAAATGAATTGCTACTTCAGTAAAATCTTACTTAAATATATAAAGAATTCAAATAATTATGTAAGAAAAAGGCATTTCCCAGGTATTCTTCAAGCTATGAATAGGCAGTTCTAAATGAAGAAATGCTACAAAACAGTAATAATAAGATAAATACCAATTAAAACAGCTTTAAGCTTCTGCTTTACACTTGTGAGATTGGGAAAAGATTATAGAAGTGTACAATAGTCATTATGGAAGGATAGACACACTAATGAATGGTTGGTGAACCTGTGAATTGGTTCAACCATCCAGACAAACAATTTGGAGCTGTACTCAAGAAATCTTCACATACGCCCTTTCACCTTTCAATTCTACTATTTGTCCTATAAGCCAAGAAGCTCAAGGACAGAGGTAATGTTTATAACACTATTTTTGTTGTAGCATAGAACTGGAAACAAAATAGGTATAGGAAGGAAGGAAGGAAGGAAGGAAGGAAGGAAGGAAGGAAGGAAGGAAGGAAGGAAGGAAGGAAGGAAGGAAGGAAGGAAGGAAGGGAAGGAAGGAAGGAAGGGAGGGAGGGAGGGAGGGAAGGAGGGAGGGAAGGAGGGAGGGAAGGAGGGAGGGAAGGAGGGATGGAGGGAGAAAGGGGAGGGAACAGGAAAAGGGAAAGAAGAAGGGAAAGGGAGAGGGAGAGGAGAGAAGAGCATTTACTGAGTGCCTACTATGTGCCAGGCACTTCAATTTACAAGTGAAGTGCTTTACAAATATTATCTTGTTTGATCCTGGGGAGATAGGTACTATTATCCCCATTCCATAGTCGAGGAAAGTGAAGTTAACAGAGGTTAAATGACTTATCCAGGGTCATGCTGCTAACAAGATGTGAACTCAGGCCTTCCTAACTCTAGGCCCAACAGTCTATCCACTGAACCACCTGAAATATTATGTGCCATAAGAAATTATGAATATAATGGATTCCCAGAAACTTGGGAAGACTTGTATGAACTGATGCCAAGAAATTAGAACCAAGAGAACAATTCATACAATGTAGATAAATAATAATGTGAAAGGAAACAACTTTGAAAGACCTCAAAACTCTGATCAAAGTAATGAACAATAATGACCCCCCAAAAATGATACCTTCCACCTTTTTGGCACAGAGGGATTGGACAGGAGGTGCAGAATGACACATGCATTCTCAGACATAGTCTACGTATTGATTTGTTTCACTTATGAAGCCTCTCTATGCAATCAGTGAGGGAGCTTAATTCAGGCTAATAGTTAAGCATAAGGGTATTAGTCTCATGTTCCCTTTTGTTGTTCCCTCCCTTGGGTGACCCATTTTCTTAGGACAAATATTCACTCCAAATGCAACAAAAATCAGTTTATCTGAAGAAGAGACAAGAAGCAACCTGTGCCAAGTGAGTAAAACCACTGCCAGTAACTCAGTCACCACTTTCCCTCAGACACCAATATATTCAGCCTGCGATCCTGAATTCAAGAGCCTTGAGAGGAGCAGTGACTTTCAGAATAGCAACCCTATGTCCCCAATTGAGCTGTCATTGAGGGAAGCAAGTGCTTTAGAGAAAGAACCCACTTTTCTTGCCAACACCAAAACTAACCACTGGCCAACTGCTATCATTAAGTAAGTAGACCTAAGAGCCCTAAGAATGACATTACTCCTAAGCCAATGGTCCTACTTCCAGCCTAGTCTCTACAGCCATAATCTCTGGAAGCAAGTGCCATGGAGCACCATATCTAGCAGATGCAATAGGGCAAATGCTTCTGTGGGTGCTACCTCTTCAGCAACCACAACTCTTCAGAAACGCAGATAAGAAATTCCATGCAACCAAAGTTCTTGGAATTGTTAAATGATTCAGAATCAGAAATATATATAATTTATCAGTGAAAATGACATTATGGAAATTCATTGCCATCTGCTTTGCCACTGGATCTTAAGCACCATGAACAGCGCCTTTCCTTCTGACTTGCAACTGAAGCCTGTTGTCCCCCCAATAAGAATGTAAGTTCCTCAAGAGTACAGACTATTTTTCATTTCTATTTGTATCCATATTAAAGCAAACTATAATTAGGTATATAGTAAGTACTCTATAACTGTAGAATTGGATTGGATATATTTAATATCTTCTCCCTTGTACTCCAATACTATCCAGCATGGTTTAGTCAGGTCCAGAATCTGTCAATGAATTCCAACTTATTCCTAGGTGAACTCCAAACCAAGTATGACTGTATCTTTTAGCTTCTAGTTGTTTTCTGCTTGTGAGTTTTTAGTTTTGAGGTTGATACTTCCTAAGTAGAATTTAATTTAAAGGAAAATTCCAAGATAAGTTTAAGAAATGTTCTTTTATATGTTCTTAAATTGCAAGAAGGTAAAAATGCATTTTTAAAATAAACTACTTTAAAAATTATTAAAATAACAGCATTTAATTTGTTCCACCCTCTGCTTCTAATTCAATCCTCCAGGTCCTATCTTGGAAGGTGACCTGTTTAGTAACCTAGCTTGCCCTAGAACCAACAATGCAACCCCTTTAGCCCTTTTCACTTCTTGTTTAGGGAACAGTAAACATAGCAATTCTAACATTCCTGTAAAGGACATATTGCTGTTTGGTTTTACTCACCATCCCTGTGGTTTTCCCAAACAAAATACCTCTCCCAGACCAAACATTCCCCTATATGTATTAGCTTCTCCTAATTTAAGATGTTTAAGGGCAGAGACTGTCTTTATGCATTTGTATACTCAAAAATTAGTACAGAGTCTTACATATAGCAAGAGCTTAATAAATGCTTTTTCATTCATTTATATATATCAAATATGCTTATACATACACATGTGTAAATATACATATACATTTTTATGTGCGTGTGAATTTCTGATACCTCATCATGGAGTGGATGGCATCCTAAGCTCTTAAAGGTTATACCAGTAGATTCCAAACTCTAGGAGAAGCTATTATGGAAGAAAGGCTTTATATGCAGAGGGTAATAGAACAACTCAGAAAAAATGTAGAGAAACATATCATAACAGTTGTCAGCAGAAATTTAGGAGACCACAACAACTCTCAAATATTTAAGTTGTGGAAAGGTTGCAATCTGCTTCAGGGGATGGATTTTTCAGGCACTGACTTATAAAATCATTTTAAAGTTCTTAAATTTTCATTTGATTCAATGCTAAGGAAAACCTGTCATAGTGAATCTTTACGATTTAAATGCCTGCCTCTATCAGGGATATTTTTATGATGCATAACAGTAGGTTGGGAACATGAAAAGAAAACATCTGTGGCCATGATGGACTCGGTGGAGAAAGGGGAAAGTTCCCTTAGGTCTGTGAGTGTACATGTTCAAGGTTAAAATAATTCCTGACATTTGAGTAGTGATAAGCTACCATTATTTCTACTACTGACATGAAGGTATAACTGAGACAGGACAGAGAACATACTGTTTGAGGATCATTCTTTCCCTTTTCTGGTTTCTCTCAAATAAAGAAATCTTCCTGTTTTATTTAAACCTTCTTTCAAACTTCTAAATATTTTCAATATATTTTTTGAGATTTTCAAAATTAAACCACATTTTGGGGAGTAAGAATATATAACCACTACTCCATTTTGCCCCATTCACTCTTCATTACAAAATGATCTTTTAGAAAGAGTCTGTTCTCTTAAAGAATGACAATGCAAATATTAGTATATGACATATAATTAATTGTTAGCTTCTCTTAGAAGAGCTTCTGTAGATGTCTATGACAACAACAAAAGATCCATACTCCATGAATGCTGTGAATAATCCTAAACTATCCTTATATTATACCTCCTTATATCATATTCAGTCTTTATGCCATAGAGCTAATAGAATTTTCTAAGAACACATTTTCCATTTATTTGCTTCCATCTGGGGCCATAGTTTTTTGAGCACTTAATTAAAATTGGAAGCCATTAAAATTGAATTGAAATTTCCAAAATGTGATAGAGCTGTCACCTTTCCATTAAAAATGCTAATTCTGCTCCCTTCAAGGACAGCATGCTAGATGTGCACATAGTAGTAATACTAAACTGAGTTATTTTAAATTAATTATATAGTACTTACCTTTTGATAAAACATGATTATTCACATTTCAAAGAATGAAAAGAGCATAACTAATCATAAATGTTAGCATCCAAATTTTTCAGGGTTGGGTTGACTTGATTCACAGTCTTTCTTCAGTGTTTTTCAATCCTTATTATGCTTAGCTGAGGGCACTAGTGTTGGAAGAAAGATTATAGGATCTTAAGCAGAGGTGTAAATGACACAGAGGTCATGTAGTCAATCTTTCATTTTACAGATTAGTAAACTGAGGTGCTGAAAGATTAAGCAATTTATCCATGATCACACAGGTATTAAGTCACTGAGCTAGTGCTGTGCCACCTTTGACATTTTTAATCTTTTATTTTTGTCATTTGCATCTCCAAATATATCCCTCACTCCTTAGCCTATTCAGTGAACAATATGAAGAAAAAAAAAATAGACACAATGAATACACAATGATGGGGGGCAGGGAATTTAATGAAACTAAAAGCTATATAATTATAATGATCAAACTTGGCCCTGAAAGAGA
Organism: Bettongia penicillata ogilbyi; assembly: GCA_023548195.1. Classification (NCBI taxonomy): domain Eukaryota; kingdom Metazoa; phylum Chordata; class Mammalia; order Diprotodontia; family Potoroidae; genus Bettongia; species Bettongia penicillata. The sequence continues at coordinate 361,041 of JAJHZJ010000535.1, forward strand.
GCAAATGAGTCGTCCTTGCTTCTTTACAAAATTAGCAACTAGGAGTATGAAATACCACATATTGCATCAGACTGGAATGATGTGTTGGTTGACTTTGCTGAACTGTATTTTCCACTCTCTGAATATTTTTTTAACCAGAGTCCAGAGGAAAAAAATCAGAGAGGAACCAAAAATGAAATAGGTATCTCACAGGATTAGTAGATTTCATATTTTAATATTTGATCAATACTTCATATACTAGATTATAATAGAAGGAGAGATGCAGCATACAATTCTGGGGTAGAAAAAGTATTCTGGGTTTGTTTGGATTTCCAGTTTGCTATAAAAAAATACTGACTAACTTGTAAGCAGGTATAGTAGACAGAACTAGAGAAATAGCTTGAGTAGAGCACCTCTTGGTGGCTAAATATGACTTTGGATTCTGAACTAATTCAAACCCATAAATTGGATTTTTACCAATGTAAATAGCTATGAGCCAATACAAGCAAATGCCACACCATGGAACTCTACCATGACCCCATACTTGCTTCATGGGCTTATATATTTCTACTTTTTAAAGGAAAATTTTTTAAGTTTTGAAGGAAAAGTTCTTTCTTCAGCTGATTTTTTTTTCTTTTGATTCTTGAAATATTTTTCTAACTAGAATTATTCATTTTTGGTTTAAATTTTGATTTTTTTCTTGAGATTTTCTTTTCTTGAGGTCAATCTATTATGTAGGATTCTAAATGCATTGTGTTTATGAATGTAATTGGTTATTATTGTATTATTAATGTTGCCTACAGTAGTATGACATTGTCAATCATTTCTGCTTGGAGTTAATAACAGTAAGTATATGAATTATACTGATGCTTAAATAAATATGACATTGAATTCAGTAACAGCCTGCTTTTTCATATTCAAATTATAAGTGCATGTTTTTCACCTACCATTATTACAAAATGCCATATATTGTTTATATATGCATGTTTATTTTAATGCTTTTATTAATACAAGCCATTGCATGATTATATATAGTTTGCTACTTGCATCAATTATGCTGACTTTAGTTGTAAAAAGAATCTGAACAAAATAAAAACCAAAAATTTTAAAATATAGCGTGAAGAAAGAAATATAAAAACCTGAAAGGAACTTATAATTCTAAGAGTATAGAAATGAGGATTTGTTCATGAAATGGGATTTTTTATATTTTTATCAATTACAAGTAAGAACAACTTTTAACATTCATTTTTTAATTATAAGTTTAAATTTTCATCCATAAAGGTGGAGTAGAAAGATACATATAATCTAGCTCTTCCCCCACAGCCCATAAAATACCTGTAAAGAAAGACTCTCAACAAACTCTAGAGCAGCAGAAGCCACAGAACGATGGAGTTGAGGCGATTTCCAGCCCAGGGTGTGGCCGACAGGAAAGGTCTGTTGCACTAGGTGTGGAGCAGAGCACAACCAAGCCTTGGCCATGTGGCACCGGGAGGAGTGGAACCAGAGCAGGCTTCGAGGATGGAATCCTCAGCAGCAGTGGTTGGCAGGTCCCTCAACCCACAAACGCCAGAGGCAGCTTCAAAGGTCAGTGAGAGAGCTTTTTCACCTCCATGACATAGAAGCAAGGTTGTCTCCTAGTCTCAGCCCCAGGCAGCCATGGCAGCAGCAGTAGCAGCAGTGGCAGCAGCAGCAACAGGCAGTGGGTGCAGTGGTGGTGGCCACAGCAGGCAGCAGCCAGCCTCCATTGTTGAAGCCTCAGTTTAAAGCCCCTGGGGGAATTGAGCAGCTGATCTGAATCTCATTCAGGAGCCAGGCCAGGGAGTAAACTCCTCTCCCTTGATTGTGCCACCTTGAAGGAACTGAGAATTTACAGGTCCCCAGAGTATACCCTACTCTTGACAAAGGACCCAAAAGTCAAGTAACTGGTTGGGAAAATGCCCAAAAAAGAGAAAAAAATAAGACCATAGAAGGTTACTTTCTTGGTGAACAGGTAGTCTCTCCCATCCTTTTAGATGAGAAAGAACAATGTTTACTATCAGGGGAAAACATAAAAGTCAAGGCTTCTGCATCCAAAACCTCCAAAATATATATGCAATGGTCCCAGGTCATGGAAGAGCTCAAAAAGGATTTTGAAAATCAAGTAAGACAGGTGGAGGAAAAATTGGGAAGAGAAATGAGAGTGATGCAAGAAAATCATGAAAAGCGAGTCAACATGTTGCCAAAGGAGACCCAAAAAAATGCTGAAGAAAATAACACCTTTAAAAATAGGCTAACTCAACTGGTAAAAGAGATCCAGAAAGCCAACGAGGAGAAGAATGCTTTAAATTTTCATCCATCTTCCCTGCCCTCCCCCGCCATTGAGAAGGCAAACAATTTGAACACACGCTCAGTCATGCAAAGCATATTTCCCTATTAGCCATGTTGCAAAAGAAAACACAAACCGAAAAGAAAAATAAAGTTTAAAAAGTATCCTTTGATTTGTATTCAGACTTTATCAGTTCTTTCTCTGGAGGTGAATAGCTGAATCCTTTGGGATTGTCTTGGCTCACTGGACTGCTAAGAATGGTTAAGTCATTCAACAACTGATCATCGTATAATATTGCTTTTATGAGGAATAATGTTCTCCTTGTTCTATTTGATTTACTTTGTATGAGTTTATAAAAGTCTTGCCAGGTTTTTCTGAAACTATCCTGCTCATAATTTCTTATAGGTCTATAGAGTTCCATCACAATCATATACCAGAACTTATTCAGCCATTTCCCAATTGATGGGCATTCCTTCAATTTCCAATTCTTTGCCACCACAAAAAGCACTGCTATATGTTTGTATTTTGTAAGGTCTTTTTCCTTTATTTAAATTTTCTTTAAGATGCAGACCTGGTAGTGGGATTTCTAGGTCAAAATAGCCCTTTAGTTGTATTTCCAAATTACTCTCCAGAATAGTTAGATTAATTCATAACTCTACCAATGATGCATTAGTGTTCCTTCCACATTCCCTCCAACATTTGTCATTTTCCTTTTCTGTCATATTAGCCAATCTGATAGGTATGAGGTAGTACCTCAAGTGCAATTTTAATTTATATTTTTCTAATCAATAGTGATTTAGAGCATTTTTTCATATAGCTATATTTTGGTTTCTTCTTCAGAAAACTGTAACTTCATATCTTTTAACCACTTATCAATTAGTATTCATATGAATTTGACTCTCTATATTTGAGAAATGAGACCTTTATCAAAAAAATTTGCTATAAACATTTTTTTCCAATTTGCTGCTTTCCTTCTAATCTTGGGTTACATTGGTTTTACTAGGGTAAAACCATTTTTATGTAATCAAAATTATCAATTTTACATCCCATAATGCTTTCTATCTCTTATTTGGTCATAAATTCTTCCTTTATCCATAGATCTGACTTGTAAAATATTCCATGCTCCTCTAATCTTTTATTCTAAACCATGTGCCCATTTTGACCTTTTCTTGTATATGGTGTAAGATGTTGGTTTATACCTAGTTTCTGCCAAACTGCTTTCCAGTTTTCCCAGCAAGTTTTGCCAGATTGTGAGTTCTTGTCTCAGAAGTTGGGATCTTTGCATTTATCAAACACTAGATTACTACAGTTATTTGCTACTGTGTATTATATACCTAATCTATTCCACTGATCCACCACTCTTATTTCTTAGACAATAGTAGATTGTTTTGATGATTACCATTTTGTAATACAATTTAAAATCTGGTACTGCTAGGCAACCTTCACTTTTTTTTCATTTATTCCTTTGATGTTCTTGACCTTTTGTTCTTCCAAAACATTATTATTTTTTCTAGATCTGTAAAATAATTTTTGGTAGTTTGATTGGTATGGCACCAGTTAATAAATTAATTTGGGCAGAATTTTCATTTTTAATTATATTAGTTTGGTCTACCCACGAGCAATTAATATTTCTCCATTTGTTGAGATCTGACTTTATTTGTATGAAGTGTTTTGCAATTGTGTTCACATAGTTCCTGGGTTTGTCTTGGCAGATAAACATCCAAGTGTTTTATACTATCTACAGTTATTTTAAATGGAATTTCTCTATCTCTTGCTGCTAGGTTTTGTTGGTAATATATAGAAATGCTGATGTTATATGTGGGTTTATTTTCTATCCTACAACTTTGCTGAAGTTGCTGATTATATTAACTACTTTTTAGTTGATACTTTAGGTTTCTCTAAGAATACTATCATATCATCTGCAAAATGAGAGTTTTGTTTCCTTATTATCTATTCTAATTCCTTTGATACTTTTTTCTTTTATTACTGCTATAGCTAGCATTTCTAGTATAATATTGAAATAATAGAGTTGACAATGGGCATCCTTGCTTCACCCCTAAACTTACTGGGAAGGCTTCTAGCTTATCCCCATTACAGATAATGCTTGCTAATAGTTTCAGAGGATACCACTTATCATTTTAAGGAAAGTTCCAATGATTCTTATTCTTTCTAGTGTTTTAAATAGGAATGAGTGTTGCATTTGTCAAAAAGCTTTTTCTTTATCTGAGATAACTGTATGGTTTTTATTGGTTTTTGTTACTGATATGATCAATTACACTGATGTTTTTCCTAACACTGACCCAGCCCCGTATTCTTGGTATAAAGCCCACCTGGTCATAATGTTTAATCTTTGTGATATAATGCTATAATCTCCTTGCTAGTACTTTAACCTTTTTTTGCATCAATATTCATCAGGAAACTGGTTTACACATCAATACCATATCTGTATCATAAAAAAAACTTGGTAGATTCCTTCTATACCTATTTCTCCAAAATTAAGAAAAATTTAAAAGATTTAGGTAAATGGGAAGTGATCACCTACAATTAAATAAAAGACACCATGCTCTAAGATGTGATAGTTGATCACTCAAAAATTCCTAATATAACAGCTAGGGACAATACTAGATATTGATCACAAACACTTCCTAAATAGGAGGGTTTATTAAGTCAATTTTAAACAACAAGAAGCAAAAAGAGTTTGCCAGTAAATGAAATAAAATGCTTAAATTTGAAAAAGATACTACATGATCTGGTATAATGATGATCTCTGGACATGAAGAGAAATTACAGGCCCAAATAAGGAATCCTAACAGAAAAGGACCTACTCACCCTAGGGAAGAATCACTGGAAACTTAGATCTGTCATTTAACTGAATTACTATAGCACTGGTAAGCATCTAAGAAACAAACTTTTTAAAAGAGCAACCTGCTGGACAGCATTAAAGCAACAAATGCTGCATTTATAAGGAATTTAAAGACTGCAAACAGCAGGAGTGCTCATAAAAATGAAAGTAAATTTTTGAATGGCTAAGATGCAAAGCAAGTATAACAAGTTCCTCAATATTTTTCAGCCCCAAAGGGAAAAGTCTTGATTTTGTCATATGTGTGGACAGTCTACTACAGAGAGAAAATAACACTAGAGGAACCCAAATATTAAAATATGCTGAAGAACCAAGCAAATTTTGGCATCAATTGACAGACCTGATCCTTAAAAGAAAGACTGTCCACATCCAGAGAAAGAACTATAAATCCAATCGCAGAATGTAGCAGATCATCTTCTTTTGTATCACATTTTGGTTTGTTATATAACTTCTCCCATTCATTTTAATTCTGCCATGCAACATGACTGGTGAAAATGTATTTAATAGGGATGTATGTGTAGAACCTATATAAAATTGTATGCCATCTCAGGGAGGGAGGAGGGAAAAGGGGAAAAGGAGGGAAAAAAATCTAAGTTATATAGTAGTGATTGTAGAACACTGAAAATAAAAAAAATAATAAAAGAGATTGAAATTTAAGGAAGTAGACTAAATCAAGATATCACAAGTGAGCAGAAGTTTGCAATGCCACAGGAAGCTAATATAACAATGAACTGCTAAGGGAAAAAATAAATAGACAGATTATGAGCATTTGTTAGGACAAAACTGTTTGTGGAATGGACTACATCTGAATAATATGATTTACAACAGGAAAATCCAACTTTAAGAGTTGCAGAACATTATCTTGGATATGGACTATGCTGTTGTTCATCCTTTGTCCTTGAAGAGGACCAATGATGTGCCAAGGGTATTGACTTGCATGTGAACTGAATTTAAGTGAGGCAGAGCTATGCAAAGTGATAAGCCTCACTCTCTCCTCCAGTCACTGAAGTGTAGTGTTAGGACAAAAGTCAAGACCATGGGTCATAGAAGTAAAGCAGAAATTTACCATTATATCTCCCAGACACAAAGGTTTACTGAAAACCTGATGACAAAAGGAATCATAGACAAAATCCATTTAGAAAGACAGGGCCAGAGTACCAGCAGAGCACAACAAAAAGTTATTTTCTCCTACAAATGTGGACTACATAACCTCCTGTGTACTACATACATTCAAATGGAGAATTAAGTTCCATGCCTCTGGGATATCGAGGAGAGACATTTGTTGGCATTTAATGGGGGTAAACTTCAACCTATTTGAGTAATAGCAGAATATTCCAAGCAGAAATCTGGGACTTGATACCTGAACACCATGTTTATCCATGAATCTTGTACAGAAGCGTACAGGAGGATAGAAGCAAATGATGGCAAAGAATGTCAGCAGGGAACTGTTTTTCCAGCTTAGAAGTGGAACCAGAAGAATTTCACTTTGATAATTCTCTAGGACCTGAAAAAAACAGAAAGATCAGTTAAGAGAGAAGCACATGGAGGGGGTGGGTGGAGAGGGAAAGGGATAAGCATATTCTCATTGTAAGAGAAAGATGTGAGATATACCCAAGGAGCAATCAAACGAAATCTACCTTGCTGATTTCTGGCATTTTCAAGAGGAAAAATTTTCTATCTGGGCTGGAAAGTTTCAGAAAATGAACAAAATAACTGTTGATCAGTGATATCATCCCGGAATCTAGTAGTCTATTAAAATCACCTCTAGTAGTGGAGTGGAAGAAGGAGAAGATAGACAAGTATGTAGACTACTGTGCTTTGAACAAGTGCCCTTCAAAACCTGGTTCCAAACTGTATTTCCAGCCTCAATGGATACTCCTTTCCTCCCACACTCTATGATTCACCCAAACTGGACTTTTTCTCACTTCTTCCTACATTTCAAGCCTTTGCACTGGACATACCACATGCCTAGAAGGAGGATCAAAGAAGGGCTAGCATTATCCAAGCACTCCTTTTGTGTTCTCTACTTTCCTTTAATTCATAAACCTGAGGTTACTTGCCCCGTTTCTCTTTATTAGCCACAAGTATGTTCAGAAAATAATTTCATTAAAGACTGACTTAGAAAGGAATGGTCATGGTAGGAGGAGTTTATATTGGGTTCTTTTGAATTTTGATTATATATGTCAGGATCCCCATGCCAAACCTACCCCTCTCCTTTTCTTTTAACTATTAAGAGACACACTCTTTTCCAGAGTTAAGGTCCAGCAAGCAAGCTGTGTCTTGAGGTTGGCATAACAACAATTCTTTGTGCTCACCCTCTGGATGAACTCAGCCACAGCAAAATTCTAAAATTTTTTCTCATCAGCACCAAGTATTCTCTCACCTTGGACAAGCACCTGCAGTATCCATGCCCTGCTCATGAAGCCCTGCTACAAATCAAACTTGTCTCATTATTGCTGTTACCCCTAATTGTCAGGGCTATATGTATTGAGATTTACCCACACCAAAAGCTGGATCCCTACTAGAGAGGGCCCCAGTATATGTGTCTAGTCTCCCTCCTCCAGTGGAACAAAGAAAGCTTATTGCTTACATCACTATTAGTTCTTTGGTTTTATTATGTTATTTCAGAGTTAATTGCGGTTGTGATAACCTGTGTGAGAAATTTGGTATTTTTAGAGTTAACAGGATTGTATAATCTCTCTGTTTGGTCACTTATGACAAGGGTTGATACTTATTTAAAACTATGAATTTATAACATATTAAATCTATGAATCTATGGATTGATTAGATATTGATCCGAGAAAATGAAAGATTTCTCATTTTTTTCTTTGCATACCAAGTACCTAGCACTATAGCTGTTATTCTGTAAATGCTTACTAGTTAATGAGCATGTATATATCAGAGGGATTAATACGGGACTGTTAGTCGTGATTTAAACTCTTTAAATGTGGTCTATGAAACATAAATGTTAGTGAACTACCAACTCCTAATCTGACTTCCAAGTTCCACCATCAACTCAATTAAATTTAAGGCAACAAACACGTATGAAATACCTACTACATGTCAGGCACAACAGTAGGCACCAGAGAGATAAAATATCCCTGCCTTCAAAGAGGTCACATTACATGGGTCAGCATAAAATAGTGGATAAAGTACCAGACTTGCCCACAGGAAAATCTTGTTCAAATCTGACCTGGGTCATTAGCTTTGCTACCATGCATATGTCACTTAATTTTTCAAAGCCTAGGCTCTCCATCTGTAAAATGGAAATTCCTATATTATCTACCTGATAGGGTTTGCTATAAGGTTTAAAAGAATGTTGTACAGTTTAATGAGATGATGTATACATAAAGTTTTAGTAGCAACCTTTTGGGAGGGGAAATAAGTATACAAAATAAATACGTAGTGATTTGGGGAGTGGGACGCTATCAACGAACAAAGAAAGCTCTTGGAAGAGCTGGCACTTGAGTTAACCCTTGAAGTATGGATTCCAGAAGTCGGAGGTAAAGAGAGAAAACATTGCTGGCTAAGGGATAAGTGAGCCAGAGATAGAATGTGTGTAAGGGGGAGCAGCAAGTAACCTAGTTTGGTTGGCACAAAGACGGAAGAAACGTAAAAATCAGTCCAGAAAACCAGATTAGAACCAGCCTGGCTCAAAGGCTGCGTGTATTGCATCCTAGCGTACAAGGCAGCCACTGGAGCTCCTGGAGCTAGGCAGTGAGCCCCGGGACCCGGTCCCTTTATCATCTCACAGATCTGCGGAGGATGGATTGGAGAAGAGACCGATAAGACATCGGTGAGGTGATTGCAAAAGTTCAAGCAAGAGGGTTCACAGGATCAGAGACTGAGGGCTCGGAAGCCGCGCCGGACCTATGGTTTGGCTGATTGGACTTCGGACAGGGCTAGTAACGGATGACACTGTAAAATGCGCGTCCCGAAGGCCGAACCCGGCTGGAAGGGTCCTCAGAGGTACAACCCGCGCTCTAAGATGAAGCGAGGAGGCCAGGCTTCCAGCCCCAACCCCGCCCCGCCCATTGTGCTGGCGGACAAGGGCCCGGAGCCATCACAATGCGAGGTACGGCGGCACGCAACAGACGAGGCTCCCCGGGAGAGCCCCGCGGGTAGACGGCTGCGCGATGACCGAGGACGAGGCACACAGCTTCTCCTCAGTCCCGTGGTCGTTCTTCCCCAGGCTGCGGCCGCCCGACATGCAGCGAAAGCGCCACGGGAAGCGCTCCCCGGCGCTGGCTCCGCAGAAGAGAGAACGGTCTTCCCGACATTCCCTGCGCGATAGCGAAGGCTCCAGGGACGCGCGCCGCCAGTCGGGAGCGTCCCCGCTTTCCTCCCAGGACACCGTAGGCCGCGGTTGCCATGGGGACGTAAGGTCGGCTTCCATGCCTTGGCCTCCGGCTACCCTGTCTCGGGTGTTTGCCGAGCTGGCGCCGCTGGCCGACAGGGGCCGGGATGGCTTCTCGGGCGCCGCCGGGGAGACGCTGCCGAACGTGGGCAGCCACTTGCCGCTGTGCGCGTCCGCGGCCCCGGCCTCGGTCCAGAGTCCGGCCCGCGAGGTGCACGTGAGCGGCTCGGCCGAGATGTCGTGCGTCCCCGACCGGGCCCAGGTGACGGTGAAGGTCAGCAGCACCAAAAGCTCGGCGGCCGAGGCCAAGAACAGCGTGGGCCGCCGCCTGGACTACATCACTCAGAGCCTGCAGAAGCCGGGCATCCAGGTGAGCGCAGCGGGCCGGGCGGGCGCGCGCGCCTCCCGGGCGGGGCGGCCGCGCCTCCCGGGCCGGGGCTTCCTCCGAGCGGAGGGGGTGGAGGGGAGGGGAAGGTCCTCGCATCCCCTGCGGGGGCTTGGGGAAAGGCTGAACTCCGCCGTTAGTGACGCCTTTAAGTCCCCTCTATGAATCATCTCGTTAAAAGTGCAGCCAGTGAAAGGAGACCAGTTACGACGAAACCGTTATCCTCCCCAAAAGTTGTGTTTTGAGAATTCGTGCACCCCAGGTTAAGAACCTCAGCTCTAAATGTGAATGCATTTGGTCTTTGATTTATTTTAAAATTTGGCTTATGCTTTTAAATGTTACACACCCATCCCAGTGAAGCCTAGAGGAAATGGTGAGCTTTTAAATTTCAAAAAGTTGGGAGATGATGGAAAACTCTTTTTGCCTTTTAATTCCGCTCCTGTCAGCATAGATGGAGAGTTGCCATACCTGGAGTTCCCCACTGGACTGAAATCATAGGTCCGGACACTTATCCGCCTTCCTCCTGAAATAAAAAATAAAAGTAATGCTCCTTGGTAGTGGGAACCAAGGATTACCCTTGACCACACTGACTGTATCTGTTTTCAGGTTTCTCTTGGGTATTTCCACTGCTCCTCAAACAGAAGCTAGTCTAGTCAGAATTTGTTTGTATATTGTTTTTAAAACAAGCCCGACTTATTATCCAAATACTCCATCACCTTTTTTCCCAGTACTAAGCCAGTAATTAACTTTTAGCCATAACAACTTAAAGAAGTCAAACCAAGCAACGTAGTGTGTATCGGAAAGAACAATGGGCCTTGGTTCAAATCACTTGGATAAATTACTTAAACTTCACTGGGCCTCTTCTGTAGTGAGAGGAAATTAATTAGATGACTCTAGAAGGGACCTTCCCACTCCAGATCTGTGGTCCTATACAGCAAGAGTTCTTAATCTGGGATCTGGAAGCTTGATAAATAGATTTCTAGATTTTTTTTTATTAATTTAGCATTATTCAGAGACGTACTTATAGGCTTCACCAGACTGCCAGAGAGGTCCATCACATAAAAAATGGCTAAGAATTCCTGGTCAATAGAAAGATTTCTAGTTCATAACCGCTTTCTGCCATAAATACTTATTCATATTTCCCATTCAACGTTGGGTATTTGCCAGAGCTTTAGAAAAGCTCTACTTAAACCAGTGATGAACAAAGACTTGAATTTTGGAGTTCAATACATTTGTACTTTAGTCATTTGACATTTGCACAAAAGATAACTGTAGAAAGTAAGTAGAAAGGTAACTGTAGAAAGAAAAATTTAATAATTTTTAAAAGATTTCACAATGTTATGTATGTATTAAGTAACCATTAAATTAAAATAACCTATAAAATAGCCAAGAAAATAACTTCTCAAAAAAAAAGCTGACAGCTCTAAGCTTTGTGTAATCTGGTTCAAATGTTAAAAAGCCACTGTATATATAGTGTTTGCATAAATATATATGTATACATATATGTGCATATATATTTATATACACAAAGAGACATATATTCAGATCATGAGGAGTTACTATATGTGTATATATATTTATATACACAGAGACATATATAGTCAGATCATGAGTTATTTTGTGCTAGGATGTAAAAGAAATCATTTGGTTCTGCTGTAATTGTACTGAAATTCAATATTCAGGACAAGTAAAATAAAATAGTAATCTCCCAATTATCTGTATTAATAAAGGAAAGCAGTCATGTGGATAATTTAAAGCCGTAGATAATCCAAAAAGTAATTTAAATTATATTTTGGAATAGATCATACAAGGTCTTCAAAGTCATGGGGCACTTTTAAATTTTAATCGTTTAGATTGTGACTATTTTTGCAAATGACATTTAAAAGCAAATGTGCCAAAAGTATAGGGCAACTACATTACAAATACAGCTATATGCAATATATTCTTAATTCACATTCTGTGACAGAAAAATGTTAACAGTATGTTTAACAAAAATAAAGTCCTTATCAGTTGTGGGGCGGGGGGGGGATTTTCTGTTGACCTTTATATATGCCCTTTTCAAAATTGTTTATGGTACTTACTATCACTCTGCCTTCAGGGTTAAAAAAAAGAAAAGATTTTTAGCTGAGGACACTAGATGATTCCAGCTATCATGACATTCAGGAGATGTAAGAGTAGTCCCAAAACATCATTACAGTTGGTCAAAGTTCAAAACAGATTGGTACTTGGTATATTTGGTATATACTATTCCCCCTCCCCCCAGTTCTAAATAAATAGCCTATGACTGCTAGGACATCATTTTGTTGGATACTGAGTGTCAGCAATATTTAAATAAAACACACAGCTACATAATAATACTTAAGAGCCAGCAGCTCCAGAATCTTTGGTTCACAATAACAATGTATTTTTGCATAAATCTGCACATTTAGTAGAAAAGCTTAATAATAAATATGTAGAAGTATTTGAGTTCATCATTCAGGACACAAACCCAATATTTTTAAACCAGATTATAGAATTTAGAAGAGACCATTGAGTCTAACCTTGTCGTATTACCAGATGAGGAAGCTGGTTTCAGTAAAAGTTGCTCATAGTTTTACAGCTAGTAGCAGGGCTGAAACTAGTGCCTAGGTCTTCAGATTCCAAGTTTATGGCTTTTTCTACTAAACAACTTCATTACCACCTAACATTGGTTGTTGTCCTTCATTCTCAGAGGACCAAAATGACATCACTATGCTAGAGTCATGTTTCAATGTGTCCCACCATGACTGATCAGACTAATATGAGTTTGGAATGCTCTACCACAGGTCAGGCACAAATAGTTCATTTGAACATTTAGGGTGGATAACGCCACATTTCCACATCGTGCATTTCTTTTGAACTGTTTCAGTTCTGCGTTGCTTATAGAGCACAGCATCTTCTCTGATGTGGGCACGCCATGCTGAACAGTCCTGTGCCAGTGTCTCCCATGTCACACAGTAAGTCCCAAAGTTCTTAAAGACAGACCTTGAGAGTGTCCTTGTATGGCTTCTTCTGACCACCACATGAACATTTGCCCTGTGTGATTTCTCCATAAAATAATCTTTTTTTGTAAACTGAACTGTTTACATTCCCTACATGGGAATACAGTACTTGTGTTTCTTAAAAGTTGTGCCAGCAATAGTACAGCTTGAAGGAATAGAAAGAAGGTATGGGTATAAGGTGAATTTGAGGGAATGACAAAAAAATAAATTAAGGGATGAGAAAGAGTACACTGGGTGAAGAAGGAAGGGAGAGATAGAATGAGGCAAACTGTTTCTCATGAAGAGAAGAGAAAAACCTATTACAGTGGAGAGAAAGATAGGAGGGTGGGCAGTGGGCATCACTTGAACCTTGCTCTCATCAGTGTTGGCTCACAGAGGGAATACTATACACAATCAATTGAGTAAATCTATCATACTTGACAGGGAAGTAGGAGGGGAGGAGATTAAGTAAAGGTTGGGGTGGGGAGGACTGACACAAGAGGACAGACGAGGGAAGGCAGTACGTAGAAGCAAAACACTGTCAAGAAGGGAAAGAGTGAAAGGAGCGAGAGGACAAACAAGAGGAAGGATGGTAAAGCACAGTAATCGTAATTCTGATTGTGAATGGGATGAATTCTCCCATAAAATGGAAGCAGATAGCAATGTATCAAAAACCAGAGTCCTACAATATATTGTTTATAAGAAACACTTTTGAAGTAGAGAGACACACACAGTAAAGGTAAGGGGCTGGATTGGAATCTGTTGTGCTTCAGCTGAAGGAAAAGAAAAACAAAAAGCAGGGGTATCATAGACAATGAAGTAATATCAATACTAAACATATAGGTACTTATTGGAATAGCATTCAAATTCTTAAAGGAGAACTTAAGCGATTTACAGGTTCATGGCCATATAAGAGATAGAGCATTACAAAATGTAAAATAGGCAATTCTGATCATATTAAATTTAAAGCCTTTGGCACAAACAAAACTAATGCAGCCAAGATTGGAAGGAAAGCAGAAAGCTGGGAAACAATCTTCACAACAGGTGTCTCTCCTCATTTCTTAAATATATAGAGAACTAAACCAAATTTGTAAGAATACAAGCCTTTTCCCAATTGATGAATAGTAAAAGGATATGAACAGGCAGTTTTCAGATGAAGAAATCAAACCTAGCTATAGGCATGTGAAGAAGTGCTGGAAATCACTTTTGATTAGAGAAATACAAATCAAAACAACTCTGAGGAGCCACCTCATACCTATCGGATTGGCTAATACGGCAAGAAAAAAGAAATGATAAATGCTGGAGAGGATGTGGGAAAATTGGAACATTAATGCACTGTTGGTGGCGTTGTGAATTGCTTCAGTCACTCTGAAGAGCAATTTGGAACTATGCCCAAAGGGGCGTGGTTTGATCCAGCAGTACCACTACTAGGTCTGTACACCAAAGAGACCATAAAAAGGGAGAAGGACCCACACATACAAAAATATTTATAGTAGCCCTTTTCATAGTGACAAAATATTGGAAATTGAGGGGATACCCATGAGTTGGGGAATGGCTGAATGAGCTGCGGCATATTGACATAATGAAATACTATTGTGTAATAACAAGAGATGAACAGGTAGAGGTCAGAAAAACCTGGAAAGGCTTATACAAAGTGATGCACAGTGAAATGAGCAGAACCAGGAGTACACTATACACCAGCAGACACTGTCAGCAACACTGGATGATGAGAATGACTCAGCTGTTCTCAGCAATGCAGTGACCCAACACAGCTACAGAGGACTTAGGAAGGAAAATGCCTTCCATTTCCAGACAAACAACTGATGGACTCTTAATGCAGATCAAATTATACTTTCTTACATACTTATTCTTTGTTGTGTTTTTTTCCCTTGTGATCTATTTCTTCTTTCACAACTGTGATTAATATGGAAATATGTTTTACTTGATATCGAATTGCTTACCATTTTAGGAAGAGGGGAGGGGCATGAAGAAAGAAGAAAAATTTGGAACTCAAAATCTCATAAAAAATGAATGCTAAAAATTGTCTTGAACATGTAATTGGGAAAAAATAAAATACTATTTAAGTGAAAAAAATAGTGAGCAGGATACTTTCAGAAAAACCTGGAAAGATTTACTTGAATTGATGCCACATGAAATGAGCAGAACCAGACTGTTGTCTCCCGTACACAGTAATTGCAGTATTGTACAACGATCAACTGAGAATGACTTAGTTATTCTCAGAAATACAATGATCCAAGACAATTCCAAAAAACTTGTGACAAATGCTACCTATCTCGAGAGAAAGAACTGATAGAATGCGAATGAAGATGAAAGCATACTTTTTCTTTATTTTTCTTGTTGTTTTTTTTTTGTTTTTTAGTCTGCGTTTTCTTTCACAACATGACTAACTTGAAAATACATTGTACATAACTGCATATGTATATATCCAATTGCTTTCCTTCTCAGTGAGGGGGTAGAAGGAAGGGAGAGAGAGAATTGAAAATTTTAGAAAATGAATGTAAAAAATTGCATGTAAAAATTGTCTGTAAAAAAATTTGGGAGGAAAATGTTAAAAAAAGAAAACCCCAAATGGTGTCATGAAAAGTTGGACACAACTGAGCAACCACACACATATGTACATACATATATGTGGTGTACACATATATACACACCCCAAGGAGCTTTTCATTCTCCTGAGTGATATAACCTAAAAAGAGAAAAGTAAATAAAAGATAATTTAAGGAGAGAGCCAACACTAACAACTAGGGAAAAAAAAGCTAGGGATCCTTAGAGATGGATATAACGAGGGAATGAATGAGTCTTTCTTGGTTTGGCTGTGCAAAGGCATGAAGCTAGAGGAAGGTATGAAGTTTGGGGAAAGGCTAGTAGGACACTGTGGTTGGGATTTTAGAGTGTATAAGGTAAGTAATGTGAAATAAATCTAGAAAGGTAAGAAGAAGCATATTGTGAAGGGCTTTAAATGATGATATGTGAATTTGTATTTTATTCTAAAAGGAATAGGATAAAACCATTGAAGATTCTTAGGCAGTCATGTGTGTTCGTCCTTTGTTGCCCGAAGAAGACCATGCCATCAGAGAAATGGTGACATGACTTGCACTTGACTTTGTTTTGAGTGAGGGAGGGCTGTGCAGGTCACCACCCTCTCTTCTCCTCCAGAGCCATCTGAATCCAGTGATTCAACAGGATGACTAGAAATGACCCAGGATGAGGCAATTGGGCTTAAGTGATTTGCCCAAGGTCACATAGCTAGTGAGTGTCAAGTGTCTGAGGTGAGATTTGAACTCAGGTCTTTCTGACTCCTGCACTGGTGCTCTATCCGCTGCACCACCTAGCTGCCCTAGTGACAGAATGGAAAAGGTAGAGAGGGAGGACTCTGATGATGGTAGTTTTCTGTGGCATTAAGAGTAACATTGGTTCTTATAGCAGTAGCAGGACATAAATAGCCATTCTCACTTAGGAATTTCTTAGTCAGGAATTGCTTTCAGTAACAGTCATTCCTTAATTTATTTTTAAAATAGTTTTTTATTGAAATCTTTTGTTTTTATGTCATCTACATTTCTCAAAGCAGATATCCCTTCCTGCTCCCTATCCAGGAGTCATCCCTTTTAACAAAGAATAAAAAAGAGGGGAGAAACAGTTCAGCCAAACCAAGCAACATATGGGAAAAGTCTGATTGTATGCAATATCCCAAATTTAGAGAATGTCAGCTCTTCAAAAAATCAAAGAGAGATTCCTTTTCGTATTTATTTTGGGTCAAACTCCTAATTTCACAGCATTTAGCTTTCTGTGTTTGGTGTTGGTGGTTCTTTGCATTTACAATGTTGTCATTAATTATATTGTTTAGAAGACTAGCTGCTTGAGGGCAGGGATTGGATTTTTGCCTTACTTTGTATCCTCAGCATTCAGCCTAGTAATGGGCTCTTTTTTTTATATAGTCATTTTTCTGTTCAATACATCTCTTCATGACCCCATCTGGGGTTTTGTTGGCAAAGTTACTGGAGTAGTTTGCCATTTCCTTCTCCAGCTTATTTTACAGTTGAGAAAACTGGAGCAAACTAAGTAACTTGGTAAGGGTCACACAGCTAGTAAGTGTCTGGGGCCAGATTTGAACTAAGGAAGATGAGTACCCGGACTCCAAGTCTGGCAAGCTATCCTCTGTGTGACCTTGCTCCCCATCTGGCACATAATGGTCACTTCATAAATGCTTGTTTATTAACTTGATTGAAGTATTCTGTTTACTTCACTTTGCATCAGTTCATATAAGCCTTTCCAAACTCCATATTCATCCTAATTCTTACAGCACTGTACTTCCATTACATTCATGAACTGCAATTTGTTTAACCATTTCCATTTGATGTGCATCTACTTTGTTACCAATTCTTTGCTTTATTGTAGTTTGTTGTTTCAGAATTATATACTTACAGCAACTGTTGCTATAAAAATTTTGATGTGTAGGAAGCATTTCTTTTTACAATTGACCGCTTTTGGGGTAGAGGAGGAGAGGGCAAGGCAGATTTATGCCAGCAGTGGAATCCCTAGGTTAAAAGTATAACTATTTTAGTCATTTTGTTCGAATAGTTCCAAATTGCTTTCCATAATGGCTGAATCAACTCACAGCTCCACCAACAGTGTATTAGTACACCTGTATCTTCATAACCCTTCCAATATTAGGGGTAACTAGGTAGCATAAAATTGAAAACTTTTTAACAACCATATGAAAGAACGTTCCATATCATGCAAATCAAAACAACTCTGAGGTTTTACTTAATACCTAGCAAATTAGAAAAAAGGTCCAAAAATGGAAATGGTCAGTATTGGTCGGGGAGAGAGTAAAAGGAAACAGGCATTTATATGGCACCTACTACTATATGCCAATCATTGTATAACATGCTTTACAAATATTACTCTCGTTTGATCCTCACAAGAACTTTGAGAAGTAGGTGTTATTATTCTTACTTTACACAGTGGAAGAAACTGAGGCAAACAAAGGTTAAATGACTTGCCCTGGGTTACAGTTATTGGTAAGTGTCCATGGTCATATTTGAACTCATATCTTCCTAACTCCTGGCCCAATTCTTTTGAAAAGTATTTGTTCATATCCTTTGACCGCTTACCTATTAGGGAATGACCGTTAGTCTTACATATTTCTGTTGCCTCTGTTTCCAATATCAGGTCCTGAGCAGAGACTGTCTTAGCAGTATTCATTTGGTTCCTGCAGTATCTGTTCAATTTAACATAATCAGAATTATCTGTTTTCTTTTTTGTAATTACCTCTATTGCTTGTTTGGTTAAGAATTTACCCCCTAACCATATCTGCAAAATTTATATGATCTGTCTTCTGATTTTTTGATGGTATGATGTTTAATATTCATGTCATATATACATTTTAATTTGTGGTGAAAATGTTGGCATTTTCTAATAAAATAACTCATTTATGTGGTGCTTTATGGTTACAAAATATTTTGCATATATTAATTTAGTTGACCACTTTTGTGGTATTAATAATAATAATAATGCTAAAGTATGTCTGTGAAGGAGATAGTAAAAATATGTTCTTCATATTACAGATAAGGAAAGGGGCTCAAGGAAGTGAAATGACTTTTCCAATCTGTAGTGAGTAGATTCATTAGATGACTCCAGAAGGACCTTCCTGCTTCAGATCTGTGATCCTATATGATAGTGATTCTTAACCTGAGGTCTAGGAATTACACAGACAGAGTTAGTCTAAACAGAATAGAATCTAGGCCTTTTGATACTAGTCTAGTACACTTTTCATGACTTCAGAATTTACTTTTGCTTATTTATCTGTTTGCTTATTCGCAGTGGTTCTGTAATTTCAATACAAGATATGATATTTACTACCAGTGGACTCCTGGAACACTTATTGTTTGTATCATACATCTGATATTTAGAACATGGTACCTTGACTTTTTATTTATCTTTTTATATATGTATTTTGTCTATACTTCTAGAAGATTAGTCCTTGTAACTCAAAGACCTAATGTTATATGGTTTTATGTTCCCTATTGTCCTTCACAGTGCATAGTAGGACCTCAATGGTTATTTGTTGATGATGTAGCTATTTGAACTTAATGTGGGATTACAGTGTCAGATTATTTACTATTATTATTATATTGTATAGTTTCTATTGTCCAACTAAAAAACTAGAAGGCAGATTAAGGGGGAAGAAATGGTTTAAATATGTCATTTGAGTAGGTAGACATCAAATGTAAAGCATACTTTAAGGTGTTACAAAGAAACAATTTTTTCCTGGTGCTCTCATGATTAAAATGATAGCTTTTCGAGGATAAAATTATATGAACAGCAGGATCAAGAAGTGAAGTAAAAAAAAACTTCTTTGAACTTCTTAAAGCTTGTTCTGATTAAAAATTAAATGGATAACTCCTCTTGAAAACTTACAGTCATTAAAAAAGAGGAAAAAATTGCTTTTAAGCAGGACATATGAAACAAAGCACTTAGTAAATGGGTCATGGATATTAAAATTATTTCCAGTAGTCTTTCTATGAAATTATTTTTAAGTACTATATTTTCAACCCATCATATATTTAAGGCATACAGTTTAATCAAAAAGGAGAAAATCTGATATTATTCTCTATAACAATTTTGCAGTAGGCACCAAAGCCACAAGGTGGCAGTGTTCTTAAACATATAGTGGGAGCTTTTCAAATAAGATTGATTTGTATACATTTCAATTAATACAATACAGATATGTTATGCTAAAGTTTTTGTTCATTCAACAAAATTATTTAAGATGTAATTAAATTTCAAAAAATAGAGGGAAAAACCCTCTTTTATCACTTCCCCATAGCTGTACTGCCCAAAAGCTATTTTTAAACAATTTAAAGAAGCTGAAAGTTTTCTTAATAGTTAACTCTAAGCAATTATATAAAAAAATAACTTTCACACCAGTCGAGTAACCTTCAAAAGTAAGTGACAGAGACACAGTGGTTGCTATGGTAGCAAAAGTAAGTTTAACCTGTGTAGCTCTGTGCTTTTTACTTTCTAAAGAAAAGTGTGCCTGTGGCTTTTTTTTAACGCCTAATAGGTGCTAGTGTAGGCAGCTTGAGAAGGGAGGGTATTGGAAAGTGAGAAGGAACAAGCAGAAACTACAGAATTCGGAAAACAGCTTCATTTCAATATAGTATTGAAATATTGTAAAAACAAAATCTAATACTGTACTAAACGTTAAAAAATAATAAGATTGCTTTGTGGAGTGTACAGTGGAAAAAATGTAAAACAACACATTTCATGTCTGCTATTTCAAAGTATTTCCTTTATCAGTTAAATTTTTGATCCTCATAACTTTTGATATAGCTCTTTGCTGTCTTCCAAAGTGATTATATCCAAAAATTAGATGGTAAGCCCTTGCCATATTTTTTGTTTTTGTTTTATGTAATTTTTAGTCTCTCATTTACAACTTTTCCACCATGGTACAGTAAATATTTTTCTATCAAAGATGCTAATATGAAGAAAACTAGACAGATCACAAATACATTTTACAAATATAAAGAGCAACTAAATGTTATTCTTTTGTAGACGTTGCTGACTTGGTATGCAAGTGAAATATAACATCGATCCTTTAACTAGGTGCATTTAATTGCTATAAACCTATTATTTCATATTTACATATATGAAATATAGTAAACCAGTGGGTGGTCTTCAGGTCTGGGCAAAAGCAAAGAGGAAGGCCATCTCAATGGCAGTTCTCAAACCTCTGGCACTACCATCTGACCTGAACCTCCCTTTAGTTGCTCTGCAACTAAAGTGTCTTTAGTATGAAATCCTCTTAAATTAAAATGTGAGCTCCTTAAGAGAAGGATTCCCTCAGTTTTTCTGTTTGCATCCTCAGCACTTTGCATAGTGCTTTGCCATAGTGTTTATTCAATGCCTTCTGATTCATTCATAAAAGAGATATAAGTAGTTCCATGAAATAGTTGCTACCTAGACTAATTAGCAATTTATTGTCTCAGGTAAAAAGCTGAGGTGACCTAATTCTTTTAATTTTAGTTATTCTTCAATTCAGTTTAACAGTTTCTTAATTATAGTTGGTAGTGCTTAAAGAACTATGTTGGCTTCTTTTTAAGACCAAGAAGAAAATGTTAATTGCGTCCACCACTGTTATTTCAAAACAATACAGTCAATATAGGCATTCTACTACTGTGTTGTAACTAAACCCCAGTGTAACCTGGAGGCTGACTCTTACTATTGGCTGTTCCTATGGAGCCCTCCAGCCTTCTAAATGACTGAATTTGACATTTTTCACCTATCAGAAAATGATTGTTCAATACACCCTCTGAAGGTTCCACTTCTCCACAAGAAGAGTCTTTCCATTCCAATAGGATCTCTTCTTTAAGGTCTTCCTATGTTAAGCTTTTAGAATTCAAAATTTGATTTACCACTAATTTTGTCCTATTTAATAATATCTCATTTCCATGATTCATATATTACATACATTAAAGATTCACAAAATGCTTTCCTCACAACAAACCTGTGAGGTAAGTAATAATAACTTCTTACATTTATATAATGCTTTCCAGTTTATAAAGTTATCTTTGATCCTTACAACAACTCTGGGAGTTAGGGCTGATGTTGTCTTCATTTTACAGATGAGGAAACAGCTCAGGTTAATTGACTTGGCTAAAGTCATATAACTGGTAAGTAGGATCGTAGACTTAGAACGAAAGGGGACCTTAGATGACATTTAGCCTAGACTCTCATTTCATAGGTGAGGAAATAGAACCAAGGAAGTTAAGTGCTCAGAATCACATTGTAAGGTGCAGAAGAGAGCTGGGATTCCAAGGAAATCCAAGGACTTTGATTCTAAATTCTGTGTTCTCTACTGTGCCCTGCCACGTATTGTTTACTGTGATAGATTGATCACTGTACCTGAAGTCATGACGGTAATCAAGTAAACACTTATCCAGAGCCTGTTATGTGCCAGAAACTGTACTAAGCTCTGAAAATGTTGTTGTTCACTTTGTGACCCCAGTTGGGTTTTCTTGGCAAAGTGGTTTACCATTTCCTTCTTGAGCTCATTTTAAAGATGATTAAACTGAGGCAAGCAGGGTTAAGTGACTTGGCCAGAGTCACACATCTAGTAATACTGTGCCTGAGGCTGAATCTGAATTCCTGTCTCCATCAGTCCAGATCCTGCAGTGTATCTACTGCACCACCTACCTACCACATAAAGAGCGCTGGGGATACTAAGAGGCAAAAGACAGTCCCTGCCCTCAAGGAGTTCACAATCTAACTGCGAAGACTATAAGCAAATAAATATGTACCAACAAGCTAAATACATAATAAGTAGGAAGTAATTAAAAGAGGGAACCACTAGAATTAAAAGGGGTTGGGAAAGGCTTCCTACAGAAGATGGGCTGAGTTCAAATCTTCAGGCCCTTGCTATTCACCTGATCCTGAACAAATCATTTAATAACTCTCAGCCTATTTCATCTGTAAAATGGAAAGTATCTAGCACCTACTTCAGTGGGTTACTATAAGGATCAAATGGGATAATAAATGTAAAGGGCTTTGTAAATCTCAGAGATTATATAAATGTTAGGTATCATAATTATTTATTATTGTTGTTGCTATAACCCATGTTAATAATCAAAATGTCTGTAACCTCAAGTAAAGTCTTCTTGATTTTGAACACCTACTTCCCTCTTGTCTGAGAACATTTTTCCCCACCTCCAGAGCAAGAGAAGGATGCTCCCAGAGCATTGATAACCCCTTTACAGCATTGATAACTCACTTCCAGTTTTCACATATTCTCACTTCATTAACAGCAAGTCACTGGTGGAAAACACTGATTAAGAATTTCAGCCTTTTTCAAAACAGTTTGCAAGTATAATTCAATGAATCTATGATTTCATTGTTGTGTATATTCCCTGTAACAATGTTCATCATAACCCATTCAGACCTTCCTATCTTGTACCATTTTTGACTATATCTTCATTTATTTAGATTCCCCACAAAGAGTCCACCTAACTTAAAGTGGGTTTTCCTCTCATTTTCCTGATATCAAATGGCCACCAATTTTCCCTCTCCACATGGCTAACCCATAGTTTTTTCTCTTCAAACCTGTTTCTTATAATATCTTTTACACTATTTCTTTTACAGATTTGTAATTTGTTGCAACCTGCTCACATCAAAAGCCTGTCTCCCTAATCTTTAATTTAGTTATTTAGAGATATTTCATTCTTCAGATTTTAATGTTCCATGACTTGTAGTCATATATTGCCATTGAAAGAACATTGGTATTTAAGCCTTTGTTTCAGAGAGAAACTTGGGGACATTAAAAGAATTGTACAGTTTCCCCAGAGGCAATCCAGCCCATGTTCCTCATACTGTCGATTCTGGGTTCAGTTTCACTGAATGTTTGTAGTGTCTGTCCAAATATATATACTTTTGCTCTATGGGTTGTCCATCCCTTTGCATATCATAGCCTGGACAAGAGGTCTTCTTCATTCACTTATTTTTTTCTAGCGTTAGGCTAAGCTGTCTTGAGAAATTATGGGTCTCATTTAGGATGCTCTACAGTGTTCCAGAACTTAATGCACTTAGCAGAGTGTAATTCACATCATACTGGTAGATCACGTGATCCAGAAGGAATACTTCAGTTTGTACTTTACACTTGATATTTTCCATAACAGTGACAACACTTTGGCAAGTATATATCTGTCTGTATTATGCCTCGTTTCATATGAATTGTTGATGTTAATAATCAGAAGGTTATCAAACAAGTTCTGTTGCATCTTTCCAGATGCATATTGTATAATTTTGACATTTTTATTGGAGATAATCTTGTTGGAGGAGAACCTTGAAGACATAGTTTTCTTAAATTTTACTTTTCCTTCCATTCTTTCTTGGTGTTTCATAAAACAAAATAATCTTCCACTGCCCTTCTTCATAAGACTTTACAGATAAGTTTATGTTTAAACAATTGTTGCCTTTGGCTGCCGTATTTCTATACTTGGCAAACAGGTCAAGTTTTGGTCTCCTTATTATGGCAGTTAATTACCTCAGACTTCTTTAGGAAATGGTTATGATTGGTCCTAAAGTCTGTTTCTTCATCCATTTCATATTTTTGGCATCAATAATTGTTTAAATGGGCCAGATTAGAGTAAATTGCCCACTACATCTTTTATTCTTTGTATTTATTTTAATCTTTGTTCCAGCAAAGCAATGTGACTATATCCTGCTGTTTTCCATAACAGCAATAAGTCATTGATTATATTTTATATTTTATTCTTATTTTATATTATATTTTAAAAGTTTCATTTTTATAATGGCACAAGAATCATATAAAATAGTACAAAATTAAATACTAAAGTGTGTGGTATGAAACGTAACTATTACAGGGTTTTCAAAGAAGTTAAAAATAAATGTCATGTAAGAGAAGAAAGCCTTATGGGTTAGACTTGAGTAGGCACTGAAAGTTAGTAATATTTGAATAGGAGTATATGGGGCATAGGAAGAAAATTCACTAAGAGTAATTTAATAGCATGAACAAAAGGACAGAACTCGTATAGATAGAAGTCAAAAAACACAAACACAGACTGTCCTGAACATAAGATGTTTATTAAATAGTATGAAATATAGTAGATAATTTTGGTCCTGATCTCAGACAGTACAGTTGGTTGGGCAGGCTGAAGGAGAGTGGAAATAGCTATATTCAAATACCTTAAGAAATACTAAGTATATAATAACTACTGTTTTGTCAGGGATTGTGGAGTACCATTTTTAGATAAAGATAAAAATGTAACTGCAGGTACGGATTTTTAAGGAGAGTTCGAGTGTCTTGGGGAGATCACACTATACAGAGTTCCTTTCCCTCTACTTAACATTTTTATATAGATGAAATCTAGTTAAAATGAATATTAGAGGCAGCCTTGATGAATAAGGAGTTTGAATTAGAGGCCCCTTTCAACTTAAAAACTATATAAACCAAACTGAGCGCAAATGTAAGAAGCAGTAGTCCTCACTTTGTGGTAGTGTTGTAGAGCAGGGTCAAAAATGGGGAGCAAACACCCTTCGGTAGGTTCAAAGAGGAAGAAGAGAAATGCAGACTAGTAATTATACATTAGCTACTTGCTCGCTCTCTCCTTTCTTCTCTGAACTGTACAGTTTTCCAAAGAAACAGGAATCAGAATATTTTTAGAGGATGTCACTAAACTGCACTATCTACTATGTCATATATATTTTAAACATATAATATAACATAACATAAACATAATAACATGAAAAATAAGGTATGCAAAGAAGAAACTAAGGGTGATTTTTTTTCATTCTATAGGAAGGATCACTGTAGGTATACTTTTCTTAGAAATTAGATATCAGTACATTTAACTGTATTTTACTATATAAAATTCCTTAGGCATACACTATATCACTTTGATTTTATAAATGTGTCAAGGTATAGTATGAAACTCAAGTCAAAGTGGCAATTATTAAGAAATTCTTTTCCAGCATATTTTTAAAAGAATGGATATATTTGACTTCTGCTCTTTTTAGGTATTTTTTTAAACTGAGCAGAATATCCTCCTTACCTTTAGTCCTTTGATAGTCTACATTCCTGTTTTTTAAATAAGTTTTCCAAAGTTCATGTTTCTATTTTGTTTCAGAGGAATACCATACAATACCTAAACTTTTAGTTTGTTTTATTGGCTTTAAGAATTATACTGTTCTACTTTCTGTTTCAGGCAGAAAATATAACTGTGACAAAGGATTTTAGTAGAATAGAAAATGCTTATCACATGGAAGCAGAGGTATGTATTTATCACATCAAATAATTGAAAACAGCATGACTTTGTGGGGACAGTTTATTCATTTATTTTTATCCTCAAACCTAATTTATACAGGAGACAAGTTATGTATGATGTTGAGAAAAGATAGTTTTTCTCTAAATCATTTATGATTTGGTATGTTTAAGAATTTAAAGGAAATTTAATGAGATTTATTGGAGGGAAAAGTTATTTGAAGTGAAATTGAAAATGTTGGAGGGGTTGGAGAGAAGCAGATGATTGGGCACCTGATGACTTATGTAGCAGTATTTTCTCTGAGGGAGTTGAAAACACCACAAAAGAAATGTATTTCATCCAAATAAATGGTAGAACTAATGTTGTTTATGAAAGATTGAAACACTCTTCAGTATGCCTTTATTTCATGGCATAATTTCATTGTCCCATGGTAAGGTAGGAACCTCTTAAGAGAATAACCTTGGTAAAAAAGCAGAATAGAATGAAAACCTCAGTACTTTCAGTTAGCGTTAGACTTTAGTTCCCAGAACTTCTTCCATTTTTAGGACACATTAATGCATTTACATATCCAAGGCCTTACAAACAAAAAACATTTTCTAATCATAGTTAAAATACAATGCTAGTGACAACTTCTAATCCTCTAAGAGTAATATTAACTTAATATGCAAACTGGCATATTGTTTATGTTTTCCCCCTCTGGTGACAGGAAGCATGCTGCCCTGACTCTATAGGCAAGAAATCAAAGATTTTAGAGCTAGAAGAGATCTCGAGAAATTATGTGCTTATCCATAAGGTGCAGGTTATTCCCATTTTACATAGGAAGTTATTGAACCCTGGAAGGGTCAAGTGAATTAAGTCCAAGGTTAGACAATAAATAAGTGATGGAGGGGAAACGAAGCTTTCAAGAACACAGAGGGATTGTTTAAAAATTGTAAGATATGAAACTACTATGAATCACTAAGGACTAATATGATGATTCTCATGTGAGAACTGTCTTTCACAGCATCTAAATAGTCTTATCAGTACATATTCTAAGACAGTTATTTAAAATATTGCATTGTTCATACACTTAATTTTTTTTAAACCACAAAGATTTTTTGTGGTGCTTATGAATATGAATGCTCTCTTAGATTCTATGAGTGCTTTGAAGAATCAAGGTCACAACATCATAGGCTTAAAACTGAAAAAGACCTCAGAGGCCATGAGATCCTGTCCTTTCATTTTTCAAAGAAGGAAACTGGAGCCTGAGGAGGTTAAGTGACAAGATAGTAAGCTTTAGAGGCAGAATTTGAACTCAGGTCCTCTGACTGCCATAACCAGTGCTATTTTCAATATACCAAAAGAGCATTGTATTTTAGAGTCCGAACACCTAGATTTCTTAAAATCTGTGTGACATTCAGCAAGTTTCATAACTCCTCTGGGCCTCCATTTCCTCAACTGCAAAATTAGGAAATTATACTAGATAACATCCAAAGACCTTTCTAATTCTAGATTCATGATCCTTTCTTTCTATTCCCACCTTATGCCATTAAAATCAACAGTAGTCTCCTAACTAGTTTTTCTGCCCAGTCTTTCTCCCTCCTAATTCATTCTTCACATGGCACCTAATCTGTCTTCCTCAAACTTTATTTCATTATGTCACTAAGTGGTGAAGAATCATTTGATCATTTTTCAGTATGCAGAAGTTTAACCTCTTTAGCCTGTTTGTTTTTCAAGGTCCTTCATAATGTAGCTAAAACCTACCTTTCGTTTTTCTTAGGGATTGCCTACATAAATATTCTGGTACAGCTAGGCCAGTCTCTTCAATATCCCTCATGCTTTTTCTGCCCTCCAAGACTTCATTCATATCATTCTTTTATTCATTCTCTACTCAAAGTATAAATTCTCTCAACAGAATTTCCTGAAAACTTCTTCCACCTCTCCCCAGCCAAGTCTTAAGCCATCCTTCAAGATTTCTTTCAAGTGGTCGATATTCTGCCTTAATAGTCACATTCTTCCTAAGGTTAAGAAGGATGAAAGACCTTAAATAAAGACCATTAGAGGATAATTATGAAAGTTTTACTTAAAAGTTTAGCAATGAATGGGGGAAGAAGTATGAGAGAGTGACAGGGTTAAACAGAAATTAGTTTTGTTTTGTTTTAAAGCTAGGAGAAAGCTGAGCATGTTTGTAGGAAACAGGAATTTGCCAGGAAATAAGGAAAGAGTATCAGTAGTCCCAAGAGGCAATGAATGGTTGGATAAACTTTCAAAAGTCATTCAAAGGGAGAGGAGGTCAAAGACACAAGTGGAGGAGATCCCCTTGAAAAGGAGATGAACTATATTATCCTCTGCAACTTAACCAAAAACTTAAACAAAAGTGAAGAAAATGAATGAAGAAATGAATTTTTTTGAGGTGTAGGGAAGGGGAAATAAGTTATATTGGCCTATGTACCTATCTTTAAAAATTGATTTTTTTTTTTTTGCTATCTGTTCATGATTAAATTACTTTCTGTCTTTTACAGTTTTAAACTTCCAAGTCCTCTAAATTTGGGGAAAAACAGCCACTGTACAAGGCATGAAACAAGGATTTTCAGCCTGGAGTCTGTGAACTTGGTTTTGTTGGGGTTTTTTAATATATATTTTATTAGTTGTTTCAGTATTGTTGCTATTCATTATAATCCTATGTATTTTATTTTATGCATTTCACAGCATTATTCTGAGAAACGTCCATAGGTTTCACCAAACTTCTGTTGGGATTCATAATGCAAAAAAGGGATAAGAACCCCTAGCATAGAAAGTTCAGAAAGGATGCCTTTTATATTTTCAAAATGTAAATGTTCATTATATTTGTAGGTATAACATATATATAACTAAACTACTTACTCCCTTCAGAAAGTACCTGAATTTGAAGAAAAAACAGCAGAAACAGCCACAACTCCCCGCACCATTATATTATTAGCCCTGCTGCCATCACCACTTTGTATTTCCAAAAATAACCACTTCCACTGACTTTAAATAATACTGATAAGGGGAATGCACAAAGCAAGAAATCTCATCCAAGAGCTACTGAATCAATATTAAAACCCAGATTTTCTTGCTTCTTTAATATGTGGCATCTTTGAACAGAGTGATAGTTAGTGGAGGAATAATAATAGTGAATTAAAAAAAAAACTTGACGGTTTTTAAGATTGATTAGGACTTCGGTAGCCACAGTTGTCAAAATCAAAATATGTGGGATATATCTCTAAAAAGGTCAAGATTTGGATTTCTGAGAGATTTTTTGTTTTATTTTAGACTTTCTGGTTTCTTTATAATCACCAACTTCATTAAGGCAGATCACTTCAAATTTTTAGGCAAAATCAGTAATGAAAAAGATTCACATTTTGTGCAAATAAAAAGCAGTTTCTCACAGTAGGTCTGATCCTACTTGTTTTAAGGGAATGAACTGTCTTTTATTAATATACTACTTTGGGGGGGCTCCTGATGAATTTTAAGAGAAGAAACTATTGTCTTTGTTGCAAACTGCCTTGGGGATTTCACAGGTCTCTACCTTTCAACATAATAACCAAAAACATGAATATTTAAAGCAACTACAGTGAATTTGGGAAAAGTAAGGGGTGTATAGGTGTGATTTTGTTTTTTATTTTAATGGGAATATACCTTGGAATCAAATTATTTTGAAAGTTTTATCCTTACCATCTAGGTCAGCCTTCTTCATTTATTAAGATTACATTTTAAAAATAATGATCCCATATGCATCCTAGAGATATCTGTATAATTAGAGAGTGTTAAAAATAGAGGATATACTTTCAAATGGATGGACTTAGATAGTTTAGGCATTAATCTACATAGTCTCAAAGGGAATCAGATGACCTCTTTAAATCTGCTCCCGCTATATGAGATTGTTAGATTCTGAAAAGCAATTTAGAGTTGTATGTTATATACCTTTGGTTTTTTTTGGGCTATTTTGTTGTAGCAGCAAGCAGCCTGACACATCCAGAATGGCCTGCTAGCACAGGTTCTTAGATCTGCTTTCCTAAAAGGAAAGCAACTTTTGAGGGGTCAGCAACCTTCTTTAATCACATATACCAACAGAGAAAATACAGGCAGAGAAATAAAGACCAACAGACAGGGCTTTTAACTGTGTGACTACAAGCAATACATACATCACAGATCAACAGTTGGCTCCATCTGTCAGACCATTACATACATACGTAGTTACCAGAGAGAAAAACACCAACATCTGGGTTTTCATAACTGTGGGGGGAGGGAACTCTGCTCCTTAACAGCTACCCAGAGTCAGTCAACCTCCATAGCAAAACCTCATCTCAGAGCAGATAGACACTTTTCAGAACCAGAGGGTTCTCGTGACCCAGTGCCTCATTAGCAGTTAACAAAAGGTGTGGACCTTCCTACAAAACAAGCCTCCTCTAATCAAGCTTCCTTTAATGGCTCCACTTTGCCCATTAATGGGGCAAAGAAGATCTTTTAATTGCCATTAACATGACAGTTGTGATCTGTGTACTCATGCACACATTCGCAAGACAGCTGACATAGGTCTGGGGTGTAGTTTATGACCAAAGAATAGAGAAAACCTGCCAGGTGTAATAGCATATAAATTGACCACTTAGGGTTTTTCAGTGATTCCCTAGTTAAATTAAATTTGTGTGCCATGGGTGCAGCCCCTGTGCCCCTTAAAGCAAAAGTTCCCAGTGGGGTTAAGGGAGATTGCCCCTGACTACTGACTATCACTTCTGAAAGGAGCTAAAGTAGGAAGGGGATCTTCCTATATAGACTAGACATTGGAAATATGTTTTAAGTTATTTTTGATGAAACCAGTTAAGTTTGCATTTATAACTGTTAAAACATAGAGATCTCTTAACAGTTTAAAAGTTATTCCCTTCTAAATACTTCAGTTTCTTAGCAGAAGAATTTAATTTGATTTTATGTTCTATGCCAACTTGTCCCTTGCAATATGTGGTAGTAACTTAATCATTCAAGATTAAACTTGAAATTTTGGTGTCTATTGACACCATGAAACCCTAACCAAATATGATAACTGGCCATAGATATAATTATCATAAATATTTTAAATAACATTTTAACTGTACATGTTCTTGTAATACTGCCTATTATAATGGCACTACAATCAAAGACCTGCTCCTAATTAGAAGTCTTACAGGTATATTTTTGGGATCAGGGATAGTAAAGAGAAGGAAAATGGTTGTTATGAGAAAAATAGCTCCTTTTTTAATTCTTGTGGTAGGTAGCTACTACTAAAATATATCTACCATAAACCAGAAATTATGGAGGTAAAAACCTAGGTTTTATTAAGCTGAAGCACAGGTTCAGAAGAGTAAAAGAAAATAATCCTTGAACAATGATTAGGATCCTAGTAAGGCTTCTTAAGGACAAAAATTATATCAATTTCATACATTCTTTTAGGCTATTGAAAAAAAAGATTCATAATCCCATGCTTCTTTCAGTGTCAGAAAAGTTGAACAATTTAAGTTAAGCAAAGTCATAATCTCATACATTCCCCATTTCTATAAATAAACCTAGTTAAACAGACTATAGGTAAACTAAGGTTACAGATTAAACATTTAGTTTGCAAATTCCCACACTTAGAAAACTACAAGACTGCATTTTAAAGAAGACACAATGAGATAATTGAGGGAAAGGGATCTGCATGTCAAGAAGACTTGGCATCAGGGAAATTCTTCTGCAAATAAGATATTTTAGGGGGGAGGTTTTAAAGATTCTGTGTTCTACTGTTCCTCTCATTTGTGTCTTAGGAATGTCAGAAATATTCCCTTTACACACTATTCCATGAGTCAATTTTTGGTCAGGTGAGGTTAATATTAACAGGAACAGACTTTTAGCCAACCAACATTGCAGGAGGAATGGCCCTGAGCCCCAAACAATAAAAAGTAATAAAAAGAAATTTTAAAATTCCCATAAAATAAGAGATAATAACATCAGATTTTAAGATTCCTTAAAGCTGGGATTGTGGAATTTTTGAAATTATAAATAATTGTTAGAAATCTTATTTTTAAGAAATTCCCAACAATCTTACATTAATCTTTTTCCAATATGTTATTCTTTGTTGGGGGGAGAAAGCAAAAATTTTATTTAAGAATTTTTATTAGTGATAACAATTGTATTTTTTCCCCATATAAGACATCTAGAATTAACTCATGATTCTTATTGCAACGGATACAGTTCCTTTCAACTTTATTAGGAATTACTGTATATTCTCTTAACTTGTTTTATTGCCTCCTCAACCTTGTCTACTTTGTATGCAAAGAAGTCCTTTAAAATCCAAAACACCATCACTTTTCCTGGCTCTGGAGAAGGTTTTGTGAGAGATTAAACTTTACACAAACCTGAAATAAGTATATTCCCAAAATGAGGTGGGTGGGGTAGGAGAGTTTAGCCAATCTATGTGATAACAAAATGGTGAGATTTTTTTTTCATATAACCATACTTAATCACTTGATTTAAAGTTATTCAGTTTTGGGGCCCAGCTCTGTTACTGGTTTTATAAAATAAACACATGCAAAATGTTTCAAAGCAGCAAAGTCAAATGGGAGTCAAATTATATGCATATTTTTAGGAGTAAAAGAGTTAGAGAAATTGAGGAAGGAGCAGTTAGTTAAGAAAGACTTCTTAAAGAAGGTAAATTAAATATCCAAGCAAGTAATAGGCATAGATTGGCAGACAGCTTCAAACAGGTAAGAAGTCAGGATTGAAAATATGTGTTTAAGAATCATATGTTCAGCATCTAGTCACAAAGCCAGTAAGCATACTCTCAAGGAAATTAATAAAGAGCACCAAGTATTGGAGCTTAGAGTCATATCTGTAGATTAAGGGGAAAATAGAGTGGTTAAAGAGGAGGAAAACCATGAATGCAGTTCTACAAAATTCAACCTAATGCAACAAACATTTATTAAATGCCTACTAATGTGTCAGATGCTGCGCTAGGTGATAGAAAAATAATTCCTGCGCTCAGGTAGTTTAAATTCTACTAAAGGGAGAAAATTTTGAAGAAAAGTAAGTCTTACCAATGTCATATAATTCTGGGAGGATAAGAAATATAAAAACTGAGAAAATTCCACGGGGTTTTAGCAGATAACTAGTGACCAAAGAGAGTTTCAGTGAAAAGTTAAAGATAAAAGCCAAATTTTAGATTAAAAGGAGATGCAGGGTGGGGAATGGTCATGAGAAAATGGAGGCAGCCAAAGTAAGCCACATTTTTTAAAGTTAGCCATAAAAATAAAATAAATAGTATAGGAATTAGATGGTATGACTGGTCTAATGAAGAGCAAGGAATTAAATTTGAGGATCCATCCTCAGCTTAGGGTTTAAGGGATGTATGGAGAATTTTGTGCGAGTACACAACGTTTGTGGGGGAGTTTTCCAATGCACTTAATAGCTCTGCTGCACGAAGTACAAGTTAGTTTCTGTACTAAAAGGGCAGGTAAAAGGAATACATCAGATTGTCAGGGAAAATAAATGTTTCTTGAAAGAATACAAAAAAGTCCTCTTTCAGTGTACCCCAGGTTCCTCAAATTCCACAAAATCATGAAAATCAAGGGATTAAAACCTCAAGAGTCCACTTCAGGAATGCCCTTTGAAACTGTCCAAATTATCAAGGGTATGCATATCAAAAAAGATACCAAGTACATGAAAGAGGTCACATAAAAGAACAGTAGGTTCTTTTCTATAAATAAAATAATAGATTTGTCAGGTATGCCCAGGTTAAATAGGGGGACTGGACACACAGCCATTAGCCCAGAAAAAAACTTTCATTTTTATTATACAGGCTCACAACTTCATTGAGCAGTCCCAAAGTTTTAGATGTAGATTTTCTTGTCATTGAGCATATACAGATCAACAGGTCTACCAAAATGCATAAGTATAACTTACAGAGCCTGTGACTAAATCAACCCATCCACAAGTTTCCCTGCCATATTGAGATGCTTCTTACTGGGATGGAAAAATGATTCCTAAGCCAGAAGAGGAGATTACTGAAAAGAAAGATATTCCAAAAACAATTGAAAAAACTTATCATATATGAAAAAACATAACATTCATATGAAATTAAGACTAAAAAGGATAAAAGAATGGAAGAGGTATTTTTTTTTTTAAAAAAAGCATCTGATGAAGCATAGGAGATTTCTCATTTATGTCAGATCATGTCTAAGAGTAGATGATTATAATAGAAGAAAGAAAAGGATTCCAGAACATCTGGAGCTGAGTAACAGATGAGCTTCTCCTCCTAGAAGAGGGAACTGGACCATCTCAAGAGGAAGCTGCTGCTTGTGATTATTAATAACCAATGATTTGGGGAGATCCAGAGTTCCCCTTTTTTCTAAAGTCCTCATTACTGGTAATGAGATTGAATTAACTCTTTACTCAAGTTTGGCCAGATCCCACCCAATCTAACAAGGAATTTAATCTAAAATGGGGAAGCCCATTGTGTTCAACACAGGTTTAGGTGGGAATAAATTCTTTGATTAGATTACCCGAGGCTGGGCAGTTTAGAAGTAAAAGACTTAAAGTTACATTCCCCCAGTCTTTCATTAAAATGGGTCCACCTCTTATTGTACTATTCATTCTCTCTCATTAATTGTTAATCAGAGTTGATTGCCACCCTCAGAAACACCCATTCTTCCAAGGGCATGTAAAATATGAATCCACCACCATGAGTGGTCTTTAACTTTTGAGTGTCACTGACTATTCCTTTTATTAATAAAATGCTAGCATTATTAATAAAATGATTAATTTCCCAGAAATTGTCTCTCAAACTTTTTAAACTTTACCGCTCCAAGGAACTATGATGTGGATCTATAAGTACCATAAGGAAAGAAGTCATCTAGGCCCAAGAAGGAAGAGACAAATAAAAGTAATTGGTGAATCCTCACTAATTGATACTAAGGTAGTCTTTGTTGACCTAACAAGTGATAAAGAAGGCTCTTGTCTTCTTAGGGCATTACTTCCCAGGACTTGTGATTGTTGTGGGGATAAATGATAGCACCAGAGAGAAACTTAGAAAACGTTGTGAAGGATTTTGACATTGTGAGGGAGAAAAAAACTTTTTGGGACATAGTGTTTTCATCATTGTTACTGATTGAAGATAGGGAATTCAGAAGAGAAATACAAATTTACAAATTTCAGGAGTAAATGATGGGCTGAGAAAATGGTTTTAAAGAATGAGATTTAGATTTCAAGACTATAGCTTAAAATGTAAGAGTGATGATATATTTTCCTAGAGTCTTGTGAATATGATTGAGAGGGAAACTGAAAATGGGAGAGGGCGATGGTCCACATTTATTTGCCAAACTGTCTACCATTGAGAGTAACAAGTATAACATAATAATGGGAAGACCAATTTGCAGTGGAAAATATCTAAGAAGAAATTCAGAAGTAAAAATCATAGCTTCAGAAGTCTATTTGCAAATGCATAAAGCAGAGCTACTAGGTAAATAGAAATCCAAATGCAAGGAGGCATTTTTTCCTAAGTAAATTCCTAGTTTGGGGAATGGGACTTATGAGTGTAATGTGACTCTTGAAGATTATGATTTACTCAAAAGCAGTATACTGAAAGGAGCAGTGGAATAATCTAGAGTATAAGAAAGTATACTTTTAAAAAAAATCCAGGAACCTAAATGCGTGTCAAAGAGTAAGGAGCAATGTAAGTCAGAAATAATCCCAGGGAAATAGCAGACCACCTATGCAGGAGGATGAAATAGATCACAAATTTGTCGTAAAGCCATGACATTGTAGTTATGGGGAGAGGGGGTACTTCAGTTATCCAGATATGGGTTAGAGCTCCATCAACAACAGAGTTGCCAATATATGTTTTAATATGTTTTAAGGGTAATTTATTTTTAAGAGGGAGAAAGCAATGCAAAATTCTAGACTTCATTCAATTAAAAAAGCATTTTAAGTGCTTACTGTCTGGCAGACACTGTGCTAGGTAATGAGAGTACAATGACAAAGCTTAAATAGTTCCCTACCTTCAAGTTACTTACATTCTAGTAAAGGGACATGACATATACTTAAATAAGAAAATACAAAACATAGGCAAAACAAATCCAAACTAATTAGGAGGAAAGGCTTTTGCATTTGACCAAAAACAGAGGAGCTGGTTGGAAACTTTTGAGGTTTGTGACAGATCTTAGAATTTGTGATAATGAAAAGGAAACTGACTATAGTCTGACTTGCAAACAAGATTTCAAATAGTGTAGAATAAATTTACAGGTGATATCATATGGTACCAAATACAGGGAATATCAGCCCAGAAGAGATGGATGGGAAGCTCTCAAGAATAACATTCTAAAAACAAACAACTACCACAAAAACACAACCCTGATGTAAAAAGGGTGAAACTGTGGCTACAACAGGAATTCAATCAGCTCAGACTTGAAAAAGCTGTATATAGTAGATGGAAGGGCAGGTAACTGAGGGTGAGTACAGAAATGGTGACATGGTCCTTTAAAAAGTATCAGGTGTTAGAATTAATAATAGGGTGAGACTAGTAATGAATGATATAGGGCTTTTTTTCCTTAGCTATATTGAGAAAAGAGAAAAATCAAAAACTGAATAGCACCTCTGTTCGTTGTGACAATGAGAAAAGATAGCAGTGAGAAGGCAAAACGTTGAACTGTCAGCTTCTGTTTTCTCTTTCAAGGACAATCATCTTTAGTTAGGGAGAGACTAAGACAAAATAGGTAATGAAAAGTTGAAATCCGAGATCAATGAAATGTTAAGTAACACCTAGCTTTCCTCAATGATTTCATATCACCAAAAGGCTTAAACAATCTACATCCTATATTAGCATTGGTAAGGTGTGATTGCTGAGTCACTGTTAGGGATCAGGAAAGATTGTGGAAAACTGGGAAAGTACATCAGGACTGAAGAAGGACAAATGTACTGATTTTTTTTAAGGGCAAAGGGAGTAGTGGATGCTAAATTAAACTGTTGGCATCAATTCCTGGCAAAATTTTAAAACATTATAATGAGCAGGTTGTAATAGGGGAAGACAAGACAGAAAGCCTAGGTAGAAGGCTCCTTACAGTAGTCCACATTTGAGGTAATGGAGGTCAGGCCTAGGTGTAATGGTAATTTAAATGGGGAGATCTTTAATATTCATTCAGTAAGGGAGCCAAGATGGTGGAGTAGAAAGACCCACGTGTGCTAGCTCCGAACCCACAGCCCATATATTTCCTGCAAGAAGAACTCCCCACAAATTCTGGATCACTGCAAGGTGTGCAGAAACACAGTGGAAAAGATTTCTGTCCCAGAGAGCCCTGGAGAGCCGTCCCCAGGGTCCATCGTGCCACGGAAAGCGGAGTCCACCCCTGAGCTGCCTTGGCCACATGGCCGAGAGGAGCAGATCCGAGCAGGCTTCAGGGCCGGGAAGGTCCCTCCGCCCACAGGCGCTACAGGTCAGTGAGAGAGACGTCTGGGCTGGCCGAGAGGGGAGTGGGGTGTCTCCGTGGCTCGGGGCCCCTCGGGAGACAGCGGTGGAGGGAGCGGCAGAGGGAGTGGCAGAGGCAGCGGCAGAGGCAGCAGCGGCGGCCCGGGACAGCAGGCAGAAGTTCAGGTCTCTGCATAAACTCCCTGAGGGAACTGAGCCTGGGAGACGGCCCTGCCCCCACCCGCTCCATTGCTGAAAGTCTCTGCATAAAGCTCCTGAGGGAACTGAGTCTGGGAGGTGGCCCTGCCCCCACTCCAGCACCAGAACTTAAGCTCACAT
Source organism: Bettongia penicillata ogilbyi (assembly GCA_023548195.1). Lineage (NCBI taxonomy): Eukaryota > Metazoa > Chordata > Mammalia > Diprotodontia > Potoroidae > Bettongia > Bettongia penicillata. Next base: position 398,469 of record JAJHZJ010000535.1, read on the forward strand.
TGAATAGCAGCCGCGCCTGCCATGGAAAGCCCATTTGAATCTCAGACTCCAAGCACTAGCTGGGTGGATCTAGGTGGGGGTGGACAGGAATCTCAGAAGTCAAGTAACAGGCTGGGAAAATGCCCAGAAAAGGGAAGAAAAATAAGACTATAGAGAGCTTTTTTGAGCAGGTGCAAATGTTCCCGCCTTTCAATTCTGATGACGAGGAAGGATTCTTACCATCAGGGAAAGATGTGGAGGGCGGGGCCTCTGTATCCCAGACATCCCAGGGGGATGCCGGTGGGCTCAGGCCATGGAAGAGCTCAAAAAGGATTTTGAAAAGCAAGTTAGACAGGTGGAGGAAAAACTGGGAGGAGAAATGAGAGAGATGTAAGAAAAGCATGAAAAACGGGTCAATACCCTGGTAAAGGAGACCCAAAAAAATGCTGAAGAAAATAACACCTTGAAAAATAGGCTCACTCAATTGGCAAAAGAGGTTCAAAAAGCCAATGAGGAGAAGAATGCTTTCAAAAGCAGAATGAGCCAAATGGAAAAAGAGGTTCAAAAGCTCACTGAAGATAATAGTTCTCTCAAGATTAGAATGGAACAGATGGAGTCTAATGACTTTCTGAGAAACCAAGAAATCATAAAATAAAACCAAAAGAATGAAAAAATGGAAGAGAATGTGAAATATCTCATGGGAAAAACAACTGACCTGGAAAATAGATCCAGGAGAGACAATTTAAAAATTATGGGACTACCTGAAAGTCATGATCAAAAAAAGAGCCTAGACATCATCTTCCATGAAATTATCAAGGAAAACTGCCCTGATATTCTACAACCCGAGGGCAAAATAAGTATTGAAAGAATCCATCGATCACTACCTGAAAGAGATCCAAAAAGAGAAACTCCTAGGAACATTGTGGCCAAATTCCAGAATTCCCAGGTCAAGGAGAAAATATTGCAAACAGCTAGAAAGAAACAATTCCAGTATTGTGGAAATAAAATCAGGATAACTGAAGATCTAGCAGCTTCTACATTAAGGGATTGAAGGGCGTGGAATAGGATATTCCAGAAGGCAAAGGAACTAGGACTCAAACCAAGAATCACCTACCCAGCTAAACTGAGTATACTATACTACTTCAGGGGAAAATATGGTCTTTCAGTGAAACAGAGGACTTTCAAGCATTCTTGATGAAAAGACCAGAGCTGAAAAGAAAATTTGACTTTCAAACACCAGAATGAGAAGAAGCATGAAAAAGTAAACAGCAAAGAGAAGTCATAAGGGATTTACCAAAAGTGAACTGTTTACATTCCTACATGGAAAGACAATATTTGTAACTCTTAAAATTTTTCAGTATCTGGGTAGTTGGTGGGACCACACATACACACACACGTACACGCGTGCACGCACACACACATACACACATGCACTCACATACAGAGACAGATAGCACAGAGTGAATTGAATAGGATGGGATCATATCTTAAAAGAAATTGAGGTAAATGGTGAGAGAGAAATGTAGTGGGAGGAAAGAGGGTGAAATGGAATGGGGTAAATTATATCTCATTCAAGAGGCAAGCAGGAGATGTTTTAGTGGAGGGAAAAAGAGGAGAGCTGAGAAAAAAAAACAAGAAGTTTACCCTCATCACATTTGACTAAAGGAAGGAATAAAATGCACACTCATTTTGGTATGAAAACCTATCTTACAATATAGGAAAGTGGGGGAGAAGGAGATAGCAAGGGGGGATGATGGTAGGGAGGGCAAAGGGAGGAGGGAGCAATTTGAAGTCAACATTTGGGGAGGGACAGGATCAAAAGACAGAATAGAAACAATGGGGGGCAGAACAGGATGGAGGGAAATACAGTTACTCTTACACAACACGACTATTATCGAAGTCATTTGCAAAACTACACAGATATGGCCTATATTGAATTGCCTGCCCTCCCAAAGGGAATGGGTGGGGAGGGAGGGATGGGAAGAATTTGGAACTCAAAGTTTTAGGAACAACTGGTTAGTATTGTTGTTACTACTAGGAAATAAGAAATACAGTTAATGGGGAATAGAAAGTCATCTGGCCCTACAGGACAAAAGAGATGCTTAATAAGCGCAAGTTGACTCCTAAATTATCTTTTTTGTCAAAACTGTCTTTTGTATTATTTTCTACTCCAAACTGATGTCTTAGTGTTTTCCTCTACATACTCAGAAAAATCTGAAACAATGCAGCTCACAAAAAAGATAATTTTAATTCATTTTCATTTACAGGTCTGCATTACATTCACTGAATTCGGAAAAATGCAGGATATTTGTAACCTTCTTGTTGAAAAGCTAGATAGTTCTGTTATCATCAGCCCTCCTCAGTTTTACCATACACCAGGAGCTATTGAGAATCTTAGGTAAGTTAAGCAGATTGTTTAAAAAAAGTCTGTTATATGACTTGTTAATTGTCATTAATATTATTGTTTTTTTATTTCCAAGACGTCAGGTTTGTCTCTGTGCTGTTGGGAATGCATGGCGAAAAGCTCAAGAAGTATGTCAGCTTGTTGGTCAGTCTCTTGGAAAACCTCTGTTAATCAAAGAAGAAGAAACAAAAGAATGGGAAGGTCAAATAGACAATCAGCAGTTATCTGACCTAGCAGGTTCCTTAAGTGTACAACAGAAAATCCAAAGTGCAACTGTACATGCTTCTTCCAGGGTATTTTTAAATTTTGAGGTTAAGAAAAAGGAAAAGAAAAAAAAATGATTTAAAGTTCTTTATAACCAAGCATCTTTCATTTTTCTATCTTTGTATCTAATTGCCTGAAACCATGATTAAATTTGTACAATTTTTATGAAGTTTTTATTTATACTGATAAGATTAATATTTCATATGGAATGCCAAATTTTATCTAGCAGCTAAAAAAATGGACCCTGCAGCATACTTAAACTTTTTGTGTTCCTCATTTTCAGTTTTTGCTTTCAATTCCCATTCTTCCCCACATTCTTCTTTCATTGTAATATCATTTTTTTTACACTTTTCTATTTTGTGATCATGAGAACAGCATTTGCATTATAGGTATTTTTTCCTTTTTCCTGAATTAAAAAAAAAACAAACTTTTAGACCTTTATTTTCTTGGATATGTTCATAGAGTGCTTTCTATTCATTTTTTTTAATCTTACACCATGTTCAGTGGATGCATTAAACATTAATTTTCAGTGCATTATTATCATAAATTAATCTGCCTTGCTTTATCATGACTGTAGTTTTACATTTCAATGTGGTTTCGGCTTCTGCACTACACTGCCAAAACTAAATACTTTATGAAATGCTAAATGAACTTAAAAATAACTGGATATCAGTTAAAAACTAAGTAACTTCATTTTTTAAATGTAATTTATTGATGAAATTTTGTAAAATTGAAAATGTGGAACACCAGTGTGCACTGTTGGGTGTAAGTTTCATGTTAAAGGGATACACAGACACGGTACTGCCTCGGGGAGCTTATAATTTTGTTTTAAATGTCAGCCAAAGTTAGGCTAATACAGTCACCACAAAAGTGAGTAGAAGGGTAAGAGTGGAGTCAAGCCTAAAGAATAGAGTGAGTATTTACTGGAAGATGTATAGCCTTAGCATCAGTTATAGCAAGAAAATGATGCAGTGTGGAAAGCAAATGATATTACAAGAATATGACTTTTGAAGTTTTTTCAGATTTTGGGGGATGATACCACATTTGGGAAACCTTAAAACAATCTTGACCAGACTGAAAGATGAGCTAGAATGGAATACGAGAAGAGAACAAAAAAACAAAATGAGACCATTTGAAGTTTGTATTTTATATGTGACTGATAAGTAGTGGTTTTAGCTATAAAATGCAGTAAATATATTTGAAGGAGAAAGCAAAAAAGTTTACTTTATTGTAAGTTCTTTTAGAGTAAAGACATGCCTCATTCTTGAATCTCCTTCAGCACTTTAAGTAGTGTTTTGCAGAACCATAAATAGTAGTAGGATTTTGGCCTGTCATGGCAGCTATGGGTCAGACTCCATGAGGGATACAGTATTCCATCCTTTTACCAGGATCTCAGAAAGTTAGAAACAAGGATCTCCTCTGGCCATTTTGGTTTTAACACTCTGAGCACTTCCTCTTCAAGTCAAAGTCATAGACGGAAGCTATATGCCCACACACAGCACAGGGAAGGCCATGGAGGACTGGAAAATTGTGTACCTGTCACCCCTATCCATAGATTCCAACCAAGCTAAGCAGACTATAAATCTGTATACCCAGCATTTCTTTTCTAAGAGTGTATCTCTTAGGTGTTATTTCTTGTTTAAAATATACTTGGGGGGAGAAGCCAAGATGGTGAAGTAGAAGAATGAACCTGCCTTACGTCTCCCTCCGTAACTCTTAAAATAGCTCTAAAAAATGACTCTCCACAAATTCTAGAGCAACAGAAGCCACAAAATGATGAGATCTCCCACCCAAGACAGCCAGGAAGACTGATAGGAAAGGTCTATTGTACCCAGCCTGGAGTGGAATACAGGCCACAGTGGGCTGTGCAGCATGGACAGGACTGGAGCAGACTTCAGGACACTGAGTCATGAGTAGCTGCTGCAGTTTCCAGATTTCTCAACCCACAAATACTTTTTCACCTGAGTGAGAAAGGAGCATGGCCCCACCTCAGCCCCAGGGCAGCTGAAGCCATGGCAGCAGCTTCCAGTTTTGGAGCCCTCAGCCTAAAGACCCTGGGGGAATTGCATGGCTGATCTGAGTTCAGTCCTAAGTGGCAGTCCTGGGATGAGGAGGAGTGCTGGCATGGTGGAGCTGGTGGCAAATGTGGAGAGGAAATCCAACTCACAGTTCCAGGGCAGAAAAGAGTGCTTTAGTTGCTCACAGACAAGAGCATAGGTCAGGAAAGGAGTAAACTCCTCTCCCTTGATTGTGCCACCTTGGAGGAACTGAGAACTTACAGGTCGCTAGAGATATCTCAGAGAATGGCTGCACAAAACCTCTGAATCCTAGGGTAGTATACCCTCCACTTGACAAAGGACTTGAAAGTCAAGTAATTAGCTGGGAAAATGCCCAAAGGGAGGGAAAAATAATACTATAGAATGTTATTTTCTTGGTAAAAAGGGAAGACAGCAAGATCAAGGCTTCTGCATCCAAAACCTCAAAAAAAAAAAATACACAGTGGTCTCAGGCCATGGAAGAGTTCAAAAATCAAGAGAGGTGGAGGAAAAATTGAGAAGAAAAATGAGAGTGATCCAAGAAAATCATGAAAAGCGAGTCAACAGTTTGCTAAACGAGACCCAAAAGAATGCTGAAGAAAATAACACCTTAAAAAATTGACTAACCCAAATGGCAAAAGAGGTCCAAAAGGCCAATGAGAAGAATAATGTTTTAAAAAGCAGAATCGGCCAGATGGAAAAGGAGGTTCGAAAGCACAATGAAGAAAATAATTCCTTAAAGGTTAGAATGAAACAGATTGAAGCTAATGAGTTTATGAAAAATAAAGAAATTATAAAACAAAACCAAATGAATGAAAAAAGATAATATGAAATATCTCATTGGAAAAATAACTGACTTGGAAATTAGATCCAGGAGAGAAAATTTAAAAATTATTTGTCTACCTGAAAACCATGATCAAACAAAGAGCCTAGACATCATCTTCCAAGAAATTATCAAGGAAAACTGCCCTGATATTCTAGAACCAGAGGGTAAAATAGAAATGGAAAGAATTCACTCCTGAAAGAGCTCCCAAAAGGAAAACTCCTAGGAATATTGTAATCAAATTCCAGCATTCCCAGGTCAAAGAGAAAATATTACAAGCAGCCCAGAAAGAAACAATTCAAGTATTGTGGAAATGAAATCAGGATGTACAGGATTAAGCACCTTCTACACTAAGGGATCAAAGGACTTGGAATATGATATTGCAGAGGTCAGAGGAGATAGGATTAAAATCAAAAATCACCTACCCAGCCAAATTGAGTATAATACTTCAGGGGATAAAATGGAATTTCAATGAAATAGAGCACTTCCAAGCAGTCTTGTTGAAAAAACCAGAGCTGAACAGTAAATTCGACTTTCAAATACAAAAATCAAGAGAAACTGAAAAGATAACAGGAAAGAGAAGCCTTAAGGAACTCATTAAAGTTGAAGTGTTTACATTCCTACACGGAAAGATGTTATTTGTAACTCATGAGACCTTTTTCTGTATTAGTGTAGTTAGAGGGGATATACATGTATATGTGTGTGTATACATATATGTGTATGTATATGTATATACAGATGTATATGTATACACACACACACATACACATATAGAGGGGCACAAGGTGAGCTGAATATGAAGGGAGAATACCTAAAAAACAAAATGTACAGTTGAGTGGAAGGTACTTAGGAGTAAGAGAATGGGAGAGGTAAGAGTGTAGCACATCATCTCACATAAAAGAAGCAAGAAAGAGCTTTTAAGATGGAGGGGAAGAGGGGGGAGATGAATGGGAATAAGTGAGCCTTATATGGGATTCGGCTTAAGGAGGGAATAACATACACTCAATTGGATATGGAAATCTGTTTTACCCTGCAAGAAGGCAGGGGAGAAGGGGATAAGAGAGGGAAGATAATAGATAGGACAGCTAATTGGGGAAAGAGGTTATCAGAAGCAAACATGATTGTGGGAGGATAGGTCAAAGGAGAGAAAGGAATAAATGGAGGGCAAGATAGGACAGGGGGTTAGTCTTTTGCAATATAACTATTATAGAAGTGTTTTGCATGGCTACACATGTATGACCTATATTTAATTGCTTGTTTTCTCAATGAGGGTGGGTGGGGATGGAGGGAGAGAATATGGAACTCAGAGCTTTAATAATGAATGTTAAAAGTTATTTTACCATGCAACTGGAAAATAAGATGTACAGGCAGTGGGGTACAGAAATCTGTTTTGCCCGGCAGGAAAATAGAGGTGAGGATGGAAGGGGAGTGGTAATAGAAGGGAGGGCAGACTGGAGGAAGGGGTAGATGAGTTGCATGCTGCACTGGGGTGGGGGGTGATGGGGAGAAAATTTTTAATTCAAGTCGTTGTGGAAGTGAATGTTGAGAACTGAAAAATAAATTATATTTTTTTTTAAAATGCACTAGGCATTCATGAACCATAAAAATCCAATTAAAATCATTTTAATACTTAAAGTTTAAAAACATAATACTAGCACAGAAAGGATACAAAACAAAACTCCCATTCCAAAATCTGTAATTGAAGAAAGCATTCTGCCAGCAGTTCAAGCTTCAAGAAATATTTCTTAAACCTGTCTCCCACCACAAGGCTTGCTAAGTACCAGGTGAAGGTAAACCAAGGCAGAGGATATGCTATGGCTACACTAGTGACAAGAGCCCCAGAAGCCATCCCAAATGCCCACAAATCCCATGTGCCATAGTGACAAGGTTCCAGTAATTTTCTGGGAGACCTTGAAACACCCTTAAAATAAGCTCATAGCAATTCCAAAAACTATAGACCAAGTTTAAATTTTTTATAATATGTAAAACAATATAATCTTTTTTTAAAAAAAATAGGAAGATAATGTCAGGAACAATTACTCTTTCAGGATAAAGTAATGATGGCCAGGAACAACACCAGGAACGTTGGGTCCTCTGAATGGGTGATATGTCCAACATGTTACTGGTCCCCATCACAGAGGTGGTCCAACTGGGTTAAGATAGCTAAAAAATTATAGATCTTCTATGTAGCCTTTTCTAGGCTGAGTGATATCTAGGATATCTTAGGTATCTTAAGTTAATGTTGGAACTCACCCCTAACTACAATGTTATAACTGTTAAGTTTCCTTTCTCTGGTTTAGACAGTTCCTCAGAAAAACTCTGGAGTTACCGTGAGGGGTTCTGCTTTTATAGAAAGGCAAATTTGTTATTATCATTACTTTTATAACCATGAAAACCTGAAGTTAACTTGGACAAAAATGGGACTAACAGTTATAGGGAATTCACACCATTTTCACAAGTTTCACCAGTCCTGAGGGAGCAAAACTTTGAGACCTGGGTGATCATGAACAGATAAGGAAGAGCTGAAAAGTGTCAGCTGGAGCTATATCCAAGAGAGTAGTCCATTCTGATCAGTCACATTTTCTTGAAGGGTAGGTCCAAGAAACTTCTGGAGTAAAGAGCACTTCCCTCTTATTGGACTTGCATGATTTGTCAAAGATAGAAAGATTGAACACCCAACCCTAATAATCAGAGGTCTGATGAAAAGTTGTTGCTTTAAGAGAGACCATCCCACCATCCCATGGTATCAGCTGCCTAGGGGTGGTATGAAAAATGGAAAATCCGGCAATGATTACAGAAAGCTCGATCCTAAACCTTCTATGTGGTAAAATAGGGACCCTGGTAATAAGCAGTAGTCACTCATAAATATAAGCCTGGTCACTTGGACATGTATCAGCTCTGCCTGCATTAGTGACTAAACTCCTGTTTTCTACTACCTTCTCCCGTTTCTGAAATCCAAGCCCTGCATCAGCCCTTGCCTGAGGCTGAGCCTCACCCACCATCAGCATGGAAAGATGGTACTAAAGGCATGCCTGTATGCTAAGGGTAGTGGTGGTGGTGGTGGTGGTGGTAGAGGGGAAAGGCAAGTGAGAGGTATGTTGGACTTCTCAAACACACACCTGCCATCTTAGATGGACTTTGCAAATACAGTGTGCAGTCTCCTATATCTCCCCTTATCATAGCCACACACCTAACAGAAGTCTTCCATACTCTAAATCTAGCTTAAGACTTTGCTAATGACTAAAACTCTCTCTGAGGTTACTTAGGATCTCTTGCTTTTCTTTCCAAAAGCCTTTTCCCAGATTTCATTCTCAAACCCCCCTGCAGTTTTCAATACTTGATTCCTGGACGTTCTTTCCTCCCTTGGTTTCCTTTATGTCTCAGCTCATGTACTGCCTTCTATGGAAAGCTTTTACTATTTCCCTTTATCTCTCCCTCTGATTATCAGAAATACTGTGAATATACTTATCTCTTTACATGTTATATCCTCTTCCCCCTCCTAACAGTGTACACACTTTGAGATTAGGGCATGTTTTTTGTTCTTTGTAGCCAGTCTAGTGCCTTGAATATATAGTTAAAACTAAATAAATGCTTGTTGAATTGGAAACTACCAGATGAGCTACAGGTGTGAGATCTTCCCAAACTTCCATCATTGTTTTAGGGTTTCTCTCCTGAATGAATGAAGTGAAGACTTCTCAGTGCTTAACAAAAGGCTTTTAGTAGATGGTTAGGCCTAAGTTTCAGTTTCCCAGAAATCATGTGCCACATCAACATAACACAACCCCCCTTGGGTTGCCACATCAACATGATGCCTATTGGTTATTCACATGGTAAACTGTCGTGTTTAGATTGTGAGCCTGCCTCCCAGACCATGGGAGTAAGAGGCCAGTAGCGGGGATGGGATCTGTGTTAGGGCTATATAATCTCATTTTTGCCTTCTGTAATTACCTCACTCTCCTGATTACTTATCAGAGAGAAGATGCCCTTTCTCAGGAGATCGTAATCTGATTTTTATTTGAATTGGTGGTCTCGGACCCACACATCTTCCTCTCCACTTTCTGTTCCAAACTGAGAACATCTTTTCTGCCTTTTACCCCAGCTGCAAAAATGTCTAGTTATGATGTTTTGCACATAGTGAACGCTTAATAAGCATGCACATGTCATTTTCTTTTCTTTGGAAAACATAGAGTTTCTAGAAAGAAATGTAGAGATCACAGAAATCATAGAATTTAAAAGTTAGAAGCAGGGGTGTGCTGGTGCCCCTAGAGTCAGCTGGAAACTGGCTCATGAGAGCCAACTGTGAAATTTTCAGAGTGAGCATTTACACCTTGGAAATAAACAAATGCTACAAATCAGAGCTTGATTGGTGTCGACTCAAAGTGATGGAAAAATGTTAATAATGCATATTAAACTTAAAAGTGTGTCATTCATTTTTTTCCATATAACCAGTTGTTAAACATTTATCAGCACATCCCTGGTTGGAAGAGCCCTTTAGTCCATTTTATATACAAAATAATACCTGACTAGCAATACCATTTTTCATTGGCTATACCCTATTAATTGAATGTTCTGCATCTCTTACATCAGCATCTTATTTCTCTGGCTTTCTTCAAGGTTTATCTCAAGACCTACCTCCTTCAGGAGGCCTTTCCTGATGTCTTTAGTTCCTAATTCCTTCCCCTTTCAAATTACTTGTCACAGATCTATATATCTTTTGTATGTGCTGTTACTTAAGATATTATCTGACTCATTCACGTGTATGGTCCTTGAGACTGAGGACAATTTTTTGCCTATTCTTGTATCCCCAAATAGCATATCTGGCATATAGTAAGCACTTACACTTATTGACTGACTCTCCACTTTTTTAATGTTCTTCTTAACAGTAGTACAGAAGGACTCTTACCTTATTCTTGGAAGGTACATCTCTCTCTTAATGCAGTCAGAGACTGAATTAGCATTTTAAGTGCTCCATCACACTGCTGACTCATGTTAAGCTTACATGCTCCAGACCTTTTTCAAGCCAGTTGCTATTGAATCATGATATCCCCATCCTCTTCTTAGGAAGTTAACTTTTTTAAACCAAATGCAACTTTTTATATTTTCCCCTTACCGATTTTCATCTTATTAGATTCAAACCAATACTTTAAACTGACAAGGTCTTTTTGGATTTTGAGTCCACAACCTAATATCTCTAATGGTGTCTCAGTAAGCACCCCAACATACACAGGAGGGCCTGCTATCACCTCTTCTTAGATCTGCATTCATGAATGGAAAGGCAACTTTTGAGGAGTTAACAATCACTTTAACCAAGCACAAATATTAATTGACCTAATTTAGGGGAGTCAGTACCGTGAACTTCAAAGAAAATATAGAGAAATTAAAAGTCAACAGACATGGCTTCCTCTGCCTGAATTCAGCAGACAATTGGACCCGAACTGCCTGACCATAGTTACCAGAGAGGGAAGCACAACCTCTGCATTCTCAAAGCAGGGGGGCACCTTACTGGCTTCCAAGAGACCTCATCTGACTAAACACTTCCAGTCAGTAAGCCCCAAAGTACTTAACAGACATGGCTTCCTCTGCCTGACCATAATTCAAAAGACAGGTACAGTTGTCTGACCAGTTACCAGAGAGGAAAGCACAACCTCTGGGTTCTCAAAGCCAGGGGGCTCCTTAGATACTTTCCAGAGTCCTCATCTGGCACTCAAACTTTATTACAAAAACTAAGCCCCCAAATAAAACCTCACCCTCAGAGTTTTTATATACTTTTTAGAACCAGAGGGCATCACATACCTTGATAACCAGTGCCTCACAAGGCATGGACCTTCTTACACATCTTCTTGGGCCTGACAATGGGTGGGAATGATCTTCCTTAATCACATTCAAATACATTATACTTCTTGATTATACCAAAAGAACAGTGAAAGATCCTATTTTACTTGCCATTATACCTGGTTTTGTGTCATCTGCAAATTTGATGATTATATTAAACAGCATAGGTCCAAGCATAAATCCTTAAGGTATTCCACTTAAGACTTCCTGACAGACTGACATTAAACTCTTTAATTTTGGTCATCCAACCAGTTCCAAATCCATCTACTGATACTGATGACACTAATATTGTGTAATTTACATCTCTCCATCTTTTCAAAAATTCTACCCTATCTACAGCATTCTCTGACCTATTCTTGATGTTTAACCATTTCTTTAATAAAATATTTTAGGCTTTTTGTAGGAATTTAAGTGTAGAGGAGGAAATGGCAAATCATTCCATTATCTTTGCCAAGAAGGTACCAAATGACACCACAAAAAATCAGATATGACTGAAGTGACAACAAAAAGTACTTCAAAGTCAAGTTTACTAATCTGTGGTTTTCAGACTCTGTTGTCTCTGTTTTGATACAGGACAACATTGACCTTTCTCTAGTTTTGTAGTGGTACTTTTCTTCATGGAAGATCATCTAAGACCAACTTCTGTCACTTTCTTTTTAAGGAAACTAAGGCTGGGGGGGCGGAGTCAAGATGGCGGAGTAGAAAGACGCACGTTTACGAGCTCTGAACCCATAGCCCATAGACTTAATGTAAAAAGAGATCCCCATAAGTTCTGGATCACTGCAAGGTGTGCAGAAACAGAGTGGAAGAGATTTCCGTTCCAGAGAGCCCTGGAGAGCCATCCCCAGGGTCCGTCGCGCCCCAGAAAGCGGACCCCACGCCAGCGCTGCCCTGGCCGCGGCCCCAGAGAAGCTGATCCGAGCAGGCTTCAGGGACGGAAGCCCCTGGCGGCCGGGAAAGTCCCTCCGCCCACAGAAGCTACAGGTCAGTGAGAGAGACGGCTGGGCCGGCCAAAGAGGGGAGCAGAGTGTCTCCGTGACTCAGGCCCCCTCGGGAGGAAGCTGTGGAGGCAGAGGCAGGGGTAGGAAGCGGCGGAGGCAGCGGAGGCAGAGGCGGGGGGCGGGGGCAGAGGCAGCAGCTGCTGCGGCGGCCCAGGACTCCCCCAGCAGCAGGCAGGATCTTCATTACTGAAAGTCTCTGCATAAACCCCCTGAAGGAGCTGAGCCGGGGAGACAGCCCAGCCCCACCCGCTCCATCACTGAAGGTCTCTGCATAAAGGCCCTGAGGGAACTGAGCATGGGAGGCAGCCCTGCCCCCACCCCAGCACCAGAACTAAAGCCGTGCGGCGCGGAAAGCCCATTTGAATCTCAGACCCCAAGCACTAGCTGGGCGGATCTAGGCGGGGGTGGAAAGGAATCTCAGAAGTCAAGTAACTGGCTGGGAAAATGCCTAGAAAAGGGAAGAAAAATAAGACTATAGAGAGTTTTTTCGAGCAGATGCAAATGATCCCGACTTTTGGATCTGATGACAAGGACATCAGGGAAAGACGTGGAGGGCGGGGTCTCAGTACCCCAGACATCCCAGGGGGATGTTGGGTGGGCTCAGGCCTTGGAAGAGCTCAAAAAGGATTTTGAAAAGCAAGTTAGACAGGTGGAGGAAAAACTGGGAAGAGAAATGAGAGAGATGCAAGAAAAGTATGAAAAACGGGTCAATACCTTGGTAAAGGAGACCCAAAAAAATGCTGAAGAAAATTACACCTTGAAAAATAGGCTCACTCAATTGGCAAAGGAGGTTCAAAAAGCCAATGAGGAGAAGAATGCTTTCAAAAGCAGAATGAGCCAAATGGAAAAAGAGGTTCAAAAGCTCACTGAAGATAATAGTTCTCTCAAAATTAGAGTGGAACAGATGGAGTCTAATGACTTTCTGAGAAACCAAGAAATCACCAAACAAACCAAAAGAATGAAAAAATGGAAGAGAATGTGAAATATCTCATGGGAAAAACAACTGACCTGGAAAATAGATCCAGGAGAGACAATTTAAAAATTATGGGACTACCTGAAAGCCATGGTCAAAAAAAGAGCCTAGACATCATCTTCCATGAAATTATCAAGGAAAACTGCCCTGACATTCTACAACCAGAGGGCAAAATAAGTATTGAAAGAATCCATCGATCACCACCTGAAAGAGATCCAAAAAGAGAAACTCCTAGGAACATTGTGGCCAAATTCCAGAACTCCCAGGTCAAGGAGAAAATCTTACAAGCAGCTAGAAAGAAACAATTCCAGTATTGTGGAAATAAAATCAGGATAACTGAAGATCTAGCAGCTTCTACATTAAGGGATCGAAGGGTGTGGAATAGGATATTCCAGAAGGCAAAGGAACTAGGACTCAAACCAAGAATCACCTACCCAGCTAAACTGAGTATACTACTTCAGGGGAAAATATGGTCTTTCAATGAAACAGAGGACTTTCAAGCATTCTTGATGAAAAGACCAGAGCTGAAAAGAAAATTTGACTTTCAAACACAAGAATGACAAGAAGCATGAAAAAGTAAACAGCAAAGAGAAGTCTTAAGGGACTTACCAGAAGTGAACTGTTTACATTTCTACATGGAAAGACAATATTTGTAACTCTTAAAACTTTTCAGTATCTGGGTAGTTGGTGGGTCCATACACACACATGCCCACGCATGCACGCACACACACATACACACATGCACACACATACACAGACAGAGAGCACAGATTGAATTGAATACGATGGGACCATATCTTAAAAGAAACTAAGGTAAATGGTGAGAGAGTAATGTAGTGGGAGGAAAGAGGGTGAAATGGAATGGGGTAATTATATGTCATTTAAGAGGCAAGTAGGAGACTTTTTAGTGGAGGGAAAAAGAGGAGAGCTGAGAAAAAAACAAAAAACAAGAAGTTTACCCTCATCACATTTGACTAAAGGAAGGAATAAAATGCACACTCATTTTGGTATGAAAACCTATCTTACAGTATAGGAAAGTGGGGGAGAAGGAGATAAGCAAGGGGGGGGGATGATGGAAGGGAGGGCAAAGGGAGGAGGGAGCAATTTGAAGTCAACACTCTTGGGGAGGGACAGGATCAAAAGACAGAAGAGAAACAATGAGGGGCAGGGTAGGAGGGATGGTAATCCAGTTAGTCTTACACAACACGACTATCAGGGAAGTCATTTGCAAAACTACACAGATATGGCCTATATTGAATTGCCTGCCTTCCCAAAGGGAATGGGTGGGGAGGGAGGGATGGGGACAATTTGGAACTCAAAGTTTTAGGAACAATTGTTTAGTACTGTTGTTGCTACTAGGAAAGAAGACATACAGTTAATGAGGAACAGAAAGTCATCTGGCCCTACAGGAGAAAAGAGAAAATGGAGACAAGAGAAGGGAGGGATGACAGAAGAGAGGGCAGATTGGAGATAGGGAAAATTAGATTGCTTGGGGTATTGAGGTGGGGGGAGGGGGGAAAAGGGGAGAAAATTTGGAACTCAAAATTTTGTGAAAATGAATGTAAAAAGTTAAATAAATAAATAAATAATGAATTAAAAAAAAAAGAAACTAAGGCCCCAAAAGATTATGATTTGTCAAGGGGGCGGAGCCAAGATGGCGGAGTAGAAGGACGCACGTTTACAAGCTCCGAAACCAAAAGCCCATAGAATTAATGTAAAAAGAGTCCCCCATAACTTCTGGGTGAATACAAGGTGTGCAGAAACGGAGTGGAAGAGATTTCCATTCCAGGGAGCCCTGGAGACCCGTCCCCAGGGTCTGTCGCAACCCGGAAAGTGAACCCCACCCCCAGCGCTGCCCTGGCCGCGGCCCCAGAGAAGCTGATCCGAGCAGGCTTCAGAGACGGAAGCTCCAGCAGCCGGGAAAGTCCCTCCGCCCACAGAAGCTACAGGTCAGTGAGAGAGAAGGCCGGGCTGGAGGAGGGGAATGGACCATCTCCGTGACTCGGGCCCCCTCGGGAGGAAGCAGTGGCGGCAGAGACGGGGGGGCAGGAAGCGGCGGAGGCAGAGGTGTGGGCAGCGGCTGAGGCGGCAGGCAGCGGACAGGGACTCAGGAATCCCCCAGCAGCAGGCAGGATCTTCATTACAGAAGATTCCTGCATAAAACCTGAGCTGAGGGAGCTGAGCCTGGGAGACGGCCCTGCCCCCACCCTGCTCTATTACTGAAGGTTTCTGCTTAAAGCCCCCAAGGGAACTGAGCTTGGGAGGCGGGCACCCCGCCCCCACCCGCTCCATTCCTGAAAGTCTCTACATAAAGCCCCTGAGGGATCTGAGCCTGGGAGGTGGCCCTGCCCCCACCCCAGCACCTGAACTAAAGCTCACTGATTGACAGCCGGCAGGAGGAAAGCCCATTTAAATCTCAGAGGCCAAGCACTAGCTGGGCGGATCCAGGCGGGGGTGGAAAGGAATCTCAGAAGTCAAGTAACTGGCTGGGAAAATGCCTAGAAAAGGGAAGAAAAATAAGACTTTAGAGAGTTTTTTCCAACAAATGCAAATGATCCCGACCTTCGGATCTGATGACGAGGACGTATCCTTGCCATCAGGGAAAGACGTGGAGGGCGGGGCCTCAGTACCCCAGACACCCCAGGGGGGGTGGCGGGTGGGCTCAGGCCCTGGAAGAGCTCAAAAAGGATTTTGAAAAGCAAGTTAGACAGGTGGAGGAAAAACTGGGAAGAGAAATGTCAGAGATGCAAGAAAAGTATGAAAAACGGGTCAATACCTTGGTAAAGGAGACCCAAAAAAAATGCTGAGGAAATTAACACCTTGAAAAATAGGCTCACTCAATTGGCAAAGGAGGTTCAAAAAGCCATTGAGGAGAAGAATGCTTTCAAAAGCAGAATGAGCCAAATGGAAAAGAGGCTCAAAAGCTCACGGAATTTAATAGTTCTCTCAAAATTAGAATGGAACAGATGGGAAAAACAACTGACCTGGAAAATAGATCCAGGAGAGACAATTTAAAAATTATGGGACTACCTGAAAGTCATGATCAAAAAAAGAGCCTAGACATCATCTTCCATGAAATTATCAAGGAAAACTGCCCTGACATTCTAGAACCAGAGGGCAAAATAAGTATTGAAAGAATCCATCGATCACCACCTGAAAGAGATCCAAAAAGAGAAACTCCTAGGAACATTGTGGCCAAATTCCAGAACTCCCAGCTCAAGGAAAAAATCTTGCAAGCAGCTAGAAAGAAACAATTCCAGTATTGTGGAAATACAATCAGGATAACCCAAGATCTAGCAGCTTCTACATTAAGGGATCGAAGGGCGTGGAATAGGATATTCCAGAAGGCAAAGGAACTAGGACTCAAACCAAGAGTCACCTACCCAGCTAAACTGAGTATAATACTTCAAGGGAAAATATGGTCTTTCAATGAAAGGAGGGAAAAAGAAGTCCAGAAAGCCAATGAGGAGAAGAATGCTTTAAAAAGCAGAATTAGCCAAATGAAAAAGCAGGTTCAAAAGCTCACTGAAGAAAATAGTTCTCTCAAAATTAGAATGGAACAGATGGAGGCTACTGACTTTATGAGAAACCAAGAAATCACAAAACAAAACCAAAAGAATGAAAAAATGGAAGATAATGTGAAATATCTCATTGGAAAAACAACTGACCTGGAAAATAGATCCAGAAGAGACTATTTAAAAATTATGAAACAACCTGAAATCCATGATCAAAAGAAGAGCCTAGACATCATCTTTCATGAAATTATCAAGGAAAACTGCCCTGATATTCTAGAATCAGAGGGCAAAATAAATATTGAAAGAATCACCTCCTGAAAGAGATCTAAAAAGAGAAACTCCTAGGAATACTGGAGCCAGATTCCAGAGTTCCCAGATCAAGGAGAAAATATTGCAAGCAGCTAGAAAGAAACAATTCAAGTATTGTGGATATACAATCAGGATAACACAAGATCTAGCAGCTTCTACCTTAAGGGATCAAAAGCTTGGAATATGATGTTCCAGAAGTCAAAGGAACTAGGATTAAAACCAAGAATCACCTACCCAGCAAAACTGAGTATAATCCTTCAGGTGAAAGTGGTCATTCAATGAAATAGAAGACTTTCAAGCATTCTTAATAAAAAGACTAGAGCTGAAAAGAAAATTTGACTTTCAAACACAAGAATCAAGAGAAGCATGAAAAGGTAAACAGGAAAGAGAAATCACAATGGACTTACTAAAATTGCACTCTTTATATTCCTACATGGAAAAATAATATTTATAACTCTTGAAACTTTTCTCAGTATCTGGGTAGTTGGAGGGATTATACATACACACACACACACAGCACAGAGTGAGTTGAATAGGAAGGGATCATAATCTAAAATTAAGATGTGTGAGAGGAATATATTGAGAGGAGAAAGGGAGAAATGGAATGGGGCAAGTTATCTGTCATAGAAGAGGCAAGAAAAAGCTTATCCAATGGAAGGGAAAAGGGGGAAGGTGAGAGGGAAAAAGCAAAGCTTATTCTAATCACATTTGGCTCAAGGAAAGAATAGCATGCATACTCAATTTGGTATGAAAATCTATCTTACACTACAGGAAAGTAGGGGAGAAGGAGATATGCAGGGTGGGAGGAATGATGGAAGGGAAGGCAAATGGGAGGAGGAAGTAATTAGAAGTAAACATTCTTGAGGAGGGACAAGGTCAAAAGAGAGAGTGGAAGAAATAGGGGGCAGTATAGGATGGAGGGGAATATAGTCTTATACAACATGACTATTATGGAAATCCTTTGCAAAACTACACATGTATAGCCTATATTGAACTGCTTGCTATCTCAGTGGGGTTGGGTGGGTAGGGAGGAAGGAAGAGAAGTTGGAACTCAAAGTTTTAGGAACAAACGTTGAGAATTGTTTTGGGTTATGACTCCGAAATAAGGTAATGGGGTATAGAAATTTATCTTGCCCTATAGGACAAGAGGGAAGATGGGGATAAGGGAAGGGAGGGGTATTAGAAGGGAGGGCACATTGGTGAAAGGGGTAATCAGAATGCAAGGCATTTTAGGGCGAGGGGAGGAGAAAGATGGGGAAAAAATTTAGAACTCAAAATTTTGTGGAAATGAATGTTGAAAACTTAAAATAAATAAATAAAAGAATAAGGAAGTTTGATTGCTGGTAGATTGAAGAGGAAGGAAGAAAATGGATCAGAGCTTTCAGATTATTTTCCCCCCAGCTGCCATAACATATATGCATAAAGTTCCTCAATAAAACTAATGTAATTAATAGTAATGCTGCCTTAGAAGAGACAGTAGTAAAGGATGCTAGGAAACATACAATATAACATACCAGAAATAAAAACACAGGTACTATAAACATTAATGCCATTAGATATGAAAGTATCCTAAGCAGGATACTTTGAAAATTACAGTTCTTACAGCCATGTACTTTGGTTACTCTATGATTTTGATCCATTATTTCAGGACAACATCATCTTCACTTTAACCCTTAACCTTAGCCCTATTATCTTGGTAGTCTCACCAGCTGCCTTGCTCCAGCACATAAGTGTATACATGTATATATAAAAAATTATAAACTGACAATGATTAAAAAAGAAACACTAAGCAAAGAAAGAAAAGAAATATTTCTCCACCTCTACCAGTTAAGAAACTGTAATCCAATCAATCAGTTCTGCCTCTTTTCCTGCAAGTGGCACATTTCTTCTCTTCGGTTGCTTCACTAGCCTTAACATTCTGCACCAGTGACCCTACCTACCTACTACCAGTCCCTTGTGTGTGTTCCCTCCTTCACTACATTTGAAGGTTAATTCCTTGAGGTCAGGGACTGTCTTGCTTTGGTACAGTATATGGCAATACTGTAAGTACTTAATAAGTAAATCCTTTTCCAAATTCATTCATCCATGAGCTTGTTTTAGATTTAGTTAAACCAAACTGCATAGTATCCTTTCCACTTCATTACTGGTTATCTGAAGATATTAAGGGGGGGTGCATATTTGCCTGCCCCTTTTTTTCTTTTTTAATTCTTTGCTATTCAGGTATGTCTTTATGTCCTCTGCAAAAATATACCCTGTTCCATGGCCACTGCCATTCATTGTTCCTTAGCACTGAAACAGCTTTAGCTTGAGGCAGCTATGTAATAATACATTAGATAGGATACTGGACTTCAGAATCATGAAGATTGGAATTCAAATCCTGCTTCAGACACTCACTGATTCTGTGGACCCAAGCAAGTCATTAACTTCTTTCAGCTTCAAGTTCCTCAGCTGTGAAATGGAGATAATAATAGTACCTACCTCATTATGAGAACTGATAGAGATTACACATGTAAAGTGCTTTGCATACCTTAAAACACTATATAAAGGACAGCACGCACCTACAGCAGTCATGAATATCTTGGTGCAATTCAGAATCACAAAATACCACAGACTCTCCACATGAAAGACTGAACCAAAACACTTATTCAAACACCAAAAAGCCAAATCCATCATAATTACAAAAATCTATACACAATAACAATGCAAACAACAACACCAGCCCCCAGCCTTTCCTCTGTTAGGCTTCCCACAAACCAACTCCCTTCAACAAAATCACGAACAATCTCTTTCACTCACAACCAGCAGTCAGCTGCATGCTTGCCTGCATCCTTCCTAACTCTGATCAAACTCTGACCAATCTCCTCTAAGCTCTGCTCTAGCTCCACCTCTTCTGGCTCCACCCCTTTCTGTTCCATGTGACTTGACTCATGTGACTCAGGCTTCCATGTGACCCAGGAAGAGCGCATTGGCCTATTAATGAGTCTGAAAGATCTTCCCATTTAAATTACCATTACAGCTCTTTATCTTTATCTCAGAGCTAGGGAAGAGAACTATGTTTAATTATGCAGGAAACTGGTTCGCTTCATTAACATGAATAAGAATTGACCAGTCTAAAAAGATAACACTTAGGATATCATGTTTTAAAAGTATTCATTTATTTATTTCAGAAATTAAGCAGTATCAGTTATACCAGGGTTTCCATTTGTCACAATAAAGGAAAAATTTAGATGGGGGACTATACAACAAATACAGTCATTGATAAAAATAGATTTAGTCATGCGGATAGATTTGTTTTAGCCATGGCTGCATAATGTATTTGGCTCCATCATACTTGCTGAAGTAGACTTTCAAGTCAGGATGGATTACCTAAAAATCATTTTCCATGTTAGTTCATAAGCACAATTTTGGAGAACACTTTTTTTTTTCCAAACATTTTTTTCATTATAGGTAAGATGACTAAAGGAAGAAATTAATTAAAAACAAAAATAGAACATTCCATGTTATCCTCATTTAAGGATGTTAGGTGTGATATAATAACTGTGAATTCATGATCTGTGCTATTGATGGAGTCTCATTAGAGAGAGGTGCTAAGAAATTTCATGGCACTAAGGAGAGTCATAACAGAGCCAGCCAGATTGTGTTGCAAGGGAGCCTTAATCTCTCTAGTTTCTCAAAATAAGTGAAGCTCTGGAGGCATGAACCCTCTAGGGTCTTGTTCTTTTCACCTTTCAGGAAGCAGCATGCCATTGTCATTCCTCTTTTCAGAAAAGTTCTTAAAATGAGAGATTTAATACAGACCTAAAATACAGCATGAAGCCATGGTATAGTAACATGCCACATAAGGTTGCAGTTTACTATGATTGGAACTTAATGCTACATTCTGAAATTTGTACTGGTTATACAGTTTGGCTTTTTAAAAAATATGTATGTATATGTGTGTGTATATGTATGTATATATGTACAAATGTATATGTATTTAATAGATCAATACTTTCTTTAACTTTATGATAAATAAACTTACAGAAAGTAATAGCTTGTAACTTGAGATACTTTACCTTATATCCCATAATAACTTTTAGGTTCTTCTCAGGAATATAAACTGTAGATATACCAATTCTGTTGGACATGTTGACTAAAATTCGATAATGAGGAGATTTTCTTAAATGCTGCGAAGAGAGAATTGGAAAAATAATGATATATATGAAAATATGTTGCTAATTTTTTCAAAGTAATTTCTAAACTAAAATGATTTTTAAAATTAAAATAATATAACACTGGTACTGTAAAATAACTAAATACTATAATAAACTATAAATATATGATAAACTATAAACACTATAATAAAAACTAAAAATACTATAAATACTGCTTACTATAAAAATTATATAAGTTTGCCATATCAGGTTACTTCTGATTTAGTAAGACCTAGTTTGTAGGGGCAAAATGTCAGTTAGATATACCTCTAGAGCAAAACTAAATGACTTTAAGATTTCCAAGATGCAGTGTATATCAAAAAGTTTACATTTCTTAATCTAAGCCACAGTTTCACTCAGGAAAGTGAGATGAGGCACTGAGGAGTAAAAGCTACAACTGTGCTCTTAATAACTTAAGGCCTAATTATCAAGACTAATGATTTATCATGGGACAGCTAGGTGGGTAGTAGATGACTGCTGGGCCTGGAGTCAGGAAGACTCACCTTTCTGAGTTCAAATCTAGCCTCAGACACTTACTGTTTGCCTCAGTTTCCTCATCTGTAAAATGAGTTGAAGAATGAAAGGCAAACTATTCCAGTATTTTTACCAAGAAAATCCCAAATGGGATCACAAAGAGTTGGACACAGTTGAAATAAGTGAACAGTAACAATTATTTATCTTAATTCATAGTCTAAAAAAGGTACAACACAAAAAAACCCCACAAAAATTGTTTATTCAAGTTTAATTCTTTGAATAGTTTCTCTAAGATACAAAAGTAATAAAAGCCATTACCCAGTTTTTGCATGTCTTAAAAACGCACAAATCACCCATCGTTTCTTTACATCCATCCATTGGCAAGAGAAACAATGTGAATCTGTGGCTATCTAGGATTTAGAAATAACTTGTTTCAATTGGTACTAAGGCAAATTTGTGGTGCTTGTTAGTGGTGTTTACAACATACTACATAGCCCCTCTGCTATATATTTTCATGAATAATTTTAACTGAAAAAAATGCCAAGAATAATAATTAAATTGTGGTAGAAAGAGCATGGACTTGGAGTCAGAAAAACTGAGTTCAAGGTCCAACTCTTCCAGCTCACTTACTAACCTCCTCTTAGCTTTTATCTTCTCTGTAAAATGTAGAAGTTAAGACAAAATTATTTTTAAAAGTCTCTTCTAGCTCTAATAATCCATGAGTCTCTAATAAGACATTCTTCCTAATGCACATATTTCAATCTTCTTTAAAGTTTAACTCATTTATGACAATTTCAACATACCTGGATAAATTAAAATGCCTCTGAAACCAAGTGAAATATCTGTATTAATCTTGTTTTAAAAATTAAATGTTTTCTAACCTGTTTCTCAGGAGGATATCTCTGTTTTAGCCACTCTTCTGGAGCTCTAGCTTCTACATCCCAACCAATAATTACTCCTGAATAGCCAAGTTGCTTGTGCATTATCACCATTCCCACTTTAAATTTAACAGATTCTGGCCTTGGACTTCGAATTCGAGTTGGTTCTATCATAGCAATAATAAAAATATTAAGGAAAGAAGATATTTGATTGAATACAAGCAGTTCCAAGATTTATCTATATATCAAGTATTTACCATCACCAAAAAGCAGTCTAACTAATGCGCTCCAAACTAAAAAGGACAATTTAGCTACTCATGCTGAAAGAGAAAAGTAAATCATGATTAATAGACTGTAGCTTTAGCTACCTACACCACTAGGCCTTTAGAAGGTTAATATTTGACTCATTTGAGATGTCCTACTATCCCTCTCTAGTGGTACTAACATATAGAAGGGTCTTGATAACAGAAGGCGCTAGTCTGAGCAACTCACAAACAATGATTAATCCTTGTATTTAAAAGACAATGAAGGGATGAGTTACAAAAGCATAAGAAATTCACATATGGAAGTAAATACCCCAAAATACATATGGAATACATGGCAAGTCACTTAAATCTGTCTGGCTCACTTTTCCTCATCTGTAAAATGGGCTGGAGAAGTAAATGGCAAACCACTCCACTATCTTTACCAAAAAAACCTCAAAGTGAAGCCATGAAGAGTTGGACACAATTGAAATGACTCATCAACAAGGAATAAGAAAACTAGTTCCAGATATAGCTTACTATATTCCTCACTAGATCTCCCTACTTTTTTATTTTAGAATATATAATATTTTATTTTGTCCTCAATTACATGAAAAACGAATTTTAATATTCATTTTTTAAAATTTGTGAGTTTGAAATTCCCTCTTCCTTACCCTTTCCCTCTCATTGAGAAGGAAAGCAATTTGTTATAGGTTATGCATATGCAGTCTTGCAAAACATTTCCATATTCGTCATGTTGTGAAATAAAACAGACCAAAAACCCCCCCCAAAAATAAAAAATCTGCTTCAATCTGCATTCAGACTCCAGTTCTTTTTTTGGATGCCTAGCATTTTTCATGAGAAGTCCTTTGGCATTGTCTTGGATCACTGAATTGCTGAGAATAGCTGAGTAATTCACAGTTCATCATTGTACAGTATTGTTGTTACTGTGTACAGTGTTCCCCTGGTTCTACTCATTTCACTTTGCATCAATTCATGTCAATCTTTTCAGGTTTTTCTGAGAGCATCCTGCTCATCATTTCTTATAACACAACAGTATTCCATCACAATCACATACAACAACTTGTTCAGCCATTCCCCAGTTGATGAACATCCTCTCCATGTCCAATTGTTTGTCACCATTAAAGGAGCCACTACAAATATTGTTATGCTGTATAATTCCTTTCTCTTTTTAAAAGCTTTGGTTTTTTTTTACCTCTTTTGGATACAGACGTAGTAGTTGTAATCTTTGGTCAGATGATTTTAGAGCCCCTTGGACATAATTCCAAATTGCCCTACAGAATGGTTGAATCAGTATACAACTTCACCAACAGTGCAGTAGTGTCTCAATTTTCCCACATTCATTCCAACAGTTATTTTCCTTTTCTGTCATATTAGCCAATTTGATACTGTGGGGTGGTAGGTAAGAGTTGTTTTAATTTGCATTTCTTTAATCAATAGTGTGGGCATTTTTTCATATAATTATAGATAGCTTTGGTTACTTTGAAAATTGCTGTTCATATCCCTTGACCATTTCTCAATTGAGGAACGGCTCTTCTTTTTATAAATTTGACTCACTTCTCTATATGGTTGAGAAATGAAGTCTTTATCAGAGAAACTTTAAAAATTTCTTCACAGTTATGATTACTGTATATTTCCTTCCATCCTATTTCACCCTCTCCTGTTTATCCTCCTCTCTCCTTTCACCCTGTCCACCCTCAAAAGTGTTTTGCATCTGCCCTTTATCTATCCAACCCATCCTCCTATCTATCATCTTCCACCATCTTTTATTCCCTTCCCCTCTAACTTTTCTGTAGGGTAAGATAGATGTCTATATCCAGCTGAGAATGTTACTCCTTCTTTGAGCCAATTCTGAAGAGAGTAAGGTTCACTCACCTCCTCCATCTTTCTCTCCACTGCAGAAGCTCTTTTGTGCCTGTTTTATGTGAGATAATTTATCCCATTCTATCACTTCCTTTCCCCTTCTCCCAGTGCATTGGTCTGTCTCATCCTTAATTTTTTTTAGATAATATCAACTCATACCCATGCCCTCTATGTACACTCCTCTTAACTTTCTAATAATAAAAACATTTGTAGAGTTACAAGTATCATTTTCCCATGTAGGAATGAAAAGTTTAACTTTATTTAAGCCCTTATGATTTCTTTTTCCTGTTTACCTTTTTATGCTTCTCTTGAGTTTTGTATTTGAAAGTCAAAATTTCTATTTAGCTCTGGTCTTTTCATGAGAAATATTTGAAAATCTCTTGTTTTCATTGAATTTCCATTTTTTCCTCTGAAGGATCATACTCAGTTTTGGGTGATTCTATCCTGGCTCCTTTGGCCTCTGGAATGGCATATTCCAAGTCCTCTGATCCTTTAATGCTGCTAAATCTTGTATTATCCTGATTGTGGCTCCATGATATTTGAATTATTTCTTTTTGGCTGCTTGTAGTATTTTCTCATTGATCTGGGAGGTCTGGAATTTGGCTATAATATTCCTGGCATTTTTCATTTTGGAATCTCAGGAAGTGATCAGTGGATTCTTTCAATTTCTATTTTTCCCTCTGATTTTTGAATATTAGGTCAGTTTTCCTTAATAATTTCTTGAAAGATAATAACTAGGCTTTTTTTGATCATGGCTTTCAGGTAGTCCAATAATTTTTAAATTATCTCTCCTGGATCTGTTTTCCTAGTCAGTTGTTTTTCTAATAAGATATTTCACATTTTCTTCCATTTTTTTCATTTTTTATTTTGTTTTATTCTTTCTTTATATCTCAGTATCTTCCACTGGCCCAATTCTAATTTTCAAGTTCTTTTCTTTAGTGAATTTTTGTACCTCTTTTACCATTTGGCCTCTTCTGTTTTTTAAGGTGTTATTTTCTTCCATATTTTTTGTGCCTCCTTTACCACCCTGTCTTGCATCACTCTCATTTCTCTTCCCAGTTTTTCCTCTACCTCTTTTACTTGATTTTTACAATCTTTTTTGAGCTCTTCTACAACCTGAGACCAATTTATATTTTTTTTTCTGTGGATGCAGCAGGTTTGACTTTTTCTTCTTCTGGTTGTATGTTTTGATCTTCCTTGTCATCACAGTAATGCTGTATGTTGTCATCCCCTCCACATCATGACTTTCCCCAGTGCAGTTTCAATATATTGCAGGTCACCATAAGAAATTAAATAGAAATTTTGTGGGAATTTTGCAGAAGTCGCAGATGACACATGAAGGCCAGCAGACAACACAGAGCCTATGACCAAATACTTAACCCAAATTTAACAATAACCTACTGTAAACACCCCATAAAAGAAAAAAATTCAGACTTATCTGGCATGAAGGGAGGGCAAAAAAATATTTTTTACATGGACTTTCCAGATCTTGGGGGTGCTAAGCCTATAATCTCTGGTATATAAAGGGATATTTGTAGCTGGAATTTTTTCTGTCGTTTGCTTATTTTTCCAGCCTATTTCTTGATTTTTGACGATGCTAAAGTGGGACTCTGCCTCCAGGGTGGAGGGCACACTTTCCCAGGCTTCAGGGTTTTTGTGCAGCTGTTTTCAGAGCTAGTTCTGGGAGTCTGTAAGCTTTCATTTTTTTCCAAAGTGGTATGATTAAGGGGATAGGTATGTTTACTACTATGCTGGCCTGTGTTCTGGTCTATGAGCAACCATAAGCACATCTTTCTGCCCTGGAAATATGACCACAGTCCCCACTACTCTGTAGCCACAAGCTCTGGTGTGCTAGTGCTCCTCCTTGATCCCTGCAAACGGGATCCAAGATGGATAATACAACAAAGTCATGCTCCCCAGTGTTAGCAGATGCATTTCTGTAATCTCCTGACCAGTTGTCCAACCTCCTTACCATCTGTGGGCTGAGAGCTCTGGAAGCAGCTGCTACAGCTGCTGGTTCAGTTGCTCCCAATGCCTCCTGGTTTGCCGGGTCCTGGTCTGTGCTAGTGCAGCCTGTACTGAACTGTGTTCCTCTCTTACCTAGACACAAAAATCTTGCTGCTGACCTTCCAAATTGTCTTAGGCTGGAAACTTGTTTCACCCTGCCCTTTTGTGGGTTCTGCTGCTCCAGAATTTTAGAGGCGTTATTTTAAAAGTATTTGGAGAGAAACTGATTAGAGCTCAGGATTTTCTCTGCCATCTTGGCTGCACCCCCTTTCTCCCTATTCCTAAAAAAAAACCCTGATTCCCCTCTCATAGGCATCCCATCCCAGGTCATTTCCTTTCTGGTAAGGGGTTTGTTTGCCATTGTTACTGTTTCTTAAAGATTAGTCTAAAAGAAAACAAGTCTCACTCTCAAATTTTATTATTATCCTCACCATCTTCTCCCTCCCCCACAGCTTTTTGAGTTAGAAGAGAAACAAGAAGGGTGGTTAATGATGATAGAAAGAGGTGAGGTTTTCAAAGGTGGGTTTTATTTATCTAAGGTATCTTAGATACCTTTATCTTATTTATCTAAGAAGGCAGGAATGGAGTTTGTAGCCCTAGAACGACATCATTTGCAGGGACTTGTAGACCAAGGAGGGGAACTATTCTCATAGCATACTGAAACATCCTGTTTATAAAGCATAACTTCAGGAGATATACTGTAAGTGTTGCTATATTCCAGCTAAAGTGCCTCAAATTAAGGATAGTACTGTTAAGTGTACTTAATGTAAAGTAATTCATTAAGTAGCTCACTCAAATATTTTTAGTAGATAAAGTCATTATTAGGTTGTTACAAATTTAAATTATGATATCCTAAATGTGAAATATTTCTAAAGATCTATATACATTATCCTTCATATGTTCTGTGTCACTATTGATGTTAATTATTCTCTGTTTCACAGAGTCCTGACCATAAACCATTCTACACTTCACATTCAAAGGCCTTTCTTTAGTCTTTTATTGTGGACATTATATGCACCTATATCCTGATAAATTCAACAATTTACTAGACTGCTATTTAAAAGTTAGTGTTTTCATATTCCTTTTTCAAAACCTGGTTTTAAAATGTGCATAGTAATGAGTTTTAGCATTTTGCAAAGATGACTGTTATAGATTTTTTTTGCTTTGATGATGAATTATATCTATTATAATCCCAATGAGAAAAATTGAGGCAACAATCCAAAATAAATAACCCCAGCCCAAGTAAATACAATGTAATCAAGTGAAAAAAAATGTTTCTGTTCATGCTCAATTTAGCACCAACTGTTCAAAACATTTTGTACTGCAGGGAGGATTGAAATATATTTAATTTCCTGTTGATCATGAAGGGAGGAAATATAGAATTTTCTTAATGCTCATTTTCTGACTAGCCCAATACCTGCAAAGTAAGCATGGATATATTCTTCACCTTCATTGTACCCGTTCCTGGAATGAAAAAGATGCAGACTCATTTATTATAAAGGTAAAAACAAACCACTACGAATATGCAATTGACTTAAAAGTTAGCTTATTTAAAAGAGACCATGAAAAGCAACATAAAATGCATTATGGAATTTTAATATATATTACAATACACTATTACCACTGTAGAATTTATCATTCCCAGTCCTAACTATTCTCAAGCTTCAGGATTAAGTTCAGATATTCAATTGCTGAATGTAGAATTTTAGGATGAAATTATCTAAGGAAAATATTGGAATCAGATCATTTCCTTGGTCATTCTAATTTTAAAAAATTGCTTGTAGTGCTTGGAAATCTTATTTCTATAAAAGGGTAAGATACTTCATGAACCATTTCTTTATGGTGATTCACATTATCCAGTTTCTAAATTACACTCCAAAAATTTCAGAAACTGAGTAGCTCTGCAAGCATACCATTGATGAGTTATGATGAACAAAGTTAAAGAACTTCCTGTATCTCTACTGACAGAGAAGGCAGAAACATAGTAATAGCCAGAGATGGGCAGAGCAGCAATGAAGTTATAGTTGTGTTTGAAGGGTATGTGGGCAATAGGTTGATTTCTCTTGAAGGGCAGAACTATGGCATCCAGGGATGTGTGTTCCCAATGCAACTCCTGTGGTAACTGTATTGTTTCTTTAGAAACCTGACTCAATAAGTGAAAGACATGTGAACATAAGGGCAACTAGGTGGCATAATGGATAGAGTGCCAGTCCTGAAGTGAGGAAGATTCATCTTCCTGAATTCAAATCAAGCCTCAAACACTTACCAGCTGTTTGACCCTGGGTAAGTCATTTAACCCTGTTTGCCTCAGTTTCTTCTTGTGAAAAATGAGCTAGAGGAGGAGATGTAAACCACTCTAGTATCTTTGCCAAGAAAACCCTACAAGGGGTCATGAAGAGTTGGAGATGAATGAAAATACTCAACAACAACATGAACATAGGAGGAAGGTTTTAAGATTCCAAAGATCAAGAATCTTTTAAAATTAAAATTTTAATTTATACTGTCTCAGCTAGAATACCAAGTCCACAACATTTCTAACCAGTAAAAAATAATACTGAGAAATACCTGAAAGAAGGTAGAAATAAATTCTCATTTTTAGCTTGAGCTCCATGTATTTAGAAAACATTCCCTCTACTTCACCCAGCTCCGCTCCTTGACACACAAACCAGGAGCAGCTGCTATTTCTCTGGCTGTTTTATAAAAAATAAGTGCTACTCTCTGGAAAATGGTATTGAGTAAGTCAGTATTTACACAAATTCTGATTAGTTAAAATGGAACCTTACTATTAAAAATAGACACACCTGAAAAAGAACTCACCATTAAAAGGCATATATGTACCCCACAAATGAGGATTGCCCTGAACAAACTGTGGTATGTTAATGTGATAGAATATTGTCATTTCATAAGAAGCAATAAGTATGAAGAATTCAGAGGTATACAAAGACTTAAATGAGTAGTGCATAGTGAAGAAAGTGAACCAAAAGTATATCAACACTGACCAAAACATGTAGTAAATGACAAAGACAAAAAAAGGCAAGAAAACTGCAGTCGAACAGAATGGATAATGACAGCATGAAATTGTAAAAAAAAAACAAAAACATATCCATCTTTTAACATACTAAACAGCAAAAGGAGAAAATGGTTGCAATTAAGTAATTTTTTAAATTATTTTGGGGAAAATGTGCTTTCCCAGGAAAGAGTTGTTTAGATATTTGCTGGGATATGTCTGTATGTGCCCATGTAGATAAATACACACACCTATATACACAGACACACATTTTGTTTTGGCAACACCAGGAAGGGATATGTTTGAGATGTGTGTGGATGTGTTTGTGTGTGTGTGCAGACACATTTTGTTTTGACACAGTAGCTATATCCCCAGTTTTGTCAAAACTAAATGTATATACAGACAAATGTGTGTGTGTGTGTATAGACAGACTCACGTTGTTTTGACATAGTAGACATAGCCCAACAAACTTGCAAACCCCTCTTTCCTAAGAAAGTAGATATTTAGATATATATGCGCTAATGTATAAATTTTGTTTTTATACATGTATACATTTTTGTATGCATGTATGCGTGTAATTTTAAGCCACTTCTAACAGAGCCATATTCTGATATAATATGATCAAGGCATGAGGTGCTGACCCAGTGTTCTCAAAGGCTTTGTAACTGAGCTCTGGTTCTATTTGGTCTTATGAAATCAACAGGATTTGAAATACAAGCCAGGAAATGAAAAAGTCTATTGTTTGAGCGCCCAGCCTAGCTAAATTCCTAGAGTTAACCCTACCAAATGGAGACAGGGTGGGAAGATTTTCAGCCCCAGGAATAGTCAAAGACAATTGACTGCGAAATTGTGGAGCGGTTGTTATCTGTGTCGGTGAAAAGACAACCCATGCCAATGAAACTGAAGTATCGAAATATTCAAATTGACATAATATAAATTATATAACCATAAACCAAAATTTGGCTTATATAATACCTGAATGTAACCTAGAATTACTTATATTACTTTAATGATAGTAGGGAAATGGCATACCATAGGAAGACTTGGGAGTAAAGAGGAAAACCGGAAACCAAAATAATAAAAAGTTTAAAGAGACCAGTGAAGTTTAGGTTTTTTTAAAATCAATTTGAACTCATTAATTTTGGTAATAGTTTTCACGGAACCATTTTGTATAATCATTTTTAAGTGTCATCTATATGTTTCCTTTTAATAGCAGTTGTACAGCCTGTAAGATTTTGGGGCAACCTCTATTCAAGAATACAAAATATAACAACACAGTGAACTGTTTAGTCACAGCAATTGACCTCAAGATGTCAGTTTATATTGTTATCCCATTGACACTTCATTCTCTTCTTTTTTACCTTTCAGGGCCCCAGGAAGAATGAGTATTACTGGGTGAGAGTTGCCAGAAGCAAATATTAGCTTCCTAACACTTACATTTCATTACCATTAGAGCTCTTCAAAAGTAGAGTGGACTAACTGAAGAGGTAATAGGTTCCTACTCACTGGAGGTCTTCTACTAGAGACTTTGTGGAGAGAATATGGAAAGAATTCCTTTTGAGGTGTAGGTTGGACAATATAAACGTCACAGTTCTCTTCCATCTCTGAAATTCTTTGACTTTTTTTGGCTCATTTTTACATTCCTCTCTTCAGCTAAAGCCCAGCTAGGTTTCAGAATAGCTGATGAGAAACTAAAGTTTCAGAATAACTAATGAAAAGAAGTATTTAAGGCTCCTGAATGGTTACTTATTGGACTGCCTGACTCAACTGATTGATTGGTTGACAAACCAGTCAACGTATCTGAAATAATGCTAGCAAATATGATGTACAAATTTTGGAAAAAGTCATATGCCTGTTATTTTCAAATTTTATTTTTTCTTTACTAGGTATTCAATTCAATAAATATTTATTAAATACCTATTTGTTGTTTGTGCAAGGCTAAGTACTGGAGATATAAAGATGCCAAATGATAATACGTATCCTCAAGAAGGTTATAATCTACATGGAAAGCACAATGTACAAAACATAAACCGCAGAATCACCAAATCTCAAATTGGAAGGAACCTAAGAGCCCTAACCTTGGACTAGATTATTACTATTGTTTTTAAGTTTTAAATCCTATGACAGTGTCATGGGGCAAAGGAAAGATCTAGATCCAGAGGTGGGGATACTTCAAGTTTGGATTCAGTCAGGATGTCAGTTTATATTGTGGGGACTTAGAGAGCCACATGTGGCCTTGAGGCTGCAGGTTCCTCATCCCTGAGTCTAGGAGAAGCTGAGAAAGGGAGGGATAAAAACACTTTCAGCTGGTTGATGAGAGAAGGCCTTCAAGGAAGAGTTGGCACCTGAAATGAGGCTTAAAGGAAAAGGATTCATTCAGACTTGGAACCCAGCTCTGCTCTTTTTGTCAATTTGCAAGCTCCTTTTTGCCCTCAACTATAAAATGGGGCAAGATCTACTTTCATGGGTGATACTTCTCACTTCTAAGTGAGGAGTTCAAATGTAGGCTTTCAAATTTCAAATTCAAATAAGTTGAATAGTCTGACTTCTTTTACTTATATAAAACAATGTCTAGGATCAGGTACAAGGCTTATTCAACTTACACAATTTTTACTTTAGTCCACATTAAGCCTCTGCTACATAGCTGAATGTTCAAAGCTATGGGAAAAAGACAAGAAAAGAATTTAACCAACATTCTCATTTTTATACCATCTCTCAGGCACAATAATTGTCTTTTGATCATAAGGTTCAAGAAAGTATATGTCTGAGGAAGACAGTCATCAGATTGAAATAGTATTCTGTAATTATTTTCATTTTTATCTCAGAACAAGCTTATTAGCATAATTATGCCCTACCTCATCTTTACCATCTGGTGCTTTAAATATCTGGTCCATGTATTCTGACCTAGGTATGACCATCTAAAATTGTTCCAGTAGTCAATTAATCTGAAACAAAAATATTGTTTTAAATTAGCATAGGGTTGTAAAAAGAGGCATAGTAAAGAAAAAACATTTTGCAGATCTTATGGCGTTAATGATTTCTTGGGTTAAGGAAGTTAAATATAGGGAGTGAGGTAAGTTCATGAGTTGGAATAAAATGAATGCCATTCTGTCTCAAAAAAAATTTATCTATTGAACAGAGGGAAGAAATTATTCATAAGGGTGGGGACAACCTTAACTAAATTTGCTTTCCTACACACAGTAATTTTTTCTAAATACACACACATGCATGCACGTGCGTGCACACACACACCTAACCATGAAAAGAAAATTCAGTAAACTGATATATTTGTTTAAAAGGGGATTTCCCCTGAGATTAAATCCTAACATTCAAAATCTATGAGGAATAGTATCCATTTATAAGAAAAATACTCTATCTACAATGAATATAAACAGTATGGAAGAGGAGATACAAGTTTAAAATAACAACACAAAAATATTCAAACAAGCAAGTAGTCAGGAAAATGTAAATTAAAACAACCTGGCAATATCACTGCCTAGTCATTATTTTGGCAAAAATAATTAAAAATGACAATCCTAGAGACTATAGGGAAACAAGAACATTCATACTGCCATGAGAACTGAAATTGATATAGTTTTGTTGGGTAGCAAATTGACAGTACAGAGTGAGACTATGTGAAATTGTGTGAAAAATAATGCATTTTTGCTTATTGTTAATATAACTTTGCTTCTTAATGAGATTAAAGATCTTTCCCATCCATTAAGGAGCCCACCCATTAAGAGGAGTTTGATTAGGGAAGATATGTAAGAAGGCCCACACCTTTTGTTAATGAGACATTGTTTCTCTAGGGTTGTGATGCCCTCTGGCTCTAAAAAAATGAATAAATATTCTGAGGTGAGGATTTACTTTGGGGCTTACCGATTAGAAGTGTTTGTTTGGCCAGATGAAACAATGGGCAGCCACTAAGGAACCTCCCGCCCCACCCCCCACTTTGAAAAGCCAGATGTTGGGGCTTTTCTCTTTGGTTAAGTATGGATGTAATGGTCAGACAGCCGGATCTGTCTGTTGATCTATGATGTATGTATTGCTTATGTCAGACAGTTGGAAGCCATGTCTGTTGATTTTGATTTCTTTGTATTTTCTCTGAAGTTCAGGGTGCTGACTTTTTCTCCTTAACTAAGTGAACGATACATGTTCTTGATTAAAGTGATTTCTGACCCCTCAAAAGTTACCTTCCTTTTAGAAAAGCAAATCATAGAACCTGTACAGCAGGACCTCCTGTATATGTCAGGGTCCTTGCTTTTACAAATTGATCAGACCTTTTGACCTAGTTGTCCATTACTAGGAAATGTACTCTAAGGATGTCTAGTTTTAATTACCTATATAAAATATTTTCAACTATGTTATCTATGTAGAAAACTGGAAGCATATGTCCAACAGCTAAGGAATGGCTGAATAAATCTATGTAAGAGAAAAACACATTATTGAAATGAGAAGTAAGGAAAGACAAAATCCTAAAAAGTAAAGACAGTAGAACTAAAAGAACAGTATGCACAAAAAAGTACAACTATAGAAATGTGAGTGGACTAACATTGGAAGGAGATATTCAATCAAACGAAGAAATCCGTGTGCATTGGAGAAATACAAAATTTAGGCAAGATATGTCTAGTATTAACATAAGACAAAAACACAGAAAAATTGATAGGTTTTTAAAATTATTTGTAAGTTAAAGCATGTTTTACTATAGTTTGGAACATATACAGCACATATATAATGGTATGCTATTACATTCGTATTTCATAATGTAGTTCAGCATGACCTATGAAAAATCCAAGAGAAATAATTTCTGGGTAATTAACAATCATTTTATTAATTATGGCTAGCAAATAATTAATAAAAATGTGATCAATGGCACTTTGGGAAACCAAAGACAAATCATGGGGGTTCACTCAATGCTTATATACCCTTGGTGGGTGGGTGTTCCTGACAGGCAGAAATCAACTCTGATTTTTCAACAATTTTAATGAGAGAATAAATATTATGAGGTGGGCTTATTCTGATGAGGGACCAGGGGACTTATATGACTCTGATGCTGTCACTCTTAGACAAAGAAACTATCTCTACACCAAAATCCACCTAGTCTTTACAGAGTAGAACACAAGGACCTAAAATTCATTTAGATTAGATTCTCTTTGTAAGGTCTCCTAGTTGGGTGGGGTAAGGAGCATGTACCCAGAGGATTTGGACAATCTCATTTATAAACAATATCTTTCATAAGGACTGGACTTTGAATGAGGAAATAGGGGGGGAAAAAACCCTGGATCTCCCCGATGTTAATTGGCTATTAATAAAAGAGAACAGTAATCATTTCTCTCATTGATTCCCCAATTGATTGGTATCCCCTTAGTTTCTAGGTTTGTTGCAGCTTAAAAAGATCTGCTATAATATTTTTGTACTTATAGGACATTATCTTATTTGATTTCTTTGGCGTATGGGCCTAGCAATGGTATCTCTGGGTCAAAGGACAATATCCTAAACTCTTCTCCAATGTGAATTACTCTGGTTTTTTTCTTAAAAGATATTAAGAAATTAATACTTCCTTCAAAATTTAGCTCAGAAGACTAAAGTTTCAAACTGTTATATATCAATTCCTCATCACCTGAGTATAAAGTAGCCATGAAAAACTCCAGGGATACTCCAAAATTTGGCTGGTGGATCACAAGGGGTAATTTAGAGGCAAGCCAGTTTAGCTAAGCTAAATGAAAATGATGTGTCCTCAGTTCCTATCTTTATTGAATATCCTTCTACTATGGCTAAGTAAATCTCTTTTAATTAACTGTTTAATGACATATGAAATTTTATTTTGTTCCAATATTGAACCTAAATTACCCTCAGTCCATCCATGCTTAGAACAGGTATGCATAATAAAACTATTAACACTATGATTTGTTGAGGGCTATTTCTGGTTGATTCAAAAGGCAGACGCCATCATTTATATTTTTTAATTACAAAAAGGTTTTGTGATCATCTAAATACTATTTTAGGTCAGATGTTTGGCTGTTACATATAGTATGATACTTGAAAATAAATGTAACACTAAAAGTTAATTATATTCCTGTAATATAACAAACTGTGTGTTATTTTTCCTTTCAGAAAGATATAATTCTCCTTTGGTAAGATATGTTTTCTTTTGAGATATATTCTGGGATATCTTGGGATACCTCTGTACTACACTATGCTGCATATATTGTTAAGTACACACATTCATTTTCAAAGTTAATTATATTTTACTGAGGAAATAAATGCCAGTGTGCTGATCAAGAGAGAATAATGCCAGCCCATAAATATTTCTTGCCAAGTAAACTGCAAGACAACATTTTTTTCAAGTTGACTTGAGAGTTAGCTACAAATAACATGTACAGAAAATTGAGTATTTTTCTAAATATTAAAAAGAAAGCCTAGTGATAAAGAGATAATAAAGAATACCACCTTTCTATTACTTGAAGGCTTTGAGTAGAATCAGCTCTATACCACTGAGAAAGTAAATATTGAGCTGGAAATGCAGCTACAAGGACACAGAGTTGTATAATCATAACAGCATTAATGGCAGGCATCTCAATAAGTGACACTTTGCCAGCCTGTCAAAGAAAAAGATGAAAATTTGTTTACCAGTCAGTACTGTCAAACTCCTATCCCATTAGTATTTGTAGCTGAAATATCCAATGTTTTCCCAGTCACACAAAAACACGCAGTGTATTTTCCTTAACCACAACTAAATTCAAGGCATATAATGGTTTTTTCTATATTAGCATCTGAAAAGTATCTAAGTAGAAAATTAGACTCCCCAGACCACTAGTGAGATTGATGAAGTCTTACCCTTCCCCACCCCATCCATAGCTTCTCCTTTTAAAAAACTTTCATATGGTTTATGACCGTGAACATTAACTTAGCTCAAATGAAATCATGCACCTCAGATTTATACAAATGGTATATGAGTTATATGCAAACACCCGGAAATATTCATAATGGCTATAGGGTATGCTGGAAAGAGCTCCTCTGGATTTATGATTAAAAGACAAGGACTGAAATTCAAGCTCTGTGATTTCTTTTCTATTTGACCTGGACAAAGTCAGTTAACCTCTGTAGGCCTAAAGTTTCATCACATGTAAAACGAGGATATAGATTATCTCTAAGATCCCATCCAATTCTAATTTCCATGACCACACTAATAAAAAAGTATTTATACTTTAAGAAAAAGATGTTTCAGTAGCAACAGTGTAAGATCCTTTTACAGAGCAACAGAAACTACCACAAGAAGAGAAAGGTAACTTCTTAAAGGACTTAATCTTTTCCAGGCCATGTAATCCCTCAGCCTACTAATGATGTTTTATTATGATTTATTACCTTGGATATATAATGGAATCCTAGAATTTCAGAACTGAAAAGGAACTCTAGTTCAGTTACACCTGGACAAGAATCCCCTCTACAGCACCTTCAACATGTCTTCAGCTAGCATCCACTCAAAGATCCCCAGTAAGGAAAAACCTATTACATCCCAAGGTGGTCAATTTGGGGATAGATCCAATTATTGGAAAATTTTTTTCCTTATACCAAACCTAATTTTATCTCTGCAACTTTCATTTCACTCTCAAAAAAAGTTATATCCTAATTGGGAAGTCAATATGTAAATAATTAGGTACATATAAGAGTTACTCAGATAAAAGGTAACTGGGCAAAGACAAGTATTAGCAGTTGAGATAGTGAAGGGACTGGGAAAGGTGTCTTGGAGAATATGGGACTTGAGCTTAAAGGAAAATAAACTGCAGATGAGGAAGAAGAACATTCCAGTCAATGGGCACCACACACACCCACAAACTTTTCAGCTTCCTTTTAGGAACTATCTTTCTGACTGATTTGTATTCCCAGCACTTAGTAGACTGCAGTTCAGCCTCGTGTGTGTGTCTCCCTCCAAGAATAATTTACTACCACAGGTGGTAGTTGCTCAAAGGATTGAGTATTTGCTTTTGTCACTTCAAGTATCCAGGAAAATGTTACACCTTTGCAGAAGCAGTGCCAAATGAGTGAAGATCTGGCTGGGGTCAGCTAAAGTCGGTCATTCACCAGATATTCAAATCATAACTTTTGAGGGAGCCTCAGTATTCCCACCTGTAAAATAGGAATTTTTATACTCTTACTACTAGTGTCAGAGTTGTTGTAAGGAAGTTACTTTGTAAACCTTAAGCTGCTTTGTAAAGTCTTTGAAAGCTGGAGCTGGTTGCACGTTTTGGGTTTTTGTTTTTGGTGTTTGTTTTTGGTTTTGCCATTAAATCCTGATGACCTTATACATACTAGAGTCTTCCTCTTAAAAGAATTAAAAATTTAAGCTATTATTAGGGTCAAATCACCTGCAAGTAAGTGCAAATGTAAGATGACCTTACTTCCAACAAGGAACTGCTTTTGCTGCTGCTCTCTGCCGTACTTCTAATTAGCAATCTAGTTATCTCAATATGAAAGGAATCCTAATTTTTAGAAAAAAATTTCATCTTATTTTACCCACAAATTATTAACAGGATAGTCCATCTAGATGCTGGGAAGACACCAACAGCTCAGAAAAATCTAACTATCCCTAATTAGTCACAACAGGGGACAACTGCTTGGGGAATCGAAAAACACTCAGATGTAGCTTATGAATTTCAAACATCTCTTCTGAGTACATAAAATGTACAAAGTAAGCACGAGTTTTTCCTTTTTTCAAATTATATTGATCCTCCAAGTGCGTTTGGAAGCTGCAGAGGTTAGCTCTGGGAGAAAATCTGGTGGGATCACGATCCCAGAAATTCCTTGAGGGCACTGCTTGGGCAGAGAGCCTGATCCAACAGATGGAACTCGAGATTTTGAGCCAGTGGACCTAGATTTAAAACTGGTTTCCGAGGCTAGTTAAGTAACTTTAGGCAAATTGCTTCCCTTCCCTGGGCCTCAGTTTCTACATCTCTAAGACGAAAAGGTTGAACTAGATGATGTGATTTTTTCCAGTTCTACATCTATATTCTTATAATGATTCACTCCACCCCCATCCTCCCGCCTCTCCTCCCTGGATTTACTGACAGCCTTGTTTCCATTACCCTTCCCCACTCTCCACCCCCGCCCCCCAACTATCTCATCCTTCCTAATTGTAAGTACTCTTTGCAGAGCCCGTTCGGAAGAAGCTCGGGTCTCCAAGCACAAGTAGGAACAGAGGAGCAAACGGTACTTAGAGACCGCCTCCCTGTCACCTCCCTCCCAGCGCCTGACACCCACGAAGATCTCTTAAGTTGCTCCCTTTCAGCCCCACAACCATGCCAGTCTTCCCTCCCGAAGAAAAGAAGGG
This sequence comes from Bettongia penicillata ogilbyi, assembly GCA_023548195.1. Taxonomy (NCBI): domain Eukaryota; kingdom Metazoa; phylum Chordata; class Mammalia; order Diprotodontia; family Potoroidae; genus Bettongia; species Bettongia penicillata. The sequence continues at coordinate 437,618 of JAJHZJ010000535.1, forward strand.
CGAGCTGACTGCAGCCTAGGGGCTGGGGCTGACCTGGAGGTGCCACGTACGCTCTGCTTCCGGCAATCTTGACTCTAGAGAGCTGCAAGCTGAGGTCGGGTAGGGTGCAGATGGTAATTCTATGGGTAGCCTCGCTTAGCTGCCCTCTCCCCTCTCTCTCCATCTCCATGTGCATCCCCTCCCAAAGTCTGTCTGCCCGAAGCAGAGGAGAATGGGTGGCACCGCGGCGGTATTCAACCTCGAGTGCCCAACACTTAGAGCAACCAAGTTCCCCAATGTCACAAACGGAGCTTATAGACACACACACACACACACACACGCACACACACACACACACACACGCACACACACACACACACACACACACACACACACACACACACACACTTTGGAAATGAGGAAACATTCCTAGGGAAGATATTTGTCCAAGATCACACGACTGGTCAAGTGACAAAGTTCACACTTACGTCTTTTGGCCCCAAATCCTCACTCTTTCCTTAGAACCTATGTGCTTCCACTTGTGACTTATTCTTTCCTCCTGGGGCCCTGATACGTGGCCCCTGAAACGCCTCAGCCTGGTTTTGTGCTTCTAGAAAATCCGGGCGAAGTTCCCCGGGAGTTCCCGGGGCTGGATTTGCAAATGAAAAAGCCCCGCAGTTTACTTGAAGTCTCTAAAGTGGAAAAGCAAATCTATCTATAGGGTAAATAAGCGGGGGTGGGGGCTGAGGGCTGATGTAATTAAAACCCTTACATTCTCGTCATGGTAACAGTTCCTGCGAACAGCGACGAGGCAGCTGCACCTGTAGTCACAGAGAAAAGTGGAAGGGTTGGGTTGTGTGTTTTCAGTTGCAGAGTTGTGCTAGAAATATACAAATCCTACCGACTTGTTTCTTTCGTTTTCTGCAGCTGGCATTGACAACCCTTCCAAGAATGGAGGAAAGCAGTGCAAAGGCATGGAGAAGGGAGGTGGAGAGTACTGTTCAAGGAATTGTAAGCAAGCCAGTGTGGCTGAATCATATAGTGCGGGGAGAGGGATAAGATTGTAATTAAAATGGAAAGAGGCGGTGGGGTGACGATGAAGGGCTTTAAATACCAATGAGAGTTTTTATTTGATTATTGAGCAGGAAGTTGACATGGAGAGATTTATGATTTAGAAAATATGTTGTAGCAAGTTAGTGGAAGATGGCTTAGACTGAAGGGAGAGACATGAAATAGGGTATAAGGAAGGGACATATATAAGATGTAAAGATCTTGCAGAAATGAAAAAATTTGGCAGCAGATTGGATATGAGGGGTCAAGGATGACACCGAGTTTTCTGGCTAGTGTGACTAGGAGCCTAATGGTTCCCTTAAGAGTAATAGTGAAGTTTGGAAGAGAGGAGGTTTGGGGAGGGGGAGGAGTGAGAGGGATGATGAGTTCTCTTTTGGACATCATCATTCTAAATAGACCATTTCTCTTTGGTCTTTGTATCTGCAACGCCTGACATATAGTAGGTGCTTAATAAATTGTTATTGATAAATTGTAAGCTAAATTCCAGAAGTTCTAATCAAACTTTGACCTACTTCCTACCCCCAGTCCTAGAACTAGCAAATTCTTTTTTATTTCCCTGATCCCTAGGATTTAGATTCAATGCCTGCCTTAGCAAAACCCCTTTTCCTTGCTACTTCTGGAATTTTCAATATTCTCTTCAGACTCATCCCTTCCAAGTTCCTGCCTTCCTCTGCCCACCCCTACTCTATCAATTGATCCTTTTATCGTAGATCCCTCTGTCCTGGTACTCTGATATTCTGGTTCTCCCTAATATCTAACTTTCTCCTGAAGATACCAACATCACTAGCTATCATCTAGAATGTAGGATGCTTCTTCTTTCTATTTCCCTTCCCCCTTTAAATATCCCAACATCCAAAGTCAACACCGTTCCCATGAACTCCATCTTCATTCTACTTCACCCAACCTACAGGAGTAGTCATACCTTGGATCTCATCACCATTTAGTCAGTTCAACCTGTTACTTGGAGCTCATGGGACCCTTTCTCACAAAAACTCTGATTTTACAGTGAGTAGGTTCAGTCCCCAAGAGAGTCTAATCTCTAAAGAGAGAAGACCGAGCTTTGTTTCTGTTCTATAGCTAGTTAAACACCGCGCCAGAGTAGAACTCAAGGAAAAATCTCTGAGACAAAGTTTAGATTTGGCTTCTGTCAATGGTCTCTCCAAAAGGAGCTATTAGAATAACATTTAGAAAAGTTAACCAATGTATAAAGTAGCAAATGTCAGGGAAAAGACAGATGTTTATTGTTTTTGGGGTGGGGCAATTGGGGTTAAGTGATTTGCCCAGAGTCATACAACTAGTTAAGCATCTGAGTCAACATTTGAACTCAGATCCTCTTGACTCCAGGACCAATGCTCTATTCATATGCTGTATCCATTGCACCACCTAGATGCCCCTAGAGAACTATTTGTTGTTTAAGAAATGCTTAAAATACCAAAGATCTATGTGGCATTGATGAATATTGAAGTATTCACCATCAAGTCCATCTTTCACTCAGTTTTCAAGGTGATCTTTCAGAATCAGAGGTCTAACCATGTGTGTGCCTCTCTCCGTCTCCGTATCTGTCTTTCTCTGTCTCTCTGTCTCTGTCTCTCTGTCTCTCTGTCTCTGTCTCTCTCTCTCTCTCTCACACACACACACACACACACACACACACACATCCCTTAATAAATTTCAATGGCTCCCTGATTCAGAATATAAAATATTCTGCTTGGATTTGAGAATCTTTCATAAGCTGGCCTCTTGAATCCTTTTGAATCTTCATGGAACCTTATTTGCCTCCCCATTTGAAACAGTGACACTGGCCTTTTTGTGGTTCATTTCTATATTACACTATATCTCCTAATGTCATGCATTCACAATGGCTGTCCCATTATACCTAGAATGTTCTTTCTTGTCTCAACCTCTTGGCTTCCATCAAGTCTCAGTTAAAATTCTGCCTTCTGCAAGAGGTTTTTCCTTATCCCTCCTTAGTGCTAGTGCCTTCCTTCTGAACTTATCTCCAATATATCCAATATATCATCTGTTTGTACCTTTGCCCTTTGTCTCCTGTTTACCTTGTGAATTCCTTGAGGGCAGAGATTAATTTTGCCTTTCTTTATATCCCCAGTGTTTATCACAGTGGCTGGCACCCTAGTAGGTGATTAATATGTGCTTATTGTCTCTAACAAAGTCTGACTTGACTTGTCTCCATTTTAGATTTGCACATTTTTGCTGATTGAAAGGGTCAATTACCCTTTATGCAAATTGTCGCTTATATAGGGAAAAAAACACCAAGAAAGGAGTCTGCAAAAACACTACATTTATTCAGGGCAATAAGTGACCAACTTCCGTGTTTTCCAGCTGTTCATTTGAATATTACTAACAAGAAAACTTTAGAATTAATGACTGGGAAAACTTAAACTCCAAAATTGTTTTGTGATTATTGGACAAACATACATTGCCTGGTTATTGCTTAGCCAGTCGAAATGAAGATTTGGTTGTTGTAAATCAGAGTGTGATCTCTAAGAGGACCAGGAAGGTTGGTTTAGGAAGGAGCATAGAATTTAGTGAGAGAGTCTACTTTTTTGGACTGCTACTTAGAGGAATGACTTGGTGGAACCTCTTTTCCTTGCTATCGCTTGCCTGGGATGTGAAAACCTCAAAAAGCACAACCAGGTTCTGCAAATCCCAGGCTAAGGATATTTTGCCCTTTCTTAAAGAACACAGAACTGCCCCAGCAGGGAAGAACCTCATCCCAGCTCAGAAGCAGACGAGCAGCCCAAGTCAGATTAGCATTAAGGCAAGCAATTCCAGAGTTGTGAATTGGGTGCTTGTGTTCTCTCACTCCTTGGTACCTTCCGTTTGAGCCCACTATGGCTACTATCTGCATTGGTGGGAGAATGTACCCTAGGTTTATGGGGAAATGTTATATAATATAATTACTGTTCCTGCTTTGGCTTTTGAGGAAATTACTTTATTAAGAGTTAATTGAATCAGCTGGTTGATTTGTTAATGAAGTACACTGGTGGAAGCTCAAGCACTACTAAGTGTCTACTCCTACCATTAGAATCTTGAGAGTAGCTGTAGCAGCTGCCTCTCAGAGGATCCCAGTTGCTAGCATAAGTGCATGGTTTAGGGTAACAACCCACAAGAGAAAAAGAAGAAAAAGAGGAATAAGGTACTATTCACTACACTTACAATGTGAAACAATATCTCTTTACTTGAATTATATTCTATGAGATAAAAGCTACCAGGGAACTCTGTGGTACTGCTCAACAGGCACTTTACCTCCCCTCCAGATGTCTACCCATGATCCATATCTTCTGACCAGCCAGGAATGCACAAATCAGACTCCTGTTGGTAGTCATTAGGCATATTTTGCTCTTAGAAGATGAACAGTTTCAGGAAGCACCCCCTGCAGTGAGACAGAAAGACTAGTTTCTACTTATTGAAGAATGTTCCAGGACATGAGTAATCTTAGTAACCTTGTTTCTGGATAGAGGGATTGTGTAATGGGAAGCCCAAACCTGGCAGAAAGATGGCACCAGCAGGTTTCACTGCTCATCCAGTTGCTGTATTGAGAATCCAGTATTCCCAAGACAGCAAAGTTTCAGTGTTTGTGTAAGTATTGAATAAATGAGGAAGGGAAAAGAACATTAAGTGTTTAGTATGTGCCTGGTGTTGGAGATACAAAGACAAGCAAACAAGACAATCCCTGCCCTCAGTGAAATTATATCATAATAAGGAGAGACAACATTTAATTAGACACCTTGAATTGGAAAGGGGACAAGAGTTATGCCCTTATTGGCACGGTTTAGAAATGGTCATGAAGTGGTATAGGAGCCTGGTTCTGAGCAAAAGGAGGTGAAAGGTCACCCAGGATCCCTCTCGTGGGAGTCCAAGTTTCAGCAGTGGAAGGAGGTAGAGGCCAGAGAGCAGGCAGCATAGTTTAGAAGTGTCATGGATCCAAACAAGGTAAGATGAATACTCATTTATCATTGCCAGGGTACCAGGTATTGTATGTACCAAGAATTCAAAATTCCATTGCTATAGTAAGATGGAAAGGGAACTAACTCATTAGCATTTGATATATGCATACTCATCCCTATTACCTTGCCATGAGTGAAATGATGTATGTCTTTCCCATTATGTTAAAGAGACCAGAGGGTTATTGTTCAGTCATTTTTCCAGTCATGCTGGACTCTTGGTGATCCCATTTGGACTTTTCTTGGAAAAGATACTGGAATGGTTTTCCATTTCCTTCTCCAACTCATTTTGTGGATGAGGAAACTGAGGCAAACAGGATTAAGTGATTTGCCCAGGGCCACACAGCTAGTATGTGTCTGAGGCTAGATCTGAACTCAGGAAGATGAGTCGTCCTGATTTCAGATCTGGCACTCTATCCACTGTGCCACTTAACTGCCCTCACGAGAGGATTATTTGGTAGTTAAGGGTAGCAGTACCTGAGGAGGTAGGAAAGAGGAGAGATAACATTTGTTTGAAAGGGTATGCATAGGTGTTTAATGCCTGATTCATTTCCTGGTTGTTTTAATTTAATGCCTTTTGCCATGAATGCATGTGTAACCTGGGTTGGTCTGGTAAAAGCAATTATATCAGTTGAGGCTTAGAATTTGATTCTAAACAAACAGAACCTAAACCTGGGTGTTGCTGATAGGAGCCCATTGAGCGGTCCCCAGGCTATACACTTTACTTGAATGACTTTGAATAAGTAAACGATCCTCTCTGGCTCTCCGTTTTCTCATATAAAGGGCTGGGATTGGAGTGGATGGTCTCTGAGAATTCACCTGATTCTTACATGTGTTGATTCACTACCATAGAGTCATAAAGTTGTTATTATGTTTCATTGTTTACACTGAAACTCAGGCTTACGCATCAATCTCCACAGTTCTGATTATCCACAGTTCATGATTATCCTCATGACTGATAACTTAAAACATTTTTAAGGACTTATTGCAACCAAGGCACTATAATAAAATGCTCCAGTAATGGTATCTTCATTCTCCTGGGAAGATACAATGTGTACACAGATAAAACAAATATTTAAGCTTAGAGAAAGACCTCTCATACCTTGTGGGGGAGGGTTAAAGGAGAAGGTGTCACGAGTTATTTCTTGAGATTCCAAGGGGCACTGGTAAAGCTGGAGTGCAGGGAAAGGAGATGGGATGTCAGAAGGTGGGGTATAAGGAAAGGCATGGAGATAGGAGATGGATACTTTTTGGGGAAGAGCTAGCAGGTCCCTTTTGCCTAGGACACAAAGCACAAAGAGAAATAATATGAAATAAATATGGAAAGGTATATTGGAGCAAAAATGTGGAGGGTAATAAATGCCTAACTCAGGTCTTGGCATTTTATCTTAGAGACGATAGAAAGCTAGTGAAGATTTTCAGAATTTAGCAATTTGAAGATCATTGGTAAACTTTGAGCAGATTCAGGTGAATGACAGGGTCTGAAGACAGTTTTCAAGGAGTTAAGAAATGAATGGAATGGGAAGGCATAGAGACAAGGAGCGTAGATGACTTTTTCTAAGAGTTCAGCTTTGACATGTGGAAGATACATAGCACGATAACATAGCACGATAAGCCTCAAGAAGGAAGGTTCTTAAGGATGGGAGAGAACTGGCCATATCTTTAGGCAGGGATGGACTCAAGAGATATTGAAAATGAGAGAGTAAGAGAAAGTGCAGAAGAATGTAACTTGGGGGAGGCAGGAAAGCATAGATTAAAGATCACAAAGGGCTCTCACCCTCAGAGAGTGAAGCAAAGGCAGAAAGGGAAATGAAATAGAGGAGTGCTGAAGTGTGGAATGGGGAAGAAAGAGAGCTCACAAAAGATGGCCACTATTTTCTCACACTCTTCATTCTGGGCAGCTTTGACATTCTGAACCTCCTGCTGAATATTCTTATCTCTTGTGACTTTTGTGACATTTTTCTTCCTACTTGTCTAATGGCTCCTCAATGTCCTTAGCTGTATCTGCCTCCGGTCTACTAAGTGTGGTGCTCCCCAGTTCTGGATTCCTATTGTTTCCTCTTTCTAGACACTCTTTCCAAATGTGAGCTCATCATGGATCCAATCCCCCCAAAGTAGATGATACTGAAATCTCGACATCTAGTCTTAATATCTCTCCTGAGTTTCTGCCCCAAAACACCAAATGCTAACTAGATATCTCAAAGTAGGTGTTGCATAGGAACCTCAGAGTCAATATACATAAAGTGTAACTCATATTTTCCCCTAAATTCATACCTTTTTTAAACTTCCTTAATATCTTAAGTATCCATCCATCCTTTCAGTTGCACAGGTTTGGGGCCACAGCATCATCCTGGACTCACCCTCATCATCCTCATATTGAATTAGTTATCAAGTTTTGTCATTTCTATCTCTACAGCTTCTCCTTCATCTGTGTCTTTACTTTTGCTCACCTCATTGTCTTCTGTAGTTTTAAAAATACAGAAAATTACCCAGTAATGACTTGGAAGTAATTTCTGAACAAGTCAAACTTGTTTGAGCAAAGATCAAAATTAATACAAACCTGTAAAAAGAATGAATTGAAAAATAGATGAAAGAGAATTAAAAGAGCTATAGAATGACTTGTTTAAAGAAATTATGAATGCTGAAAAATGTGAACTGGATGGAAGAAAGGCCATGAATCCCAATTATAATAATTTCATATAGACATTTACATGATGTAAAGCAATCACCATAATAAGGAGTTCTAAAGAATTTAGTGGTTAATCTTTGTTCTGCAGTGATCTTGTCTTTGCTTCTTTATTCATGCCTAGCACCCCTTCCCTTCATATCCATAGAACTGTTCCCCCTCCCCTTTGCCTCTTTGGCCAAGCTCTCTTTGCCAGACTTGGAAGACAGGATGCTCTGATTTTTCTCCATGTTCTGAGCTGTACAAACAACTCTACCTGGTGCATTTGTTTGGTGCCAATTGACTGGCCCTGTTTTATACCTTGTTTGACAAGGGCACACTGAGGGGAGTAGTGAGGTATGGAAGGACCAAATACTACAGTAGGGACTGGGCATGGTCCTAGCCTCCTATATACTCTAGTCCTGTGTTTCTAGAGGGTATGGTAACTCAAGAAAACATTAAGTGGGCATCTTGGTCACCTTCATATATTAAAAGGCCTTTACTAGAGCTATTTGGACCAGGCCAAAGAAAAGAGTGTCTTTTTTAGCTGGTAGTTAATTAGCATTTGTTAAGGGCCTGGTACTTCCCTTGAGAGGATATGGGGAAAGGGCTGAGTTTGCAGAACGATTCAAAGTTCTGGGAGCTTTCTTTTCCAGTGGTGGAAAGGGGTGTATTGAAGGAAACACTCAGTTCTTGTCAAACAGGCATTGGGCTTAAAGGCTGACACAATGGAGTGACTTTCTCCCCCAAAACCACTTTTTACCATCTTCACAACAACCTTATTGGGTAGGTGTTTTTATTATCTTTGTTTATGTCCTGTCCTGAAACCTTAAACCTTAAACCTACCGCACTCTGAAACTAGGACTCCAATGGGCCCCTGCCTAAGGGCTCCTCTGGACCCTCCTAGCTTTAGAGTGATTATCAATAGTAACAGTTGCAGTTTCCCTCCCAGATGTGTCTTTCTGTTTTCTTGACCTCATTAAAGGGGCCATGCCCTAGCTACTTCTTAAACAGGCTTATTCAATGAATGGGCATTGCCTCACACTAAGTGAGTACCTGCAAAGACTTTGGCCTAAAGGGCCCAAGGCCTCCTACTGCATGCTGGGTCATCTCCAGTCATCCTGATGAATATCTGGTCACTGGATCCAGATGGCTCTGGAGGAGAAGTGAGGCTGGTGATCTGCACAGCCCTCCCTCACTCAAAACAAAGTCAAGTGCAGGTCATGTCATCATTTCTCTGATGGCTCGGTCTTCTTCAGCAACTAAGGACTAACACAAACATGATTTCTTCGCTAAGCAGAAAGATAAGGCAGGAAAAGGTAACACCCATTTAGGACCATCAGATCATAGATTTAGTACCTTAGAGTTCATCTGAATCAAACCCCTGTTTTAAAGGTCACAAAATTGAGGTCTAAAGAATTTAAGCAATTTGACTAAGGTCACATAAGTAGCAAGTGACAAGAGGTTGGATATAAATTCAGGTCCTTTGACTGCAAAGTCAGAAATTTTTTCACTTCGATATCATATCATAATATAGCAAGAAACAATGGAGGGGGAAAAAATTAAAGTTTGGCAAGGAAACCAGCTAAGCAGAATCATTCAAGGACATTTAAGGATTTCCTCTAGACAGTGCGATCCCTGGATGTTTCTGTTTATGGATGACATTATGCTGGTTGCATTAAGTTCCAGAACCTCAGAGGGTCTCCTAAATAAAATCCATAATCTGACAAAAGCATTTGGCCTAACTGTCCATGCACAAAAAAATCCAAGCGAATGAAGGAGGCCTGCAGTCTAGAACCAGGGGTGGGGAGCCTTCAGCCTCAAGGTCACTGTGACCCTCTAGGTCCTCAAGTGTGGCCCTTTGACTTAATTCAAACTTCACAAAACAAATCCCCTTAATAAAAGAATTTGTTCTGTTAAACTTGGACTCAATCAAAAGGTCACACCCAAGGAACTAGAAGGCTACATGTGGCCTTGAGGCCAAAGGTTCCCCACCCCTGGTCTAGACATTAGCCTCTGATATGAAGTTAAATGGACTTATAAAGCTCATCCATCAGTATGTGAGAGGTGTTCCAAAACTCTTAGTCCAATTCCAAGCTATTAAAAATTAAAGCTGAATATAATACTTAAGGGAAAAAAATGGTTATTCAATGAAATAGGGGACTTTCAAGCATTCTTGCTGAAACGACCAGAGCCGAATAGAAAATTTAATTTTCAAATGCAAGAATCAAGAGAAGTATGAAAAGGTAAACAGGGAAGAGAAATCGTAAGGGACTTCCTAAAGTTGAACTGTTTACATTCCTACATGGAAAGATAATATTTGTAATTCTTGAGACTTTTCTCAGTATTAGGGTAGTGGGAGGGATCATATACATATTAGACAGAAGTCACAGGGTGAGTTGAATAGGAAGAAATGATATCTAAAAAAATAAAATTAAGGGGCGTGAGAGGAATACATTGGGAGGAGAAAGGGAGAAATAGAATAGGGCAAATTATCTCACATAGAAGAGGCAAGAAAAAGATTTTTCAATGGTGAGGAGAAGGGGGGAGGTGAGAGGGAAAGAGTGAACCTTACTCTCACTGCATTTGGCTTTAGGAGGGAATAACTTGCACATTCAATTTATTATGAAAATCTATGTTACACTACAGGAAGGTACAGGGGAAGGGGATAAATGGGATGGAGTGGGGGATGATAGAAGGGAAGGCAAATGGAAGGAGGGGGTAATTAGAAGTAAACACTTTTGAGGAAGGACAGGGTCAAAAGAGAGAATAGAATAAATGTGGGACAGGATAGGATCGAGGGAAATATAGTTAGTCTTTCACAATATGACCATTATGGAAATGTTTTACATAACTACTCATCTATAATCTATATTGAATTGCTAGCTTTCTCAGTGGGGATGGGTGGGGAGGGAGGAAAGAAGAGTAGCTGGAACTCAAACTTTTAAAAACATGTTAACAATTATTTTTACATGCAACTGGGAAATAATATATATGAGCAGTGGAGTATAGAAATCCATTTTGCCCTACAAGAAAATAGAAGGGATTGGGGATAAGAGAAGGGAGGGGTGTGATAGAAGTGGGGGAGTATTAATCTGAATGCACACTATCTTGGGATGGGCAAAGGGGAGAGATGGAGAGAAAATTTGGAACTCAAAATCTTGTGGAAGTGTCTGTTGAAAACTAAAAATAAATTAACTAAAAAAATTAAAGCTGCATATGACAAAACTATTAACTCTACATATATTTGTAGAAACACCATAAATGTATAATAAACTGGACCCAGACTAGAATGGGAAGAATACAACAAGCTAAATTGACTTTGGAAAATGATAATTTTTTAAAAACAGATTTTTGTTGGTATCTTTTATTTATTTAAAATGTCATGTAAATATCCTTGGTATCCCTTCCTTTCCCAGAGAGTTTTCCCTTGTAACAAACAAAAAATTTATAGAAAAAGAGAAAATCCTATTGATTCTTATGGGTTTTGTAGTTTTTGTACTTTTGTAGGCTGCACCTTTCCTGGAGCTATTAATTGCACCAAGTAGTATCTTTCTATGCTCTCTTGGGAATCCAGAAGCGCTTTTTACTCACCAGGTGCTAATTTAGTCTTTTTTTTTAAATTTATAATATTTATTCAAAGATGTTTGGATTCATTTAGATAGTCTGGAGATCATCTTACTGTAAGACAACTAAAACACAGCACTCTTGAGGGCTGCTAGCGCTAGAGTGAACACTCTTGATTTGGTCAGACAAAAGACTAAAAAGGGGTTAATAATCTTGCGGTATTCTAGTCTAGTTCTCTCAGAAGAGGTTGCTAATAGTGATAGCACAAACTCCTACAGCATTTCCTAATCACCATTCTTACAGGGTCCTGTGAGAAGGGAGAGCAACTACTCCTACATCTCAATGGGTTCAATCAAGATAGGCACAACTTGTGCTTCCCCTAAATCCCCAAGCCTCAATGGGGGCCAGTTGAGGCACACACAGCATTTGTGCATTCAGCCCTAAGGGCTCCCCATTCGCTATCTGGTGACCACCTGTTTTATAGACCAACAGACAAAGAAGGCATATTGCCAGCAATAGCCTCACAAGTGTACATCACCTCATCCCTGTATCTCACTGTGCAGCTGCAATGAATGTTTATGTTATTTACCATTATATAACTATGTGCAAGCATAGATGTTTTGAACCATAACTGTGGGAACTCATATCTAGTACCTGGGAACTGAAGATTTTTATGACTATGGATCCTGGGAAACTGAACTCTGAGAAATAATAACAAAAATTCACTTTACACACACTAAAATCCACCTTACTAACAATAAAATTCACCTTCCATACACTTACCTTCTGTTATCAGTATCTTCTTTGTTAATTTATTTGCTTGTGCTCAAAGTTTTTATCTGACTTCTCTTCACCTTGAGAGCTTTAATAATTTTAGTTTTAAAAAGAGGCTTTTTTCCTTATATTTCTCTATTACTCACTTTCTGACTCTTTTCTTTCTGATGTCAGATCCTCCAGAGCTAGATCCCTCAGAGCTCTCAGTCTCCACCTATCCTGAGGAACTTAACTTTTCACTAGCCTCAGTCTCTGCCCCAAGTGATTTGTTGTTGGGCAGAATCCTACAGCCCACTGTATCTCCTTTCCTCACCCCCACATGCTATTTCCTCCATTCCTTTGCCACTGTTTCCTCTGTTATTTAGTTCTCTAGCTGAGCGAAGCTGTATCACAGCACATTGCCACCCTCAGCAGAACAATACCTCTACTTTCCTATCCCTAAACTTTCTTTGCAAAAGGGGTGGGGGGCGGCAGGAATAGTTTGAGATCTGTTGCTTGTGGCCACACATTAGTGTGGAAGGGGAAGGCAGGGTCAGAGAGTCCTGGAAGAGACTGCAGGAGCAGCAAGGAAATTGCCTGGTAGCCATTTCACCCTTCTGCCAGAGCATGGAGACTGGTGGAGGAGGGGATACCAAGTGAGGCCCTTAAGGGTTAGACTTCTTCATTATTAATTCATTAGGTTGTTATCTCATTAGATTTCTTGGTATTTTGGCCTGTGGGGAAAGCCACAAGTTCTTTACCGCTTGTACATAATTGAATTCTCCTGTAAACCTATCAGGACTGGGAGTTTTTTCCTTTGGTAGTTCTTTAATGCCTAGATGTAAATGGTTCTCTGAGATTGGATTATTTAAAATATCTATCTGGTCTTCTGAGAGTTTGGGTGTTCCATGTTTTTAAAGATAGTCTTCTATTTCTTTTGTGTTCTCAGTTTTGATAGCATATAAATGTGCACAATGTTCTGATTATTCTTTTTATTTTATCTGGTTTTGCTGTGATTTCACCTTATCAATTACTACTCCATTTTATTTATTTGCTTTCCGGCTTTCTTCTTTTTAATTGAGTTAGCTAAGAATTTATCAATTTTATTAATCTTTTTTCAAAAAACTAGCCTTTAGTTGTACTTATCATCTCTATGGGGTTTTGTTTCCAATTTATCTATTTCTTCTCTAATTTTTAACTTCTCTAGCTAATTTTAGATATGCGTATTTATTGGCTTTCTAATTTTTCATGTATGTTTTAATTCATTAATCCTTTCTTTTTCTAATTTGCTATTGTGTTTGCAAGAACATTATTTTCCCATAAGGATTCCTTTAGCTATGTCCCAGAAATTTAGGTAAATCGTTTCCTCATTATGATTTTCTTTTACATAGTTATTAATTGTTTCTATAATTTGTTCTTTGACTCACTCATTATTTAAGATTTCATTGTTGTCTCCATTTAGGTCTGTATTTTTTGTTTGTAGTCCCTGAATCAATTACTGTTTTAGTTGTGTTATAGTTTATAAAGGATGTATTAACTATTTGTGCCCTTTTACATTTATTTGCAATATCTCTGTGCCCTAGTAATATGATCACTTTTTGTAAAAATTCCACGTAATAATGAGAAGTATGTTTGTTCTTTTGCTGTACTTTGTAGAAGATGCTTTAAGTCTTTTAACTTTGATTTCTCCAGCAATTTATTCCACATTTTTCCTTTTGTTTATCTTTCTGTTAGTCTTATCCAAAACTAAGAGATGGATATTGAAGTATCCTGTCACTGTTATGTTACTATCTAAGTCTTCTTGTAGCTCAGATGTTTACTTTGTGAAGTTGAATGTTAAGGCCTTTGGAACATATAAATTTATTACTGATATTGGTTTGTTTTCTATGGTTCCTTTCAACCTAATTTTTTTTTAGTTCCTCCTTTTTAATTTTTTAAGTGTTTGTTTTTTCTTTGTCAGATAGCATGACTGCAACTCTTGTTTTTTGGATCCACTTGATGAATGGTGAATTTTTTCCATCCCCTTAATTGTGCTTTGTGTATATCTTTAGTTTTTTAAACATGTTACTTGTAAGCAACAGATTGTAGGGTTGTGTTTCCTTATCCAATCTGTCTCTCATTTTCATTTTAGTGGATCATTTAATCCATTCATATTTAAAGTTATGAAAGTTAAGTTTATGTTTTCTTCCATCTGTATCTAATATATTTTTGAAGTTATGATAATTTTCCTCTTCTGCTATAAACACAGTATGTATTCCTTCAGTTGCTTCATCTTAATTGTTTTTAAAATAGCCTTGCTCCCACTGAATCTTGTCCTCTTACTCCCAATATCCTCCTTTCATTTGTTACCCTTTTCCCTTTGAGGTTTCATTTATTAGTTCCTTTTTCTTTTCTACATTTATTTGGTTATATAATTCTGCAAACACATACACACACACACACACACACACACACACACATTTTCCCCCTTCTCAGTCAAGTAGATTCCCTCTTCCTCTCCTCCAGTTCAACTTGTCCTATTCATTAGTTTTTGAAATTCCATTTTTTCACCTCTTTCCAAAAAAAAAAAATTCTCTCACTGTCATCATCCATTCCATCTTTCTGTCTGCTCTAGATCCTCATCCTCTGATTCATGATCCCTAAAATTATCTGGATTCTCTCTTTTCTCTATATTCTTCATGTAATCAAAGGTTTCCATAGACTCTCCCCAGTAGGTGTTTTCTACTACCACCTTGTAGACCTTGCCCCATATATTACTCTTTTTAATTGTATCTCAACCCCAGAACTGCATCAATTACTGCAATTGTTAGAGAAAACACTGCTGCAGGACCCTTTCCCCGTCACATCCCTGACTATGTAGCCCACCACTGATCTGTGTCCTCACCTGGTTACCTTTCTATCCCAATTTGCCCCCAAAATCTCACCCCTGGGTTCGTATTCTCCCACTCCCCCAGGTGTCAGTTTTCCCCAGCAGTTCTCACTCTTCCCATCCCGCAAGTAGGATGAGTGGACTTTTAAAACGCCAAAATCCCTTAGATCACATCCAGAACAAGATTCCCATCTCTCTTCATGGACTCTGACATTACTCATAGGAGCATTCCATAGTGGAACCTCCTCACACCACAGAAATAAGAACTTTTCCTCTCCCCTTTTTAATCCTTTCCCTATCCTCACCCACTCTCCTGTAAGCTTTTCTCTTTCTCACGCCACTGAGGTCACGCTCCCCTCATTGCTAGGCCTTGGAACATCAAACTTCCTTTCTTTTCTCTTGCACCCCTTCCACCTTTCATGTATCTTCCCATGTTGAAATGTAGTTTCACCAAAGCAAAACAAAATAAAACCAAAACCCCACTGACTTGCCTGTAGGCAGGATGTCACTACATTCTGTCCTTAATATTTCCTATGTGCCTCTTCACTGTTACCTCTACCAGATTTCAGTTTTCTCCCCTGTCTCCTTACGTACCTTATAAAGAAGTTCCTTTCTGGTCTCTCTGCTATCACCCTGTTGTGCATTTGTAAGGAGTAAGGTCACTTCATCATATGAGACAAGGGTGAAGGAGGAGAAAGTGTTAGAAACCACCTGAGTTACAGGAGATGAGGAGGAGGTGAGAACAGGGGGTTCTTGGTGAATGACCTCAGTTTTTTGGTAAAGTATGAGGCGAGATTCTCAGTGACACCGTTGAGGATAGCAAAACCTTGGGAGGTTTGAGTAGAGCTCAAAGGTTTGGAAGAGTCACTGTGCAGAGTGGGCTAGTGAGTTGATAAAGGAAGTGTAGTAGAATTGCCTGGCAGCAATGAGGGCCCAGTTGAGGTTATATAATATAGATCAGTTTATCACAATAGTTATGTGATTTTTTTTCCACTTTCAGTCAGTAGCATGTATGTAGGAGGGAAGGCAATGAATGATGGGAGCGATCCAAGGTTAAGACTTGGCTGGGAAATTCTGGAAGATAGTAAGGTCTAAGGTGTGACCTTGTTAGTGTGTGGCTGAACCAGAATGGGAAAAATTACTAGAATTGAGGAGGTTGATGAATTATGTGATCAGGATGTTGGAAGCATTGCCAATATGAATATTGATATACCTGAGGCTGAGAGGAGAGGCCAGCATGTAAAAGAAGACCTAGACAGGTACAAAAATCATCAAAAACATTGATAACATCACCTTGAAATTGATAAATGACGGTAGTGAAGGTTGGTTGAAGTAGGTTGGTAGAAGTAGATTACATAGATCTTAAAAGAGGAAAGTTCATTGAGAGATGGTAGAAAAATAGTCTGGAGGAGATAGTGAAGAGTAAGAAATATGTATACCCTTCCTCTTGGCCCTGTGAGGAGGGCAAGGGGAGGAGTCTGGCAAAGAATGGCCTCTAGTGGAGAAATTTGTCAGGGATGTAGTGTCCTTGAGTGAGATGCCATGTTTCCACAAGAGAAACGTTAGTGATAAGAGTTTCAAGATGTAAGAGAATATTGCAAGGAGGAATTTTGAGGTATTTTTAGGTCTGTTTGCTTATTAATTTTACCACTGTCTCATTGTTTGTTAGGAAATTGTCAGACTGTTTCTTAGAACTCAGAAATTAAGGTCTCAAGAAAGGGATAGTCTTTAGTTAACGCCTAGGAAAACAAGTACTTGCCAAAAATTAGGTGGTTACCAGATACCAAAAGAATAACTTGTCAGAAAACAAGACAAACAAACCAACACAATCTTACAATAAACATTACATATTTCTTTCTCTGCTATTTTTCTTCTTTTTGGACAATTTAATTGAGAAAATAATAATAACAATAACTAACATCTATATAGTATTTATTGTGTGCCAGGCACTGCATCAAGAGCTTTACAATTATTATCTCATTTGATCCTTACAACAACCTTGGGAGATAGGTACTATTATTATCTGCATTTTACAGATGAAGAAATTGAGGCAAACAGAGGTTAAATGACTTGCCCAGGGTCACATAACTAGTAAGTGTTTGAGGTCATATTTTTACTCATATCTTACTGACTACAGACCCAGTTCTCCATTGACTGGGCTACCAAGCTGCTCCTGAAAAGGATTAAAATTCCTGATGAATTTGTTAAGCAAGAGATCCCTGAAGTTTCCAAGCATAGTAGCTTTTAAACCAGTGAAATTTAGTGGAAATCTCCCCCCTGTATGGAAGATCAAGAAGTTTTTAATTTTGAGGAAAGAGGATATGAGGGAGGGTCATTGAAATGGTCTTTGTGGGGAAATGTCACGTTATCTACCTGTAAAATAACAAGGCCGAACTAGTGGTAAATGCAGAGATCTCTTTGAGATCTAAAAATCTACTACTGTGTGATGCAGTAAGACCAAAGTGTCGAAATCTTGACTGTAATAAAACCCAAAGAACCACCTTCCTAATGATGACAGATAAGTTAAACGATCATTTAGACAAATGATATCCCAGGTTGCTCGAAGAATTAGCTAAATATTAGCCACAATCATTTCTTTCAGTCCATTACTTACAGACATTCATAAATCAATAAAGTTAGTGTGATTTTTTTTTTGTTTCAAACTGTTTATCATTCTCTGAGATAAGATGAGAAAGCAAGGTGTGGTAGGTAGATCCAAGTTCTACTTTCAGTCATTTTCTTAATAATATCTCTTGTGTAAAAAATTGTTTCCATTAACAAGTATTTATTTTCTTTCCTTCGCAACTCTCTACCACTTAAACCTCCCCACAAAAAAAGAAAAAAGAAAACGTTTGTAACAATTAAGAATAGTCAGCCAAAAGAAATTCCCATATAGGCCATGTCCAACAATTTATGTCTCACTGCATCCTAAAGTCATCTCTTCTCCGTCCGAAGATGGGTAACATGTATCATCATTAGTACTCTAGAACTGCTGTTGGTTACTATGCTGATTTGGGTTCTTAGACCTTTCAAAGTTATTGTGCTCAAAAGATTATAATTGTAAATTGTTCTGTTTCTATTCACTTCTCTCTGCAACAGTTCATAAAAGTCTTTCCATATTTCCTTGAAATCATTCTTTTCATTATTTATTATGGCTCATTAGCATTCTATTACATTCCTAAACCATCATTTGTTCAATCATTGCCCTATTGATGAATACTTTCTTAGTTTACTCAACAATCTTTCCTAAATAGATGGAAGAAAGAATCATTGGGTCAAATTAAAAGATACATCTGTCAGAGAATGTTAGATAATCATTCTTTTACACTTTCAATGAAGTATGAATTGAAATCCTAAAGGTCTATACCATCAGTGCTATAATTAACTGATCTGGGTCTACAATACTAAAAATGAACAACTGATGGGATTAGGATCTTTCTCATCAAAGCAATGAATCTTTTAAGTCCTCTTTCACTCACATAGTTCCTTAGACTTGACCACAGCTTCTGTTTGCCACTTCCTACTGTGGCTGGAAAGTCAGAGAATCTGTGTTAGAAAGAACCTTAGAGGCTCTCTCATTTATCCTGTGTATGATTAAGAAAACCTTCTTCAATTTCCTAACAAATAGTCATCCAGTCTTTCTCGAAAACTCCAAGGTAGGGGAAACCCACTGCCTCTTTGAGGCAGTACATTCTATTTTTGGATAGCTCCAATTATGTCATGCTTCCCTCTCTGGTATGGTCAGACAGTTGTACCTGTCTTTTGAATTATGATCCAGCAAAGAAAGCCATGTCTGTTGATTACTTTGAGGCTTGCTGACTGGAAGTGTTTGTTTGGCCAGATGAGGACTCTGGGAAATTGCTAAAGGAGCCCCCAGCTTTGAAAATCCAGATGTCATGCTTCCCTCTCTGGTAACTATGTCAGACATTTGGGGTCCAATTATCTGTTGAATTCAGGCAGAGGAAGCCATATCTGTTGATCTTTTGATTTCTCTATATTTTCTTTGAAATTTAGGGTGCCGACTTCCTGAACTAACTGAATGACATATGTACTTGGTTAAAGGAATGATACATGTGCTTAAAGTGATTGCTAACCTCTTGAAAGTTGTTTTCCTTTTATGAATGCAGATCTAAGAACCTGTGATGTTAGGCCCACCTTTGTATATTGGGGTACTTACTGCTACAAGGGATCTAAGGCCAGGGTCCTCCTTAACACAGCACATCCCCAGGAGTAGCAGAGAGCACAACACCCTCCACCCCTATGTTACAGTAGGTTATAATCCCCTCAATCCAAATATAGAGTGTCCAAATCCTAATCTTCTTGGGGGTGTGTCCTTTCCACACTGCCATTGCAGGCTCCCACCTGGCACTCTCAGGTGCATGCATGCTCAAAAGAGTCAGAGTCCAAGTTCTAATACTATTCCAACCCCTGCTGCCAAGTTCTGATGGGTGACTAGGCAACAAAGCCAACAGGGTGGGTCCCCAGGGTGTTCTCCACTTCCCCTCACCCACCATAAATAAGTCTACCCACCTGCATCCCAAACCGTCCTAGGGGAGCATGGCAGGAAACCATTCTCACTGCTCCTGCCCTGCTGCAAAACCTCCATTTTGACTGGAACTGAGTCCCGAGCTCCAAGGTTCCTCCTCTTTTAGGGGCCGAACCGTCAGGCTCCTGCTTGGGTTCACAGGCAGGCAGCTCTCTGCTTCTGCTCCATGTCTCAGCTCATAGGGCAAGCAACTGCTTTACTCCAAGCTCTCCCTCCTCCTGCCTGAGTGTAGGCAGAGGAGGCTCCAGGGGCTCCTGCCTCCAGCTTCTGTCTCTGGAAAAACAAAACCTAATAGGGCAACAAAAATATTTGCATACATTAATAGCACTGTCATCTCAATTCACTTTCACGGTCAGGATGCTCCTTGATAAGCTAAGCGTCCTTCCCATGAGTGAGTCCCCAATCAGCAGGTTTCTCTTCATCTCAGTTCTCTTCCACTCCAGCAAGTTCCTGCGCTGTTGCTGCTTTACTCATTGCTCTTCTTCATCTTCATTTTCTCTCTTCATGCTTGGTTTTCTTTTCCTTTTTCTTCACGCCTTTTTTCTTCTTTTCACTCGCCCTCTCAGTGCTCTCTTTATATACAGTTCTCCTCAGCACCTGATTGGCTTAGTGCCCAAAGGCACAAATAGCCACCTGCCCCAGTACCTAATGTGCTACAGCCATGAATTACCAGGGTTCAAAGGAGATTAATCTTTCAGATGTTTACAATTTTGCATAAGCCAGGGAAACTGAACTTCAAAAGAAAAACAACAAAATATCCCACTTTGCTTGCACTTACAGACCTTTATCTCCATCAATAAGAAGGGAATCCTATACCATTGAGCTTCAGGAGAGAGGCTACACAGTATTTCCCCCCTTGATTTTTTCCTATTCACTTCCTGATTTTGTTCCCTCTGATAGTGGTTTCCTTGGGAGTATCTCAACCTCCTTCTATTGTGAGCATTTAGAGATTCACCAACCAGCATGCACGTGGACACACATACACACACACACACACACACACACACACACAGAGTCCTGTCCTGTCTACCTTTCCCACTCTCCCTTTGTTCCTTAGTTCTCTGACTGGCAGTTCAGAGCTTTGCAGTACTGTTTACCCCAACACCAGAAATTTGGAGCTATGTAATTATGACCTGTTTTTGCTCCTGAAGGGCTGCCACCACCATGACTGCAGTGACACCATGCAAAAACTTCCACAGGCTGGAGCTGAGGTCTCCAGGGCATTGGAAAGAAGCAGAGGAGACTTGGTTGCTCAGGGGTCTTTATTGTAAGCTATATTGGGTTTTTGGGTCTCCTAGTATAGCCTCATTACTAGTAGTATGGGAGATGGGGAAGGGATGCTGACTAAGTTAAGAGTCAGTGAGCATCAATTCATGGGTTTGGAGGTTTCTTGTTTTTTTTTTTAAAGCTTTTGGATTCTGGGTATCTTAGACCATAAAACAGCTGCTATTGCTTTATCTTTGGCACATAATTTCTCTTTTTGAAATGTTTGAGAGGTCATAGGGGTAAAAGAAAATGTCTAGTTCTCCATCTAGTTGCTCATTTGACCTGAAAGTCTTCTCAACAGTTCTTATAGGAGTCTTGCCTAAGAAACTTACATTTTATATTTATTAAATTCTTGATCATCTTCAGGGTGCTTCTAATGACTCCCCTCAACCATCTCTCTAATCAAACAACCATGTTTTTAACACCAATATTCTTTTTGCCATGTTGCATGGCAGTAAGCCATGAAACATTGAAGCTGAACATCACTCAAAGGGCAAAGTAGAGGTATGTGGTAGGTGTGAGCAGGCTGCAACCTTTTTTCAAAAGGAATTGTGAAGAAATATTATAACAGATGTTATCCAGAAATTCCAAAGACAATGAATTGGGTTCATGGTCACAGTGAGGCATAAGTATAAGTCTTCAGGCACCATTAGTATCTTTATGATGTCAACAGAACTTAAGAAAGATCCCCAGCAGATTGGATAGATCTCCTTTGACAAACATAATGAGATGTGAACAAGAATAACATAGCATGGATCTTCACTCTTGGAGGTAACACCTCCGTTGATGAGACACAGATTTATTGTAAGTATGCTTTGTATTTACTTATAATATGTATGGACATGTTGGATCTCCTTAGTGGAATATAAGCTTCTTGAGGACAGGGTCTATTTTATTTTCATGTCTTCTGTACCTTGTTGTACCTTGAACCTTGTAGGCATTTGATAAATGCTTTTAAATTGAATACTATGGAAAGTGAGTCTATATGTTGAGGGGGCAGGTCATGTAGGGGAGTTCACATTTAATCAAGATGACTGACCATGACTCAGGATGCAGTGGATGACTTTGGAGTCTTTGATATCTAACCAAGCTCCAAGTGCTCAATGATACCTGCTTCAGCTGCCTTCTTGGCTATTGGAAAAAATTGTTCTTATCTGCCCATTATGCTAGGGGAAGTCTTCACATGCTTGAGGTAGGTAAGCCCCTAATTCACCAGTGGGTTTGAGAGCCTTAAGTTACACCCAATCTGGTTTAGGCTACCTGCTGAAATTATTTCCCTGGGTTTGGTGGCTCTGGAGTCAGTTTCTTGGAGCCATAGTTGTGAGTTGAGCGAATCAGATGGATACTAAAGATGGAAAGCAGCCCTGAAAAGAACTCTACAGCCCTCACACCAGAGGTACCAACTATTCTTCCTTGAACACTCTGTATGAGAGAAGCTGATGAATTTATTCTGCCTCATTTAAGTCCAATTAGTGCACAAATAGACGCCCATACTGTTTCACCATTTTTACATATCTTAAAATCTTGTGGCAACAACCAAGTGATGAAGCGCAGTAGTTGTGGATACACTGGAAGCTAGTCACAACCCTGAATAAAAGTGGCCCAGGTCCCAGGATCATCTCACTGAACTGAAGCAGCGGTGTGATTTGGCAGTCTCTTGAGTGTCTGAGCAGACTTTTTAAAGGACCACATTGCTTACCTGCCGGTGTGAAGCAGAAGCTGGAAAAAAGCCTTAAAATTGGTCTTCTTTACCCTAGCCTGGCCTTACCACGTCAGGCAGTGAACCTACCCAGCAGTCAAAACACATAAAAAATGTAAAGAAACCTGATATACACAGATTTAGAAACATCTCCACTCCAGATGTTCATATGAACTATTTGTGCCCGATCTGTCGTAGAGCCTTCTGAGCTTGTATTGGTTTGATCAGCCAATCAGACACATTGTACGCTGACCCCCAACATAGTGATGTCACTTTGATTTTCTTCAAGAAGGAAGGACAATAACCCTTAACATTTAATAATGCTTTCAGCAAACCTTTGTTGAGCGAGGACTACGTGCGAGGCATTATGCAAAGTGCTATGGAAACAGACAAAAACCAAGCCATTCTGACTTTAAGGAACTTACTTTCTCCTAGGAAGGCAACATAGTATATACAAATGGACACAAAGTTAATACAAAATAACACAAGGTAGTAGGAGGGAGAGCAGTAACAAGTTGAGAGATAAGGAATGACCTTTTATAGGAAATGGCACCTAGGGATAATGATAATTGCTACCATTTTCATAGTACTTTAAGGTTTGCAAGACATGTTGCAAATACTTTCTCATTTCTTCTTCACAATATCCCTGGGAAGCAGAAGCCATTAAGACTTCCATTTTACAGGTGAGGAAATGAAGGCAGACAGGTTAAGTGATTTACCCAAGGTCATGTAGCAAGTGTCTGTGGCTAGACTTGAACTCAGGTCTTCCTGACTCCAGGCCATGGCTCTATCCACCTCCCCATTTAGTTGCTTTCTAGGGAAAATAGGAATTCCAAGTGAGGGATGGGAAGAGAATTCCAGGAATGGAGAGGTCTATGCAAAAGCACCAAGGCAAAAGGAATATCCTGTACGAGAAAACAGCAAATTGTATCACTTTGACTGGACAGCAGAGTGGAGCGGGGAGTGATGTGAATTCACTCTGGGAATAGAGATTGGAGCCAGATTGGGAAGCGTTTTAAATGCCAGATACTATAGGTTTGATCCTAAAGACAAAGTGAGCCTCTGGACTACTTGAGCAAAAGAGTGACGTGGTTAGACCAAATGGGTGGCAGAAGGCAGAAAAAGACTATAGACTATGATATTGTTCACTCATTTGGCCGCGTTCAAGTCTTTGTGACCCCATGGGTTTTTCTAGAAAGTTTTCTTGGCAAAGATAACTGGAGGAGTTTGCCACTTCATTTGCTTTCTCACTTTGGTCTTTTTTTCCTTTCTATGTGCATATTTGATTCTATCATGCCTAAGTATTGTGACTCTTGTGAAAAAACTAAGCTTGTTTTTGTTTTGTAAAAATATCTGCAGACATTTTCCGTTTTTCTTCTGTTTTTCTCTTACTGTTTTCATCCTTAAACAACTTCAAGCTGACTGTTAAATTGGGCCTCTTATAAAGCTTTCCTTAAGCTGGTTTTATGTTCTAAAGTTCTTCTCTTTGTTTTATGGGTGATGCTTCTCATGGTTTGCCACCATAATTTTTATTATTATTACTGAAACTTAAAATACACAATAAAAAAAGAAACATCATAAGCTTAAATAGAAAAGAAGAAAAGAAAGAAAGCATGTCATATGCACAACAAAATGTAAGAGAGGATTCAAAAATATATAGCAATAAATTTCCATTTGAAGAAAGCCTATATAATAAATATTATGCATTGTGCTGAGAGCTATCCATCTTTTCTTTGCTTCATTGTAAGTTTTCTTTTGTTCTCTGTTGTGAAATTTTTCTTTGTTCTTTCTCCCCCTTTCAAATCCCTCACCCAGAATGCTGCAATTAAGCATGAATATATTTATGTATAGATATATAGTTACACACACATATACATACATGCATATATGCCTACATACATATATAGACATATACTTTCCCTAACAATTTCTACTTCTGATCTTTGTTTTTATGTTTGTGCATATCTCTTATTTCCTATCCCTCCTAACTCCTCTACTTTATGTCCACACACTATCTTGCCCTCGTATTACTTAACCTTATTCCCCTCCAAGAATCCCTCCCTTATCCTCCCATTCCCATAATCCTTCTTTACCCTCTTTTGACCTGTTGCCTCACCCTTCTCCCTAAAGATCCCTTCCTTACCCTCCCAAGGATCCCTCCCTTGTCCACCCATTCCCATTCATTTTAATACCTTTCTCTATCCTGCCCTTAACCTATTCCTTCCCCATCCTCCCCTCTGGAAATTCCTCCCTTAGATTCCACCCACCCCCCATCCTCTTAGTATTTTATTTCTTTCTGAATTTAGAGGACTTTTGTACTCATATACGTATGTATGTATTGTTCCCTCTTAAACACATTCCTGATGAACATATTTCCAGACCTAACAGCCCTTCTCCTCCATCTAATTCCTCTGTGTCAATTCTTCCTCTTGCACTTCATTTGTATAAGTACTCTTTTTAGCTGTTTCTAAATGGTCTTGCTTTTTAAAGTCATTTCATACTCAGCTCTACCCCAATTTTTTTATGAACTACCCAGTTACTAATAAATCTTAGATTTACATTTTGCTTTTTACATACATAAAAAGTAAAGTCTCTCCTTTGTAGTTAGCCTTTGGTATATACCTCATATTTATCTTGGCTTTGTACATCAAATCTTCTATTAAGTTCAGTGTTTTTTTTTTTTAATGAAATCTTGAAAGTCTGATGGTTCATTAAATGTCCATTTTTCTTTTCATTCAGGATTATGCTTAGCTTTGATGGATATGATAATTTTGGCTAGAACACTAGTTCTTTTGCCCTTTGAGATATATATATATATATATATATATAGTGTGTGCCAAGACTTGCAGTCTTTTAGTGTTGTCACAGCATGCGTCTTGTGTAATTATAGTTGTGGCACCATCATATTTGAATTTTTTTTCTTGTTGCTAATATATTATCCTTGAGCTGGGGGCTTTGGAATTTTACTGTAATATTCCTGTAGGTTTTCCTCACAGGATCTCTTTCAGGTAGTGATCAATAGATTTTTCCCATTTCTACTTTCCTCTTTTTCTAATGTTTCAGGTCAGTTTTCTTTAACTATTTCTTGTATTTTTGTATCAAGATTTCTTTTTTTAATCAGTTTTCAGGTAGTCTGATTATTTTTATGTTTTCTCTTCTTGATCTGTTCTCCAGATATAATGTTTCTTTTCTGAGATGTTTCAGATTCTTTATTTTTTCATTCTTTATATTTTGCTTTATTGTTTCTTGATCTCTTATTACTTTGCTGACTTCCTATTGCCCAATTCTACTTTTCAAGGAGTCATTTTCTTCCTTAAGATTCTAGATTTCCTTTTCTAATTGGTTGACTTTCTTGTTTTTTTTTTTTTTAGTTTTTCCTCATCCTCTCTCATTCGATTTTTAGTCTTTTTAAAGATCTTCTACGAACTCTTTCTGAGGAGGTGACCATTTGACATTACTCTTTGGGGGTAACTTTGCTTCAGTATCCTCCTCTGAAGATGAATTGAATACTGGTTTTATCTATTCCCATAGTAACTCTCTATGGTTGGATTCTTTCTCCATTGCCTGTGCATTTCTTTTTATTTGTAGTAGCTTAATTTTTATAATCACCTCTAGTCCTGGGGCATGGGGTGTGATGCCTCCATCCTCAGATCCTCCTTCAGTTCTCTCTTCTAGCCTGGAAGTAGAACTAAGACCTCCAGGCTCCTATAAGTGCCCACAGCCAGCAGTATCCCTGCCCCACTTACCAGGCATCCGCTGGTTCCTTCTTATTCCCACCAAATCATCTCCACAGCACAGCTGGGTCGGGCACTCCTTACTAGCAGAGGGTCCCTCAATCTTCCCAGTTCAGATGTTTAACATCCCTCACTGTCCCAGGGGGTAAAAGTTCCTGTGGGCCAACCTAGCTTCCCAATCTAGTTAATCCTAGGACTTACCACTTGTTTAAATGGACCTAGGACCTAGCTTGGAGGTATTCGCAGGGACCAAACCTCATCCTGGGACTTTTCTTCAGATCTTCTTCAACTGTCCCAGGAGGACCCCTGTTCTGCCCCTACTTATTTCTTTTTACTGCTCTATGTTCACCCTGAGGAGCTATTTCATCTTTTTTTGTTGGGGGAAAATCTTCAGAACTTGGAATTTTCTGCTCTACTAGACCATCTTCCCAGAATTCTCTTCTCCATCATACTTCTTAATGATTTTGTAAAGATTTTTTTATTCTGAGAGTAACAAATACCAAATAACATGTACATTTCTGTAGATGTAGGACAAAGACCATCCATGAACCCACAGACGTTTTTAATGCACTTTTCTTTTAAGTATATAGTAAGTTTAATTGGGTAACTTATAAAACTATACCATTTATTCTGGTCTTCTATCATTAAGTGAGGCTGGTGACCTGCACAGCCCTCTCTCACTCAAAATAAAGTCAAGTGCAAGTCATGTCATCATTTCTCTAATGTCATGGTCCTCTTTGAGAATGAAAGATGAACACACAATCCTTCTGTCATTGTCATTTTTGTCTTCTCTCTGCCTCAATGACCCTCTTTCTTTTTTTGAGGGGGGGTCTGCTTTATTCCTTTCTCCTTTTTCATCTCATCTATGGGGGTGGGGGAAGGAAAACAAAGTCCTTATAACACAACTTAATTTGCATTGGCCATTTCCAAAAAAATGTCCGTTTGTTTCTTGAAATCATATCACCTCGATCACCAAGGTTGAAGCAGCTTTCCACATCACTTCTCTGGAACCATAATTGGTTGTCACATTTATCAGAAGTTTTAAGATTGTTTTTGTTTATGGTATTAAACACATTTTTCTTCTAGTTCTGTTCACTTAAAACTACATTGGTTCATAGAGGTCTTCCCAGTTTTGTTTTTTTTTGAAACTTTCCATTTTGTCATTCTTATCGTCCAGTAATATTCCATTACATTCAAATACCACAACTTGTTTATGTCTTCAATAGATGGGCACCCTCTCCCCTCAGCTTCCAATTGTTGGCCTCCACAAAGAGTTGCTATGTACATTTTTATACATTTAGGGAAAATCCTTAAGCATAGAGAGGCCCAAGTATAGGGAAAAGGTTGTCTTATGGCTCAAAGGGAGGTAGGATAAGACATCTCTAGGCTCTTTTCCTGGTGAAACATTCATTCCTTCCAGGAGGGGAAGCATGAAGGGGGGAAGCCAACCAACCCTACATTCCCAGTACACATCCAACCTGATTATAGTGTTTTGGTTTTTTATGTTACTATTTTTTTTTTTGTGGTCTTAGAAGAATGAAATGGGGTCATGTTGAAGGAGGCGGGGTGCTCACTATCTCACATGATGACGATGGATGAATTAAAGAGAATACAAATGAAGAAGAGTTGGGCAGATGTAGCTTTTCCATGACCTCAGTTTCATTTAAACTAGACAAAAGGCAGAACACATTCTCTGTCTCTCTCTCACATACAGAGTGTAGTGTAGAACTACATTAAACTCTAGGGAACTATTTGGGTACAAAGAAAAGAAAAATAGAGGGGGATGTTAATGCTAAAAACAAACCCCAAGATTAGAGGAGGAAGTATGAAGGGGAATTAAAAGAAAAAGAAAGAGTAAAAATCTTGTGATTGGGGGTGAGACAAGAGGAAGAGAATGGAAATAATCATTTGTGGATTGTGTTAGGTAAACTCTTATTTCATCACCTTCTTTGCAAAGAGAGTGGTGGGACAAAAGAGGGAAAATTAGAAGAGGTCAGGATGGAAGGAAATACAGTTAAAAATCGTAACTGAAACAAATTGGTACAGAAAAAGGATAGCAGATGGATTATAAAGCAGAATGAAACAATAAACTGACTTCAAGAAAAACACTTGAAATAGAATTAAAATGAGAAGTTAAAGTATAACCCATTATGCTTAAATTGAACTAAAAACAGGTTTTTGGTTGACTCTATGGTTAGATACATCATCATATGAACTGAAAAAATAATTTTGTCTTTTCTTCCTCTTTATTTTTCCCTTGACTTACTTGTCTTAGTGATTTGGGCAGCATTACTACTAAGTAGTAGTATAGTATGTCAAACAGAAGTGTGACAATGGACATCTTCACCCATAATTTTATTGTAAAGCATTCTGGTTTTCATTACATATAATGGGAACTCTTGGTTTTATATATTTGCTATTAATCATTTTAAGGAAGGTACCATTACTTGTTGTCTAGTTTGTTGTTTTTCTTTTTTGAGATAAACGTTCTTATTAAAAAAAAAACTGTGCATCTATTGGTAAACTCATGTTTTTTAAAAGTATGGTTTAGTTTTTCCAATATTAAAGTAGCCTTACATAACTGGTATAAATTTACCCTGGACATAGTACATAGTCTTCGGTGCTATATTACATTTTACTAATATTCGATCAATGGTCATTAAGGGATATTAGTCTAATTTCCTTTTTTTGTCTTAACTCTCCCTGTTTATGTAACAAGACTGTTTCTGTGTCATAGGACAAATTTGGTAGGATTCTTTCTTTCATTATTTTTGTAGTTTATGTAATATTGGAATTAGCAAAAATATTCTTTGAATATGAATCTATCTGGTCCTTTAGATTTCTTTGCAAGTTCATTTATTTCATTTAGGTTTTCCTCTAAAATTAGATTGTTTAAATTCTGTATTTTTCTGTTCAAGTATATCTTCGTAAGTTTTCATTTATTTAAGTTGTTGGTTTTATTGGCATATAGTTGGGCTAAACGGTTCTAATAATATCCTTTATTTCTTCATGTGTTGTGAATTCTTTTTAAATTTTTGATATTAATAACTAACAGCAAAAAACCCAGCTTAATGAAGTTAAAGAGGGGGAACTATTTTGCTTAGAGATAAAAATGAACTCATTTCAATATTTAACATATGCATTGGATGGTACAGCTTCTAAATACTGAAAGGGAAAATTAATTAGAAAGAGATAAAACTAATAATATAGGTCCCTAGTAAAGCCCCTATCATCCTTAGATAAATCTAAGAACAAAAGGACAAGTAAAATTTTAGAAAAATTAAATATGATAGACCTCTGCCAATTATGAAATGTAAACAGAAAATATATATATTTATCTACTATGTTATTACTATTCTCTACCATTTGTTCTTGGGGACATAAAAACCTAACAAACAAATGCAGAAAAGCAGAAATATTAGGCACATCTTTTACTGACCACAATGCAACAAAAATTACATTACATACAGGGCCACTGAAAACCAAATAAACTAGACACTGAATATTTAAATAAATTAGAGTTAATGGGCCAAAGAATAAATCAAAAAAGTGATTTCATTAAAGACAGTGACAACGAGACAGCATACGTACAAAGCAGTCCTTAGGAAAATTTCTATCTTCAAACATTTTTTTTTTTTAACAAAACGGGGAAAGGACAGATCAATGAATTGGGAATGCAAATGAAATACTAGGGGGGAAACACTGAAGACCTAATTAAACACTAAAATAGAAATCTTGAAAAATATTTTCAAAATTGAAAATGAAACAAAAACATTGCTCTTTTTTTACAAAATAGAAAAGTCATTAGCTGATTTGATTGTAAATTCATGCACTCTTACATAACTACAATGGGCTAAATAATTTTAAAAATATAAATACCAGGAATAAACAACACTTGTTCTATACACATCTAAACACTGAAAGTATCTAGACTGACCACATTCTAAGATTTTGCAACTATAGAGAAAAGATAAATAGAAAAGCCATTCCTGGAGGGAAGTGTTGTATATTAAGAGGGCTGAGCTTGAAGTCAGAATAGTTCTTATATCCCTTAGGCACTTACTATCTATGTAATGGACAATTCCCTTTACCTCTCTGGGTCCTTGTCTGTAAAATGAGGAGTCTGGACTCTATGGTTTCAAAGATGTCTTCCAGTTCTAAATCTATGATCCTATGATCTCCAACAACCACAATAGTACAATATAGTGCCTCTTCTGTTTTAATTATTATGTAATCCAGTGATCTCTGTAAGTTTGTTACATTTAGAACTCCAGTTTCTTTGTTATATGTAAATGACTAAGGAGTGCCCAGTTTAGGAAGATTCATCTCTACTTACTGTAAATGAAATTTACTTAGTCATCTATATCACATATACAGCCAAATTAATGAGTAGTCTACACCACAACTCACTATCAGCCTTGATATATTATGGGCTTGAAAACTCTAACTAGTAAATTAAAGTACTAAAATACATCAAATGATAAATATGTCAAACAGTCTATTATAGAAAAAATATAGAACACAAAGACTTTAGTGGTGGTGATGGAAGAAACAGTTTGTTACAAAACATCCTGCCCATTTTTTGAGGGCTCATCTGTCATCAGCTCTTTGGTATGTCCTCTCTCTTATCCTTTGAAAGAAGTGAGCCCTTTCTAAAAGAACAGTTAATAGACTGGAAAGTGGTCGATCTGCTTGACTGCTGGCACCCAGCAGGTAACCTGGACCAATAGCTTCTCTGCCCATTTCTTTAAGTAAAGCAGTGATGGAAACTGACCAGGAACTGATAAGGAAGCTGTGGAAATGAACAAGATCAATAGTTGTGAGGTAATAACAATTGGAGCGCATTTAGGGTTAGGGTTTCTGTCAGTCAAGTAGTATTTATTAAGCTCTTTGCCACTCCTGGTTTACAGGATTGAAGTTTAGGTCTCATTAGACAATTTAATGTGCACAGGAAATTCACTTTTTAGTTAATAGTAGAACATAGTGAATTGTGGATTTTAAATTCAGATTCCCAAGAAAAGCACAACAGTTTGTGATCTAAGTCTGATCACTAGGTAGATGTCAAATGAAACCTAATGAGGATATTCCTAGGAAGTCTCACATTAAACAGAAATATTTACTTTAACACTGAATGCATAAGACTTCTTCCACAAAATTAAAATTAAACCTAAAAAAAAGATTAAAACATTATAGTATATGGTATAGTATATGGAAAAATTTATGACAGGAAGTTAAGTAGAAAGATGAGGCACTACTAAATAGCTTAGAAAAACAAGTTTTCTATTTATTTAAAAATAGGTTTGTAGTTACTACATTGCAGTGACAGGAATTCTTACACATACATTCTAGTTT
Source organism: Bettongia penicillata ogilbyi (assembly GCA_023548195.1). Classification (NCBI taxonomy): domain Eukaryota; kingdom Metazoa; phylum Chordata; class Mammalia; order Diprotodontia; family Potoroidae; genus Bettongia; species Bettongia penicillata. The sequence goes on from JAJHZJ010000535.1 coordinate 469,084, forward strand.
GTATAAAAGGATTCAAAGAATTATGCATCAAAACTAACATAGAAAGTGTCCACATAACAGTAAAGAAAGGTCCAATCAGTATGTACAAAAAGAAAGGGCACTGTTATCCTGTTGTGATACTGCAGGTTATAACAACATGATGTTCCAGGTTTCTGGAAGAAAAAAACTGGATAAAGCTAAAGAATTATCTTGTTTTGAAACTGTATGGTATTTATTACATACAACAGATTTAACATTGTATTCTGTACAAAATAAGTGTATTTTAAATCTGAAAATGTGTCAGTTTTCAAAATTAACCCTCTAGGTCACTTTCTTAAAATTGAGCTACATTCTACACATGTCTAAATATCTTAAGTGACAGGATTTATATTTTTTTTCTAAAAGATCTTTAATAAGATCCCTGTCTTGGTTTGCAGTTTTAATATGGTCCAAAAATGTAACTTTTATTTATCTCATACTCTACAGCATACCATACTGGTAAATCAACATGCACAACCTTACATAGAACATAGCATGTATGTGCACGTGCCTTATATGCATGTATACAAGGTGGACATTGATATACCATTCAAAACCTAACCTCTTAGTTCTTTAAATGTAGAAATTCATTGTACAATATCACCACCCACCATCATGTATTTGGTTTGTGCCATATAAGGTTAATTTCCTGATGTATTTATCTGCATCAAAAATAATTACAAAGTAGAGCTATCAGCTATCAAAACCAAACCCCAAAACTATATAGCTCAGACCATTTTTAACTCTTGTATTTTTATTGCAGTGTGTACAAGTTTATCTCTGGAGCTGCAAAACTGGTACTTGTAGCTTTCAGACATTATTTTACCTTTTTTATGATAAGCAAACTTAACTTTCTTCACTGGGAGTGCTTAAGAGTATTTAGTATACTTAGCAGTTAACAATTCTTCTTTATAGCAAATGAAATGTTATAGAATTTAATGACCTGAAAATGAAAACGAAACCCCCAAATTTTTAATGTTTATTTAAAAATGAAAAAAAGTTCAGATAAGGAAATAAAAATGCTAATATGCAACGTTGGTAGAAATAATGTTCAGATTTGGGGCCATTCCTAGAGCACAAAGTCCTTTCCTTGCTACAATGTGCATGAACATTAGAATATGTAGAGAAACTAAGCAGAAAATGCATAGCCCTTTAATTGAGTATCTCAGTCCCCCCAACTAATTATAAAAAACTGCAAGATAATATGAAAAATATAAAATATAAATTAAAAATTACTTAAACATTAAATTTCAATAGGTAGTAAACAGAAAATAAGACTGTTTCCAGCTGAAGTTTGAGCGGGTACGAGCAATGTGTTATGGAATGTTGTTAGAATTGAAGCAACTGCCAAGTTTGGATGTAATAATTTAGTCTATAATCTTTAAAAAATTGCTTACATCCAACAGGCTAAAATAGGTACTTGAATACATTTGTACAGTAACAGTGTACTGACTGGTCTACTGCACCATACAGGCAAGTGACAGTTCTAGAACTTAACATACATGCGACTTGAGGGTCCTTTGTCAGTCAATAATATATCTTACATAATTCATTTCCTAGTAATACTAAATTCAGTTAATCCCATCTTTTAAAGTATGCCAAAACCCAATCCCAAATTGTACAAATAAAAATGTATACAAATATTTCACACAGTCATTCAAATCACATTTAAAGAGGAAGACAATTTGTAAAGAAAGATATAACTACTTGTCATAATGTAATGACAATCAAACATTATTCTTTTCAGTTGCAGTGAAATTGGATACTTAAATCAGTGGAAATAATTCTAATAAACTCTGGCCTCAGTTCACTTACAGACAGAAAATAGTCTAAAACCACAATATCAGAGCTGAATGTTAGAGTAATGGAGCTACAAATCTACTGTGCCAGGGTTATGAAGCCACAATTTAATGTTTAAATTGCATATGCAACATTTATGTGTTTTGTAAAAAAAACAAAAACAAAAAACTTTGGACAAATTTTTTGAGTTACGTTTTAGGTAACTGAAAATATAGATGGCTTTTATACATTACATGCATGTAACAAGTGATAATTTATGAAAATTATTAAAACAAATGAGATTGTTTTATTGCTCATGTAGAACAACTTGGTGTGTGTGTGTGTATGTGTGTGTCTGTGTGTGTGTGAGAGAGAGTAAGAGAGAGAGAGAGAGAGATCACACAAAGAGTTGGTATCAGTGTCTCAGGGCGTTTTCCTAAACAGAAAACACGCAAAAGGTAAGGACTTAAAGCTTTTAAACTAAACCTTTGCAACACAGTGAAGCTAAATTATAAAAATATAAAATTTAAATATATCTTGTTTTACTAATAAAAATTTAAAAGTGTTTCAATTAAAAAGAACCTGACCTAAATAATTCATGATTCATTAAGAAACCAGTGTCTATTAGTTACTAGTAAAACTGTAAGCTTAAGGTCATAAATATACAGTGTTTGCAGAACAGAAATATGTGCTGCAGATAAGACCTTAAATACTTATTTCTTTGCTCAAGAGTTAGAATCTTCCCACACACTGTACTAGAAGAAGTGTTATTATATTCTCCAAGATGGTATATGGGTCCTTCTCATGAATTCATAGCTTTATACTGTACACACCATAAAAATATATATGTATATCTGTATATATTTTTACAGAAGATGAATTTTTAGATGAATGATATTGTTTTTAACACAATGCAGATAACATCAGGAAATTACATATCTGGTATTGATTGCCTTCAAAAGCAATGAGAGCTTTTAAATTAATCACTGTTAAAGGTCAAACACACACTTCATTATTTTTAATGGTATAACAGAAAGACTGCATTTTACTGTACAACCAAGCAAGCCTTCCACCTTCTGCATTATGAATGGTTTAGCCACTGAACTGTAACTGAATAGTTAAATAACCGTTAGAAAAAATAAATATACAAAGAAACCTGCAAAGTTTTCAAATAAGTTCTTTCTCCAAAATGTAAAATCATAGCAACCCAGTCAAAATTTGGAAAATGGTTTACTTAATTTTACATGAGGATTTTTGCACAAATCTAAGCATAAACTTAAAGTCCAAATGTATCAACTATTATTTTTCTGCAGAACAGTTAAATGATAGCTAATATTTAACATTACCAGAATGTATAAAGATTACTATGCAATTTAATTTGGCAACATTCAATTTAAAGACTTTCATTCTTCTACAGCTGGGTTATGATAATACATTGTTTCCTAATCCCATTTCAAAAATGTAGTATCTGAAAATTTTGGTTACATTTTTGTACCATACCAGTCCTCAGAAAATACTACATTCTTCAAATTTTTCTTGTAATGGACAACATTTTTTGAACAGAAATGATATTTTAAGTTGGTTTTTAAGGTATAAAATAACTAAATGTACCATAAACAAATAAATAACTGCTTTCCTTTTCCATAGCAGTACATATAGCAATACATTCCCCTAAGTCATATAGTTATCATTTACAATAGACAACTTAATTTTACTAAAGATGCAAAAAAAAATAGAATACAAGGCACAATCATTAAATGGAATTTTTCTTTAGGGTGTATATTGACTTTATCAGCATGATAAGGATACCGTAAAAAGTGCAGAAAAAACACAATGTGCAATGAGACCACTGTATAAAACATGATTGCATAAAAAGTGATTTGGCCTATTTTAACCTTTATAATTGAAAATAACCAATCTTCCTCTTAAAATTAAACTATAAAGTATGACATTTTGAAATTATTTTTATTCTAGTGCTATTTAAAAAATCCTGAAAAGAATTTTACCTGGGTAATATTGTATACGTATGTGTTTGTATATATATTTTTATATATCCATCTATCAATATATACACATACACACACAGATACATTTCTTTGTAAGTCATTTTAGCCTAGTAAATGTCTAAAGTTGTAGAAATATTAATTCAGATCAAGTAAACAGCAAATCCCATACCTTTCCTGTAATTTCCTTGAATCCTTTAACCACTTATTTTGTCTAAAACATCTCTGTCAAAGGACTCCCACCAGTGCATTATTTTTAAGTACCAAAAGGATAAATCTTAGCACAATTTTAAGTAACTTGCTAATCAGAATAATATACAGCCTTTTTCACTGTTGAAAATTGTATGCTGTATGGAGAGTCAAAAATAGGCTTCCCACTGCACTGATGCTCAGTCTTTGGCACAATAAACAGAGATTTAGTGATTGATACAAGAATCAAGGTCTGAAAAATTAGACACCAGTCAAACTTTTTCCAATGTGGATATATTTTTTTACAAGAACATTTTTCTCTAGGTTTGGCAGAAATGGGATAAAGCAAAAAGCCTGTTCTAAGCTTCTGTAGATGAATTTTCCATCATTACTTAAAGATTAGTAAAGTTTGGTAATTTTATATGTATCTTTACTGGAAACACAATTCTTAATTTACTGCCACTCTTTGCAACATTCTGTCTTCCTAGGAGACAAGACTTCTATAATCAATAGAAATGTACCTTGCTTGGTCAAAAATAAACATACATTGTAGCATGAAAAGTTCTGTCACTAGGAATATGATGCACCTCCACAGTGCAAGCGGATCTCTCTTTCATAAATAAACCAGAAATTGCTCCCCTCTTCCCTCTGAATTGTGAATAAAATGACTGCTGAAATGCATAACCTATTTGAGGGCAATAAATAGCAAACATTTAAAATATATATTTCTTTAAAGAAGTGTTCTTTAAGTTTCTTTTTTCTTTTCCTTTTTTCCTTTTTTTTTTTTTTTGCTAATTCTTTCAAATTATAGCATCCTCTCATCCATAATCCATAATAGCAGCAAGGAAGAAGCCTTGGTTCTACTTATTCCTTAACTGTACCTGCTTTATATCATTTAAAGTAAAATGTTTTGGTACATGTTACCAACCAATTAAATTAGCTTTTGCTTTTTCAGTCAACTTTCGGACTCGTCCTCTGCTAGATGTTCCAAAAGTCAAAGAGGTGTCTTCAAACAATAGCTGCCTTTGTTCTTCTTCAGAGTCATCTTCATTGTAAAATGCTGTCCTTCGACCCTGGTTTCTAGTTCTCATGTGGGGCTCAGAGCCCTTGAGTTCCTCAGACCCTTCATCCTCATCCATAGGTTCATCTGTCTTTTTTCTACTACTTCTTCTCAGCATCTTAACACTTGAAGGAACCATAAGGTCTGAATCTGGTTTCTGTGCCTTTGTCTTTCTTTTGGGCTTTCTGCCCCCACGGCCCTTTTTTTGTAACAAATCTTCTTTTACAACATTAGTTTCAGAAAGAAAATTGCATGCTGAAGAAGCTGCAGTTACTTCATCATTAATCACATCTCTGATGGTCTGTACTAGGTTTTGCTCTGAATTTTCCCGTTTCATACACTGTAATTTTTTGGGTTTTCTGCCTCTTTTCTTGTGCACAACTTCGCTGCTGCTTATATTTGCCTCTAATTTAGGTTTCCTTCCAGGGCCTCTCTTTACAACAAGTTTTGATGGTTGACCCCCATGACCATTTACTTGGATGCTTCCTGATGCCAAAGCATTATTCTTGCAATCTGCAAAGAGAGCACAATGATAAGAGTATTATTACAGGAGGTGAAGATGAACTGCATTTTTGTTGGCTCTCATAATGCACAATAAACTCATTATTTTACTTCTTTCAAATAATAAAAGCATAATCCTCCCAAAGGCCCTTTTATTATTACTATTGCTATAGAAAAAAGTCAAGTCACAGGATGTTAATATGACTTGTCTAAAACCACACAGCAAGTCAATTAACAGAGATGAGACTAAGAAATTTAATTTTGTGACAGTTCCCAATTTTTTTTTAATATCATTATGCCGGATTTTATTCACTTCTATACACTGGCTGCCATCACTTTCTCATCGACAACAAACACCAAGTGGAAGTGTGCGATAAGATTATATGTAGTATTGTGTTAATGATCTCTTATATTGCTCCATAAATTAACATATATTGACAATGGACTTTCTCTCCAAAACCCCTTTTATGAAGGAGCTAGAAAAACACTTCTGGTAGCATAGTAAAACAATTCAGTTAGCAATTCTAGAAGGATATGATGGCAGTTTTAACACTCCTGATATAATAACAGAAATAGAGTGGAATACTATATGTAGGATGCTATAAAAACTATATGTAGGATGATATCAATAAAATTAAATGGTAATTTTGCACAGTACAGAGAAGTTCCTGTCTGTTAATAAAACTTTATAGTTCTTTTTCCTAATAGTTAAGTGATTTCAAGTAAATTCTTTCACTTATTTTGGTAGTCAAGAATACTAAAAAATTGTATAATAAAATTCCACATCTCACTCAATTATCTTGGTGTAAAGAATAATACTCTCTTAACATGAACACAATGCTAGATTCCATATTTAGTTCATATAAAACACAACACAATACCTAGTGTAGAAAAAAGAGACTGATACATGACTCATAAGCTATTCTTACTTATTTGTTCCCTCCAGTTACTGATTTTTCTGTGTTTAATATTGACAGTTGGTTAATGAAGTTTTTATGGACCACTTGCTAAGGTAGAAATTTCCTTGATACAAAGAGTACTTGTTTATAAATGAAGAGCTCACCTCCATTAAACCGTTTTCCTTCTCATACACCCTCAATGAAAATTGCCTTCTTAAATTTCTTACAGCACTTTGTATTTCTCCTTTGCATTAATCTGACTTTTCATGTTGTAAAGTTGTTGGTGTACTTGTACATTATGCCATAAGCTCCTTAAGAAAAATGGTTTGTGTTGTATATTATGTCAGCTCCGCACAGAAAAGATCTAACATAATATGGGCAATCTAAAAGTTCACTGCTAGTCCAAACAGCAGAACCAGTATTATTAATGAATTCTAGCACACCTCAAAATACGCCTGAAAAGTTAACAACATACCTTGCTGAATTGGAGTGGGTGACTTGGTAAGAGTAGATGATTTCATTTTACGTTTGACTGGCTTTTCCTTCTCCACATTTTCTCTTGCAGAGTTATTCCTAGTGCTGTGACTAAAATTAGAATGGCTAGGGCTTGAAAGAGTATTTACATTTTTGGAATGTTTTGCAGAATTCTCCAGTACTAAAAAAAAGAAAAGAGCAAGATTTTATAAACCAAAATTCACTGAAACTTACCACTGAATGTACTTTAATTCCTATTCTCTCACCCATTAGGAAAAAGGCTATGACTGCTTTGTATGCATAGCTTGATTATTAAGGTTCAAAAAATTAAGGCTAATACAAATTTCAACTTCAAATACTCAATTTTAAAAGAGACGACTCAGAAATGGAAGTGACTTATACTTCCTGCTTCCTTTCTTTTATGAGAAGCTGTTCCACCATATTTTGATTAATCTAGGTTGATAGAAAGCCCTGGGACACTATTTATAATCATTATTTATACATGCTGCTGATGAACTTCCATTAAAGTTATGTTCTAATAGCACATTATGGTGTAGCCATGACCTTGTGTTCCCAAAGGCAATACTAGCTACCACACCTTATAAGTAAGTACTACAAACTGCCAGGCCTTTGGGTGTGTGGGTCCAGTGTCAATGTGTTATATTCTTTTTTAAAATTTAGTATTTTTTTCCCCCAATTACATGTAAAAACAATTTTAACATTCATTTCGAAAACTTTGAGTTCCAAATTCTCTCTCTTCCTCCCTCCTGAATCCCCCTCCCTCCAATGAGAAGGCAAACAATTCAATATAGGCTATACATGTATAGTCATACAAATCACTTCCATAATAATCATGTTGTGAAAGACTTCCCTCCATCCTATTTCACTCACACACCCCACACATTTCTCTGCCCCGGTTTATCCTATTCCATCTTCTTTCACCCTGTCCCTCCCAATGCGTTATTTTCAAGGCAGCTAGGTGGCACAGTAGACAGAGCAATGGGCCTGGAGTCTGGAGGATCTGATTTCAAATCCAGCCTCAGACACTTACTAGTTGCATGATGTTGGACAAAATCACTTAACTCCTTTTTGTCTCATTTTCCTTACCTATAAAATAAGGATAATAACAGCACCTATGTTGCAGGCTTTTTTGTGAGGATCAAATGAGATAATTTGTAAAGTGCTTAGCACAGTACCTGACACACAGTGAGCACTATATAAATGACAGCTATTAATATTATTAGGTATTATTTTGGGTCTAAGAACTAGCCTCACTAATTTGAGAGAAACTCATTAAGAAATCAAAAATATTTATTAAATGAATGTTGCCCAATTTCAAAGAAGAGGCAAGAGAAAATATTTTTCCTCACTGCTCAGCAAAGCTATGTGTTTTGAGGATACAGGAGGAGGTCCCATGGTTGTTGAGCATTGCATATACTGTCAGATTTTAAAATGTACTGATTGGATTTGCTGATTTTTTTTCTCTCTTTTAAAAAATTTTTGTTATGAGAGGTGGAGCTCTGCAAGGGGTGGGAGGGAGTACATAAGGACATTTAGGTGATGTGAAACAAAAAATTTCAATAAATATATTTTTAAAAAGTAACAAACATTTATATGTCAGGGACAGATATGCTAGGTGCTGGGGATAAAAAGACAAAGTAAACAATCCTCATCATCACGGAACTTGTACTGGGTAAAACAACATGCAAATACTAATAACTGGAAAGGTCTCATGCAGGCAGTGGCACTTTAGGTTGAGTCTTAAATGAAACTAGAGTATTCTAAAAGAAGTGAGGAGGGAGTGATTCCAAGAATACATGATGCTGCGTAAAAGCACAGAGATTTGGGAGATGTAATTTCATGTGTGAGGAATAAATAGCAAATAAATCAGTTTGGTGGGAGTACAACAGGACATGTTCAGGCCAGATTCCAAAAGGCAGAAAAAGTGAAAGATTTGATGCAATAGGGATGGATGTCAAGAAGGTCAAAGTGTAAATCCTTCCTTCAGACCTGTGTTGTTATAAGAAAACCACAACCTCTCTAAGCCTCAGTTTCTGCATCTGTCAAACAAGGATAGTAATATTGTTATATCTGCTTCATATTTGTGAAACAAAAATTAAATAATGCATATAAAGTACTTGCAAACTTTAAAGGACTAAATAAATGCCTGCTACTATTAACAAAAATGAGTGATAGCAATTTTTATAGTAATTTATGCAAAAAGGAAATTGAGACAAGACTTGGTAAACTGAATACATTACGAGGCAAGCAGAGAAAGAAAAGCCCAAGATTACTTTAAACCCTAACCGGGTGAATTATAGAATCAAAGTTCAGGTTTGGTCAGGTTAAGGATCAATTATAAGCGACTTAATAAGGTCAAATTGTCTTATGTATATATGTATGATAAATATGATCATTTCTATTATGACTCATTTATTTGCATAGTCTGAAAGAAAGGCTTGGGCTAAGTTGAGTATCATGGGGAGATTCTAAAACCAAAATAAAGCTATAAGGAGAGATTAAAAAGGAGCAATTATCTCATACAAATGAGGCAATAAAGAAAAAAATTAATACAGAAGAAGCTAGTAGGGGGAGGGTGGGTAGTGCTAAATTTGGGAGTCATCAGTATAAAAAAGCTATCTGAAATTAGGAAAAAGGATGTTTTCATCAAGGAATTAAACGTTAAAAGAACAGAAAGCTGAAGGGTAAGTTTTGGGGGATACCTAAAGCTAATAATGTGAAAATTAGAGGAATAGAAAGAGATTAAGCAGGGGATCTAGACATACTGTATCATAGCCAATAGGGAGAATTTCAAGAACAGCATTTTAGCAATAGGTTTGTCAACATTATTAAATGGTCCTGAGAAGTAAAGGAAGAAGACAACCAATAAGGCTTTGGATTCAACGAGACAATAAACCTTTCAAAATGACTTTTTGTTTTTTTGCCACAGGGTAACACACAGGAAAATATTCCAAAATTTTCACAACCTAACAAGTATTTTACCATCCCAAATATTAATCAACAAATGAACAGATCTTCCATTGTAGCTGAACTACTAAGAAAAAAGCAGAGGATTCTGGGAAGACGGCAGAGTAGCTCAGAAAACTTTCAGTTCTCCAAATTCCCTCCACAGAAAAAGATAAAACATTGCCTCAGAGGGAATGTAGAGCAGCAGAAATAAGCAAATCAGGTTAAGTCAGCTGTGCTCCTAAGACAATCCAAGACCCCAGAAAAGACCCAATTTCCAGGGGGCAGAGGTTTGGCCCAAGCGAAATGCAAACATCTCCAGGGCAACTCTGTGCAACAACAAGCCTGGGAGCAGTCTAAGCCTTAGAAACTTTTATCTCACAGACTATGTACAGGTCTAATGACTGAGGAGAAGACTGAAGGACCTTTCACTGTCAAGAGATGCCAAGCACAGATGTGCCGAACAAATGCGTCCCAGGCTGTGGCTGTGGGGAGGAGCTAGCACATACCTAGCAAGTGCAGTAGCTGAGGAGTGGGGGACCTGCTGGCTGTGATCACTTTCAGGAGAGTTCCAGAGAAGAGAAGGTGGCTGTATTTTGCAGCCATCACCACCTCCCACCAGAGGGAGTAAATAAGATCATTGTGACCCATTCTAGCCATAACTGAGGAGTAGAGAGAACAGTCCAAGGCTGAGCTCTGGGACAAACCCCAGAAAGTAACAGGAAGAAGAACCTGAAGCTTGGGGCATTACTGCCTATACTTTAGGACTAAGAACTTGATCACACTAATACGTATAAAAATAAATACATACATACATACATATATAAAATGAGCAAAGGAAAAGAAATCAACCATAGAGAACTATGAAGGGGATAGAGAAGAACTGGGTTTATATTCATAAGAAGATAATGGAGCTAAAAAAACCCACCCCGTTTTTAATGAGAAATGTTGAATGGTTCCCAAGCATAAAAAGACTTCTTAAAAGAACTTAAAAAATCAAATAGGAGAGACTGAGGAACAATTAGGAAAGAAATAAGAGCAATCCAAGAAAGTAAAGAAAATTATGAAAATAAAGTCAACCAACTTGAAATAGAGAACCAAAAACTTAAGGAAGAAAACAATTCCTTGGAAACTGGAATTGGGCTAAGGGGAAGCTAATGACATTCTAAGACACAAAGAAATAATAAGATAAAATCAGAAGAATGAAAAAGTAGAAGTATGAAAAGTCTCATCAGAAAAACAACTGATCTGGAGAATAGATTGAGGAGAAATAATGCAAGCATAGTCAGACTGCCTGAAAATTATGATAAAAAAAGAATCTTGATACAATATCACAACAAATTATCAAGGAAGATTTTCCTGAAGTTTTAGAACAAGAAGGCAAAATAGAAATAGAAAAAATGTAATGATCACTACTTGAAAGAGATCCAGAAGAAAACATACAGGAATATCACCAGCCTAATTTCAAAGCTTCAAAGTTAAGGACAAAATATTGAAAGCAACAAGAAAAAAATAATTTAAGTATTGTGGAGCTACAATAAGGACCTAAAAGCTACTATGTTGAAGGAGTGTAGGTCCTGGAATACTATATTTTCATAGAGCAAAAGTGGTGGGAGTTATGACCAAGGCTAACTTACCCAACAAATCCTGAATTAAAAAAAAGGACATTTAATGAACTGAAAGACTTTCAGGTATTTGTGACAAGAACAACAGAACCTAAGAAAAAATTCAACATATAACAACCTTAAGGACCAATTTATAAGGGATTCAATAAGGGCAAACTGTTTATTTCTTATGTACAATAAATATTAACAGTTCTATTACGACTATAATTTTTATTTTGGGTAGCCTGAAAGAAAGGCTTGAGCTAAGTATGATGGGGTGGTTCTAAAAAAAAATAAAACTGTATAAGGAGAGATCAATTATCTCATACAAATGAGGCAATAAGGAAAAAATTGGTACAGAAGAAGTTAGTGCGGGTTAGTGCGGGGAAGGTGGGTAGTGCTAAAACCTTACTCTCATCAGGAATGGGTCAAAGAGGGAACAACATGGAAATACATACAATCCAAAAGGGTATAAAAGTCTTCTACATTCAGAAAGAATTAAGATGGCAAGGTACAGGATGTGGGGAGAGTGATAAGGGAGGAATTCTCGGAGGGGTAGACAGGTTAAAGAATAGGACAGTAAGGTAGAGGGTAGAAGTAAAGCAGAAGAGTGATAGGAATAAGGTGAGGAAAATATATAACAAGTAATTATAGCTAAGAATGTGATGAATTTACCCATAAAATGGAAACTGATAGAAGATTAAAAATTTGAATTCAATAATATGTTGCTTTCAGGAAAGACTACAAAAATGAGAGATATAAACATAAAACAAGGTCAGGAGTAGAATTTATTATATAAAGGAACAAGGGTAGTAATCATCACTACAGACAATGTTCAAGCTAAAATAGATTTAAGCAAAAGAGAAAAATAAGGAAACTACACTATGTGTAAGCGTATTATTTAATATTGTTTTAGACCACTTTAAAATAACTAGACAGTATAAAATACCTGAGCGTATGCCTGCCTAAAGGAACTATATAAATATAAAACACTTTTTATACAAAATTAGATCTAAATAACTGAGGTAATATTTATCATTTATGGGTAGAAAAAGTCAAAATAGTAAAAAAAAATATGACAATTATACCTAACCAATCTATGTAATGCCATACCAATTGAATTACTAAAAAATTATCTTACTGAATCAGAAGAAATAATAACGAAGTTCATTTAGAAGAATAAAAAAGGTCAGGAAATTCAAAGAAACTAAGGGAAAAAAAGATGTAAAGCAGGTTCAGTAGTATCAGACTTTAAACCATATTCTAAGATGAGAGCACTGTTGAAGTGTAAAATGGACAATTTTGATTATTTTAAATTAAAATTTTCTTCAAGAAATAAAAACTTATGCAGCCAACAAGAAAAGGTAGGCAGAAAATTGGGGGAAAACTTTCACAGACAATCTTCTCAGATTGAATGAGATTGGGTTGGAATATTTTTGTGGTATAGGAAAAGATGAGCTGGTTGATTTGGAAAAACATGGAAAGACTTATGAAAGATGGACTTATGAAAGATGTTATCCACTTTCAGAGAAACAGAAGACAAGTAGAAATAAGCACAGTACAATCTTTCATATGTGTGTATGAGTGTATGTGTGTATTAATAGATATTTATGTATATATTTAATATGCACATATATATCTATCTGTATCTCTGCACTTAATTGTAGCCTTGGGAGGGAGAGAGGATAAAGTAAAAAACTGCACAGAAGAGAATAAAAGAAAATCTACAAGGAAGCCAAAAAAAGCTGGACAGCTTTGAAAATAATGTGTACTATTTCTTATATAGGTTTCTTGAAGTGGAAATATATTGCTTTGTATTGAATTCTCTCTTATATTCTGCTGTGTACATGGCATTTTTTTTCCTTTTCTTATTTTGTATTTAAGTTAAAAATAAATTTTAAAACTAAAGAAAGAACAAAAGTAGAAAAAGAAATGACTTTAGGCTTCATGATGTACAGGCTAGTTGTTTATGAACCTAAACCTTAAAGAAAAAAAAAAGGTTTAGAAAAGCCTGAAAACTCAAACACAGAGTACTCTGCAGAGACTTACTGAAATCTATGCAAACATAATATATTTTGTTCTACAAGGTATCAAGAGTAAAAAAAAACAAACTTTGATAATTTAGATATAAAGTCACAGGATCATTTTACCAAGAAATCTGAAATTAAGAAATTATGAATGGCTTGACTCACTTGTTTTCCCAGGTATAACAGAAACATTAGGTTTTGAAATCAAAGGTTTGCTTCCTGAAGAAGTAGATGGTTGCTCAGTTATAGTTAGGTCTGTAAGTCCTCTGTTGCTTCTAGTTCGTACCACAGAATTGGACTCAATACTTTTTCCATTCATCTGAGCAGCATTGTGTCTTGGGGCTGTTGTTCGTGAAGGTGTAGAAAATGGAGAGGTAGAAATATCTGCCTTCAGGAGAGGTTTCAATAACCTTTTTTTCCTTTCGGGGCTGTAAATTTAAAAACAAAGCTTGTGACACACAGTCATTTGTAGTTACATGAGGATCCACACACAACTTTTATAACACTGTGGGATTCAAAATCATTTGTACTGTAATGAACTGTTAAACGTGACATTTGTTGTAAATTTTAAGTAGTAGTGAGCTTCAGGTAAGTGAATCTTTAGTGAAAGATCACTGTAAATGATACAGTTACATATGACAGAAAAAGCATGATGCCATCACTATCCTAAAGATACTGTTTTACTGTAGTTTAGCATTTATTTGAATTTAAGCACTTACACTAGGATAGCTTTAGTTAAAGTTTAAAAATCCTCCACATCATAGGAACTTCAATATATCATTCTGTAATACAGGGAATAGTAAAAGAAGGATTAAAAAAACCACACACACCAAATTTAACCATTCAGACGTCAAACTTAAGGATCATTTCACGGTTTAAAAAAAGAAATAACTATGTACCTTGATGCAGTGCTACTGGAAATAGAACTGCTTCTGTTTCTTTTCTTCCTCTTTTTGGTTATTGTATTTCTTTTATGGAAACGAAGAGCAGATTTATAATCTGATAAAACTGAACTTATGTGTTCCTCAAAGAAAGCAGATAGACGCAAACTCATACTATAAATCTATAAATAAAAGGAATAAAAAAATGAAGTAATAAAATGACTTTAAACAGTAAATTTTCTTTTCAGTAAAATTATGATATAATCATATGAAATTTTTTCGATAGCAAATTTTTAATTAAAAAAATCACTTATTTACTCTATGATATTTTCAATTAAATATATATACTTAGAAGATTTATGCCCTAAATGAAAGGAAACAAGCATCTATCAAGCATCCACTATGTATCAGCTAAATGCTTTAAAATATTATCTCATTCTATTTCCATTTTATAGTTGAGAAAAGTGAAGCAGACAGAGGTTAAATTACTTGTCCAGGGTCATAAAACTAGTTAGTGCCCTGAGGATGGAATCAAAATAAGGTCTTCTGAACTCCAAGTCCTATGCTCTTACTACTGCACCACACAGCTGTCTCATAAATTTAAGTCTTTAGTCAAGACTTTGTTTTTTATCTTTTTTTGTGTGTAATACCTATAACCTTGAACTCTAGATATAAGTCTCATTATTCATAATATATGTATTGTGTATAATCCATAAGGGTCCTTACATACCTTTTTCACTACTGATCTAATTAATCATATATTCAATTAGTACACAATGGGCTGGTTTCCATGTACTGAGATCCACTGATCTATCTCATTTCCAAAGTTTCCCCTTTTATTGTATCACCAAAACCAGGTAAATATTTTAATTTTTACATTTACAAATTTACATTTATAAATTACCCACACAAATGCTCTTCCATCAAATAATACAGCTGATCATATGGTATTTTTTAAAAAAAGACAAATTAGCTTCAGAAAATTATTTACTCTGGTTGCAAATCAAGATTCAAGCTACTATTAATCAACTGCACTAATTATTTTCCCTGAGAAAATACTTTTCTTCAGATAAATATTTTATTTTCATAGATAGTACAAACTAAGGCATGAGATTTCATATTAAATTTTGTTAATTCAAAATTTTGCTAATGAACAAATCTAAGTTACTTTTGCAGATTAGAAAACATTTCAATATTGTTTTAAAATGCAGTCAGTTACAAACATTTAGTTGTATACATTTAAAATAAAGATAGTTATAAGAGCATAAAAGTTACACATTTGAGAAACAAATTTAATTCCATACCCTTGATCTCTTGCTTGGTGTGTAAGCTTTGGAATTACTGAAAATAAGTCTTACATCTTTACACAATTCCATTGGCGATTCATAATTCCCAGCTTCCAAAGTTTCCCTAACTGTAGCAAAATCCATTGGAGTATCAATAATGTCTCTGTAATCCTACAGGAAAAAAAAATCAATATTCCTCAAAGTTAGAAAGGCCCATGTAGGTTCTAAAGAGAGTCACAGAGACTAGCCGTTAGTAATCAACCTCCCCAGCTCCCCAATGTCCCAAATAAAAAAATATTTTCTTAGGAGGTAAATCTATATTTACTTCTCACTATTCTTGAGTTACCAAAATTTAATCCAGTGCCTATATTTTTTCAATGTCATATACACCACTGCAGGCCTTTAGTTACCATCTCTTCTATTATAAAACAAAAAATGCCAACACAAACGAAGATTATTTCCTTTTTAACATCATAATGATCTTAAGGCTAAGAAGAAGAGGGTACATGGTGAACAAGTTTTGGGATCATCATGTATATACTAGAGTTATGACAAGTAAAATAATGTATCAAAATAAAAGTCATTTGTAATTTGTAAAAGTTTTGAATGAACCCAGAAATATCGCTACTAGGACTGTATCCCCAAGAGATTATAAAAATGGGAAAGGGTCCCACGTGTACAAAAATATTTATAGCAGCACTCTTTGTGGTAGCCAAAAACTGGAAGTCAAGGGGATGCCCATCAATTGGGGAATGGCTGAATAAATTATGGTATATGAATGTAATGGAGTACTATTGTGCCATAAGAAATGATGAACAAGAAGACTTCAGGGAGGCCTGGAAGGACTTATATGATCTGATGCTGAGTGAAAGGAGCAGAACCAGGAGAACTTTGTGCACAGCAACGACCACAGTGTGCGAGAGTTTTTTCTGGTAGACTTGGAACTTTGTAATAACACAAGAACTTACTGAGAAAAAAAAAAATCCTAATGTCGGTCTTCTAAGGCAAAATGCCTTCCACACTCAGAGAAAGAAATGTGGAAGTCATTTGCAGAATGTAGCAGATCATGTTTGTGTGTGGGTGGGTTTCAGTGTATCATGTGTTGATTTGTTATATGATTTCTTCCATTTATTTTAGTTCGACTACATAGCATGAATATAGTGAAAATGTGCTCAATAGGAAAGTATATGTAGAACCTAAACAGAATTGTATGCTGTCATGGGGAGGGAGGGGGGTATTGGGGGAAGGGTGGGGGGGATAAAATCTTAACTTTAAGGAAATGATTGTAAAACATTAAAAGAAAAATAAAATTAAAAAAAATTAAAAATATATATATATTTATTTTATATATATTATATATATATATAGTTACATAATAAACAAGGAGCAACATGTGAAATGCAGTTGTGTTATACTTATTCAGGTCATGTGTTTAGCAACCTTAACTTATTGTTACCATCTAGTTCTACAATGACATAATGAAAATAAAAATACTGTTGTTTTAATATGATTAATTTTAGTCTTAAAAAGAACTTCACATATTATGTTAACTTAATTTCAGCTACACAAAAACTCTGAGAAATGGATATTGCTGGTATTACTATACCCCTTTCACAAATGAATATACAGAAGTGAAAACTCAAGGACTACACAACCACTGTAGGGAGAATTAAAATCCAAATCTAACACTCTATACACTATGCCATGCAGCCCCTGAAGCGCGTAGGAGAAAAAAATGCTAAGTGGTGAAACTGTGAACTGATAAAATTGCTGTGGAAAATAATTCAGAATTACACTAAAAAAATTCACTAAGCTGTACATACCTTTTGACTTTTGATAGTATTACTAAGCAAATAATCCAAGAAGGCCAATAATAATGGGCAAAGTTCTACTTATATAAAAATACTTATTTCAACACTTTCTGTAATATCAAAGAACTGGACAAGTGGTTGCTCACTGATTAGAGAACATCTGAGGAAACAGTGGCATATGAATACAATAGAATATTGCACTAAAAGAAATAGTGACCATGAAGAAATCTGAGAAAGGTGGGTAGACTTGTGTGAAACAACGTGGAACAAAGTAAGCAGAACAATTTCACAAAGATCATGGCAACAATACTGGAAGACTTCAGAGGAGTGATAGTGAAGTATGCTTTCTACCTCTTGGCAGTGAGGTATGGAATGAGGCATACATTTTTAGACATGGCTAATATGTTGATTCTGTTTTGCTTAGTTATTATAAGGGAGGGTTCTAATGATGGTAAAATTGAATTACTGGGAAATGACAGCAACATTAAAACAAACAAAAAAAACCCCCAAAGGATTAATTTTCAAAGGCACTTTGGTACCAGAATACCCCTACATACCATTCTAGGAAAAACTAAGACAGACTCTGGGGCTGGATTTAGAAAACTATAAAAACTATGGCAATAGACACTTTCCAAGTTGAAGGAGGAGAGCAAGATATGCTTAGCAAAGGGGAACCATTTAGACTAGAGATAAAGTCGTTGATATCTCATAGCCAATGTACAGCAAATGGACTCATAATTACATGATACAATTCTTTATATTAAAATACAAAATTGTATTTCATATTTTAATTCAGCAAGGAAAACTAAAACATGAAGTATAATTATAAAGTAATGAGATTAACTTTTTTTTAACAAATGGGCTAGAAATAAGTTAAAAGATTTTCAAGTTATATACTTACTCCTGGCAAAATATTTTCTGAATTTCCATCAGAGGTAGTATACCCACCACAAAAGAAAACAAATCACCTTTACAGTGATTATTATTACATTATTATAATATTATGTATTATTCTTTTGAACAGAAAACTGTCAGCTTGATCATTCTCATTATTTATCAGACCTAATTATAAATGACTCTTAGGGTCACTTCAAAAAATCAAATTTATCCTCAAAAGATGACAATTTGCTGTAACTGAGAATTTTTTTAAAGAATATGCATGACAGAAAATTTTACTTTGCCACCACCATTTCCCAATGACTCCATCGTGCCCCCAAAGAGTTGTCCATTAGAGCA
Source organism: Bettongia penicillata ogilbyi (assembly GCA_023548195.1). NCBI lineage: Eukaryota > Metazoa > Chordata > Mammalia > Diprotodontia > Potoroidae > Bettongia > Bettongia penicillata. Next base: position 487,819 of record JAJHZJ010000535.1, read on the forward strand.
AAGCACAGGTCATTTTCAAAATAATAGCTTTACAAATGTTTTAAGTAGCAGCTTTATTTATTTTCAACGAGAATTTAGTAGCTACATATGGCACAGTGTGTAGAGAGGACAGTACATAAATTACAGTATGTGAAACATAACTTTGGCTGAGGCAAAAATACCTCGAAATTAATACCTCACACACCCTTTAGGGGAAAAAAATATCTTTTAACCTCCCTCACCCCCAGCTTTTAAAAAGTATCTCCAGCACAGGTTTCCTGTTCCAAATTTGCAAGTGAAAGGGTTATGGATTCTTCCATGCTGAGGGTGATGGTGGGTGGGGAGGAAGAGGGAGGTTACAGAAGTGGAGGCATTATACCTACCCACCTTCTGCTCTGCTCCCACTTCCTAATCCTCAGCCAGAGCTGCTTCCCTACCAACATCTGTTTCTGACCCAGAGTTTTGTCTAAGTTCCTCTTGACTGTGTCCAGGAAGTCCTTGGTATTCAAATAGTGCTCACTCAGCTTCACATTGCTTAGCCCATGGGTACAACCAAAGAGCTTCTTGGTCATAGCTCCACTCTCTACTGTCTGGACACACCACACCTTCTCCAGAGTCTGTGTGAATCTGATTAAGTCCTGGTTACCATCCAGCTTTCCTTGGTGCTCTAAGCCTCTTGTCCAGGCAAAAATGCTTGCAATGGGATTCATCCAAGTGGATTGGCTCTTCTAATGCTTTTGGTAATGATGGGTGACAGTTCCATGGGCAGCCTCTGCCTCAATGGTCTTTCCATCTGGGCAGACCAGCACTGAAGTCATCAGGCCAAGGGAATCAAAGCCCAGGGCTAGCATATCAGACTGAATGTCATAATTCTTGCAGGCCCAGACAAAACCACCTGAAGAATTGAGTACTTGTGCTACCATGTCGTCAAAGACTTCATGTTTATACTAGATCTTGTTCTTGTCATAATCTGTCTTGTCAAAGTGCTTGTCAAAGATTTCCTGGATGATGTCTTTGACGTGACCATCATAGGCCTTTATGATGGTGTTTTTGGTGCTCATGTAGATGGGCCACTTTTTCTGGATGGCATACTGGAAGCAGCTATATGCAAAACCTAAGATACACTCATCACTGTTGTACATGCCCATACCTACACCTCTGGCAAGGAAGTTGTATACTTCCCATTCCTTTACACCACTTCCATCTTCTGGATTAAACACCACCTTGCAAGTGCTCGCCCTGTCTACAACAAAGTCAGTGGCCTTGTACTGTTCACCATGTGCATGCCTGCCAATTGTGATGAGTTTCATCCAGTCAGCAACAAGCAGGGGATATTCTTGCAGATGACAGGTTCCCTGAAAACTGTTTCCCCATCCCACTGGGGCTTTTTCACATTTTCTTTAGCCTGGATTCTTTCACATGGGCTTTATCTGGAGTGATGGTAATACACTTGAGAGCCATGCTATATTCTGAATGGTTACTGCTGAGTCAATGGTGGCCTGATCATCTGTCTGGTCACGGTGTGGGAGCCCCAGGTCAAAGTATTTGAGCTGTATATCCACACAAGGTAGGATGAGCTTTTCTTTGATGAACTGCCAGATGATGCAAGTCTTCTCCATCTATCTCCACCACAGGCTTGTCCACCTTGATTTGTTTGTCTGCATAGTTGCAGTGTAGCTGTCCTCTGGGCAGGCTCAGACCTGCCGGGGCCCTCTGCCCAGGATCCAGGGGGAGGTTCTGCCTAGGGAATGCACGATGTGCAGATAACCTGCCATCCTACAGCACACAGATGAGCGGAGGGCAGGGGAAGATGGGGGGGCGCACCCTTAAGTAGCAGTTCTAGAATAAATATATCAACTTGAAGGCCGTAACACCCATTTGGATGTATATGTTCTGCTAAGTTTGATAAAACGAATTATTTTATGGTTATAACTGTTAGACTTCAGAATTTTTAAAATAAAAAGGAAAAATTTAAAAAGATGACTTGGCAACAGTTTTTATTTGTGAAATTAATTTGCATTACTTAACAAATGATCGATTAGTGAAGTACTTACTATTTTATCACATTAGGTAAATTTAATGCAATAGTAAATAAAATTCTAACCTATCTGCTGATAGCCAATTAAATTTAAGGTGACAGAAACAAAGATTTAAAGCTATTTGGAAGTTTAGAGAACTTATATTTTTTTTTAAATTAATTTTATTTATTTTCAGTGTCCTACCATCACTACCATATTACTTATTTTTTTTCCCTCTCTCCCCGCTACCTCCCTCCCACCTCCCCAAGACATCTTCTATTCTAAGCAACCTCCTTGTAGGAAACTGAGGATCAGCCTTCAATGACTGGCTCAAGGTCACACAAATACTACATAGCAGAGCTGGGGTTTGAAGACCCCAGGGTCAAGGTCACACAAATACTACATAGCAGAGCTGGGGTTCAAAGACCCATGATCCCATGGTTTAATGTTATCCTTCTCATTGACACTCCTGTTAACCTTTTATAAAAATCTACTAGGTTTCAAATATTCTAAATCTGCTCCCCAAATTAATGGACAATATCAAAAATTTGATGTACTTGAGGAGAGAAGTAAGCAGAACCAAGAGAAAATAATATAACAATGATAATAACAGCATAAATAAAAACACCTCAAAAGGCAACTAAACTCTGATTAACTTTAGAAGGTGAAACATCTTCCTCCCTCTTGTACTATCGATGAGGAATGTTACATAAATTAACCTGAAGGTCACATGCTTGTGTTGTTTTTGTTTAAATATGTCTTATAAGGGAAGGCAAAATGTGTGAGTGGGGAAAGAATACAGATATAAAAACAAAAATAGTTGATATATTTGCTGTATAATTAATATTGTAGCTATAACTTATTATTAATTCTTGCCTCTTAATGTTAAACTTTTGACCATTTTATACTTAAGTACCTCCAGTAATGAGTTTCAGAAGAAAAGACAATAAGTGAAATTTAAAATATATTAATTTTGTTATTTAACAATTCTGGAAAAAATGTTGTTGGGGAGTTGAAAAGGGTAACATTGGATAAACTTATGTATGTTTTCATACTATCACAAGTAAATGAGTTGAATATATATTTACCACTTTATCTGTTTGGGAAAAACATGCTGTTATAAGCCTGTCAACACTTGTCTGGGAAAGATTTAACACAGATTTTTAATCGACAAAAATATTATTTCATGAACTCTACTATTGTTAAAATGTTCCATGTTCTCTTATGTCTCATTTCACACCAAATACAGACTAGCACCTAACAGTATTTGCTTCAACTAAAGGAATGAAATAAATTGCCTTAAGCTAAATCTGTCTTATCAAGTTATATTTCTTAGAAAGAAAAAGAAAGATGTTGAAACATGGGTTTCCTCAATGGTTTCACAATATATTGCATGAGTTTTATCTAAATTTACAATGATGTAAATGCTTTATTAAATACTAAATGGCTTTTCAATAAAGATTATATTTCATACCAAAGTAGCGAAAATATCATTTATGAAATGTATTTAAGAAAGAAATTCCATCTTCATGTAAACATGGCCTAACTATAGTTCTTGAATATAACTTCATCTTCAACAAACAATACTGAAAAACAAAACACAGCACTCACTGGATATTCAAGGAGATCCACTGGCTGGCGGAATGGTTCAGAATCTTCACACTGAAATATGAGGTTTAATAATTCTTGGCACTGATTTCTCCAGGCCTGGGTATCATAAGACTGAGCTCTATTTCGTAAGCGTCTTCTGGGCTGATGGTCCTAAAACCACAAATTCAAATGCACTCATTCAGTATAACTTTATAGTTTTAAAACCTTATTGAGAATAAAATAATACTTAAACAATGATAGAAAAATTACCCCCTTGAGTTCTGATCTGCCTATTGGACATTTCAAACTATGTTCCACAGGCACCTAAAAACTCAACATATCCAAACTAGAACATAAATTTAAAAAAAAACAACACATCTTGATAATTATATTTTGATGTAACCAAGTTTTCTTATAATCTTATGTATTTCTAAAATCACATTTAAATATATTATTCTATGAAGGGGTATATAGGCTTGACCAGACTCCTAAAGGGGCTCATGATACAAAAAAAAGTTAAGAACTCTTGCTGTAAGGCTACATATCTCACCTATCTGATTACCTCTCCTTCATTTAGAAAGGGAAACCACTGTCAGGAAGGGAAGGAGCTATTTTACTTTTCTTTTTTGTCCCCAAAGTTTGGTGCATGCTAAGTGCTCAAATAATATTTGTCAATTGATTTTCACACTGACCCTTTCTAAAACATTTTATAATGTAAATCTGACCTTATAGCAAAATGCTTCTTTTAAAGAAATATTGTTTTTAATGTTCTTTATTTCATGTACAAGTATATTCCATTCTCTGAATAAAAGATTGATGATAAAAATCAGCGATGTAAAACAATAAAAAATAAATTACCTTCCTTTTACGGGTAGAAGTTCCTGGCACATCAGCATCTTTCTCTTCTTCCTTTGAAGCAAGAATTTATGAGTTTCATAAAACACTGGGAAATAATGTTTCATATCTTAGTTTGCACATTATATTTAACTATGTAGTCTCCCCTCGCCCCTTACTTTGGCATGCCTTAAAAATACCAGCACATCTAAAAATTATGAAATCAAGTTGACTGGGTCCATTACAAATTTGTTATATAGTATCAACTGCATTCTCACTGTAGCAAGGCAAGCCTTTAACACCTCTCTGATTCAACCTGACACAGCAGCTATCCCTAACCTTTCATCCTCCCTTCAGCCTCCCATAGCTCCTCCTTTGTTCCACCCTCAAAACTGAAGACCAAGAAAACTGACATTATTCAAAAAGAGCTCCTTCTTCTCTCCCTCTCATTTTTAACTTCATCTCCTCCTCTCTTACCCCTTTACCTCTTTCACATGAAGAGGTGGTCCTTCTTGCCAAGGTAAACCCCTCAACATGCACTCTTGATCTTAATTCATTCCCTGCTACCTACAAACATGCTTTATGTCTCTCCCATCCTTAAACCTCGCTTAAATTCATCAAACTTGTGGCTCAACTCCTTGAGATGCTATCTATACTAGGTGGTATTCCACCTCTTCTCCTCTTAATTCACTTTTAAATATTCTGCAGTACAGGCTCATCATTTAATTGAAACTGCTCTCTCCGAAGTTAATGAGCTTTCTATTACCAAATTTATGGCCTTTTCTCAATCTGCATTCCTTTTGACCTCTCTAAAACCTTAGACATTACTATTCTCTTGCCCTGAATAATTTTTTCTCTAGCTTTTCATGATGTTGCTTCTTGGCTGGTTTACTTCCTCCCTGACTACTTTTCTTCTTTCTGGGCTTTCTGTTCAAGTTAGTGCTCAGTAACCATGTTTGTTTCCCAAGGCTCCATCCTGGGGTCCTATTCTCTTTTTTCCTCTATATATATCATGCTTATTGATCTTGTCAGTTCCCATGGATTCAATTGTCACATCTATGTAAATGATACCCAGATCTATAGATCTAGCTGTCTTCTCTTCTAAGCTTGTCTCACAGCATCCAACTGCATTTAGACACCCTGAAATAAAATTCACCGATCTTATCCCTCACCTCTCAATTTCCCATTACTACTGTGGGCACCACCATCCTCTTAGTCATCTAGGCTCGGAACCTAGGTTTTATTCTTAACTCTCTTCATCCATCCCACATCTCCATTCTGTTGTCAAAGCTTGTCTTTACCTTGACAATATCTTCTCCTCATATAATTCTTCTTGCTTGGACTCTTCTAATAGTCTTTTAATTGGTTTTCCTTCCTCAAGTCTCTCCTTACTCCAATTCACCTTCCACTTTGCTGCTTTTCCTAAACTTAGAATGTCACCCCTACACTCAATAAACTCCACTGGTTTCCTATTATCTTTACAATCAAATATAAAATACTGGTGGACTTTTAAAAGCTCTTCTTAACTAACCACCTCCAAGCTTTCCAATATTCTTACATCTGACTCTTCTCTTTGCATTCTACAGCAACTACACTGGTCCAGTTGCTAGCTTCTCACACAACACTTCTCCTCTTGACTCCACACATTTGCAATATAGCCATACCCCATGCCTGGAATGTTCTCTCTTCTTAACTCTGCTTTCTCTGGCTTCCTTTAAGACAATTTAAATAATACCTTCTCCTGGAATCTTTTCTTGGTCTCTTCCTCTTTTTGCTAGGACCTGCCCCAAGATTACTTTCCATTTATTTTGTTCATATCTTTTATGTACCATTCTACATAGTTTCCCACAATAGAATGATCATACTACTTTTAGCTTTCTTAATATCCCCAGCACTTAGCACATTGCCATTAGCACATAAAAAAGTTAATAAATGCTTATTTACCACAATACTAACACATCTGTTCATTAGTAGGTTTGTATCTAGTTTAAGGGTCTTAATTCAAATGAACATAATATATGAATCAAATTCTTCTAAAAGATGAGGATACTAGATAAAAAATACTTTTATTCCAAATGATCAATAACTTACTAAAATATATGGATCTATTTTGGTCCGCTGATCAAACTCTAACAATGACAACAAAATATTAAATTACCTCAGAATCAGACAGGACTTTCTTCTTCATTGTATTGTAGAGTGGAATTATGTTATAGCAAGTCTGATCTCTATATAATAAGAAATATTAGTACACAGGCTTGTAATATCAAAATTAAAAAAATACAACTGAATGTTATGAGCTAAAATAATTTTCTATTAAGATGCATTTCCTATATTATTTAAGTAAGCATATAAAAAATTTGGGAGATTACAAAATCCCTGAAATTATTTGAAAATTTGCCCACAAGAGATAATTAAGCATATAAGTTAACATGTAAGTTCTTTTAACTTGACATTCAAGGCCCTCCACAATTTCAACCAAATCTCCCCTTCAAATTAGTAATTTCTTACTTAAATTCTCTCAACTCCAGTTAAGACTTATGTTTCCCTGAATATATACCATAGGCATTGGAATCTGAGCCCTTGTCATTCCTTCTTTCCCAATGCCCCCCTTCAACCATACAAATCCCATCTACCTTTCAAGAATTAGTTCTGATTTTCAGAAACATTACCTGATCACTCTACAATTATCACTCCTTTAATAATTTAACTTTCTTAAGTAGACTGTAAGTTTCCTGAGACTCAGAAACATGTTAATTTTTTTGTGTCGTCCTACCTAACACCTTAGTAAATAACTAGTTCTCAAACTTGAGAAGACTGATGTTGAGGTGAGCTCCCTCAACTATTCTTTTATTCATTCTACTTTTATTATTATTTGCTTAGTTATTTTACCCCCTCTAGTAACTTAATCTACCGATCTTTGTTTAGCAGCCATCACACATGCTCAACTTCCTTCTATCTAGCTCTCTTGTGAATACCCTGAAATGAACATATTTAAGATAAAATTCTTTATCTCTCCCGCCAATTCACTCTTCCTGACTGTAATCTGTGTTAAAGGAATCACCATTTTCCTAATCAACCAGATTCAAAGTCTTGGAGCCTTCCTTGACTCTTCCCTCTATCACACCCTAGGCAAAAAGCCAAGTTAATTCTTCTTCTGAAATAACTCCTGCATGTATCTTGCAAAATAAATTTTATAACTCTTCATTTGTAAACTGTAACCTTTCTTTTCTAGTTTAATATTTTATTAATCACCCCTTCATATCCTAAATTCCAGCAAAGTTGAACTAATTATTCTTCAGTGTTTTCTCCAGTTTTGCTCTTAGTGGTCTCTCCAATCAGAATGCCCTTGCCCTCTCATAATCCTCCTACTGGACAAGACAGCTTAAACAGTTTCACCTTGAATCTTCAGTAACACACCTCCATCTAGAGGATTTTTTTCACCACAGAACTGAAGTCTCTCACATGACATTGAGCACATGCTGCCTTGGAATACAGATGTTTATATACAGATATTATTTCTTTGTTACCTCTTAAGTTCTTGGGATAGCTAATACTGATTTTATTTCCCAAATACTAATTTTTCTCTGCCAAGCACAGTGCCCAGGTGCAATAAATATTTACTGAATAGAGTAATATTTACTCAATAAATAAAAAATGAACAAGTTTTATAAATAAAGAAAATATATAAAAATCTTTAAAACTGTCTATTCTAAATAGTCTTTTCACAGAAGCTGACTTGGAAGGACCCCACAGTAGTCATATAGTTCAACTTATATGAAATACAGTAAATATAACAAGTGGTCATTCAGATTTTGAGTAAAGCTCTTGGGGGTAAGCCTATAAGCTTCCAAGGCAGTCCATTCCATTCTTGAACAGTTTCAAATGATAAAAAGTTTTTCTATATTTCAAACTTTATTAGCTATTTTCTCACCCACTGTTCCTAGACTTGACCCTTCTGAAAACATGTAGAATAACATAATACCTCTTCCAATTAGAGCCTTTCAAATACTTAAAGACTTATCTCACACCTCTTCCCAAGTCTTTCCCTCTCCAAGCTACACATTTCCAGTTCCTTCAAATTTTGGAGTCCTCCTTGACTCTACCCTCTATCACATCCTCCAATATATAGAAACAAAGTCCTATTAATTCTACTTGTGATTCTGATCAGATCACACATTTGAAGTATTGTTATTAGGACTAGGAAGGATATTGATAAGCTTGGAATATTTCAGAGTAGGACAATGAAAGTGGTGAACGTCTTTGAGATAATACCATGAGGACGATTTCAAAAAAATTGGAAAGTTTAGCCTGCAAAAAAAGAACACTTAAGTGATAGATTATAGTGGTCTTCAAGTATTTGAGGGGATATCATGTTAAGTAAACTGGGCTAATGATTTTTGGAAACTTTCCCTACCAATTACAGTTACCCCAAATTGACATGGATTCCCCTTTAGAAATTATAAATCCAAGAATAAGTGATTCTTATTCAGTTGTAGGTTGACCAGCCTCTCAGATTTTGTGACATCAGTATGCCAAGAATGTGTGATTCTGTGTATATGAATTAAATAAAAAACTCCTATTTAATTTCAAAGCCCTAGAAAACCTGGTTCAAGCTCATTCTTTACAGTTTCACTGAATATTACTACACCGCCCCTGCCTTGTAATATAGACAAAATGACTATTTTGGGTCTCTGTGTCTTTGCACTGGCCACCCCATATATCTCAAATGTTCCCCTTCCTTACATCTACTTCCTAAGAGTTCTCATTCTTCCTTCAAAAAGCAATTCAAGCACCATGTCCTGCATACCTCTCCTGTTTCCTCTACTAGTCCCACCCCTCAATTACTTTATAATTAACTTCTTTACATATGCCCATTTTATATCTGTGCTGTATATTTTTATAGGTACTCGTCTCCCCCATTAAAATGTGAATTCCTTACAAACAGGGATTGCTTCATTCTTTCTATTTGTTTTCTTACCATCTAGCATCATGCTCATAGTAAGCACGTAATACTTGATATATTATATCACTTATATCTAAAAAGATGACACTGGGGAAATTATGTTAAAATGGTAGAGAATGGAAAAGGAAGGTATGGTCTGTGACAGTATTCCAGGATGCTTAATTTAGTACTCTAAAAGGCTAATTATTATTATCATCTAGTATATTAGGTCTATATTTGTGTTTATTAACTAAATGCATAGTGCATGTACCATGTGTGGGGAATATAAATATTAATGTCATTGGTGATGATCCCTTATAATTAAGATTACATAATAACCCTGTATTTATTTTTCTTCATAAGAAGATATTTTGAGTTGGACAGGATGTTTCAAGGCCTACTCCATCTAACTGTATGCCTGATCCTGTGTGCTCCCTACCCTGAATTATATAACAGTATTTATATTATGGCCCTACTTCATATCATTTAATATTGTCAATCATTAGTACAACAGAATAAAAAAGAAATTACATTTATGAACTTACTTTATAAAGTGTAGAAGAAGATCAGTGACAAATTTGGCAGATTTCACAATAGGGCTTCCAGGCTCATTAAAAGTACGTGTATTATGTTCTATATAACGAACTTCCCACATCAGTGATGAAACCCGCCTTTGGAAGAAAAATACGAGAAATAACTCACTTTCAAAATGTACAAAGAGATTAAAATTAGATTTTACCATTTTGCCTCTACTTTTAAAACTATAAAAGAGGAAATCATCTAAATCCAATAACCATTATTTATTTTACTATTATGATATATGGATGAAACTATTAAATAGCTGAACAATGATAGGTCACCTGTGGGACCAAGTGAACCATGAGTTTACTAAGAAACCCAACTAAAGAAAAATTATGCTCTGAATACTAAAACCAATGTTGATGGAGAATTACTTCTAATGTCTCAAATTCTATAACTAAAATACAACTCTAAATGGACTCTCTAGAGATCTGTTCAGAGAATATTTCTTAAAACACATTCAGGGGAAGGAACAACAATAAATAAACCTTTACAAACCAAACACCCAGAAAGTTTTCCCCTCATTACAAAAACAAAACAAAACAAAAAAAACCCAAAACCGAAACCAAAAAACAACAACAACCACCACCAAGAACTGTTAGCAACCATAACCATATGAAATCACACACTGGACGCAAACAAAAATATGTCTGGATGGCAAACCATCATTAAGAATAAAAACCCTATTCATTTGACTATCAGAGGGAAGGCCAAATACAGGCTTCCAAAAGCAAACATGTTTATGGAAAAATAAGACAGCGAGACACACTGACAAGAGTAATGAGGTGAAGACTTTAGGAAGTGGTTGCAAGGAAGAGAAAGAACTACTTAAAAAAAATTATAAAAGTAGTCTAGGGCCACAGATTATAGAAATGAATTCTAACACATCTTACTATATTAATATGGCATCGCTATATTTGTAGCATAGTACAATACTAAGTATTTTATAATAAAGACTCAAATAACTTTAAGAGAATGGTAAATTATAATTATACACAGGGTATGCAAACCTTACAAAATTTCACTTTAAAGTCAGTTTTGGAACTCAGAACACAGTGTTCCATAGCAATAATGTTGTAAGTGGTAGATGGGTTTCTAATCCGATACACAAAAACCTACTTTGCCCTCTTGGAAGCAATTTTTTTTTTAAAGCACCTCAAATTAGACTTCAGGAATGCACTTTTTATGACACAAAAATAGATCTAATAGATCTAAATGATGGATTGGTTCTAAAATACTAGTCATCTATTTAGAATTCTTACAACTTTCACATGACACTGGGGCAAGATATGTAAGGATGACAGTGGAATATGCAACATAAAATGGGAGGGAGAGTGAAATCTCCAGAGGCAATGGGAAAAGAAAGAGAAGTGAGAGGTTCATAACCGTTGGTATGTAAAAAGATACATGCAAATAACTCTTTATATTCTCTTCAAAAAAGTGAATAAATACACATTTTTATCAAAAGTCAGTTGAAATGAAAAAAAAAAAATTCCTAGGTTACAAGTCAGAAAAACAAAGTAATTATAATAAGCATGTAAAAGTCTGCCAAAACTGTAAAAACCAAAGGGACTTAAGATGAAGATGGAAATGTGATTTCCTCAAATTATTTATCTATAAATAAATAATTATTCCAGGCAGTATAACTTTAGGAAAAACATATAAATTATTTAAAGTTAGAATGTTGGAGCTTGGGGTGGGGGGCGGATGGCGGGGAAAGGGCGCTATGAAAATTTGAAACCAAAATTGCTATAAAAGTTTTGCATGATTTTCTAAAACTTTTGATTTTTAAATGTAGTACCAAAGACATAAGAATACAGGAGAATTACTTTTTCATCAGTATTCCAGATTGCATGACTAAAGCAAATACATATTTTAAAAAATGAGCCTCCTTTTACAAGTCAACTAAAAAAACCCTGCAATTCTGCTCCCCCTCTTCTAAGAAAACTCAGTATTAAGTTTTCTATTATACAATATGGAATAATTAAGAAAAGTGAACCTCAAATCAGAATAGAAAGTCATAGAAGTATGGTACTCAAAAATTTTCCAAAGAATATGCCCAATTAAAAAAAACCCCTTAGTAATAATACTGCCCTCCCCTTTCCCCTGCTACACCTTCTTCAGTAATAATTACATAACTCAGTTCTAACCTGTAAAACCTGCTTTCCAGTCTTTGTTTAATTGTACTGAGATCAGTAGGATACGCCACTACAGTGCAATACATGGGATATGCTTGTAGATCCACAGGGGCCACAAATGCAGAAGCAATATCTAAATCAAACAAGGAAAAAAATGTTTACATATTACATTTTTTAAAAAATACTTTTAAACTAAGATCTTATGAGTTTTCAAAATGATCTTAGCCCTAGTCCTACTATGTACTAATTATAAAAATCACATAGCTAAATTCACGTGAAGGGAAACTTTTTATTATTACTATATTAATGTTTTAAATTAACTCTTCAGGGCTACACTACTTGATTCATTATAATTAACAATGTAAGATTAAAGACTCCCCTTTTTGGGTGGTAGTAGGAGCCAGTTCTGTAAATTCACCAGTGTGAGGGAACTAAGAGTATGAAAACTTCTTCTAGTAATGTAGTAGTTCAGCAAATCATATGCAACTTATAGTCCCAGAGTTCTTGTGGCACTGAGATGTTAAGTGACTGCTCATAACTGGACAGACAAAATGTGACTAAAGCAGAACTTGAACCCAAGTCTTCCTAACTCCAAGGCCATGACTCTTTCCACTAAATAGGTATCAGAACACTTCTATATTATATGTGTTCACTGCCATACATTACCATAAATTCAACACATAAAGGCCACTGAATTTATACCTTCAACAATTAAAAAAAAAGTTTTTCCAAGTTCACTCCTCTGTGAAATTCTAAATGTTTTTATTATCATTAATATTCTATAATATCACTTAATTCTAATATTCCATACTTTACAGCAAAACAGAATCACTGGAACTATATATTAAAAAGATGGACTTTGTTTTTGTGAAAGCTTAACGCCACTGAAAGTATTAAAAGGATTGTTAAATTTTCTTGTTCTTCATTATCCACCTGCAGCATGGGAAACCATGATATACAAATAATTGAAGTTGCAGGTGACTCAAAGGGAGATGGTAAAGACACACAGTAGGTATGAATAGGTTGGAGCTGTTTTCTACCAAAAATTATACATGGGAAGCTGTATAAAAGACATTATCACAGAAATGTACACATGATAAAGAAGGCTGGGAAGGCCATCTATAAAGAGCAAGGGTTTAACAATGGCTTTATGTGTTTCACTGGTACTCTATACATCCTTTATATAATTACCATCAAATAAAATCTGCAAAGTTATATAAGGAAAGTCTACAACAAGAGAAAACAGCACAGAAAATCACCACTTTCTTTTGAATCTATTAAGAATAACAAATGAAAATGATGAATCATTCAACAATACTTTAAAGAAAAAGTTTCCTAACACAGGAAGGCAAATCTGCAATCATCACAAGCACATATGTTTGGAGTTTGAAGGGACCATCAAGATCAAAGTCTAAGCCCATAAACTGATTTTTAACTCCAATGAATAAGATGCCCTTCATAAAAACTTCAGAATACTTTCTCTAATATACCCCAATATACCCCATCACTGAGTTCTTTCTCATAAGAATGAAAAAAAATTCTTTTACAGAACCCAAATAAGAAAACACCACAAATAGTAATATATGCAATATTTCACATCTATAGTCTTCCTGCTCTATATGGAAAGAAATATATCTTTCAGGACCAAAACTGATAAACAGCAACATTTCTGAGTTTGGTCATATTTTTTTGCTGTAAAAACAAAAGAAAACAAAAAACCTAATCAGTTCCTACCCCTTAAAGGTGAATGATCAAGAATGTGTTAAATGTAAATAGACGGCAACATATTAGCAATGAAATATTGTACAGAAGAAATTTATGGCAAGTCTTAAGGGAGCAGACACAAACCAATATGGGTTTTGTGTAATGAAGTTATTTGGCAGCAAAACTGGGCCTCTGTAGATTTACCAGATAACTGTGAAACAATTCTAGTATGTCAGGTTCAGTCTATTAACACAATTCTAGATCTCTGTTTTTGCATACACCATCAAAAAATCATTTTGAAGATTTTTACATACTTATTTGGAAAAAAGGTAACATTCTGTTCATAAAAAATCAAAGTTTTTCATTTCAGGAAAATCAAACCCCACCAAATTTCCTTATGCTGTCAATTCAATGTAATAAATTAGTTTTTTCTCCTTAAAAAATTGGATTATGTACAAAGGAGATTGCTAACAGGCGTCAAAGATCACATCACATATGATTTGGTTAGGTGGTTGTGAATAATTACTCTGGGAAAAAGTGGATTGGGGGAATAGGGACACTTGATCAATATTCTTGACCAAATGAAAGTTTTATACATAAAAACAAATTACACTTTTTGGGTTGTTCTAATCAGAAGAACCAAGATTGATCAGTGGAAATTGTAGGAAGGCAGATAAGCTTCAATAGAAGGAAAAACCTTCCTAAGGACTAACATTGCCAAATGAAGAAATGAGTTGCTTCATCAGGCAGTGTGTCCTATGTCACTGTGGGTATTAAAGCAGACATTGGATAACTACCTGAAGAAGACATTACAGAAGTATACAGGCATCTAGCATGGACCGAAGGTTCACCATGCCTAATTTTCAGTTTTATTTCTGTTTAAGTTTTCTATTTGTGCACTGTCTGTTTCCTTTTCTTTGAGTCTTACCTAGTGTCATGAGCTGGTTTATGCCTGTAATAATTCTTTCACATTCCTCATCCCTGGGATTAGAACCCCATTCTCCATCCAGAGGTTTATAGATCAATGTTCTACATTCAACATCAGTTAAAGGAACACTTGTTCCTAGCTCTTCAGGAAATACAGCTGAAATATATCAAAAAGAAAATTTGAGATGATCTTTAGGAAAATGTGAAAATGCATACAAATCCGTTAACTCAATTTTAGTTTATAACATTTCTGGAGGAGAACTTACAATTTTATCCATGACAGTTTCATTATACAAAGTATATTGTAAACTCTAAAATATCCACAACTGAAAATAATGCTCTAATAGTTAAATGCAGAGATACAGCTTTTACAAACAGCACATTAGAATAGTAAGACTTGTTAGTTTAAAAAGGTTGGAGCCATTAGTCTTACATTATTTCCTGAATGCATTAAATTCTTCCTCTAAAAGAAGTGGGGGGCAAGGGAGTGAGGCACGACTTTAACTTGCTATATGAAGGCCTTGGGTAAGACGAGTCACCAATTCTACTTCAATGGATAACCATCAGGCCTGCACTCGCCTCTAAGATCCTCTTACCCTTATTGTATCTGCAAAACCTCAGTGCCCTGAATATCTGGTATATCACTACATCTGATATAGTGACTTAACCTAGGAACCCTTGAGCCTTGCTCTATGCTTTTCTACTAAATCTTTAGGACTTATGTGTCTTTACGTCTGCTCTGCACCTGAACTTTTATATGTTGTCTCCTCCAATTAGAGTACGAGCTCCTTGGGAGCAAGGATTGTCTCTATTTTTATCTCTAACATTCAGCACAATGTTTGGCACACAGTGCTAAATAAATGCTTTTTTCATTCATTCAATCATTCATGTTATTACTGAACAAATTGTTTTTCTGGTTCTATTCACTTCAAATCAGTTTATACAAGTTGTAGGATTTTCTGAAATCCTTATTTCTTATAGATGAATAATATTTCTATTATATTCATGAATTGTTCAATCATTCCCCAGTTGATGACTACTTTCTCTTTCTTTGCTGTAACAAAAAGTACTACTATAAATATTTTTGTGCTTATCTCCACTTTGCCTCTGCTGCTCCACTTTTCAACTACACTGAACAAGATGTTCCTCAAGTTAAACTCATCATTTCTCATTTTACCACCTGATGCTAATTCAAGTCCTGACAGACAGCACCTCTGACTGGAGGGTGGAGTACTGAACTTCTTGATGTCTTATCTTTTAGAGAGAGCAGAAAATATACTCAACTTACCCTACTTTCCATCTGCTACTCTTCCTGATTTCAACTCCAAAGAACAAGATACCTGCATGCTGAGTACCCCCTTGACTTCCTTTCCTCACCCCTACTTTCTTACCTCCTTTTGTACATTGATTACTTTTGACTGTAAGCTCCGTAAGGGCAGGGAATATCTTTTTTTATTAACTGTATGCCTGGCATAGAGTAGATGCTTAGTTTTAAATGTTTTCTGATTGAATTGGATTAGATATTGGTATTTTAGTCTCTCTGGGATGTAAGCTGGGTCAAGGGATGTAAAGGTTTTAGTGACTTTTTGAACATAATTCCATATTGCTTTTCAGAGTATTTGGCCCATTTCATAACTTCACCAAGTGCATTGATGTGCCTTTTTTTTTTTTTACACAAATCCTTCCATAATTACTATTTTTTGTGGGGGAAGGGAAGGGTCACGTTTGCCATTCAGAGTTTCTTTTATTTTAATTTTTCTCTCATTGGTGATTTGGCACATTTTCCCATATAGCTGTTAATAGCTTGCTGACAGCTCTCATCCTTTGAGAACTGGCCCTTCTTCCTTCTCCATCCTCCCTACACACTTGAAATCATACACTTACACACAGGTGCTCCACCCAAAGGAAAATAATTTTCCAGAAATACAGTTCTGTTAAATGTTTTGGGTTTGGATGGTTCAAAGTGAATGTAAATAGCAACTGTTTCTGTTCTGGCCAGAAACCCTAAGGGTCCATCTCCTCCCAGATTGATTTTCTTTTCTTTACATAGAAAACTCTTTTACAAAAGAGGCCACTTTTCCCCTCATTTCTTACTGATCACTGAATGGTTTTTGCCTCAGACAAACTGAGACCTGGAAAAGACTTTTTGCTTAAAAAGCCTCCCACTGCATCAGGGACCATCTCCAGTCGTCCTGATCTATGTCTTGCCAGTGGACCCAGATGGTTCTGGAGGAGAGAGTGAGGCTGTGACTTACAAGCCCTGCATCCCTCAAATCCAATTTACTTGCAAGTCAAGACACACCACCTGCCTGCTGTCATTAGCTCTCTTCAAGAATGAAGGACAAAAAAACTCAATAAAAAAAAACAATTAAAGCCTATGAAAATTCTAAGTACTGGAGAAGAGTTCTGGAGAACAAATCTGCCTACTACTACCTCATAGTGATGTGATGCTGGTAGCAAAATTTATGGTTGGATGAGTCAAAAGAGTTCACTCTCTCCCACCCCACTTCCTTTTTCTCTGTTTGTCTTAAGCCTGCTTGAACCCTTAATAATCTAGCTTTTGGCTGCAAGCTCTTTTAGGCCAATAGTGACACAAATTGCGCAAATGGGCTAAGTGGCTTCAGTTCAATTCCTGATTTGTACATGACAAAAGAATATGTCTCATACTTTTTAGTAACAGAAGAAATACTATTCTCTTTTTAATTATCTATTTTTAAAAATTAAAATTAAATTATTTTTGTTGAATTCAGAATACTTCAATATTACTTAGTTTTTAAAAAAACCTAATTTAACAGTGAAAGTGAAAAATTTCCATTGAATTCTATTCACCAACAAATTTATGAATTGATCTAAAACTTATGTTTTCATGTTTCAATTTACACAAATATTGTTTTTGTTTTGTTCAAATATCTTTTTTAAATCACTTTTTTGGATGAAACATTCAGCACAATGTTTTAAAATCGTGCTTATTTAATAAAGATGACTACTATTAGCTCCAAATCTTTTTTCTACTATTAAGTTAATTCATCCTACTTTATAGTTAACATACAGCAAAATCTACAGATACACATACCGTTATTAGGAATAAGTTCCATATCCCAAGGACTCATCTTTTCTGTGTCTCCATTATCCCAGCTTAAAAAAGATATAATACTTGCATTAAAATTCCAAATAAAATAACTACTAAATGAATAAAAAATACAATTTGTCATAAAAGAGTTTAAAAAATCTTTGCATTTTAAAAGGTTGAATCATGTCCTCAATAGTTTGGCTATAAAAAGGAAAATTTTGAAGGTAATTAGGTGAAACAAGTGAACAAAAAACCACCAATCAGACAGATATTTACCAGACATTGTAACACTGAAATAAACTATCAGGATATTCAGGCTGAAGAGGCTCTTGGCTTTCAATAGTTCCAAACCACCAAGCATCATCTATGACTGACCTGAAACGATCACCTGAATAAGAAACAAACAGGAAATACATTACTAAGAAATGTCATGTTACAATCTATTTTTAGTAAATACATTTTAAAGGTTTAAGTTATTAGTTGTTTGTCCAACTGTCTATTAAATATCAAATTGGAAAGTCCCAGAGACTCACCATGTCAAAACCATAATTCATTATTTTCCTCCTCAAAACTCACTGCTTCTTTAAACGTTCTTATTTCCTTCAAAGACACGGTCCATTCTTCTAGTTTTCCCAGTCTGTAACTTTGGCACTGGGGCAACTAGATGGCACAGTGGATAGAACTTTTGATAGACTTCTGAGTCAGGAAGACTCATCTTCCTGAGTTCTAATCTGATCTCAGACACTCACTAGTTTTGTGACCCTGGGTAAGTCACTTAAAAGGAAGTAGCAAACCACTCCAGTATCTTTGCCAAGAAAAAAATCACAAAAGTCAGGTAAGATTGAACAACAAAAAGGGGCAAAACTTTGGCATAATCCTCCACTCTTCACACTCTCTTATCCCACCTACCTAATGACATGCCAAATCTTGCTGTTTCTATCTCCTTTGTCTCCAGCCTTGGTTCAGGTTGTCACCACCTTTCACATAAATTACTATAACAACCTCTCCGAATTAGTCTACCTCAAGTCTCTCATCCAGTCTACGCATTGCTATCAAAGTAATTTTCGTTAAACATACAACTGATCGTGTCACTCCCCTATTCAATTAACAAATGGCTCCCAAATGATGTGGTGGTGGTATAGATGGGTGTTAAGATTTGTGGGAATGGGAAGGTAGAGGAGGAATCCTTGGGAGAGAAGTGGGGTGGGTTAAGTAATAGGAGAGCAAGGTAGCAGGTAGAAGTAAAGAAGATGAGTCAGGAGGGACAGGAAATAAGATGTATACACAAACATAAAAGCAAAGATCAGGAGTAGAATTTGTTAGAGAAAGTATATGTGTATTTATGTGTACGTATGTATATATATGTGTGTATGCATATATATGTGTGTGCATATATGTATTTACATACACACACATATACGCATGTCTAACCTTAATTGTAGCCTTCAATGAGGGCAGGGGGAAGAACAAAGTAAAAGTGCCCAGCAGAGAACAAAAGAAAACTTACAAGGAAGCAAAGAAAAGATGGATAGCTCTCCACACCATGTATAGTATTTATTATATGGGCTTTCTTGAAATGGAAATTTATTGAATTCTCTCTCTCTGCTGTGCACATGACATGTTTTTTTTCTTATTTTGTATTTAGGTTTCAATATTTAAGTTTGTAATAGGTTTCTTTTCCTTTTCTTATTGTGTCTTGAAGTTTTAGTATTTAGGTCTAAAATTAAAAAAAAATCTACCCCCCACCAAAAAAACCCTCAAGTGACTCATAAACTCCTCTAAACAGTTTTTAAAGCCCTTCACAATCTTGCCCCATCAATGTTTTCAAGACATGTTTATTCCATCTCCCCTCATGCTACTACATCTTTGCAATGGCTACCCACTACGCCTGAAATATACTCCCTGCTCATCTGTGCCACTTTCAATCTTTTTAGGCATCATTACTTCCTCCTGCTCCTCACCTAGACACGATATGATTCAGTCAAACTGGCGTAGTTAGAGTTTCCTGCGTAAAACATTCCACTTGCAACCATAGTTTGTACAGCCTGCCTTCCCAAGACTGCAATGTTATTCCTCCTTATGTTAACTTTTTGGAATCTTTAACTCCCTTCAAGAAGACTGACATTTCTATCCATGATACGGTAAGGCATTAACAATGACAATTTAATCAGACCTGATATAAAAATAAGCCAAAATTTTGAAATTATTAGAAAGATCATTTGAAGTATGGTTTTACAGATTTAACTGCTGTTAATGTTGAACCTTACTTTAAGTGTATATTGTGACAAGATATTATTAGTGAATGATAATATGGAGAAATCATGCTCAACAAGATATTTTAAAAACTATGCTTCTACCGGCAAAAACAGGCCATCATTTGCAAAGATGGAAACTGATTTAGTTTCAACAAACACCTCTGCATAATTGGTAGCGTACCAAAATAAATTGTACTTACAAAGCAGACCTTCAAACCACTCTATCACAAAGTAGTAAACCAAAACCAAGGTTTTTTGTTGTTGTTGGTTTTTTTTGTGGGGGGGAGGGGGCATTGTTTATTCATGGTGCTCTCACTAAAAAGTACGGCAAATAACATTTACTTATATAGTCCCAAATGCAGAACTTTATTCTGACTAAATTTCAGTCACTAGATTTAGCCCTTTCATTCTGACCTGACATCCTGTCCTCTTGTTGCTACTTCTCAGTTTCAACCACAGATATGATAAGAATAATATCTATGATATCATTAACAAATTAACAAGCATTTATTAAGCCAGATATATTATCTAAGTCACTGATAAAAAAATCTGAGAAAAGAACAGGAATAAGAACAAATTTTGGGGTTAATACACTAGAAATCTTCCTTCAGATATCAATACTTCAACCATGAAAGTCTGGATCCTTAAATTTAATTGATTACGAATCCTCCCCCCACCCCTTTAATGCTCACATTTAAAAATAATTTAAAATGAAAACCAATAACAATGATAGATGATGGCACATACATTGGCAAAGAATTTTCAATAATGTACTTTGAAATAAAATGATGCTGTTAAATTACATGACCATGCTATTCAGCTTCAGATGCCTTGTCACTGCTGGAGCATCACATTGGGGCTATGGCAAAACTTTTGCATTGGTGAATTCTTCCTAGAACATTGATTTTAAGGAAGAATCCATGCCAGACATCTTTCCTTTCCTGGTTCAACCTGTGACTCTCCAGACTTTGTCACCTCTAGCCCCTGTTTTTCAATTCCCTTTTTTTAAGTGTTGTCCTTTCCCCATTAGAAAGGAAGCTCACTGAAGGCATGGACTGCTTTTCCTTTTGTTTATATTGGTATCTCTAATAGCTCAGCACAATGCCTAGTGTGTTATAAGCACTTAATAAATGCTTCCTGACTTTACCAGAGGTCCTTTCTAGCTCTTAAATTTAGTTATGAATGGGGCTGTACAAATCTTCACTCAGCACAACAAAATAATCAGTACCACACCAAATACTTATTGGCTATATGTTGAGTCCTTAAAGGGAGGGGGGAAAAAACTAAAACAACAACTGAGTCTTAATAAATGTAAGTGGTATTTCTGATACATAAAAGGACATCAACAATGAATTTTCTATACAGCAAGTGATATTTTTATTCATTTTATATTTTGCTAGTGAATATAGACTTCCTTTCTTAAGAAATTATAAATGCCTTATTTTTATACCAGTCACTCCAAAACATACCATGCCTGCCAATGAAGTGAAGTTTTAAAAAAAAGCCAGCTAAGCAGCAAAAAAGAGTCTATAAAGATGCTATCTCTGGCAGAAATGGCAATACTAAAAGCACCTCAATTCTCTACCTAGGAAAAAGTAAATGTTTCTATTTTCTGAGATCCAGGAAATAAGTTACCTTTTGAGGCTATTTTGTAGATGTTAAACAGTTCACATTTTCATAAACTAATTATGCACCTACCTATATTCCATCGTCTATATTTTGCATCATCAAATTGTTGCCGCAAAACTAGAAAATCTATAACATCTGGCATATCATGGTACCTAATTTGAGAAATACAACAAAAACAAAAAATAAATAAGTTGATTAAAGCCAATAATTTAAATACATTTCTTAAAGCTTTGAAAATTTTTGCCTCTCTGAATGTCCCTTACTTCATTGTAAAGGCTCCTCCAGTTAGTTTACCAGTATCAGGATCTAGAAAAGCAAGTTTAAGGCAGCACAGTGTAGGCAAACCCACTTCATATTTTATGCCAACTATTTTCATTAACTCTTGCTCCTAGGGGAGACAAAAAGAAACATGCTTTTAATTTAAATGTTTTGACCTCATGTTTAGTATTTTGTAACTTTATCATAAAAAAGACCTAGTGAAATAAGGACACAGTAAATTTCTTGTATTTCTTTTTTTTGGGGGGCAGGGAAGGGTGGATTTGTCAGTATAGGGAATTTCTAGTGATGGAATTACCTCCACCAAATCAGCTCAACCATTGCTCAGTATCTTTTAGTATTAGAGTTCTTTGGGGGCACTTAAGAGGTTCAGTGACATGGCAGGGTCACATAGTCACTGTCAGAGGAGACAATCCTAGGTCATCCAGCCTTAAACTATGTCCAATATGCTGGCTTGCAAAAAGTGTTTTTCTAGTAAAATTTAAGATCAGTATGTCAGATATATTTCACATAAAGTGTTAGAGTTGTAAGATCTAAAAGTAATCCTAATATATTATGAATCAAACACAAATTACACCAGTCAATAAATTAGATCAGTATTTTTACTGCAATTGAGATAATGAAGTATTTTAAACTCTGTTTTAATAACTCTTAAAAGAAAAATTCTATTTACTCTTAAAGTTTCAAGACAAAAAATAGTGCTATTTATTCTTAAGGACAAAATCATATCCGTATTATAAAATGGTTTCTTCTGACTAAAAAGCCTGAATTAAAAAATTAAAAAAAGATTGTCATGATAAAAGAAATATCACAGTACCCGCAATTCCATTTTATGCCATGGCTGTTTTTTTGGATTAATGCTATATATTTTATTTTTTCGGGCCATTTCAACATATGCTTCATGTCCTTGTCGGAAATAGTAAACCTAAGGAAAAAAAAACCAAAATGAACCATGTCATAGTTGCAAAATACAAATACACCACTTTTGACCCAAAATGCAAAATTCACTAAGTGTTATGTTGCAGATGTTAAAACTAAGAGAACTACTCCATGAATGAACTGCGAAATTTCAACTGGTTATTATACTAACACTATTTAACTATAGCCATAGTAGTTAATCAGTTCAAAAATTTTAGTATGCACTAATTATGTGCTAGATATTGTGCTAAGTATGGGGAACACAAAGAGAGGCCCTGGGGACAAGCAATTAACTAGCTACATATAAGATACAGAGTAGATGTAAAGTAATTTCAGAAAGGAAGACACTTGTGGAAGAAATGACAGGAGCTGAATCTTGAAGGATAAAGATAGAAATATTTATTATTGAAAATTAGAAATCTAAACAGAAAAAAGGAACTCAATATATATTCTCACACATTAAGTAGATCTCTTAAGAAGCTAAAAGCTGCTGATTACGGAAAACTTCCAATATATTTTAGAAAAACCTACTAATCAAATATGAAAAATCTGTCAAAATAAATACAACAAAATCATGCTATTCTGAAACTCATGAATGAAAACTGAAAGGTAGTGATGAATTGTGGTTAGAGTCTGGTAGACCAGGGTCAAGTTCCAACTCTGACAAATACTGGCTGTATGATCATGGGTAAAATTCAATGCCCAGACTCACTATGACTAAGTAAAACAGAAAGAAGTCTGATCTGTATTGGCAGAGATGTTTTCACACTAGGAGTCTCTCATACAATAATGAAATCACAAAACTGGAAAATAAATAATAACTAATAAAAAACAAACTAACTCGCTTTGTCCTGTGCTCTCTTCTACTTTTCTCTTCTCCCTCTATGTTATTTCACTAGCTCTCATCAGCTGTCACATGGATATCATAAACTCTGTACCAAAAACTGAACTCATCTTTCTCCCCAAACCCTCCCCTCTTCCTAACTTTCCTATTTCTATCAAGGTGACTATCCAGTCATCCAACCTAGGATGTCATCTTCAACTTTTCACTCTCTCACTCTCCATATCCAATTAGTTGCCAAGTAGTGTTATTTCTACTGTTGGAACATCTCTCAAATAAACCCCATTCTCTACTCTGACACTGTTATGGTTGCTTGCCCGTTGATCTTTCCTTTCTAGTCTCTCTGTCTGTATTCCATGCTTCACTCAGCTGTCAAATTAATTTACCAAAAGCTATTTATTATCCCTTCGCTCTATTTGGTAACTCCAATGGTTCCTTATCATTGCTAAGATCAAATATAATCCTTTGTTTGGCTTTTAAAGACCATCACAACCTGGCTTCCTCCTATCTTTCTAGTATCTTACTGACTACTATATTATCTCCCAAGATCCAATGACATCCTTGATGTATCTCTCACAAGACACTCCCTTTCTCAGTTCCCTGAATTTTTACTAGCCTACCCCATGTCTGGAACTCTCTCCCATCTCATCTCTGGGCCTCCTGGCTTCCTTTAAGTTTCAATTAAAGTTTCATCTGGAAAATGCCCTTCTCAACCTTCTTAATTTTAGTTTGTTTCAACTGAGATTATCCCCAACATACCCTGTGTCTATCTTATTTGAACACAGTTGTTTGTATGTTGTCTCTCCATCAGTCTGTACGTTATTCTTTTTTATCTGCAATGCTTATTAGCACAATGCCTGGCACATAGGAAGTACACAAGAAGTTTGCTTATTTAATGATAGATTTTTACTGAGTAAAAAGGATGAAGTAATTTTAAATTTCACGAATTTTTAGAGTATTACTAAAAAAATGAGAATTCAAATCAGTATGTTTCTCAAACCCAGAATATTATGAAGAATAAAGTATTCCTTCAACTTTAAAATCCTGCCATGAATTCTTTAATGTTAAAGACTTAGATTATCATGATATTTTTACTGAGAGGCTTAATATGAATAAAAATTTTTTAAAAAACCAATTTTTCTTAGTATCATCCATTTATATTTACTTAAAACACATACTGATTTTGAAAATGATATAATTTCTGGAGGAAAATACTGTGGTAAGGTTTCTCACTTTAAGCTAGCCTACATTCCCATCTCCCACTTTCAAAAAAAAGTAATACTGTAACTAAAAATTTTCCAAATTGTAGGTGCTCTGTCTTTTTCAGAAATTTATCTAATTGATAATGACTCAGAAATCTATTAAGCAATTCCAAAACATTTAGAATGTCTTACAGTCTAAAAATTGTAGTATGACACTATTGCTGTTAAAATAAAAGTAGTCACATTTTTACATGATGGATTTATAGAACAATTAAACACATTTAATAAATATGCCTTGAAATACAATACTGCACAATAATTAAGTTTTAATTCAGTACACTGACTAAATTGTAAAAAGTATCAGCACGTAAATCTATTATCACCACTATGAACTAAAATAAATTATATTTTTAATATGCCAGTCTACTTATATCTATTGATTTTAAGTTATAGAAAAAAATGAATTCTACCAAAAGATAGCCATTTCTTATACAAAATTTTAATTTAAATATGGAAACACTTTTAAGCAATGTTTCTGAACAAAGAAAATCAGTGGAATGAATATGTATTATAAATATATACATACATTTCTCTAAATATAAATACACATGAAATATTGCCACAAAAGATTTTTCTAATATAATTACAAGTTACTATAACTTAGCATTAATAAGTAAACTGTAAAAAAGACAAAAAATGAGGGTTGGTTTTTAAACTGAAAGATACCTCATCTCCCATTTGTGGTACAAATGGACATCTGCGAGGAACAGTATCTGTAATCCATACTGAAGGCAACCATTCTTCTAATGTCAAGCCATTTTCAGTCAGTTCTCCAACAGCCAATCTCTAGAGAATGTTCATAAAATCTGAAGTGAGTAGGATCATCATTAAGGTACTTGTACATAAAACATCTAGTGTAATTTCATGAAACATCAACTCTTCAATATAAAAGGAATACCTTTTATATTTTGAATACCTCAAAAAATACTCCATAACAGGGATATTTAAAATAAGCAATCTTTCCCCATCAAGAACACACTTTAAAAAAAAAACAAAAACTGAACAATTATTTACAAACTGATATCCTTGAAATTAAAAAAAAGTTAACCACTGCAGTAATGAAGAAAACAGAGTTGACATTAAGGCCATTTCTTGACCTAAATTTATGATACACAATGCTGAGAACACAATACTTATTCCCTAGAGAAATGCTAGAGAAGATTTTAAATTGCACTAAAAAATACTGTGAACCTTTTTTTTTTTTTTAAAAAAATATAGGGTGTGAAATGAATCAGTTGTCTTGATTAAACAAGCCTAAATACACAAGGCATTATCTTAATTTTTAGATGTATTTTTTAAAAAAATTACATGTTTATTAATAAATGAATGTTTAATTTATTCCATCTATACAAATGCTCATTTTAAAAAGAAAATAAAATTAAGGTACTTTAACAGCATTGAGACTGCATGGAAAAATACCAGAGAATCTTACAAAGGAACCTTAGTAATCGTAAAATTCCAGTTTTATACCCCATGCAGTTATCCCTTTCATAGTCTACCTAACAATTAGTTATCTGTTTGAAAAGAATTCACCATCTATCAAGATAATCAACTGAATTTTGTAATAGCTCTAGTCAAAACCTTTTTGCACTAGTTCCAGTTCTGCTCTCTGAAGCAACAAGTAACAAATCTATTCAGCGTAATAGGTTAGTACATCTCCATTTAGTCTCTATTTCTCTAAGTTAATTATGGACATCTTCTCATATGATATGGCTTCTAGATCCTTTGATCACCCCTCTGGATGTAGCTTATTTGGTAGGCCAGAACTGTACAAAATATTGTAAATGTAGCCTGAGAAGACAGCATAAAGAGACTACAAGATGTTTATAGAGATAAAAGAAGAATCTAGTTTTAATCTAATTTTCCACAATTTTTTCCTACTACTAAATGGATCTCAATAGCCATTCTCTAAACATGAACTAGACCTTACTGCCTTCATACACCTTTATTTTTACTATCATTTTCTACAAGTAGAATGCTCTTCCCATATAGCTCTACTCACTGAAGGCTTTAAACTATAAGCTCATATTTAAAGCCCAATTTAATTTTACCCTTTCCTTGAAGATTTCCTTAGCCACATCAAGTCAGTTAGGATCTTTCTCCTACAAACTCTCACTGAAATTTATATTTTTATTATGAAGCCGGATGTCATCTCCTTCACTGTAATTTCCTTGAAGGCAGGGAATTGCTTATTCATTTTTGTATAAGTAAATACTTTTGCATAAGTAATTTTCTATTTGTAGGATCAAATAAGATATTCATGAAGTGCTTATCACATAGTAAGTGCTTAATAAATCCTTCTTCCCTTCCCTATTTGTATAAAACTTGGTACTTCCTGGATCTATGAATCCATCAATATGAATATTCCTTTTGGACCCTTCTATTGACAAAGATGGTAACTGATAATTTCTAGACTGACATGAAAATTGCTGTGGCTAAAAAATACAACATCATGATGATGAAGTCTGATACTGGATAGCTTTGTCCTAGGAAAACTGACATGAAGTCCTTTGGTAGGCCAAGACTGGAAAAATTTCCAGCCTAAGAGGATCTGATAGAGCTTGTACTCAACTGGAATAGCCCTTTGAGAACCCAAGGTCACCTAAAGTGACCTTGAGAGTCTTTTAATCTGTGACTATAGCTCTATCAAAGGAAAGATATAAAGCTAGCTTGGCACTACTTCCTAGAAAGGTTATGTTGAATTTTGGGATCAATGCATTTTCTAAATGCTCAAAACTTTCTGGTTAATAACCTATTTTTGACTTCTGCCAGACATCCACATCAAACTTGCAAAAAAAAAGTATTTTTTGTATTTGTAGTTTCTAGAACCAACCTTTTATCAGAAAACCAGGAAACTGGTACAACTTAATATTTTTAGCATCTTTTGCATTCTCTATGATTTCTCAAAAGATTTTGAACAGTAGCTGAGATTTTATCTGAAAAATAATATTTTAGCAAATAATTAGTCTGAAGGGGAGCTCAAAGCAAGACAGTATTTTGTTATCTCCTCTTCATCTATAATGGGCTACAATGTCTACTTTATATTTTGTTCTTTTCATTCCAGTTTATGAAGACCATTCTTGATGATAGAGAAGATGGAAACAAAATAGCAGCTGAAGAGTTCTACTTTCATTCTGTGATGTCATCTGGTAACATCTTTGCAATCACTTCTATGTTTTACCTTCCTTTGTATATATCCAGTTCCTAGCACAATGCCTTCCAGAATGTAGTTCTTTGAACCTGCCATGAGTAGTTTTCATTGTCTCTCTTTTTATCACGGTTTTTATCTTTTCATCAGCTATTTTTGTTCTGCCCTTTCTGGAGATGCAGTTTAGTGTTTATAGTGAACTAACCTTGAAACTAAGAAATCAAGGTTCAAGTCCCACCCTGACATATACTCCTGTGTCACCTCTGGCATGTCATTTCACCCCTCAGTACTGAAATCAACTCTTGAAGTACAATCACAGGTCTAGTCTCAATCTCTTTCCAAACCCTTACTAACTGAAAGAAATAAAGGCACTGAACCACCAATGAGACAATCAAATGTCATGATTTGAAGTTTGCAAATAAAGATGAAGGGGAAGAAAGACTAATTTTCAAGTTAGATCAAAGACTAAAGTATGGACCCTCTTCTTATACCATAATGCTTAACACACCAATAACTATTTTCAAAATGATCTGTTACAATATTGTTGGCCAGAACTGGTTCTTGCCAGTTTGTTCAAGTTTGAAACCTGTTTATGGATAAAACACAAAATTCTTTGTTTTGTCGATCAAAGCCCTTCAAAACTTATTGCCACCACCCCCTTTAATCCCCCTCACACCTTTTCCAATTTTCTTACACCTTTACTATCCCTACATGTACTGTTCAATCCAATAACATTGGTATCCTCATAGTCTTCACACAAGACACTTATCTCTCAGTCTCAAACTGACCCCTGTTAAAAGCCTTAACTTGAAAAGGCCAAAGTCCCCTATTGCAACCTGGACCTCTCCATTTGTCCTCATCCTTATCTGTCTGCTGGACTCAGATGGCTCTGGAGGAAAAAGTGAGGCTGACGGCTTTACACTTCAATCCAATTCACTTGCATTGTCATGGCATCATTTCCCTGAGGTCACGGTTCTTTTAGAGAATGAAGGGCAAACTGCAGCAGCAGCAGCATCTTTCCAGCTCCAGGCATTTTCTGACTATTACCCATGCCTGAAATGCTTCTTATCTTTGTCTGCCTTCCATTAAGTCCCAAGTACAATTCCATTTTCTACAGGAAGCTGCTCCCAATCCCTCTTATTTATAGTGCCTATTCCTTTTAAATTAGTTCCCATTTTTCCCATAGATAGTTGATATATACTTGTTTCTTACATTAGATCATGCCCTACATTTTAGGG
Source organism: Bettongia penicillata ogilbyi (assembly GCA_023548195.1). Classification (NCBI taxonomy): domain Eukaryota; kingdom Metazoa; phylum Chordata; class Mammalia; order Diprotodontia; family Potoroidae; genus Bettongia; species Bettongia penicillata. The sequence continues at coordinate 517,170 of JAJHZJ010000535.1, forward strand.
CAGGGATTATCTTTTGCCTCTTTTTTTATCTCCAGTGCCTAGAACAGTGTCTGGCATATAGAAGGCTCTTAATAAATGTTTATTGACTTTCTGAAAGTAAAATGAAATCAGATGGAACTTATTAAATGAACTTCAGCAAAAATTTCTGCATAACTGGTGGAAGGAGTTAAGAAATATGTAGAATAATTTAGTATGCCCAGTCAATGATGAATTTTTCGATTTAATTATATTTTTGAGATTCTACTTCTTCAGTTATGAAGGAGACATAGGCATGTTTGTAGGCAGTAGACAGGCAATAATTGAAGATTAATGAGAAAATGCTAACGATAGATGGATCAACTGAATCCATCAACTGGAGAATGTGAGATGGATCGGGATCATTTTTATTTGAATAACAGTTTATTTGCCTTGGCAAGGAGAAGATATATGTCCTCATGTAATCCAAAAATGAAGAGACAAGTAGCATGACATATCTGAGTGATGTGTGGTAAGGAGGGACCTCTGTGAATGGCCCCAAATTTTTCACAGAAATGACACAATATTCTCAGCTGAGAAAGTGGGAACTGCGGAAGGTATGATGAAAGGTTGGGAAAGGGTTAGAGAGTAAGCAAAGGAGAAAGGAAAAGATCATCTTGGTACAGTGAGGATCAGTTTAGATTATGAAACAAACTTGCCGTGGGCTCAGTTAGCAAAGTTTTGCTGTTTTCTCTAGTTCTGTTCAATAGCACATTCACAGGAACAAAAGCAGTAAATGGCTGTAATAATCTAAAGCTGGGGTTTGTCAGTCCAAGAGCTCTGATACGTTAGAAGGGTAAAGTACCTGAGGACAAGGTGGATCTGAATTGGTTAACCTAGGGATCAACATGGGGATGGGAAGTGTAGCCAGTGTATGAGTAATGGCTGACAAAACTTAAAAGAATTGGAGATTTTGGTGAAGACAAAAACCAGGATTTGGAGTTGCAAGACAGAGGGAGAGGTAGAATGACAACACGTGATAATCAGAGAAAGGAATTTCAGAGATAATACTTATGGTGGGATAGAGGTGGAAGTCACAGGAAAGGAGAGGGTAAGTAAGATGTTTCAAAAATTAGTAACATGTACCTTGAAATCTCATATTACAAAGGGCAGAAGTTGGGGAGGAGAGAAATATTGCACTGCCAGGCAGTGAACTTTCTGAATAAAGAAGGGGGAGGAGGGTCAATAAATACCTACTAGAATTCTGATATGGAGTATATTAATCTTAAAGAAGTAAGTTATTGAGTGATGCTGGTAGAGGAAGAGGCTAGAAGTAGCAATGGAAAATGAGAAGTAATCCAACTCCTCCACTAGAAGTCAAGAGTATGAGTGAAATTGTTACCAGTACTGGAAAAGGTGCCCAGGAAGTCTGTGTATAATGAGGAGAGACTCATGTCTCAGTGAGTGAAAAAAGCTAGCAAAATAAGAAAAAGCATAAAATTAAATATATATTGTTCCCCATGGAACAAACACATTCCAGAGAGCACAATGGAAGCATTGTTTCATTTAGAATAGGAGCTTGCAAAATTCCAAAAATGCACTAGAAAGCACAATGATAAAGAAAACCAAAGAAAATCACACATCAATTCCTCCATCCAATACAGAACTGCCAAAAATGATTGCCAGAATCCTGTGGAAGTACTGAGCTGAGAAAAGACAGGGTAAGTGGAGTACATAATAGCTGAGTCCCACAGTAGGACAGAGTCAGAGTAATCTGATTCAACATCTAGGCAATCTGAGTCTAAACGAGGCCCAGCCCTGGGCAAAAATTAAGGCCAAGCAATTACAGTGCATGGTGGGATCTAGTCCTAGTCATCAAAATGAACTGATAAAATTAAGAACTGAATTTTGGGAAAACTAGCAAAAAAAATTAACTAATCTGATTAATAAAAAGAGAGGAAAATCAAATTGTTACTACAAAATAACCAAGGATAAGTCACAAAACTTGAAGGGGAAATAAAGGAGACTAATTTTGCTTAATTATATGCCAATAAAACCTATAATTCATATGTAAAGGTTTAATACCTACCAAAATATAAAATTCTCAGATCAGCATAAGAAAAAATAGACTATTTAAACACAGTATCAGAAAAAGTGATTTTTGTAGCATAAAGAAACTCTTTTCCTCTTTCCCCTCCAAATCATCCAAGATCAGACAGATTTACATATGATTTCAAATATTCTATTAATAATGCATTTCATTATTTCAGAAACTATTTGAAAAAACAATAGCAAAAAGTAATGCTATCAAATTCCTTATTATATGATGTAAATATGGTCTCAATCCCTAATCCTGAGAGTTAAAAGAGAAAGATTTCGCCAATATCCTTAGTGAATTATAGTATATGTATTTAAAAAAAAATACTAACAAAGAGACTGAGACAACATATTAAAAATATCATATAATATAACCAGGGTGTGTTTGTACCCGGAATACAGAGTTAGTTCATTATGAAGAAAAACAAGAAGACATCAGGACACATTAATAGAAACCATGATTATATTAATATATGATGAAAAGATTTGACAATACTGAACACATCCAATGCCAATTTCAGTTAAAAGCACCTGAATTAATAGGAATAAACAGATTTTCCTTTAACATGTTAAGTAGTGTCTATCTAAAACCTAAAGCTAGCATTATATGTAATAGAAAAAAGTTGTTAAAGGTTTTCCCAATTGGATGAAGAGTAAAGCCAAGTGTCTACATAATCACTACGTAATAGTCCTGGAAATGCCTGCTGTAGCAATAAGAAAACAAAATAGAGCGAGTAAAAAAACCAAAAACTTTCATTTTTTATGATGATCTACCCAAAGAAAGTTAAAAGAATAAACAATTTTTTAAAAAAAAATTTTAAAATTAAAACTTCAGGAGCAGCTAGGACCAAAGTTCAAACTCAGCCTCAGACACTTGACACTTACTAGCTTGTGTGACTTTAGGCAAGTCACTTAACCCCAAATGCCTTGCCTTTGTCGCACCCCCTACAAACCCCGCCTCTCCCCCTACAAAATTTCAGCAAAGTTACAGGACAAAAAAAAAAAAATCCACCTACATCACAAACCAACAAAACTCAGAAAGATACCAGAGACTCTTAAAATATCAGAAGGCTATCTACCAACAGATACATGAAAATCATATGAATTATAGCTAACTACAAAAAACTCTTTACAGAAATAAACAGACCTAAATAATTGAAAAAATATTTATTGCTTATGGGTTGGTCTAGCCAAAACAATAAAAATGACAATACTATCTACATTAATTTACCTATTCAAGTCGTACTGAACAAACTACTACAGGATTATTAACATCTCAAACATTTACTAAGGTAAGTTCCAAGGGGAAATAAAACATACATAAAGGGTGACACCATAAACAAATCAATGGAGCAAGGGAGAAATTACATTTCAGATCTATGAATAAGGGAAGAGTTCATTACCAAATAGGTTACAAGAGGATGAGAAGATAAAGTGGGTATCACAATAAATTTAAAAGGGCCACGTGACCTTAATATTAAAGATCATACCATTAAAAATACTAGAAGAGAATTAGACTATGGGTAGGAATTGTATTTATTCTTTACTAAACACAAGATGGAGGCAATTATAAAAAGATAATTTTGATTATATGAAAAGCTTCTCTAAAAAGGAAAATGGTCAAATTAGAGAAATTCTTCATGTTACATGCATATATCCAAGATATGTAAACTAACAAGACTATGTGATCAAAGATATTTCCCAATGAGGAAGTACCTAAGGATCTGAACATACATGTTTCAAAACAACCATGTAAAAGAATGATCTGAATTACTAGTATTAAGAAACAATCTTGAGATTTCACCTCACATTCAACAACTGACAAACATAATGAAAGACAGAAATAAACAATGTGGGAGAGGTTGTAGGAAGATAGGCACCCCAACTTATTGGTGGTGGCATTATGAATACAATAATTTTTGAAAACTATTTGCTATTGTGGAAATAAAGTGGGTAAAATGTCTATTGTTTTACCTAGAGATTCCATTGGTACATATATACCACCAGTAACTTGTAAGAATGCTGTTGAGGCATCTTTTTTTAAAAATGCAGAGAACAGAAGGTAAGGAAGAAAGCACAGACAAATGGAATGCTTTTGAAAGTTACTGAATTTAGGCTCAATTTAGTATATACTTAAAAAAGAAAATTACACAACTTATTGCATATTGACATACCATTTTCTTTTTTCTGATCTACTACACACAAATGCTCATTTTAGTTATCTGTTCAACTCAAAATGATATAATCCTACTCAGGATTGTTCTGTGTATCTTTACACACACACACGTGTGTGCACACACACACTTACATACGAACATATTGTCCCACCCTGGATTTGGCCATCCTGAGGGCAGAAGCACATCATTTTTGTCTTTGTATTCCTAGTGCCCCTCACACAGTGGGTTATTTATTAACTGACTGCTGATTAGTGGAATAAAGAAAGTTTATATAGACAACAGAAGAGTTGGTGAACTAAAAAATGAACATAAAGTGGAGAACAAATCTGAAAACAAAATATTCAGTTTGACTTCTAGTTCGATTAGGAACTAGTATTTTCTAAGTAGGGTTTATGTCATTTTGGAAATGTTTCAAGGATGGTCTCAAAACAAATCATCCATTTTCTAAGGACCAGCACAGGAAATCTCATCAATCACAAACAAGATTTTTGTTTAAGGGACCAAGCCTGATGATAAATTCTTTGGCTATATATATGAAACAAAAATAAATAAAAGTATTTTTTCTTAGTTGTCTATATATCTTGAATACTAAGGCTTATCAAAGGAATTTAACATAAGGAAATTTGTTTTTAAATTTATGGGGGGGGGAAGGATTATGGGGAGTTTCTCATCTCAATGCCTTTTTATAGGTCACCAAACAGCTAGAGGTGGCTGGAAACAGGAGAGGCCTCAGGCAGGTGCTTGCTTGTTAACGTAAGGTACTTTAAGAGACAGAGATTAGAAGTGAACACACACTAGGCAAAGAGGGAGACAGTGAACTATGATGACAAATATACTGGAAAAGATAGCTCTACAAAAGGATATACAGAAACTTCAGGGACTACATGATAAATGCAAAGCTAGAAGAAAACAAATGAGAAAAAAATATAGCATGTTAAAAGCCCCAACCTGACCTGATGAGTTATTGATAATGAAAAGAGAAAACAGATGCAGAAAAAGGAAATAAAAACCTGATTATAACTATTTCATACAAAAATTTACCTCGTATAGATCACTGATTGAAATTAGTTTCTCAAAAGACTAACTGCTTTAGATCATCAAAAACTTGCTTTACCTGTCAAATGGATGAGAGCTAAGGGCAATACATACTCAAAATATAAACTTGCTTATAAAATATTCCTGAGGACAGTTAAAAAAAACTATAGCTTCATAAAATAGTCAGAAACGGTGGAACGAAGAATTAACTTAAGTCTGGCAAAAAATCCAAATCAGTCTGAGGTAGAGATGACAATTTTGAGGGTGTTGAGACACTGACAGTCAAAAAATAAAAAAAAATAAAAGAACGCATAAAAGAAGATGCCAAACAGTGATAAGAGAAATATAAGACTGCACAAAGGAAAACCAAGAGACCATCAACAGCTATCAACCAATATGCTCAAATCGAGGTAAAAATTTTGTGAAAATGCTCTGGCATCTTTGGTGAATGCATTAAAAAGCAACAGGCAGGCTTTTGCAAGCAATACTGCATAGCTTTCGCTCCAAATCTTAATCAACACACTACTGTATGAAAGATGCAGAGAACAGTGATTGAAATATGAGCTCATTTTTGTCAACAGGGTTTCCTATGCTTATGACAAAATAACAAAATTCATTGCAATATATGTCAGAGGTAATGCTGTTTAACAGCCTATTTTGGTCACTGATTTCATCAAGTGAAGCATAAATCAGAAAACATATATTGGGTATTACAAACTTTTAATCCTTGTTGAACATGGTCTTGCTAGTGGTTGTATGTATTACCATTTGGTACCTGAAACAAACTGAAGAAGACTTATTAGTATTTTGTATTTGTTACTATATCAATCAAGCATAGTTATATTCTCTGGAGTCACACAGAATAAATTTTTATGCTTCATATACAGTCTTGGTGGACTATAACACTTCACTTATCTTAAATTAATGTTCATTTCTTTCCTAACACTTTTGTTTGCCTGACTTAATATAGTAACAAATATGTTAGAGGTAATCTTGCTTAATAACCTATTTTGATCATTGAAATCATCAAGTGAGGCATAAATCAGAAAATGGAGGAGAAGAAAGTGAAGTTGGTAACCTCCCTCACTCAAATCAAAGTTAACTGCAAATCATGTCACCATCTTGATGTCATAGTCCTCTTTGAGAACGAAGGACAAACACAACAACAAATCACAAAATGCCATCATCATAAAAGAGACCCAGATGAATTCAAATTTAAGGGATTTCCTATGTATGGTGAAGTTATCCAGATAGTCCTATTTACATAAAACATTGGCAGATGATTAAGCTCCAGAATACTGAAATGCCTCCTATATAAGACTGAGAATCATTCAAGAGTTCAGCCTAGCTTTACACATAAGAAAAAGTAAATGGATAAAGTATATGACTGAATGAATAAATCATGCATTTATTAAAAGAGCTTAATAAGTGCAAAGTGCTGGGGATATAAATAGAAAAGTATGACAATCCCTGATCTGAAGGCACTCACTTTCCAATGGGAGAGATAATATCAGAAAAGTTTCAGCTTCAAGTAACAATACACACATACACACACACACACATAATTATAACTACATATAACTATATATGAATGCGCGCATGCATATGTGTGTGTGTGTGTGTGTGTGTGTAAGATTATATGCTGGCAACAAGGCACAGTGAAAAGAGAGCTGGCCTTGGAGTCAGAAAAACCTGAATCAAGTCCTACCTCTGATATATTCTGGCTGTAGGAAGCTGGGTAAGTCACTTAAGCTCTCAGTGTCCCAGGCAACTCTTACAATATAAATCGAAGAGCATTAGTAGTTCCTTATACCAAGAAAATAAATACAGTCCAATCCTCCCTCCCTGCCACCTCTCAAAACAGAAACTTGAAATTGCAAAAGATGAAATGATCACACGATAAGAACTAGAAAAAACAATGATAAGAAAATCAACACAGAGGCAAAAAAGGACAAGACTCTCAAAGGAAATAGTAAAAATAAGTAAGAATGAATGGGGACTCGTAATGGCAGGACTCAAAAGTATTACTATAAAGCAATAATTCTCAAAAAACTATGGTTAAAAATATAAAGATTAGTCAGTGGAACATATTAGCTACATAACATACACAAGGAAGTATATTTAGTACCCTAGTATTCAATAGGTACAAAGATGCCAGCTACTGGGATCTGAAAAAAATTGTTGGGAAAATTGTACAGCAGTATAAAGAAATAAGATTTAGATTTATACCTTATACCAAGAAAAGCTCCAAATGGGTGTACAACTAAGATATAAAAGGTTATATATATCATAAAAAATATTTTAAAAATTACACAGAAAAAGGATAAAAGATAAAAATAGATAATTTTGATGGTATAAAATTAAATTTATTGTACCAACAAAATCTAATAAAGCTGTGATTAAAGACAAATAATTGGGGGAAAAATCTTTGTATCAAGTTTCTCTGATAAAGGTTGTATTCACCAAGTTAAATAAGGAACTGATTCAAATTTATATGAAAAGCCATTCCCAACTTCATAAATGGACTAAACACATATGAAGAGGTAATTTTGAAGGAGATGATAATGTTAATAGCTAGTTGTCTATACAATGCTTTAAGGATTGAGAAGAGGTTTAAAAATATTCTAATTTTCATGCTATTATTACTCTCATTGTACAGATGAGGAAAGTGAAGCAGATAGAGATAAAGTGATTTGCACAGGGTCACAAAGCTGTTAAGTATCTAAGGCTGGATTTCAACACCCAGGTCTTCCTGACTCCTGTTCCAGAACTCTATCCACAGTGCCACCTGATTGCCTTGGGATTTCCATAGACATATGAAAAAAATGCTTCAAACTACTACTAATTAGAGAAATGAAATTCTGAGATCTCATCTCACACCAATCAGAGAATGGGAAAATGACAACATTAGTGTCATAAAATAAGACATTTTGAAGATTTTTAAATAAACTAATGATTAATGAAATGAGCAGATCCAGGAAAATAGTTTAGGTACAATAAAAACACTGTAAAGACAAATAGTTTTGAAAGCTATAAGAACAATGATTGATAAAATGACCATCAAGAATTCCAGAGGCCTGATGGTATAACATTATCCACCTTTTCTGAGCAAAGTACATATGTATACACACACACACACACACACACACACACACACACACAACCTACAAGCAGACAATGAAGGAATTTATTTTGTTTGACTATGCATATTTGTTAAAGGATTATTTTCTTCTTTTGTCTTTAATGCAAAAGGAGTGTAGAAAGAAAATAAATGTGTAAATTAAAACAAATTAAAATAGGTTGGAAAGGGAGGGCTACAGCTGTGGAATATCGTATGCATTTTCAGATATGGTTAACTCCATGATTCCATGACTTGGGACCATTTAACATGTTTGGAAAATACTGATACTTGTTCACTGCCAAGGACGTTGGTCTTGGGTCTTCAACAGAAGTGGGTGTAGCACACACTTGTCAGACTGTACTTCTACAGGAACTGCTTCTCAGAATGATGATTGTAGAAACTGGGGCTGGAAGCATTGCTATTCCAAAAAAGCTCTTGGGTTCAAAATTCTGGGCTCGCTCTCTCCCTCAAGAGGCTAACAAGGTGAAGATCGCCAAAGTGGCAGTAGTGATTTAACTTGCCTAGCACGTGATGCCTCTTTTCTCTTCTGCAGGGTGTGTTGCTACTTTAGCTAGACTGGCCTGCCTGCCTTTTGAACAGGGAGAATAACTGTACCTACCTCCCAGGGTTATTGTGAGGATAAAACGAGGTAACATTTGTATTGCACTTTGAAAATTATAAAAGCTAGTTATTTACAAAGACAGCTAGATGATGAAAGTTGATGGTGCTGGACGTGAAATCAGAAACATCTTAATTCAAATTCTGTCTCAGACTCTTACTAGCTCTATGACCAATAAAGTCACTTACTCTCTGCCTGCCTCACTTTCCTTATTTGTAAAAATGAACATAAAAGCACTTGTCTCTCAAGGCTGTTGTGAAGATCAAAAGAGAATATTTATAAAAGGCTCTGCAAATCATAGAGGCTCTCCATAAATGTGAGCTACTAATTTTATTTTAAAAAAACACAAGCCTCCAATAAAAATAATCATGTTTCTCTAGAAATACAATGAAAATATCACATCATTTTGATGCTTACTCTGGTACTAACCTTTTGCTTTCTCTCTTTGGGCTTCTTTTTCTTTGGTGATGTTGGTCCATCTTTTTCTTCATTTCCTTTTTTCCTTTCTTTTTTAATTTGTTTTTGCTTCTGCTTTTCAGATTCTTCTTCATCCTCTGAACTGCTTTCTGCTTTCTTTAGTTTATGTTTAGGAATTTTCTTTGGTGGCTGCAGGTTAATTCCTGCATCAGCTGTCCAATCAGAGTAATCACTAGAATAATCACTACAGACAAAAAAAAAAATTCTTAAGCCTGTTTCTTTGATATTAAAATAATGAATGAAAAGTAATGAGAGAAAAACAATACAGAATTATTAGACACACTAAGATATTTCAACACATCAACTTTCTAAAATATTGTGCTTACTAAACATTTCAAATTACCATGAACAGGAAGAAAAAACTGAAATTTCCCTTTCATAAAGGTACATAATAAAGAGGTGACATAAGAGATAGTTAATACTATTTATAATTGCCATTTTCCAAATTCTGAAAAATAATAAACCTCCTAAATTAGTTAAAAAGAATCACCATAAGTTTTTCTTTGATATTAAGGAATGGAATCTATAGGTTTCTAAGCAATGAGTATGTCTTAATAGCATATTGGTATCATACTAATGTGGTATAAGGCAATGTATATATAAGAAATATGTAAGGCAAAAAAGAAGGTTGGTTGGTCATTCATAACAGGGATAACTAATGGATTAATGCTATCCCTCCCAATACTAAGATATGGACCCCCAATACATGGGTTCACTCTTATTAGTGGGCTTCCAGGAGGATATGGACCAAAGATACATAGGACAGACAAGCCTACATTGGTTGTGACCTATACTGTTGGCAGGAATATACACCAATGAGATCACAGATGCACTCTGAATATCTGAGTCATACTTATGAGAAATACAGTGAGTAAACACATATATTGTATAAATGTAGAGCAGCATGAGTGGAAGAAAATATCTGTTTTTGGTCACTGGTTTGGGAGTTAAAGAGTTCGGTAACTCTGAAATTGCTACTACCCTCTAAGTCATAGGACATTTTAAAGCCCCTGCTACCATGGGAGGAACCACTGTGGAACATTAATGGCATTATCAGCTAATGTGGGATGTTCCCAGCAGTGAGGCAAAGAACTAGTATATTAGCTAATCTTTTTGAAGTACAGTAGTACATTTGGGTAATTGAAGTGCTCATCATTCTCATATATATCCCCTCCGACAAGCTCACAATCTGCTTTCTTGAATGCCTCATCTATTTCTCTATCTAAATAATGTAGCCACCACTACTTTTGTTTCTAATGTCACTGAATTTCACCCACGTTCTACACTATATTCCTGATATTCTATCTAGTTCTTTCACAAATGTATCTTAACATACAATCTTGAAAAGGTATAATGAAATTTTCAATTTTCTTTTGTTTGTACTGAAACGCCAAGTAACGTGAGCAATTCTACATACATAGTAGACTAGGTTTGTGAATGAAAGAGCAAATTTATGAACAAAACATATTGAATTCATTATGTAACTTAGGGCTTTCTTCTGTTCTCGTCTTTTAATTTTTTTTCCATAAAAAATTTTTTTTTGACAACCCCATCCCTTACTTCCTTCCATCTCCCATCTTACAGCAAAGATGCTGATTTATACTGATGAAGAAAGTTTCCACCCTGACTTCCCTACCCAATATAATTACAGGTCTGGACTAATCTACTGGCACTTGGACTCTGGCCCTCATCCCCTTTACCTCTTCTTTTTTTTTCAAGTAAGTTTTACCTTTCCAGAGTCATATTCTAGTCGTGAGTCCTATTCCATCAATGTTCCATTAATACTTATAACTGACAATAAAGCTTTATAAAAATAAAAATCTAGTCATTTACCTTGAACTGCCATCACTGTGCCATGCTCTCTCTTCATCTTCTGAGGTTCCACCACTGACAGCAACTATTTCACCTTCCTAATAAAGAGATATTTAATATATTTTTATTGCACATCTCTGCAAAAATTATCATAAAATCTGGAGATATTAACATTAAGGAATTCTCATTACATAAACTATTTTATTAATATATGACATAAAACAGGTCTTATTCTCATAATAAACAATTTCTGAGTCACACTAAAGTTCAGAGAGATATATAGTTTTCCTGCTATTATTATTTTCAAAGGACTATGAAGATGTGTAGAGATATTTTATTTCTGATTCCCTTCAAACTTATTTGAGAAAAATATCTTTCAGAAATTAATAATATTTTGTGAGCAACTATTTAATGTAATCTTCACTTTTCTCTGTCTAGTTAGAGGGCCTGAAAAAAGGATTATAACTCTATTCTACTGATACTACTGAACTAATTTCATTTAATAGAAATATAAAAAACCCATGTATTTATCTGTACATTTCTAATCTTAATAGTCTTAGAATTGAAGATTTATAGCTAAATCTTAAACTGCTACACAAAAATATAGTTAAAAATCCTGGAAAATTTTGGCTTAACATTTAGAACTCAAAAAAATGGACATTTTTATAAGTGACAAATGCAGAAAACTAATAGTTCACTCTCAGATTTATGGTGGGCAAAGCAATTTCCTGATTTAGAGCTATAATTCTTTTAATACATTATTAAGTACTGAATTATGTTATGGTTTTATATCTGAAGACATCATTTAAATTGCATCAATCAATAGGAATATTCGTTCTTCCATCTCTATTCTTCAAAGGATGAATGTCAGGTAAGCTAAAAGCAACTCTGTCTCAGCCTTCTGTATGAGTGACATTAAACTGAAATGTGCTCCTTGACCAATCACTAGAGTACATTTTAATAACTTATTCATTGATATAATTTAGAGGGTACTGTTACTTTTTTTTTTGTTCCTATGACAGTATCTAAAATAAATTAAACCCTTACTTGCTATGAGTGGATTATTAGTAAAGCCTCAAAAATTATGATACTTAAATAAATGCCCATTAACACTTTCAAAAATTATTGCCCTCCTCTGATTACCTACATGGGCACAAAAATGACAGTATCAGAAATCATCTAGAAAGCACTATTTTCTGAATCAATTCACATCCTGTTGTCAAATCTTTTTGTTTTGAATTTCAAAAAATCTCTTGTATAAATACTCTCTATTCACAAAGTCGCCATACTGGTACAGGCCCTTATCACTCTTGTATTATATTCATAGTTACTTGGATTCTTGCAGTAACTTTGTAATTGGTCTGTCTCAAATCTCTCTTTACTCCAATCCCTGTTCTTCACTTAGTTGCCACAGTGATTTCCTAAATCCTAGGTCTGACCATATGTCACCCTCCAACTCAACAAATTTCAGTGGCTCCCTGACTTCCAGAATAGATTGTAATATACTCTATTTAGTATTTGAAGCCTCAAAACCTGACTCCTTTTCCCCCTTTCAGTCTTTTTACACTTGATTTCTCTCTACATATTCTAAGATCCAGCTATAATAGTCTACTTGTTCCACCCCACTGCCACACATTCCATTCCATCTATTTGCTATGTATTTGCAGTGGCAATGTTCCCCATTCATAGGGAGCCCTCTTTCCTTACCCTCAACTGCTAGCTTCCTTGGCTTCCTGAGATATTTTAAATCCAATCTTCTGAAGGAAACCTTCCCCACCTTTTCCCTAGCTTCTAGTCTATTTCCCATTACCTTACATTTACAACGCATATTATCTTGTATATCCATGGGTTTTTGCACATTGTCCTCCTTATCAGCATGGGAGCTTATAGAGAACAGTGATCAAGTTTTTATTTTTCTTTGCATCTCTAGCACTTATCACTATGCCTGGCACACAGTAAGTACTTATTAAAATGTTCATTAGGGTGTCACAAATTGAAAGGGAATATTTGTTTTTCTAGGCCCCATGGGCACAGATCAAGAAGTTACAGGTAGAACTTTCAGGGATTGGAACTTATACATAATGTAAGCAGAAGCTTCCTAAGAATTACTTATCCAAAAGTAGAAATGTTTCCCTTGTGAGGAAATAGATTTATCTTCACTGGACATCTCTAAGCCTAGGTTAGAATACTACTTACTTGCTGGCTAAGTTACAGAGGGAATTTTAAATCCTGTATAGGCTTACCTAGAAAGACTCTGAGATGGCTATCAATGTTACACATTTTTGATTTTTACTTAAAATGAAATAGAAAATTAAGGATTAATTTTTACAGCATACTTCTATAATGCCTGTTTTTTCCCCTCAAAATACAATTTAATACAAGTAAAAATCTGGTGCTACAAAATTGACAAGGTATAATTTTAATGTTTCCCCACGTATGAATTGTTTAGGAAGGAAAATTTATTATAAAAACTAGCTTTATAAAAATATACCCTTTGTATTACCAATATCCAGACAGTAAGCCTTATTAGATTAAACCTTATAGTTGGTTCAGTAACTTCAGCATGTCTGATTCTTTGTGACACCATTTGGGGCTTTCTTGGCTAAGATACTAGAATAGTTTGCCATTTCTTTCTCCAGTTCATTTTACAGATGAGGAAACTGAGGCAAAAGGAGAGTTAAGTGATTTGCCCAAGGTCACACAGTTAGTAAATATCTGAGGCTGGATTTGAACTCAGATATTTCTGATTCTAGGTCTGACAATCTACTAAGCCATCTAACTGCTCTATATTAAACTTCACTTGTCCTGATAAATATTATATACTTTTTGTCTGTTAAATTATTGAAGTATTTTAGCTTATGTTATTCAGAATAGGAAAAAACAAACTGATTCCCATTCAAGTATACTAGATTAGACAAATTATTAGATCGTGTCATTTTCCATCTTGATGTCTTTTCAAATAAAATTAACCACTCATTAAGTACACAGACCATCAAAAAGTTTTAAATACATAGGAATAACAGTTTTCAAAACAATACAAATGTTTAATTATATGGAATGGGAATGATGGAAATGAAGAATGTGACATCTCCATTTCTGGGTTCACTTTGGCTTTCTTATTTTGGGAAATACTTTGCATGCATTAGACTTCTCTGAGAAATGGTAATAAGCAGAGTCAATGTTTTTAATTTCAGCCATTTCTTCAGAGTGAACAGGCTGTTTTAATAGGTAAAGATGGAGCACATTATGTCCATTATGACTTCCCCTTAATAAGGAATGATGCAGAATACGTATGAACTGTTTATGTCTACAGATTATGTTTGTTGGTGGCGTTTCAGTCGTGTTGATTCTTTGTGACCCCATCTGTGGTTTCCGTGGTAGCGATAATGGTTTGCCACTTCCTTGTCCAGCTAATTTTACAAATAAGGAATTGAGGCAAAGAGGGTTAAGTGACTTGCCCAGGATCACACAGTACTAAGTGTATAAGGATGGATATGAACTTATGGCCTCCTGACTCTAAACCCAGTGCTCTACCACTGTGTCACCTGCTGCCTCAAGAATTTTGTTATGTATTCTTAATTTTAAAAGAATATGGAAAGATGGTTTCTCTTAAATAAAAACTTTGTTCACCAATAATTATTTTTTAAATATGGGGCCTCCAATTGATATTTTTTTTCCGTGGAGGACTCTCAAAGTGACTGGACTTCTAAGATTAGATTACAGATTCTTAAGGAACTTTAACTTGAACAATTGGCTTAGAACAAAAGAGTCCAAGGGAGGGAGTAACGCAATAATTTTCTAATCAGCTTGTAAATATGTACCACATTTCTGTCTGGAATGTAGTAGGTAAGAGGAGACAAAAGGAATATTTTCTCTAAACTTAAAGGCAGACCTTTTCTCATTATCTGGCAGAACTTATAATTTTTTCCCTTGAAGGCATGTCCTTACTTTCATCTATAATTATAATTGATTAGACTCCACCCACCAACACAACTTTCTTAGTTTAAATAATCTTCCATAATTCCTACAAAAACCTGAAGACAAATCTCCTTATTTAACCTACATGTTTCCTTTGAAATAGTGCCTATATTTTTCTTTTTGATCTTATTTCTTTTTCTGTTCTTTCAATGAAATGTAACAAGTTACAGCAAGTCAAATAAAAAAATTGCAAATATATCTAAATTTAACACTTTAAGCATGAAAAATACACCTGTAATTCAACATAGGAACAATAAACTGTTATAGAGAAATCAGTTCATATTAGTATATAGATCTGGGATCTTACATCTGAAGAACTATTGCCATTTTCTAACTCTTCTGAGGGTCTTGCAGTTTCTTCCAAGGCAGATCTTGTACGGTAATTATGCTGATTAGTCTGTTGCTTTCTTGAGTCTCCAGGATCAAGTAAATGATCATGAGCATGATTCTTTAAAAAAAAAAAATAAGAAAATTTTTAAAAAGCTGATCAAATTTATTCATAATATCCAATTATATTTAATTTGACAACTTAAGTTTATAGATCAATAAATTACTTATATTGCTTTTAGTTACAGCAACTATAGGATCTCTATTGCGGCACTAGGTCAAAAGACTTAGCATATAAATGCACATAGAAAGTCACTGTCTGAAAGAGCAGTCATGCCAGAGAATAGCTATTAGCAGATGTTGGATTTACACACAAGTGATTTTGAAGGAGAGGATTTTAACAAAGACTTAGGAGTAAGCTGAAGTAAATGGCTTCAATTACTCAAAGTAGGACACTCCTCCTATAGGTCATAAAATTCTACAAACTTTAAAAGCAGCTAACCACTGGGGTATGAAGCAAGAAGCTGCAAGGAAATGCATACATTAAAGCCTAAGTCTTCAAATAATTTTAAGTTCTTCAATTATTACTCCCTAGAAATTGTAGAAAGGAGAATTTTTAGCTAGCTAAAAGGGAAAACTTCCTAACACTCACAGCTGTCCAAAAGTAGAATGAACTTTAGGAATACTGGGCTCTTCATTACCATGTATCTTCAAAGCAGAAGTTTGCAATAGAGCAGTGCTCCTTAACCAGAGGTTGGGGGGCTCTGTGAATTTGTTTGTTCTACTATTTTAATATCTATGTTTCAATATAACTGGTTTCTTTTGGAATGCTATGTATTCGATTTTATGGATTTAACAGCATTCTGAGAAAGGGTCCATCAGCTTTACTGGATTGCCAAAGTGAGTCCATGGCCAAAAGAAGAAAAAAAAAATTTAGAAACTCTTGCAATAGAGGGACACAAAGGCTATAAAGTTAATTCTTGTTCATAATCAAGTTGGACATGACATGGCTTATAACGTCCCCTCTAACTTTATTTTTTTGTGATTTTGTCCCATGATCACTATGTTTAATATGTATTCTTATAACCTGTATCAACTGAGCCGTTTTATCAATCAAGCGTAAGTTACATTCTCTGGAGTCACAAAATAAATTTTTATACTTCATGTATAGTCTTGGTGGACTATAACACTTTACTTGTCTTAAATTAATGTTAATTTCTTTCCTAACACTTTTGTTTTCCTGACTTAATATAGTAACAAATACAAAATACTAGTAAGTCTTCTTCAGTTTGTTTCAGGTACCAAATGGTAATACATACAAAAACTAGCAAGACCATGTTCAACAAGGATTAAAAGTTTGTAATACCCAATTTAAACAGAAGATTAAATTAACCATAAGACCCAATTTCCTCTGAGCATTATAATCAAGAATGAACTGTAAAAATGTTTTTGTAATGGTTTAGAGAAAATAGAATATATTTAGAGCCAATTGTTTTACATTGATAACAAAAAATTAATGAAGGCATCTAATACTTTTCCATTTAAACACAAAAATAAATATATAGGCAGAAAAAAATATACAAGCAGTAAGATTTTTATTCCAAGAAGTTACAGTTTTAGTTGAAACTGGTTGAAATTCAATTTGGAATCAAGGCAACTTCATGCAAATCAGCACAAGCGAATACTAACTAATCTTTTCCTACTCTTTAACATTTTAGTCACATCCAATTTTTTTTTTTACAACAGTGAGGAATACCCCAGATTTAGAGAGCAAAGTAAGAAGCTGCTAACAATGATGCTATATTGTCAATTATCAAAAATATAGTATTAATAATGATAAATCATTTGCTCTTACCAGCAGAAAATGGAGGATATTTCATGATAAAAGGCTTTATTTTTGCTCATTAATGTCCTGAAAAGTAGTATGTACTCAGCAATTTAAACATATATTTAATCTCATTTTACATTTCTCTATTTTACTTCATACTAAAATTTTTACTATGTTTTACAACAGATTTTTAAAAATAATTTACTTTTTTTAGGGTGAAATACCAAAAGACTTGGTTTTTCCCAAATGTCACATTGTGTAGATAGTTTAGTAGTATGATTATGTGGAAAAAAATGTTTTATACAAAATCATAATGTAACAAAAATTTCATTAACCTAGCCAAAATCAATATCTGAGCCATTTTTTCCCCAAAAAAAACTGCAATTCTGAAACAAGAAAGAATACCAGACTTGCTCACCAACTTTCAATTTTTTTCTTTCAAACAAGAAAGGTTCCATTGGTAAAGCTTATGTCAAGACTTAAATTTGGGGTACTAATTAGACATCTCCCAATCCTTAATCATCTAATTCTTACTGAAACAAGTAGATGTCAACTGGGTAATTTCAAAGAAACAAGTCTGAACAATCTACTGCATGTCCCACAAAATAAATTAGGATTTAGTAAGACTTAATAAAATTGTAAAATTTGAAGGATAGGAAAGATAGGTATATGCAATGTTTTGATTTATAAAAGTGATCAAAGAATACAGTCAATTACGTGTATTGACAAATATTATGCAATCTGGGCCAAGAAACTGAAAAGCCGAAGGATATAGAGAGAAAGGAGTAATTTGAAAAGTAAATAGACTGCTAAGAAGATGGTATTTGGACTTCCAGGTAAAGCCTTAAAATAATAAAGTGATGACAGATTTCTGCTCAGATAACTTTTTTTTTAAAAGCTGCTAACAATGTATTTGCTAGGTATCTCACAGGTCTAATCAAAAGGGCTTTATTTCAAAATGATCAGAGAGGGAGAAGATTGACTATGGCTACCCACCAAACTATATATCATACAGAGTAGCTAAAATAAAGAATAGAGGCAGTAGAAACAATTATTTAAGGAAGAACCAAATAATTAAACTAACTTAAAATGTCTATGCACCAATGCCCAAATGTTAAGGAACAAAATCAAGATAGAGAGGTTCTAAAACAAGAAAACAAAGCAGAGTATAGTTCAGGGGGTTAAGGAAGAGAGAAATAAAAACTTATTTAAATGGTGCAAGATTGGTAAAAGGGCTGGGATCATGGAATTAACACTGAGTATTTTAAAAAGGTACACTCATGTGAAGAAATCAAGGTATCAGAGGAGCTTAATTTGAGGTATAAAATTTTGGTAAAGATAAACTGAGGGAGAAACAAGTTATTCTGGTCATCTATAGACTATAGGTTGTTAAAATATGTCAACAGGCATGTAGATTTATTTTAGGGGACTTGTGAACTTGGATGGAAAAAAAAATTAGACCTTTATTTTCAAGTAACTTCTAACTGAAATGTAGCATTTCTTTCAGTACTTCATAAAAGTTATTGCAAGAAGGGGTTCAGAGGTTTCACCAGACTACCTAAGAAGACCATGAGACCCAAAAAAGATCCTGTGACAGATCACCTGAACAGAAAAGAGGAAACAGATATGGAAAACAGCTCTGGGGGAAAAGATCATTAACCTGCTATAAAAGCATGATATAGTAGTTATGGGAAGACTTGAATTACCCAGAAATTTGCTATAACTTTCTTTTGACAAAAACAGATCAGCTAATCATTTTCTGCCTTTTATTACTGATAGTTTCAGAAGGTGAGGAAATGACTAGGGGAAATTCTAATCTAAATCTTACACTCATTAATAAAAAATCTGGATGCTAGGGGTGGAAATAAGAACATTGGAAAGATATCACCATTCCCTCCTCAAGATCATGACAGAGAAGCAAAAAAAAAAAAAAAGGTAGTTACAGTCTAACATGTACCTCAGATTTGGGGAAAGTAGATGAAAGTAGATTTCAAAGGGTATAGTGGAATAGGATAGGAAGGATCCCACAGAATAAAATTCTATGGGAAAAGTTAAGTACACAAGGAATGGGAGATGCTCAGGAATGAAGTTCTTAAGACACAAAGCTAAACAATGTCAAGGAGGAAAAATAGGAGTCATTTAAACTGTTAATATTCCAAAGATCCATGCCTGGCTGCCCTTGTATTATTTAACATTTCTGTCAATGACTTAGATAATGACATAAATGGCATTTTATCACATTTCTAAATGACACCAAACTGGCAAGGAAAGCTAATAGATTGGAAGACAGGGTCAGGATTCAAAAGGATCTTGAAAGGCTAAAGCACCGGGCCGAAACTAGTAAGATGAAATTCAAAAGAAATAAATGTAAATGTAGTAGAAGACAGGGAGACATGTTTGGATTACATTTGTTCTGAAAATGACTGGAAAGCTGTAGTAAACAACAAGTTCAATCAGTTAGCAGTACATGTAGCAGCCAAAAAAGAAACATGACTATTAAGAGGAATGAGAATAAATATTTAAGGAAAACAGGTATCACAGGAAGGGAAATATGATGGACGGCACTTAGGTAAAGCAGTAGAGGGAGAAACAGAAAAATGATAGATTTTTGTCATTGACAAACAATACAGAACACCTGGCTGAAAAGCAAAAACAGATGAGTTTTGGAAACAGACTACAAACCTAGCACAAAGGTGTGACATATAAGTAATGGGAAACTTCAAATGCTCGGACATTTGTACATCTGCTGAAATACTCTCTCAAACAAAAGCAGAATGGCTTAATAATATATTAACTTTCTTAGTGATTACTGAACCCCCCCCAAGACGGAAGAACCAATAAAAGGAAATTTTATGCTGGATCTGATACAAGCTAAGACGTAAGAACTAGGTGTTGGGATGTGAACTTTGAGGGGAAATTACTACCTCTTCTAAGGTTTATGATAAAACAGAAAGTTGACCATACTCTAAAATAATCAATAGACTCTGGGAAAACAAATTTCAGAAGGTTCAGAGAAAAGATAGGTACCACAGGACAAATGTGCTAATTTTCAAATTGGAGAAGAGAACAGAACCTCAAATCCATAGGGCAGTCAGCCTGACTTCAATTCCTGGGAATTTTTTTGAATGGAACATTAAAGAAATGACTATTAAATACCTAGAGAAGGAAATAGTGATTACAAAGAGTCACTGTGGCTCCATTAAGAATAAGTTAGGCAAGACTAACTTTACTTCCTTTTTTTGATAAGGTTAATGAGCTAAGAGAGCAGAGAAATGCAAAGAGAGTTTATCTAGATTGTAGTATAACATTTGATATACTGATATACTTGATATACAAGAATATTATTTCATAGTATTCTTGGAGAAGATGGAAAGATATGAACTGGACAATAATACAATTTCATGAATTTGAAATTAGGTGAATGGCCAGACTTAAGAATAGTCACCAGTAGTTCAACATCAAAGTAGTGAGTCATCTTCAGTAGACTGTATGATATACTTGATAAGCCTATGTAGATTATACCTTTTACTATTAAACTACATAAAGGAAGGATACACAATACATGTGGTTGGCAGAATCAAGATTCAAAAAGATACTGAAAACCTGGGCTGAAATGTAAAGAGCCAAAATGCAAAACAGATAAAATGTAAAGATTTACATTTGAAAACTGCTTTTAAAAAAAAAATCAACTCCACAAGTACAGAATGGAGGAGATATAATTAAATACCAATGTGTCTAGAAAATATCTGGGGATTTAGTAAACTATACATTCAATATCAATCAGTGGTATGTTATGGTAGCTAAAAAATGGTAATTTAATCTTTGACTACATAATGAAAGATATAAGAAAAAGGAGGCAAGTGCTGTTCTATACTCTACTGTGGAGAGACCAAATGTGAAATACTGTCATCAGTTCTAGTCAAACACAGTTAAGAAAAAGAGTGTGAAGTATCCAGACAAAGGTGAGCAGATCAGTGAAAAGTCTTTTTTCCAGGTCACATGAAGCTCAGTTGAAGGAACAGGGGACATTTAGGGTCAAGAAATAAGAAATTAGAGGGGACACAATAGCTATCTCCAAGTATCAGAGAGGCTGTCATGTAGAAAAGAGGTAAGATTTATTGTGTTTGGTCTTGAAGGGCAGGAATCACAGTTAGTGGAAGGTAATTACAAAGAAGCATATTTAGTCTTGATGTTGAGAAAAACATCCTAATAATTGGAACTACCCAAAAGTGGAGTGGGCTCCCTTGGTAGGTAGTTGAATGATTCCCCTTCACTTTTAAGTCCTCAAACCCACTTGTGGGTATGCCAGGGTGTGCTAGTTTTGGGGTAATTGGTTGGATTAGATGGATGCGGAGGTCTATCTCTGGAAAGACTAACTCAAAACCTGTGACTTGACTACATGACTGAAACATTTATATTTTAACCTGTTTCTTACAAGAGTTCCAAATAAACAAGTGAGTAAAACCAAGGATAAACTATTCATTTGGAAAGACCTCCTCACAACTCAATATTCTTATTTATATTCAAATATGATTTCTACTGATACATTCTAATTGAATAAATCGACTAACTTCAATAATGATCCAAAGCAAACATAATTATATAGACTAAAATAAGAACAATGTATTCCAGGAAGTACAAATGATGGTTTCTGTGTTACCCATATGACTCTTCTCTATTTGTGAAACTAAAATTTCATTGAAACGTTAATCATACATTTGAAATTTCTATCTTTTTGATATTTACCTTCAATTTATTCATATGTATAGTGACATGAAGTAATCTGTCCAAACTATATTTTTAAAGACACTGATTTCTCCAGTGGTATAGCTCCCAAACTATTCATATCTAAACTTTGTGATTCCTATCCACCAAGGTACTCCCAATGACAATGTACTCACAAACCTCTCAAGGCCTTTTTCCTGGATTTTTTATATACCTGGTCAAAATCTAGATTCTCCTTCACTACTGCATCATGACCAGCTCACTTCCTTTTCCAAGGAAACAGGTCCTTGACATAGGTCCTTAATTATGTTATTTTGTGCTACTTCTATATATGGATCCAGGTGGAACAATGGAAAAAGCACTGAGATTGGAGTCAGGAAGACCCTCGTCCAAATACAGTCACAGAAACTAACTAATTGTGTGACCCTGGCAAGTCCTTCCCTCTCTGTCTCAGTTTTCTCATCAGTTAAATGGGGTAATAGTATCTACTTTCTAGGCTTGTTGTGAGGACCAAATGAGATAATATTTCTGAAGTGCTTAATACAGTAACCTGGCAGATAATACGCACTACACAAATGTTAGCTATTGTTATTTTTATCATACAAGTTATATCAGTGATTTGCTTTAGCCTACTTACACTTAACCACGAATCTCTGTATTGCTTTTGCTTCATATACAATTTTATTGTGATGTTCCATCATTCACAACCCATATAGCATCACTGGAAGTTGAAAAGATGAGGAGTCTTTGAACGGAGAAGGTGGACTCATTAAAAGTCCTGTTCTCCAGTACAATTCTGGGTCCAGAATATTGTGTTTTCAATGCCAACAGAAGACAGACAAACAGACACACACACACACACACTCCCTCTCTCAATGCCCAGCAAATGGACAGCACAGTCTGGGCAATATGCATTATATATGTATTTGTTTTTCTTATATAGAAACTTTGACTAAATCTCACCACAGAGTCTCTGTAGTATTTTGGGGTCTTTATATAAACCAAAAAATGTCATTCACAAATAGAAGATCCAGTGGGAGATGTGAACAAACCATTTACTGAATATTTTTCATGGTATTTGAAAAATACCTTTGGGTATCCTGTTGCCCTCCCTCATGCCTCAATTAATACAGACAAAAATGAGTTACTAAACAAAATCACTGAGGCTTTACAAGGATGAAATGTTGCAATGATCTGGATTTTTGGAAAAATGTTGATAGAAAACAACTTTTAAAATTGAGGTTTATTCTAATTCAAACAGTATCTTGTGAACAAACAATAAATATATGACTGTATTCTCTAAAGCTCAATTAATCATGTGACTAAAAAGATCTTGGCAATGGAAAAATTGTTTGCAGTAGTCTTCCAGTTTCCTTCTTACATACTCATTTAGCTATTCCATTCTCATAAATATTTTATAAAGAAAGAGGCTGTACCAGTCTTTTTATGGGAACAAGAAACTCCCTTTAGCAATGTAAGTCAGATATGTCTCTGCAATTTAATCTTGGGGGTTAAGTGTCTTGCCCATGGTCACATAGAGAATTTGTCTGAGGACAGACTGAACCCAGGTTTTCCTGGCTTAAAGGACAGTCTATTCTTTCCACTATTGGATACTACTTTCTCTATCAATATTATATAAGAGATGAAAAAAGATGGAGTAAGGGTTTGTAGTTAGTATTACTAATCTTCTTGTTCCCTTCCTAAGGATATTAATAATTTTCTATATATGTTTGGAAATAAGTTTATTCCTGAATAAATGCGTATTATACTGATTGAATCTTTATTTTAGTAAGGTCCAATTATCCTTCCCAATTTCTTCTTGATATTGTATTTCTTTAAGCAACATATACAGTGGTTTACCTGTTACTAATAATCTATTAGTACAGAAATTGTGGCAAGAGGTATGCTACTTTGCAACATTCTATCATCATCTATCTAGACTCATCTCTGAATCTTCTAGTAACAATCTGGTTTACTTCAAATGACTCTTCTACTGCTACCACTAAATAATAGCTAACAATTACCATAACCCAAGCAATGTACTAAGCACTTTACAATTATCATCTCATTCCATACCAACAACTCAGGAGAGGCAGGTACTATTATTATCTCTGTTTTACAGATGAGAAATTGAGACAAAGAGAAATGAGGATTTAAACTCAAGTCTTTCTGATTTCATACCCAACCTTCAATCCACTATGTCACTTAAGAGTTTGTCCTCTTTTTTTTTTCGGTGAGGAAATAATACTTATAATCTACTATCTTCTTTGTTTGTGTACCGCAAATGAATGTGAACTGTAAACCAATAACAGCCTCTAGCTACAAAGGGTCGATCAACAGAGCAGCGCTCAGGCTCTTTTGATCTCTTCATCATGGCAAGTTTGTTGTTATTGTTGAGTTATTTTTCTGTTGTAGCTGACTCTTCAAGAATTCATTTGGTATTTCTTGGCAAAGATGAAGTGGTTTGTCACTTCCTTCTCCAGCTCATTTTACAGATGAAGAAACTGAGGCAGAGTTAAGTGACATGCCCAGGTTCACACTGCCAGTAAGTGCCTCAAGCCAGATTTGAACTCTGGAAAATTCATCTTCCTAACTTTAGGCTGGGTCCTCTATCCACTCACTATACAACTACCTGCCCAGCAAATGTCTTGCATTGTTTAAATTTCTCTAAGTGGTGAGAATCAGAACATATCTTTTCTTTTTGTCCATTTCCCATCACTCAAAGTTAACAGTTCTTCAAATATGCTGGGTAGGGGAATGTTAGAATTTTATGCTGTGTCAATCAGCTCAGCTCTATCCTATGTTTTCATTAGATACTTATTCTGATAAAATATAGTAGATTCCAAAACAACTCAACCAATAAAAAAGTCATTTTCTTATATGTTTTGTGATACTGTCTCGTGACTTCTACATTTGAAATCTTTTTAACTCTTTCGCTGAAAAAATATGATAGGCAATTTGCCAACTTTTGGTCTTTAATTTATTAACCTTAAACCATACATATCAACATAATTTTCTGAGTTCACCCTTACTGAGAGGAGAGGAGGACAAGAAGTAGTGTGGTATAGCACAAAGAGACTGAATTTGAAATTAGAGAAGTTCAAATATAGGCTCTATCAATTTGTGAGTCCTTGAATAAATCACTTAACTCCTTCAGGTCTCAACTGAAAAACTAAAAAGACTGGGCCCTGAAAGTCTTCTATCTCTATAACTGGGAATCTATGACCTTTCTCTAGGATTTATGCTGCCTTCTCTAAGGTGTAATGACATTACTGTTAGCTTCAGATACTTAGGAGAAGAGGAAATCTAAATAGAGTTATGAAGTTCCCCTGACTTTCATTTTGAATTTCCAAGGTTTCTAAACTATGTACCTCAAATTATAGGAGTTTATCTTTTCTCTTATCTTCTTTTTGATACCATAGGGATTTTCCATTTCCCAATAAAGCAATTTTTTGTTTGTCATAAAGCCAACTCAATCTAATACTTGATGGTAAGAAAAGTAAAAAAATATTTTTAAGGATGACTTATTTTTGGAGACATAAGTAGTAACCAGTTTCTCAAAAGTTAAGAATTAAATGTAGATAGTTTGTACAGTGGGTGACTACGTAGCTAGAACACTCAGAAGTGAGGAGCAGAAAAAGTCAAACCAAGGCAAGTAGATGTAAAAATACATGATTGAGATTTTCAGCAGTAAAGCTTTTTTTATGCTACTACTTTATCTCTGTATAATATACATTACTAAATTTTCTTTCCCCACATCTCATTCAATGCTCTTAAAAAACATCTTGAGCAGGAGGTATGTTTTTATCCATATTTTACATGTGAGAAAATTAAGTCTGACTTCACTTAAACCACACAACTAGTAAAAAGCAAACCCAAGACTAGTAGGCATGTCTTTTCATTCCAATGATCTTTTGTGAGTATGGCAAAACAGCTAACTCTGATTCTAAACAGACTATCCTTCAAAATCCAAATTAGAGTCACACTCTCACTGAAGGTGCTTTAACCATAAAAAGTAGAAGCCTATCTTTCACTGCAGAATAAATATAGCCTGCCAACCAGTATCTGAAATAAATGGATAATAAAGACTTCATTAAAGCCCTAAAAAGAAGAGAGACTAGCCAACTCTCAGCAGCTTTGATCCTTCTATAGCTAAGCAGTGGACTTCTGACCTGATTTCTGCCTACCTTTTAAGCTCCTGTAGCTGTGTCACAGAGCAGAAAATCAGGGACAAAAGCAAATTTAAGGCAACTAAAAATGGGATTCATGATTTACTTGGGAAAATGAGACTTTGTATAATATAAAAGGTACATAACAAGAGGTCCCTGGTGGGCACTCTCTCAGAGTAGGGAAAAGTTGGGATAAAAACAGAGGTGGAAGTAGGGGGTATGGAAACTAACTTTGTGCTTTCCCCTGAGAAGAAAGCTGACAGACAGTAATATCAATCCTTAAATCTACAAAAAGATTGAGAATAGGACTGCAGATGGTATCTAGCTAAAGGAGACAATAAGAAGAAACAAGTCTTATGTACATTAAACAAAAGATCTATTTGCCTGAAATGGTTAAAATAACTCAATTTCAGGAAAAATTCCAATACCCTCTGTGACTCAGAGAGCCTGCAACTACCAAATTTTGAACCACTCTTCTCTCATTGCTGTTTAAAACCTTAATATTTTTCCTGAACCTTTCTTTTCAAAGATCTAGTGCATGGGAACCCATTAAATATAATGTTAGTGTGATATCCAATTCAGAATGTTTCTAATGTGATCTGTGAAGCCAGGACCATGAAAACCCCAGCGTGCTTAGTAACAATTCAGGAATTATGTTAGAAGTAGCTTTAATCTGGGAGGTAGACAACCCAAGCTCAAGTTAAAGTTTGAAATTACCACAGGCTTAGAAAACTTGAGGTAACCTTGGGAAGATTATTTCATAAGGACCTTAACTTCTTCATGGTTTCAAAGACTTTAGAACTCTTAAGATTTAATGATTCCAAAAGTATGGATAAAGTAAAATAACATTCCTGATCAGAAATCTGTGTGGCTTAAGCTACTAAGGGCTAATGCTAGCTCAGTATTAGGAGTAGCTAATTCCCTACTATGTTAAGATCCTCTGCTATGGGTTTGCAGTAGAATGTAGAAATAAGACTATAAAATTTGTTTAAAAGGATCCATGATCTATGATCATCATAAAGATATTTTTCCAATGATGCATGCCAGATTCACTTATACCATCTCATACTATGTAATTCCTTTCCATGTTTTCCCATAAATTTTCTATTGTAACAAATTTGCAATGTACTGAAAACTTCCTAGGTGTTGTAATAATCTCTGGAAACAAGGGACAACACATAAACTACCCCTGTTATTTCCTGTTCTTGCTGCTTATTTGGACCACCTCTTTTTCCATTCATACATTTTCTGTATGTTATCTTTCTTTTTAACACTTCTTGCATGAAGTTTATCAACTACAACTTATCTTTTCATATTTAAAGAACACTGGTAATAGCAAGCAAGATTAGTCATAGCTACTGCATATCAATAGGGGGAGGAGAGGCATTATAACTAGGGAAATCAAATGAGTGGCCACGTCTCAAATTTCTACAATACTACAATGACCTTCCCTCAAAGGCTTAAATGTTTTGATGTCTAAAAAATTGTGAAATAACTTATTTAGGCGGAGAAAGAGGTGCAACCTTTAGCAGAGATTGAATTTTAAAGGGGAACTATATCTCAAGTAAAGGCTAGTATAGATTCTTTGCATACTTAAAGGTTAAGCAGCCAAAATTTTGTGGAGGCAGAGGAAATTTTTCTCAGACTCATTCAGGTAGATTACAAGTGAACTTTAATTTAAGCTCTTGCAGTCAGAACCCTAAAGACTTAAGAAACTTCTTCCTCAAAGCATCTGATATTTAGCCTGACAGACTGACACTACAGCGATGGTCAGAGTATATACAAAAGTAGATATTAATGTGCTGATATGGCTTGATCAAAACTACATAATACCAGACTAACCTCAATTCCTTTTAATAAACAGAAAGAGCATGGCACAGTGGATAGTCTTGGAACCAGGAAGAGTGTATTTTCAAGTTCTACCTCTGTCATACACTTGTTGTGTGACCCTGGGTCAACTGCTTAACCTCTTAAGACTTTAGGCAACTTTCTGAAACTATAAATTAAAGAGAAGGTACAAATGTGCCATAGTCAAAGAATTTTTCTAATTAAGAAGGAATTCTAATACTGGTAAAAAATCATAAGTTCAATCCCTATCCCATTGAGAGTTACAGAGCAAAAAAAGGTTATATATATATATATATATATATATATATATATATATATATATATATATATATATATATGGTTTGTCTAGATTTCATCAAAGTACGCAATAGTCTCTCAATCAATTTTGTTTTTTAAAAAAAGTCACTGGTAGAAGAAACTAGTCTAGGATCCCTGAAAAGCTCAAATTTTAAAAAGGTAATAGAAACTTATTTTATCCAGAATGAAATATTACCCAGAATTTTTGCTTAAAGGGTAACATGTCTCAGGCTGAAATAAATATTTTCTGTAGGACTTTGCCTTTCCCTCTCAGTACTAACAAGTCAGCTTCATATGGGTTAGACTTTCAAAGTCTGTAGATGAAACAACAGGATGAGAAGACTAAAAACTGAACAAAAGAACTAGAAAATTACTAAGAAATCCTTAAGCCCTTGAATGTGCTGGAATTTCACCATATATAAGTAGGTAAAAGCATACTAAAATCTAGTAAGATTAAAATATTCCTCCTAGGGTTATGAAATAGAAAATAGCAGCCAGCAAAAGAAATTCAACTGTATTTTTAATAAAAAAAAAGAAGTATTTTTCTTATGAATTAATTTGTTAACTCTTGAGTATTTGCATTAATAGAAAGTTGTCTGGATATTAAAAAAGAATATATCATGCACAATTGATTTATATCTATTTTATGTTCATGATCATTAAAAGTACCTTGCAATTTCTAAAATGTTGTCCAGCTTAATCTCTTCTATATTTAATTCAAGTGGACCCAATGCATTAATTCATCCCAGAAATACATACTAATGTACTTACTCAATGAATTGGTCTTGCAAGTCACATCAGTCTACATAACAAGAATGCTACATCCATTGAGTTTAACCTGATTTTATTATTAGGCTAGCCTAAGACGTTATATTCTCTGTTCCTCATTAACTGTGACTTGCAAATCACCAGAATAAACATACTTGTTTTTCTCTTCTCATTTAAAAAAAGAAATGAACGATACCATTGATTTACCTATAAAAACATCACATAAATATTTACCAAAGAGAGTAAGCAAGCAAACTAATTTATAATTAACTGATGGCTTCTTTATGGTCTTCTCTGAGTAGTAAGAAGAGTTCCTGATGTCTTCCTGTTCTTTTGACATCATCCTTCCCTGAGATATTTCACAAAACAATCTACCAATGCTTTCGAGATTTTGTTTACTCCAATATGTAGTACCCCTATGTGTATCTGGTCTGGTCCAGGCACTTTTCCTGACTTCTAAATTTTCATCTTAGTTTCATCATATAGCATACTAAAGACAGCAGTGAAATGGATTTAAAAGCAGGAAGAATTTGCATTAAAAGTCTCACTTCAGATAAATACTGTGGTGTGGCCCTGAGCAAATCAAACCTATCAAACCTTAACCTATCAAATCTTCTAGGCAACTCTCCAAGATTCTAAGCTGCAGAGAAGTGCCAGCCTACGTTAGTGAGAGGGAGTTTGGTCATGTGGGAATTCTTTCTAATAATAAAATCACAGAACCAATATCTATTTCCTATCCTACACAAACACTGAGTAAGGTGTTCCCCTGCCAGCAACAATGAAAATAATAGCTATGAAAATATCGATAAATCCCATGCCATTCTTTGGTATAATGGTCCATTAAAAAACTCTTACAAATTTCTCAATGACACCCTATGGAATCTTGAAACAGGATAATTAATGAAGACTTTCATGAGAGTAATGGAGAGATGGAAAGTAAGCACCAGTATGTTGCAAAGCTTTCAATTCAGAAAGTACATGACTGGAAAAGGAAATGTAGTCAACTGAGTATTGCACTGGTACCCACAAAATATAAACAGATCTAAAGGAAGGTCTGAAGCATATTAGATAAATTCTATGTTGAAAGTCTATGGGAAAACATATAATAACCACACAGAATGATTTGCTATGGACAGTCTACTCTCTGTATGCATGTTCGAGTACTTGAAACGTATAATGTGATTTTGCAGTGGAAGTTTTCTTAAACAAGTTCTATTTAGGCTAATTTAAACATCTTTATTAAGGACACAAGTTGACAAGTGCAGTTAGCTAGGCTTAGGCTGGGAGAAAGAAGGAAGCCAGCATGAGATTACAAATTTGTCATAACGAACAACTACAATATGGGATCACAGGCTTACAAGCTGAGTGACTTTAAAGGCCATCTACTTCAATACTCTCATTTTACAAAGAAACTGAGATCCAAAGTAACTAAGTGACTTTTTTAGAGGGAGTAAAGGATAAAGGCTTGTGATTTTACAGAAGTGGGAAAATTCTTTTTACCAATATTGATAGACAACTATTCGAAATTCCTAGTCTTAGAGAATTCCAGTGGGTATGGGAGGTTCAATGAAGTAACCATGTAGAATTATCCTCAAGAAATAGAAATGAGAGGTTCTGTTCTATTGTCTAAAAACCAGACAAACTGTGTTCAGAAAATCTAATGACCAAAAAGCTGCCCACCAAGTGACAAACTATTTTGAGGTACAGTTCCTGAAGGCTATCCACTAAGCAATGGAAGAGTTGCAATTTGCTTTGGTAGAAGAATATTCGTAACACTAATAAAATCACAGCTTTTCTGAAGCAAAAAAGAATTAATCTTAATTCGTACCGTATGTTAGATGGAGCTATTGCATAGATAAATAATTATGATTTACCTTTGACAGAGTGGGTATTTTATTCTCTCTTGGAATTGTAAAGTGTTTTCTTTTCTCTTCTGACCTGTAAATTTTTATTTCTTCTTCTCCCTTTGCAGTTCTCCATTCTTCTTGCCTACTAAAAGTGAAGTAAGCCACATGCATGTTAGGTGAGTGTTCAACAAATGACTTCAGAATAAAAATTAATTTGGGGGAAAATGCATAAGGAGATCCACATTCTTTTGTTTCTGCATTGCTGTTAATCTCTATAAGAAAGAAAACAATCAAAATACATATTAAAAATATCATTAATAGAACCAGATATAGTATCTCTAAATCTGATATAGTATCTCTAAATCTGAAATTTATGCAAAATGCATTTTTGCACTTAAATTACAAAGCCATTTGTTCACTCAAACACTTAAGAAGAACCTACTATGAGCATGCTAAGGATATAAAAGTATATACAATTACATTATTGTTTAACTATCTTTTATTCATTCTGTAAACATTTTTATGTGAACATGCCAAACCCTACTACAATAGAAAGTAAATTATTTGAGTAGGGATTGTTTTTTGTTGGGGTTTTTTGGGTGTCTGTATCTCTAGCACCTAGAAAATTGCCTGTCAAATAGTACACTTAGATGCATACTGATACACTGACTGGAAGATCTAACACTGTTCTACTCTTAAAAAACTAATATTTTAATGAAAAATTATCAAAATACTATGATACAAGGGAAAGAGATAATTTTAAAGAGATGTTCACACAAACTGATACAAGACATTTGAGGATGAAAATATCACCTTTACTCCAGAAGGATTAGAGGGAAGGAATGTCACTTAAGATTTCTCAGAGAAAGTGAAATCTGAGTTAAGATCTTCAAAGAGAAAAGAATTGAGAGATAAAGGTTAGGAGACTGGAAATTGTTCAGCTCATCTGGAAAATGGATACAAAAAGATACTGTATTAAATATCTGAGGCTGGACAGGTAAACAGAAGACAATTTATATTACAACTAAACAATGCAGTAGAAAGACAATTCAGTGATGTGAAAGAAGGGATTATGACAGACTGGAAGAAAAAAACCTAGTTACAAAGTTTTTAAAATAGCCCAGATCAAAACCAAACCAAACCAAACAAACAAAAAAACTAAAACAAGAACTTAAACTATGATCATTAGATAGGAAGTGGGGAGGAGGGAAGTGATGTAAATAATATTGTGGAATTGTAAACACCAGACTTTTAAATAGGACTGAATATATAGGGAGAAAGAAGAGTAAAAAATGATTACTACATCATGAATCTCATTGACTGGAAAGATGGTGGAACCACTAATAGAAACAAAGAAGTTGGTGGAAAGGAAGATTTTGAAGGGGAATTTGAGTTATTTTATTGTATATAGTTGAATTTAGGACACAAATGGGACATTTAAGTGGAGATACCAAGCAGGAAATTGTAAATATAGCTCTTCTGCTCCAGAGAGATATTCAGGGAATCTGTAGAGAAATGATAATTGAATCTAGATAACTGATTCCAAAAAGTACCAAGAAATATAGTGCAAAGAGAAAACAAAGAGAATCTAGAACAGATTATAGAGGTTTACCAAAGTTTAAGGGGATAGAACAAAAATGATGAGCAAGCAAAAAAAAAAATAGAAAGGATGGAGACTGGTCAATTGAAAATATAGTATCACAGAAATTAGGAAGGCATCAAAAAGGAGGATTCTGTCAAAAAGTTCACTCTGTCAAATTATAGAGTGATTAAGGAAGACTGGAGTGGGAAAAAAATGTTGTTCGTTTTATCATTAATGATGTTATTCGTGACAGTAGAGAAAGTTCTTTCAGTAGAGAACAAAAGATATAGTACAAATGACAGAGTAGGTGGTGAGAAGAAGAGGTAATGCCTTTATTAGGCCATTCTATTGAAAGTGATAAAGGAATAGATGAGAGGTTCATATCTTAAGGTGATAATTGAGGGTCAGAGTAAAAATAATAAAAGTGCTCAACAAAAAGCATCATTTTTACGGAGGGATATTTACATCCCTATAGGTTATAATTATAACCATTCCGATTTTACTATAATAGGAATATCTTAGATGTATGTTCTATCTGTAGTCATCGACACTAGAAACAACAAACACTTTTTAGTACTCATTTACACTTCACTATAAGAAGGTCCTGAAGAATGGACTATGATGATGGCATTATAATGAAACATCAATATAGTATAACCACTGAATGATGTGATTGTAATTTATTCTCTTTGCCAGATAACTGAATATATTTTAATGAAAAATTAAAAAGGTAAAAGTAAATGGGTTAAGTATTTTGAAATTTTATTACTGTTTAACAAGTAAAACAACCTTGTGATTTAAGTTCAACACTTATACCCTACAGTTTAATCAAACCATATTTTGTGATTACACCATATAAAGGTCATTTATATACATGCAAATGAATGATGTTAAAAACCAAGAAAATCAGCAGTTGTGATTGAACTCAATGTTATCTCATACTGCTCAAAAGACAGGAATATAAAACATAAGATTTTTATTTCTTCCTTCAAAGATTATGATTCTTTTTTTTTTAGAACTTTCTTTAGAGTAGGAGTAGACAAACTACTACCTGTGGGCCAACTCTAAATAAAAAAAAATATTCTTAGCTTGCTCTTGGGCAACAGTTCGCTGATCACTCCTTTAGAGGGAAAATAGTCCCACAAGACTAATTCTACATGGACACGTGCTAGCCTTACCTGGCAATCCCAACTGATAGTTCAGGTACTACAACCCTTCGACTCCAGGCCACAAGATCCCGTTCTGTAGCTATCTCGCTTCTTGGTGCGTTGCTATGCATTTGCCTTACACCTTCAATTTGTCCACTTCGCCTCAGGCCTATATTTGGTGGTGAATGAACTTCTGTGGTGGAGCTTACAGAGGCTGAATAAAAAGTTAAAACAGTTTATTAAAAGCCACTGGCAAAGTGTATGTGTACAGACATGGATAAAGCATACACATATATGCACATACATACACACAAATAAATGAATTAGGAATTGTAATCTGAATTTAACTTCACATTACTGCAGTCAGTCAAATAATCAATTATGAACTTAGCATAACTATAGATATAACTGAACCAGAAACAAAAGTTTAAAATAAAAACATTGATGTAAACTCTGAATTCAATTGTGTATATAAACTAATGAAGTGTATCAGTGAAGTGCAAGACACCAAAGTTATGTCAAATTATTACTTTTGTAAAAAGTTGTTTAAAAAAGTTTAAAAAGTAAAAGCACTATGCTATGTACTGAAGGAGATAAGAGAAATGAGTAGACTAAATAAGATGTACAAATACAAAAAAATATATAGCATGCAACATAATTCCTACATGGTCCTGAATACTCCAAAAATGCTAAGAGAATGTTTGCTGAAAGAGACATCATGAAAGAGAGTTGGAACTCCAAACAGGCCTTCAAAAATGGATAAAAATTTGAACATACAGACATTAAGGGAGGTAAAGGTGAAGAGGGAACAAAATTACATAGACAGGAGCAGTATGAAGTAAAGGTGGGGTAAGGGTAATACCAGATTATGGGAAAATAGGAATGACAGAGTTACTTTTAGACTTTAATTGGTAATTTACAGGAAACTTTTTGATCAACTGAGTGAGAGCAACAGAATCATGGATCAAGAAGAGTAATCTAAGATAGACTGGGCAAGTGAAACATAGTTTAGGAGACTGTACCAACCAAACTATGTCATTTAACACAAAACTTTTTTTAAACACATAAAGCAAAGAAAATAGAGATAGTAGGATAAAAAATTTTAATTCAAAGTACAATTCTAATATTTTTGTGCCAATTCACATGCTTGATGCTTCCAGTGTTAAAAGGAGATAATATAAGACAATTAGAATAATGGAAGTTGAAAAGGGGAAGTAAAAGGAATTTTGTATACATAATAAAGACTTCCACTGATATCAAATGGTCATTAGAAAACCACATTTTTGATAATATGCCACTATAAAAATAAAACACATCTTTGCTAACCTCTGCCTAAACGGCTATTGTTACTGGTCCCAGCTTCACTGGAGCGTCTCAGATCTTGTTCTTGCTGAAGCCTCTGAATCATGCTGTCCAAAGGACTGATGTCCTGGTTTGATTGCTGACTCAAAACTTGATTTAGTCCTACATTGAACACAAACAAAAATAATAAAGTTAACAGATACACTGAGGTATTTTTTTAAAGCCATTCAAACAACCAAAATAAGAGTATAAGCGCATTGTGATCAAAATATTTTTATTATTGTTGGTCAGTTGTTTTTCATTCTTGTTCAACTCTTCATGACCCACTTGAGGTTTGTCCAGTATCTTGACAAAGAGACTGGAGTGGTTTGCCATTTCCTTCTTCAGCTGATTTGACAGATGAGGAAACTGAGGCAAACAGGGTTAAGTGACTTTGCCTAGGGTCACATGTTTAAAGACAGATTTGAACTCAGGAAGAGGTGATTCTAGGATTCCTGATTCTAGGCCTGCCAATCTATCCATAGCACCATCTAGCTGCCCTCCAAAAAAAAAATCATTATTTAATTATTTATTGTAAATACTGAAGATAGCTGATATAAAAGCAATGAGCAAAACCTGCAATTTAATGCAACATACTTTCAATAAACATCTACTATGTGCCTCTACTATGAACATCTACTGCTCAAGGTTCTGGAGATACGACAAAAATGAAACAGTATTTGACCTCACAGATTGTAAATTCTACTGAGAGCAAAAAATATCTTATTCACGTGAGAAAAGGTTCATAATAATCCTATTTATTTGCACTATAAACTCTAAAAATGGTGTAAGCAAAATTAGTAGATGGTAATATACTATTTCAAACAGTGGGTAATTTCTCAAGGCAAAATACAGTTTGATAAAAGCAAAAAAAAAAAAAAAAAAAAAAAGGGAGAGTTTCAGAACCCTAGAAATGTTTGTTCTGTTGTAGCTGAAATTTTAAAAATTCTACTTAATATTCACAAAGATTTAGTTTTATTTTTTAAACACCACCCTCACGATAATGATTTGGTTCATTAAAATCAACTTATTGTGGGCCGTTATAGGGTAAGTACTGCAGAACTTTGAATTCTGAAAGTATGGGGGAAAGGTCCTCAAAATACTTCAGCCACTCATCAACATCCAGAGAAAGAACTATGGAACTGTAATGCAGAATGAAGCAGACTATTTTCTCTTTTGTTTTGTTTTTTTATCACGGTTTCTCCTATTCATTTTAATTCTTCTATGCAACATGACTAATGTGAAAATGTGTTTAATAAGAATATACGTGTAGAACTCATAAGATTGCATACCATCTCTAGGAGGATGGGGGAAGGAAGGGGTAGAAAATCTAAGACTTATGGAAGTGATTGTAGAAAACTGAAAACAAATAAATTAATAATTAAAAAAATACTTTAGCTGCTGCTCTATCATGCAGTCGTATTGTTCTTTTTCCTCAATATCATAAGACTGACCCTCAATGACATCAGAGAAATAATATGACTTCCATTTGACTTTGTTTTACGTGAGGGAGAGCTGTGCAGGTCACCAGCCTTACTTCTCCTCCAGAGCCATCTGAATCCAGTGATCAGATTTTCATCAGGATGACTGGAGATGAGGCAATTGGGTTTAAGTAGCTTGCAGAATGTCTCACAGCTAGTGACTGTCAAGTATCTGAGGTGACATTTGAACTCAGGTCCTCCTGACTCCTGCACTGGTGCTCTATCCACTGCACCACCTAGCTGCCCCTCTCTATTTTGTAAGCTTCTAGACATATACAATTTCCCTCCATTGCTGCTTCGGCTACATCCCATAAATTTTGGGATGTTATCTCATTATTGTCATTCTCTTTGATGAAATGAAACTACTGATAATTATTTTCCAAAAGTATATTAAGACAATATTTTAAATTGCATCAAGTTTATGAAAAATAAATGCCAAAAATGGATAAAAAAATTCCCTTCTAGCTTCCTGAAGTTCACAAAAACTGGCAGTTAACAAGGACTCAGTCTCAGGAATATGGATTAAGCATTAGTCACAGGACAGTTATTAAAACCAAATCACATGGCCTAGGGAAATGACTACCAGTCAAGAAATATATACTACATTTGGAGCTGTGATAGGTGGGTAGACCAGATATTTGCCCAAGGAAGGCAAACTTGAAAGGAACCTAACTTACTTTAATTCTTTAGCAATGTAGAAACAACAAAACTCAGCACACTTTCCTCTCCACCACAGTGAGAGAAAAGACAAGCAGAAATAAGCACCTGCCTACACAGTGCTGGTCCTCGGATGTTCAAGGGTTAAAACAAGAACTCAGTGCAGAGGCACCACTGTGTCACATGTCAACCTTCCCAGGGGGTTTGAGTTAGTAGAAATTGGAGCAGAGTCCCCCTTCTCTGCCCAGACTCCACACTCAAGATTTGTGCATGTATGAAACCATAGACACCCATTTCTTCCCATTCATAATGGTAGTCACAGCTGAGAGTTGAATATGTTGATACTTTTAATACATAGGTGCTCAAAAAGGTAGGTGCAAGTAGATCCTGTGTGAAAGAATTAAAGAAACATGTGGACAAGAATGACACTGGCTGAGATATGCACCAGTAGAAAGAATACTAGCTGCTAAGAGATTAAAGATTAATTTAAGTATCCTAATATCAAAGTTTAGGATAAAAAAAAACTCACTACTGTATATTTGGTATTAACCATTATTCGCCATATTCTAAGTATTACAAAGAATTTATATAATCCTATTTAATCAAGAATTTTTGTTTGTTTTTTTGTACATGGATTACCAGTCATATCCATATAGTGGGAGTGCTAAATCCATTCTACAGACAGAATTTACATTTCTGGATTTGTCTAAGAATGAAATACAAGGTTAGGGTGAACCATTGGTTCACAGATTCGGAACTAGAAAGGGCAACTAGAACCTCCTTATTTTACAGATGTGGAAACTGAGACAAAGGTAGATGAAGTGACTTATCCACAGTTACCAAGTGAAGAAGCATTTGACTGGCCACAGATTCAAATATAAATGGACTGATTCCAAGTCTCCTACTCTATCCAGTACACCAGGACTTCAGAAAAACCTGGAAAGACTTAAATGAACTGATGCTGAGTGAAATGGGCAGAACTGAGAACATTATACAAAGTAAAAGCCACAGTATGTGAGGACTGTTTCAGTAATGCAAGGACCTAAACATCTCCAAAGGATTCTTGAGGGAAAATACCATCCACATCCAGAGAAAGAACTATGGAATCTGAACACAGTATGTATGAATCAGACTCTTTTCTCTGGTGTTATATTTTGTTTTCTCATGGTTTCTCTCATTTGCTTAATTCTTCTACGCAACATGACTAATGTGAAAACGTATTTAATAGCAATATATGTGTACAAGCTATATAAGAGCGCATTTCATCTTAGGGAGGAAGAGAAAATTTAAGACTTAGGGAAGTGACTTGAAAACTGAAACCAAATTAATTAAATTTTTAAAAAATGGTTCTAAGTAAGCAATAATGCAAGATGAGTCTCAATTCTGTAACTTACTGTTAAGAAGTTTATTTTTATTTTTATTAAAAGTTTATTGATGTGCTTTGATTTTTACATTAAAAACAATCACAAGTAGATTACCTCCCATTTAATAAGAGGTCTCTTGTAATAAATTAAAATAATTAAGCAATATTATCTCTATAGTTAAAAAATGTTTTAAGCAACAACCCCTCATCAAAAAAGAGGGTAGGAGGAACTAATTTGTTAAGACAAACATCATCCTCTCATTGGCCATACACAAAAACATGTTTTACTCTTTATCCTAAATCTATCATTTCTCTGTCAGAAGAACAGAAGTTCTAATGATAGTTATATCATTAGTTCTATGGAATCATAGATGGTCACTGTACTGACATAATTCTTACCATTTTCTATCAAAGTTCTTTGCTTTTACAATGGTGTAATACTTTGTAATATCGTTTTAGCCTCCTTGGCAATGGTTTATTTA
Source organism: Bettongia penicillata ogilbyi (assembly GCA_023548195.1). NCBI lineage: Eukaryota > Metazoa > Chordata > Mammalia > Diprotodontia > Potoroidae > Bettongia > Bettongia penicillata. The sequence continues at coordinate 556,304 of JAJHZJ010000535.1, forward strand.
AAATTTTTGTGTCAATGATCCTGAGAGATATTGATCTATAGCTTTTTTTGTTTTGTTTTAAACTTTCCCTGGTTCATATATGAAGACCATATTTATTTCAAAAAAATAATGTGGTAGGATCTCTTGGTCTGAATTTTTTATTAGTTTATAGAATACTGAAATTAACTGCTCTTTAAATACATGAGAGAATTATTTATGATGCCATTTAGTCCTAATATTTTTTCTTTGTAAGTTGATTTACAAACTATTCAATTTCTTCCTCTAAAATTTGGTTATTTAAATTTTTTCTCTCATTCTGCTGATTTGTATATTTTGGTAAATATTCATTTGTCAACTTTACTGTCATATGCTTGAACAAAATCTTTAATAACCTTCAATATTTTTGCTGTGACTTGTTTTTTAATTTTAAAACAATTCCTAGTTTTATTTTGAATGCTTCAGTCTTTTTTTGGTTTATTTTCATTTTGTTAATTACTTTGATTTTCAGGGCTTCTATTTTGTTGTGTGTCAATAATTTGTTATTTTCAGTTTTTTGAGTTGCATTTCTAATTCATCAATGTGGAGTTTTTTTTCTATTTGTTAGTAAGTATTTAGAGATGTTAATCCCCTAATTCTTATTGTCTCAGGATTGTTATCTTTAACAAAATTATATATCATTTCTGCAATTTGTTCTTGGACATACCAACTTCTTAGTACTAACTTTTCATATCTAATTGATTTTCAATCTGTTTTTCCTGTTACTTTCTGTATTTATAAGGTTCTTACATATGAAGACAGGATTAATTTCTGAAAAGATGTCATACACAACTGAGATATACCCTGGTCAAGTCATTTAATCTCTCACTGCCCCAACTTCTTCACTTGAAAAATGGTAATGGTAGCTATTGCCCAGGGTTGTTGTGAGGATAAAATGAGTTAATATTTGCAAAGTGCTGAGCAAATCTTATAATGCCATATGAATAGTAGTTGCCACATCATTATCACCTTCACCATCACCATCACGATCTATGGATAGGGGGAAGAGTTCATGACCAAGCATGGGACAAAGTGGATCACAGAAAACAACTGGAGAATTTTTCATTAAAAAAATTTTTGTACAAACAAAGCAAATATAGTTAAAATCAGGGCAGGAATAGATAACTAGGAACCAAAATCTTTTGCACTAAGTTTCTCTGATAAAGATCTTGTTTCAAAGAGAAAAAAGGAATGAATTCAAATTTATAAGAATAATAAGCCATTCCCCAAATGATACATTATCAAAGCAGATGAACAAGTAGTTTTCAGAGAAATATAATCAATCAACAAATATATGGAACCCCATCCCCCAAATAAGTAATAATTAAGAGAAATGTAAAATAAAGCAACTCTAAATTTCTATGTGACACCCAAGAGGGTGGCAAAGATGACAGAAAAAGTAAAATGACAACAAGGCTACTGGAAAACAGGTTAATGAATTGGTGGTAGAATTTTGAATTAGTACAGTCAAAACCATTCCCACTCAAGAAACCAAATTATGTATATCATATCACCACTGTAGCTATATCTATAGTATCACTACTAGGTCTATACCTCAAAAAGATATCAAAGAAGAGGAAAAGCATCAATATATACAAAAATATTTACAATAGCTCTTTTTCTATTAGCAAAGAAGTATAAATTAAGGAGGTGATCATCTATGGGAAAATGATAACAAATAATGATATGCAAAGGTAATGAAAGATATATAACAACCTGGAGAGTTTCAGACAAATTTGACAAAAGGGAATGAGTCGAACTGAAATATTTATATAATAACATCACTAAAAAGGAAAAAAGAGAACTCTGGAAGACTTGAGATTTCCATTGCAATACAACTCACAATTCAGAGTACCAAAAATAACTAATTGTCAGTATGCTACTGAAAACTGGAAAGACAACAGCTTCCAGATTTAGACTGAAAAATACATTTTTGGATCTGGCCTATGTGGGTATGTTTTGCTTGACTATGTATATTCTTTTTACTAGAATTTTGTTTTACAATTTGTTAAATTGGAAGGGAAAGAAAGAAAAAATAAATACTTGTTAATTGAAAAAAAATTTCAAGATTACATATTTTTTAAAAGTTCAATATTTTAAAAGCTGCAGTCATCTTCCTCATGCAAAGATTAGGCTTCTAAATTCAACTCAAAAAATAAATATTAATCAATTATTATATTCAAGGCACTATGGACATACCATACCCGTTGGGATAATAATAAACAGTCCCTACCCTCAAGGTACTTAGATCTAGTAGCAAGACAAAAGCTGAGATAAGCAACATACACAAATAACCATATTAATTCAAATTAGAATATGAACATTACTTATTCAAGAAGTAAAAGTGACAAGGGAAATTAGAGGAAGGAGGGATGAAACAGAGGTCTCATGAAAGAGGTGACACCTAAATTTAACTTTGAAGTACTTCAATAGTGGAAACATGGGAGGAATCTCTTCTAGAAATGCGGAAATGATATAGTTTTTAAAATAGAGCCAAGAGAGAATAGGTTATGATTAGACAATGGTAAGTAGTTTTTATTAGCTGGATCAGAGTATAAAGTGCAATACTGAGAAATAGTTTCGCCCATTTCTATCAATACCATAATTTCTCTATTTGCCCAAGTTAAAAGGCATTTCTCACTTATTATTTTATAGCATTCCTTCATAATCAGTCACCCCTGCCTCTTTACTCTTAAAAATGACTTTCTTTCCTCTTTGTTTCTGCTGCCACCACACAAACTGAGGCCTTCAATTTCAGCATGCCTTATAACTAGCTTACTTCCCCCCACATTGAGGGTTATCTTTAGCTTATAAATTATTTTCCATGCCTCTTTCAGAATATTCTTCTTACAATACTACTTTTATAATTACATCATTAGTTTGAAAATCTTCAATAATTTACAAGGAAATTCAAATTCTTCATCTGAGGATTCAAAGACCCTAAAAATCTAATTGCTATCTGGCTATACAACCTTATCTCTCATTCATCCCCTCTATAGTTATGTTATATTGGTGGACATACAAGCACTTTAGAGTCCTCACTGTCCTCAAACATGCAAGCTTCTTATTCCTAAAGAAAAAAAATTCCTTATAGGTTGTAACAGAACTGCAAACTATATTATACAGTTAATTAAACCCAGTATGAAAAACAAATAAAAATCCATCAGAATAACTAGTTCACATGGATCACTGCTACACATACAAAATTTATAAGGAGTGCCAACACAATAGTTTCCTTTTCACATGTAAAAAATAGATGTTGATTGTGAAGGTTTCATGCAACATACATACATATGTATATGAAAATGTTTTCCAAAATGAGACTAGTCATAAATAAAAACATTAAATATTGCCCAAATATAATATTAAAAAGTACTAAAATTCTAACTGAAATTCAAGTTACTAATTGAAAGAATCTTATAGTTCTAAAAGATTTCAGCAGTCATACAGTCCAAACCACACAATAAAGGAATCCTTACTAAAGTATAACATGGCTGACCGGTGGATATCTAATCTTGACCTCTAAGAAGGGATCCTGATTTTTTCTTAAGCAGACCATGCCTCTTTTGCCAGCTCTAGTTATGACATTTTCCTTGAAAACTAATCAAAATTTGCCCCTTAGAAACTTCGAACCATTGCTTCCAGTTCTGATCTCTGGAGCCAGAAAAATACGACAAGACAACTATCAGACCTTGCCTCAACTATTCAATTCTCAAGACTACACAGTAGCCAATCTTCATGCCGTAGACTCATGGCTCTTTGTTTGGCTGTTCTCCAGACTTTTTCCAACTTGTCAATGTTCTTATTAAACTCATTTCCCAACCTTTCAATGTCCTCTTTAAATCAAGGGAGCCCAGAAAATGAACATGATACTCTTAAACAGGTTTGTGAAAGTCAATGGAGTTCAAGATCCCATTAGTTTTGTTAACTGGCATAGCATACTGTCGACTTACATTGAGCTTGCAAGTCCTCTCGAAACCCCAGACCTTTTTCAGAATTGCTTTCTAACCATGCCTTCCCTATGTTATGCTTGTAAAGCTGCTTTTTGTACCAAAGTTTAAAAAAGGAAAATAATTTTTAAACATTTTTGAATTCTAGAAATTTCATTGTTTTAAAGTTTTCTGTTTGTGTCAAATGTGTTGGTTATTAAAAACCATTTTAAAGAATTTATCCAAATTATAGAAGTTGTATCTACCAAGATTGGGCATTAAAACTCTCAAAACCACTCCTAATCAAATCATGTCCTTTGAATGTACCATTTAGTAGAATAATTTTTAAAATACAATTCTGACTTAATTCGGGTGACTATGGTAATATAATACCCAATAAAAATTAGTCTAGTTAACAAATCAAGCATGTACCTGAGGATGTTACTCCCATCTGAGGAATGAGCTGTTCATCCCTGCAGTTCTCACGACCAGGTACTAATCTCTGATATTTTGATGGATGAGGGTTACCATCAACATCAACTAAAAATGGGGGAGGCATGAGATGGGGTGCTTGCTGAGTTTGTTCATCTAACACAAAGTTGTTGGCATCACGGATTAGAGGCCGATAATCACTATGAAAGAACATCTGATCGGCTATCTGCAAAAAGACAAACCAATAGATATGACAAGCAAAGGTTACTAATGCAGAAAAAAAGAACTCTACACTTCATTTCTTAATGAATTAAAGACATTTTTTTAAAATAACAACAGACAACAGAAGTCCTGTTGAATCCAGCATGACAATCACTAAAACAGACAGATCATCTACAATGTGCAGAATTAGCTAATGTCATAAAATTATACATAATCATCTAACATTCCAACTTACAATTATATTTTACATTTCTCTATTGCTGTCGGTAAACTTGTTGGAAACATAATTTATATGTAGGTCTCCAAGATACTTAAAAGCATATCCAAATTTTACAACCTATAGCAGAGCAGAAGCTAACCTTTGTATACAAAATAACTACTGAATCAATCTTTAGGACAGGCATTCTATAGCTTTCATTTCTAGGGGTAATTATGAGCCCAGGTTAATTCTAGATGAAGATAAGACAAAAGTATTTTACATGCTTCATCACTTTACTGTATCATAATGAATTAAGTTTGTTTTTAAGTCAAACCTAATTATAAATATTTTATCTTTATTTTAGTTTACTTGCTTATTAAGTCCATGCTAAAATGCATCATTTTGTTAACACTTTAATCTATGCTAATAATATATATAATTATTAAGTATAAATGAAATGTTGGTAGCCAAAGCAAGAGATAATAGAAGAAATACCAAAAAGATTTTAAAAAACTAAAAGGAATTAAAATGTTTAATAATTTAAGGAGTAGGAAAACAAGAAATCTTTAACAATTTAAAAAGGCCCCAGGAATTTATAGGATCACAGATTTATAGCTGAATGGGCTGTTACTGACACCTATCCCAAAACTTTCATTTTAGAAAAGAAACAAAGACCCAGCAAAATTAGGTGACTTGCCTTCAGTCACACATACTAAGTGATAATGGCAAGATTCAAATCCAGTTGTTAACCAGATCCAGCATTCTTTTCACTACTGTATGGCCTCCAATTTATAAGCAATGATAATTTAAAACTGATCAACTCAAATTCAAATCAAATTGTCTTTCCCAATAATATAGAAAATAATAATGCTGACAGATAATTTAAAATTGAAGAATAAACGTAGCCTCTACATTCCTGTGATTCCAAGAAATGCTATGTTAATTTTTAATACATCAAGACCATACCATTTTCCTCTAAAGTGCAACTATACTACTTTAACAATAACAAATAATTTTGACCAATCAATCAGACAGCTAGATAACCCCAATGGTATGATTTATACAAGGATCTCTTCTTGCCTAGATGGTTTCCTAACTGGTCTTCTTGACTTTTCTACCCCTTCCTTCAACCTATCTTCCACAGATACCTGAATAAATATTCCAAATGTGTAACATGAAGATATCATTTGTTTATTCCCAAAACTTTCAGGATTTCCTATCTGCCAAACCAGACTATTCCCCATGTTCTATTCCTTCCATCTTTATGCCTCTGCTCAGACTCAAGTCCTGTTAAATGTCAAAAATTTTCCCTTCTTTCAAGGCCCAATTCAGATAGTATTTCCGTTTCCTGACATTTTCTTCCCTGCAAAGTTTTCCCTGCTATCCTTTATTCTTTTAATATACTAATTCATTGCTCTATTTGATTGAGAGCAAGATCTGTGTCATAACCAGAATCTTATTTATAAACAGAAGACAACATAATAAATGTGCACTGACTTGTTAAACTTAACTGACTAAATGGGGAAAGTGATTAAGTACCCCTTAGGGAAAGTAAAGATTTGTAGCATATATTCTCAAATGTGAAATGCAGTCAGTGGTCAAAAACCTTTCCTAAGACTTAATATGCAATCATTAACATTTCAAGGAAAATGTAATCCAAGTTGCCATTTTTAAATTCCCCAAATTTCTAAGTAGTGATAAAAAGTTTACATTTATAAAGCATTTTAAAATCTGCAAAGTATTATACATACATTATTTTATTTGATATTCACAATAATCCTATAAAGTACATCCTTTTCTCATCCCTGGGGCAGCTAGGTGGCAAAATGGATAAAATGTCAGGAAGTCAGAAAGACTCATCTTCCTGAGTTCAAATCTGGCCTTAGACACTTACTAGCTGTGTGACCCTGGGCAAATCACTTGGTTCCATTTGCCTTAGTTTTCTCATCTGCAAAATGGGCTGAAAAAGAGTTGGTAAACCAATCTGGTATCTGCCAAGAAAACCCCAAATTTGGTCACAAAGATTCAAGGCACAACTGAACAACAATTAATTATTAACCCCAATTTACTGATGAGTAAAAAGACTGAAAGAGTTTAAGTGACTTGCCCAAGTCACGCAGGTAGTAAAAGGTCTGATGACTTGAGGGTCTACTAAATTACATAATGGCATTGTTTAGCATCATTTGCCAGCAATTAAGCTTTAACTAAAAGAAAAGAAAAATATCATGACTATTTAATATAAATGCTCTAAATTCTTGTCACATTAATTTACCTACAAAATATTTACACTTCTAAACATACATGGATGGAGTACATGAAAGAAAAAATGTCTTTTGTTTATTATACTCTACCTTGTCATACTTGCTACTGGAGCCAAAGCCAAAAATTAAAAGATGCCCATGGGAGTCTGTACATGCAAAATGCTGACCATCAGGAGAGCATTTGCAGTCAAATACTGCTCCATGTCCTTGGCCTTCAATCTGAAATATATTCATTTGAGAATCAATAAATGTTCTTCAATAAACAATTGGTTATAATTTCATGACTAAAGCTTTTTGATAAAGATTTGTAAATGTACAAACTAAGTGAACTGATAATCAAGCAAGTAACTTTTCTATTAAACAATACATTTAAAAATACATGAATATTCATGAAAAGTGCTAAACTGATAGCCCTGGAAAACAAAGAATGCTATTTAGCCATAGAACTGGAACAATTCAGTAAATAAAAGAACACTCTCCCTCCTCCCACCACACAATTCTACTGATCACCTTTAACACAGATCTGAAAATACTGCTTCTGGGATTTAATCTGTCTCCTTTTTAATCACTGGCTTTTCTGCCAAGGCTGAAACCTTCTAGCAACTGTAGTGATTTGGACAATTCTAGGAAGTAGAAAGAAGTCAATGTTCACCAGACACTGTGGTTCACACTTGTAAAAAAAAAAAAAAAAAAAATATTTTTACTCACAATGTTTTGGTAATAAAATTCACTGTGTGATCTGGTATCTTTTAAAAGGTGAATTTCAAAGGTTAAAAAAAAAAGATGTTTACCTGATAATTGTTTTCTGTTTTCCAGTTCCATTAATCCAGAAGGAATGGGTTTCTCCCTGCAACCTGTCAATCAAACAGAGGTGGCCAATCACCACTCTGAATTTTTTTGCTCTCAGTGCTTCTTCAGACTACATTCCCCGTCGAAAACTTCTTTAGCAGTGTTCTGAAAAAGGCAAAAAATTCTACCCTCTCTCTGGCATATCTAGGGGATGAGTTGCAGAGTGACAGGGAGGTCACTCCCTAACCTCTATCAACTAAGGATCATTTCCAACAAATTGGGGAGTTGAGATTTCTGGATTAGCAGAATCGGAACACAAACACATTATCAGGTAAGAATTACCTTCTTTTTGTTCCGGTATCCACTGATTCAGAACAAATAGATTTTTAATAATAGTACACTACTGGGATCTTAGGAAACCAAAAACTTAAAACAGTTAAATTTTTAGAATAACAAAATTGCCTCAGAGTAGGAATAAAGACAGGCTTTAATGCATTATTGTGACTATAATTGTAAAGAAGATCAAGTCTGATTTTTCAAGAAAACTCTAACAAACTCTAAACTATCTATGGCTCTAGAAGAAAGGTTTACAGCTAAGGAATCAAACAGGTTACAAGAAATAAAGACTACACCAATCACCTCAAAAAAAGTCAAAGAAAAGAAAAAGAAGGAAAAAAGAAAAGAGAAGCTATTCTTTACTGATTTAGATAGAAATGCGCATGTATGAGTGGCTTAAAAAAAGTAGTGATGATGAGAACAAAACAAAGTATTGAGATTTCCTCTAAGATGCAAATACATTTCAAAGAAAACCAAGCATCATTCTGAAGTCTATCGTATCTTGCATCAAGATTGACTGTAAGACAATGGCATAAGCTAAAGAAGATCCTGGTTATGCTGAAAGCAGGAAGATGAAGGAATATAGGCTAGATAAATTTCACATCTCTTTCAAGAATTGTCCCAGATAAATTGCAAAGTGCATGTGAAGCTTTTTAAAGATTATTAATTCAAGCAAACACAAAAGATTACTAAGTATATAATTTATCAGATAGTAAAGACTACAAAGAGAAGTGAGGATTTTGAAAATCTTTTATTTATATAGTTGAAATTTCAAGCCTAATAAAAAATTGTTCGCTGTGAACTGTTAAACAAATACTTGGTTACACAGGCAAATGTTTTATAAGAAGTAGAAGCCCATTCTACAACTCTATAAACTAAAAAAAAAACAAAAACAACAAATCAATGAACTGAGAATACCTCAGTCATATTGCCATCAAACATCATTTGTCTTAGTTCATTCTCAGTCTCATAACCATCCTTGCTAGCAGATCACAAAAATTTTTAAAAATAATTTAAGTTTATTCTCAAACTTTTTATGCTTAGTAGATCTTAGAAAATTTATGGTTCTCATGTTCTAAGTTATCAGAGATTAGAAATAATGCTGTATCAAATATGAAAATGGTATTTTAATGTCAAAATGTTTAAGAACAATTATTGAGGGGAAAACATCTAATAAAAAGAACAATTAAAAACTCAGCAATGCACATGGAAAGATAGAAAATATTCATTAAGTACCACTCAGTGTAGTGGTATAAATGTAGCATACTATACTTATAGAATGGTCTTTTAATCATTGTTTAAATAAAGTGTCAACGCTAATCTATTGAAACATGCAAATAATTACAAGTTTCTTGAAGTTTAATCGAAGTTGAATGTGACAGAATGTTAAAAAACTGACAAAAATGAACTTATTCCTGGTCTTGGGATCAATGCCAAAACATTCTAATGTGGTTCACTGTAGTGTATTAGTGTTTTTATGCCTAACATAAAAGTAACCTTCTTCTGTTAAGAAAGGATAGCACAAATTAAGTTGGGGGGGAGGCAGCATTGAAGGGAAAGTCTATCACAAATTTAACTGGATAAAAATAAGCATTACTTGAAAATGCTTCCAAGAATCTGTTAAAGATTTTATGTAATTACCAGTTATATTTAATATTTATGTAATTAGGAGGTTGTTTTCATCAATTTCTCTGTGAAGCACAGATGATGTACCACAAAGAGCTGATTTAAAGGTAGTAACACTTATTTACTACCACATTTTTCCTCCTTGTAAAATTAACTACATACAACCACTCTGGATCGTTCATTCATGCTACCATTTTAAAAAAAATCAGTCAAATGAGAATATATTTCTTTTTTAAAAAGGAAGTTTTCTTTATAGTTCCCATAACCTTCCATAATCAAAATATTATGGAAGTAAATTTACTACAAAATTACAGAGTAATGTATATGACTCCCACAAGCCATAAGATTAATTTCATTACTTTATATAACATAAACTGATTAAAAAATCAGTTACAATAAGGTATATTTATTCAATATATGGCTGAATCATTTATATAATGGGTAGAGTGAGCTCTCACACAAGAAGTATTGAAAAATTTATAAATTACTCTAGTGGTACAAGTTCATGATTACAGAATAGTTACAAAGCAGAAAGGCAGAAATTTATATTTTGCTATGTAACTTTCTCAAAGCAAATTTTAGTTGTTCATCTACTTTCACCTTCTAAAAGTTTAAAAATATTTTGGTATGTTATTTTACAAATTTCTGAATAAGGATCACATGGAAAAAGATACTCCTCTCCCCGCCCTTCCATAATAAAAAGCTGAACATACAGGGCATTCAACTAAATTAAGATATGAATACATCTTAAGAGAAGTAGCAACATAACAGAATACTTTAAAAGTAAGAATTATCCAGATGAAAGGAAAGGAATACAGTGATAAAATGACTGACAAGATAATTTTTAAGTAGGTGAAAAAAAGGACGTGGCAAAATCATAGATAAGTTGGTAAAGAGGTGTTAATTTTTAGTAGAAATTAAAATTAAAGGAAGAATCTCAAGATAATGCAAAAAATTAGAAGAAGCTTTAATGAAGAGTAGAGAGATCCAAATTCTAAAAAATTAAAATAAAGATGACCCACAAGACAGAACCTAGAGACAGAATTTCAGTGGAACTATTGATTCTGGCAGACAAGGCACACAACACAATCAAGTAAAAAAATCTTAGGCTTATGAAGCCTAAACAAAATGTAGGATAATTTTCAGAGAAGTAAATGAAAGTGGAAAAAAACCAGACAGATTTAAAGGTAAGATAAAGAATAAGCACAGAACTGACAATCTAAATAAAGTCAGAGGATCAAACTGTACAACCTGTAAGAAACTACTGATCTAAAGACTGTGGACTAGGAGATTCTGAAAAAAGAGAAAGTGAAATTTGCAATACTTTAAATAATTTTCTTTTAAAAGATCATTTCAGATCAAGGGAAATGGCTATTTTTTTCTTTGAACTGTTTTAAAGAAATGGTGCTATCTTGCTAATTTAATTTGGCTTTGGGGAAAAAATCTAAAAATTCTCAAATGAAATTACAATTTTAATAAGAAAAATAAAACTGCATATGAAGGAATAATAGAAAACTGAACTGAGAAAATAACAACTACTCTTTAAAGTCTTTTCTTACACAAAAAGATTCGTTAGGTTTATTACAATTGAGTTTAAAATTTCAGTAAGAAAATACTATACAAAAATTGATTCCTTAGGAAAATACAATTGATAAGATAAAAAGCAATACTTTGCCATCATTTACTTCCTTAAAATAGTCTATAATACCACATAAATATATCTTCCCAACCAAAAACTAAGGCATGAGGAACAACCAAAATTTCTGTGTTTGTAATTACAGCACCTTTCAAAATAAAGCATAAAATTAGCCAAATGTCTACTACTCTGAACAAAGATAAAAAGAACTCTACTACCTACTCATAAAAATAACTAGTCTTGACCTCTCATCCGACTACCAGGCCTATTCTGCTAAATGAGACATTTCTAATTAGATATCCTGTTATCTTAAACTGAATGTGTAACTAAAATGTCCAAATTATCTCTTTGTCTTGACATCCTTATTTGGTTAATAAAACCATAACTGTTCCAGTTCCACTAAGGCTTGAATTATGAAAGTGATTTTCCTCTTTCTTTACCCATCACATCCAACCAATTACCAATTTCAATCAATTTTTCCTTCTCAATTTCTTTTGTATCCTCCTTTTCCTTTGCATTTCTACTTTGATTGCTAAAAAAAAATTATTGTCTAGATTATTATTTACCTCTCCTACTCCAATTTATTCACTTTGGATCCATGCTAAAAACCATCAGATTCACTTTCCTAAAATATTACTGTCATCAGGACACTCTGTTGCTCAAAATTCATTAAAGATCCCTCTGGTATCAAACTGCTTAATTTGACTTTCAAAGCCTTCCCTTCCAGTCCATCTGTTTGCCCGACTTGAAATTCACACTTCACCATTTTTATGCCTATAATGCCTACTCCTCCTCACTTTCCCATTTATGCAACCCTACACTCCTGAGTGGGAAACCCTATCAGTGGCACATACCCATACCTAACACTCTCAACCCTAAAACGATATTTTTCTTCATTGAAACTCTTCTAATATTTACTTTTTTAATCAGTTGGCATTTTGATAGTACTTTTTATTGTTAATTATTTTTTCATTTCATATCTCTTTAGCTAATCTTAAGATTCTGGAGGGCAGTAATTTACTTCCCACATCTTTTTCTCCACAGCTTAGCACAGTGCTCCACATAGTGTAGCCATTTAATAAATACCTTTAACTAAAATAACTGGTATGATTCAGAAGACTTTCTTCATCAAATGATTTATCATGGAATTCCGCATATCTTTTAAGAATTTATATATCTAAGAACTACTGAGGACTAAATAAAGACAACTGCTGTTAAATACAATATGACAAAGAAAGCAGTATCAAATAATTTTCTAAACATTTCAAGGTGTTTTGCTGGTCTGAAAGACTTATGTGTAACAGAACCTAGATTATCATGGAAACCAAGCATGTCATTAGAAGTCTAAAATTTGGGTTTAGAAGAAACTTTTCTTTTCCCTGAGAAGAAATGAGAAGAAGGACCTTTTACCATCAGAGAGGCCTTTCGCAATCTCAGACTAGCATGTATATGACTAGACTACCTAAATACAAAGAAAGAATAACCTTGCACCTGTAATGTTAAAAGTTGGGGCTTTTAAAAATCTGTTTTCCTTATCTAGGTAAGTATAGTAGCCAACACTTGAAAGTAGAGGACACACTGGAGAACATGACAATTTCAGAAGTGTGCAGGTGCAAAAGTTCTGAGTGGTGATTGGCAGCCTCTGCTTGATCGACACGTTGCAAGGAGAAACTCATTGTTCTGGATTAGTGGATACTGGAACATTTATAAAATAATCTCAGGTAAAAGAAAGGTTAAGTGAACAATTACAAAAATAATTAAAAATATATTTTTAAAGAAATAAAAACGTTATTTGGAATTCACCCATGAGACAAAGAAATTGAAGCAGTACCATCTTTGAGTAAAAACCCTTATCATATCAGGCATATTAAAAATCCATAATTAAAAAAACCAAAATTAGACATGCAAGTAATAAACTTCTTCCCTGAATAACAGTACACATGAAAAAGAATCAATAGGAGAAAAAATTTAGAGACATTTATAGACCATATTTTAATTACTGCATATTAGTAATGACTATAAAATGGTCTACTATCAAGAAATTTGAACAATTCTTCCCAAAGAATCCTCGTAACTTTTGTTTTCCCACCTACAACAATGGAATCATGGATCTTTTGAAGTATTAAAGCAAGTTTTATTACAGCTTCAGCTTAATAAGAAATGATAAGGCACTCTTTTCATCAGGGTTTAATTTTCTTTAAAACTTATTTACAAAGCAAATAGCCATCATTAAAAGGAATAAAAGAACTAAACTAAGCATTATCTGGTTTGTTAAAATCATAGTGAGTTACCTTCCCGGTTGTGAGGTACTTGTATGTTACCTTTGAGGTACTTAAATTCCTTCTATTTCAACTCGATAAAGGGTCACACATTTTAAAACCAATTACTACTAGAACAAACTGTCCAAGTCTTAGCAACTAGCCTGTATTATCATTCTAGCCATATTCCCACCCTCTATCTCTTAATAATGCAACAGATCTGCAATCTGATCTTGGGGCAAGATACTCATTTTCACATTTACAAAATTTATACTTCAAATTTTATTAGAATACATATGAAGATGAATATCAATGTGTGAAATATTATAGTTCACCCAGTAAATGTATCATGTACACATATGTAGTAGCAACTTAATAAAATACCTGACTTTAAATTAATATAAAAGTGCACACGAACGTGTGCATGTGTTTTGTATATAGCTAAATAAATAAAATAGTGCAGTGGATTTAGAACCAAGCTTGAAGTTGAGAAGACTCATCACGAGCTCAAATCTAGCCTGAGACACTAGCTGTGTGATCCTGAGCAAGTCACTTAACCCTATTTGCCTCAGGTTTCTCATCTGTAAAATGATATGGAGAAGGAAATGGCAAACCACTCCAGTATCTTTGCCACAAAAACCCCAAACGGGGTCACGAAGAGTCAGACACAACTGAAATGACTAAATCATACACACACACACACACACAAACACACGCACGCATCATATATAAAAAATTCATTTGAGTTATTTTATCATATGAGTCCCTCAAATTGCCTAACATACTTATTTTTTAAAACTTGTCTTACCAAACTAACTGGTATTAGGAAAGAGGGAATTTTGACTCTTTAAAAATGATACTATGAAAAAAAATCTCTACATAAGTCACACTTACAGGGAAAATTGTAGCAACATCTCCATTTACAAATTTCCTGAGAATGAAGATCCCTAACGTCCAACTTGCTCTATTTTTATAAAAAGCAAACACCAAAAAAGATACTTTTTTTTTAAAGCTGAACAGACTGCCTTTGCAGATCTGTTACAAAAACAGCTCAGTGCATAGCTTCCATTTGACAACTTAAGAACCTAGGGCCAGTTCTATATCAAATTAGTTTCCAAAACTTGTCTTTTTCCGGCTTCCTCTCCACTCCTCACTTCTATTAAACAAATTTCCCACATTTTTCAGGAAAGCCTTCCTACTCAATCCCTTTCAACAATCAAAACCTAGGTGTAATGAATAATTTATACTTTTTAAATTTAACTTAAACCTAATCATACTAACTTCTGCCAACCAGCATTGTAAGCCTATTACTTCTAACAGAAAAAAAAAAAATCCTTTCTCTTGATAAAAGAAAAATTCAGGCATCAGGAAGTACATAAAGCAAGTACATGTTCAGGCAGTGAAGAGAGTGGGAGAAAGTACCTGACATTATACTAAATCTAATCTATTAGTCCTAATCTGATCACAGAAATTTATGTCTTTTAGAGTAGGGATTCTTTTTACCTAGGGTGTGTGGGTGAATTTCAAGTGGCTCATGAATGTAGACAGAGAAAAAACTGCATTTTGTTTTCACTAACGTCTAAATGAAATTTCAATTACTTAAAGACAGTATTTTGAGGAGCCTACAGATTTCACTAGAATATTAAAGAGCTTCACAATACCAAAAAGGGTTAAGAACTCCAGTTCTGAATAACTTAGATGTTGGTTGGGAGACAATGATCTTTAATCGCTTAATCCCTTGCTATTCTGGCCAGAAACTGCCAAGAGAAATAACTCTACTTTCTTCTAAGGCTTATATCCCACCTTATCACTGGCACAGCTCCCTTCTTCCCAGGTCCCCCTCACCCCCAACTTTTATCTTTCTGGAGAACATTTTAGAATCTCATTCCACACACCTCCCTTAATTACCACCTATTCAATAAACTCTATCATCTCCAGGAGTAAATACAAAATTGTTTGGTTTTCAAAGTCCTTTATGACTTAATACCCTCCAGTCTTCTTATACCTTACTCCCCTCCCCCTCCCTCCCACATACTCCGTAATTCAGTGACAGTGGCCTCCTTGCTGTTTCCTGCATAAGACAGTCCATCTCCCAACTCCTAGCATTTTCACTGCCTGTTTCTCATACCTGGAATATTCTCCCTCTTCTCTTCCCTTCTGGCTTTCCTGAATTCCTTAAAGGCCCAGATAAAATCACACTTGTACAAGGGTTTTCCTTTTCCCACTTAATGCTAAGGCCTTCCTACTTGGATCATCTCCAATTTATCTTGAATACATGTTTATCCTGTTTATACATACTTGTTTGCATTATTAGACTATGAGGTCCTTAAAAGTAAGGGCTCCTTTTTGTTTTTTTACCTTTATTTGTATAGAAAAGAACTCATGTTTGTTTGGCTTAAAATAATTTTTTTATCCTCCTCTCACATTTCTGCCTTCTATCGCATAGGTCCATAGTAGATATTGGGAGGACATAACATTAATCTTAGCATTTAGTTTATTATGTTATTTTTATACCATAAAATCTACTCTGTCTGATGACTCAGGACACATTCTTATTACCTGTGTTACTTATCGCCAACAGCTCTGACAAACATGTACATGCCTAGAATGCCTTCTGTTTATAGTACAAAGCCATGCAGCTTGATTCCTATGTTGTAAGCACAAGCAAGATGGGATATTTGCTGCTTTCTTTTTGGAATTTAGTTTCCTAGGCTCTGGCTAAACTGTGAACATCCTAAGTATTGATCACATTTGAATCATGCTAATTCACAGCTGTACTGAATCACATAAGTTTCATGTCTAATGACTCTGAGCCAATCTGAGGTTGAGTCTTTGTTATATATTCTGGAAAGCTGGCATTTTGCTTTGGGGGCTTGCTCATGAGAAGGACCTTTTGATTCCTTGGACAGGACTCTTGAGTAGCCATTTGTTACGAGTCCCCAGACTATTCAGATGTTGGGGCCCTCTGGGTCTGGTGGTGTATGCTGGTGGTTGTATTACTTTGTTCAGACAGTTGGAGCCCTGTCTGTTGAATCTCTGTGCTAATTTCTCTACTTGTATTTTTCTATACTCACTTCTTTCTATTTATCTGTAATTAAAGTAAGATTGTTGACCCCTTTAAAGTTATTTTTCCTGTAGAAAAGCAGATCAAAAGAACTTGTGCTAGCAGCCCATCATGTATGCTAGCTAATACATACGTAAATACCTGTATACACCACTTTTTAAATAAATATACTTAAATTTTGTGGACTATCTGTAGAGTATAACTCTTCTACCTATACCCCAAACCTATACTTTCCTGTTCCTTAAAAAAAACAAAAAAGTAATAAAGTACTGCTGAAAAGCAAGTAATTGCATTTTTTTAAATTAAGTTCACGGAACTCAATACAAAATAAAGAGACAATACGAACGACTACAATACAGCTTAGGGAACCCTTTAGTATATCTAGAAATAAATGACATCTTAATATGGTCAAAATACTTTACAAATTTGCAAAGTTAAACAGGTACTGTGGAACTTAGAATCATGGGATGCTTATGACTTTAGAGACAATATAATACAATCTTATTTTAGAGATGAGCAAACTAATCAATGTGTCACTATCATGGTTTCCAGAGGAAAGTATCTAGGAATATGTAAAGGTTCTTAGAGCTAGGAACCTTAAGAGTAGGATAGAAGAGAAATTTCATGTTCTCCTCCACACATAGGCTAACTAAAAAGTTATAAAATTAGTAATTACAGAAACATAAAGATTCCACACAAAGGACTTAAAATCTTCTCATAATGCTATTAGTTTTAAACCAATTGTTTTAATAAAGTTTAAATATAATTAAAATTTGAGGTTACAAAAGCATATTGGGAAATAGATTTTAATGTAAAGTTCCATATTCTTATTGAAAAATGGGACCAGAATATTTGAATGGTTTAATTTATTACTCTCATTAATAATAACTACATTAATTCATTTTTATACTTTATAACAGGAATTATTACACAGGGAATGAACCTCTAAAAGAAGGATATAAGAATGTTTCCTCTATAGCCAACTTTTAAAAGTAAATTCAGACATCAAAATGATATGAAGTCACTTATTCAGAACTTCATAGAGGTTTACAAAAATACTTCATAGAGTTCTTTCTTCTGTTATTCACAAATATAGAAAAGTGATTTGGTCACAATTGTCAGAACCTTTTAGTATTTGTCACAATTTATACATTTCCCTACAATGGTTTCTAGAAGATATTCTTAAAAGTGATCTGACTAAATTTTGTTTTAAAAAAAACTTTATTAAATATTCTTAAACTATTTGCCAATACCTACTAAATAGCATAACACGTTTAGGACTAAAAATAAGCATAATACTTTTCAATTTTAAATATCTTTGTGATGGACAATGAACAAAAAAAATCCTTCCACCCACAAAAAATTTATCAAATTTTTAGATATTTTTAAATGATTGTTTTAGTATCTTACTTGCCCTTTATAAAAAGTGGTAAAGTAAGCTGAGAAAGGATAAAGCAGCAAAAGAAAGGACCTTCTAGGATTCATATTTAGGAAGACAAAGTTATCTTCAGCATAGAAAGAAAAATCTCTAAAAATGTTCCTAGCCAAAGTAAGACACTGTCCTAACTAAAATCACCCTCATAGAAAGTAAACAACATTTAACATGACTGAATTAGAAATTAAGACTTTAAACGGACTGAGTGTTCAGATCTCAATTTTGTGAAATACATAGCCTGAGTACTAAAAAACACACTATATCAAACACTTCAATAATTCATAAATCTATAATTTCAATATGGAAATCTTCCTCCCCATTGACACATACATCCTATGGTGATGACTTTCTTTGAACGTAGGACTGACTACAGACAAACGTTTGTTTTTTACTTATTGAATAGCATCACAGAATGAGAACTGAAGGGAGCTTTAAAGAATTCCTCTAGTTCAACTTCTTCATTTTATAAAATACACAGTGATTCCCTCCTCCTCTACACCCAGTCCTTTTGTTTCTTTTAACACACCTTTAAAGATTTAAAGAAATCTTTAAGGATAGAGAATGCTAAGAGATTTCATCTCATTTAAAAATAGGTAATAATATACTTCTTATGGGATAGTCTGATACAAACACTGCTAGTCAAATGTATGTTTACATACATACATATATGTTTATATGCACATTTTTTTTAGGTTCTTTTCTTGGCTGCATCTTTGCAACAGGCTCAGAAACAAGCTAATCGATAAATACACGTATGTGTGTAACACACAATATTATTTTAATATACTGTGGAAATTTTATTTCTGTATGACTTTCTTACCTCACAGGAGAATTACAAGCTTTTCTTCTCTTTGTCACGCAGAGGGTCAACCAACCAGAGCTAAGTCGGATTATATACCCTCAACACAGGATCTCTATTGCTTTTAACTTTTTAACTGTGTAACTGGCTATAAACAGTAGATGGAGAGCTCGAATCAGGAAAATTCAAGTAAAAATCCAGCTTCATTTATTTACTGGATGTGTGAGCCTGGGCAAATCAATTAATCTACACCTGCTTTAGTCTCCTCATTTATAAAGTGGATATAATAAGGTTGTGAGGATAAAACGAAATAGTATTTTTTAAGTCCTACATAAATGCTGACTACTTATTTATTTTATTTTCATGAGGTTTTCCTGTACCATTTCATTAAAATAAGCACAAGGAAAATTCTGCTAGTGAATACAATAAGAGCAGAAGATAAAGAAAAAGACGACAGTAGATCCTACATTTACCCCAATGCCTTCCAGGGAGACATGGCCACATATCTGCATTAGAAAAGAGAGGTCCCTTTGGTTTATACTAGAGTAATATTCATTATTTTGCTGGAAAAACCTAGAGGTCTTGGGTTTGTCCCTAAAATAGGCAGGGACCTGTCCTGTGAAAGAATCAACTAATGCATCTTGTAAATATTGGCGTGGTAAATAATCATAGTAAAAACAAAACAGACCACAAATCTCCATCTGTTGAAGTAAACCAAAGATAAGTACAACTACTTCCTTCTTTAATACAGTAATACTGAAATCACTAAACCAAGAAGACAAAGAATAAAGAAAAAAAGTAAATGTCTACCTGAATACTTACATTAGGTTTACAAATATATTTCTGTGCATTTGTAGAAACTATTCCTAACACTTGGGGCAAACTTTTAAGGGCAAAGAGCCACTTTTAGCTAGCATTATTAGACTATAAATTTTTTTAGGATTATAATACACATGTACACACAAACATACATCTCACACATAATGCATATGTAATGCCACAAAGATTTTATACCTACTTTTTGGACTAATAATTGTATTATTTTATTCGTATGAGTTAATGAGACATAATGGGAAGACTAAAAAATAATTTATCTCTAGAAAACTCTACTGCATATGTGTGCAAGAAATAGATTAAATGTTTATAGGAATTAGTATATATATGTATCTCTCCCACTACTTTACTTGCATTACTACAATGAGGTTGTGAGATATGCTCTCTCTCACCTGGGAGTAAGAATGTTGTCATTTTACCTTTACAACTACTCCATAATGTAGGTACTACTACTGTCATTATTATTACTCTCACTCTACAAATGAAGAACTGAATTGAGGAGATTAGGGCCTGGTCCAGAGAGATGAGATGAAGACAAGGACAAGAATGAAATGGAGGAAGGTAAACAACAGCAGCAACAGCAGCAGCAGCTAGAAAAGCATCCTGGCAGGGAGGGGAGGGGAGGGGAGGGGAGACTGCTACAAGTACATAAACCTTATTCAATTTACCTAACATTTAAACGCTTACTGAGTGCTAGGTGCTAGAGGCTAGAGGCAGAGAAATGAATACAAATGTCCCAGCCCTTGAGGAGCTTATGGGGAGATAGAATACAGAATAATCTAGAACCGAAAACACTCTCAGAGGCCTTCTAGTTCAAAAACTTCATTTTATAAATAAGAAAATTGTGGCCCTGTGAGAGGCCACACAGGCAGTAAGAATCAGAGGCAAGATTTCAATGCAGCTCCTCTAACTCTAGAGCCAGTGTTACACGAAGCAATCAAAAGATGCCAAACTAGAGGTCTCATGAAAAGTTTTATAAAGGAGGAGACCCCTGTATTTGAAAGAATGTGGGGAATTCCAAAAGGAATTGCTAAAAGGTGGAGTGTGTTCCATTTATAGAGGGTCACTTGGGCAAAGGCAGTTGCTAAAGATTTACTCATGTGTATGAGGAAGGGATTTCAGGTCTAACTGACTAGAAAGTATACAGAGGTAAACAGCATAAAGTAGGTCTGGAAAGGTGAAAAGCAGATTGTGAAATGCTTTAAATGCCAAGCTGGATCAGTATATATTGTATCCTAAAGGTAACAATAGGAAGCTGTGAAACATTTTTGAGTTGGGGATTAACAGGATCAGATGTTTTAGGAATACCAAAATTGAGTGGCTGTTTGGAGGAAGAATTGAAGAAAGGAAAGTGGATGTAGGGAGAAAAATTAGGAAGATACAGTAATGGTTTAGTTGATGTGATGAAGACAAAAAAAAATAAAGAAGAGGATAAAAACCCTAAGTAGGTATTTAAAGAGCCTAGGTGACTTGAGGGTCACCTTGGTTCCTGACTCTTAACCTACTTTTGCATTCCATTAACAGTCATCTAAAAAAGCTTGTAATATTAGTTTGAAATGAATACCTGACTCAAACCTTATCACTTATCATGTAAGAGCATCAAAGACATAACCATACAGTCATTTAAAAATGAATTAACTTCTCTGCCTTTAGAAATTTTTTCATCCACTACTATCTCACTAGCAGGAAATAACTTCATTGTGTCCACTCAAATATCCAAGCCAAACAGTTTTTTATGAAAATTATTTTGCCAATTGTACTCAGCCATGGTATCTTACAATACATTCTTTATGTTAAGTTGTTTTAGTTAATGTATTAAAAATTCCTTTGTCATGTAGCTATGAGTTGAAATAGGATATTTTCCTCCACTTTCAATGAAGGAAAAGATTTCTTAAAATTAAGTAAAGAAAGATTGAAAAAAGAGATTAAACTATGAAGACAGTCTGCTCAATTCCAATGAAGTATGCTTTCTACCTAGTATAGAGTTATTGTATAAAGATATGTATAAATGGAGCTCCAGGATTCACACTCAACCAAAAATATTTAAATTAGAAATTAACCTGAAATCTGAGGGGAAGGCTCCCAACTTGAGGAAGTACAAAATATGCCTAAATGTGGTTTAAAAGTAAATATCTACTATACTGATGTCTAACATATTTGAGAAATAACTGGCCCTTCATCAATCAGAATTTGATTTTATAATATTCAAATATTTTGAACATAAATTTTTAAGTATTCTATTGTTGTTCAGTCACTTTTCAGTCATGTCTGATTCTTCCTGATCTCATTTGGGGTTTTTGTGGCAAAGATATTGGAGTGTTTGCTATTTCCTTCTCCAATGGATTAATGAAAACACAGTTAAGTGACTTACCCAGGGTCATATAGCTAGTGTCTGAGGTCAGATCTGAATTCAGAAATGAGTCTTCCTGACTCTAGACACTGTGCCACCTAGCTGCCCTATTACATTTCTAAAAAGCACTGTCTACAATTACAACCTCCCTCCCTTTCTCTCTCTCTCATACACACATTCCATTTATATGTCCCCAAATTCTCCAAACTTATTCTCTTACTCACATTCAAGAAATCCCCACCTCTAATCCCAAATGATGGCATTATGTATAATGTAGTTGTATACTTTAATACTTCTGTGATCCATGATTTTTTAAGTGTGAGCACCACCCACTGATGTAGATTGCAAACCCTATGCAACTTAGCAGACAGTCACGGAGATATGCTACAACCAATAATTGTCACCTTGAAGTCAATCTGATGAAAAGTTTCTCTGGATTTAGTTAAGCTGACCTTTGAATATTAGACATAATCACAAAGCCATAAAAAAAGGCCTCATCTCTTGGTAAGATATTCCAGAGCTTGCATTCTAATGACATGACTTAAGTGCACACAGGTATTTTAGACTCCTAGGTTTAAGATTAGGAGTCAGCAGCATAGCATACACTGAATTTGCTGCTGGATTTGGAAGCTTTGAAGACCTGGGAGCTGAAATTCACTACCTGTTTAATTGTCGGCAAGTCACTTCACTTCTTACCGTCTCAGTTTCCTTATCTACAATACAGAAGTAATACAAGTAGTAGTAGGTATCTAATAGAGTTGTTATGAGGCTCAAATGAGAAAACTAAACTAAAATATTATTTACTGAGCAAACCTTCAAACAATATATACATTGAAATTACTGTCATTCAGTAGAATGTAAGCTCGAGGACAAAATTGATTTCAGTTTTGAAGTTCTGGCCCCAGCACCTAATGATGTCTTACACACAGTTATATGTTTATATTTGTTGAGTGAACACTGAAAACTAAACTACTAACCACAACATGTAGGCATAGTACAAAATGCTCTCTGATAAATAAATTTGAGACACAAAAATTTTAGTTTAAATTTTCCACAACAAAGTTTTCAGCATTAAGATGAAAATAAATACCTTTATTTACTGAAGTAGTAAATGTTAAAGTTAAAGATTATGGAGTCAAAACACTCCAGGAAAAAATGTTCACTAACTAGTATTTAACATGGATATTTCTTTTATAAAAATTATTTGAAATACCTCAAAAATATTGGGGCCTAAAAGTTTATCTATTTTTTTATGGCCAATTTTAAACGAAATTCTTTTGCACTATGTAGAATGCCAGTAGTTAGAAAACACTGAAATCTTAAATATGATATATGCATACATGTATATATACATATATACATAAATATATAAAAATATAAGGCATAGACAATTACCATGTTGAAATAAGAACGAATTTTGACTCCTCTAGCAAGGTCCCACACTATCACATTTCCGTCATGGCCAGCAGAAAAAAGAACTCTAGGATCAAATGGGTGTGGCTCAAGAACAAACACTTCATCTTCATGGCCCTGAAAAATGTATTTTTCAAGTTAAAACCATTGACAATAAAACAAAATTAACAATACAACATTAATGTAGCAAGTATTTTAGAATACTTCAAGAAATTACCTTGATAAATTTCTTCAAATTTACTTGGTAAAATAAAATAAAATACTTCAAATACTAAGCTATCAATCAATCAGTCAAGATTTATTAAGTACCTACTCTGTGCCAGACACCATGCTAAGTCCTGGGGATACAAAAAGAGAAAAAAGACAGTCTTTGCCCTCAAAGAAATTGTAGTCTAATGGAGGAGACAACATGCAAACACAAACATACAGACATAGCAATCCTATATGCAAGCTGAAAAGGAAATAATTAATGAAGGAAGGCACTAGAATTTAAAACTAAGTTAGGATGATATAAATGTCCAAAGTCAGGTAATACATAGTGATGTAGGGCAGCAGTATCAAACTCAAATAGAAGCATTAGTTACTAAATCATACATAAGACCCCTGCAGGCATATATTTATTGACTTAGAAAACAACATATTAAAAATGTTTTACATATTTTGGTAAATATATGACAATTACATTTTAATCTGGTTTAGCCACATCTGGGAGTGCTGTGGAGGACTCTTCTCATGTTATTTGTATAGTGTTCTTCCAAATCAACTAATAGCTAGACTTGACAGCAGCACATCAGAAAAGAGTTATTTCTTTACCCCCTTCAAAGTTTTAATTCTCAACCCCATCTTTAGATGTCAAGGGTAAAATGATAAGTGTTTATTACTACAATTCCTTTGTTTCCTTGTTCTGTGTGTTCCAGGGAAGTATCATTTTGAAGTCAGTTCAACATAAGCTAGCCTAAGTTATCTATTAATATTAATTAAGGCTACCAAATTAAAATTGGAAGAGTTTTCTTACCATGAGTACATGAATAAGTTGACCAGTATAAGAATTCCAGACTTTCAAGGTCATATTATTAACAGCAGTTATAACAGTATTGTCATGACGGTCCCATGCTACCATAGTTACTTTCAGTTTTGTGATTTTGTCTTCTACCCCTTGCAGGTTTTGTCTGAAAATAATAAAATCATTATTTTGGCCAAATGTTTTATATTAAGCAAAATGCTGGTACCACAGAACTCTGAATAAATTTTGTTATTATTTGTTATTAACAAAAACGAATACTATTATTTAGTAGTAATAATGCTGAAGAAAAATAGTTACTTGGATTTATTTATATTCAGAAAATCAGAATCATAGTTCAGTTCTATCACTGACTTTATGACCAGAGGCAAATTTCTTGCCTGCCTCATATGAAAACCCCATGCCCCTAAGAAAAATTTTAAGATGCTAAATATAAGCAAGACCATTTGTGTTAAATACATTTAAGAATGGGACAGAAAAAACCCACTGACTTATACCATAACTTTCTCAGTATTTTAGATGGATCGGTTTTTAAGGGCTCCCATATATCAAAGAAAAAAGTGAAATTTTCACTTAAGAGTTTATTGTAATGACTTTTGTGAGAGGTGATATGGGCCTGAATCATGGTGGAGAATGTGTGAACAGAAAGATTCAAATGGAATAGATGTGAAAGTACAAATCCAAGATTTGGTGTTTTACTGAGTATGTGCAGTCAAGTTCTGAATTTTAGAACTAGAAGAGACCTTAAACATCTTTGAATCAAACCTTCCAATTTTAGGAATGAGAAAACCAAAGACGAAGGAAATTTAAGTGACTAAGTTGGGATTCAAACCCATACCCCCAAGTCCAGATGCAGGTTTCTCTCCACTTCATCATTTCATGATATTGTTCAGTCATGTCTGACTCTTTGTGATCCCATGAAACATACTGTTCATGGGGCTTTCTCGGCAAAGATAATGGATTTTGCCATTTCCTTTCTCAGTGGATTAAAGCAAACAGAGGTTAAGTGACTTGCCCAAGTTCACACAGGTATTAAGTGTCTGAGGCTAGATTTGAAGTCTAGTCTTTGGAACTCAAGGCCCAGTGCTGCATCCACTGAGGCCACCTACCTATCTCTCCATCATATATATACCTGATCAAGAATCCCTACTACATACCTAACAAGTGATTATCTGGTTTCTGAGTGAAAATTTCCATTATACTCTATTATATACTGATCTATTCCATACCACTTTTTATCAACTTTAATTGTCACAAAGGCTTTTCTTTCATCAATATCAGCATTACATATGAAATCTACCATAAGTAGTAATGTACCTGAATGACCTATACCTAAGCAATTTTTCAAGTTTGATATCTTACCCTGCTGGACGAGTAGCCATATCTAACAAAATACTCTTCCATTCTTTTCTCTTAAACTGCCAAATTCGGGCTGTTCCATCACGACTCCCGCTTACAAACCTAGTAAGACGAAAAGTACATATAGCTTTAAGCACTGTTTTCCTGATCTCTATTCTATAAAAATACTCTACAAATGTGTCTTCATATACCTACCATATATACACACACACACACCTTATAACCCTAAATTAAAGTGTACTCTTAAAAATAATTCCCTAAACGTTTGAAAACTTGATACTCAACTTTTGCCCTCCTAACTTTTAATGTGAATTTACTGGTATCAGTAATCAGCACAAAAGAAAATCAAGCTTTAAAGGTGGTTTTGGACCATTTTCCAGTATCCTAGAATACTGGATGCAGCAAGCAACTTAGTTCTGCACCAAATCCTCTGTAGTTACTAGGGTTTGAAATAAATGTGCAAAACAATATCCCTTCATCCCTTTCTTACAATAAAGTATATAGGAGCAAATATTATTTTGCAACTATGGGTTTTCAAATAATATGAAAAGTGTTTCTATGACTTTATACAATATATCATGTATACATATATACATGATACATGTTTGTGTGTGTGTATATATGTATGTACACACACATATAATTGTTGTTTTATATCATATATCAACAGGGACTAATGATAGTATTTATTTCTTATACAAAGAAACAAAATGTGTTTTGCTACTTAATAGTTAACAAAAATTCAACTATTTTTCCTTTTTCTATTATGAACCTCTGATGTCACTGAGGTAAGGAATATCCAGAATGGAAAATTTATTCCCTAAGGCAGATTCTTGACTCATAAGCAATTTAGTCTTTATAATCTCTCTGCAACTGCAAAGAACTTTCATTTGTTAATGTCCTTCACTCTGGACTACTCAAGCATCCAGCACGAATTCCAAAGAAGCTTTAAAGCTATTGAGTTTTTTTGTTTATAGAGTTTCATAACTTAAAAAGCTAAGAAAAAGCTCTGAAAAAAATATAAATGATAATTTTCTTACCTGCTACTAGTGTTTGAAAACTGGATGCTATCAACTTTGTCCTATAAATAAATGAAAGGATAAAAGAACTGAATGTAATTGCCAAAGGTATTTTAATTAGATAAGATAATTCTCTCAAGTCATACTTACAGTATGAAACTCCAGTTCTGATATTTTCTCTGGCTGACCTGATCCAAAAAAATAAACTCTAATAATATGATCGGTACTTCCTGTGGCCAGAAACATTCCACCTATGAAAGGATCCAGCAAACACTTTAATGTAGTTTCACAATCTTTAAAATACTACAAACATCATTAAGATCTCTATCATGACACTAAATTTAAATTTAAAGTCTATATGTATTCATTTTCATTCTGAACACTTAATACTTAGTGAACTTTTCAAAATTTAATATATTATTTATAGAGCAAATGGTAAAAAGATTAAAAATTTTTAAATCTCACTATATAAATGAAATTCAAGTTGCAGCTTAAATATACACTACATCATTTTGAAGTTAAAGCCAGATAAATCATTTTAAACAGCACTATGAACTGTTATAGTAGCTTGAAAATACCTAAAACATTTTATTAGATGAAAATCAAAATATCAAAGAAAAGCAGTATTAGTACCACCATCACCTTTCTTCTAATTATTCATAGGATCATAAATCTCTAATTCTAAAAGGATAATTTCAGGCCATCTAGTCTAACCCACCTTATTTTACAGATCAGGAAACTTAATGCTCAGAGAGCTTGAATGATTTCCTCAAGATCACACAGGTGGTAAATAGCAGAGTCATGAACTGAGGTCCTCTGCCTCCATATCTAACAACTCTTTCCACCACACACTACCGATGATGCTGGACTTTACTCTGACATGTACTGTATCCCTAGTTTCAGTGACAAAAGAAGATTTGTTCATTCTAGGCTAACTAGAAGGAAGACTAAAGTAGAATTACAAGCAGATTCTAAAAATTATGGAGTAAAGCTTTCATTACATCAATTAACACTTTCACCTAAAATACCTAAATTGTGACTTCTCTTAAGTATATAGCTAGAACCTATTTAAACTGAAGTATGAGCTTCACAACAACAGATTTTATGTTGTATTATAAAATGCCTAAGTATAAAAGGGTATGCAAAAAGTTAGTACATGGAAACTGGAATACCTCTGAATTATATATTTATTTAGTCTGTATTATTTATTATTATTTGTATTATTTAGCTATTAGCTTCCAAATGAAAGAATTCTGTATTATTTAGCTATTAGCTTCCAAATGAAAGAATTCAGTCTCTATATTTTAATTCTTTTCTTCTAATACAAATGGTGTTACAGATATCTTAATTCAAGGTTCTAATCTTTTCATATCTGACCAACGTTGAACTTTGTAAATGCCTTTCCTCTATAATAGTTCTCTTAGCTAAAAACCATAATAATCTAAATATCTAACTTAGATTAGAAAAAAATCCAAAAATGTCCCAAATTCTTTTGCATTCATCTCAGTTGTCCTCTAAGCCTTTTCCTCCACCCCAAAGGGGAAAATAATAAAATTTTTACCAATATAATATTGTGTATTTCATTACAAATTCTATTTAAAAACAACAAAAAATTTTAATTAGAAAAGAGTGGGAAGGGAAGGAAAGCTAAAAAACAGAAAATCCTACCAGCACTAAAAGAAGAACAGATCATTTGGACTCCAGGTCGAGGACGTTCTGTAAATTTTGTGGGTCTTTGACTATAATGCAAAAAAATAAACAATTAAAATTATCATCCTAAAGGGAATAGTACTGCTAGAAAAAGTCTTAGCTTTCAAAATGAATACAGAAGGACAGAAGTTAAACAAGAAGTAACAGATGGCTGCCCATCTATAAACAATTTAGAATCATTATGTTTCATGATTGGATTTTGTGGAAATCCTACCATTGATGTTTTTAGGAATTCCTGATTATGCAGTAAATTTTGTCATAATTACTCACCAAGAATGACTCCAAGGTCATTGGCACAGTAGACATATAATTATTGGTTACACTCACTTTTAATCAAATTTGACAGGTTCTGAGTATGCCATATGGCACAAGAGTGTAACACACTAATGCAATAGGAAAACTACCACTTATAAAATAAAAAAGGCCATTTATAAAGACTCTCTTTTTGATTTTCTTTTTTTTTGTCTGAAGGGAGTCTAAGGCAGAGAAGAGAATGCTAACGATAGGGTTACCTCCCTCAAAAAAGTTTAGAAAAAAGGATTCCGTTTTTAAATGCAATGAATAAAACACAAGGAAATCCAGAAGGAAATAGACATGTAGGACAGCTCTGAAATAACAAGTTGAATCTACTATGTACTTTTTAAAAAAATAAAAGTTATAAAGAAGAAATATGTGTTTTCATATAGGCAGGTACTCATATGTATTTCTGTATATACACACACACGTATCTCCATATTCTTTTTGTTCTACTTTATAAATGAAAGTAACAACACCTATTAACATTTATTAACTCATTTTCTCTTCATAACAACCCTGGGAGGTAAGCTTTACTATTATTTCTACTTTACAGATAAGAAAACGGATGCTAAATAGCTTATCTGGAGTCACGCAGCTACGAAGTGTCTAAGGTAGTATTTGAATGGCACTCTACTCACTGTATCACCTAGCTGTGCTTTTTGGAATTGGTTAAATTGGGAATGAAAAAAAAATTTTCATTATTACCTTTTATTTAAGGCTTTTTCTTCTAGTCATCATAACATCACAGGTTTAAGTCTAGAAAGAACTATAGGTCATGTATTCCAAAACCCTTGCTTTATAGATCAGGAAACAGAGGATTAGAGAGATTAAGTAACTTTCCAAAGATGACATAGGTTTTAAGTAGGAGGGCCACCACATTAGGTAACAAATTTTACATTACTACAAAATGTTCTGTTTTTTAACACTAGAAATAAGTGTAAATATCAAAAAACAGAGAATGAAATTACTTACATCACCAATATACCAAAACATGCAGTGAATAATAAAAAACAAGGAGATTCAATTTAAACTTATTACATCACAACTGTCGTAACTCAAAGTCTAAAAACCCACCTTCACTGCAGTGGTTCCTAGACCCATGGAAAGACTAAGGAACTATTTTAATGATTTACAAATCATAAAGCAAATATGAGGTAGCTAGGTGGAGCAGTGGATAGAGCACCAGGCCTGAAGCCAGACTTGCCTTTCTGAGTCCAAATCCAGCTTCAAACACTGGCTGTGTGACCCTAGGCAAATCACTTCTCCTAGGTGGAGAAGAAAATGGCAAACCACTCCAGTAACTTTGCCAAGAAAATCCCAAACAGGGTCAAATACTGAAAAACTCTCAGACTGAACAGCAACAAAGCAAATATACCCCTACAAGTGGATAAAATACTATGCTTTATAATATATCACTGTTTCTAAATTTTATTTTTGTTCAGAATTTAACCAATACCAAAAAATTTTCCATATTTACTGCAGTTAAGAAAAGGGGGGAGGGATCTGTATTACATACAACTTAACTTTTTAAAATGCAACATATATATTCAACATGTTATTTTCAAAACTCTGACCATTTTCCCCCTCTAATTTTCCTTTAGTTTTCTTCTGTGATTAAAAAAAAACACTTTAGATGACCCTCTTTTTTCCTTTTCTATTTTGCAACTCGATCTTTGGCCTCACCCTCCCTCACTAAATCCTATCCCTAAATATATGAACACAATCATTGTAACAAATTAAGCATGATCAACATATTACTGTTGTAAATGAAGTAGATCCTAGTCTGAATACTAAAATATGAAATCATTTAAAATATTACTCATTTCAAACTACTGCCATTGCATAATTTTTCTTAACCATCAAATTAACCATACTACGGTTACTCTACGAATCATGTGGTAGGTCCATGAAATTTTTTCTAAATATAAAAATGTATGGGAATCGTTACTATTGTATAAACTATGAAACCTAGTCAAGAATTATCTGCCTTCAAATTTAATGTTATAAAGATATTATCATATCATTTTGTACTATGCATTTTATTACAAGTAATAAAATTCTTATTTCTCATACCAAAAAAATTAAAGAATTTAAACTCTTACTGTAACAAAATTAAATTTTAATCATAGTACTTAGTCCAACATACATACTATATTAATTGTTAAAAGGGTTTTGAAATTCTACTTAAAGCTTTTCTTATAAATACATGAAATGAAAAATGGTCTTCTAAAGGATACAATTAGATAATCAAATTTGATCATTTCAAGCTGCTTCTTCAATCAGAAATGATTCATTACATACCTGTGCCATTCAAATATATGTTTTATTCACTGCACTATTTGAAAATATCACTGAAGAGATAGTTTCTTAAAAATTTTTCTGTACTCTGAACACTGAGTGGAATAGGCCTGTCTATAGGTCTAAAATAAAATGTTCTGCAATAATGATAATTTTTTATAGTATGAATTGAGGAAACTCTTATAAACATTAGTAATAATGAATGCTCTAAAAAGTGATGAAAGAAAACAAATCTTAAGATTTAAACAAATTCAGTTTTACTTCCTTAATATTTACTGATTATCTTACTATATGTTAACTAAAACATTCAAGTTAAAGAAATTGTGAAGATTCATCTACAAAAATTAGTTCCCTCATGACAAAACTAATCTACTTTGGTAGTATTGGGGATGCATTAACTTTCAAGTTACATACTGTAACTCTCATAGTGTAAGACCCAAGAAGACAAATCCTTATATCACCTATCCTTTAAATGATATCAGATAAGAATGAATGTAAAGACATTTATGAGATGTTTTCTTTCTGTCAAGCACTATGATGAGAGGTTTGGGCATCAAGCATCACATAGCTGTTTATTCAAGTTAGGTATAAACAATTCTAATTTATTCAATTCAGTAGAGATGAAAAGGGGATTTTGTGTTTTTTCCAAGATTCATATGCTTCTGTCCCTCATCTAGCTGTGCCTGGGTCAGCTTCCTTCAACTTAGTAAACCCTTGAACCAAACCAATCAGCTAATTTGGGCTAGAACTCCCTAAACTCCACAATGCCAGGTAGGAGGTATTTATTATCTAGTAAATAACCTAGTGAAGAGAGGGGTTTTTTTAATCACCTGTTGAACCAATTATCTATTTTACTGTTTCCTTCAGTTAGTGTGGATGACAGTTGACCTAGTCATTTTCCAAAAGGATGAAACATTCATTATATTTATCTTGATTTTTTCCATACCGACAAAACAAAAATGGTTAGCTTCTACTAATAATTAGACGTACCACTTATCTGGGAAATCTCTGGAAATCAAAACTCTAAATACAAGAAGGAAAAATGGCTATCACAAAGCCCATATTCTTTACTCTACAGAAGAAAAATGACACCCTCAGGCCAGAATCTACTGACTTGTTATTGTGCAGAAATTTAATAGCTTGATTAGCTGGTTTACTGAGGCAACCTTCTATTTTTTCCCAAGTTACATACGACATGTATATTGCTGGAGTAAATAATTATTGGTAGAATAAATAAAAATATGTAACAGATTATAGAAGAATAAGATAGTAGAAGATACCAACCAGAAAAACCATAGCAATCTAAAGTTTATTTAGAGGGTAGGGACAAGGAGCCTTAAACACCTCAATCGTCCCTAAGAACATTACAATATGCTATTAAAAATAAGGGCTCTGAGTCAACTAGAAAAAGTGAAAAATACATTTAATATCATCATACTCTGCTTTTTAAAAAAAGCAAGGAAGAATATATTTGAGAAAAAAGCCAGATTAAATGAGGATACTGGGACTAAGTTATGAGAACCTACATGTATCTGAAGAAACAAACTTCAGGAAAAGAGCAAGTGAT
Source organism: Bettongia penicillata ogilbyi (assembly GCA_023548195.1). NCBI lineage: Eukaryota > Metazoa > Chordata > Mammalia > Diprotodontia > Potoroidae > Bettongia > Bettongia penicillata. The sequence goes on from JAJHZJ010000535.1 coordinate 589,173, forward strand.
TTAGAGAATAATTTTGATAAGGAAAGTCAAAAAGGGGGAAAACTAATTTTCCAAGTTTTATTTTTTTTTAAGACTGTGTCTTCTATTGACTTTTGGATACTAGCCATTACCCTACCCTTGCATTCACTCATTAATCTCATTTTCTATTTCAACTTTCAATGGAAGTCTCCATAAAGATAAAAAGACTTCAGGATCAGAATGCAAACAAGCCTCCTGAAGGCATAAAATGTGTCTTTATCCTTTTTTCACCCCAACACCTAACACAATGATAAAGGGCACAAATGCAGATTTTTGAAATTATGGATTTCTATCACAGATATCATTAAAATTAAATTCTTTTCTCCCAATAAAATTGAGATTCATGTTTAATTTACCATGATTTTGAACATAACACATTACTCAAGGTGATAAAGTCAACGAGTACAGTTAACCCCTCCACATCAAGACTTTCCCCATCACAATTTTGAGACATTGCAGGTCAGTGTAAGACATTAAACGGCATTATTTTGGAGTTTGCAGAAGCTACAGATGACACAAAAGAAGTTTAGAAAGTTAGAAATGCATAAAAATATATGTATATTGTATTGTATGGTAAAAAAATATTTTATCCTTTAATACTCTAATAATTCAGACTTCTCTGGTACGAAGGGCCAAAAAACTTTGCCTAGATTTTCTAGATGGAGGTGCCACGCCCCCAGATGTGGAAGGGATAACTATAGCATATTTTGGTCTTCCAAATAGTTTATAAGCAATCTTTTGGGTTTAATATGGAAGTAACTTAATGTGATGGGATGGTCAGATTTTACACTCCAATTCCATAACTTTCATTAAGGCTGTTTAGGTTAGCTATTGTGTGTCTCACAGGGGCTTCACTCTGGGTTGCTTTTAAATGGTCACAAACTGCTCTGCTGTTAATTTATCTTGGAATTTTGTGTGTTATTTTTTTATTTGTTTGAGGGGCAGAGCAGAGCATATTTAGGGAAGTATTTATTTAGATAGGACAGTTAATCCGTAAGGACCTATAACTTGTTCATTGGTAGCAAAATGGCCACCTCTAACACAGAATCTTTTCCACCATCCTATTCTAACCAAAGAAAAAATTCAACAAAAGAGGCACTCTATTTACAATAGTAGCAAAAGGTAAAGAAAATATTTTCACCCCTGATTTAGTGAAATCAGGCATCTTAGGAAATACTGCCCTAATGGTTTCTCTAAATCAAAATTAATTAAATATCAGAATGCCCATAATCGACAACAGAATCATCTAGTTTGATACTTCCTAAAGTGAAGTTAGAGAACTATTTTACACTAAAAGAGTTCTAAAAAGAAAGAGATAATATGAAAGGGAAAGACTAGAAAGTAACTGGAAAAAGAATAAAAGCATGAAATAATGTAAAAATGATGAAACTGGCTGTGAATCATGAAATGAAAATCAGAATATATTTAAGAAAAAAAAAGAAAAAGGAACAAAAGTCCATATTATTACTTGGACAAAATTTAAACTTACTCAAATGCCAGTTTTTGGCAGAGGAAAAAGAATCCTTTCTATTGTTTACTTTTTAAATACTTAAAAAAATGCAACCAATAGACAAAATAAGTCATTTCTACTATACATTTAAAAAAAAAAACTGACTTTATTTTAAGGGTTCCAGCATCCCATAGCCAAAAACATATTGTGCCATCTGCCCCTGTAGAAGAGAGATATCTCTTTGAGCCACTGCATAATGGAGAAAACTGAAAAACAAGAACAGAAAGAAAAAAACCTTTATACAAACATAACATTTTCTTCAAATAATAAAATTTATAATGGCTCTAACTGTTACCTTAAAAATAGTAACAAAATAAGTTACATAGTACCAAAAAGGAACATTAAAACACTGAAGTAAAGTCTATCAAATAACACAAGATTATTCATATACCTAAAGCTAGAAGGGGCCTCAGATTTTGCAATTAAAGAAACTAAAGCAGCACAGGGAGAGTCTCAATAAGCATTTGTTAAGCATTTACCATGTGCTAGGCACCTCACTAAATGCCAGGGATATAATGAAAAGCAAAAGTATGATCTCTGCCCTTAAGGAGCGCACATTCTAATCAATAAAAATAGCATGCAAACAACTATGTAACACTAAATACATACAGAGTAGATGGAAAATAATCCCAAAATAAAAACACTACAAGTGGTGGAGACTGGGAAAAGTTTCCTGGAAAAGGTAGAATTTGAGCTGAGTCTTAAAAAAAAGACAAAGAGATCAAGAAGTAGGTAGAGGCAAAGAGGGAGAGCATGAAAAGTATGGGAGGAGAGCCAGTAAAAAAGCAGAGCATTGGGCAGATGAAGTGTCATATACAAAGAAAATCAAGAAAGAAGGTAGGCATTCCTGAATAAAGTACATGAAAGGATTAAAATGTAAGACAATTTGAAAAACAGGAAGGGTCAACCTTGTGAAGAGCTTTAAATGCTTAATGTAGCATTTTATATACGATCCTGGAGGCAACAGGAACCAACTGAAATTTATAGAATCAAGGATAGAGAGGGATGAGGAATCAACATGATGAGATATTTGTTTTAGGGAAAACCATTTTGATGGCTGAGTGAACAGTGGGGATAAATGAGGCAGAGAGACCAATTAGAAGGCTCCTGCAATAGTCCAGGTGCAAGGCGATTAGAGTTTGTACCAGGGTTATGGCTGTGAGTGGAGAGAAGAGGATGAATATGAGAAATATTTTAAAAGCAGAAAATGGAAATGACAAGACTTGGTAAAAACTGGATATGTGGAGGGAGTGAGAGAGAGGAGTTGTAGATAATTCTAAGGTTGCAAGCTGAGGTGACATCAACAACAAAGAAGCTGAAGAGGGTAATGTTAGGGAGAAAAGATGTGTTGTTTTAGACATGCTGAATTTGAAATGTGTATCAGACAACGAATTCCTCATATCCAAAAAGCAACATGTAATACTATACTAGAAGTCAAGAGTGGTGCTAAAGGCTGTATATGAAGATCTGAGAATCATCTAGATAGAGATGATAAAAGTCACGTTTGGCAGGGCTAAGATATAACCACAGTATTTTAAAAATATCGACTTTTTATAAAAGGAACAAAACCCACCTCTATTTCTCAGTTCTTATTCATCTTTATAATTAGATAAGAAAAATTAAAAGAACATAAATCCAATTTCTTTCTGGAGGTATTACAATTTTAATAAAATGATTTCCTTTGAGGACTTTTACAGCGATTAAATAAATTAATAATTACCTGTAGAGATGTTATGGATGCACTGTGACCCTGAAGAACTGCCAAAGGAGCGCACGTTCGTAGACACCACACTCGAATCATTTTATCACAACTTCCAGCAGCTATCATGGTGTTTTCATAGTTCACAGCCATATCTGATATCTCAGCTGCATGTCCTCTTAAAGTAGCCAACAATCTTCCATCATCTGTTGCCCAGATTTTTACAAGGCAATCATCAGAACCCTTAAAAAAATAAGTTTTACAAATATGATTTTTTTCATTTAATTGTAAAACATTAATATTTGCAATGATCCACTTCTCAACAAGTATATTTTCAGGTACCACTAAACATAAATTTTTAAAAAATTGCTGAATACCTAACATAACAAAAATCTAAAAATGGAATGATGAAATGAATTCAAGAAACTTGGGATTAAAAAAACCCCCACAATTTACAGGTTTTCTATTACTCTAGAAGCCAGAAACAAGGAGTTTTATTTCATAACTGTCCACATACATCTACTTACCCATTTTTTGTGTGGGATGTGTCATGTCATTAAAAAAATAAGTTACATTAGCAAATCATATTTAATAATTAAGTTCAGAAAAGGCTTTTTAAACAATCTCTCTATAAATGTATTAAATATATACAAATATGTGGTATAAATATGTGTGTACACATACATACACAAACACACAAAGAAAGATACAGACTGACAAAAAAATTTGAAATATTTTTGTTGTAATGATACATGTTTAAAAGTTCTCCCCAAAAATGTTTTAGGCACTGTCATTAATAAAGGCATTTATAAACAGTTCTGGATTAGTAAGAACAATGAATCTCATGAAGTGATCAAAGTATTTAAAATTTAAACTATTAAAATTGAAAACATTGTAGGGTACTCTTATGTTTTAAGCCATGTTCCAAATCGTGCTCTTCTGATGCTGAAAAAGTGGTCTTTTCTTGGATCAAATCCAGAATAAACAATAGATTTATGCCAAGTTTCACTTCGAAGTCACATGCTGACACCAAGAAAATAGTAATAAACATTCTAATACCTTGTATAATTTCTTTTCAGTATTTCTTCAACTGTCACAGATCTCAACATCCACAGATCTTATTCTAGAAAATGCTTGTCTGTATTTTCCCATAAATAGTCCATAAAAGATCTATTCAAAACTAGTAAGTTTCTTAGAGGAACTGATATACCACTTTGACTGATATATCCTATTCTTGACACATAACAAACCTACCTCATTTTTCCATTTATACAAGTTTTCAACAATGTATTTTAGACCTGTCCTCACAAGCAAATATTTTTGATAATGTGCTGTGGGCAGCTTATGAGTACTATGCATCATCACCCCATGAGTTTTATTTTTATTGCTTTGAAAGAATGGTATTCAATAATATGCAGCAATATAGTATCAGAACACTAATCTTAAAGAGAAGTGTTTTTGCATTATTGAACAGCTTAGCCAGATGATGACATGTATCTAGACAGGCAGCTTACTGAATCAGGTAGGTTATCACTACACATGCCTTTAACTATCAAACTGGGCCGAAAACTGAGTAGGAAGAGATTGGATTGCCTTTGGCCAACTATACGGAATAGAGTTGAAAATAAAGATGTGGAGATATTAGGGGGAAAAAAAATCTGTTGGGTTTGTTGATAGTGAAAATGAGTGAAAAGTGAGATAAATTTAAGATACAGATATACAGAAGGCAGAAGAATAGAGGAACCAGTAAAGGAACTAATAGATATATGAAGAAAATCAGGCAAGAATCAAGTCATAGGGCACTAAAATTTTTAAGAAATCAGCTCATTTCATGACTTTCTCCAGCTACCATTAGCAAAGAAATTGGATACAGTAGGAACCAGGAATAACAGAAAGTTAAAAAAAATAACAATTGGGGAAAGGGATTTTAAGGCAGTAGCTAAAGAGACACAGTAAAGTAGCAAACCATATATAGGTGAATGTGTAAGCAAGAAGCTAGAGTTGGGAGAAATGAATAAGAGGAATGTGTCATGGGACAATTATTTGTCAAGGAAAAAGCAAAGAGCAGAGCTAGTCTGAGTGAAAGAGTAGAAAAGGTAATATATTAGGGGAAAAATGAAGGAAAAGAGACATCTTTTATTCCATTATAATAAATGAAATAGAACTCAATGACATAGTGTTTGATAAGCTAGAAACAAATTACTTGAGAAAGAACTCCATATAAATACTGTTGGGAAAACTAGAAAGTACTCTGGCAGAAATCAGGCTGAGAACACCATCTTACATTGTATCTATCTCATAGTAAATTCAAAATGAATGTAGCCTGAATATCAAGTCATTAAAAAAAAAATAGAAGATGCATATCATACCTTTCACAGCTGTGGGTAGGAGATGTATACTTAGCCAAGGAAGAGACAGAAGGAGTCACCAGAGATAAAATAGGTAATTTTGATTACATGAAATTAAAAAAACTTCTATACAAAAAAGAAAGCAGTCAACCGGGGCGGGGAGAGGGGGAAAATGAATTGTATCAAATTTCTCAGAAAAGAATTTGGTATCTACAATATATGGAGAACAGATAACTAAAAATCATTCCCTAATAAATAAGTGACCACAAGATATAAACAATTCTCCAAAAAATAATTGCAAACTATTAATAACCATAAGAAAGTCTCTAATAAGATAAATGCAAACTAAAACCAAAACGAAGTTTCTCCTCACACCCAGGATACTGGCAAAGATGACCAAAAAAAAGTCACTGTTGGAAGAGGTTGTAGTTAGATAGACACTAATACATCAATAATGTAACTGTCAATTTGTCTAACAATAATATGCACAATAACAACAATGTAAATGGAAAGAACAACCCAGGACAATAAAAAATGAAGGTTATAAAATTCTAAAGAAGATATGCTGACTCCACTCCTTTGCAGAGATGGGAGGGAGGTTCAAGGTTACAGAATATTTCATGTATTTTTAGACATCTTCCAAAATATTAGTTGATTATGCTATTCTCTCTTTCCACATCTGATATAATGAGTGAAGACATACTGGGAGAAAAAAGTTCCCAATCCTTCTGAAGGAATTCTAAACAGCAAAGTATTAACAATGTCATAACAATTTCAGATCCAAAGGTCTGAAATCAAAGAAAAAATGCTTCAGGTGAACAAAAAGAAGCAATTCAAATACCAAGGAACAATACTGAGGATCTCTAAAAACCTAGTATTTCCTACTATAAATGAAAGGAGAACATAGAATAAAATAATCTAAAAAGCAAAAGATATAAGGCTTACAATCAAGAATAACAGCTTGGAAAGTTATGTATCATCCTAAAGGGCAAAAAATGCAATTTCACCTATCTCTGAGGAATAAAGCAGATGTAACAGAAATGTGAAATTATTAGAGCTTGCATGGAGCAGTATGTACTATTAACATTCTAATAGGGTGAAGAAAGACATGTTCCTTCAGAATCTTAATGTTTTCATGAGATATTAAAGGAATTAAACAAAAAAAACAAAAAAAAATTAGGGTAGAATGGTTTTCTTCTGAGGAAAAGAAAAGGGGCCTTTAAAGAAATATGCTATTATGGAAAGGAAGAAGGTGAAGCTTGCAATTTCTTATAGTTGGGATGAATGAGAATAGTATGTATATGTAGCAAGATGGGAGAGAACAGGCATAACATGAACCACTCTCTACTATACAAAGGATTGAACACACACACACACACACACACTAACTTCAGTACAGCCAGTTCTCCCCAATCCTCTTCATACATACTGCTTCTGGACCTCTTTGAGAGAACTCTTCCATCATGTTCTGTCACTGTATATACAACATCCATCTACCACATACCCCTATAATCTTCCTTTTGTGTGCTGCCTTCAGGCAATGGAGGATAAGCTCCTTGAAGGAAAGGATGGTCTTTTTATTTTAACTTGTATTTTCATCCCCAACATTTAGCACAGTGCCTAGCACAAAGTAGGTGTCTATTTTATGTTGACTGACTGGCAGAAGAACAAATGGAGATAAGGAGATAGGGGTCACGGGAAGAAATAGCTGTAAGGAAAGCAAACTTTCTGTTTAACCTAACAGGAGTATTAAAGAGAAAAATAAAGAAAAGAGTGCCTCTGACCGCTTCTTGGACCGCTGGGGAATCACTGAACAAAATTGTGCTAAGAAGAATTTCTGTGTAAGACGTTGACAGGACAATTTCAGAGAATTCTGAGTAGTATGCAATGACACAGTGAGAAGTGAGAAGAACAAGGAAAACAACAAAGGAATTTAGGAATAGTAATCCAAGAAGGGTTTTGCAGTCAGAGCAGCATCAATGCCTAAGGACAAAGTACCAATCTTTAAGAATCCAGGCAAGCCATATTAACATGGCTGCCTTATCTGTTCATGAACTTAATAGAACTAACAGTTTTTAAGCTTGCTTACCCAAAGACCAAGGAGTTATGGGGGGATAGTATGGTTTCTGGGATATTTGTGGTAAAAATGCTTGCATATATTTGTTTTTGGTATATCTTTTAAGAAAACCTAATTTAAAATTTTTGGGGGCAGAGCAAAGATAGCAGAGCAGAACAGAGAAAGCACTCAGCCGAGCTCTCTCAACATTCCCCTCAAAATAAGTAATGCCTCTGGAGTAACAGAGGTGACAAAATGTCACAGTGAAACATTCCTCCAATCCAAGGTAACTTAGAGAGTCAGAAAGAGAGATTTATGACAAGGGAGTGAAGGCTATCCATCTAAAAGGATGAAAACACCAGAGGTGGGACTAGGTGGGGGCAACAGAAGTAACAGCAGTTGTGGGGGATCTCAAGCCAGAGACAATACGGAAACCTAGTAATTAGAATGACAGGCTCTTACAGGGGACTCTTTTGCTAACAACTGACAAAGGACAAGATGATATTTGGCCACTCCATTGCCTATACCCACACATAGTTCAAGGGCAGAGAGGGGCACAGAAGGATCTGAAGGTGTCTAGAGCAGTATCAATTACAATTAATCAAGGGATCAAGGGCCCTTCTTGAATAAGGACAACAGTGAAGATCTGGACAGCAGTGATCACACCTCTCTCCCTGTATCAGAGCACAACAAAGCACAGAAAACTGTTAAATAGCAGTGCAGAAAAAGCCTAAAGCTTGAGACAGTGGCACTCCCACACCCCCAGGCAACAAAGCAGCCGAACTTTAATGCAAAGTTAAAATCAAACAACTTAGGGTGGGGAAGTGAGCAAAAGAACTTGACTATAAAAAGCCACAAAAATGGTAGGGACAAATCAGGCCACAAACTCAAAAAACAAAACAAAACGACAAAAGTCAAAACAGCTAAAAGCAAAGCTGCAAAGAAAAGAAATATGATTTGGACACAATTCCAACAAGAATTCCTTGAACAACTTAAAAACAGTTTTTCAAAATCAAAGAGCAGTAGAGGAAAAATTAGACTGATAAATGAAAGCAAAAGAAGGAAATTATGAAAAAAATGAACAACTCGATAAAAGAGACACACACACACACAAATCCTAAAGAAAATAACACCTTAAAAAAGAGAACTAGCCAAATGGATGGAGGTACAAAAGCATACAAAAAAAAAAAATTCCTTAAAAATTATAATAGGGCAATTGAAAGCTTGCTATGCATGATTAATACATGAGACATCAAGAAGCAACTAAACAAAATCAAAATAATGAAAATAGAAGAAAATGTAAAATATATCTTTTGAAAAACAAATGACCTGGAAAATAGACTGAGGGGAAATAACTTAAGAAATTTGGACTACCTGAAAACCAGGTTGAAAGAAAGAACTTAGATATCATATTTCAAGAAATTATCAAAGAAAACCACCCTGATATTCTAGAACCAGAGGGTAAAATCAAATTTTAAAGAATCAACCGATCACCTCCTGAAAGAGATCCCAAAATGAAAACTCCAGGAATATCATAGTAAAATTACAGAGTTCTTAGGCCAAAATAAATAAATAAATAAATGATTCAAGCAGCTAGAAAAAAATCATTCAAATACTGGGAGCCATAGTCAAGATCACATAAGATTTAGCAGCTAAAGGAGCAGAGGGCTTAGAATATATTTCAGAAGGCAAAAGAGCTAGGATTAAAACCAAGAGTCACCTGCCCAGCAAAACTAAGTATAATCCTTCATCAAAAAAAATAGAAAGAAACAAAAAACAATAGAGAATTTGACTTACAAATACAAGACTCAAGAGAAACACAAAAAAATATGAAAAAATCATAAGGAACTCAGTAAAGTAAAACTTTTGTTTTTTTTTTAAATTTATTTATTTAAATTTTTTACATTCATTTTCACAAATTTTTGAGTTCCAAATTTTCTCCCCTTTTATCCCCTCCCCCTACCCCAAGCAATCTAATTTTCCCTATCTCCAATCTGCCCTCTCTTCTGTCATCTCTCCCTTCTCTTGTCTCCATCTTCTCTTTTCTCCTGTAGGGCCAGATGACTTTCTATACCTCCTTAACTGTATGTCTTCTTTCCTAGTTGCAACAACAATACTAAACAGTTGTTCCTAAAACTTTGAGTTCCAAATTCTCCTCATCCCTCCCTCCCCACCCATTCCCTTTGGGACAGCAGGCAATTCAATATAGGCCATATCTGTGTAGTTTTGCCAATGACCTCCCTGATAGTCGTGTTGTGTAAGACTAACTGGATTACCATCCCTCCTAACCTGCCCCTCATTGTTTCTCTTCTGTCTTTTGATCCTGTCCCTCCCCAAGTGTTGACTTCAAATTGCTCCCTCCTCCCTTTGCCCTCCCCTTCCATCATCCCCCCCTTGCAATATCTCTTTCTCCCCCACTTTCTTATACTGTAAGATAGGTTTTCATACCAAAATGAGTGTGCATTTCACTCCTTCGTTTAGTCAAATGTGATGAGGGTAAACTTCTTGTTTTTTTTTTTTTTCTCAACTCTCCTCTTTTTTCCTCCACTAAGAAAAACTACCTGCCTCTTAAATGACATATAGTTACCCCCTTCCCTTTCCCTCCCCCTACATTTCTCTCTCACCATTTACCCTAGTTTCTTTTAAGGTATGGTCCCATCCTATTCAGTTCAATCTGCGCTCTCTATCTCTGTATGTGTGTGCATGTGTGTATGTGTGTGCATGCGTGTACATGTGTATGTGTGGTCCCACCAACTACCCAGATACTGAAAAGTTTTAAGAGTTACAAATATTGTCTTTCCATGTAGGAATGTAAACAGTTCACTCATGGTAAGTCCCTTAAGACTTCTCTTTGCTGTTTACTTTTTCATGCTTCTTCTCATTCTTGTGTTTGAAAGTCAAATTTTCTTTTCAGCTCTGGTTTTTTCATCAAGAATGATTGAAAGTCCTCTGTTTCATTGAAAGACCATATTTTCCCTTGAAGTATTATACTCAGTTTAGCTGGGTAGGTGATTCTTGGTTTGAGTCCTAGTTCCTTTGCCTTCTGGAATATCCTATTCCACGCCCTTCGGTCCCTTAATGTAGAAGCTGCTAGATCTTGGGTTATCCTGATTGTATTTCCACAGTACTGGAATTGTTTCTTTCTAGCTGCTTCTAAGATTTTTTTCCTTGAGCTGGGAGTTCTGGAATTTGGCCACAATGTTCCTAGGAGTTTCTCTTTTTGGATCTCTTTCAGGTGGTGATCGATGGATTCTTTCAATACTTATTTTGCCCTCTGGTTCTAGAATGTCAGGGCAGTTTTCCTTGATAATTTCATGCAAGACGATGTCTAGGCTCTTTTTTTGATCATGGCTTTCAGGTAGTCCCATAATTTTTAAATTGTCTCTCCTGGATCTATTTGCCAGGTCAGTTGTTTTTCCCATGAGATATTTCACATTCTCTTCCATTTTTTCCTTCTTTTGGTTTTGTTTGGTGATTTCTTGGTTTCTCATAAAGCCATTAGACTCCATCTGTTCCATTCTAATTTTGAGAGAGCTATTAAGTTCAGTGAGCTTTTGAGCCTCTTTTTCCATTTGGCTCATTCTGCTTTTGAAAGCATTCTTCTCCTCATTGGCTTTTTGAACCTCCTTTGCCAATTGAGTGAGCCTATTTTTCAAGGTGTTAATTTCCTCAGCATTTTTTTGGGTCTCCTTTACCAAGGTATTGACCTGTTTTTCATACTTTTCTTGCATCTCTGACATTTCTCTTCCCAGTTTTTCCTCCACCTGTCTAACTTGCTTTTCAAAATCCTTTTTGAGCTCTTCCAGGGCCTGAGCCCACCCACCACCCCCCTGGGGTGTCTGGGGTACTGAGGCCCCGCCCTCCACGTCTTTCCCTGATGGCAAGAATACGTCCTCATCTTGGTCAGATCCGAAGGTCGGGATCATTTGCATTTGTTGGAAAAAACTCTCTAAAGTCTTATTTTTCTTCCCTTTTCTAGGCATTTTCCCAGCCAGTTACTTGACTTGAGATTCCTTTCCACCCCCGCCTGGATCCGCCCAGCTAGTGCTTGGCCTCTGAGATTTAAATGGGCTTTCCTCCTGCCGGCTGTCAATCAGTGAGCTTTAGTTCAGGTGCTGGGGTGGGGCCAGGGCTGCCTCCGAGACTGATCCCTCGGGGGGGCTTTCTGCAGAGACCCTCAGGAATGGAGCGGGTGGGGGCGGGGTGGGGGGCCCGCCTCCCAATCTCAGCTCCCCTGGGGGTCCTGAGCAGAAGCCTTCAGGAACAGAGCGGGGTGGGGGCAGGGCCGTCTCCCAGGCTCAGCTCCGTCAGGTTTTATGCGGGAATCTTCCGTAATGAAGATCCTGCCTGCTGTTGGGGGATTCCTGAGTCTTGGGCCGCTGCCGCCTCAGCCGCCGCCCACACCTCCGCCTCCGCTTCCTGCCCCCGTCCCCGCCGCCGCTTCCTCCCGAGGGGGCCCGAGTCACGGAGACGCCCCGCTTCCCCTCTCCTTCAGCCCAGCCTCTCTCACTGACCTGCTTCTGTGGGCGAAGGGACTTTTCCGGCTGCTTCAGCTTCCGTCTCTGAAGCCTGCTCGGATCCGCTTCTCTGAGGCCTTGGCCAGGGCAGTGCTGGGGGTCGGGTTTACTCTCCGGGGCGCGCCGGACCCTGGGGACGGGTCCTCAGGGCTCCCTGGAACGGAAATCTCCTCCACTCTGCCTCTGCACACCTTGCACTCACCCAGAATCTATGGGGGACTCTTTTTACATCAATTCCATGGGCTTTGGTTTCGGAGCTCGTAAACGTGCGTCCTTCTACTCCGCCATCTTGGCTCCGCCCCCAGTAAAACTGTTTACCTTTCTATATGGGAAGATGATGAATTTAACTTTTAAGAAACCTATCATTATTAGGGCAGTTATTCTACACAGAAAGAGAATGTGGGAAAGTAAGTCAATCATGTCAGGATGATGTGAAAAAAATGAATAGGCAAGACAGAGTCGAGAAGTGGGAAAAGAAAGGAAGAATAGGGAAAAGTATCACACTGAAAATAGGTGCAAAAGGTGAGAGTTTTTACAAGGGAGTGGAAAATGGAGCTGGGGAGGAGGATGCCTGAATCTTATTCTCATTGGAATTAGTTCAGAGAAAGCGAGATATACATACTGAACTGGTAACAGAAATCTATCTTACTCAAAAGGGAAGTAGGAAGGAAAGGGGAAAGCCAAAAGGGAAATAAGGGGCACAGATCAGAAGCAAAAGTCTTTTAGAGGGACAGGATAAAGAGAAAGATAAACAGAAGAAAATAGGATGGAATAAAATGCTGTTCATAATCATAACTGCTAATGTGAAAGGGATAAATTTACTCATAAAACAGAACTGGATATAGGAGAATGGATTAAAAACCAGAACCCAACAATATGTTGTTTACAAGAAACACTTGAAGCAGAGAGACAAAGAGTAAAGGTTAAGTGGCTGGAGCAGGATCTATTATACTTCAGCTGAAGGTTAAAAAGCAGGGACAGCAATCATGATCTCAGACAAAAGAAAAACAAAAATAGATTCAATTAAAAGGAATATGCAGGAAAACTACATGTTGCTAAAAAGCACCATAGACAATGAAGTGCTATGAATACAAAACACATATGCACCAAATGGCATAGTATCCAAATTCTTAAAAGAAAAATTAATTATGGGAGGAAAGAGACTGGAAAACTGTCCTAGTAGGGGATCTCAACTTTCCTTTGAGAGTTAGATAAATCTAACCAGAAAATAAGAAGTCAAGGAGTGGAATACAATCTTAGGATAGTTACACATCAGAGAGCTCTGGAGAAAAGGAGTACACCAATTGATAAAAGGTCAAAGGATATGAAAAGGCAGTTTTAAGTGAAGAAATCCAAGCTATTTATAGGCATATGAAGAAGTGCTCTAAATTACTTCTGATTAGATAAATGCAGATTAGAGCAACTCTGAGATACTCACACCTATCAGACTGGCTAATATGACAAAAAGAGGAAAATAATCAATGTTGGAGAGGACATGGGAAAATTGGGGTACTAATGCACTATTAGTGGAGATGTGAACTGATCCAACCATTCTGGAAAGCAATTTGGAACTATGTTGATCCAGCAAGACCACTACAATATCTGTATGCCAAAGAGATCATAAAAATGGGAAAAGGACCTAATGTGCAAAAATATTTATAGCAGCCCTTTCTCATGGTGGCAGACTATACTGAGGGGACGCCCCTCAATTGGGGAATAGCTGAACAAGCTATGGAATATGAATGAGATAGAAAACTATTGTGCAATAAGAAATGGTGAACAGGCAGATTTTAGAAAAACCTGGAAAAGTCTTGTAGGAATTGATGAAAAGTGAAATGAGCAGAAGCAGTCCAACACTGTACCAGCAACAATGTGTGATGATCAACTATGAATGATCCAAATTTTCTCAGCAACACAATTATCCAAGACAAGTATAAAGGACTGAAGAAGGAAAATGCTATCCATATCCAGATAAAGAACTGATAGACTCTGAAAGGAGATCAAAGCATTTTTTCACTTCATTCCTTCTCATGGTTTTGTTTTTCCCCTTCTTTAATCTGTTTCTTCTTTCACAACTGTGACTAATGTGGGAACGTTTTTACATGATAGCACACATATAAACTATATCAAACTGCCAACCATTTTCAGAAAAGGAGAGGGGAGGGAGAAATCTCGGATCTCAAAATCTTGTAAAAATGAATGCTAAAAGTTTTCTTGACATGTATCTAGGGAGAAAAAATAAAATACTATTAAACTTTAAAAAAAAGAATATACCTTTTCCTCAGGTATACAAGATACCTTCACAAAAACTGACCATGTATTTACACCATAAAAACCAAATGCAGAAAAGTAAAAATACTAAAGGCACCTTTTCCAGACAATAATACAATAAAAATTACTTTTAACAAAGGGCAGTGAAAGCATAAGAAAACCGACAGCTAAATAATTTAATCCTAAAGGATGAGTGGATCAAAGAATAAATCATATAAACACTCCATAATTTCATTAAAGAGCATGTTAACAATGAGACAACATTCCAAAATTTGTAGGATGCAACAAAAGCTGTATTTAGGAGAAAATTTGTCTAAATACATATATCAGTAAAAAGACACAAAGAGCAGATCAATGAACAGGGCATGCAACTAAAAACACTAGAAAAATTAAAACTATACTTAAACCCCAAAATGCATATTCTTAAAAAAGGGGAAGGGATTACTAAAATTGAAACTTAAGACCACGGAGTTAGTAAATAAAACTAGAAGCTATTTTCACGGAAAAAAAAACAACAATAAAATAGACAAACCAGTGGTAAATAGAATTTTTTAGAAGGAAAACCATATTACCAGTATTAAAAATGAAAAAAGGTGAATGTACCATTGATGATACTGAAATGAAAGGAAAATTTGAAAATAATTCAAAGTTATTTTGTCTAATTACATGAGGGTAAAACTGATAATTTAAGTGAAATGGATGAATATTTGCAAGAGTATAAACTGCTCATATTAATAGAAGAGGAAACAGAATTCTTTATTTTTCCACTTAATAGTATCTTATTTTTTTCCAATCACAAGTAAAAACAGTCTTCAACATTCACTTTTATAAGATTTTGAGTTTCAAATAATTTTCTCCCTTCCTTCATCTCCTGCTGCTCCCCCAAGATAGCAAACAATCTGATGTAGACCATGTATGTACAATCATATTAAACCTATTTCCATACCAGTCCTATTGTGAAAGAAAAACCAGAAAAAGGAAAAGCCATGAGAAAGAAAAAACAAAATACACAAAAAGTGAAAATGATATGCTTTCATCTACATTCAGACTTCATAGTTCTTTCTCTGGATATGAACAGCATTTTCCATCATGAGTATTTTGGAATAGTCTAAGATCTTTGTATTGCTGTTTAGAACTAAGCCTATCAATGTTGATCATCGGAAAATGTTCTCCTGGTTCTGCTCACTTCATTGAGCTTCAGTTCATTCAAGCCTTTCCAAGTTTTTCTGAAATCCACCTGCTCATCATTTTTTATAGCACAATAGTGGTCTTTTACAACATTCATATACCACAACCTGTTCAGTCATTCCCCAGTTGATGGGCTTCTCCTTGATTTCCAATTCTTTGTTACCACAAAAAGAGCTGCTATATATATTTTTGCATATGTGGGTCTTTCCCTCCTTTCTGTGATCTCTTTGGGATACAACAGACCTAGTAGTGGTATTACTGGATCAAACAGTATGCAGTTTTATAGCCCTTTGAGTACAGTTTCAAACTGCTCTCCAGAATGCCGGGATAAGTTCCCAACTCTACCAATAATGCATTATTGTCCCAATTTTCCCACATCTTCTCCAACACATCATTTTTCTTTTTCTGTATATTAGCTAATCTGATAGTTGTGAGGTGGTACCTCAGAGCTGTTCTAATCTGCACTTCTCTAAACAATAATGATGTACAGCATTTTTAATGACTATAAGAAGCTTTAAGGAAATAGAACTGTTAACCAAATAATGGAAAAAGAAATTGAATAGGCCCTGGGACAACCAGGGCACCTATGTAGCACAGTCAAAAGAGTGCCTGACCTGGAAGTAGGATGACCTAAGTTCAAACCCAGCCTCAGACATTTACTGTGTGACCCTGCACAAGTCACTTAACTCAGTTTTCTGCTGTTTCCTCATCTGTAACATAAACTAGAGAAGGAAATGGCAAATCCAGAGATGGGAAACCAGCACCTGGAGCCCACTAGGCGCCCTCCAGGTCCTTAAGAGCAGCCCTCTGTCTGAATCCAAACTTCACATAACAAATCCTTTTATTAGGCTTTGAGGCCACAGGTTCCATTCCTGGGAAAATCACTCTGATATCTTTGCCTAGAAAACCCCAAATGGGATCAGACGAGTCAAACACAAACGAAATAAGTGAAGCCATAAATAGACTCCCTAAAAAAAATTCCCAGGACCATCTGGATTTATATGTTAATTCCACCAAATATTTAAGGAATAATTAATTCCAATGCTATATAAACTTTTTGAAAAAATTGGTAGAGGAGGAGACCTACCAAATTCCTTCTATGCCACAAATACAGTTTTGACACTTAAGCCAGGGAGAGCAAAAACAGAGAAAGAAAATTACAGACCAATTTCCCTAATGAATATTGATGCAAAAATTTTAAGTAAAATACAAGCAAGGAGTTTACAGCAATAATATCACAAAGATCATACACGATAACCTGGTGAGATTTACATCAGGAATGTAGTTCTGGTTCAGTATTAGAAAACCCTTAGCATAACTCACCATTTCAATAACAAGAACAATATCATATGATTTTCTTAATAAATGGAGAATAAACCTTTGACAAAATACAACACCCATTCCTATTAAAAATACCAGAAAGCACAGAAATCAATAAATATTATCTACCTAAAATCAAGTAAGGGTTTGCATTATCACCACTATTATTCAATATTGTACTAGAAATGCTAGCTATAGTAATAAGAAAAGGAAACTGAAGGAATAAAAATAGACAATGAGCAAACAAAACTATCACTCTCTGCAGATGATATTATGCTATGTTTAGAGACCCCTCAAAAATCAACTAAAAAACTAGTTGAAACAATTAACAGTTTCAGCGAAGTTACTAGATATAAGATAAATGCACATAAATCATTAACACCTCTTTATACTACCACAAAATCCAGCAGAAAGAGATAGAACAATAAAGTCTGCCTAAATAAATGCAAACAATATAAAATACTTGGGAAATTTTCCTGCCAAGACAAACCCAGGGACTTTAGAAATACCATTACAAAATCCTTTTTACAAAAATAAAGAGATAGATCCAAAGAACTGGAGAAATAGAAACTGCTCATGAGTCAGCTGAGCCAATATAATACAAATGGCAATTCTACCTAAATTTATTTATTCAATGCCATATCAAGCAAAACATCAAAGAATTATTTTATATTGCTAAAAATAGTAACAACAAAATTCATCTGGAAGAACAAAAGGTCAAGAATATCAAGGGAATCAACGAAAAAGAAAATGTGAAGCTTTCTTCAGACCAGCAGTTCCAGGATTTCAAACTATATTACAAAGTGACAATCATCAAAACAAACTGGTACTGGCTAAGAAGTACAGTGGTGGATCAGTGGATGGATAAGATGAGGTACACAATACACAAAATACACTACAAGAGATGACTATAGTCATATAGTGTTTTATAAACCCAAAGGTATAAGCTTTTGGGAGAAAGATTTACTATCTACAAAAATTGCTGGGAAAACTGGAAAGCAGTTTGGTGGAAACTAGGCATAGACCAGTATCTCACACTGCATATCAAGATACAGTCAAAATGAGTAAATGACTTAGACATAAAGAGGGATATCAAAAGTAAATTAGAATAGTTGGGAAAATATACCTGTCAGATCTATGAATAAAGAAAGAGTTTATGACCAAAAAAGAAGTCGAAAAGATCAGTGGAAATAAAATGCATAATTACAACTACATAAGATTAGAAAGTTTTTGCATAAAGAAAACCAATCCAGTTAAAATTAAAAGGAAAACAGGAAATTGGAGAAAAATTTACAGCAAACTTCTCTGATAAAGGACTCATTTCTCAAACATAATGGAAGTGAACCAAATTCATAAAAGTAAGAGTCATTCTTCAGTTGATAAATGGTCAAAACATATGAACAGGCAGTTTTCAGAAGCAATCAATAATCAAAAGCTATCAATAATCACATGAAAAATACTCTAAATCATTACTGACAGCAAATTAAAACAACTCTGAAGTACCACCTCAAACCTAGAGGACTGGCTAACAAAACTGAAAAGGAAAATGACAAATGCTGGAGGGGATGTGGAAAAATTGGGCCACTAATGCACTAGTGGTGGAGCTACAAACTAGTCCAATCATTTTGGAAAGCCATTTGGAACTATGCCCAAAGGGACATAAAACTATAAACTCTTTGACCCAGCAATGCTACTACTAGGTCTGTATCCCAAAGAGATCAAAGAAAAGGGAAAAAAAGATCGATTTGCATAAAGATATTTATAGCAGCTCTTTTTGTGGTGACAGAATTGGAAGTCAAGGAGAAGCCTATCAATAAGGGAATTGCTGAAAAAGTTGTGGTGTATGAATGTAATGAAATATTACTGTGCTTTAAGAAATGATGAGCAGGATGGTTTCAGAAAAACCTGAGGTAGCTCATATGAATGGTACAAAGTGAAGTGAAAAGAACCAGGAGAACATAAGACAAAGTAACAGCAATACTGTCAGGGTAATTCAACTGTGAAGGAGCTATGATCCAAATCAATTCCAAAAGAACCATGATGCAAAATGCTATCTACCTTTAGGGAGAGAACTGATGAACTCTGAATGCAGATTAAAGCATTCCTTTTTAAAATTTATTTTTCTTGCGTTTTTTTGGTCTATTTTTTAAAAATACAGGTAATATGGAAATGCTTTCCATGACTTTAAATGTATCATCAATATCAAGCTGCTTGCCCTCTCTCAAAGAGGAGGGAGGCAAATTTGAACTCATAATTTTTTTAAAATTGCTAAAAAAAATTATACATAATTGGGAAATATTTTTGTTCAGTCATTTTTCATTTGCGTCCAACTCACTGTGATTACTATGCCAAGTTTTCTTGGCAAAGATACTGAACTGGTTTGCCATTTCCTTCTCCAGATCATTTTACAGATGAGGAAACTGAGGCAAACAGGATTACACAGCTAGTAAATGTCTGAGGCTGGATTTGAAACCAGGTCTTTGTGACTCCAGGTCCCACACTCTATCTACTGTACCACCCAGCTGCTTCAAGAAATAGTTTTAAAAATAAATAAAAATATATTAAGGAGGGGAGGAAGAGGAATGCTAATTGATATTAAGTATTTAAATGCAATTGGGGCTAGTTACTGGCCCCTAACAAAGGGAGGAACACAGTCTACTGGGATCATCAGTTGATGGCAGTAGTTAGTGAGTGACACCTTAATCCTTCAATGTTATTCCCCCGTAACCCAGAGAGGCTTATATAGCAATCCAGTCTGGGAAATGGTCAAGATATAATCAATATTTTGATAACCACATGTCAGTTGGTTTCTTTTATAATTCGGTGTATGTCACTCTGTGCATATAAAAATGAAGCTAAATTAATTGTAAGAGGAAACTGTAAAACTACACTAGTAGGAGATCTCAAACTTTCTCCTGACAGCTAGATAAATCTAACCATATTAAGTCAAGGAGATGAAAACAATCTTAGAAAACTTGCATACGAGACATCTCTAGAGAAAAGGAGTATACCAATACAAGCAATTCCCCAATTGTTCACAATACAAGAAGACTTTCCTGATTCTTCCAGTTTCTAGTATCCTCCTTCCCAAAGTTTCTTATAGTTAAGTACTTTGCATTTATTATCTTTATATTTATACTGTCTACACTTACATACTTGTCTCCACCATTAGAACAGCAGTCCCATGGAGTAAGAATTGTTTATACATTGTATTTTTAACTTTTAGCACCAGGAACATAGCTTGGCACATAGTTAGGTACTTAATATTTATTGTTTGATATGACTATTCATAACTTCAACATTGCAATGGAAGCGTAGATAGGACACAGCTTAAAGTTGTCATTAAATCCTTCTATTTCAAAGTTTCATCAAGTAACTCCACAATTCTGAAACTGGGGAGAAAATTGGTTCATATCTTCCACATCCACAAAGCTGAACTGCACTAGAAAACCAAGACTCCAAGGAAAACCATGACCCCCTCAGGAAAGCTGAAATCTTACCACCATGCACAGACTGACTCAGATTTTGACAGTGAGCACCTTCTCAGCTGCCTCTTCCTTGACTGGAGGCGTTAAAGTGTAAAAGTGAGGTATTAAACTCTTTCTAAACAAAGTTCCAGGCTTTGATTCTGTGGAACACTCCATGGAATACTCATATTCCCTGGTACCTCAACTCTCCTTTCATTTTTCTTCCCTCTCAGCCATCAGGACTGTAAACTTCTTGAGGGAAGCGACTTTTATCTTTATTTGTATTCTCCAGCACTAAGCAAAATGTCTGGCACATAGTAGGTGCTTGAAAAAAAAAATTAACTTTCCAACAGGGAAATCTACTTGGGAAACCAAATTAAAATCAAAGGTTGTTTACCAGATATACTTAAAGAAAACAAGTTTGCCCAATTGGAAAAGGGGGGCTTGCTTCCTGGACCCCAATCTTCTCCTATCCCCTCCATCCAAACAATTAAACTTCCTAAGTTTCCCCCACTCATTTGATGTTCAGGTTGCCTTTGTAGTTCTTAGGATTTATAGCAAAAGGTCATTGATTATTTTGGAGGAAGAACTTTTACACAAGGTGCTGATCTCTTTGTAACTTTTTACTAATTAAGAATACATACATAGACATAACACCACAAGTGGTTCTCTTTTCAATATGAGGTTTTTAGGAGTCTGGAATTTTACAGAAATGAGGAAAAAAAGAGCTGAACTTCAATTTCTACTATGTCTTCAAGTAATCTAAAATGAATAAGCAACAAACAAAAATATCATACCATGAGTTCCTGGAGTGCAGGGCTTGTTTTTGCCTTTCTTTGGAACCCTATGCTACCACAATGCCTGGTGCAAAAAAGGCCTTAATAAACGCTTGTTGACTTGTCAACATAGCAAAGGCTAAGCTACCAGTCCCTGTCCTCAAAGAGGTTACTTTCTAAGAGGAAAGGTATACACACTGGGAATTGGGTACTCTGATCTGAAAAGGTTCAGGTATGATAAGTGGTTAGAGGTAAGAGGTAAGAGTTTCTCTATGAGAAAAGAAAGATATAATTTGATTTGATTGTATCTATGCAATATATAAATACTTATTATGGAACTAAGAAAAGAGGTGAAATATGGCTGAGGATTTCCAGAAAGACAGGAAAGTGGCAGTAACTAATCAGAAAAGCAAGGCCCCAGAGCACAAATTCTTTCAGGGCATTATTTCTTATTCTGGCCTCAAGGAAGTTAGTCAGAAGGTTGCCTTGCAACAGAACCCCCACTCAGTTTTAAAACTCCTGCCTCGGGGCCAAATTGCATGATGGGTCAACAAATGAGCAAAAAATTTACAAATTCCACTGTTTCTAGCCAGCTCCAAACCAATCAGAACCTACTTGACATCCCCTTGGGGAATTTACCCCAGCTCTCTTCTTACTTTCCAGGAATGCTATGAGCTTCTCATCTTTTGCTCTAAGAACAATAGCACACCAATACTGCTCTATAGAGAGGACAAGTTAATCTATCCTTATGGCTCCACTCATCATTACAATGACATACCAGACCAAAATATCCTGCCATGGCCACTAGTCCCCCATATCTATTGTTTTCTCCTATTAGTAATAAAAGTTCCAGAAGGGCAAAGACTTACAACTTTCGTAGTTGTATCTCCAGTATTTAGCACAGTGTTTGGCACTGATTCCTTGACACACGTAAGCATACTTAATAAAAACTCTACGCACACATATTGATCCTTTTTCACTTCCCCTCTGAGTAACATAATTAAATTCTTAGCTTATTCCTATAGTCTCTTCTTAAGTGATATACACATAATTACAGCTAATTTAGGTTAGATATTGTTAAATACCCCTTCAAAATACCACTGGATGAACTTATTCAAGTAAATGTACAACATGTTGAAAAAAATTTGAAAGGCATAGCTTACAATCTAATAGATCATCTGGCTAGCTGGTCAAATATTATAATGTAGACAAACCAAAATAAACACAAATTCATTTGACGTTCATTTAATTATTTCTATGTGGACCTATATATTTAAATAATTTTTATTAAGTCTCAAAACAAGAAGTCTTATGTTTCCCACAATTTTCTGGCAGGACAGTCTTCCAGAAAAGCAAAAGTAAAGTTGATTGTTGGGTTTTTGATAAAATAAACTTGGTCTTTCCTGAACAATTTTTTTTTCTAATTTTCAAGCTAAATTATTTTAAGAATAATACCTCCAGTTAATCCTTGGAATTTTATTCTTCAAATATTCATACAGGATCAACAAAGACATTTCTCCTACCCCCCTGATACTCAGAAACAGAAAAAAACCTTTAATGAACTAAGTTTTCTCTTTATTATGTTCAAGATTCTCGTTCTTTTAATAAACGTTTGCTGCCACCTACAGGTATGCTAGTAATTATGATTTTAAAACAGAAACTTCTAGGTTTGTCTTTGTTTCTCTTCAATGAATAATAAATTCAAGTCTGTCCATTTTCTATACCCTGCCATCATTAAGTCAATACAATAATATTTACTATCTTCCTACTATGGTGCAAGCCATGAAAGAGGAGGAAAAAAAATCTAATGAAAAATTAAAAAGTTAATTTATTATTACCTTAAAAAATACTTTTTGTATGATTTCAGTATTTTTCAAAGTACAGAATTTTTGCTCCACTTTCCACCAACCTTGAAATCAACATTCCATCTCCTGCTTCCATATCTTTTCACAGATTGTTACCCACACCCACGGATGAAATGTGTTCTCTCCTTACACTTCAACTCTTGGAATCTTTAGCTTTCTTCAAGGCTTATCTGAAATACTACTTCCTCCATCAAGTCTTTCCTGATCTTCCTAAGTTGTAGGTCAGTAGAAAAAACACTGGTTGTGGAGACAGAGTACCTGGGTTCAAATTCCATCTTTACTTGCTTACTACCTGTGTGATGCTTGCTTACCTGTGTGACCTGGGGCAAGTCATTTAACCAGCTGGGGTCCCATTTTTCTCATCTGCAAAATGGAATGATTAAACTAGAGGGCTCTTGAGGTTTCTTCTAACCCTACACATACGATATAATAGTGATATCAAAGTGCTTTGTATTTATCTGTTATGTTGTATTTCCCAAATGGCATATAAGCTCTCTGAACGTAGGGTTTATTTTTCTTATTTTTGTCTTCACATTCCCAGCACTTTGCATAGTGCCTTATGAATAGTAACTGATTACCAAATATTTTCAAATAAACATGAAAATTCTTGAATTGAAATAATACTTGCCAAGACTAAATAAGTCACAGTCCCTCTTTCCTTATAGACCTTCAAAATACACTAGTAGCTTATTAAGAATGCAAATTACTTAATACTTCAATGATTTTGTGATGTCTCTGAAGAGGGTATTATCTTAGTACAAATTACCAACCATCTGTGCTTTCTAACTGTGGGTTATTCCTGTCCACATTCTTCCATTAAATCCTCCAGAGAATCTACTCAAAATGTTAGACAAGACTCTTACTAGTTGTGTGACCCTGGACAAGGCATTTAACCTGCCTGTGTTGGTATACTCATCTGTAAAATGGGGACAGTAGCTTTATCTCTCAGACTTGCTGTGAAGAAAAAATGAGAAACCTGTAAAGAAAGTCTTGAAAACTTTAAAAGCACTATATAAAATTTTAGCTACTTCTCTTCTTTTCTATTCCATGGATACCAGTAGAGTACTCTGAGGTCTCTTATCTCTTGCTCTTATCATGTGAATAACCCACCTCCTTTTGCAATCATACATTTTCTCCCTGATACTCTACCTCTGGAAATAAACTGCAGATAACCTGTGTTCAATGTTTCTTCATTGCTCCCTGGGTCACTCACCACTTTGATTTCACAGAATAAATGGAGCACTCTTAATGCAAACACAACAGTGAAGCTGCTGCTGCCCTCAAGGCGCTTACTACATGCTAGTAGGGAGAAATGATACATATAGATAAGGAGAAATCAAGGAAAGGAGTTTTGGTCTGGGGAATCTCAGGAATGGTGAATGAAGCCATCTAATAGTCAAATGTCACATCTTTTTCCCTACATAATGGGGGGTACTGATTTGGTTCCAAGAATAAGAAGTAGAAATTGAAGAACTCTTGTGTTAAAGAATTAAATTCATGACAAATATCTGTGATATTAAAAGTGGGTAAGTATTATTACTGACTGGGGGATAAGAGAAGGTTGTTGATGGACAAGATGGTACTTAATTTATGTGAATAAAACATGAGTATCAGTGTGTGTATGAGTGAGTGTGTGTGTGTGTAGAAGAGAAATGTATTAAGGACAGAAAAAAGGTATTTCATTAGAATAAAGCCTCATGAACCCATCCTTTGTGAATTCTCATAAGTGACAGGCAGGGGACCCAAATTGATACTGGCTACACGCCTAAACATCCCAGAACAGAAATTAATCCCCTCAACCAACTAAAACAATTTTTTTCTTTATATAAAGCCTAAATTTGATTTTTTCCAGCTTTCAACCCATTACCCCAAGTCTTCCTTTTGAGGCCAAGCAAAAAAAATCTAATCCCTCTTCCAATCTTAGTTACCCTAGATTGAACTTCGCCCATTACTTAATTCAGTCTTCTTATAGCGTGACCTTGTTGAGGCCTGTCACTATCCTGGTTTCCCTATCACTGTTGACAGGGGCCTTAAAGGTTATCTAGTCCAATCTACATAATTTAAAAAAAAATCTTTTCAACAACATGTCCAAATAGTGGTCATCTAGCCATTGCTTCATTACTTTCAATGACTGGAGAAACTCGTTACTACTTTCCAAAGCGGCCCATTCCACTTTTAGACAGCTACAACTGTTTTCACAAAATTTCTTTTCTTTACATCAACATATATTTGGAAATTCCACCTGCTGGCTCATAATTCTGTCCTCGGGGGTCAAGCACAACAAATCTAAACCTTTTCCACCTGAATACTTGAATACTCGAAATAGATACTTGAAAAATACTTGAAAAAGAGCTTTCATGTCTCTTTTCTCTTCTCTAGGATAGATGTCCCCATTTCTCAAGCTGATCCTCACATGGCATGACAACCTTGAGGTTCTTACCATCCAGATTTTCCTCCTTTGGACATTCACCTACTTTATCAAACTCCTATACCATAATCATGGTAAAGTATATTGGGACTACTGCCTCTTTCCTTTTTTGTGAAGATCAGTTCAATTCATCAATGACATACGTTTTATATTTACATGGTATACGTGAGAAGCAATTTGACAACAGGTAGTTAACAGAGCCAGCCTTGGTCATGATATTATATATGAAATATAAGTATGTACATAATAGGCTTTAAAAATTTAAAAAAGTACTACATAAAATTAGCTGTTATCTCTATCTTTTCTACCCATATCCTACTCATTTTTTCTCTATATATGCATAACATATGTATTTGTTTCTATATTTCTGACTTGTCCTATCTCTTTATCTGCCTCTGTTTCTGATTTTCTCATGTCTTTCCTGCCTCTCTACTTTTAAGTGCCCATAACATATAGCTATGTTTTAAAATTTACTATTATTTTGTTTTTACTATTACTGTTACTACTAAAAAAAAAAAACCAAACTATTTGTTTTATTTACTGAAGGTGTTAAGTACCTCAACTTAATTTTAAAAGAAAATAAATGGACCATTTTATACTTCTCTTAGAAAAAGAATTAAATTGCTACTTTACTTTTGTGACTCTCAAAAGGAAAAAAAAAGTTCACCACATCAAAGTGAGTCATTAATCAACTACCTTTACACACTAAATATGGTTAAACGTCATAAAGAAATGAAAGAACTAAAACATGAAGAAAATAAAGAACCAGGAAATAAGGGTGGAGGGAGAAAGAGATAAATTCTAACTGGGTGTTTCCCTCTGTTCTCACACCAACATTTTGCTAGTAAAACATCCTGTATGTTCTAGTCCCTAAATGGTAATGAACACCCCATCCCCAGCACCTTGTTAGTTCACCTATATTTTCAAATAACTATAGAGCTAAAAATTAACATATTAAGAATGATAACTACAAAAAGTTTTCAGTCTAGCAATAAGTTATACAAGCATATATATATATATATATAAAAACCAACTGCCCATTACAAAGTAGTGATATAGTATTATGGAGTCAGATCAATAGAAATAATGGTTCAAAAGGTTAAATAAGCCAAATGACTTTGGAGCAGTTTCACAATATATACACAAGTGAGTTCTGCTTATAATATTTAAATATTATACTAAAACTATACTATATATTAATATAGTCAAATAATACAGGTCAAAATGTCAGATTGTCAGATAATGCTTATAGCATGAGGTTTTAATTCTAGAGGAAAAATGGGAAATTTGATAAAATTTCTTTACATTTGTAACATGCTTCATTAATGCAGTCTAAATCAAGGCCTACCTAAAGTCGTAGCATATAATTGACTAATAATTGCTGAACTGATGCAAATAAGAATTACTCAAATAAATATAACCTTCAAAAAGTTTTAAAATTATCTGAAATAGATGCCTAGAACTCATCATTTATGGCTTTAAGATTAGCAATACTATATAAAGGAAATAAGCATGGTACCACTATCTCAAACTCATAAATGAAGGAATAGGGAGATTTATAATCTTGAAGCATTACCTAATTAATCTCCATTCCAGATATTACACAGATTGTGGGAATTTCAAACTGACAGACAATGATAGTATCAACACACACCCTCCAACAACCAACCTAAGCAATTATAAGACCTACAGAAAATCAAAAGTAAAAGTACTTACTTCATAAGTAAAATAAAAGGATCTTTGACTAGAACTAGTACTTCACATATGCCATTAAATTTGTTTAATTCCATAACAATGAAAAATGAATGTTTATAAATATTTTTATAAATGTTTATACTATATTTTTGTGTTTACCTGAGAACAACCAATAAAAAGTTACATTAATATTCTGAGTTTGGTGGAGGAAAGTTGATGTATTACTAAAGAATGAAATTATATTCTTAGGCTTTTAGTTAATACATTGGTTTCTCTTCCAAATCATTCTTTTGCCTCTTTAATAAACAGAACTAGGCCCATGCCCCAAAAAGATAAAAGAAAAAAAGACCCAGACATATGAAAATATTCACAGCAACTTTTTTTGTGGTGGCAAAGAACTGGAAACTAAAGGGAATACATCATTTGGGAAAAGGACAAACAATATACAGTATATGCATGTATTAAAATACTGCAGTGATGTATATAATTGTTTCAAAAACACTTGGGAAGACATGTATGAACTGAAGCAGACTGAAATAAACAGAACCAGAACAACAATGTTGTAAAAATGAACAATTGTGAAAGGCCCGAATCTAACCGGCCACGTAATTCAGAGAGGGAAGGATGAATATTGTCACTCATTTGCCTGAGAAATGATGGACTCAAAAAGCACGAGATATACATTTGTTGACATGGTCAATGTCATGGTCTGCAACCCCAAGAGCAACCATTATATAAGAGTTCCCTTGCCCACCATTCTAATACCCCCCCAAAAGGTAGAAACTTGAGTGTTAGAGGATTACCCCAAATCTACATTGGCTTTTTTCATATATCTATGGAACATTAACTTAATTACTTCTACTATCTTTCCCACAAAACTTCCAAATAAGACACAACTATTTAAAGTATACATACAATAAGTGTGTATTTGTGTGTGTATAAATATATAAATTATGCATAAGTATAAACATAAGTATACAATACAGTACTTCTAAATTGAATTAGGTGGGGAAACAAGAATTTACATTTTAAAAGATGTGATAATTTTCTACAAAGTACTAAAACTATTTCAGGAAAACACAATAAATAATGGGCACTCTAACTGGCCATCAATTTTTCTTAATTTTGATAGTTATCTTTGTCTTATGTTAACCAAAGTGAGAGTGTCTTCACCAAGAAAACTCCAAAAGGGGTCTACCAAGACTCAGACATGACTATCACAAATAAACAACAAAACAAAGTGAATTCCAACTATATACTATGTTAACCAAAGTAAAGCCCAAATACTTAATTGTGTAATCATGAAATTCTCTTCCTTTCCATTTATAACTTTTCTGAGAGGATTTCAGATGCAAATAACATGCATCACAATAGGCCATTTAAAATTTTGGTCGTCTTAGCTGGATCTGAGTCACACAGCATCTTCAATTAAGTCCATTTATCATGTCCCCTCTACGAGCATGGCACTGTGCTTTAACTTGAAACAAGTAAAATGCTTCTTTGGATTATACTTAAGCACTACAGAGAACATGCAGAGATTGATTTCCACTTTGAAATTTAGCACACTGTTTGAAAGTTTAGTAAATATCATTATTACTCTATTTCACAGTGAAGTGGTGAAAGTTAGATAAGAAAGGGTAGATTCCTAATATTAAAAGTGACTGAGGTCAATTTTATTTGCATTAGTGCCAGAATTTTTTTTTTATAGTGGCGATAGGCTAAATTCCCTACATCTTGCTATTTAGCTATTTTACAAATGAATAGGTTTGTAAGGTAGAAAAAAAAAGTAGGTTTCAGTTTAAAATCAGACTTACGTAACTCTAGATATACCATTCCATTGCTAGGTCCCATCAGCAAAAGGAGAAATGGGAATTTACATCTAAAAATTCATTTTAGCATTTCCTTTCAATAATACCATACACCAAAGAATAAGTCAATACTTTGCCATTAAAGTAACATTTAATAATCTACTACCCTATTCTATTTCACCCTAATGAACTTAAGAAACACCTCTGAAAGTAAATTATTCACAGTAAATAATTCTCTTACATAAGCTGATAACTGCTGAATAACCTTCTTTTTCTTCACTTCCAGAGATTAAAAAAAAGTCAGAAACATAGCCAAGAAAAGCACATTCAAATACCCTAGTTTTTATTCACTTTGGAGAATTTCTATGCAGAATAAGAAATAAAAGATAAGGACAAAGGATGAAATTTCCCACAACTTGATAGAGAAGAAATGTCCACATGATGTTCCTCTTAAGGTTTAAAACAAAACATCTTAATTTTATGCTAATTTATATATAGCTTTAAAAAAATAAATCCTGGAGATACTTATAAGTTCGAATTAAAATACTGCTGTAAAATCCCAAACTACAAACCATTAAAATGATTTTTGGACATATACTAGAGTTTAATGAGAGGCATTCTAGAGTAATGGATAACCAGCTGGCCTCAGAGTCAAAAAGACCAGGGTCCAAGCAATGCTTTTGACATATACTGACTTAGGAACTGTGAGCAAGTTACTTAACTTTCAGTGTTCAACAAACTATGAATTACAGAGAAGATACCAACCTCTTCACTGGCAGAGGGAGTCTGTTCATCCAACGAGCTCCCTATACTCATAAAATCACAGGTTTAGTTCATATCCCTATCTTACCAAAGTTTAACCAAAATTGTGTGTGTAGGTATATACATGCACATGCACACACGTGCGCGCACCCACCCGCACCACACACACACACACATGAATTATGGAGGACTACATTATATAGCATAAATACATCTATCACATATTTCCAGCATTCTTGGATGAGGATGGATACGCTTTGTATCAAACCTTAAACTATGACAAATTAATTTACAACAAACACCCAAATGTTTCATGTCCTTTTTTGTTTAAGTTAATAAAACTATCTGAAAAGCTTTAGGGTTATAATTGCCATATATTTATCAATATAGCTATAAAAATCTCAAGTAATATTAAGTTATATCTTAGCTATATGAAAACTGCAAGATGTTAACTCTGGCCTCTCGTTTGAATTTTTTTAAAATGATAAATAAAATAAGCACTTACAGTAAAAATTCTCCTTCCGGTTCGATCAAAAGTTACACAGTATACAGAAGATAAATGTCCAAGAATTCTTTTGTGCATTTTCATGTGCTGATACACTGCAGTAGGTACAAGTCGCTCAAGTCTGTACTTCCCATTCAGTCTCCTTGAAAACAAAGTATCCGCTAACAAGAAAGAGGGGGGAAAAGATTTCTAAGTAACATCAGGATTTAGTTTTAAGACTACATTTTGATTACAATTACTTAAGCGGAAGTTTTGTATTTATTACTATTTGGTACAGATATTTATAGAATAAGTCTATCATGTATACAGACCCTAACTAAAAGTCACTGTAACCATTACATACTTTAATACACTTATCCATGTTACTTCATTTGATCTTCATACAATTCAGATGAGTAAAGCAGTCATTAATCCTATTTATTCCACAGATTAAGAAAAAGAATTAAGAGACTTTCTCAATGTTACACAGGTGCTCAATAGATTAAAAACCCTGATCTCTAGATTCATACTGTTAGAAACTATAAGGGATTCTTAGAGATCACCCAGATACTTGTCCCAAGTTGTGTAACAAATTAGTGGCAGAGTAGGATCAGATTCCCAAGTCTAGTCCAAAAGGGAATGATAACTTAGATGTTTTGTCTCAAAGTCATCTGAACGGCTTTAAAATTAATTATCAAAACAGTAAAATGACTGTAATTTTCACATTTTAGTAAGTAGCAGTTCGAAGGTTTTAAATTTCACAAGGACAATTACATTCACAGTATCTTCATATAAGGAAGCTCCAAGAAAAATATCAAAGAGCTTAATTGCAAAACAATGAAACTGGCAAGTATAAAACATGTATGTTGATTTCATTCAAACTTATCAAGTTCTCCGGAAAAATTATACTTCATCATCAGTTACTGATGCTAGTGTGTTCGCTACAGTTCTTTCTACGGTGGTTGTGGTCTTTTTGCAAAAAACATACCTTTTCATTAAAATTGCAATATGTGATGGATAAGTGAGCAATGAAATATTTCTTGCTCTGGGGCATACAAAAAACTCCATTTTGCCACCTTCTTTCTTTGCCACTCTAAGGACAACCTGTGTGCAATCCTCGTTTAATTACAACTTCTTTCTTCTAAATATTTTTATCAAGAATATCAAGATTGGTATGATTCAGTTCCTTCAACAATGTTATGTTCACTCACTGGTCACTGAACAAGGATTTCATAGTCAGTATAGCAATAGTCAATTGCAATTTTTTAATGGTCTAACAACTGTATGATTCTGAGCATCTACTTCCTACAACTCTGCGAGTAGCAATGTAGCACAAGTAGCCTACACAGGACTGTGGAAGAATTTTTTAAACCTTTCCCTGTTTCATGGCTATAAACACTTTCATCACCATAAGTCTAGCCTACTTGTGATGTGCCTGTCTGTGATTAGTTAGATTGCTCCTCATTAAATAGACTTGGTCTTTTGCTGGGACCACCACTTGAAGCCTTTTCAGAAGGTTCATGGCAGAACCTGACAGATCTTGCATTTCACTGGCACAACCTTCTAGAACCCAAGGTCACATAGTATCATAAAGAATCATCAGAGTAGGATTTCTGTAGAAGACATTTAAAGCACAGTATTTATATTTAAGATATAAAATCTCAAGACTCTTTCTTTAGAGGGAATCCTACAATTTTGTATATCATCTTAACAACCCTAAAAAATGTCTACCCTGGTTGTGTATAAAAACTTTCTATCAGAAATCCATCTCACAAACTATCCCATTACCTTGCTAGCCAGATCCAGTTATTAAAGTTACTTCCTATGTTCAGCCAAATCCACTTCCCTGTGACTTCTACCTCCTGATATATGAGATAAGTATGGAACTTCTTCCACCTTCCACACAGTCATTCAAATATCTTATGGTCTTTCTAGCCCCAAAACTTGTTCCTTTAGGTCTCAAGTCTTAATTCACACAACAGTGGCAAGAAGACCTGATTCTTCAAACAACAGGTCATATCAGAAAACTCAAGCTTTGGCAATGTCAAATGCAACGTAGTCCTTGGCAGAAAATAAAAATCTTGCAAATGGACAGTGCTGTGGCTTCCACTATCTTTCAACCCATGCATCAATAAATATTTATTCATTGATGCACAGACATCAATAAATCAACTGATGTGGCTATATGCTTTGATCAGTTTATTACATAATCCCTACCCTGAAGAAGCTTACAGTCTTGTTGAGAAAGGAGGAATTACCTGAACACATAATATTTCTTCAGTATTTCTATGATTTATGATGTCAATGTGAATACTTTCTATATATAGAGATTGTAGCTTCTTATTGGTTAGATAGCTACAGAATATAGAATGCAAGATAAAAATGAATCATGTATTAAACTAGTAGTAAAGGCCTTAAGTGCCATAATTTTTCTAAGACAAGGTTAAGATAAGCTAAATATCTGAAGGTTAAATAGAAACTGTTGGAGGTGGTGGAAATAGTAAAAGTAAGGAAATAACAAAAGAAATAATCTGACTGGAAAAGAGAATTCATGACAGAAAATGGGAGAGGAAAAGGCTGTCCAGTTAACATGTAGACTGAAAATAATAGTTGATGAATGTGGACTATAAACAATTTAAGATCTTGAAAAGAGTGACACCATGAAAATCATAGTAACATTTCACCTGAATTGGCCTAGAAAAAAAAGCATAAAGAAATATACAAAGGCCCAAATCAAACTAAAAAATATTGATTACCTCTCCTCTTACTGTTTCCCTCTCACTTTTTTAAAAATCCTCTTTATTTTCCCTTTTCTCAACAATCAATGTATTTATTAAGCCCCCTTTGATGGATTATCCATTATTATTATTATTCCAGTCAACTAATCTTCAATTCCTTTAACACACAAAAGTTGAAAACTTTGTTGAAAACTCATTTAATATTTTTGCAATAATGACCTCTATACAACACCCTAATTGCTTTGTGATTGACCGTGACAGAAAAAAAGGACAAAGTCTGTCTGCTGGATAATATGCCTTTTTAAAATCTATCTATGAAAAGAATTGAATATATCCAGTTAGAAGGAAATAATTTGCTAAGTGAGGGAAACCACTGGTATCTTGGGGTACATGTTTACTAACACATTTTAATCAGAATGAACCTATCAGACGCACTCTCATTATGAAATTTCCTTTAAAAAAAATCAAAACTAATCTACATTTGCACTACACTACATGGCCAATATGATCATTTAAAAATAACTTCTTTTCCCAAACAAATCTATTATTGCCAGTTTAATTCCTTACAGAGAAATTCAAATGCAGCTCCTAATCCCAGGAAACACAGATCAATAATTTATATAAACGCCCATGAAAATAAAATCAATTCATTAATTTAAGCAATTAAACTATATTTTTCCCAATAAATCAGAAATCTTTAAACCTCAGGTCTAAGGGGCTATGGATAGAATTCAGGGAGTCCATGAATTTGGATAAAAAAAAAAAATTACACATTTCTTCTCACTATTACTGAACTGCAATTTGGCACTTCCTTTAATTATTAATGAGGACAACAAACACTATTCTGAGGAGGGGACACTACGTTTCCCCAGGCTGAAAAAGGGTCAATGAAACAGAAAAAGGCTAAGATTCCCTCCAGGAAATGGTCTTACATTCTTTGAGGGCAGATAGATACTTATTATTTTATACCTTGGAAATCAGTGGATTTTTTTTTTTTTTGCTTTCTATTTGTGATTTTGTTACTAGTTATGGCATGGAAACTCATTTCACAACATACAACACATCTATACACTGGACTTTTAGAAATTTACAAGAAACAATGAGAGACTAACTTGTCCAAAGAATATTCAAAAGGATTGACCTTAAGGTAATTCACTTAACCTCTGAGAGGCTCAGTTTTCTCATATGAATTAAGTGCCTGGACTAGAGGATCTCTAATGATCCAATCCTGTTCTAACCTAAGGTCCCATGATGAAGGCATTTTAATCTCAACCAATTAGATCATGTTGGTTAATGTAACATTATTATTCTCAGTAAAAAAATAAAAATATGACTAGTCACAAGAAAAAATAGAAATGCATGATATTAGCAGAAACACATTCAAGTGATTCTTGGATTGTTCAAGAAAAGTAATTATACTGCTCAGATCCTTTAACCCATTCATCCCATTACTACATATACACATATGTATGTGGAGATTATATACTTCTATCTATCTACTTACCTATCTATACACATATACAAAGATTATACATATATACACCCCCTAAGTTTAAAAAAAAAACACAACAAAACCATGTAGTAGAATATCCATAATAGCATTTGAGGAGGGAGTAAAAACCTAGAAACAGTGACTTTCCAAAATTTGGGAAGGGGCTGAACCAACTGTAGTTTCCAATGCAAAGGAATACAACTGCACTATAAGAAATATAAAATGCAAGGAATTCAGAGAAAAATGGGGAGACTAGTGTGAACAATACTGTCTTCTGTGTGTACTAAGTTCTTTACA
Organism: Bettongia penicillata ogilbyi; assembly: GCA_023548195.1. Lineage (NCBI taxonomy): Eukaryota > Metazoa > Chordata > Mammalia > Diprotodontia > Potoroidae > Bettongia > Bettongia penicillata. Next base: position 623,912 of record JAJHZJ010000535.1, read on the forward strand.
AATATTATGTAGAACCAGAAGGGAAAATAGATATTACTATAATAAAATGAACTTAAATACTAAAGGACAATCGTAATGAAATCATTGCAATGATAAATTCTGATTACAACGAAGAGAGGATAAAAACATGCTTTTTTCCTCTTAATAGACATGTAGAATCCTTAGCTCACTTAAAAGATCCACTCAGAAAAGCCCATTCTGAACCCTCCAGTTGTTAGTGATTTCTACTAGGAAATATATTTTGTATTTTATTCTCTAAGTAAGCTCATTTAGGGCAAGAATTGTTTTATTACATATAGCACAGTGCTTGACACATAGTAAGTACATAATAAATGTTTCAATGAATGCATTTACAATTTTCAAAGACTTCAGAGATCCACTTCTAGGGCTCATTTTGCAGGTAAACAGAAAGTCCCAAAAGGCTAAATGCTTTATAATTTCTATCTCTTATGTAATATCGTTAAGGAATTGAAACTTTTGTGCAGGGATTCTGCTCTTCAAGTTTTGTATCTAATTGCCTACTTCGTTTCTTCTTCCTTACTGCAACTAGACAGCAGTATTCTCTATCACTAGAAGAAACCACTTGTATCTTCTCTTTTCCACCTGGACAATGCCAAGAAGTCATGGAGTTAACTTTTTTTCACCACAGAATCATACATAACTAAAAGTTATCTGATTTAGGGCAATGCAGTGCTCCAATAAGAAAAAACAGGGGTTCTCTCAGTCTAAAATAATACTCAAGCTGACTTGTAATTAGTCTTATCTCTAAAATCATAACTTTTTTTTCCCCTGAATTTAAGGCTATTTCTCAGTTTAAAGCAAGTAAATTACCTGGTTTTTCTGAGATATGATTCAACTTTTAATGAAGAACAGTTTCTCCCACAAATACTTATTCTAAAAATATTTTCAAATCGCTTCACTTAGAGGAATAATGCTTTTTACAAAAATTCTGGTAAAAAGAAATGCAGAAGACTTGGTTCAAAACCACAATATAATAGAAATACATAATGAAATTAACAGTTGCTTTTAAACTAATTTAAAATGCTCTTTTAGTAATCTTAAAGCACTTAATTTAAAAAAAAAAGGTTTTGTGTTTTACTTTATCACCATTTCTGAATTAACATTTTCTCCTTTGCCTCCTCAGTAAGCCTCCCCTTGTAATTACAGTAAAAACAGTTCAATCAAACAAGAAACTGACCTTGTCTCAAATGCCACTTTCCACACCCATAAGTCCCTTACCTCTTCAATGAAAGTAGGCATGATCCGCTCACTTTTTTGGGGGGGAAGGTTTTAATGGAATTTGAAATGTTCCCAACTTCCAAATGACATCTCTTTCATATGAAAATCCAATTGTTCTTTTATCAACTTGAGTACTGGAATAAACAATATACTGCTCACTCCTCATTGCTTATTAATATAAAACTCTATGTGGCTCCCAGAAATTTAAATACAGAAACAAAAAAATTGGAGAGTGAATCTAAATAATGGGAATAGTAAATACCTAACTTATCTTTTGTTCTTTTCCTTCTAGCATTTTCCCTTTTGGTCCATCTATAAAAAAAATAAGGAGGGAAAATATAAGAATCTGAGGAGGCTAGAGATTTTAAAATGACCAAATTTTAAAGGATCATGTTCATGCCACATAGTTCTATTTTGATATCATAACACATTTTTCACCTAAATTCTTAATGGTAGGCCAATGCTGTTAAAAAGTGATTGGTAATTTCTTTTATAGTCTGGAACTGCTAGTTACTACATCAGAATTTGAGATTTTTTTTTTTAGCTCAAGCATATTCTGCCCACTCACTTTCAAAAAAATATTAGTAATCAGGGTCATTAAGTCACCTATTAAAAACAGGCAATATTCACTTTCTTAGTTCTTGGACAGAATGTTTCCCACTGTAGAAGCGTCCAAATCAATTTCTCTTCATTAATTAAGAACTATCAGAGGAATTATAATTATACAGATTATTAGAATGCGGTAGAGGTAATATGACTGGTTATATGCTTTTTAAATAAATGTTATTCAGTGGAACGGAAAGCTATCTTCATAACTACAGGAGACACCTAGGTGGAACACTGAGACTTATGGATCTGGAATCAGGAAAACATTCAGATGCTAGCTATGTGACCTTGGACAAGTCATTTAACTTCAGCTTTCTCATCTGTAAAATGAAGATAATGATGACAGCACCTACCTCTCAGGGTTCGTGTGAGGATACAATTTATAAAACACTTTTACTATATAAATGCTAGTCCTCTTGGAAATGTATATGAGGAAATAAACATTAGTGAAGTGGTTGTTCCCATTTGGAACATGACCAAAGGTAGAGAGAATTCCTGAACAAGAAAAACAATGGAAAAGCAAAAGGGAAAAGAATACATTTAATATTACTAGCACATGGAACCCTGGAAGTCTCTAAGGTCAAAACTATTTCAGTTTTAACTGTAATTCTATAATGAGTATCAAGTGAAATACACAGAAGCTACAAATATGTGAATTAAAGATTTAGCCACAAATTTCAGTCAGTCATTATCTTATTTGTAGAATTATACTTCTACTTAAAGATGGACAAATCTATGGATGTTGCTAAACATGTTTTGCTTTATTTATATACATTAGCACCGATTACTCATCAAAGATCTTTTATGTGATTGGTTGGCAATCACATAAAGTGGTGCTGAAATATTCAAAATGCTGAGTAACTTTTTTGAATCTTTTGGTATATCTAGGAACAAATATTAAAATCTGCACTGATGGTGTAAAAGCAATGGTGAGTAAAATCGCTAATTTTTAGCACAGATCAAGGCAATGGTACTAACCTGTACAAGTAGTTATTTTACTCTTCAATGATGTGCTCAGTTTTAAAAAAGGCTGGGATCATTTAATAATATACTTAATGAAGCAATAATTATTAATTTTATTAGATGTAAACATTTGAGTACATGTCTTTTCAACATTCTGATGAAAGGAGAAGTATCGTTGAAGTACAATGGCTGTCTTGAAGAAAAGTACATATATAATTGAATTGCAAGATGAACTACATGCTTTTTTTCACAGAACACTATTTTTACTTAAAAGAACAACTGACAACCAAACTATGGTTATGCATACTTGGGTATCTGACAGACTTTTTCTTGAAAATGAATGAAATGAGGCTGTCACTTCATGGAAAACTATGTAATGCTTCTTGCCAATGACTTTTTTTAAAAAAAATCAAGCTTTCAACTAAGAATTAGAATTTTAGAAAACTTCTGTCTTCTACAGTGAACTATAAAAATACTTAAAAGATTTTTCTAATAAGACTAGCGTTTGATGTTAACATGCAAATGTATCAACATTTTTGGAACATCTGCATTAACTCAGTAAACCATTAAAAAATCATGCATGGGCAAAAGATCCATTTTTCTTTGTAAGAGAGACCAATGGATTTTAATGTAACAAAGTACATATAAAATTTTGTGTTACACTTTCAAATGCCACAATGCAACCAACCTTTAAGTGACTACCTCTTGCCAAGTTCTGGTGTAACATATCCACAATTATCTGAACAGGATATTAAAACATTCCTCCTCTTTTCTATCTACTTATATCTGTGAGGTTTTCTTCAAATACATCAAACATAATACATCACGACAGTTTAAATGCTGAAGCAGATACAATGATTCAGTTGTCATGTCACTCTTCTCACTTAACATTTTTTTGAAACTATAGCTACTTTTCACTAAAAATATTATTTAATTTAACATGTAATAGGTTTGTTATTGTTATTTTGAAATGAATTAAGGTTTTTAAATTGATCAGTTTTTGTTTCTAATATGGTAAATAAATATGGACAGATAATAATCTATGTAAACAAAAGTTCTTTGGGGCCTCAATAATTTCTTAGGGTGAAAAAGGAGTCCTGAGACCAAAAAGTTAAAAGATCTCCTGTATTAAAGAAAATGAAGAATTGAGTGGAATACTCAGTTGTTTTTAACATGACTGTTAGAAAAAAAGAATAAAGGGAAAAAAGAGTCAGAAAGCCTTTACATATAGTCAGTCACTAGGCAAACCCAAATTATTGTTGCAAAAAAACTTTATTATCCTAACTTCTCAAGAAGATAAAAGGGCTGAAATAATAGGCACCTATGTTTTTGCATAGTCACACCTACTTCTATCCCTCTTTACTTTCTTCTCAGGTGTCAGACACCCTTGTGGCTCTTAACAAAAGTACTGAACTGCTCCTACCAGTAGCAATTTGTTTTGCTAAAGTTGCATTTCTCTATTTGTCATTTAGTCATTTGAAGTTAATTAAAGTTTCACTCTACAAGGTAAATTTTATTTGTAGGATTCTACTATTCAAGCAACGAGAGTGTACTAGGGATAGAGAGGTAGGTAGACTATGGAAGAAGGACTATGTAAGACTGACCCAGAGAATAGATAGTCATAAAGAGAACAAACTGATGGCTATGACCTAATCTATCTAGTCAACAGCACCTACTACCTTTGAACTTATGATTATAATTTTAAGAAACTAGACACAAATAAAAAAATCAAACAAAATTCAGGTTAATTTTTAAAATAATATATCCTCTTAGCCTACTCCAGGTAGACAGCATATATACTTATTATAAAAGAAACAGCTTAATAGTTAAGATTTTTCATTATCCTAAAGATATCAGACACTTAATGTTGACAGCTAACCAAGTCTGAAAATTAGCAAAATTCCCAGTCAAGGAGACAACCTTTAATAAAAATCATCTAACAAACCTAAAAGAAACACCTTTAACGTCTTTAAAAATTTAGGATAACTCATATTCAGAAATCTCAGCATAAATGGATGTTGACAAAAGTTTAAAATTTTTATTTCATTAATAATAGTTGATTATAAAGATGAAATACAAAATGGTATTTTCTATAGATTCTAGTAAGTATTGTCACAAATTTAAAACAAACATTATTACTCTCCATTTTAACAGCCATGTTAAAAATTAACAATTCAAAATGCTTTATCATGCTGAGTGTAAAATATCAAAGCATACAGAAATGATTCTGCATTAAAAATACTATCCATTCATGATTAAAGGATCTAACTTATATAATTCAGTGCTAGTAGTCTTTATTATCAGGAAAAGCAGAGTAACAGCTCAAGTACTTGGAAAGGCATAATTCATAACATAATGACCCTACAATACTGTCTATGTAAAGATTTCATTATTATACTAAAGGTCTTCAGTATTTGTTAGGGTGACTGCTATCCATGTAAGGTATTGCAAACCTCCATATTCCTCCCTGCCTGATCTTTGCTTCTTTTGATTTGAAAGCTTAGCCCATGGAAATTATAAATCAAGTTATTCCACTAGACAGTATTTTCCAATTCATACAATTTCTTTTGGTACTCAGATTTATGATACTTTAGATAGCACTCAATAAGCATTTATTAAGCGCCTATTATGTACCAGGCACAGCTTTAGATATGTAATGAATCAAATAGTACTTTCAAGAAGTTTCTATTCTAATAACAAGAAAGAGGAATATCAACTAAACCTCTAAAAAATCAAATTCAGTTATCCTTTCTATACAGGCCTATTTTTAACTAAGTTCATTGAAAAAAAATAAACAATTATGACAATCTGTCATATAACACATGATAACCTGAATTAACTACAGCTAGGTCCCCATCACTGCAAACAATGAACCCTGCCTGTAAACTAGTCACTTGTATTTGAATTTGCACCCTTTGAAATTATAAGTATATACAATATGTGTACTAGTTCTTGGCAAAGGAAACATACAGTGTGAATTCAAATAATGCAATCACTTCATGAGATTCCTTATTTGCATTAACTGGAACTGAGCTGTATTTATAAATTACATAGGTGCATAATAAACCAGTCTCTAATTCCAGGAAAGACTATCTGTAAGCAAAAAAAAAAATAAAAGTACTTACTAAAGTACACCCTCTTGAAATATTAAAGATGTATTTCATCCCACACACATTTTTATTAAAAATTTGTTGGAAGAATTTATTTTCAAAAACTCTATTTTGGTTCCAAAAATGGCTAATCTTATGTACAATTACTACTGTCATTATCTATAATCCTCAAGGAAACACCACCATGTTTTAAGTCTTCTAATTTGCTTTGAATATGCTCTTTCTAAAGATGTTTATTTATATGGCTTTTAAAATTTCATGATAGAGGTTCAATGACCATGTCCTCTTTTCCACTCAATTCACTTGAAAAACTTATATTAAACTAAAGTAATAATTTTTATGGCAGGGGTACTATTAGATGAACAAAATTTCTCTTATCAGGCTGACCATATTCATTTGATTCATTCGTAGAATGTTTCATCAGTTACTCCATTAGAGCTATCTAGCAAGTAGGGAATTTAGTACTCAGAAAAATGAGATCAAGGCCAAACAAAATTTTCTACGTCAAAGGAATTTGTATTTGAAAAGTATCTACAAGGATAAGTACTCACAGAATTAAGTGTCACAATAATTAAAACTACTAGGAACAAAGCAAAGAAATTCAACTTAACATGAGATTTTGTTGCAGTTACAAGTACAAAGACAGCAGAGACCTGGTTAGACAATAGTTCACATAAAAAAAGATCTAGGAATGTTTACTGAAAGATTCAGGATTCAAACAATGTGATATGTCAACTAACAACATCTTTGGCTGTATTAGAGTTGGAAACAGAGAATATCACCAGTAATTCATTTTCTGTTCAAATATACTAGAACATAAATATCAAGTTAAACATTTGATTATAAAAGTTGACCATATTCCTAAATATGTTCCCATTTTCAGGTCATTATTTTATTTTACAATGAAAGACCAAGGATAAACAGGACTTAACACAGAAAAATTCACTTGCAGGCAAATTTTTCAAAAATACAACTCATATGCCCAAAGGAATGCTTGTTTCCTTTAGTTATAGGAATTTTCTTAAAACAGTATCAATACTTTCTTAACTAAAAGGTATACATTTTAAAGAAAAGATTGATTCACTACAAATCATTTAATCCCTCTAAATTCCAAAACCCTATGTATGATTTCACTGGTGCAGAGAAATTCCTGGTAAGGAAACTTCCTCTAAGCAGATCAAATCTCTTCAGTAACTTAAGTTTTAGAGATTTGCCTTGAGCACTGAGAGATCACAAGATCATAAATGTACAGCTAGCTAAGGAAAATGAGGTCCAAGGAAGCTAGGAGACTTCTCAGGGTCACAGGATAAATAAATAAATAGGTCACACAATTAAAATACACATCTCAGAAGCAAAAACCAAAACCAGGATTTACTAACTCTGAGGCCAAGGCAATTCGTTATTCCAAATTGTCTCTTAACTACAATTTTCGACATTCTAAAAGACATATATCCACAAGTAAAAAATATCTTAAAACAGCACAAACATGGGTAAGTAAAAATGACAATATTTAAGCATGATGAGGGATTTCTGTTTTGTTGTGGGTTTGGTTTTTTTTGGAAGGGGGAGAGGTACGGGAATTAAGTGAGGGAGAAGACTTTGTGCAAGGTGGTCAACACCTGTAACTTCACAGATATATTAAGCTTCCTATTATGAGCTTAATCAATGCTGACCAACAACTATTCTGCAATTTTAGTGACATCTTAAGAATTCTGCCAAGAGTACTTAAGATGTTAAATTATTTGCCTACAGTCATATAGGTAGTATGTGCCAACTGCTAGGTTCAAACCTCGATTTTTTTGACTCTGAGGCTATCTTCTAATGCCACACTGCCTTCCAATATTTAAAATAAAAGAGAGACTATTAGGTTTTGATACTGTGACACAGTCCTACGATAAAATTAACATTGAACAGAACTTTCAAGGGCTCCCAAATTTAAAATATAATATAGCTTTCCAACATTGAAAAAAATAAACAACCAGCTGGTTCATGTTGGGAACCATCATTTTTCCTTACCATCTCTCTATCTTACCATCTCAGCAATGAATACTGCTCTCCTTAAATAACTTTTTTCTCTTTTCTTTGCAGAGGTGGCAGTACTAAGGATATAAAACATTAAAGTTATCATTTTTGCAATTTCAGTGAATTGGTTTTTCTTTTTTATTATGGATAGCTCCCTGGGAGGAGGCATAGGGTGATACACTCGGAAATGTAAATGATATAAAAACAAGTTATCAACAAAAATGTATTAAAAGAAAACTATACCACTGATATTTGTTTTCTTGGTCTCAAGAAAGAATTACTTGAGAAAGTATTCAAAGCTCTAATTCCAAATGAAAACTTTTAAATATCCTAGAAGAAATTCAAAGTAGAAATAAACAAAAAACTAAAGGCCCAAAGAAAACACTTAATCTTTTGTTTCACTATGAAATTTGTATAAAATCAGCACTCATTCTCAAAAAACACATGGATGCCGGAGAAATGAAGCAGCTAAAAGCTTAACTGCTTCTGGAGTTTGACTGCCAGACACCATTTTAGCCAGAGAAATAATCTTTTCAAGGCTACAATATGGAAACATAACTTTACATTTTTTTAAATTACGAATATTATTCGGCACCATTATGAAGAAGTGATGAGAGCCTAAACTAGAATAGTAATAGGGAATCAAAAGTACATACAGATGAAATCTATCATGGGATGACTATATTTGTAACTTGACTGGATATGGGAGCAGGAAGGAAAAGACCAGGTTAAGTGGAGAAATGGTGGTATCATTAAAAGAAACAAAGCCAACTGGAAGAAGGAGCCAATTCTGAGAGGTTTCTAAATTCACTTCATAAGCTGAATAGCGGTAAGAGTAGTTAGTTGGGATCCAATCATTTTGGAGAGCAATTTGGAATTATGCCCAAAGAGCTATAAAATTGTGCATACTCTTTGATCCAGTAATACCACTACTAGGTCTGTATCCCAAAGAGACCATAAAAAAGGGAAAAAGACCCACAGGTACAAAAATATTTATAGCAACTCTTTTTGTGGTGGCAAAGAATTGGAAATTAGAGAATGGCTGAACAAGTTGTACTATACAAATGTAATAAATACTATTGTTCTATAAGAAATGATGAGCAGGCTGATTTCAGGAAAACCTGGAAAGATTTACATAAACTGATGCTGAATGAAGTTAGAAGAACATTGTACACAGTAATAGCAGCATTGTGGAATGATCAACTATGATAGACTTAGTTCTTCTGAGCAAGGATTAAGACAATTCCAAAAGACTAATGATGGAAAATGCTATTCACATCCAGAGAAAGAACTATGGCACCTGAAATGTAACTCGAAGCATACTATTTTCACTTTCTTGTCTTTCTTGTAGTTTTTCCCTTTTATTCTAATTCTTCTTTCACAACATGACTAATGTGGAAATGTTTAACAAAAAAGAATGCTGAAAACTATCTTTACATGTAATTGGGAAAAAAATACTATCAAGCGCAAAAAAAATATTCAGTTGGGGCCAGCAGCTACCTGAAAATAAAAGTCCAGAACTCATGAATGAGTTCTATACAGGGAACTAGCTCCATAACAGGAATAATTAAAGACAAGACAGTGGATGAGACAGAGAAAAGCAGTTCAATGATAGCATCTTAACAGGTATCTGTATATAGGGTAAAAAAGAAGTCAACAATGGAGACTCAGAAACATACAAAGGGAGAAAACAAACAAAAAAGTGTCATGAAAATGAAAGAAGCAGTGTCAAAAAGGAAGAAATAATCAGCATTACCAATTGCTGCAAGAAGAAAAAGGAATGGAAAGGCACCATTGAACCTGACAATAAAGCAATCATTAGGGACACAGGAAAGACCAGTTTCAACACTGCTATTTATTTTTCAATGTCTGGTTCTTTGAGACCATTTAGGATTTTCTTGGCAAAGATACTGGAGCAGTTTGCCATTTCCTTCTCTAGTTCATTTTACAGATGAAGAAACTAAGGCAAAGAGGGTGAAATAACTTGCTACACAGCTAATAAGTGACTGAGGCTACATTTGAACTCAGGTCTTTGTGACTCCAGGCCTCCTATGTAGCTTCCCTAGTTAAAGCACAGTGTGGACAAAACATTTCGGAAGACTGAGAAATGATGATGTCCCTTTGATGGAAGGAAACCAGAAGATATCAAGGTGGAGGGATTAGAAGACAGCAAGACTGAAGATGAGGAGTATTAAAAAGAGGATATCCTCCTCAAAAAGAACAATACTGCAAAAGGAGAATAGCAGGTATATTACTGAAAGAATGGTAATAACAAATGAGATACTAGTGGGAGAGGTACTGGGTAGGGTAAATTGGGGTTGGAGGAGGACATGGTAGGAGAGATTTTAGGGAGATAGAAAGGAGGCCAAGGGATGTGTTAGTGGTTATCAGTGACCACAGTCCAAGTCTCTTGTAGACGAAAATCCAGTGCATTTTTAACTATTATTAGTAAGTAAGAACAGGTAAAAGATCAGGTTACTAAGAAATTAGGAAAGAAAGGGAGAAGGTACCATTACGTGGCTAAGCAGATGACTGAAGGTAGATACATATTTGAGAGGGAAACACAGAGATTGGGTGGCCTAATGAAGAGGTAAGCAGACAATATGGGAAAGGTACAATGTGCCAGGCAAAAAAACATTGGATGGTTATCTCAAAATTCACTAAAACATGTAGAAGGTTAGACCTCTGATGAAATAGTGTAGATACTCTTTTCACTGATACAGAGTTTTTTTTTAGAAACTAGTTTGATTAAGTTGTTATGCTCAAATCTTCAGAAAAGTCTCACTAAATTTAAGAAGAGTAGGCCTTTGGCAGATCCATGTTTATCATACTGATACTTGAAACCTTCCCATGTTTTGTAGAACCTCTAAGAACTTATGTTCAGTGGGCACTACCTTCAAGAAACCAGAGAATGAGTGAGTCTTTCTCTCTCTCTCTCTCACACACACACACACACACACACACACGCGCACACACAAAAGTAAGAAACTGAAACAGTGCTTACTGGAGTTTGCTATAAGGCTGGAACTTATTGTATAAATGTCAGTATTAACATATCTTGCTTATGTAACAGAAACATTAGGGAAATGTTTAAATACGATGGAATTTTTCCATCGATAATTATTCCTACAATAATTTCCTAAGACATACTAAAATGGTCCTGTCATCTTCTTGATGTGGAAATTTCCTAAAACAATGTAAATGACAGCCCACTAGTATGCTAACTATCCTGTGTAACTTGTCCACATCCCTCTAAGCGGTTTTTTTTTCACAGGCTACTTATCAGTCATCCCTCATTCTTGCCATATGACCAATACAACTTTTTTGCTTTTATGTTTCTTTGATGTCTTTTGTATGACTTCAAAATATTTTGTTCATCATGTTTCAGCTTTCCCACACCCTCCTCCTACCTAGGTATTAAAAAGATAGGATAGTTTCAGAGAGACATTTAAGGTCATTAAAAGAACGTGACAATTTCCCAAAGACTATCTACTCTGCTCTCCTCCTGTTCAATTCCAGGCCCAATTTGTTATCCATTTGCAGAGTGCAAATACATCCCAACAAATGGATTTCAGTCATTTGATTTTTCCTTTATGGATAGTACACCAAACTCACAAGTAATTACAGATTTCATTTGGGAGGCTTCACAATACTTCAAAAATCAGCGCAATCAACACAATGTCATCTGCAAACAGGAGCATGTGAAAGACCACAACATCTACAAAAAAATCCCTCTTCAACTTGGAGGCTGCAGTGGGCTTCATCCATATCTGGTTTTATGTTTCACTTGTTACTAATCATAAAAGGGCCAAGTAAGGTTATCTTTCATATATCTTTGAAGGAATGTTGAATAATTTTACCATGTACAAGATGTCCCAAAAGTCATACTGCAGTGTTAAGTTATCAAAGCTATTCTGTCAGACAGCCTACAGTGGCATTTTACTCTACTGAATTCTCTTTTTCACAAAGTAAGAACGAGACCTCATTTTTTCTACATTTCACAACCAACTAAGTGATGGAAAAGATAGACTCTATTTTGGAATATTGCTTGCAAAAGCCTACCTGTATCTATATTCATCCAGTATGCCATTAATACACATGCACATTATTTTCATACACATTTTATACATGTAGGAAAGTAGGTACACGGGTTGATAGTTACTGATCTCACTTATTGACCTTATTCTTTTCACAATTTTGGTACCTTCCTCTCCTTCAGTGGGGGCAGCTAGGCGGTGCAGTGGATGGAGCACCAGTTCAGGAGTCAGGAGGACCCGAGTTAAAATCTCCCCTCAGACACTTGACACTCACTAACTGTGTGACCTTGGGCAAGTCACTTAACCCCAACTGCCTCATCCTGGGTCATCTCCAGTCATCCTGATGAATATATGGTCACTTGGTTCAGATGGCTCTGGAACAGAAGTGAGGCTGGTGACCTGAGAGCCCTGCCTCCCTCAAAACAAAGTCAAGTGCAGGTCATGTCATTATTTCTCTGATGGCGTGGTCTTCAGCCACAAAGGACAAACATACAAGTTCCTCTCCTCCAAACATCTTGTGACTCACACCCTTACCACGTAAATTGTGTCATCTTTGGATGAGTCTCCCTGTATGTAATTTGGTCTAGTCTAGCTAATTTCCCTATCCTTTATTTTCTTCAATGTATTTTCTACTTTCTCCTGAAGCTCATCTGAGACAATAAGAGAGCCCAAATGCGGTAGCTCCACTGTCCTTGATAATAGTAATGTTTAAAAAATGTTTTCAGATATTTCCCATTTTTCAGTCATTTGTCAAGCCCATTTAATTCCCAAATGCTCTTAGAATGACTTTGCTTAGCTGGGCTGCATGCTATTATATCTTTAAACTAGTTTTTATCCTACTGTTTCTCATTATTTAAAAGGCCAGTACTGCTCATAATCTAAGATTATTACCTTTTCTGTAGTATTTTATAAACAAGTTTGTATTCCAAACCAGTACTACTTCTAGTTATGCTCTTTTGACCTCTTCATTATGACAGCTTATATCAATTACATTTCTATTTACAACTATTGTTATCTGTGTCTAAGTCTCATATCCTTTCCTCGCACACAATTCCCATTTTTCTTTACCAGTAACTTCCTCAAATACATAAAGCTGGAGCTACTAACTGCAGGGCATTTATAAGGATGTATATGTCCATATATACACACATGTATGCATGTGTGAACATGTACATGTATATTTATTTTATATTTTAATTTTCTTCTCTTGATTTCCATTAATTTGTATCTGCTGTCATGAGTGGTCTGAATGCACACACAGTTGATCTACAAATGGATCTTATATCCGTGAGTCATCTCCTGACAGCTGAGACATAATCGATCTCATTCTTGCAATATTATTTGGCGTACACCATATCCAAAGTCTTTCTTCAAAGAAATCATCATGATATATATACTCAAGATTGCTGTGCAATCTACAAGTCTCTGGCCTCTGTGCTCTCTCTTACTCCTCACTCACTCCTTACTATCTTATTTTTTGTCATCCTCATTTATTCCCATTTTTACTTTGAAGTCACCATGTATCAAAGTATATGGAGATTTAATCTGGAGAGTCTAATTGAGTACTTCACAGAATTTCCCTACCTTTTAAGCATCTGAAATAGATGGACTATATAATCAATCATTTTCATGGTAGTTTGAAATACAAAATAACCAAATATTTCATAAAATGATGTTTCTTCTTGTCTCTGGATGCATGACAAAAGCAATTCTTTTATTTGCCTCTTGAATGAGAATTTGTGTGCCATTTATATTTAGTTCTAAGTTCTTTTTGTCTTGTTTCATTTATAAAGAGAATATAATGACTGATATTTTTTCAACTGAACCTATGGTATCAACAGCTAAGTTAATATTTTACTGTCCAAAAATGCTATGATTCTTAAGTATTTTCTGCTCCTTTTCCCACTCAGCCAAAAATCTCTATAGAAACAGAGGTGGCCACATGGGACTGATGACTTTTTTATTTTTATTTTATGAGTTACCAGAGCAAAGGGATTCATAACCAAGTGGTTGGGTTAATGCTGATATGCCTCTATTAACCTAGATTGATCCTGGCCCTTTTCCGTTACACAACATGGTCTCTTCTAGTAAAACTTAACCCTCAATCTCGGATTTCTTTCTTTTTTAGGGGATGGAGTGGGTAACTAGCAGCAAAAAAGAACAAGCAGAACAAGAAAGTCTATATTGGAAGTTCCTGCAAAGACCAGCTTCCACTGAGATTTTTAAGAGGATACCAGAATACCAAAGAAAGGTACAAGTTTTCAAAGTATATAAGTGAGGAACAAACTAAGTCAGGCTACTCCATTCAGAAACAGTGCCATCTCGAAAACAAAGCTATGACATCAAGTTTCTTCCCTTAGAACTAACAGTTCATCTGTACTACACCAACTAATAAGGTAACCAGCTCTCAGCAGACAGGTAAGCAACCTTATCTACTTTTTTTCACCAGCATGCCTGCCAACAAATACAGAAGTTCCAGCATCAATCACCCTTTCAAAAATAAAATTAACACCTCAAAATGTCAAAACATCCTGAAATATAAGTAAAAAGGTAATAATATTTAATACAGACTCAAACTCTATCTCTAAATACTAGGCTAAAAAAATCAAGTATACTGACAGCTGCTAAACAGAAAGGAATTTCTGCTATATGCAACTTCAATATAATTAAATAATAGCCTCATCAATAAAGCACTGCAGGAATCTAAGAGACAGAAATTGTTTTTTATACTAAACATATTATAATGGTATATGTTAAATCAATTAATAATTTTTTTACCCATAGTAATTTTTAGGAAACTATTAAGAACCTATGAATAAAAGATATCCAGATCATAATATAGTTGTTACAAAAAGGATGAAATACAAATGTTTACACACCTCTAACGTTTGCATCATTACTGGCCTAAATTCTTAATGCAGTATTTGGCTAGAAGCTGGCTCTCTAAACTGAGTTGCTTTTTTTAATAGTAAAAACTGAAAAATAAAAGACAATTTCTCCACACAAGACACAGCTCTATCAATCTCAATGAGCCCATGGAGAAATCTAATCCAAATAATAAAGTAAAAGAGTTCTTTGTATTCTTTTTTTCCTACCTTCTCCTGACACTTGGTGATACTATCTGTATTAGTCAAATCCTGCTGAAGAAGGAAAAGAACAAAAAAAGTTTCCAAGTATTGCCAGAAAAAACCCTCAAAGTGGGATTAAAATATATATATATATGTATGTCTGTATCACTATTGATGTTCAAATTAAAAGTTTTCAAACACATTGCCTTGCCACAAATATCCTAAAAAACACCGAGGCAGAACCCTCTACCAAAATTCTAAATACTTATTTTTTTCTTCTTAGTAAACTATCAGTGATAGTTATTTGAAATTTTCTTCAAATCCGAAAACAGTGAAACCAAGTTGAAACTCCATAATGAAGATTGACAAATAATACTGAAAAATATGTAGTAGTAGAATTAATTAACCATTCTGATTAATGCCCTCAAAAGTATATCTCATATGTGCACATACAAAAGAACAGGTGGTAGACCAGCATTTTCTATCAAATATTTTTAAAATATACAAAACAGGGATGTTCCTAAAGAATTGTACAAAGAGAGCAAAATGTTGACCCTTATTTTTCTATTAATTTTCATCATATGATGAGAGTTGCAGTATAAGAGAAAACCATATGCTTGATCCCATCAATTTTCTAAAACTCAATTCCCTGTCACATTCTTCTGCTCTGCCATTTAATCTAAATTTATTTTTTCATGTTTCTAATCTCTCTTCCACGGCCACACCACTACTAGTTTGTCTATCTGTTATCTAACCTATAAATTTTGTTCTGGTTAACTCTCAAAAATATTTTGTTGGTATTTCTAAAAATAACAAATTGATTTTCACTAAAAATTGAAAATATAGTTTTTTACACTCTTAAAAGTTAATCTTCTAAATGACATCCCTATAATTTAATGGCTTTTGGGGGGAGTTTTAAGATAAAATTTGTTTAAAGAATATACTTTGATTCCTCATTATGGCACGGAGGTGACCTTGGTTTCTCAAATGTCAGCAAAACTCAAATTCTGCAGGTCCTGCATCAAACTGAAAAGCCTTCAAAGTAACAGATTGTCTTTCACCCAAGGACAAACCTAACCAAGTTCAGAAAGGTTCGTCAACACGTAGGCAATCACAGCATTCAAGAAGCCCATTTAAATAAAACACATAGGTGAGTTACCTCGCCTTCACAAAATTTATAAATGCTCATATGAACTAGAGAGGAATGAAATGCTCAACTATGCTAATGACATAGTAAGACTTATGAAAGAGGGAAAGATATGAGTGCAAGTTAGCTTTAGTGAATAGGGAATACTTTTATACACACTGTCCCCAATGTTTCATGTGTATTCTCCTTCTCCTTTCCATCTCTTAAAAACCCTTACTTCCTTGAAGCAAAAGCTAAGTACTTATAATTAGTGAAAAATAAAGTAGGATATTTATGATGGGATTAGACTCCAGGGAATCTTCAGACAACTGAGATGAGTTCACACTTAACTATGAATCCCTAACTGAAACCAATTTAGAAATAAGCAGGGACATACTTCACCTGCACTTACACTGACTTCCTTGCCTGTTTCCTTGCCCCTGAACCATACCTTTATTTCCCCTTCTTTGTAGTTGTATTTCTAGCGTTTACAACAACACCTAGCATGAGAATTAAAAGTGTAATAAATATTTTATCTAACTCTAACCATGCTGGGAAGGGGGATGGCATTAAATCAATCTTGGTACACTGTGGGTTTCCTTAGATAGGGTGAGGCAGGCTTGTGAAGCAAAGTGGAGACTGACAAGATGATTGGCATATTAACCTAGGTGGGAGACAAGAAAGACCTTGATTAGGGTAAGATCTGGAAGAATGGAAAGAAAGGGATTGAATCCAAGAGATACTTTAAAAAGAAGTGAAACTGAAAGAAAAGGGAAGGACTCCTACATGACTCCAAGTTCTCTACCTGAAAAATGGTGATAATACTGACAGAAAAAAATAGAGCTAATATGGGGAACCTGTTGGGAACAAGAAAGATCATTAATTTAGTTTGGACATGGTGCATATGAGAAAATATTACATCCAGAAGAAGAGGTCTTCTTTTATTGTTCAGTTGTTTCAGTCATGTCCAACTCTTTGTAATGGCATTTTGGATTTTTATTGGCAAAGATACTAGAGTGGTTTGCCATTCTCTTCTCTGGCTCATTTTACAGATGAGGAAGAGGCAAACAGGATTAAGTGACTTGCCCAGGATCGTACAGCTAGTAAGTGTCTAAGGCTGGATTTGAACTCATGAAGATGAGTCTTCCTAACTCCAAGCCGATTGCTCTATCCCCTGTGCCACTTAGCAGCTACAAGATGTCTTGGAGGCAGTTGGAAATAGGCTTGAGAAAACCAGCAACATGCAACAACTACCTCAGAAAAATCTTCAATCAATCTAGATACAAGTAAAAAGTGAAAAACCTAAGTTTAATAAAATGTTACGCAGTTTTGGCTAGTTTGCCTTGTTTGAAATTTTAGAGGGAAAAGAAGCATAGTTGTATTTCCTAATAGATGTTTCAATTATTTCATTTTCCTAGACCCAACAGGAAAGGCAGTGTGGAGCAGTGGAGAAAGAGTTGGCTTCAAAGTCAGGAAGACTTGAGTTCAAGTCTCATCTTTCATACATACTTTACTATGTCACCCTACTATGTTTCCAAGCAACTACAAGACTCTAAGTACAGAACAGTTGCTAATCTGAATAAGCAGGAATATTCTCACCAGGAGTTTACTGTACTGACTGAATCATTGTTGGGTTTTTTTTTAATTAAATAAACAAGATACAACACGTAAGTAAGAACCAAAAAAAAAAAAAATCTGCCTTTATTCGGTCCCTAAATGAGTGTGGGTATTTCATTAATTCCCAATGTTCCCAATCTGGGAAAAAAGGGAAGGAGGGGAAACTATTCTTGTTTAAGAATGAAATGTAAGGGATTAATTTAAATCACTGACTAACAAAATTTCAGAATTGGATGGGACCTTCCCTCTACAATATACCTTTGAATGAAGAATTAATTTTTCAATAAAGGATATTTAACGTGAATATGAAACTACTATGGAATACACAATTTGAATTTTCTCAGAGATTTTAGCTTTGATTTAAATTTTGCCCCAAAGTATAGCAAATACTTTTAAAGGCATATGCTATACAATATGAAATTATGTATGACAAAAATATTTATAGCAGTCTACCTAAAAATAATCTGAACTTTCTGAATAGTACTGCTCTTAACTGAAATTCTGATAAAGTGTAGTATGCAAAGTGATCTACTTCTGCTGTATCTGAAAATACTTTTTGTTTGTTCTTCTAAACAATTCTAATCCCACATGATTAAAATCAATAAATTTACTTACCTATACTGGGGGGACTGCCATAGTTGACTGGAGACTCAGGAGGTCTTCCACAATGTAAAGCAGCAAGAGCAGATCCTTTCCACACAACATGTTTGCAGCCTATCGAACATATATGTATATTTATATATTTATGAATATAGGCACATTTACACAAAAGCTTTAAATGATGATTTAAAATCCCTTTAAGCCTTCTTTTGAAGCTTCCATACTTTTATTTGTGCGAAGCAAAGACTGTCTTCCAGCTCCTAATAATGTTTGCACTCCAGGAACACTTTGAGGAATTTCTTGCTCTAGAAGTGGTCCTAGTCGATGGCATATTTGCAGCAAGTGATCAGGTGCCAAATGTCTATAATACTTCACCTATTGTGTGAAACATAAAAATGCAAAAATATTTGATAAAGGGAAATATGAATATTTTCATGGTATAAAACTCGTATTATGTCTGTTAGCTAAAATTCTAAAGAAAAAATTGTCATGAAAGTGAATTTTTCATTCAACTGTAAATAAAGACAACTGATTTTAAAAGCAGAGATTTGTTCCAGTTATTCTTTCAGTTGCTTCTTTGTATGGAAAAAATAAAACAAAACTGGATTTATTTCACACCTAGTCTTTAAATCCTGACAGTGTTGCTTATTGACCAAAGCCACAGATTGTAGGCCTTATTTTCCTTTCTCATAAAATGAAAGGGCTATACTAGATGATGTCTATCTAAATCTCATTACCCCACAATTTTACATTCCTTAAAAATCCTATCGGTTCTGTAAAGCAGCTTGATTCCTAGTAAGTTTTGCTCCCCCAAATACATTGCAAATAACATGGGGGGAAATGTTAAAGAAGGGATACAATTTTAATCCAACAGCTTTAAAAAAAAAACCATGGTTGGTATAATTAACAAAGCAACTGTAAAGATTTAAGTTATAATAAATTTTAAAGTACCATTGTTCTTTAAAATTTTAATATAACTTTTACAAATAAAAATTATGCTGTGAATTATCAAAAGGAATAAATGTTACATGCTTCATTCCAAATAAACTTTTGTGTAATAAAATTACAATCTGCAGTACTTGGAGATAAACCAAACCAGTCTTGATAATATTCTGTTTTAATATGCTTTAAAAATGTTATATTTGATCTTATTTTAAAATTTCAGAGCCTCAGTTTCCTCATTGGTAAAACAGGAGTAGCAACACCTAGAGTACTCATCTCACAGGGCTGCTATGAAGATAAAATGTGGCAATGCACATAAAGCACCTTACAAATGTCAGTTATACTTATTATGCAGAAAAGCAAAATTCTACTCTCTACTTTGGCCTAGGATAGATTACAAAGTATATACATGTATTTAAAATTTGATGGGGGATGAGGGGGAGTTGTAAGGCACAATTCCTTGAAATTCCTGTATATGTTAAAATATAGTAAGGGGTGGAATGGAAAGATGGATCTGTAGAAGCTCCCCTACACAGCCCATAAACACCAGTAAAAAATGATTCTAAACAAATTCTTGAGCAGCACAAGTCACAAAACAAGAGTGAAAGAGATTTCCAGTCCAAGACAGCCTGGAAGGCCTACAGGAAAGGTCTACCGTACCGGGTGAGGGACAGAGAGAAGCCCAGCCTGCACCTCATGGCACAGCAGCAATTCCCAGATTTCTCAACCCACAAATGCCACAGACAGCTTCAAAAGTCAGAGAGAAAGCTCCTTTACCCAGGAGAAGGGAATGACCTGGATTGCCAGTAGCAGCCACTGCAGGTGTTGCCTCCATTTTTGGAGCCCTCTGCCTAAAGCCCCTAGGGGAATTTAGCAGTTAATCTGCATCTCAGCCCTGAGCACAGCCCTGGGTGAAGAGGAGTGCTTGCATGGTGGTGCTGGAGGCAGTTGTGGAGAGAGAATTCTACTCCTAGATGCTGGACAGAAAAGGTTTCTGTTGCTCCCAGACCAGAGCACAGGCCAGGTCTCCCTTGACTGTGCCACCTTGGAGGAACTGAAAACTTACAGGTCCCCAGAGTATACCATCCTCTTGACAAAGGACTCAAAAGTCAAGTAACTGCATGGGAAAATGCTCAAAAAAGGGGGAAAAAATAAGACTACAGAAAAGTAGTCTACTGAGAAAGACTACTGCTTTCTTGGTAAACAGGTACTTTCTTTCATCCTTTCAGATAAGGAAAGAACAATGCATAGGGTTAAAGGAAGTCAAGGCTTCTGCATCCAAAACCTCCAAAATAAATATGCAATGGTCTCAGGCCATGGAAGAACTCAAAAAGGATTCTGAAAATCAAGTAAGAGAGGTGGAATAAAAATTAGGAAGAGAAAAGAGAGTGATGCAGGAAAATCGTGAAAAAAAAGACAACAGCTTGCTAAAAGAGACTCGAAAAAATGCTGAAGAAAATAATACCTTTAAAAATAGGCTAACTCAATTGGTAAAACAGGCCCAAAAAGCCAATGAGGAGAATAAGGCTTTCAAAAACAGAATTAGCAAAATGGAAAAGGAGGTTCAAAACCTCACTGAAGAAAATAGTTTTTGAAAAATAAGAATGGAACAGATGGGAGCTAATGATTTTATGAAAAACCAAGAAATTACAGAACAAAACCAAAAGAATGAAAAAATAGAAGATAAATGTGAAATATCTCATTGGAAAAACAACTGAACTGGAAAATAGATCCAGGAGAGACAATTTAAAAATTATGGGACTGCCTGAAAGCCATGATCAAAAAAAAGAGCCCAGACATCATCTTTCATGAAATTATCAAGGAAAACTGCCCTGACATTCTAGAATCAGAGCACAAAATAAATATTGAAAGAATCCACCAATCACCTCCTGAAAGAGATCTGAAAAGAGAAACTCCTAGGAATAGTGTAGCCAAATTCCAGAGTTTGCAGGTCAAGGAGAAAATTGCAAGCAGCTGGAAAGGAACAATTCAACAATCAGGATAACACAAGATCTAGTAGCTTCTATATTAAGGGACTGAAGGACTTGAAATATGATATTCCCGAAGTCAAAGGAACTAGGATTAAAACTAAGAATCACCTATCCAGCAAAACTGAGTATAATACTTCAAGGGAAAAAATGGTCATTCAATGAAATGGAGGACTTTCAAGCATTCTTGATGAAAAGACCAGAACTGAAGAGAAAATCTGACTTTCAAACAGAAGAATAAAGAGAAGCATGAAAAGGTAAACAGGAAAAGAGAAATCATAAGGGACTTTCTAAAGTTGAGTGGTTTACATCCCTACATGGAAAGATAATATTTGTAACTCTTGAGACTTTTCTCAGTATTGGGGTAACTGGAAGGAATATACACACACACTCACACACACACACATACACACATACACACAGATATATAGATAGATGGACAGACAGACAGAAGAGAGCACAGGGTGAGTTGAATAAGGATGACATCTAAAAAGATAAAATTAAGGGGTGAGAGGAATATATTGGGAAGAGAAAGAGAGAAAGAGGCAAGGAAAAGGTTTTTCAACGAACGAGAAAAGGGAAGAGGTGAGAGTGAAAAAGTGAAGCTTACTCTCTTCACATTTGGCTTAAGGAGAGAATAATATGCTCACTCAATTTGGTATGAAAATCTATCTTATACTATAGGAATGTAGGGGAGAAGGGAACAAGTGGGGTGAGGGGGATGATAGAAGGGAAGGCAAATGGGAGAAGAGAAGGCAAATGGGAGAAGAGAGTAATTAGAAGTAAAAATTTTTGGGGACGGATAAGGTCAAAAGAGAGAACAGAATAAATGGGGGGAGGGGCAGGATAGGATGGAGGGAAATATAGTTAGTCTTACATGACATGACTGTTAATGGAAGTCTTTTGCAAAGCTACACATACACAGCCTGTATTAAATTGCTTGCCTTCTCAGTGGGGATGGGTGGGGAGGGAGGAAGGGAGAGAAGTTGGGACTCAAAGTTTTAGTACCTAATGTTGAGAAATGTTTTTGCATATAACTGGGAAATAAGAAATACAGGTAGTGGGGTATAGAAATCTATCTTGCCCTACAAGAAAAGAGAGAAGATGGGGATAAGGAAAGGGAGGGCTGTGATAGAAGGGAGGGCATATTAAGGGAAAGGATAATCAGAATGCAAGGCGTTATGGGGTGGGGCAGGGGAGATATGGTGAGAAAATTTGGAACTCAAAATTTTATGGAAATGAATGTTGAAAACTAAAATAAATAAACATAAAAAAGAAAAAAAAGAAAAATATAATAAAAAATCCTAACATGGAATGAAATCTCAAAAGAATTAAATCAGGAAAATAACAATTATATTATGCTACCTACCCAAACCATGTAAAGACTAAAAAACTAATACTAAAGACTAGTACCTACTACCATTTCAATATGAATCCCTTGTGATACTCAGTACTTTTCTGTCAAATTATTCTATACTAGTTTGCAATAGCTTGCTTATAGTATAACTGAAGATCATGACTGATATTTTAAAAAGGTTGGATATTATTCATATTTCTACACTATTCCTAATATACCTTACTCTTCATCAGAATTTGATTCTGACACAAGTTATTATCACACTTTGTGTGGAACCAATTTAATGTAAGGAATGTTGAACTCAACAACTGAAGATCTAGAAAATCTTATTTAGAGTGAAATGTTTTTCTCACTATGTTAATCTTCCGATGACAGGAGATAAAACTTAAGATAAACTTAAATTAGCATTTTAAAGAAACATTAACATAGAAGGATAAAAAAAAATCAGGAGCCAACCTAGGATCTTGACAAATCTCATTTGTAGTACTATTCAGCAAACACTTTTATAAAATACCAGAAATACATATATATATACATACATAACATTCATGTTTACTTAGGAAGCTTATATTCTAGTTAGCAAAACTACCTAGTATATATTTTTTCCAGAAATGTTGACCATGTACATGTGACAACAAATTAAATAATCTAACAGGTATTATTTTACCAATGAATCTAATTATGAAAAAAAAATGCACATTGCTTCACTATGAAATGACTGAGGAGCCTAGATTCAAAGTTGTGACTATGCAACTTACTATCTATCTCTATGACCTTAGACAGTCAAAACCTCTATTGGCTAAAGTTTTC
Organism: Bettongia penicillata ogilbyi; assembly: GCA_023548195.1. Classification (NCBI taxonomy): domain Eukaryota; kingdom Metazoa; phylum Chordata; class Mammalia; order Diprotodontia; family Potoroidae; genus Bettongia; species Bettongia penicillata. The sequence goes on from JAJHZJ010000535.1 coordinate 647,397, forward strand.
TCAAGCGTACAAGAGGGTGGGACAAAGTAATTCCTAAACAAGAAATTCTATGAACCTATTCCTGGACAACTTAAAATTCCATGATTCATGAACTCATCAAAAATTTATTTTTAAAATCATTAATTGAATAAAAGTGAAAGTGAGTGAAACTGAGCCTTGCTCAATTAGGAAGAATGCTCTAGTTATTGAGAGTGGGGGGACCCTTTCTGATTAAATGAATTTTTCTACCATTTACTCTCTAAAAAAATTAGATTGTATCACACTGTAACCCAAGTAAATCTAATTAATATGTTGTATACTTTTTCTTATTAAATTAAACTAAATGTCAAACTTGATCTCTCTCTTTTCCAAGACATTTAACCTTTCTGAATTGTAAGGACTATTTTGCAGTGCTTTTAAAATCAACTACTAACCCCGGCTACCTAAATCAAAACAACAAAATGAACATCAGGACCAAAACATAAACCCATGGTACTCTGCAAAGAATATATTTATACTCTTCCCTCCAAAATAAAAAAAAAAAAAGGAAAACTACTCACTATATATAAACATATTTTTGCTCTTCATTTACATCCAACTCTTGGTGAACCCATTTGAACCTTGGTGAACCATTTTTCTTGATAAAGATACTACTACTAAAGAAATGTTTTGCCATTTCCTCCTCCAGCTCATTTTAACAAATGAAGAACTGAGATAAACAGGGTTAAGTGACTTGCCCAGGGTTGTACAGCTAGTAAGTCTCTGAGGTCACATTTGAACTCACAGCTGGGTCTTTCTGACTTCAGGCCTTACATTCTATCCTGCTGCTGTAGCAACACATTTTAGTTAACCATATTACCTAAGATCTAAAAGTCTTTATGTAACAATCAGTTTTACACTTTTAATTCACTTAAAGTCCAAACATAATTCAGAAATTCAAAACAAGTATTTAAAAACAATTGGTACAAAAAAAATCGGCTTAGGGAAATTACTAGTCCCTCCAAAATATTTATCTTCAAGATTACAGGTCTACATTATACTATGCAAAAGAATAAAAAAAAAACCTGACAGTTTTGACAAATGATCTGATGAGTTTTCCTTAAACTAGTTCATTATAAAGCACACAACAAACAAGTACAAACACTAGTGCTTGGCACCCGGGTGTGATTTAGGGTAATGAAATTCGCAGCACATATATTTTAATATTTTCTGAGGTATTGGGTTCCATCTCCTCGCTTAGTTTTTCAACTTCTTTTCAAAGTTGCTTAGTATACTCTGAGTTGCCAAAACTTAAACACAAAAACAGGTAATCAGTTTTCTACCTATAACATAAGTGAACCTACAGAACTGGTGAGGTGTCAGGAACAGGATTTTTTTCACCATCATTTAACAGGACTTACAAGTTATACCCAACAATTCTGGCAGGGAAGAATATAAAGTTTGTACTCAAAAACTATGTATAGAACTGGAGAATTATGATACATATTACTATTACTGTATGTAATTGAGAATTGGGCCAAATCTTCATAAAAAGAAAATAAACCAGAATAAATGTCCAAATCTTACTGAAGTTCAAAACATCAAACTCACAAGTGTAAAATGGGAGGCAAGGCTAGAGAGGAATTTGTCTGAAAAAGATCTAGAGATTTTAGTGGACAGAAGTTCAATATGATGTAATAATGTCATGTGGAAGCCAAAATCAAGCTATTAAGATGTTAAGTTGCAACAAGAGGCATAAAAATTCAGAACTAAGGAGTTAAAGAGTCCTACTGAACACTGCCTTGGCTAAATCATATCTTGGATATTACAAGCACATTTTAGATAAAACACTGATAAGGTAGATAGCATCCAGAGGTGCATAAACAGGATAGTAGAGAAAGGGCACTGTGATCATCAAATACGAAGACCACTGCAGGGGATGGTTTAACCTAAACAAGATATAATTTAGTGGGTGGCATGATCATCATCAAGTAATTCAAAGTCAGTCACACGGAAGAGGAATTAACAAAGAGTAGAATGTGCAAAGAAGTAAATTTTGATTTGATGTTAAAGAAAAACTTATAAATTATCACAAATGTCTACAAGTTGAGTAAGATTGTCTGAGGTTACTAGGGGTCATCAAACAAAGGCTGGACTGGTACTTGTTAGCAATGTTGTAAAGCAGGGGCTCTCATTTTTTTTTCTACCATGGATCTCCCACTCCAACCTTCAGCAATCTGATGAACCCTATGAACTCCTCAGAATGGGTTTGTTTTTTTAATTCACAACTCAAAAAATACTTAATATTAGTGAGATTACTTTTTCTCATCTAAATTAACGGGTTATTCTAAACTAGAAGCAATTTTTGCTCACGCAGGAATTATTTGATGATTTCTGAGGCCCCTTCCAACTCAGATTCAAAGACATAATATCTAAGAAACAAAATCTATCATTTAATTCAGAATAACATAGATCCCTCTATTTCAATCAACCCATCTATCTTACATATCATAACCCAGACTAAAGGTAGGCTATGTGTATTCCCACCTTTAGTAGTTTGAACAGTTACCAAAAGTTAAATCTGTGTAACCATAACAGGTTGTAGGTCAATAGTAGCTTAGCTAGTGTTAATTCTAACTCTTAGTAAAGGCAAGGTTCAAAAAAGATGTAACATGAGAGCAAAAAGTATTCAAGATAAAAGTGAAGAATGTGGGTTTATTAAAATTTCATAGGATAATGGTCTCATAGAACTGGCCAGAAATTAGTTACCAAAATTTATCTTTAAAAGCTGAAATACATGGGTCCTAGATACAAAATGTTACCTTCTCCTAATCTAGACAGATTTCAATCTTCTTTGATATATTTTTGAAAAGGGTTTTTTAAAAAACATTTAATATTTCATACCACTTAATCTAAATATTGAATTTTCCACATTTTATCACCTCAGATTTACAAATATTTCTGTATCTATTTCTACCTTCACTTTAAATATAAAACAAACCTTTGCTATCATTTTTAAGATTTTCACTACCTTTTCCCAACTCATCTGGCCTACTTATTCCCACAATAAGAGCAAACCTATATACAGTGAGTCTATTCAAAATAATCAAGTATGGGAACTGGAAATGTCAGTCCTACTTTTTATAGAAAATTAAGATAGCTTCAACACCAACTGACCATAGTCAGGGTTTGAGGTACCAATTGAATTAAGCATCACACTCATGTCAAATCTGATAAAGGAAACTCATTAACAAATTCAGATTTTTTAAAAATATACGCAAAAAATAGGGCATGTAACTGAGGCTGAACATATGAGTGCCAAAGTCCCATAAACATTAAGTCAAAGACTAAATGCCAAAACAAATGGAAACTTACAATAACAAACTACCCAGATATCAAAAGGAAAAAAAACCACAGCTTTATGAGTGACTTTGAAGTTGGAAGTAAAAACAGAGGGGATAGGATCACTGATGACGGTAGTTAGAACAATAAGGAAGGGCTGAAGTACTCAAATATTTTCATCTAATTCATTTCTATTTTTCAATCATAATGATCTTCAGTTAGAGAACATTTCTCATGCGTTATCTCCCTTTTTTCTTCTAACAGTACAACCACTCTGATGCAAGCCCCCATCACTCACACTTGAACTACTGCATAAGCCTCCTGGTTGGTCTCCCTGCTTCAAGTTTCTCCCAGTTCCAATTCATTCTCCACTCAGCTATCAAACTGATCTTTCCAAAAAACAGGTCGGCCGACCATACTTACCACTTCCCCATTTCATAAATTCCAGCAGCAGTCTACTACCCCCAAGGATCAAATATAAAAACCTGTTTAGCTTTTGAAGCCATTAATATCCTGGCCCCTTCCTTTCCAGTATTCCTACACATTACTCCCCACTCCTCCTCCAAGACTTTTCAATCATGGTGCCTTCCCCCATTTCTATAATACCTCCCTCATTTTTGCCTCCTAGCTTCCCTGGACTCCTTCAAATCTCTGCAAACAAAGCATTTCCTAGTCCTCGTTAATCATAGTGCCTTTGCTGAGATTATCTGTAATTTATTCTGTATGTACATAGCTGTTTGCATGCTGTTTCCTCTATTAGAGTGCGAGTTCCTTGAGAGCAAGTACTATTTCTTGCCTTTCTTTGTATGCTCTAGCTCTTGGCACAGTGGCTGGCACTTTGTAGACACTAGTAAATGCTAACTGATTGAAATAGAAGGAAAAACAAAGACAAATTACAGAAAACTGATACCTAACCTAAATGCAAAGATGTTAAAGGAGTAGCTAGTTTTTTTCAATGAATTCAAATCATTTGGCACATCCTCACATAGTGATTGTTTAACAGATGCAAATGCTAAGCCACAAATAGAGAACGATCAAGAACTGGAAAAGTGCTGCAGATACTGGTTCTGATTTTTCAAAAATAGAAAGATAGATTCTTTGTTGGGTTGATGAGTTTGATATTGATTCAAGGCAAAGTCCTACAATGAATTTTTAAGGAATTATTCACTTAGGGAAGTGGGGATTAGCATAAGCTAGCATGAGTTCATTAAAATCATGACAATCAAACTTCATTTACTTTTCCAGATAAGATTTCTTTAAGTCATTTGCCTATCTCTTACAATATCTCTGTAGACAAACTGTAGAGCTGAGAACTGCAGCACTAAGGACTGAATGGCAGTACAACTGGAAGATTTGGAAGTGGGTGAATGGAACCTCAAAAGTGTGTTAATGAAGATTGATGTCAACCTGTAGGAAGCTCTCTGGTGGCAAACTTCAGCACTTCTTAGCCCTTTCCAATTTAGCATTTTTATTAATAACTTCAATAAAGATTAATGTACCTTATTTATAAAATTTTCATAAGACATGAAGCTGAGATAGATGGCTAATACACTAAGCTGACAGAATCAAGATCCAAAAGGATCTCAAGAAGTTGGAAAAAATTAAGATGAAATCTAAAAGAGAAATAAAGCATTGCCCTTAAATATGGTAGTAAGATGTAATTATTTTCCTGGCCATATTTTTGCAAATGCTTTTCATAAACACTGTGTTATAAAGTAACCAAATAAATGCTGTTTCATGATGCTTTCAGACACACAATAAACTCTCTACTTTCTCATCTCCAATCAACTCTAAACCCTTTATAATTTGACTTATAACCTCACCACAAGTAAAACTGCCACTACTAAAATTATCAAAGCTCTGTTAGATCTAATGGCTTTTTCTCAAGTCATTCTACTTTTGTTAACCACTCCTTTCTCCCTGGGTTTTCATGACTGTGTGCTTTCCTATTCAAGTTCTGCTTTTGCCTATCTCAATGTCCTTTTTCAGTTTCCTTTGCAAGATCCCCTATAAATTTGATTTCTAGATAGATTACTCAAAAATCTACATTCTTAGTCTTAATTTCTTTCCTGAGCTCCCATCCCACAATACCAGGTGTCTGCTGGACATCTGCAACTAGTCTCAAAGATATCTCAACATGTCCAAAATAAAATTCAGTATTTTTTCCCCAAAATCCAACCGTTTCCCCATTTGTCAAGGTACCGCAACCCTTTTACTCATCCAGTTCACCTCAGAAGCATCAATTCTTTCTTCTTTCTCATCCCTAAATATATAATAACTTGCCAAGTCCTGCTAATTCTACTTGCACATGACTCCTATATACCACCCTTTTCTTCATTTAGATATGATGCTATTTCAAGCCCTCAAATCACCTCCTGCCTAGTTGTTGAAATAGTCTCCCTCTAATAGGTCTCCCTATAACCAGTCTCCAAATCACTCATTTTTCTGCCAAACTGATATTCATAAACCACAGATTTGACCATGACATTACCCTACTCAAGGACAAAACATAAACTGTTCTTGATAGTTAAAGCACTCTATAATCTGATCCTCCCCATCCTACCATGCTACATTCCAACCAAACTGTTCTAATGCAGTTACCAGATCACATTCCACCTCTGTCCTTTGCAGCCTCACATCTGCCTCCAGTTCTTTAACGTCTGTAAAAGTATTAACTCCAGTTGCTACCTCCCACAGGAGACCTTACCTGACCACCCCTGCTATCGCCAAAGTTGTTGCTAGTATCTTCTCTGTATTTACTTATGTGGATTACATCTTAGTCTTTTCCCACCTCCCAGCAGAATCTGAGCTCCTCTAAGGCAGGATCTATTTTGCTATTCATCTTTGATTCTCCAGTAACTAGCACAATGTGCGGCACATAGTAGGTGATCAATAAAGGCTTCTGATGTGAATTAAAGACCTTTCTAATGTTTTGAGCTGTAGCATACGCTTTAAAATTTGGACTTTATTATTTTAACTGTGATATATAACTTTTAAATGTTTTTAAATTTACAAAGTGTTTCGTATTACATCATGCAGGATTCACAACAACTCTATAAAGAAGATATTACAAGTCTTATCCTCTTTCTTACAGATAAGGAAACTGAGGATGGGAGAGATCAAGTAATTTTTATGTTGCAGGAGTCAAAACCAAGTCTTCCTGACTGCCAAGTCTGGAACCTTTATCCCCTCCCCACCATCTAGGAATAATGTTGAAAAGAAATGATTTTCAACTTTTACATGGTAAGACCTTCTTGCTTTTCTCCCAACATCTCAAACAAGCACTTGTTAAATACTTAACACATGCCAGGCACTATGCTAAATATGGGGCAAAAAATACAAAAGTGAGACATCCTTGCCAACAAAAAACTTACATTCTACTAGAATGGTAATAATAATTTCTTAGAATCATTAGAATACACATTATACAGAAGTAGTATGAACAGAATCTTGAAACTCAAACTCCTAAGATCTTAGTAAAGTTCCTAAGGAGTCACCTAGCTAACTCCCTATTTGAAACATGAATCTCTGTCCTCTACAGTATTTTTAAGAATATAAGATATATATGTCTCAATTTAAAAATCTCCAGTATCAAGAAAACTATTCAGAAAATGCAATCAACTTTTAAATAGTTCTAATTGACATAAAGTTCTATCATTTCTCTGCAGTTTTTAGCTTTATAACTTCAACTATAGCTGCTAATTTGGATCTGTGGGATGAAGTGGAACAAGTTTAGTTATTCTTCTGTATGACAACCTTACTTAGAGACAACATCATTCCATGATCTTCTTTTCCCCAACAGATAGATCTAGTTCTTTCAACTGGTCCTTTTTCAAGTCCTCTAATTATCTGGCTTGTCAATATCTCTCAATCAAATAATAAGTCCATAACTTGGCACAATACTCCAGATGTGGGAGAGACAGGAAAAGTACTATATGACTGTCACCTTTCATGAAAATAACTTGTGTGATGAATATTTGTCTGAAATTGTTAAAAGATACACTGAGGTTTACTTTTTAAATGATCAGATATTTAAGAATTTAAAAAAAGTCACTATCAAGAAAAAAATCTCCTTTTCCAAGCTAAACAATCTTTGTCTAGTAATATCCAAATGCCAATGTGACAAGCAAATTATTTGAAAACTTGATTCATGCTACTGTTTTTTATTTTCTTATTACATCTATTCTCAAAGTTACATTTTTTAAATACTATTTTGGTTTAAAATGGAAAAGTCTAAAAATGTTTACTTTAGCATCTCAAAAATTAATCAGTTTTAATTTCAGAAGCTTCAAATGCAAAACACACACAAGAAATAATATCTCACATACAACGGTAGAAAACTCATTTTGGCAAATCATTACTACATACACTTAAGGACCAAATTTATCTAGAATTTATTATTTCCACAGACAAGAACCAAGTAAGCCAAAGCTAAATGAACATAACAAGTGATATCCCCGCCCCCGACAAGCTCTACCAAAACCATGCATAGTATAGATATATGATCCAAATGATCATCTAGGACATCCACACTGAGTCATTCCTGTGACAGTAAAACTTTACAGGAATAGATGAGTAGTTGCTGGATCATTCTTGAGTATTATTAAAACACCAACCCCTCTCCCTCTTTTTCCCTTCTCTTACACCCTTCTAACAAAACATATCTGACATCTATCTTGCCATAGCTCAATGGAGGGAATGATCAAATGGGTTTTAAAATAGCTGATAAATTAGTATTTGATAAACCATCTTGGTAATTGCTTTATTTCAGTAATCCTTCATTTTAAGACATTGTAAAAGAAAATTACTCCATCACATTATTTTCTTCAATTCCTAAATTCTACACATAAAATTCTAAAGTTGTATAGTGCCTAAGATACTCCATATTCCACCAATACTCATTACATGCTAAAATGTATTTTAAATACTGGATTAAGTTGCTTTTATATAGTTATCACTACTTTGTCAGCAACACTTCCTCTGAAAGCACAGTAAACTGCATTCTAGCTAAAACTTCCAAAGGTACTAACAACATCACTCTAGTTTCCAAAACTTTAAAGTGTAAAATTTCTAATGTTTCTAAGGATCAGCATATCAATTTTAAAAATATAATACTACAAAAAGCACTGACTCAATGGATTCAATAATGTACAGCATGACAGAAAGAGCACTCTTAGAAACAGATAGGAACAGGGAGTACACCTGTGATTTCACTAGTATAAGAAATGGCAACTTACATAAAGTCTCAGAGTTGTCTAAAGAAAACATTGAGATAATAATTTAATAATTATAATTCAAAGATAATAATTTACCCTGGCTTACACAATTAGCAAATACAAAAGATCAGGCCGAATCCAGGTCTCTTGATTTTGAGGCTGGCTCTCCAGCCGCTATGTTAAGTGGCCAGGGCTCCAGTACTGAAACAGAAAATCTATGTTCAAATTCCACCTCAAACAATTACTATACAAGTCAGTTTGCCACTAAGAGAATGTTTCTTTATTTATAAAACAGGGATATTAATACCTCAAGTTATCTGCCTCAGAGTTACTATGAGAAAGAAAAGTATTCTGTAAAGATTTATGTACTATAAAAGCAAAAACTATTATCATTGCTAAACAAAAATCCCGTCTAAAGAATATTTAATTAGTAGTCTTATGTATCTTGAAAGAACACTTAACATACATGATTCTCTATGCACAGTAACTTACTTAAAATATTAGCCAATCTAGATGATAAACATCAGTAAAAGATAATCATTTTCCAAGAACGTCATGAATTCAATTCAACTGCAATTTTTCATGAAAAAAAATTCATTCCTTTATTCCTAAATTCTGTGTTTACATTTACATAAACCACAAATGCCAATTAAAAAAACTGGGGGAAGGCTAAAAAAAAGGGCAGAGGGTAATATTTGTGCTTTGTACTGCAAGGAATTCTGAATGATCAATGTTTGATGTTCATATTACCCACATAACTTAAAGCTCCAAAAGAGGAATGACAAATTCCAAAATTCTCATTACCAGAAAATTTTACAAGAAATTCATTCTAGTTTTGATATACACAACAGAATGACAAAACCAAAGGCACAACACTTGCTCATCAATAAAGTCCTAAAGAATATAAACTTTTATGGTTTTTAAATTCCCAAATCTCTGGCCATAGGAAACCAGACTGCAAGAGCAATATTCTTTCATATAATCCAAACTACTATCTCATGACAACAGTGTTTGACTTATCAAAAGCAAAAAGCTTTAATATCTGTTAATCCAAAATGCTTACACCTAAATATTTCATGATATAAATTTGTTCAGAAAAGTCAGTATCTTAGTAGTCAGACTAATTTAATTCTGCCTGTATCTTCAACTGAATCCTTACTTTCTTCAAGGTTCTTAAACTTTTTACATATTGCACCACCATACCAATGATTTTCAGAAATAGCTATACTATAAACAAAACATTCTTTATTCTTCAAAATAATAATCTGAATATGTAATAATGATGTCCAAAATGCATAAACTAATTGGTTTAAATGTATTACCTAAAAGTGGAATACTTCTAAAACATAAACTTGTAAAACTGGATTCAGCGTAACACAGTATTTTTAAACTTAAATAAAAACACATGAGGATATTAATGGTGTGGGGGCGGGAGGGAACACATAAGACTACAGGGTCAGGGGACACAACCCTTGAGTAGATAGAACTTTCCCTGTAAGGTAAAGTCAATTTTCATTCATTTAGGAAAGTACTGGGAAATCACAGTATGTGCTTGAATTGTTTGTTTAATGGTGGGGAAGAGCCTAGTTTCTAACAGTGAAATCTTAGATTAGGACTCTTCATGCATAAAATGACAAGTCACAACTCCTCTCCTCCAACGAAATAGATATTTTCTTCTCTGTACTCAAAATACTTTAATTCTCACAAATAGAATAGATTAACCATGAAGTTATGACAGAACAAATTCTTCAGTAAGCTATTATTTTACTAGGGCTATATAAAATGAAAAAATAAATCATAGCATAGAGATAGATGATCAGTCTCATCATCTCCTTTAGTGGACTCAAAGGAAACCAGTCTTTAAGCCAATTCTGACTGAAAAAAAAATTAGGTCTTACAAATATTGTTACATATATACATTTGAAAACTGACAATCTGGAATGGCAGATTTCCTCTCTCAATTTTTTGAACCTCTAGGTAATTTATCAATATTATATAAAAATTACTTACAATCTTATACTTAACTTTAAAAAAAACTCAAAATCATTTTAGAAACTATAGTTTTACAATTCATAATACAAATAGTAAAAACTCAAATTTTTTTAACTATTCATTTTTAACTTCTATTACTGTTTGAATATCATCAATAACTTATAAAAATTAAACATTTTAACCACAGCAAATCTATACCAAATGTAAGACATTTACTGTGTTTTGTGTACAATTCTAAGTTATTTTCTTTTCATAACCCGAAATGATACATACATACAAACACACTCCCTTTTTTTAGCTTTAAGGTTTAGTACTTTAACAGTTTCAAGATTCAACGCCAAATTCGGTCCTAGGTACATTAGCAATAGTTTCTCTCAAAGTCAAACTTTTATGGAGTGAAATTAAGAGTAAAACCCTCCACAAGAAAGAGTAGCAATTATTTCTGTAATAATTTTAGCAAAACATAGTTTAAAAAAGTGGTTTTGCTAGCTAAAAATGCAATTATAATAAAAAGTAAAGGCAATGTGGTCTAGTACATAAAAAGCTAGCTTCAGAATCAGGAAGACATGTATTCAAGTCAAGGTCTCTGAAGAACATTGACTTTGTGACTCCAAGGAAATCACTTAACCTTTCAGTGACTCCAGGCCACTCTAAAACTACATCTTGCAGAGAGGGTGCTGATGTACATTGGTAGAGGAGTTCCTCACTGGGACTTACCTCCAACTTATCAAACTGCAAGATCAGTCCAAAAAAATTTCAAGAGGACAAACTCTACTCTAGGAAACAATCTCCCCTCCACTACAGAACTAGAAATCTGAAGATAAACATCACTGTATAAACTGAAAACTTGAAAACGATGGGTAATCCAACCAATTTCATTATCCAAACTAACAACTAAATAAACAAAATAAACAGTAAAGAGTGTTCCCCTTGTTCTATGCTCAGATCAGGAATTTCTTCCTTTTCCTACATTTGCCCTGAGTTAGCCTTGTTTAAGGATTTTAGGAACACCACTATATCTGAAGGATAAAAATTACAAGCAACACAAAGGGCAATATAAAAAACATATGTAGTGCAGCATCTTACCAACAACATCTTGCTGGTTTAAAATAGTGTAAAGGACATTACTGATAACAAGCATTAATGAAAAATGAAGTAGATTGGTCAAGTAACAAGAACATACTTTTACATCTTCCTGCTATTAAAAAAAGAAACACAAAAAACCCATGTATCTTTAAGAACACAACAGATATCTTCTTTTGATATATGTTACTGGAGGGAAAACACTTGGTGTTGAATGTCATGCATTAAAATATTCATCACAAACTAAAAATGTTGTAAGTAACTTGGGCTCTAATCAACTCTTCCTAATCCACATTCCAAATATTTAAAAAACAAGTTTCATTTAAAGTTTTGAAATTGAAGACAGTATTTATACCCAAATTTTAGGGGTTTAAAAGCAAAAAAAAAAAAATCCTTCAAATCAAATATGCTTTCTTTTTCATAGATATTCACATTAAACTTGGGAGTTGGGGAAACAACACCCTCATTTCAAAAATTATATATAAAAAATGTCTGAAGGACTCCCAAACCACTGCTTATTCTTTTGGTCATAATTATTGTGATCCAAAGTTACTATAAAGATTTTTTTAATAGCATTATATTCAATGTGTGTACTGTATGCCTAATTTCTAATCTGGAATATTTCTACATATTTAAATTCAATACTACAACTTCTCCAATTAAGAAAATCACTTTATCTGATAGCATAACTATCACCCTCATCTAAAAAGAAACAACATGCGAAACAATTCTCTTCACCAAATCACACAAGTCTGTATAATAAAGTTAAATGAGTTATATTTGGTAGGTAACTTACACCTTAGCATTATATTCAACGTGTGTAGTGTATGTCTAATTTCCAATCTGGAACACTTCTACATATTTAAATTCAATACAACTTCTCCGATTAAGAAAATCACTTTACCTGATAGCATAACTGTCACCCTCATCTAAAAAAAAAACCTATCCGAAACAATTCTCTTCACCTAATCTTACAAGTCTATATAATGAAGTTAAATAAGTTATATTTGGTAGGTAAATTATGTTTTTCATTTTGAGTGCATAAAAGTAATCAGGCAGCATGTGAACATAACTTCAAAGACGTAACAGAAGTTCAGACAAATATTATCTCAGGAACATCAGAAATCCAATAAAAATGAAAATAACTAAATAACATTACACCAAAGTATACTTATGTATTCAGGAGAACAAGTCAAAATCATGTCCCAAGTCAAATCAGAAGCCCTTTGGTTATTTCAATAGGATTTCTCTGGGTAGGCAAAAAGGAACATTCATGAAGTGGACTAAATCTTGAAGGGAACTTGTTAAACACTCACATAAGATTCCATCCAAACTCAGATGTAAGAAATAGAAATTATTCCATATTTGGTTTCATATATTAAAGTTGAAACATCATTCTTCAAAATCAAGAATGATATCTATTTCTATGTTTTGCTCTGGGGTTAGGGTATTATTACTGAATTTCCTAAATCTAATACTGCATGTGTAACTGCTTCGAAGTTTTAATTTATGAGTGTTGGTTTTTAACAATTCTGAAGGACTCAAAGAGAACCTAGATTCATCTAGTAGTGGTAAATTAATACCTACACCACAACTGGAAAGAAACAGTAGCTACCAAAAATAGTGATTTTGACCACAACTTAAGGATAATCCAAATTAGCTGAAATTTTGAATCTGTCCTATAAGCAAGTACCAGGTAAATGAGAAAGGGAAAAGCATAAAGGGGTAGGATACTTTTGTGCCTCCCCTAAAATTATAGTTGGAGAGACTATGGAATATTTTTTGAAAATTGAGAAGCACATATTTAAAAAAAAAAACTTTTTAAAGTCAGTATCACACAACATAAAAGGATGGCAAATTTTACTTAAGTTTCATCCCAGAGTGAATTCACTTCAGAAGGCTGAGCATCTTATCACTTTGGTAACAGTAACATATCAAGATAAACACGGCTATGCATATTCACCATATATGTGAAATATTGCAACTCTGTCATGGACAACTAAAAAGTTCTAACAGCAAATAAATAGCTAAGCTATACTCATGGTATATTTTAATTTTCCCCCCAAAATTTCCAGACTTGAATTTAAGCAAAGGGGGAAAAAATTAGAGAGAAAGTAATTTCTCGCTATGATTTCATTTAAGTTGAACAGCCTTTTTGTGTGTGACTTTGAGATAGTCACCGTGTGAGAAGGAGGACAGAATGAATCAAGAGCTGGGCAGAGAAAAAGGGGGGAGAAGGGAAAAGACAGCGCGAGAGAAAGAGGAGAGAAGCTGAGCTATGCACGCATGCAGCAGCAGCAGCCACAGCGCAAGGAGAAGGGAGAGCGCGCCCTCCTGGCCGCCTGACTCTCCGGCGCGCGCCCCCGCGTCCGCGCTCTCTCGCGGAAGCGCGCTCTAGTCCCTCCTCCTCCAGCCCTTTCACTGCACAACATTCATGACGTATCTTTATTTCTAGCACATTAACAAAATATCACAAATAAATTGTCCGCGGCCCCTATGGTCTTGGGGTGCCAGCACCCCTCACCCCAACCCAGCGCCTGCCCCGTATTGAGCTCCCAACCCTTCCCGTTGCCTTTGAAGCTTTCGCGATTTTTTTAGCCAAGTTTTTGTCCCTGTAAAAAATTGCGGGAAATTCAATTTTTATTTGACTCGGGGAAAAGTTTTTTCGCATCGCGATGGGAATCTCTCACCAGATTCTGGTAGGTCCTGGGATGCTCTTTCCCCGTCCAGTCAGTTCGCCGGGGTAACAGCTGTGAGGGGGAAAACACCCCAACATCAGCCTCAGGTCGACCCCCTCCTCCCGGCCGACCCCCACCCCCTAAAACACCCCCCCTCCGCCGACCCCGGCCCGCCCGGGCCCGCCGCGCCGCCCTCCTCCCCCCGGCGGCGGCAGGGAGCGGCAGCAGCCCGGGCCGGCTGAGCCGCCGCAGAGCGCCGCCGCCGCCTTCTCTTACCTCCTTCTCGGCCACTTCTCGAATCAGCACCTGCAACAACAAAAGCGGGGTGGGGGGACGCGGCTTGGCCGCCCTCCGCGCCCCCCGCCGCCCGCGGCCTCCCTCCCTCCCCCACCCGGCCCGGCCCCAGCCCCGCGGCGGCGCGCCGCCGCCGCCTCTCGCTCGCCCGCCCGCAGCCCCGTACCTGAGCCGCCTGCTGACAGGGTCCATCTTCCAGAAACCGGGCGATGAGGAAGTAGAGCTCTGTGCGGGGACAAGGGAGAGGGGAGAGACCCAGGCTCAGCGCCGGGCTGGGGGCGCTGGGGACGGACGCGCCCCGTGCCAGCAGCGCCCGCAGCCTCCCCACTTACCCGATCGCAGCTCCGAGAGGCCTTTGCTCTCACAAGACATGTTTATTGGTCACTTAGGGGCCACTGGCGGGCTTCCCCCGCCGAGGACGGGAAGCGGGGACGGCGCCGCCGCCTGCCTGCCTGCCCTGTAGCTGTCACTGTGCGTTCCCCAGCCAGAGCCTCAGCTCCACCATTCAACCAACAGCGGCGGAGGAGGAGGCGGCGGCGGAGGAGGAGGAGGAGGAAACAACAACTCACAGGCAGCGGCGGCGGCAGCAACCCGCCCGCCACCTCCGCCACAGATCCCTCCGCCTGAGAAAGGAGTCCTTGCCGCCGAGTCCGCGCTAGGGTTAGCTTTGGGGGTCTCCCCCCCCACACGCACCGTGTCCGTTCCCGCAGGGCTCCCTCGACTCAGTTTCAAAATGGGGTTACGAAATAGGGAAATGTATCCGTCCCCCACCCCAGCCTCCCTAGCTTGCGCGCTCACACACACACTCCTTTCCCAGGCAGCAGCAGCAGCCTCGCTCGGCCCGATTCTCCGCCTCCCCGCTCTCACACGGGCCCTCCCCCTCGTCCCCCCCTCCCGATCGATTTATTTATTTATTTCCAGTTAGGAGAAGATGTCGGAGCAGCGGCCGTTGGTTGGCTGGAAAGCGCTTTCTCTGTGGAGGGATTGATTCGGGGGAGGGACGGCTCGGCGGAGGGATATGACGCACACGGAGCCGTAGCACAGGTTCTATTCAGCGCCTCTGACTGGAGCTGAGATGGAAGTTAGTTTCAATGTAGCAGAAATAGGAAACAAATGAAGCAAAACTGCCCAGAGAGGGGGGAAAATGCCCCGAGGATGGGTCTCACTCTCACGCGCGCACACACGGCGTCCACACACTCACACAGAAATAACGCACACACACGTTGAACAAACTCAAGATTGCGCTGCCCTCCCTGAGTTGAATGATAGTGTTTGGTTTCTGTCTCTTACCCATGTGCATGTGTATAAATGCTGCGGATTGGCATCGGTGTAAGTCTTGTCCTGCGTTATTTCTGCAGCCTGTGCAAGTGTTGTGTAATTTATTGGGAGTGCTGTATATTGCAATAGAGGCTCAGGCTGCTTTTTGTTAAGCAGTAACATTTTTTTTTTTTTTGGAAGCCCGTTACTTGCTGGAGATTATCTCTGCATATTTCTTGTATTACTGCCAGTGCCTTAAGTACAAATTGTAAAATGGTTGTTTTTGGTGTTTTTTTTTTTCGCTTTGGTTCTAAGAACGATGCTTTCTAACTCCTTATTTGCACTTAAAATGCTATTTTCATTATAATAGGGCTGGGGGACAGTTAATCAGAGATTTGGTTTTTAGGAATCGGAAGGCTTTTCCGAATATTCGCAAGAAGAAAATAATGTTAATCTACGGAAAAGCAAAGAGACGTTAATATGTATCTACAGCTGAACTGGCGGTAATTTAGCGATAAACCGATAACCTAACGAAGGATCTTAAAAGAGTATAATACTGTTTGGCCAATGTATTTAGTGATTAAATGATTTAAATTATGTATATATTGCATAGTTGACTTCAAGTTATGCTAACAAATGACTGCTAATTTAAGGTCGAAACCATTCCTGTTTACTGTTGGGCAAGCAAAGACTTCCTGAAAAAAACAGCCTAAAAAGTATTTTTTAAATCTTTTGTAAATGAGTGTGTAATTACTGTATTTTATATGCTAAATCATTCATCTGAGTTTTGCTGATGAGGATATGGGCCTTGTTTAAAAAAAAAAAAGAAAACGAACATGGGTGAAATTTATGGAAACAATGGAAAATGCCATTTGTTAGAAAAGAGCAATAAGTAATATTTTATCTCCAAATGATTTAAGCACTTTCCAAAAGAGACTGGAGTTAAACATTTGAAAATAAAAGAGGTAGATGTTTAAAGGGGAACTAGAATAAGCATTCTTTTGTTAACATTTAACAAAAGATTCTCCATTAACATTCTAGGTAATAAACAGTATTTTTTATGAGACTGATTTAAAAGAGTGAAGGTGCTTATTTGTGGGACTAGGACCCTAGAAGCTGAACTGTGGTTTTCTGGATTCTTACCTCAAGCCCTGTACCCAGCCTGGCTCTTAACATTCCTGGTGGGAAACACTTGGTGCTGCAACCGCCCCTCAGCTTCCCTGAAGACTGCAACTGTTTAAGACACTATTAAAACATCCAGGGCTGAATATGTATTTGGTGGGGGTCCCCCTCAAAATGAAGCCCTGTGGATACTTGAGTGCAATGATTGCCTTTTATAATTCATTCTGATTATAATAAAAAATGGTTACAATGACTTGTTATTTTAAAGCCTAAATTATCAGAGTAATAATCATTTATTGATATGCAATGTCCTTTCTTTTAAATACTGACAATATTTGCATTGTATTATTGTGTAATCCATTAATTCCTTTTAAATCATTATAATTACTAGCAACCTGGTTCTAGAAGGGAAGTTTAAGCTTGAAAAGATGGATATTTTGTGTGTTTTATTGCCGTTTTTGCTACTTCTATGATTAACTGCCATATGTGTTATCCTCTTATTTTTAGGAACTACATACTTAAAATAATCTCAGTCATTGATGTAGTCCTAATTTCTTTCAAATAAATGCTTCTCTGTAAGCATAGATTGTATTGGATTTTCATTTTTTATTAGTTGTTTTGCATTAGTCTGATGTTTATTGATGTTTGATTCCACAAGGGAATAGAAAAGAAATGATGAAAGCAAATATAAAAATACAGAGATTAAAGTTTTCCCTATGTATCTTCTTGGTTGTATGTAAATTTAGGAAGGCTCTGTAGTAATTTCAGGTCTGGCTTTCCATTTAGAAGTTGCAGTAGCTTTTTTCAAGTGTTCTGATACTTGCATTCTAAGACCATTTTAGGAAAATTAACCTTTAGATAGTTTTCTGTTGTTTTGATTACCTTCTAAATAACTTTGACACATTTTTGTCATTAATTTTTTTGAAAATACCTATTTAAAGACATTTTATATTCTATTATTGAAATGTTTTCTAAACCATGTGGTAAGGCAATATAAAATACATTAAGATCTGGTTGTATTTAAAAGTTTAAAATTAATCTACTCTAAGGTAGCTTAGTTTCTAAGTTTAAAATTATATTTTTATAACAAAAAGATATGAAATTATTTCTACTTGGAAACAAACATTAAATTTTTACTAATTCCTATACCAATAAAAATAATTCATTAACTTCTTTTGAATTTCTTCAAAATGCAAAACTTATTTCTGAACGTTGACCTTAAATACAAGATTCATTTCTATTTTTAAAGTATTACAAATTATATACATACTACAGATTTACTCTTCTTTTTCACTTGTTGACATTTAATTTGGGGAAATAACTTATCCTAAAGCACAGCTCTTTTTATTCCCCTGTCATAAAGACTTAACTATTACTTTCTCAGCTGTTTCTTTTGCCAAAAAGTTTTAAGGATAAAATTCAAATTATGACTAAAAAAGATTTTAGCCTATTTCACTAGTTTAAGGAGGTTACTAATTTTTCCTTCAAACGAATCAAAATTAAAATAACAGTTGTTGAGCATACATGTTTCTTTTATAAGGCCTTTAAAACAAAAGTAGAAATCTACTGAATATAGGAGTAAAGTTACATAATATAACAACTAGCAAAGGCTATCCTTCCTATTGATAGGTCTTCTATAAGAAAACTTAAATCCTTATTTAATGAACTGTCTTCTCAGAATTGAAAATTTTGCATATAACTTACTATTAGAGGTGTTATGATGATAGACTCTGAAAGATTTAAATTCTTAATTTTATTTCAAATTTGCTAGAATTATATTTTGTGAAATTTGGTTTCTGGCCTACTTGGATACCTTGGCAAATATGATTATTTTGGAATTTTTTAAAAGAAATATAAGCCATAAACTTAAAAGTATTCTAATTTGAAGGAATCAAGAGTTTCAAAATAATGTTTTGGTTTTTGAAATAAAAGTGTAGAGCCAGAAGTGTAAGATAATAGCACTGTCCTTAGGACGGGTATGTCTTCAACAGTGTTCTGTTAAACAAAATAAATGTTCAAAACTCCCATAACTCTTCATTGACCCCAATCTCTAGTTATGGAAGAAGCCACAAGATCCATTTAGTTCATTCTTTTACTTCCACAAAAGGATTATACCCTAGTCAAATTAGCTAGATTGCTGAGAAATACCCCATTTTTAATGAATTTCAGTAAGGTGTGTTCCACCTTCAATAAACCATTCCATCCTTTATTAATTCATTATCTGAGTAATTTTTATATGTAACCAATAATCCTCACATTAAAGTTCAAACTCATTTCCTCTTGTTCTATTCTTACTAATAGTAACTGATGTTTTATATAGTGCTTTAAAGTTTGTAAAGCACTTTAAATATATGATTTCATATTTGACACATAATAACTCAGGGATAAAAGTGTAAGAGATAGGGTTATCCCCATTTGACAGATGAGAAAACTGAGCCTGAAAGAGGTTATTACTTTCCCAAAGTCTTTTTGCTAGCAAGGATCTGAGGAAGGAGTTGAACTTCCTGATTCCAGGTCGCATACTCTTTCTACTGCTCAGCACTGCCTATTCAATGGAAAATATCAACTTATCATCAACTTTCAGCTCTCATTTCCTATTTAAAGATATTTAATTAAATCACTTTTTAGTTTCTCTAGGATCAATAATCACAATGCTTTTGATCTTTTTTCATAGGTTTTACTTTCCACATAGAAGTTCAAATCTTCGTGAAATGTTTCATATAATGGTTTGCATTCTCTCTTGCACATAAACAGTATACCCAAACACTTTGTTGCTTCAAATCATATAATTACAAAGATTAAAGGACAGAAAACAATTTTAAAGCATAGTCCCCTAAGATTTGAAGTGACACGATGGATGATGTAGAAAAAGCTATTCCAGATGGCAGGACAAGCAAAGGAGAATTCTCTAAGCATGGAATACCATGAGGAGATGCTTGATGGAACCTAATAAATTATCCTAAATAAGAGAAAAATAGCTGAAGGTAGACTCTTAATAAGTTTCTTTCTTTTAACTAAAGCATCAGAGTGATGTTAAATTGGAATTTGAGCATTGGAGAAATGTACCTACATGACTTTATGCATGCAATGCTGTAGTAACAGTTGGAAACATGAGAAAAAGTGAAAAAAGAGAAAGATTTTGATGGAGATTTTAGTGAAAGACCTAACATAATGAGCATCTAAGAAGACTTCCAGATCAAATGTTTTTATTTGAGGAAAGAATTCAAAGAGTAAGGTCACAACCTGCACATATTTTTATTTCAGGTCAGACTCTTAAACACCTTGAATTTGAACAATATGGGAAAATAACTAGAATTTATAGAGCACTTTAAGATTTGTCAAGCATTTTACATATGTTCTCTCATTTGATCCTCACAAAAACCCTGTGAGGTAGGTGCTGTTTTTTTCATTTGACAGACAAGGAAACTAAGGCCAAGAGAGGTTAAGTTGCTTGCCCAGGGCTACATAGCTACTCAGTGTCAAAGGTAGGATTCTGCCTGATACTTCCTGACTCCAACTCCAGCACTCTATATATCTAACCACCTATCCACAAAAATAAATTAATCTGGGGAGTATTTTCATTATATTGACACCCTATACACTGAGTTGAAGTCAGTTTTACTCATAATTGAAGTCAGTTTTACTTATAATTATCCATGAGGATGGATTTTGAATGAAATAAGCATAGATTTAAACTGGATTTTTAGCCTATAATGGTCATTTCTTCCTATGCATTTCTTTTCAGTGTTTTGATTACACAACCTTTATGTGTATAGTCTTTTTTTTTCTATTTATTCTCAGTATTATGGCCTCAGTTATTTCTGTGCCCTCTACTACTTGTTTCTCCCAAAATTCTGAGTATTTTAAAATAAATCTATGGTGACAATCAGTCCTGAAATAATAGCAATTTATATTTATACATTACAGAATAGTTATAAATCCCTTTATGTACATTATCTCATTTGATTCTCATAAAAACCCTGTCATGGACAGGGAAAAGAATAAATTCATAGGATCCTTGACTTAGAGCTGAAAGTTACCTTTGAGGTCATCTAATCCAACCTCCCCATTTTACAGAAGACAAATCAAGGACCAGAAATTATAACTGTCTTGTTCAAGGTCATACAGCTAGTAAGGAATAGAGTTGGGATTCTAACAGGTCCTTCAACTCCAAACTGAAGACAAGAGTCATTAAATGACTTAACTGAATTTGCACATACCTAATACTGTTTGTGGGACCTCTGACCCAGATATCACTGTTTCTTACACCAAGTAGGCACTTAAGAAATATTTGTTGAATCAAATTGATTTACATACACATATACACATTTAATTTTTCGTTCTTAGATTTGTGTTTAAAATGGCAAGGGAAATGAAATGGTTGTAAATACCCTTTATAAAAGCTCACCAAATCTTACCATTTGCCATTCAGTTTACAACAAAACAAAGGTAGATTTAGAATCTCAGAACAAGGAAAGGAGGCACATTATAAGATATCTGTTCAATCTGAACACAGATCTGAACAGTCTCTGCTACAACATATACAATAGGTTGTTTTCAAGCCTTGGCTTAAGGTACCAAAAATTGCCTCCCAAGGAATCCCATTTCAATTTTGAGTACTCTAATTGTTAGGAGGGTTTTCTTTACCATAAACTTTTTTTTTCAACTATTACTCGTAGTCCTAGTTTTTGCCCCTGGTTCTAAACAGAACAACTCTAATCCTTTATCCATGTGACAATCCTTCAAATACTTGAAGAATGTATCATGTGCCCAACTAAAAATTCTCCAAAATAAAAATCCTTGGTTATTTTCATTGATCTTGTTATATCATGATCATAAGACCCTTTAGTATTTCAGTTGCCTTCCCCTGGATTTTGTACAGCTTAACTTTCGTCAGTCTACCTCCACATCTCTTGTATATGTCTACTTCTCTCCATTCACATCTACTGTTTCCCTTCAAGTACTCTACATTTCAATAAAACTAGTCTACTTGCTGCACCCTCCTCCAAGTCAGTATTTCATTTCCTACTTCTCTGCTTTTCTACAGAGAGTATCCCACACATGGAATGCACTTCTCACCTTTGCCTGTTAGAATCTTTAACTTCCTTCAAGTCTCAACTCAGGTACCACACAAGCCTTTCCCAATCCCTGTGCTTTCTTTTTCCTCAAATTATGTTGTATTTACTTATCTATTCATGTACTGTATCTGTTAATACAATGTAAACTCCTCAAGGTCTAGAAGTAGTTTTTAGAAGTTTTGTATCCCTAGCATGTGACCATGTGACAATGAATCTGTGACCTCATATATGAGAGTCTTCCCTCCAAAAATGGAGATTATATTCTGGGTCTGACAGTCCCATACAATTCTAGCCATGTGTTCCTCTAGGGGATCCATCCAATCTGCTTAGGGACTTTCTCACATTATCTTGACATTTTGTGGATACCAATGAAGCACAGTGATTGGCCACTTGTTATCCCTTGCTCTCACTGTGTAGCTAGCCATTTTTTTTAACCTATCATATATTTATTTTTTAAATAAGTTTTTACTGATGTCTTTTATATTTTACACCTTCATAAATTTCTCCTACCTTCTCCAGAGACATCTTATATGTTAAATAGTATAAATAAAAAAAAAAGAAAAGGACAAAATCAGTACAATCAATGTATTGAAAAACTCCCCCCAAAATTGTGCAGTGTGTAACACATGTGGACCTCCCAATTCTACAAAGTGTTGAGTTTGGACTGTCCTTTCATATCTCTTCATTCAAGTCATGATTGATCTTTATAATTTTGCCACATTCACTTTTGATTTTTTGGGGTATGATTGTTCTTCCTTTGTCCATTGCTCTAGTATACTGTTTTCTCGATTCTGCTTATTTCACTACACATCTGTTAAAACAGATCTTTCCATGCTTTTCTTTATTCATCACTCAGCATTTCTGATAGCACAGAAATGCTCTGTTATAGTCAGGTATGACAATTTGTTCAATGGACATCTACTTCGTTCCCAATTCTTTGCAATTATAAAAAATGTTCCTATAAATGTTTTGGTGTATGTGTAGACATTCTTGTTATTAATGACTCCCTTTGGATATAAGCCCAATAATGTACAGTAATCTCTAGTTCAAAAAGCATACATTAGTTGCTTTACTTGCATAACTACAAATTGCTTTCCAAAATGATTGTAGCATTTCACAGCTCTACCAGCAATTTATTAGAGTGATTCTCATCCTATATCCCCTCCAACACCAACTTTTGCCATTTTTTGTAGTCTTTGCCCAATTTGCAAGGTGTGAGGTAAAACCTTCAAGGTTATTTTGATTTTTATTTCTCTTATTATTAGTAATCTAGAAAACTCTTTCATTTGGCTGAGGATACTTTGAATTTTTCTTTTAAGAATTATTTATTCATATCCTTTGATCAGTTATCTATTAGAGAGTGTCTATTAAACATACACACACACACACACATATATATATATGTATATATGTATGAATGTGTAGATTATATATATTGGATATCCATTCCCCTTGTATCAGTAATTTCGCTCCAAAGATTCTTTTTCCCCCCTTGGACCTCTTTCCTTCTTATCCTAGGTGCATTAATTTTGTCTGTGCAAAAACTTGTGAGTTTTTTGTAATCAGAGTTTTCTATTTTATCTTTTGTAATTGCCTCTATCACTTGTTTGGTTAAGAATACATTTTCTGCTCATAACTTTGAGAGGTGTATGATCTACTTCTCTTTGAATTTTTTTAGCATATGATTTTTAGTATTAAGGTCATCTGTTCATTTGGAATATGTTACAAGGTGTTGATCTAAG
This sequence comes from Bettongia penicillata ogilbyi, assembly GCA_023548195.1. Classification (NCBI taxonomy): domain Eukaryota; kingdom Metazoa; phylum Chordata; class Mammalia; order Diprotodontia; family Potoroidae; genus Bettongia; species Bettongia penicillata. Next base: position 671,159 of record JAJHZJ010000535.1, read on the forward strand.
CCTAATTTCTGCCAGACTACTTTCCAGTTTTCTCATCAGTTCCTATCAAATAAGAAGTTTTTCCCTAGGTAACTTGTTTTCTACTTCATGAAACACTGGGTTACTGAGTTCAGTTGTTTCTGATTTTCCTTCATCTAACCTGTTCCATTGATTTATCTGTTTTATCCAGATGGTTTTGATGACTGATTCTTTATAAGATAATTTGTAGTCTAGAAGTACTGTTCCCTCTTCATCCCTACATCTTTTCATCATTTCCATTTAAGATTCTAGATCTTTTGTTTTTCCAAATTAATTTGGTTATTATTTTGTTAAGTTCTATAAAATATCCTCTGGGTAATTTGATTGATATAGCATTAAAAGTGTTAATTAACTTTGGTAGTATTGTCTTTTTATTATATTGACAAGGCCCAGCCACAAAGACTTAATATCCCTCTGGCTATTTAAGTTGCTCTTTATTTCTTTAAGAATGCTTTGTAATTAAATCTATACAAACTTTTGTATGCTTTCATAGGTAGATCCTCAGATACATTATGCATTTTGTAGTTATTTAGAATGGGATTTTCCTTTCTAGTATTGCTTCTTGGATTTTGTTACTGTTATGTATAAGTTCATTTAATTTTTGAAGGCTTATTTCATAGTCTGCAACTTTGCTGAAACCATTAATGGCCTCAATTACTATCTTTGCTGATTCCCTGGGATTTTCCATATCAACCAGCAAATAGGAGTAGTTTTATTTCATTTTAACCTATCTTTTTGCTTATAATTTATTCTCTTATTATGGTTGCTTGCATTTCCAGAACCATATCAAATAATTGGGGGGAGGGTGGACATCCTTACCTTACTCCCATATTTATTGGAAAAGGTTCTAGTGTATTGCCATTGCACATGATGCTTGCCTTTGGTTTTGAATAAATGATTTTGTGATAGTTTTTAAAAGATCTTTTGTGCTTATATTTTTTAGAGTTTTGCGATAAATGAATATTTTACTTTGTCAAAGACTTTTTTTTAGCATCTGTTAAGATAATCATGTGGTAGGAGCCAAGATGGTAGAGTAAAAGCAGGGACTTGCTTGAGCTCTCCCTCAAACCCCTTCAAATACCTGTAAAAAATGACTCTAAACAAATTCTAGAGCAGTAGAACCCACAAAATGACAGAGTGAAACAAATTTCCAGCCCCAAACAACCTGTAAGATTGACAGGAAAGGTCTGTTACACCAGTCTGAGAGAGGAGTACAGCCCAGCATGAGCCAAGCTGGCAGTATACAGATTTCTCCAAAGACAACTTAGAAGGTCAGTAAGGAAGGTCTGTCAGACCTGAATGAGAGAGGAGCACAGTCCAGCCTCAACCCCAGGGCAGGGCAGTGGTGGTGGTGAAGCAGCTGCTTTTGAAGCTCCAGGCCCACAGATGGTGGGGGGAATCAAGCATAGAGGGGAACTTCAGGGATCTCTTTGCTGGCACTGAGGAAGGATTCTCTTGCTTTGCCCATGCCTGGATCTAGGTTGCAGTCCTGAGTGGCAGTCCTAGCACAAGATGGAGCTTGTGGTGGTGGTGGAGAGGGAATCCTTCTCATAGTTCCAAGGCAGAAAAGAGTGCTTGTGATCACTCACACACCAGAGCACAGACCAGGAGAGGGGTAAACACCTCTCCTTTGATTATACAACCTTGGAAGAATTGAAAATGTACAGGTCCCTAGAAGTATCTCTGAAAACAGTTACACAAAACTCCTGAAGTTTGGGACAGTACATTCTCCACACTGGAAGCAGAGTCCTGCCTTAATAAAAAGTTAAAAAAATCAAGTAATTAGCTGGGAAAATGAGCAAGCAATGGGGCAAAAAAATCAGACTATAGAATCTTACTTTGATAATAAGGAAGATCAAAGCATATAACTAGAAGACAACCAAGTCAAAAATCCTATATCCAAAGCTTCTAAGAAAAATATGAATTGGTCTCAGGCCGTGGAAGTACACAAAAAGAATTTTGAAAATCATATAAGAGAAGTAGAGGGAAAATTGGGAATAGAAATGAGAGTGATCCAAGGAATATGCTGGGAGAAAGAGAAAGGGAGAGATAGAATAGGGTTAATTATCTCACATAAAAGAGGCAAGAACAAGCTTTAACAATGGAGGGAAAGAAGGGGGAGGTGAGAGGAAATGAGTGAATCTTGATCTCATCAGATATGGCTTAAGGAGGGAATAACATACACACTCAGTTGGGTATGGAAATCTATCTTACCCTACAGGAAAGTAGGTGGGAAAAGGATGTGGGGGCAGTGATAGAAAGGAGAGAAAATGAGCAGAGAGGGTAATCAGAAGCAAACACTTTTGAGGAGGGACAAGGTCACAGGAGAAAATTGAATAAATGGTAAGGGGGACCTGGATAGGATGGAGGGAAATATAATTAGTCTTTTACAAAATGATTATTATGGAAGTGTTTTGCAGGACTACACATGTATAACCTATATCAAATTGCTTGCCTTCTCAATGAGAGTGAGGGGAAAGGAGGGAGGGAGAGAATGTGGAACTCAAAGTTTTAAAAATGAATGTTAAAAATTGTTTTTACATGCAACTGGGAAATAAGATATACAGGTAATGGGGTATGGAAATCTATCTTGCCCTATGAGAAAATAGAAGAGGAGATAAGAGAAGGTGCTGGTGATAGAAAAGAGAGCAGATTGGGGAAACAGGTAATCAGAATGCATGCAGTCTTGGGGTAGGGGGAGGGGAGAGATGGTGAGAAAATTTGGAACTCAAAATCTTGTGGAAGTGAATGTTGAAAAGTAAAAATAAATTCATCGATAAAAAAATAAAAACAAAAAAAACAAAAGATAATCATGTGGTTTTACATGTTTTGGTTTTTAATATGAGTAATTTTGCTGATTGTTTTCCTAATATTAAATCATTCTTGTATCCCTGCATTATTTCATTATGACTAAATCCAATTTGATCATAATGAATGATTTCCTGGACAAATTACTGTAATCTGACAGGATTTTGTTTAAAATTTTAATCAGTATTCATTAGTAATATTGATCATTAGTAATATTGAATATAGTTTTCCTTCTGTGTTTTATCCTTCCCTGGTTTAGGTATTAGACCTCTATTTATCTTGTAAAAGAATTTTGATAGGATTTTTTTTCTCAAGTTTTGAGAGTAGTTTATAAAACATGAGTATTAACTGTGCTTTAAAAGTTTCATAGCATTCTCCTGTATATCCATCAGGACCAGTAATTTTTTTCTTTGGAAGTTCCATTACAGCTAGTGCTATTTCCTTGTCTGAAATTGAATTATTTAAGATTTCTATCTGGCCTTCTTACAGTTTGGGTATTTTGTATAGATATTGCTCTGTATCTTGTATCTTCTCAGTTTTGTTAGCATATAACTATACATAATAGATTTGGATTAATCCTTTTATTTCTTCTACTTTATTGTGATTTCATCTTGTAGATTTGGTATTTTAGTTTATTGATTTTCTGCACTGTTCTTTTTAATCAGATTAGCTAAAGGTTGGTCAATTTTATTAATTTTTTCAAAGAATCAGCTTTTAGTTTTACTTCTAATTTCTATTGTTTTTTTTGTTATTTCCAGATTATCTATTTCTCTTTATATCTTTAATATCTCATCTTTTGTAAAATTTGGAGTTTATTTATTGGTTTTCTAATTTTTAAAAATACATATTGAGTTCATTAATTTTTTCTTTATCTAGTTTTCTTTTTCTTAATATTTATATAGATATGATTTTTCCTCTAAAGGTTACTTTAGGTGCACCCCAGGTATTTTGGTATGTTGCTTCATAATGATCATTTTCTTTTACATAATTATTCATTGTTTCAAGGATTTTTTGGACTCATTATTTTATACAATCTTCATTTGAGTCTTTTGTTTGTGGCCTCTTGTAACAGCATACACTGTGACATACAGAGGGGGGCCTGCTGTTACAGGTTCTTAGATCTGCATTTATAAAAGGAAAGTCAACTTTCAAAGGACTAACAATCACTTTAATCAAGCACATGTATCATTCACTTAGTTCAGGGGAAAAGTCAGCACCCTGAACTTCAGAGAAAATATAAAGAAATTTAAATCAACAGACAGTGCTTCCAAACTGCCTCACAGTAAGCAATGCGTACATCACAGTTCAACAGACAGTAACTGCTTGACCCTACATACATAGTTGCCAGAGAGGGAAGCACCAATATCTGGGTTTTCAAAGGTCAGGGGAGGGAGGGTTAGGGCATTTAGCCACTTCCTATTGTCTCATTTAGCACACAAAACTTCTTCCCAAAACTAAGCCCCAAAGTAAAACCTCATCCTCAGAGTATTTAAACATTTTTTAGAGTCAGAAGGCATCACAATCCTGGAGAACTAATGGCCCTTTAACAAATCTTTCCAGGCCTATTAATCGGTGGGGAAGACCTTCTTTAATCACGTTACTCAATCAGAGGCACTTTATTCTAAAACAAAAACAGCAAAAGACCCTCTTTTACTTGGGATTACACCTCTGAATCAATGACAGCTTTTATTGTGTATTTATCTCTGTGCTCTGATATATGGTTAAGTTTTGTAAAAGTGGTGCTAAGAAATAAACATATTCTTTTGCATTCTCATTTAGAAGACAAAACTTATAACTCAAGTTTCTCAAGCAATTTGTTCAATTCTATATTGCTCCTTTGTTTACCTTTCTGTTTCTATGAATTCTTGGAGCTTAGTTACTGATTCCTTCATGAATTAAGATGCCAAGATATTTGGAGCATATAAATTTATTACTGATATTGATTTGTTGTCTATGATTCCTTTCAGAATTCTATTGTTTCCTTTTTTATCCTTTTTATTGGAGTGTTTTTTCCTTTGTCAGGTAGTATATTTGCAACTCCTGATTGTTTTTTTTTTTGGATTCACTTGATGCATAGTAAATTTTTTCAATCATGTAGTTTTATTCTTTGTATATCTTTGTTAATGTGTTTCTTGTAAGCAACAGATTGTAAGACTTTTTCATACTTTTTTTATTGAATTGTTTTATATTTAAAATTATAAAAGTTAGGTTTACATTTTCCAGTATTTCTCTATAATCTTGGGATTTTTTAAGTTATGATTTTTCTCTTTTTCCTCTATAAACGAAGTATCATGTCTCTTTAGTTACTTTAGATTAACCTTTTTTTAAAGGTGGTCTTATTTTCATTGGCTTTCTTCTCATCTCTAATCCTTTCTTCCATCTGTTATCACTTTTTCTTTGAAGTTTCGCATATTAGTTCCTTTTATTTTATTTTTAAACTTAGTCTGGTTATTTGATTCTTCCCATTTTTTCCTCTCAGTTAATTTTCTTCTCATCTTCCCTTCTTCAATGAGCAGTGTTCAACAGGGGTTGTTTGTTTGTTTGTTTGTTTGTTTTTTGTGCTTTGTTTCATGTTTTGTTTCCTTCTTTCCAGACAGAATTTCTCTCCTTCACTTTTCAGTGTCCATTTCCCCTTTCTGTCTTCTCTAGACTCTCATTCTCTGGTTTATGACACCTATATTTATCAAGTCCTTCTCTATTCTGTGCATTACTCATGGAATTAAAACTTCTGACAAATGCATTCTGAGCTTTCGGCTCTTTTGTAGAGCTTATCCCGCATCCCCATTATGCCGCATTCTCAGAAAGATATTAGTCCCTATAGGAGACAAAGAAGACACTGCCCAATCTTCCCCCAGGCCTCAATTGTACAGTCACATGCCTCAAAAATTCCCTTCCTCACTCTATGCCCTCCCACTCCCCCAGGCACCAGTATTCCCTAGGAACTTAATTTAACTCTCCCCTTTCTTATTCCTGGCCAAGCAGGACAAATGACCTTACCAAGCACCAAATCCCCATACATAACACCCTGCAAGGTCCTCATCTCCCTTCACAGAAGAATTATCTTCATCCATGGGAAAATTCATTATTGCCCTCCTCTCCTCTTTCCATCACTAAAACAAAGCTTTCTCCTTATGCCTCACTTTTCAATCAGGGCAGCTAGGTGATGCAGTGGATAGAGCACCAGTACAGCAGTCAGGAGGATCTGAGTTCAAATCTCACCTCAGACACTTGACACTCACTAGCTGTGTGACCTTGGGCAAGTCACTTAACCCCAACTGCCTCATCTTGGGTCATCTCCAGTCATCCTGATAAATATCTAGTCACTGGATTCAGATGACTCTGGAGGAGAAGTGAGGCTGGTAATCTGCACAGCCCTTCCTCACTCAAAGTCAAGTTCAAATCATGTCATCATTTCTCTGATGGCTTGATCTTCTTTGGCTACGAAGGACAAACACATACCCTTTTCAATCCCTCCCTCCACCTCCTCACTCATTCACCTGCAGGCTCTTTTCTTCCTGAAAGATCTCAGAAGTCACCTTTTCCTCACTGCTAGCTCTAAAGTTGACGGGGCACATCACATACTCCCTTCTATTTTCCTCCTCCTCTCTTGTCTTCTGTGAGCCCTCTCATTTTTAAAATTTAGTCCCACAAAAGACATTGATTCCTCTATAAGCAGGGAGCTGCAAGCTTCTATCCATAATGCTCCAGGTCTACTTTTCCACCATAACCTCTGTCTAATTTCTGCCTTCATTCCTGCCTTCTTGTGAATATTTAGGAAAGTCTCTTACTGGTCTCTTTGATATTGCTGTTCTTGATTGTTGAATTCATTCACCCCTATTGTATTTTTGTTGTCGGAGGTGTTCAAAAAGCAAATAATCTCTTCAAGTCTAGCTTTCTTTCTAAGAATATTTTGAATTTTTATTATTAATGTCTGGTTGGTTTTTTTTTTTTCATTTATGGTTAACTTAAGATTTGCAAGGTGGGAGACCCTGGGTTGCTTCCTGAGTTCCACTGCTCTTTAGAACATATTATTAGTCCATTCCCTCTTGAGTTTTCTAATAGGTTTATAATAGTCTATGTAATTAAAATTTCTTTACCTTTGCATTCAAAAGTTTTTTACCTGGTTACTTCCAGAATGTTGGTTTTTTTCGCAGTGGAATTATTCAATTTAACCACTGTATCTTGGAATTTGCAGCCTTGGTTTTTGTTTTTTTTCTGGAGGCAATCTGGATTCTTTCAATTGATATTTTGTTTTCTGTGTTCTGGGTAGTTTTCTGGTATTATTTCTTGCTTTATGATATTCAGGGTTTTTGACTTGCTATGTTCTTCTGAGATCTATAGGTTGCCTCTATACCTCCTTTCTTTGAGATCAATGTTTTGCTTGAATAGAGAACATATTTTCTTTAAATGTTATTAATTTTTGCTTTTCTTCTTCTAGGTTATCCTTCATGTGTATTCCCAATTAATTATCTTCTGTCTTGTTTCTTTGGTGAAAGTAGTCATGACAGATTCAAGTTTTTCTACTGTTTACAGGTTAAAAGTTCTGCTCTTGTAATTCTCATCTAGCTTTTAAATCTCTCAGGAACAAACAGTGTGTTGTGGTTCTATGTCCTCCTGAAACTTCGCAGAGTCCTCTGTCTCATCAAGTTTTCCTTTGTTTTGCAAGATTTATTCATAGATGTCTGAACTTGTTTACTAGATCTGGAGGTCATATCTCCTTTTGTTATTAGTGTTTTCCCTGTTAATTTATCTGCTTATGCTCATGGTCTTTGAGTTTTCTTCTTCTTGAGATCTTTGGTAATTTCAGTCTTTTTTCCCTTTGTTTTTCCCTGTTTTTCACTTTCTGATTCCCTCACCTTTGATTGCAGTCTTCCTGGGTATTGGATCTCAAAACTTCTTAGCCTTCTCTCATTTTGGACAATTCATGCCCCAAGTGGCTTTTGAGGGAACAGAATTGGACCATCTAGATGCATAGTTCTTTTCTTCCAGTTTTCGTATCTAATCCCCCACATACACACACACACACTCATATATGAGTGTCCTGTCCTATTTGCTCTATTGCTGTGTTCTCTGGTCAGTTAGTACAGAGCACTACCATGCTGGTGCTATTGTAGCCCAGGCTGATTTATGTTGTTTAATATTTGTATCTTCCAGAACTGGAAGTGGGGAAAGTATTGGAGTGGGAGAGTCAGGATGTGGGGTTGAGCTCTAGTTCAAGGTCAAACACATCTTGTGTGTTTTCCTCTGTCCCTTAGCTCTCCTGAAGAGATCTTCTGCAACATAGAATGACGTTGTTGTAATGGCTATTGAGGCCTCAGCAAATTTATGCATTTTGGATCTTGGATCTCCATAGCACAGGAAAGAGGGAGGGAAGATAAGGGTGTAGGATTGAATTTTGTTTTGAGCCTTTGGGCAGGGTGGTTAGTAAAGCATTGCAGTAAGTAGCATGAAAGGCAGTGGGAAGGGGGTGCTAAGCAAGTGCAAGTTAGGCATTAGTTCAGGAATTTTTCAAAAGCTTTTTTTTGGGTTCCTAGTTACTTAGAACTTAAAAACAGGTGAAGTAGCTTTATTTTGGACACATAATTTCTGTTTTGGAGAGGTTCGACTTTCATCTTGTTGGTCACGTCCATGCATTTATTTTTTTAAACAATATTATTAATGATTTTAGACATTACTGTCCCTTCTCAATGAACATTTGTCACCCTACCCTCACCACCAATACCCTTTCTTGAAACAGTGTAGTTAAGTAAAACAAATCAACATATTTGGAATGTCTGACAGTGTTTACCTCATTTTGTAACTCATGTCCACCACCTCTCTGCAGAGTGCGTTTTATGTTGGTTTACTAATGTCGACATCACATGAATCAATATTCTAATGTCTTACAACTTGATTTTCCTTTGAATTTTTATAGTTATAATATATTCTCTTGCTTCTGTTTACTCTGTATCATTTTGAATGTATTTCCAAGTTTCCTAGAATTATTTATATTTTTTCTTATGATATAATAATATCATATTATGTTCATGTACCAAAATTGTTCAGCTATTCTCCAATTCATGGGCACCAAATTTTCCCTATTTTTTTGACACCACAGAAAGTGTTGTTTAAAAAAAAAATGTGCTATCTTCAACCTCTTTGGTGTATACCAGTGATGGCAGGGCTGGGTTAAAAGGGTATGTATTTAAGGACTTTTCTAATATAGTTCCAAATTATTTTCCAGAATGGTTGGACCAGTTCGCAGCTGCACCAGTGATATACTAGTATACTTATCTTTCCACCAATCCAACATTTACTGTTTTCATCTTTTGTCATCTTTGACAGTCTGAAGTAAATACAGAGAGACCTCAGCATTGTTTTAATTTTCATTTCTCTTGTTATTAGTGATTTGGAGCATTCTTTCCAAAAGTTTCTTCCTTTGAAAACTTCTTGTTTTTATCTTTTATTTACTTATCTATTGAGGAATGGTTCTCATTCTTACATCTATATGACAAATCTCTACATATTTTGGATATCATATAGACCTCTAATAGTTATTTAATGCAAAGGATTTTTTTCCCCACAATTGGTAATCTGTTCTTATTCTAATTGAATTGATTTTGTTTAAATTTATGTAATTGAATTATCTATTTATATTTTCCAATAATCTCTATACTTTAAGAATCTTTCTCTTAACCATGACTGTGCAAGTCTTCTTCTTCTGTTTTATGATTTTTAAATCATGTGACCTTTTATAATTAGGTTTCATATCCATTTGGAACTTACGGAATGTGGTGTAAAAAGTTCGTCTTAACCCAATTTCTAGCATACTGCTTTCTAGTTTTGTACTTTCCAAATATGTATTTTCCCTAATAGTTTGTGTTATTGGTTTTATTAGGCAATACGGCACTATATATTATTGCTCCTGTACCTCACTAACATAGTCTTAGATCAGAAAGTCAATTTTTACATATTTTTAACTAAGGCAAAATAATTTTAGTAATTATGGCTTTGTAATATAGTTTAAGCTATCATTATGCTGGTCTCCTTTCACTCCTACTGTTTTTCATTATTTCCCTGAAATTTTTGACTTTTTGTTACTCCAGATGATTTTTGTTATTATTTTTTCTGCTTCTATAAAATAACCCCTTGGTAGCTTGGTTTGACACTAAATTTGTAAATTAATTGGATGGTCTTGTCATTTTTATTATAGTGGCATGTCCCAGCTATGAACAATGAATATCTTACCACTTATTTAAGTATTCCTTTGTTTCTACAAAGAGTAGTTTGCATTTTTTGTAAGAAAACTCCCTGAACAGGCAATTTTCAGAGGAAGAAATTGAAGATATCTATAATCATATGAAAAAGTGCTCTAAATCACTATTGATTAGAGAGATGCAAATCAAAACAACTCTGAGGTACCACATCCCATCTATCAGATTGGCTAACATGACAGAACAAGAAAATGATAAATGCTGGAGAGGATATGGGAGAGTTGGAACACTAATTCATTGTTGGTAGAGCTGTGAGCTCATCCCATCATTCTGGAGCCCAAAGGGCTACAAATATGTGCATATCCTTTGACCCAGCAATATGGCTACTAGGACTGTATCCCCAAGAGATCATAAAAATGGGAAAGGGCCCACATGTACAAAAATATTTATAGCAGCATTCTTTGTAGTTGCCAAAAACTGGAAATCAAGGGGATGCCCATCAATTGGGGAATGGCTGAATAAATTATAGTATATAAATGTAATGGAATACTATTGCACCATAAGAAATGATGAACAAGAAGACTTCAGGGAGACCTGGTAGGACTTATATGATCTGATGCTGAGCGAAAGGAGCAGAACCAGGAGAACTTTGTGCACAGCAACAACCACAGAGTGCGAGAGTTTTTTCTGGTAGACTCGGAACTTCGTAATAACGCAAGAACTTACTAAAAAAAAAAAAAAAATCCCAATGGTGATTTTCTAAGGCAAAATGCCTTCCAAGCTCAGAGAAAGAAATATGGAAGTCATTCGTAGAATGTAGCAGATCATGTTTGTGTGTGTGTGTGTTTTGGTGTATTATATTTTGATATATGATTTCTTCCATTTATTTTAGTGCGACTACATAGCATGACTATAGTGAAAATGTACACAGTAGGAAAGTATATGTAGAACCTAAAAAAAAAAGGAAAAGAAAAAAATAGAAAACTCCCAAGTACTTTGTCCTTTTCGTTATTTTGAATTAAATTGCTTTTTATATTTTATCCTCATTTTAAACTTGTAACAAAGTAGATATTTTCTATAACTTGCTACTTTTATTGTTTTATTCAATTCTTTAAATGATTCTTTGAGATTCTTTAAGTAAACCATCATATCATCTGCAAATGAAATTTCCCCTTTGCCAATGTCTATTTCTTTAATTTTTATTGCCTTCTTGCTATATCTAGAATTTCTAGAACTATGTCAAATAACAGCAGTAACAAAAAAATATTCTTTCTTTACTATTAATTTTATTAGAAAGATTTCTGTTGTTACACCATTACAAGTAATGCTAGCTCTCAGTTTTATATAGATCATCCCTAAGGAAAGATATTTATCCCTATATATTGGGTGTTTTTATTTTTCCCAAAAGCTTTTTCTGCATCCACTAATTTAATTATGTGATGTTAATTGTTTTGTTATTTAAAATGGTCCATTATGTTTATAGTTTTCCTTAATGATTCATCCTGCATTCTTCCAACTGAGTAATAGTGAATAATTCTTGGAATATTTTTAAAATTTGCTACTCCCCAGCCATATTCTTTTTTTTTCTCCTGAGACTTGGTCTCCCTATCTCATCCATAACTAGAAGAGCAGCAACAATTCACAGATCCAATCCCAGTCCCAACTGACTGGGACTTTACAACCAGTTGACTAAACTTGCTCTGTTTATCCATCCTGTACCAGTTCACACCTCTTTAGGGAACTTGGTAACTCATTGCTCCTGGCTACTAACCATATTGGTGCCAGATTTAGTGTAGAGACTGGATCAGCTTTAGCCCTCCTACAGCTCAGAATTTCTGAACTCAAGTAGTCCATCAGGTTCAACCTCCCCAGAAGCCTGAAGTACAGACATGATCCACTACACCAGCTCTCCCTAGCCATATTCTCACCAGCAACTTCACTGCCAAGACAAGGGCCTTCTCCAGCTTCTTGAAACAATCACCTCCAGAGCCTCGTCCAATGACTTAGTACAGTCAGCTTGTCCAAGACAAGATCCTAACAATCCCCTCCAGTTACCACAGTTCACTCAGGCCATCAGAACAAGACCCAGTTATCTGACTCCTACTTTCTGAGGCCTCTGGGACATTCTGCAGTGCCATCCTGTCCTGAGAATCACTCCACCTCCTCACCCCCCTCCACTAAGGCCTTCTATAATACGGTCCTTTTCAAACTGCCTCCACACTGGGCTCCTGTCTCTCCTCTGGCTCCTGACTGCCATGAGGCAGCTCTTCTAGTATCTTTCAGGACACAACATTCCTACTTAGCACCAGGTACTTGAAGGAGGACCTTAAACAATCTATTAATATCTCTTGTTCAAAAAAAACCTCTCTCCAACCGCTGATATGGCATGTGGACTCACTCTTAAATGGTTAGTATACTTCCACCCACTTATCTACTCCCTATTTCTGTGGATACCAACATATGTGTACTGATATCCATCTCCAAATCATCTATAGTCATCCACCTCAATCCAAGTCTTACAAAGTTTCGTTCTTCATATGGTTCCATAATTAACATATTTCCTTTCATCTTAAACATCTTCCTTTCTCACTCCTTCCATCTTCTGAAACTCACTGAGACCTGGCTCCCTTCTGATGACACCTTTTTTAGTCATTATTTAATTTTTACTCATACCCTATGACTCAATTGTTATGGTGAGGGAATTGGAATACTCTTTCTACCACCTTCAGAAATCTTTCCTTTGAAATTTATGCTGTCCCGATTTGTTATCCAATACAGATGGTGGTAGATATTTACCTCTACCACTTTTCCCAGAACAGTTTCTTTCTTTCCTGCAAAAAGTTCAGTACCTGACTTATAATTTTTCTCTCCATCTCAAATCCTGTCCTTCTGTTAGGGGTCTTCAACATATGCTTCTTCAAATGCACTAACTTTCCATGTGTTCACTCTGTTCACTTCCAATGATGTATTCCTCTACTCCTCAGATCCAAACTTTAATTTCCCCAAGTCAGTGTAGCAGTTCTACATTCATGAACTCTGAGATTCCTTTACCTGCTCAGAATATTTTATTATTCCATCTTTCCCTGCGCTTTATTATTCTTAATATTATTTTTCTTCCTCATCATGCCCTTCAAGTTCCTTGGTCAATCAAATAATAAATATTTATTAAACACTTCCTATATTCCAAATGCTAGGTACTGGAAATACAAGTACAAGTAAAAAGAAGTTTCCATCGTCAAGGAACTTATATTCTAGTTAGGTAAAACAACATGCCAAAGGAAGTTAAAGTGTGGGAGTAGGGAGCTGAAGGAAAAGTACCTGGGCAAGACATGATAGAAGAATCCAAATTGCAGCTTGGTGAGAAAAATGAAGAGAAAGCTGGCGAATGCCCTCTTTACGTGAAGATTCTAGGAGTCATCCATTCAGAAGACTCCCTTCCCCCAAAGGCTAAGGGCACTTCTGGGGTGTCAGTTCCAAGGTGAAGTTGTATTACTTAACCCTGGAATGAAGAGTTTTTGTAGGCATAATGGACAAGTCTAGATCTCATTCCTCTTTTGCCAGGCCCCTCAACCCTGTACTGCTTACACTCTCTTCCTATAACTATATCTATCCTTGATGAACCAAATCAACTTGACAGGAGCTTCTACTTCTGAATTCCTTTAATTTTATACTTATTTTTTACTTTTTAAAAATAATTATTTATTTTTAGTCTTCGACATTCATTTCCACAAGATTTTGAGTTGCAAATTTTCTCCCCATCTCTCCCTTCCCCCCACCCCAAGACACTGTGCATTCTGATTATCCCTTCCCCCAATCTGCCCTCCCTTCTGTCACACCCCTTCCTTTCCCTTATCCCCATCTTCTCTCTTTTCTTGTAGGGCAAGATAGATTTCTATACCCCATTACCATATATTTCTTATTTCCCAGTTGCATGCAAAAACAATTCTCAGCATTTGTTCCTAAATCTTTCAGTTCCAACTTCTCTCTCTTCCTCCCTCCCCACCCATCCCCACTGAGAAGGCAAGCAATTCAATATAGGCTATATATGTGTAGTTATGTAAAAGATTTCCATAACAGTCATGCTGTAAAAAACTAGCTATGTTTCCCTCCATCCTATCCTGCCTCCCCATTTATTCTATTCTCTCTTTTGACCTTGTCCCTCCCCAAAAGTTTACTTCTAATTGCTCCCTCCTTCTACTTACCCTTCCTTCTATCATCTCCCTGACACCCCACCTATCCTTCTCCCCTGCTTTCCTGTAGAGTAAGATAGATTTTCATACCAAATTGAGTGTGCATATTATTCCCTCCTTAAGCCAAATGTGGTAAGAGTAAGCTTCACTTTTTCCCTCTCACCTCTCCCTTTTTCCCCTCCATTGGAAAAGCTTTTTCTTGCCTCTTTTATGGGAGATAATTTGCCCCATTCCATTTCTCCCTTTCTTCCCCCAATATATTCTTCTCTCACCCTTTAATTTTATTTTTTTAGATATCCCTTCCTATTCAACTTGCCCTGTGCCCTCTCTCCTACTACCTAAATACTGAGAAAAGTCAAAAGAGTTACAAATATTATCTTTCCATGTAGGAAAGTAAACCATTCAACTTTAGTAAGTCCCTTATGATTTCTCTTTCCTTTTTACCTTTTCATGCTTCTCTTGATTCTTGTGTTTGAAAGTAAAATTTTCTATTCAGCTTTTATCTTTTCATCAGTAATGCTTGAAAGTCCTGTATTTCATTGAATGACCATTTTTCCCCTGAAGTATTATACTCAGTTTTGCTAGATAGGTGATTCTTGGTTTTAATTCTAGTTCCTTTGACTTCTGGAGTATCATATTCTAAGCCCTTCAGTCTCTTAATGTAGAAGCTGCTAAATCTTGTGTTATCCTGATTGTATTTCCACAATGCTCATTGTTTCTTTCTAGCTGCTTGCAATATTTTCTCCTTGACCTGCAAACTCTGGAATTTGGCTACAGTATTCCTAGGTGTTTTTCTTTTTTGGATCTCTTTCAGGAGGTGATCATCAAATTCTTTCCATTTCAGGGCAGTTTTCCTTAATAGTTTCATGAAAGATGATGTCTAGGTTCTTTCTTTCATCATGGTTTTCAGGTAGCCCCATAATTTTTAAATTGTCTCTTTTAGATCTATTTTCCAGGTCACATTGTCTTCTATTTTTTCATTCTTTTGGTTTTGTTTTATAATTGCTTGGTTTCTCATAAAGTCCTTAGCTGCCACCTGCTTCATTCCAATTTTTTAAGAACTATTTTCTTCAGTGAGCTTTTGAACCTCCTTTTCCATTTGGCTAATTCTGCTTTTTAAAGCATTCTTCTCCTCATTGGCTTTTTGGACCTATTTTACCATTTGGCTTAGTTTATTTTTAAAGGTGTTATTTTCTTCAGCATTTTTTGACGTCTCTTTTAGCAAGCTCTTGACTCATTTTTCATGATTTTCTTGCATAGCTCTCACTTCTCTTCCCAATTTTTCCTCCACTTCTCTTACTCAATTTTCAAAATCTCTTTTGAGCTCTTCCATGGCCTGAGATCATTACTTATTTATTTTGGAGGTTTTGGATGCAGAAACTTTGACTTTGGTGTCTTCCTCTGATGGTATCCTATGTTCTTCCTTATCTGAAAGGATGGAGGAACATACCTGTTCACCAGCAAAGTAATTTCTACAGTCTTATTTTTTTCCCCTTTTTTTGGGCATTTTCTCAACTTGTTGCTTGACTTTTGAGTCCTTTGTCAAGTAGATGGTATACTCTATGGACCTGTAAGTTCTCAGTTCTTCCAAGGTGACACAATCAAGGGAGAAGAATTTACTTCTCTCCTGACTTGCACTCTGGTGTGGGAGCAACCACAAGCTTTTATACCCAGGACCTGTAAGTAGGGTTCCCTCTCCACAACTGCCTCCAGCTTTACAATGTCAGTACTCCTCCTCACCACCACTCAGAACTGAGACCCAGGTCAGCTGCTTGATTTCCCTTCAGTCTTTAGACTGAGGGCTCCTAAAATGGATGCTGATGTTTCAGTGACTGCTGCCACCTTGGGGCTGGGGCCAGACCAAGTTCTCTTCTTACCCTGGTGAAAGACCTTTCTCACTGACCTTTAAAGCTGTCTTTGGTGCTTGTGGGTTGAGGAATCTGGGAACTGGAGCTGCTTCCCAGAATTCTGTGCCCTGAAGCCTGCTCCAGTCCTGTCCTTGCTGTGCCACATGGCCAAGGCTTGGCTTTGCTCCATACTGAGCCTGGTGTGATAGACCTTTCCTTGTCGGACTTCCAGGCTGTCTTGGGCTAGAAATCTTTTTCACTCTGTCATTTTGTGGCTTCTGCCACTCTAGAATTTGTTTAGAGTCATTTTTTACAGGTATGTTATGGGCTTTGGG
This sequence comes from Bettongia penicillata ogilbyi, assembly GCA_023548195.1. Taxonomy (NCBI): domain Eukaryota; kingdom Metazoa; phylum Chordata; class Mammalia; order Diprotodontia; family Potoroidae; genus Bettongia; species Bettongia penicillata. Next base: position 687,550 of record JAJHZJ010000535.1, read on the forward strand.
GGGAGAGCTAGAGTAGGTCCATCTTTCTACTCTGCATCTTGGCTTTGTCTCCTACTTCTGAATCTTTATCCTCTTGTGTAATGGTAAGGGAATTTGAAGATCTTCCATGCCCCTTAATAGACCCATGTGACCAGTGTTCAGCTCTGGCCCAGTCCACAGCCTGAGTCATATGGAGGGAGGAGCTTACTGAATAGGGGGAGCAAGAAGGGCAGAGCTGAGATAGAGCAGACAGAGCAGAGAAGCTAGTGTGAGTGAGAGAGGGAGTGATTTTTGTCTAAGGGAGCTTGTTTGTGGGGAGGCCTGACAGAGGGAAGGCTTGGGGATGGCAGTGCTCCCTTTATTGGTAATGTGTACAAACTTTGTTGTTACCATGGTGGAAATGACTTTCTGGTATCTGAATAAATATTTTGGTTTTGGTTTTGAGGAGGAGAGTTTATATTTTGTGAATTTACCCTGGGAATATGCATTCATATCTGTAGTGGCTGCTGTGGGTATCACATTGGTGTTACAAATGGCAACAAAAATGGGATTGTGAAATAAAAAACCTCTACTTGGATGCAGGAAGGCTCTAGGGAAGGGATGACAGGATTTACCTTATTCTTCCCTGGTGTGAGAATGGGCTAAAAGCACAAGACTTGGTGAAAATTGGGAGCTGAGCCTACAGAAGGGAGAACCCAGAGATTTAGAAAGATATCTGCAATGAATACCAATAGAATCAGGGAAAGGAATGGCAGGGGTTTGTAGAAGAGGATGGGCATTGTTAGCAAGATACTGTATTATATATAAAAGTAGAGACAAATTGTGGGAGGAAAAGGTTCAGCTGAAAAAGGAGTTAGATGATTTTCACAAGAAGCTTTCTATGCTATAACATTTGAACTTTCCTTTAGAAGAGCAAGCTAGAAAGCATCAGGTGGTAGAAGAAAAGGCAACTGTGAGTTTAGCTCAGAAAAAAGAGAAAACTTAAAAAGAGGAAAGTTAATGCAATCCTTGCATCTTTGGGATCTGATTGGTGTCCAGACACCTGGGAGGAAGATACATGGGAGGAAAATGAAACACATTTAGATGAGGAGGTTTCTAGAAATATGGGTACATGTCCAATACTATGAAGGAAGCAGGAAAACTGGTGAGGGGGACACAGCGTTTAAGAAAGTAACTGAGAATTTTACTCAGCAGGAGGTTACTGATATTTTAAGTCAATTTACCCCCAAAATGGGAAAATCATTAGTATATTCTCACCATTGAATGGTGAGAATCAGTGACAAAGGGGCCAGAGAAGTATAGAGAACATAGATTATTTGAAATTTATATGTATTAGTCAGAATCCTTCTGTACAACAAATTTTTAGGGATTATCATATTCAAGGTGGTAACAATGGAACTAATCTGTTAGCTTCAGCTGCTAAGGGATGCAGTAAGCAGTATCCCACTGACTCTATGTGGCCTATTGGACATAGATCCTGTATGAGAAAGTTAAAGGAAGAAGTAATGAAAACTGTAATAATAGTCAGAGATGTCAATGCTTATCATAGCACTCCCTTAATGGTTCCTTGTAAAATATAATAATGAGGACTGCGCCTTCTGCTTATAAACATCTAATTCTGACTCTTCTAATTGAGGGAATTGAGGTACCTTCTTTTGGAGGTGCTGGATAAGATATCACAATTAAGTGACTTAGGTGAATGGGGAAAAAACAAATTTCCTCAAGAGAGAACAGCAAATAGAAAGGGCATTCAAAATCAGAATAGACTAGCATGGAGAGAAATTTTTACTGCTTTATTAAGAGCAGGGATAGATTTTGGAAGTATATATGGCATTCCAACTAACGAACTATGTAAGATGTACTTAATATTAGACGGAATAGGGAAGTAAGAATTGCCCCTACAGATTCTCATGAATCATTGTATCTAAGTTCATCACACCAGTAGGGACAATAGGAAATTGGCCAAGCTTCAGCTCTGATTAAAGAAGTACACAGATGGGATTACAGACCCCATATCAGTTTAACCATATACTAAAAAAATGGATCAATGGCTCTAACTAGGGCATTAATAGATACTGGGGCAGAGGCCTCTCTTATATATAGAAACCTTGCAGTAAGGAAAATAGGAATTAATGCAGTTCCAGTGGGTTAATGGACTCCAGAAGCATGCCTGATGCTATATTTACCCTGCTGTCCTATTCTTTTTGGCCTTTGTTTGTTTAACCTGTTTGCTAGATTTGTCTCCTATAAGCTTAGTGCCTTCCACTGGTAGATGACTGACTGCTTAAGCTGGATGTCACCCTCTGTCCAAGACTGAGATGCTTCACCACTGGACCTGGCATTAACCAAGCTCTGGATACTACCTAAAAAACTTACCCCTTGAATGAGACTTCTTGAGGCAGGTTCTACCTCCAATCTCAGCAGGAAGTAGTTATAGAAGAAGAGACCTGCTCCCCTTACCCCAAGGGATTTTGGATCCCATTCTTTTGAGGGGATAATGATGGAGTGCTTGTGCCTAAGCCCCCACCCTAAGATATTATTTTGTGTGTTTATTTTGTGTTATCCCTGTTAAATTGTTGTGAAGTTATGTCGATACCAGTTAACCCTAAATTCCTGTTGATCTATTAATGGACATTAACAATCTTGGGGCTGAATGTAATGGTAAGTTAATGTGAAGATCTCCCTGCCTCTTAATAGGCCCATGTGACCTACTTTGAGCTCTGACCCAGCCCACAACCTGAGCCACATGGAGTTGATGGGTGGGAGGAGCTTGCTGAATGGGTGGAGCAGGAAGAGTAGAGCTGAGAGTGAGGTAGAGCTGAGGGAGCAGGCAGAGCAGAGCAGTTAGTGTGAATGAGAGAGGGAGTGATTTTACCTAAGAGAGCTTGTTTGTGGGGAGGCCTGATGGTTTGAGGATGGAGGTGCTCCCTTAATTGGTAATATGTACAGACTTTGTTGTGATCATGTTGGAATTGGCTTTGTGGTATCTGAATAAAAATTGTGATTTTGTCTTTGAGGAGAGTTTATGTTTTGTGAATTTATCCTGGAAATATGTGTGCATATCCATAGCAGCTCTGTGGGTATCGCATTGGTGTTACATTTTGTCTTCTTGTAGATAACTTGCAGAACTTCAAACCACAATGAAGCCTACCATTCACTTCTGCTCCTTTACATGTGCTTCTAAATAGAGCTAGAGGAAATCATAAAACACTGCCTACCATCCATTACAAATTTAAGTTGTCTAATTTCAATTAGGCTTTCATGGCAGCAAGGTAATTATTTTATTCCTCACTAATCAATTCACTATACCACCATCCATAATGGCTGTTCCAAATCTTCCTGTCTGTCCTCAAACCTTGCATAATACCTTCTCTACAACTCTTTCTGCTTAAGTCTCACTTCACACTTTGTCTTCTCTTCTAAAAAAGAGACCATTTTTCAAGAGCTTCCTCTTCTCCTCCTCTCCTCATCTAATGACACAGATATCTTCCTACATTAACCCCCTTACTTTGGTCTATAAAAAAAAAGGGGTTATTTTTCCAAAACATACTATCTTCTCCAATAGAGGCTCCCCAACCCCCTTGCCCTTGTCAATTTTCATCCACATTCCTTTCAGTCCTTATTCTTAACTTTTCTCCAGAATTTGATACTATCCATTACCCTGTTATCCCAGATACCTCATACTCTCTAGGTTTTTTTCTGGCATTGTTCTCTCCTTGGAACACTGATACTGAGTTTGTTATATATCATTGGAATGCCAGGATGCTGGGACACCTGGATACCCAGACACTTCTCTTTCCTGGTTTTTCAAAACTCACATGGTGAGAGTCTCCAATTCTTTCACAGAAAACGGAAAAAGCAAATGCAGAAGCCAAAGATTTAGGTCAAATTCATAGGTCCACGTACTGGCTTAATAAAAAAGGCCCAAGAGCTTTTCCCTTAAACTCTTTCAGAGGAGTAAAATCAGAGTAGAGCAGCTAAAGAGAAACATAGCCAGAGCTATGGTTGCTAGTCCTTTTTGAATGCCTCCAAATTCAATCAAAGAACTTCATATTCTCTGCTTAGTTAGTCAACCAGAACCTATTTTAGGATATTTATATGTATACCAGCATCTCTCTAAGATAATTCCATTACAGGTCATCACTGACTCTCCTGGAAGCAGGTTCCTCAACCTCTCTCTATGGGGAGAAACTTTAAGAGGTGTAGAGTGCATGTGTCCATTCTCATTGCAAAGATAACATTGCCTTCTAAAAATGGATTTTTTGTTTTTACAGCACTTAAATTTATTCCTATATTCCCTTACCCCCTCCTCATAATAGCCTTTTGAATAAACATTGGGGAAAAATGCTACATCTTAAGGTGCTTATTCAGTACCCTTTCCCCACTAGTCTCCATATTTAAACAGGGCTTACAAACTAGACCATGAACTTCTGCTTTGGGATCCAGTTGGTAATTTCCCTGCTCTTGCAGTTTCTGTTGGCACACCCTGCTCCTACATTTTCCTCATATTCCTACTGCAACCAATATAAGACTTCAATTCTGACTGGGCACATGAAGTTGAGGAGAGGGTATAAGGAAGAACTAGGTTTCCAACTTCCTGGGCAGCCCCTAGATTAGGGAACTCCAAAGTGGCTAAAAATCTGACAGTTCGGCCATATCATCTTCCCTCAAAGCCGTAAAGAGTAGAAAATACTGATCCAGCATATGTGACTACACCAGGCCCAAAAGGGAATAGATTAAAATATAGCTAAGACCAATTTTGTTCCCCCAGAAGCTACTTGAGTCAGAAACTGTGGCCAGCTAAAAATAAATTTTCTGATATGGGAGGAGGCTGAGATAGCTTCGAATTCCAATCCCTGAGGCAAACCCACCATAGGAGAAGAAAAAGCCAAAAAGTGAGCTAGAGGGAAATTGAAGCGACAAAGGCTAAAACCACCAAAGTCTGCAAAAGAAAGAAAAGTAAGTTTAAAAACATAGAGCACAAGCAGATAAATCAACAGAGAATTAGAAGAGAAATATAAAAACATCCAAATCTCTCAAAATAAATATTGTAAAACAAAATCAACACCTAATGAAACCTGGAACTCTATGGATTCTTAAGGAACATGGAATAATAACAGTATGTTCCAAAATTATACAAAAGAGAAATAAGAATCTTGAAAGAAGTTGAGGGGACAAACTTATTATCTGCATAACAGAAATAATTAACAGAAAAGAAAAATGTGATGTCACACATGAGCATACAAATATACTGAAGTGAAAGACATTCTGGAAAAGAAGCAAAAAGCAATAATATTTTTTAAAACACATGATCGTTCTACAAGTAAAATACACTGATTTTAAAGGCAGGATGTGTAGAAACAACTTTAGGTTGCTATGCCTTCTAGAAGGACATGACAAAACAAAAAAAACCTGAACACCATAATGAAAGAAATAATACAAGAGAATTGTCTAGTGCTTCTGAATATAGAAAACAAACACCAATCAAAAGTATACACAGATCACCTCCAGGAAAAAACAAACCAAAAAAAACCCCCAAAACTTCTTTGCTTCAAACTCTAAGTCACATAGCAGTTAAAGTAAGCAATTCCAATGACAAATTTCTTGAGAAACAAAGGGGAAAAAAAAAAACTCCCACAAAAAAGACCTTCAATACAAAGGAAAGGAAATTTGAATAACAGAAGACTTCTCTGATATTGTTTCATTATCTATGGTACCTTAAGATATAAAGGGAAAGGGAAAAAAGTTCATTTAACAAAGAGTCAGACAATACAAATTCCCACAATGATGATGTCCAAAAATGTAACGTCTCCTTTCCAATGTCTCCTTCACCATAAATTTATTACCTTTCTATCAGAAGGTAGACAGTATTCTTCGTAATAGGTTTTCTATCATATGGAAAAATTGGCTTCACTGGGAGGGTAGATTGGATTGGATTTCAACCTTATTCTGAGGATTTTAAGAAAAGAAAGAAAAGGGACGGTAAAAGGAATATACTAGTTTAGAAAGGAAAAAGAAGGTAATAGAATCTAATTTTCTCATAGTGGGAGTACATGAGAAGAAAAGTATATAAAATATAGAGGAAGGGATAGGAAAAGCAGGCATCATTTTTATCTCATTCTCATGAATCTCATTCTTAACTGAAAGGAGGAAAAGGTTTGAATGTGCCCCCCCACAGTACACACACACACAGAGAGAAATATATCAAACTCAAAAGGGAACCAAGGAAGGATTGAGAAGTGGTGTTTAACAGGGAGGACAATATTGGGGACAGAATAGTCATGAGCAAAACAAACTTTGTAAGGGGGAATTAAAAGACAAAGAAGGAAAAGAACTAGGATATAAGTGGGTGCTCATCAATTGGGGAATGACTGAACAAATTGTGATATATGAATGTAATAGAATACTATTGATTTGGAAGAAATTATGGAAAAGATAATTTCATAGAATACTGGATTATTGTTTGCCCTTCATTCTCAAAGAGGACCATGACATTGTGGAGGTGATGCTACGATTTGCAGTGAATTGGATTTAAAGGAGGGAGGGGTGTGCAAAGTCACCTGCCTCACTTTCTCCTCTGGAGCCATCTGTATCCAGTGGCAAGATAGAGATCAGGAGGACTGGAGATGACCCCAGTGCAGTGGGAGTCCTTGGCCATTTTAAGTTAAGGTCTTTCCCAGGTCTCAGTTTGACTGAGGCAGTGCCCATTCAATTATTGAGGCTGGGCAAGAAATGAGATTTTCACTGCCTGATTCTGTGGTACCCTTAAGGGGTTTGGGGGTGTAGGGAGGGAAGAAATGTCCAGGCTCTCTGCCGTTGATTGTAGCTCCACTCCATGGTGCTCCTCCAGTTGTGGAAAGTGGGTTCCCTGGTCTCCAGTTCCATTTACTACTAATAGTCTGATTAGTTTTTACAAAAATGTTTGTTTCAAAAGGTATAACAATATATAAACTTGCTCCCCAGGACATGGTATGTAATCTTCTTTCCACCTTGTACCATTTCAGTCTCTGAGGAATAGAAGGGGATTAAGCTCACACTTTAGCTCAATTCCTATAGAGCATACAGTACCAGTTCCAAGTCCAAAACCCACATTGGGCTCAAGTCCCAGGTACCCTAGTTTTTGGTGCTTCCTTTCCCAACTGGCTGCCTGCAACATTCTATCTGTAATCCTGCTTCTAAGGTCACAATGACTGCTATGCCGGTGGGGATTGCCTCCAGTATGAAAGTGAGGACAATTTAAACAGAACTGAAACAAATTCTCCCATGCCCTTTTCTTGAAGCTAAGGTAAAAACAAGAAAGGGATGGGGAGATATCCCTCCTTCTGGACCAGGTACCTTCCCTGTGGAGGAACTGTGCATGATATTTACTCTCTGAACTAATACACAAAAGAGAGCAACCGTCTCAGTCTGACTGGTTTAAAAGACATAGATTGTTCCTACTAAACAACCAATCGAAGGAGGCTACTCCCACCCATGTAGTAAGGGAATTCAGAGAAGCAGGGTACCTCCATGTTAAGCAATTTAGGCATGTGCAGGTAAGCCTCTTTATACGTGTGCATACAGGATACATACATATATATATATGTATGTATAATATATAATGTTACATTACATACATTACATATCATATATAATGTGATGTTCAATATATCATATATAAAGATACTTATAAAGTAGTTAAACACAAGGTAATTTTGGAGGGAAGTCACTAGTAGTTAGGGAGATCAGGAAAAGCTTCAAGTTTTGAAGGAAGAGAGGAACTGTATAAGACAGGTGAGGAGAGAGGTGGAAGTAAAGGAGGATGCATGGAGATGGGAGATGAAGTGTTGTATGGAAGTAGCACACAAAAGGCTAGTTTAGCTAGATCACAAAGTATGGGAGGGCAATACAATAGCCACGAGTGTTGAAAAGATAGATTAGGGCTAGATTGTAAAGGTTTTAGAAGCACAACTGAGGAGTTTATTTGATCCTGGAGCAATAAAAAGCCACTGGAGAAGGGAAGTCATATGGTTAGATCAACATTTAAGGAAAAACTGTCTGGCAGTAGTGTGTGGGGTAGACTGGAGTGAGGAAAGACTTGAGGCAGGAGAATCAGGTGACTATTGCAGTAGCCTAGGGGACAGTTGACGGGCACCTGAACTAAGGTAGTAGCTGTGTAAATAGGGAAATGGGGTAAGATGCAAGAGACGTGGAAAAGAAGTATTTTTAGAAATAGAAATACTGTTAGAAACAGCAGCATTTGGAAACTGGCACAATATGAGGTTTAAGGGAGAATGAAGAGTGTAGGATGATGCTGAAGCTGTGAACCTTGGAGACTCCAAAGGTGCTGGTGTCTTTGACAAAAGTAGGGAAGTTTGGAAAAGGAACGTGGGGGTGGGGGAGGTGACAACGAATTAATTCATTTTTGGAAATGTTGAGTTTATGTTGTCTCTGAGACATCAAATTTGAAATGTCCTGTAGGCAATTGATAATGTGAGATCAGGAGAGAGAATGGGGCTTAGATATATTAATCTTCCACATAGGAGCTGAGGAGGTTTGTCTCAAGACAAAGAAAGTAGAGAGGAAAGAAAAGAGGGTCTAGGACGGGACATTGAGAATCACCCACAGCTAGGAGGCATGACATAGATAATGAACCAGGAAAGGAGACTCAGAGAACTGTCACACAGGTAGAAGAAGAACCAGGTGAGAGTAGTGTGATGAAAACTAAAAGGAGAGAGTATCCCAGTGACAGGGATGGGTCGTGGGGGAAGTGTTCAACCATAAATTGCCAAATGTAACAGACAGATTGATAAAGATGTGAACTGACTAAAGACCATTAGATATGGCGATTAATATGTCACCAGTAACTTTGGAGACAGAAATTTCAGTTAAATGATGAAGTCAGGAACCGGATTGCAAAAAGCTGTGAGAGTAGAAGAAATACCGAGTGCAGACAGCTTTTTCTAAGACTTGTGATATTAGAAGTCTTTATAGATCTCTCTTTTTCTTCTCCTCCTTCTTCTCTTCCCCCTCTTTCTTTTTCTTCTCCTCCTCCTCCTCTTTCTTGTTCCTCCTCTTTCTACTTTCATTCTGAAATGGCCTCAGGATCATGTTGCTTTGTTGATCTCATGAGCTTTCTTTAAATTTATTTTTTTCCTCTCCTGTTTTTCACTGTTTCATGAGGTAATACTGCCTATTATCTTCTGCTATCCTCCATAAGATTTAAAAATTAGTTTATATTCTAAACTGCTGTTGTCCTTGGCTGCCATTTGTTTCTACTTGGCAAGGAAACCAAGTGTCACTGGCTCAGTTAGTTACAAGGCTCTTTTGTTCTCTTTGCTATCACAAATGATATGTATTTGTAAAACTTCTATGTAGAATTGTTATAACTGATGTCCTTTTTTTCTATCCATTTCCCACTTTCAGCATCAATAACTTGTTTAAAATGGTGATATTTGAGGTGTTTTAACTGCATTGTATATCTTTTACTCATTTTAGTTGTTTTCTTTGTTTTGTATTAATTTGGAGCACTGCTCTTACAAGTCAGTGGACTGACAGATAATTCAGGAATGATTCCTATATCAATAATGAGTTGTTTCCTGCTTGTCAACATGTTTGATTTCTTTGTGATGTTATATTCACTACATTGAGTGCTTCCCAATCAAAGTATTTGAGATATAGGCATGAAGTTTCCATGTAGTCTCAAGTCTTTCTCTTCTCTTAACTTTTTCTTCTTCTCAACAATATTTTCCAACATTTTTACTGTTCACCCCTCAAGTAACATTTTCATTGAAGCAACCAAGGACCAAATTATATGTTGATTTGATTTGCAGCATCATACCAAGTTCTTCATAGAATTTCTCTACTTCAACTTCTCTTCAACTTTTGTAACAGCTGCAGAAACATAGGTTACAATTATTTTCATGGTGGTCTTCTTGCAAGTATTTATCATGAATATTGCAATATGAAACAAACAAAGATTCCATGAAATGACATTTCTTGTAACTTTTGGACATGCGATAAAACCAACTCCTTCATTTGCTTCTCCAAGGAGAAATTCTGAACACTTTTTGCAATTAGGTGTGACTTGCTTTTGTCTTCTGTTTTTACTTGTAGCAAGAATATCAAGACTAATATGATTCCATTCTTTAAATATCATTTCCATCCATTAGTCATTGGATAAGGATCCTACATTTGCAGTATCAATGGCTGTCCGTAATTATAGATAACCTAAAAACTATATGATTCTTAATACTCTGTGCCACATGTTTTCTGCCAGTCTGACATGACCACCATAGGAATAGTAGGGGACCAACAGAACTGAGAAATTTTTTGCATTTCCTTGCTTTCATGTATTTCCATGGATAAAGATTATCAAGTGATTGGTCCACTAGTGATTAGCCTCTCCTCCCATAAGTAAGGTGAGCTTATAAAAAAAGATATATTCCAGCTTATAAAAAATCTATATTCCAGATATATTCAATTTCCAAATTGAAAGCCTTTCCATCATGGTAACATCTGCCAGATCTTATGTTTTGCTGGAATAAACTTCAGAAGCCCAGAGTCACCTTTATACCCAAATGTAACACTGAATAGGTCTCAGTACATAGTAGGTACTTAATAAATGCTTGAATTAAATGAAGGGTGATTTCCCTGGACATCATTTGCAAACATCTTTATTAATAACTTTAAAAAATATTATTTCAGTGTATACCTTGTTTCTAATATGTTAGGGGCCTAGCTCTGGACTGTGGCCCCCTGGGGGAAATGTTGGGAACCAAGCTCTGGACCATGGCCCCCTGAGGAGCCTGGAAGACGCCCCGGGTGTTAACCCGCCTTCGGGTGCTGGGACCGCCTATACGGGAGCTGGCTCCGCCCTCAGGGAGGGACATGGGAGGAGCTCTGGCTGGGTATATAAGGGGATGCTGGGCAGAGTTGTACAGGACGCCATCAATAAAGTGAAGAGCACTGACATCCTCGGGCGAGTGTGTAGTCATTGTTCCCTCCGTGGAGGAGGGGACAGCCCTGTCGCGCAGCTAGGCCATACGGTTGGAGGGCAGGGACCGGAGATGTCCGAAGACCAGGCTGAGGGAGCCTGGTGGGGTCAGTTGGGGTTAAGAAGCCCATCTAGGCCGCGCCGCGGAATAGCCCCGTGCGTAGAGATCGGGGAATCGCCCCAAACAGAAACCCAACTAAGCCGAGGTCGGGGAATCGCCCCGAACACTAATAGAAATGCTTGTTTGTCTTATCTTTCTACCATCCTTATCATATAGCCTTGTATTTAACTCTACCTTGTATGTTATTATACATTGACTCCTGTTGAGGAAATGTTTTATTTTAAAGCTTCCTCTCTTCTTTTGAATTCTCCTGAGTTTTCCTTTTTGTAATATTTTTCAATCATTTATAGACCAAGGTCTCCATTGTTAAACCAGATCTAGACACATAAAGAACAAATTTGGAAACCTAGTTTCCTGTTTCATGTTGCCAGTATAGACCTAGGCCACAGAGAGCTGAAACAACACTCTTAAAAATTATAATTAGAACTGTGACATAGAAATGATTAAATCTTTCTTTTTAAAAATTTTCCTAGATGTTGTTATAAATACAGGATAAAATAAAGTAAGAAATTCAATTGCAAGATTAGTAACAGAAGGATAGCTTTCTGTTAAATTATTACTGAATGTTGCCTACCAAAGTAATATTTTAGTAAAAATCAGAACCAGAGCCAGGACCTCTTCAGATCTTGCTTAGCTATAGAAATTTCCTAATTTACAAGGCACTTGCACCCACACAAGCTTGGTGTGAGCACATACACTCATTCAATGGTAATTTATATATCTTTCTCAAAATCTACATATGAAAATTTTCTATCCAATTTTGGTTAAAAGAACTTGTGGATACTAATAACACCCCATGTTTGATATTTCTAAATTATATACCTAACTTTATGAGATGGATAGTTTGGTAAACTAGATTCTTACTGGGTAGAGATAGAATCACTATTGAAGACGCCAAACCAAATTTGCACACCATGATTTTGAGAATTATTTTCTTAATCATTAGTTGCCCATCCTTATTTCTTTTTGGCTAATAGTAAAATAAATCAGATCATTTCTTTTTTTCAGTCATCCAGCTTCTCGTAAGGTCTCCTTTCTCTATCCCCCTGGAGGAACACAGTCACCTTTTTCATGGAAGTAAAGAAAAATAAAAGTGCCACTATGATGATTAACTCCACTCCTGAATAGTCATTTTTCTTTTTCCCAAGAGCATTTCTATTTGACATATCAGGAAGAACCAGAGTCAAGCTTTACCTGTCACTCCCTTGGAACTACAGAATGTTAGAAGAACTAGAAGAAACCTTGAAGATCACCTAGTTCAATGATCCAAGGTTGAAGTTGGGATGTGCTAATCGCAGGAGATGCACAAGGGGAGATGCATCCCACATGGAGCTGTGGGATGAAAATACTGGAACTTTAATGCTTATTTTTATCTAAAAAGAGGACAAAATTAAGTTTTACTATTTAAAATATTTTACTGTTTGCTATTCACTATTACATGCATATGTTAGACATATATGCATATTATGTACATATGTATATGGGTATGTATTTAAATGGAAAGATTCAGAAATAGAGAGACAGAAACACTTATGGGTAGGGCATCCAGGTAGCATATAAAACTTCCTACTTGCCACTGAAATCTACTCTGGTTTCTGAACATGCTTACTCTTGATGTTAGTTATAATAGAATTACAGTGACTTAGGGCAGCTAAATGGTGCAGTGGCTATAATGCCAGACCTGGAGTCAGGAACACTTATCCTTGTGAGGTAAAATATGGCCTCCAACACTTGTTAGCTGTATGATCTTGGGCAAGTCACTCAATTCTGTTTAACTCATTTTCCTCATCTGTAAAATGAACTGGAAAAGGAAATGCAAACCACTGCAGTATCTTTGCCAAGAAAACCCCAAATGGGGTCACAAAGAGTTGGACATGACTGAACTGCATACCAAAACAGGATGGAGAGAACCCCACAACAATATACTGTTCCCAGTTTTCGCAACAGAAAGTATGAAATGTGACTGTCTGACATACCGACAGAGAGGAAATATCAATGTTTCAATATTGCTGTACTTCAATTAGGTCTGGGCAGCCTATACAAAGGAAGTACAGGAAGAGCTTTTTTCTAAGAACCATAGATAAGAGTTTGATCTGCAATAGCAAAGTACTAAGGAGTTGTGTCTCACATGTAGAGAAAAGGAAGGGCTAGTGAAAATTCTAAGTGTAAATTGAAGTGTATCACTCTTGTTTATCCTGGTCCCAAGATCCTCTTGGACAATAAGGACCCTCTCCTTATTCTCTTCTTACTTCTTTCTCTGTCCTCCACTCTTGCCCACTTAAATGAATTTTATCTGCCTATAAAGTTGGGGCTGATGGTTTTTGTAACAGGAAAATAATTCTTTGGTGGGTGCAAAATGTAGTTTCATTCTATTCCCTGTAGGAATGGAAGAGGTATGTTTAGGGAATGGGGATGGTAGCAAAATAGTCATTAATAGTCGTGACTTGAAAGTTGTAAACTGTGGGAAGTGGAAGTGGTATGAAACAAACGTTAAGGTGGACAAAACTCTGGGAACCCCACATGTCAGTGGGAGGGGGAGTTGAGATAGTTGCCTTAATGCATTTTGCTACACAAAATTTAAGGTAAGGTAGATTTTGTTTATTTGGTCCTATTTGTATGATCTGTTACGTTACTGTTCTTTACAAATAGAATGAACAATGATTATTACTTGGTGTTCACAGTCACTTGCTTCCCATTACATGAATGCTGGCTGCATATATTTTCAAGATAGAAAAGAAGATGTGCAAAGATACATGCTTTAGTTGAATTCAACAAACCTAAGAACCTGTATGACAACGTAATATAGTTGAAAGAGTACTGGTGGCTAGCCCTGATTACAGATACTTGTATTGTCTGCTGGTGAGGGAGGTTGAATATGGTAGATCACTGGAAATGGGGAGTTCTGAGTTATAGTGGGGCTAAACTACCAGTATACCTAAGGAGGATATTTAGAGGTGGACAGGCTAAAGCCAAAAAAAGAGAATGGGTTAAAGCTTCCAGGTTGACCAGTATTGGTATCTGGCCTGAGAGAAGCCATTGCATTTCCAGTCAGGACAAAATACACAATCTCATAAAGAGAAATAAAAAATTAAGAAAGAGCACTCAATGGTTTTGGAATCAGAAAGAATCTGGGTTCAAATCTAAATTCTGACATTAATATGTGGATTTCCTTATCTGTAAAAAGGAGAGGACCTCTGAAGCACTTTCTAAATCTATTTTTAAAAGCCTATTACCTAAGATACAGTACTATGTGCCAGGCACCGTGGTCTCAAAGACAAACACCTAAGTCCCTGACCTCAAGATTCTTACATTCTACTTGTACACTGACAAGTAAATATGAAATGCGTAAAAAATTCAAAATAATCTTTCACATAAGGCTAGAGGTAGAGTACTAACAAATGGGGCAATTTGGACAGATACTTATAGGAAGTGACACTTTGTAGAACTAAAAACTTTTTTTTCATTTGCAAGTGTTTTAAGGGCTAGGGAAAAAACTACTGATTACAATGAAATAAGAGTGAAATAAAATTATATTTTTCCACTTTAAAATCTATTACCTTTAGACAAGGGTATTTTGTGACTTCTGATCATCTTAGTATTACTGTTTTTAGTGTGAATGTCACAAAAACAAAATATCAAAATAAACTAAACTTAGAACTACACCTTAAAATTTGCTAAATTACAAAATGCTAACCAAAAAGTTGAAAAAGAATAATAAAGTATATTCAATCTCATTGCTCTCTAAAATATTATTAATAACAATATTAGTGAGGACAGAAAAGTTTTTTGTACTGTGCATCAATAAAAACTAAAATTATTATGTTAAATTGTTACTTATTTCATTCTTTTTCATTTCTATTTCATATCTCATTTTTTATTTCTATTATTCTATGTTTTATAATATTCATGCTATATTAATATTTTAGTAAATAGATATAACATAAATAAATGTGTATACATGGGGAGGCTCAGAAATGTTTTTCTGAGAGGGTACATGAGCAAAAAAAACTAACCCCTTATGTTACAATTGAGAAATAAGTCAGTGTGCTTTACTTTTAATCCCGATTAATTTTCACTATATGTTGTTAAAGACAATGGTTAGTGAACATAAAAAAAGAAGACATTCTCCCAAAGATATGCTATGGCTTCATCAAGAAGATTATACTGTTCTCTGTAACTTCATTTCCTTTTTTTTAACAGGGTCACTAAACTGATCGATCCATGTAATGACAATTTAAATGGAAAGGTCTTTCTCATTCATTAATAGGTCCATGTGACCTGCTTAAATCACCTAGAAGTCTAAGTCAAATGTGGAGGGAGGAGCTTGCTGAACTGGTACAACAGGAAGTGTGGAGGAGAACTGGGAGGAAGTTAGTGAGAGCAGTTGGAGTGGAAGAGAGAAGATGCAGGCTGGCAGGCACAGCAAGGCTTGTGAATGTTTGCTTGTGGGAAGATCCTGGCAGGGGTGAGGGGAGGGTTTGGGGATGCCTTTGACCCCAGAAGTGCTAATGTGTATTGATTTCTTGGTTACTATGACAGATTTAGCTTTCTGGTTCTGGGATTTGACTTTCTGGTGTCTGAATAAAAGTTTTTCTTCTGTCTTCTATATGGAGAGTCTGTTATACTTTGTGATTGAGAACTATGCTAGCATAGTCACAGTTACCACCAGTGCTGTGAATATTTCCTGGGCTATACATTTGGTGTCACGAACAGAATCACAGGGTATAAAATCTCTATTTGGATGCAGAAAGGATTTAGAGGAAGAAATGGATATCCCAACATGGGAGGATTTACCATATTCCTTTCTAGCAAGGGAATGGGCTAAAAGCACTAGACCCTGTGAAAACTGGGAAGCGAGGTTACAGGAGGGGGAACCTGGAGATTTGGAAAGGTGTTTGCAAGGAATACCAATAAAACCAGGGAAAGAGCTGGCAGAGGTATGTAGGAGAGGCTGGATTTTATTAACTGGTATTATGTGTAAAAGCAGAGACAAGCTACAGAATGAAAAAATTCAGATGGAAAAAAGAGTTAGCTAGTTTGCGTAGAAATTCTCAGCATTCAGGCTCAATTTTAAAAGAGCAAGCTGTGAGATGTCATGTGGAAGAAAATGCTGTTCATTTAGCTCAGAAGAAGCAGAAGGCTGACAAGAGAATTGTGCATATGACCTTTGAACAGACACAACCTCGTTGCCAAAGCAAAGAGTGCCAGGAGACGGCATGGGAGAAAGATCAAGACAATGAAATGATGTTAGAGGAAGAAGTTTTTCAGAGAGAAGCATGCCCAATGATAAGGTGGAAACAGGAGAATCAAGGAGGTAACACATTGTTTAGGGAAATAATTGAGAATTTAGGAGGTCACAGATATTTTGAGTCACTTCACCCAAAGGTATGAGAGAATTGTTAATATCTTAGATAGTGAGAATCAGTGATGAAGAGGCTGGGGAAATATCTATAGATGACATGGATTGCTTGAAATTTATAGGTATTAGTCAGAATCCTTTAGTACAGCAAGCTTTTAGAGATTACAATCTGCAAGGAGGTAATAATATGACTAATCTATTAGTTTTGGCTGTAGAAGGCTGCAGTAGGCAGTATCCTACTGACTCTATGTGGCCTAGTAGAGATAGACCCTGGTATTCACTTAGGGACTGTATAAGAAAATTAAAGGAGGAGGTAATGAAGATTGTCATAATGATCAGAAACACAGATGCATACTATGATACCCTTAGCAGTTTGCCATAGGAATATAAATAGTGAAGAAGTCTCCTCCTCTTACAAGCACCTAATTTTGACTCTCATAATTGGGGAAATAGGGCACTCCCTTTCAGAGGTGCTGGACAAGATTTCTCAGTTAAGTAACTTAGGGGACTGTGGAAAAGATAAATTTCCTCGAGAGAAAAGAGTAAAGAGTGGATTCAAAATCAGAATAGATTGACAAGGAAAGAATTGTTTACTGCTCTACTGAAAGCAGGAGTAGATTTTGGAAGCATAGATGGTTTTTCCAACTAATGAACTATACAAAATGTACAGAGAAAAAGGACTTGATACTAGACAAAATAGAGAAGTAAGACCCTCCCCTACAGATCCTCGTGAACGCTTATATCCAAGTTTGTTGCACCTTCAGGGAGAATAGGAAGTTGACTGAGTCCTGGCTCAGATTAAAGAAATACATGGACAAGATTACAGATTGATTATATCAATTTAACCATATATTGAAAAAAAGGATCAAATACTGTAACCAAGGGATTAATAGATACTGAAGCAGAAGTCTTCCTTTTAAATAGGTTTAAACATGGACCTCCTCCCATCATCACAGGACTGACTGAAATATCAGTCAGACAAGTCAAACTAATGATGAAAATTGGACAATTACCTAAGAAAGAATATAGAGTGATGAATGTACCCATTCCTGAATACATCACTGGAATAGATATATTGAGAGGTAGGACTTTAAATTTGACTGACAGGAGATACCAATTTTCAGTAAGGAAAGTAGGAATTAATACAGATTTAGTGGGTAAAATAAAAATGAACCCAATCACTTTACCTGAACCTTCTGAAGTAATTACTTTAAACCAGTATCATGTGCCAGGTGGGCAAGATGAAATTACCAATACTATAAAGGAATATGATACTCCCTACAACCACTTGATGGAATAATCCTGTCTGGCAAGTATGAAAGTCAGGTGGGGCATGGAGGATGACAGTGGATTACAGACAATTGAATAAGGTCACTCCTCCTTTGTATGCTACTGTTCCAGATACCATTACCTTAATAGAAAGGATCCAGAAATATGAAGGCACTCAATGCACAGTTATTGATTTAGCCAATGCTTTCTTTACTATCCCAATCTATTCTAAACAATGGAACCAATTTGCTTTCACTTGGAAGGACCAACAATATACTTTTAAATGCTTGCCACAAGGATATCTGCATAGCCCCACTATTTGTCATAGGATTGCGGCTGAACATTTGGATGAATCAGAGCTACCTGGTGTACAGCTTACCCACTACATAGATGATAATATGATAACAGAGAAAAAATGTAAAAGAAGTGGAGAAGAGTTTGATGTTTTCAATTAAGCATGTGAAAAGCAAAGAGTTGGAATTAACCATGAAAAGATTTAAGGGCCAGTTCAAATTGTAAAGTTTTTGGGTATACAATGGAGTCAGGGGCAGCAAGAGATTCTCCCACAAGCCCAACAAAAGATTCCAGATTTTCCTACCCCCACTAAGAAGAAAGAGCTCCAAAAGTTTGTAGGATTATTTGGATATTGGTGACATCACATATCACATCTAGGACAAATTTTGAAACCCTTTTTTATAAAATTACTAAGAAAAAATATGAATTTGATTGGGGACTTGAGGAGAGTGAAGCTTTTGAAGAATCAAAGGCTGCTATACAATTGGCCCTAGATTTATGGCCTATGCAAAGTTGTCCATTGGAATTACAAGTGACTGTACAGGACAAATATGCAAAGTAGAGTTTATGGCACAAGCAACAAAGCTGAAATGTATCCTTAGGATTTTGGTCCAGGAACCTCCTTTTATCTGGAGTTCAAAATGCTCCTTTTGAAAAGCAGTTGTTAGCTGAATATTGACCTTTGGTAGAGACTGAACAACTGACATTAGGTTATGAGGTAATATTAAGGCCTGGAATCCTGATTATGACCTGAGTAATGAGTACTCCAGTTTCTTCCAAAATTGGACATGTACAGGAGGTTGGTATAATTAAATGGAAATGGTATATTCAAAATAGATCTAAAACAGGAAAAAGTGGAGTTTCTGCTTTACATTAATCTATAGCAAACATAGATACTGAGGAAAATGATACACACTCTGAACCAAAGCAACAGTGACTACAGTCCTTGGTAAAATGGAATGAAGGATATGATGGATTAACTGAAGAACAAAAGAGATGTGAATGGTTTGCTGATGGGACAGTAAAATATTTGGGCCACAAAAGACATTGGAAAGTGGTGGCCTATAACCCATGTACTAAGAAGACTTTGGAAAGCACTGGGATACGTGTAAGTAGTCAATATGCTGAACTTATGGCAGTACATCAAACCATCAAAACAGAAAAGGAGGACGGTGTTACATATTCACTGATTCATGGGTGGTAGCTAATTGTGGAAAAATCAAAATTGAGAAATTCATGGCAAACATGTCTGGGGCAAAGAATTATGGGGAAAATATATGGGATATGTCTTTGGTTGCTAATTTGTCAGTTTTTCAGATAGATTTTCACATAGCCCTCACCATGCCAGAACATGAGCACAATGCACATACTGACTGATTGGCAAAGACTGCTACTCAACATATCCCTACCCTGACATCAACTGATGATCTAATACTAGCACAATGGATTCATCAAATGGCCAGCCATTAGGGATTCAACCCACACATCAGTGGGCACAAGATTGAGATATTAATATCTCTCATTCATTGTTAAAACAAGTAGCAGAGGAATGTTACATATGCCAATTGAAAAAAGAACACACTATTGCTTGGGTAGTAACTGGAGAGATAGAAAGAGGGAAAGTACCAACCCAAATTTGGCAAATAGATAATATTGGACCCTTACCCCAAGATAAAGGATGTAAATTTATATGTACTTATCTTGACACCTATTCAGGTGTACTGGTGGTTTGTCCCTATAAGAATGCAACCCTAACAAACACCTGTAAAACTCTAGATATCATAAGTCTATATTATGGAACCCCAATACAGATTCAAAGTGACAGTTGATCACATTTCAAAGGTAATGAAGTGAAAAGATATTGTGTATTAAACAGTATAGAATGAATATATCATATTCCATATTATCCACAAGCACCTGGATTAATTGAAAGAATGAATTGATTATTGAAAGAACAGTTAAGGAAGTTAAATTCTAGTAATTCTTACCAACATTGGAAAGAGAATTTGTTCATTGTTTTACATAATTTGAATAGATCATTGGGAGGAAGTACATCTCTAGCCAGAATGATAACCCCATATCTGCAAATCAGAAAACAACAAACAATAAAGCCCCAAATGTTAAGTATTGGATGGTGAAGCCAGATGTCCCAGCACTGTATCCAGGGACACCTGGTTCAGCAGGATATGATTTACATTGTTTAGAGGACTTTAGATTAAATAGAAAAGAAATTAGAAAAATCTCTACTGGAATATGTATGAGAATCCCTAAAAATCATTTTGGATGGATATTACCTAAATCAGGATTAATAGCTTGAGGAATGCATGTATTGGCTGGTGTGATAGATTCTAATTATCAAGGAGAAATTATTGTGACATTTCAAAATTCAGGTGATGAACCCATACAGTTTTGTAAAAAGGATAGAATAGTTCAAGGGATTATTATTCTGTGTGAAACAATATCCCTTGTGAAAACTGACCCTCCTTCTGAAATAGCTAGCCGAGGAACTGAGGGATTGGGTTCTCTAGATAGAATACAATTGGGAGTTAAAGTATGGCTAAAATGGAAGCCAGATGATGTTCCAAAGGCTGAGGAAATTATAGCACATGGGAAAGATAATATACCATAACTGGTTTATTCAGGAGAAGATGATTACCAAACAACACCTTTAACTCATATATTCTACCTTGATTGAGGTGATGATAGTGTGTTCATGGACTCCAGAAGCATGGCTGACCCCTATATCTATCCTGCTTCTGGTTATTGTCTCCTTGTTCCTTTTTGACTTTTTGTCTGTTAAACTTGTTTGCTAGACTTGTTTCCTGCAGGCTTAGTACTCTCCACCTGCAGATGCATCATTGCTTAAGCCAGATGTCACCTCCATCCATGACTATAATGTATCAACTCTGGACCTGGCTTTGACCAAACTCAGGATGCCAGCTAAAGAACTGATCTCTCAAATTGGATCTCTTCAGTCAGGGACAGCTCTATGTCCAAATTCAGCAGGAAGTAACTATAGAAGAAGAGACCTTTACTTCTTACCCCAAGATTTTGGTTCCGTTCAAGGAGGGAATGATGGGGTGCTTGTGCTCAAACTCCATCCTAAGATATTGTTTTATGTGCTCATTTTGTTTGATCCCTGTTACATTTTGTAAAGTTCTGCTGACACCAGTTGCCTAAGATATTGTTTTATATAATTATTTTCAGTTATCCCTTTTACAATTCTGTTGATATCTGCTGCCCCACCATCTATGTAATGAACATGAAAGATTTCAGGGTCAAGTGTAATGGCAACTTAAAGATCTTTCCCATTCATTAATAGGTCCATGTGACCTACTTAAATTACCTGGAAGCCTAAGTCACATGTAGTGGGAGGAGCTTGCTGAATGAGTGGAACAGGAAGGGTGCAGCAGAACCAGGAAGAAAGTAGTGAGAATGGTCAGGGTGGAGGAGAGAGGACACAGGCAGGCAGGCACAGCAAGGCTCATGAGTGTTTGCTTGTTGGAAGGCTTTTCAGGACGTGGGAGGGGAGAAGACTTGGGAATGCCTTTGTCCTCAGCAGTGTTAATGTGTATTGACTTCTTGGTTACCATGACAGATTTGACTTTCAGGTGTCTGAATAAATGTTTTTCTTCTGCTTTCTATATGGAAAGTCTTTTATACTTTGCTATTGAGAACTATGCCAGCATATTCATAGCCATCCTCATAGCCATGCTCAGTGAATATTGCCTGGGTGATACAATCAGGGGATTCAATAGATCTGTTGTTCTCAAAGATTTTGTTTTCAGTTCCCTTTATGTTTTTAAAAATTCCTGGATATCCCAAAGAGTTGGTTTTGTGGGTTATATCTATCAATGTTTACCATATTAGAAATTAAAACATCTTTGTATTATTATAACAATAGTTTTGACTTTGAGGGCTCCCTGAAAAAGTTTGAGAACCCTTTAAAACTATTTTAAGAATACCACTGTGATAGATATTATTCACCTAATTTTCTCCTGCATCTATGAAAAGGTCTCTCATACTGTTCTTGTGGAAAAATTGGAGATAACTCCAAAGAAAAATAAAGCAAAGTATAATAATTACAGATCAGTCTCACAATAAATATTAGTATAAAATATTGAATAAAGCATTAGCATACTGGTCATAGTGTATATTTAAAAATATTCATTTTGACAAACTTTAAGAATTCAGGAATGGTTAAATAGTAGGAAAATTATAAACATAATTCATTTTAATAACAAAGCAATAAAATTTATGTGATTTTTATCAATAAATGCCCCCAAAAAAAATCTTCCATCAAATATAACACTGTCATATATAATGTATAATATTCAATATATATGAAACGTTAAAGAGTACTGGAATTAGTGTTTCCTTAATGTTATAAATGGAGAATCCCAAAAAGTTGATGATAAAATTAATCAAAGCAATGAATAATTTTAGCAAAGTAGGAGGTACAAGATAACCCACAAAATCATCATCCTTTCTGTTGCTTAACATGAATTTTTAAAACTAGCAACAAGAGAGTGAATAAAAGTCTTTTGAAGCAACTTCAAAGTATATTTTAAAATCTGGGACCAAACTTACCAACATACACTTAGGACTTCCATGAATACAATTACAAAACACTCTACAGAAATAAAGGAAGATTTAAATTATTGGGCAAATATTTATTGTGCATAGTTGAAACATGTCAACATAATGAAAATGACAAGATTACATAAATTAGTTTTCAATTTTAGTGCCATACTAATGAAGCTGTCATATCAAGTCTCCCTAACTGTGGGAACTCCCCAATATGATTCTATCCTGGGCCTCTTTCTCTTCTCTCTTTACACTCTCTTATTATCCTCCTCAGTTCCCCTGGGTTTAATTACCATCTCTATATAGGTGATACATATCTATATATCCTACTTTCTCCCCTGAGCTTCAGTCACATGTTACTAATTGCACATTGGATATTTCAAACAGTATTGGGATGTAAGTTTGAAACTTAACGACATCTTAAATTCAGCATGTCCAAAACTGAACCCATTATGCTTTCTTTCCAAATCTTTCCCTCTCCCAAACTTCACTTTTCATTATCAAAAATATCACAACAAAATAGTCTTTATGGAAATAAAGACATATTTAGGTATTTGGTCAGATATTAATTGTTCATGGTTGAGCCATGCCAATGTGATGAAAATGAAAAAAGACTTTAATTAGTTTACAGATTTAGTGCCATATCAATCTTTTCATCCTTTTCTGTTTGTAACCTCAGCATTCTTCTAAATTCCTCATTCTTCCTTACCCATATATGCAATCAGTTGTCTATTGCCATTTCAACCTTTATGACATCTCTCAAATCTGATCCTTTGTCTCCATTCATGTATACCCTATTTGTGGCCTTCACCACCACCTTTCACCTAGATTATTGCAACTGTTTCCTTAGTGGTCTCCCTGCTTCGGATCTCTTACCAACCCAGTCCCCCTTAGAAACCAAAATTATTTCCCCAAAGTATAGATCTGACCATGTTATTTCCTTAGTCAATGAACTCCAGTGGTTTCTTATTGCCTCTAGGATAAAAAAGAAGCTCTTCTATTTATCTTTTAAACCTTTCACAGTATTAATTTGGAAAAATTTTCTAACAAAAATATCTAATAATAAGTGATGTCTAAGCTACATAGGGAATTGATAGAAATATGTAATATCAAGACAGACAAATTGTCAAAGGATATGAAAAAGCAGTTTTCAAAGGAAGAAATAAAAGTTATCAGCAACCATTGGAAATAATACTCCAAATTACTGATAAGAAAAATGTAAATTGAAGCAACTCAGATTGTCAAAGAAGGAAAAAATATGAAAAAGATAAATGTTAGCTGGGTTATGGGAAGACAGGCATTATTGGGGAAGCTGGTAAGTGGTCTAAGCATTCTGGAAAACAATTTGGAATTATATAAGATATGTCACTAACTTTTACCTATCCTTTGAACTAGCAATATCACTACTGGTATAACTTAAGGAGGTCCAAGGTAAAAAGGTACTATATGTACTAAAATATTCATAGCATAATTTCTTGTGGCAGCAAAGACCTGGGAGCAAAGTGTGTGCCCATCAAGGACTGAATGACTGGACAAATAGTTTTAGAATAAAGTTGCACTATAGTATAAACCAATAAATATGAAGAATTTGAAATACTTAGATGTACTTAAAGTAGGACAAAATAAATAGGATGGGAAAATTTACAAAATGATCACAATAATAAAAGGTATACAATAGTAAAAGTTATCAAAATACAGTGAATGATCATGACTTCAAAGAAATAGCAGTGAAATTTGCCTCCTTCCTCTCTACAGAGAGGTGATCAGCTACACAGCAAATATGGAATGAGGCATATGTTGTTAGATATTGCCAATAAATTGATTTGTTTTGTTAAATACTGTTTTGATATAAGGAAGTATTCTTTTGGAAAGGGAGACATATTTGGGAAGTGATAGCAACGTTAACAAATGAAAAAAGTATATCATTTTGCAATATTTAAGTAACAAAAAAAAAGATGACCAAAGAGATGATAGTAAAAGTTAGTTGAATTTGAAACTGATTAAATGGCCAGTCAATTAATAGATGTTTATTAAGTGCCTACTACATACCAGTCATTGTGTTAAGAGTTAGGGATAAAAAATGACAATCCTTGCCCTCAAAGAGCTGACAATTTAAAGAGACTAGATCCAAAGCAGATATTAATAGTCTGATTAAAGAAGACCTTCTTAAAAACCTAAGATCTGAGGTGGAGTGCCCCCAAAATCTAGCTCTCTAAGAGCAACACTGTGCTACTCAATATTTTTATCATTTTTATCAACAACTTTTTTGTTGTTCATTTGTTTCAGTTGAGTCTTACTCTTTGTGACCCCATTTGGGGTTTCTTGGCAAAGATACTGAAGTGGTTTGCCTTTTCATCCTACAGCACATTTTACAAATGAGGAAACTGAGGCAAACAGGGTTAAGTGACTTGCCCAGAGTCACACAACTACTAAGATTCTGAGGCTTCATTTGGAATCAGGTCTTCCTGACCCCAGGACCTGTGCTGTAATCCATTTTGCCACCTAGTTGCTCCTACAGATAACTTGGGGTTCAAAAACTCAATTCATTGAATAGCCTTGAGTAGAGAGCAGTTCACTGACAATTAGTAGAATGTTTTGTTTGAGTATGAGTGGAATTAATTATTAGGGGGACCAAACAACGTGATAGGGTAGCCAAGAAAGTTAATTCAAACTTAGGTTGCATCAAGAGAGGTATAGTGTCCAGAACGATGGAGTCTATGGTCCCACCTATACTCTGCCCCAATCAGTGAAAGAGAATGAAAGGAAATAAGCATTTATATAGAGCTTCCCATGTATCGAGAACTGTGCTATTATGTCATTTGAATCTCACAATAACCCTGAGAGGCAGGTGCTATTATTATCCTGGAAACTGAGGCAAGCAGTAGTTAAGTAACTTATTCAGAGTCACACAGCTAGTAAGTATCTAAGACCACATTTGAACTCAGATCTTCCAGGCTCCAGGCTCACCACTCTGTCCATTTCACCTACAACTATTGTGGTCAAACCACAGTCCAGCTCTTACTTCCCAGGGTTGTTGTGAAGTTTAAATGAAATAATATTTTTAAAGTGCTTGATGCAGTGCCTGGCATATCAGGGACACTTGATAAATGCTTTTTCCTTCCTTCCCAACTATTCTGTGGTTTTGAATCTTCATTCCTCTATCCTCTCCCTAACCCAAGTTCCATTCTTGTTCAGGTAACATCATTCTAATCACTCAATTTGCATTTTGTGGCTTTTTGCAACACATCTGCCCTTCCAGAGTCCAGGCAGGACAGCCAAACACATCCTCAGGCAAATAATTCAGACTCTCAGAAAAAGAAAAATCTGAGCTTACCTTACCCGTTTGATTCATTTTAACTTACTTTCAAAGGGCATTATTTGTGTGCATGTTATTGAAACCTGGTGTGAATACATTTTATTTGAATTTTGTTCATTTAGCAACGATCTTTAGAATGAATGTGACATAATGTGGAAATAATATTTAACATACTTTCCCTCCACGAAGCTATGAATTCAACAATTTTTTAAAAATTAAGAGCTGAGTGACTTTAGCAGGTTACTTTGACTCTATACACTTTAGAATATAAATTTTTTTAAAATGAGATGTAGCGTTAGAGAGGCTTTTGTTTTTGTTTTTTTACAGGCTATCCCCTATGCCTGAAATTTTCTTCCTCCTTCCCTCAACATCTTAGAATGTTAGCTTCCTCCAAGGCCCAGCTTAAATGCCCCTCTTTAATGATACCTTTCCAATTGTTAGCACTCTCTCTTTCTTTGAATATAAGCTCCTTGAGGGCAGGTTCTGTTTTTAATTTTTGTCTTTATATTCCCAGCATCTAGCCCTGCATCTTGCAAATATCAGGCACTTAATAAATGCCTGTGAAATTTTAATTTTTGTCTTTTGTAACAATCTCTGACATAAGATTGATTGAATATAAAAAGACTGGAATCTATAGTTCTTCTCAGTTTGGGAAATGAGGAAACTAAGGCATGATCAGCCTCCTGACCCAAGTGTGGAGGTTTTCATGTGTAGGCAACAGACACAACCTATAATGTCATTGGTTCTTTTTGAAAACAAAGGATGAACAACATAGGTGAGTTTGGGGACTCTTAAGTAGAAGGAAAGGAGAGGAGAAAGGTATCAGTTGTACAATGGCAGCATTGTGACAATGACAACAATCAACGTTTGCCTATTATAATTCCTTTCTCAAGACCACGATCTCCTCTGATATTGCCACCGCTCTAGTGCTGACCCTTATCATTTCATGCCTGAACTATTGCAATGTTATGCTGCTAGGTTTACCTGCCTCAACTTTCTCTCCACTCCAATCCATCCTTCATTCACTGGTTCAATCACGTCACCCTCCTACTCAATGAACTCTAGTGGCTTCCTGTTTCCTTAAGAATCCAATATAAAATGCTCTGTTTGGCTAAGCCCTTCATAACCCAGTGCCCTCCTACTTTTGCAGTTTTTTTATACTTTACTCTTCAACAAGTACTCTTTGATTCAGTGAAATGGCATCCTTGCTCTCAAACAGGACACTCCATCCCTACACTCTGGACATTTTCTCTCCCTGACTTTAAGTCCCAACTGAAATCCCACCTTCTACAGGAAACCATTCTCAAACCCTATTAATTCCAGTGCCTTCTCTCTCTCCTTATCATTTCCTGTTTATCCTGTATATAGCTTGCTTTGCATATATTTGTTTGCATGTTGTCTCCCATACTAGATCGTAAGCTCTGGAGGGTAAAGATTGTGTTTTGATTCTGTCTCCCCAGTGATTAATGCAGTGTCTGGCACATAGTAAGTGCTTAATAAATGTGAACAGATTACTTGAACAAATAGAGGGTGTGTGTGTGTGTGTGTGTGTGTGTATGTGTGTGTGTGTGTAATTGTGCTTCTTTTGGGGGGCTCTCCATGCTCAGGGGAAGAAGCTAGGCAAGTGGAAGAAGTGGTAACTGTTTCCTCTGCCTTACTTATGCTTAATTTCATTTTTAAAATTCCATTAAAGAATAAATCTACTGTATTTAATATTATTTATCATAAATACCCATGGCTGGCCCTGTGCTTCCTTATGTTGCCTGGTGTCTCTTTGTCTGTGGCATGAGGATACAATGGAAACCACACAGGAGAGATGGATCTTTCCTAGCTCAAGACTGGAAGCTGAACTCCTGGATCATTATTAGAAAATTTTGCTCTCTAATTTTAGGGGCATAAAGGATGAGACATTTCATAACTATACTTCCAAGTGCAGAATCACTATGAATGTGGAGCATATTTTATAAATTCACCCTAAAGAAATGAGCTAATGTTATACTTTTATTTTTTGTTCTTCTCAAGTTGAGTCCTTTTAGGCTAATAAAGATCCAGACATGACTGAGTACCAGTAACCTGGACAAAGAAGTTTTTTAAACAGATGGTAGAAGTTGGGAACTATATCTAACCTCTTTAGCCATGGCTGGTTAGCCAAAACCATGAGGATTGTTTCCAAGAAGTAACACCTGTGGTCACTGGAAACAAGGACTATTTTGGACATTTCTGGATATATAACAGGGTAGCACCTGATTGTGAATGGATACTACCCTAATGGACCAGTATTTTAAGAGGGAAGGGAAGTATTCAGAACCATTGCTCTGATTTTCATTGCCACAGCTGAGAAAGGGGTTTTTGTTATATTTTAAGGAAATGTCAGAATCATGTGTGACATCTGGATGTCAGCTGTGCCCTAACATGAGATTCATATAATATTCTACTAAAGGAGAAAGGGAAGCTACGTTCATGCCTCCTATCACTAAAATGTGGGTCACAGAAGGCCAACATAAAAGCCAACAAAATCAGGAGACACACCTCAGAGTCAGGGCTATCCATTTCCTTTATTCTCCCTTTGCTTTGCCTCAAATTCCCTTTGGAATTGTCTTTGAAATTCTCTCAAATTCTTACATATCTCCAGTCTGTCTTTTTTCCCCCATTTTCTTTTCTTTTCTTTTTTTTTTAATATAAATTTATTTATTTAACTTTTTACATTCATTTTCACAAAATTTTGGGTTCCAAATTTTCTCCCCATTTCTCCCTTCCCCCCACCCCAATACACCGAGCATTCTAATTTCCCCTATCACCAATCTGCCCTCTCTTCTATCATCCCTCCCTTCTCTTGTCCCCGTCTTCTCTTTTGTGCTGTAGGGTCAGATGACTTTCTATTCCCCATTAACTGTATTTCTTATTTCCTAGTAGCAAGAACAATACTCAACAGTTGTTCCTAAAACTTTGAGTTCCAACTTCTCCCCATCCCTTCCTCCCCACCCAGGCAGGCAATTCAACCCCCATTTTCTTTAATCTCCTTTTATCTCCTGCTTACCATGCCTTTTCTCCCAAAGGTCAGAGAAAAGTCTATGTGGTGTGTGTGTGTGTGTGTGTGTGTGTATGTTTTGAAAAGTAGGAAAAACAATGAATAGAGGATTCCAGTACTAAAGGACGGTATTTAAAGATGTCACCTGAATCTTGATGGCAGATGTAAGAAGAGTCTATGGCTGATGATTTTATCTGTGGACATTCAAGACAATTAATTTCAATTCAACAAATATCTCAAACTGTTTACTATGTTAAGGCCTGTGATTTCATCATTGCAGGGAGTTCCCAGTGTTGAAATTTCATCCACCATTCAATTAATCAATCAGCAAGTATCCATTGAACACCTAATATCAATCAACAAGTGTCTATTAAGATACATGACAGACCCTGAACTAGGTGCTGGGGATAAAAAAATGAAAGTGAAAAAGTTCACCCCTGAAGAACTTATAGTCTAGCCAGGGGAGACAGCATGTATGTATACATGACTATAAGAAGTTAAGACAAGATCTTTGGGAGGGTACATGGGAGGAGGGAAGTACTTAGGGCTGAGGGATTGTGCAGAAGGTGGAATTTGAGCTGAGCCTTGATGAAATCTAGGGATTCTAAGAAGTAGTGGTAAAGAGAGAATGCATTCAAAGCATGGAAGACAGCCTATGTAAAGGCATAGAAGTGGGGTATGGAGTGCCATTCATGAGGAAGAGTAAGAAAACAAATTTAGCTGAACCATTGTGTATGTGGAAGTATTAATATGTAATAATAAGCCTAGAAAGGTAGGTTGGTACCAGTTTGAGAAGGACTTCAGATGAAAAATGGTTTATAATTGATTATAAAAGTAACAGGGAACTATTGGAGCTTTTTGAGTAGGGAGAATAACATGCTTAAGATATGCTTTTGGAAAATTGCTGACGACTGTGTGGACAACAGATTGGAATAGGGATATGTTTAAGGCAGAGAGATCAATTAAGAGGTTATTTCCAGGTTCCAGGTAAGGGGGGATAAGGGCCTGATCTATGGTGGCAGCTTTATGAGTAGAGAAGAAAGAATAGATGCTTATCAGCATTTAAGAAATTTGCCAGAAGCACAGAGAGATTAAGTAATTTGCCCATGGTCATCCAGCTAGTATGTACCAAAATTAGGACTTGAACACAGATCTTCTTGACTCCCGTATAAATAGGTTTATGCACCATTCCAAGCTACATTACTGGTGAAATAATAGATTCCCTCTGTCCCCTAAATGTTCAAGGACTTTGTGGCACAGAGTTAGAAGTGAAATAATCACTGCCTTCAAAATGTTTACATTCTTTCTTTTCCATTTCTTTTTTTTATTTAGTATTTTACTTTTCCCTAGTTGCAAGTAAAAACCATTTTAACATCCATTTTTAAAACTTTAAGTTCCAAATTCTTTCCCTTCCTTCTTCCCCATTAAGAAGGCAAGTAATTCATATAGGTTATACTATATGTGTCCATGCAAAACATATCCACAATAGTCATGTTGTGAAATAAAGCAAAAAAAGAAAAAATCTTAAGAAAAATAAAGTAAAAATAAAAGTGTGTTTCAATCAATATTCAAACACAATCAGTTCTTTCTCTGGGAATGGATAGCATTTTTCATCATTAAATCCTTCAGAGTTGTCTTGGATCATTGTATTGCTGAAAATGGTTAAGTCATTGACAGTTGATTATCTTGCAATATTGCTGATATTTTGTACATATTACATTTCATTTTGTATCAGTTCATGTTAGTCTTTCCAGATTTCTCTGAGAGCATCCTGCTCATCATTTCTTGTACCACAATAGTATTCCATCATAACTACATACTACAACTTGTTGAGCCATTCCCCAATGGATAGCCTTCCATTCGACCTCTAATTCTTTGTCACTAGAAAAGAGCTGCTATAAATATTTTTGTACATATAGGTCCTTATCTTGTTTTTTTGTTTTTTATCTCTTTGGGTATACAGACCTAGTAGTGATATTTCTAGATCAAAAGATATATATGGTTTTATAGCCCTTTGGGCATAGCTCCAAATTGCTCTGTAGAATGGTTGAATCAGTTCACAGTTCCAACAACAGTACATAAGTGTCATTTTTCCCACATCCCTTCCAACATTCTGAAGTACCTCAGAATTGTTTTAATTTGCAATTCTCCAATCAATAGTGAGAGAGTATTTTTTTTCATATGGCTATAGATATCTTTGATTAAGAGCGTACATTCTAATCAACACTTAGCACGGTGCCTGATATGTATTAGACAATGTTTATTGACTGTTCATCATGGCTTGGGCCTGGCACAGTGTAATAAGTACATTGGAATTAGAGAACTTGGTTTCAAATCCTTCTTTTCTAATTAACACCTGTGTAACCCATGGCAAGTCACTTTCACATCTCTGGATCTATATTTCCTCATGTCTAAAATAGACATTGGATTAGAGAGCCTCTAACGTCCCTTCCAACTGGAAAACTATGATTTAATATAAGTAGAACATGGGATCATAGACTTAGGACTTGAAGATCTTCTAGTACAACCCCCTTATTTTACAAATGGGGAAATGGAGGCCCGAAGACTAAGTAATTTAGCCAATATCATAAGAGTAATAATCAACAGAGCTAGAAATGAACTTTGACTCTGTATCTTGTGTTCTATACTACACTGCACCCCATGTATACACACTTGAGTAAATACAAACTAGAGAGGTATGGGGGCAAGAGAGATCAGATATGCTCTAAAATTTTGAAGAAGAGAGAGCACTAGCAACTAGGGGATATAATACCTAAGTGAGTCTAGAAGGGAATATCAAATTTCTATAAGAAAAAGATATGGAGAGAGTAGACAAGGGATGGCTTATATGAATAAATTAATGTAAAAGCAAGTAAGCCAAGTTCCAGGTAAGCTCAGTGAATCAGTTTGGCTAAAATGGAGAGTATGTGAAGGGATGTAGTATGAGAGAGGGCTGAAAAGTTAGGTTGGAGTCATATTACCAAATTTTAGAGAGAGGAATTCCCCTAAGGGTCACCCACTACAACTTTGTATTGTTATATATGAGGAAACTGAGGTATAAGGACCTCCATTAAATATTTGTCCCAATGTTCCACAGTTAGCCAGTGGGAGAACAAGACCTAGAAATCTGACTTCTAATCCAGTGTTCCATTCACTATACCATATGTTTATCAGCAAGGGATATAATTGAACTTCACCATGGGCAGTGAAGGTAGCTGTATTATTATGGTCAGGTTTTCATTCAAAGCAAAGCGAAGAACTAAAGCAACTGTTTAAAAAGGTACCATTCACCACCTCTGACCTTTTGTTGGAGCTTTTGTTATTCTACTTCTTCTTTCCTCTACCTTACATGATGGTCCCTATAACCACAGCATTCCATTTTTTCCACACACCTAAAAGCAGATTGTAATCGAGGCAAGAAAATGGTTTAGGGAAAACTGAGAAAAGAAAATTAAAATCTGTTTCTTATGGCTAGAGGCAGCTAGGTAGTATAGTAGATTGAGCATTGGGTTTGAAATCAGGAAGATATGAGTTTAAAACCTGCCTCAAACACTCACTAACTGTGTGAACCTGGGCAAATTCTGAAGCTCTGTGTATGCCTCAGTTTCCTATACTGTAAAATGGGGATAATAATGGTACCTCCCTCACACAGTTATTGTAAAGATCAAATGAGATGATATTCATAAAATGCTTAGCACATGCTTGTTTCCTTCCTTCCTTGCGGGAAAGGAAAGTAGAATATTATAGCAATGGGCTCTTAGGGTCTAATGAGTAAAACTCCAACCTCCTTAGCCTGGCATTCACAGGTCTTCACAATTTGACTCTGACATGCCTGGAAAGTTCCATTTCACAGTATTGTGATTCACCAATCTTTAAATGGTCCAAACCTTTCCTTCCTCTGTGTATTTGCTTATGTTCTCCCTATGCCAGAAACATCTTTCCCCACTTCCTCATCGAAAGCTTTTGAAAACCTGTCTATACTTTAAGGGAAAATCTCTAATTCCATTTCCTCTGTGAAACCTTTCCTCATCTCCCTGCCACCTCCCCCAAAAGCAATTGCTAGTACTTTGGTCTTTTCTATACATTCATCATGCCCTATTTTATGTTTACATTATTAGGTATATCTCTTATCTCTCCTATTATATTCTAAGCTGTATGAGCCTAGAGACTGTGTCTTATCTTTGTATCTCTCAGTATCTGTACCAAGAAACAAAGCTGGAACCTGGTACAGGGCAATTACTGCCCTGGAGTAAGATAAAATTGGCCCTCCAAATCATGGTTTCTCCAACTGGATAAGAAATAGTTTAAAGAAATACTTTAAAGAAAATAAAGGAGGCTCTAGAATCAGTAAAGAAAACTTTGTCATCAGTAAAAACATTATAAGACAAATTGATTTTTAAAAAGTTAACATCCTGGAGAAAGCTGTAGAAATTTAGATAAAAGGATGAACTTAATAGTAAATTATATTCTTATACTGAAAGGTAAATCATCAGTAGCAGAACAAGATCAAAGGACAACTCAACTGAGGAAAGACTTGAAAACTATACAAGCAAAAGTGATAGAATTAGAAAACAGAGCTCAGAAAGATTGTTTTAATCACAGGATAAGCCAAAATGCAAAGATGGGAAGATTCTAACCACTGTTTACAGGAACTCACCCACGAAAAAGGTCCTAGGTGTAATCAAATAAGGAAGATGATTATAGATTAATAAAAATCATTAAATACCCTCAGAGAGAAATGTCAGATTTGGTTCACCCAAGTACCTTGTAATCAGTCTAGAAAACTCCATCATTAGGGGATTTTGCAGTTGACCAAGAAGCATGAGATTATTCATAAAGGGATTCCAATTTGAATCACACAGATTTATTCACTCAAAACAAGAAATAGTGAAAAAGGAGAAAAGTGATTTATAGAAAGGTTAGAGAATCATAGGATCATATATTTAGACCTGTTGTTGTTTGTCCCTCATTTATTTTTCTAGGAGAACCAATGACATCTTTGGGTGATATCGTGACTCAGGGTGTGAATTGGGTTTAAGTGAGGCACAGCTGCACAAAGTCATCAGCTTCACTCTCTGTTTCAGAGTCATCAAAGTGGCAGGACAAAAGTTATGATGACTGAAGATGACTCTGGGTGCAGTGGATGACCTTGGCATCTTTAATGTATGACCAAACTCTTAAGTGCCCCACAATACATGCTTCAGCTTCCTTCAAGGTCATTTGAACAAATTGTTCTCATCAGCCCATTCCATTGGAGGAAGTCTTCATATGCTTTGGGTAGATATCTCCCTAACTCACTGACAGGCTTGTTGGTTACCCTCAACCTGGTTTTTCCCATCTGCGGAGATGATTTTACTAGGGTATGACTGCTGTGCATGCTACAGCTTCTTGTAGCCACAGGTGAAAGTTGGGTGGCAAATAAACACCAAAGGTAGATAGATAAGCAGCCCTGAAAAGACTCAGCAAACCTCACACCAGGGGTGCTAGTCTTCCCTGAACATCCCACACACCCCATTTAGACCTAGGAGGGACTTTCAAGATTACCTAATCTCCCCTCCTTCCCCCTCCCCCCCACAAATTTTCAAATGAGGGAAACTGAAGCTTATTAAGGTAAAGTGACTTGGCTAAGGACACACAGGTAATAAATGGCAGCTCTGAAATTTAATCCATTTCCTTTGACTCCACATCCAGTATCCTTTCCACTGTAACATATTGCCTCCCAAGTTGTACTTCACCTCAAAATCTTCTATCCAACTAAACTAGGAATAATATAGAAGACAAAAAAAATATTTTAAACTAGCTACAACATTTTCCAAATATTTGCACAAGAAAAAGAAGCCTTTACATATAAATTAGTTCAGAAATAAACCTCCAGGTAATTCCTGGGGGAGAGGGAGGTGTGGGAGAGGGCAAGGACATGCCCAGCAGGGATATTTGATGTGTAAATCAATAGTGAACAATAAATAATGACAGTTTTAAGATGCTGAATTGCTAAATCACTAGAAAGGGATTTCATATAAATGTTATGCTGGGTGAGTAAAACAATATTGGAGGTATTGTGAACTGATATTGTTTCAAAGGAGGGACAGCACTGGGTAAGAGATTTATTGCGATTGTTAGTAAAGCATCACTACAGGGGTAGTGATGGAGGGGCTTTGGAAAAACAGGTACCTTAATGAGCCATAGCTAGAGTTGTTTATTGGTCTACATAATCTGGAGAGCAATTGGGAGCTATGCAAACAAGTTACTAAACTGTGCATAGCTAGTAGTGACCTACATCTCTCGGGTGGCAAGGTATTCATATGGGGAAATAATCTCAGGAGAGGAATTACATATAAATGTTTCAAAGGGCTAGCAGGGCTAGAGAGGTGTGCAATTGTCCCAAGGGCTGGGAGCAAGACCCAAAGGTGGACTCAGAACGACAGAAGTGTTATTATGTTTCCCATATTAGAATTAGGAACATCAAGGAAACAAAGATTTGACTCAGATAATACATGCTCAGCAACAAGGTCATTTTGAATGATAACTAAAAGTCACCAATGTACTGGGGGAATGGGAGGAGAAATCAATCAAAAAAATTGAAAAGGGAAGGAAGAGTGAGAAGAAGAATTCTTTGGTTATAGCAATCACATATACTTATTAAGTAATGTCTTAGAAAAGGGGATGATAAGATCATAGATCCAGAAGGAACCTCAGAGGCCATCCAGTCCACCCTCTCCTATTTTACAGATAAGGAAACTGAGACCTCAGGACTTTAATTGACTTTCCCAAGGTTAGACTTCAAAGACTAGATGATGAAGCATGCTACCTATCTTGCGTAAGACAGATGATTGACTAGAAGTATAGAATGAAATAAATGATTTCAGACATGACCAAATGAGTTAATTTGTTTTACTTCACTATGCTTATTTGTTACAAAAAAGGTCTTCTACTTATGTGTAGGAGGGATGTAGAAAAGGGCAAGTTAGTAAGTAGTGTTAGAAATGCCAAAAATGTCAATAAAATATGTTCTTCTTTAATATATAATTTATTTATTTTTCAGTTCTCAACATTAACTTCCACAAGAATTTGAATTCAAAAGTTTTTCCCCATCCTCCCCATCCCCCACTCCTGGATAGCATGCACCCCGTTCACCCTTTCCTCCAGTCTGTCCTCTTTTCTATTACCTCTGCTTCTTCTATTCCCTTCCCCTCTATTTTCCTGTAGGGAAAATTGCCTGTATATATTATTTTCTGGTTGCATGCTAAAATAATTTTTAACATTCATTATTAAAGCTTTGCGGTCCAATTCTTTCCCTTCCTCCCTCCCCATCCATCCTCAATGAGAAAATAAGCAATTCAATATAGGTCATATATGTGTAACAATGCAAAACACTTCCATAACAGTTATGTTATGAAAGACTAACCACATTTCCCTCTGTCCTATCCTGCCCTCTATTTATTCCATTCTCTCACTTTCCCTGTCTTCTGATAACAGTGTTTGCTTCTGATTATTCCTTTCCCCAATTTGTTGTCCCTTCTATTATCTTCCCTCTCCTATCCCCTTTCCCCTTGCCTTCCTGCAGGGTAAAATAGATTTCCATATCCTATTGAGTGGGTTATTCCCTCCTTAAGCCAAATTCCATGAGAGTGAGGCTCATTTATTTCTCTTCATCTCCTCCCCTCTTTCCCTCCTTTGTAAAAGCTATTTCTTGCCTCTTTTATATGAGATGATTTGCTGCATTCTACCTTTCCCTTTCTCTTACTCCTAGTACATTACACTCAAGAATAAATTTTATTTTTTAGATATTCTCCCTTCATATTAACCTTTTATATATGTACATATACATATACATGGAAAGGAAAGGAAAGGAAGGGAAGGGAAGGGAAGGAGAGGAAAAATAAAGGAATCTTTGCACTCTGAAGCTCGTACATTGGACAACACTAGGCACCTGCCTGAGGCCTCTCTTCTGAACCTTCCTGGTTTCAGAGTGATTATCAATACTAACTGTTGCTGTTTCCCTCCCAGCCTGGTATCTTTTTTTTTTTTTTTTTTGCCTTATTAAAGGGGCCATTCCCTGGCTACTTCTTAAACCCCAAGTAAAAACTTGAATAGACTTTAGCCTAAAAGGCCCAAAATCTTCTGGGTCTTTGCATTCTGGGTCATCTCTAGTCATCCTGATGAATATCTGATGACTAGATTCAGATGGCTCTGGAGGAGAAGTGAGGCTGGTGACCTTACACAGCCCTCCCTCACCCCAAACAAAATCAAGTGCCAGTCATGTCATCATTTCTCTGATGGCATGATCTTCTTTGGCAATGAAGGACAAACGCAATAACAAACCCACATACACCCATGTACATATATATATACCTACATATATATAATATACACATACATACCCATACACACCTACATATATGTGTACATATGTTACGTATAGTATATATAATATATATGTATATTATATAATATACATATATACTATATATACACACAGATACACACATATATATTTATATCTATATATACATCTATATCTATCTTCCTGTCTATCTATCTAATCTATCTATCATCTATCTATGTATCTATATTCCCTCTAACTAAAATAGTTAAAAAAAGTCTCATAAGTTATAAATAACATCTTTTCATGTAGGAATGTAAACACTTCAACTTTAAAGTTCTCAGTTTTTCCAAGGTGGCAAAATCTGGTCTGTGAACAACCACAAGCAACCTTTTCTGCCCTGCAATTGCGAGTAGGATTTTCTCTCCACGGCAGCCCCAGCTCCACTAGGCCAGCACTCCTCCTCACACCAGGACCAACACTCAGGACTGAGACCCAGTTCAGCTGCTTTATTCCCCTAGGGTCTTTAGGTCGAGGGCTCCAAAAGTGCAAGCTGCTGAAGCTTTGCTCTCACACAGGTGAAAGAGCTTTCCTACTGACATTTGAAGCTGTGTTTAGTATTTATGGGTTGAAAAATCTGGGAACTGCATTAGCTGCCCATAATTCCATACCCTGAAGTCTACTCTAGTCCTGTCCATGCCACACCACACAAGATGGGCTGTACTCCACTCTGAGCCTGGTGTGATAGACCTTTCCTGTCAGCCTTCCAGGCAGTCTTGGGCTGGAAATCTATTTCACTCTGTCATTTTGTGGCTTCTACCACTTTAGAATTTGTTTAGAGTAATTTTTACAGGTATTTTATGGGCTATAGGGGGAGAGCAAGAGCAGGCATGTCCTTCTACTCTTCCATCTTGGCTCTGCCTCCTGGCCCCCCCATCAATAATATTTCATGCATAGAAGAAACAAAAAGTGCAGAAGACACAAATAGAGCAATTTTCTTAATGCATTAAATTTGATATAAAACTTAAAAATTATATGTAGTTCAGTTTGCATATAATCATTGTTCTTTGAATATTGTTATTTTTTTTACTGATGAATGCTAAATTCATAGTAAAAAATAAAATTTACTAAAAACAAAAACAAAACCTATAGGAGTAATTGAATCCTTGTAGAAACTGGCGTTAAACTTATAAGTACGTGCAGGAATAAATATCTATGTGAATTTGTAAAGACTGGAATCCTAACTAGGATTGTGAGTGGATACCATAGTAAGTTTCTTTGTCTCATATAAGAATGAGATTGGACTAACTAAAGGAAACTAAATCATATTTTGCATTTTACTGATAATACAAAGATTTTTAGCTGAGTATGATAGAGGAGAAACTAAATTTAACAATTACAGCTTTGGGTATTAATAGATTATGTTCACCTATAAAAAGAATATGGATCACAGAATGCTTAAAAATACAATACCAAACAGCATGTTGGCTACAGACAATATACCTAAAGAAGAAAGACATAAAAAGGCACTAACCCTGCCCATATCCCTCTAGGGAGAAGCTCTAAGACTCCTGCTATGCTCAATGGATGAGAAGAGAAGAGATTAACAAACGGTGGATCACTCCTTCTTAATAATTACTGATATGGGAGAAAAATTCTAGTCATAGATCAGCACAGAAGTCTCCCCAACGTTTATGGGGACAGGAACCCAGTAGGAAGGAGGAACTCCAGGGAATTCCAGATCTAATCAGTGCTGTACCAGAAGTTATGAACCCAGTGGTAAAAGAAAGGACCTAGGCAAAAGGGAACCTGAGTTGAGCCCAAAACTTGTTGCAAGAGCCTAGGCCATAAAAGATTCCCCTCCTCTAGTCCTTCTCCTAGTATCAGGGGAACTTATAGCAGAGGGAAGTTCCAGAGCCCTGTGGTAAGAGGGAGTTTTCAGTTATGGCATAGTAAAGGAGAAGCCCTCAAATACCTTGAAAGAGGGGCCTACTGTGGGGCTCCACACTCAGGACCAATTAAGTCCTGCGTATACCATTCAGTTGCAGAGATTGACTCAGACATAGGCCCCCAGCTTAGATGTTGAGGCAGAAGAAATGAACAAGCCAAGGAAGAATGCAAATACCATGAAAATATATCTTTTTTTGAGAGATACTCAAGGGGAAATCCTGAAAAGCAACCTTCAAAAAATCTAGAGGGAAAAAAATGTTCTGGCCACAAAGACGATAAGAGTACCACGAAGAAATAAAACAAGAGAAAATACAATGGAATGGTTAGGAAGAAATGCATGACAAATAGAACTGATGCTTCCAAAAAGATGATGGAAAATCTCACCCCAAAGTTGAATGTCCTGAAAACTAGAATGGGCCAAACAGAAAACAATGATACAATTTAAAAAAATATGAAAAGAAAATCAAAAGATTGGAAAAAAGAAGAAAATTCAAGAAATAAACAAAATCAAATAACTTAGAAAATAGGGCAAGAAGAGATAATCTAAAAATTATCAGACACTCTGAAAATCATGACCAAAAAGAAGTCTTATTACTATATTTCAAGAAATCATAAATGAAAAATTTGTAGAATTCTTAAAATGAGAAGTCATATTAAAAATAGCATCTGCCAGTCACCTTCTTAAAGAAAACTCAATGAAAACTGCCAGGAACATTAGAGCCAAAATCCAAAGATTTTAAGTCAAAGGAAAAAATGCTACAAGCAGTGGCAGTTTAAAAAAATGCGAAGGAGTCACAAAAAGGATCACATGGGATTTGGCATCTGTTATAATAAAGGAGAGGAAATCTGAGAACTCAATATTCTAAAAGGCAAACAGTAAAAGCTTACAGTCAAGAATAATCTATTGAGAAAAACCTAGTATAAGCCTCCAGGGAAAAGTGGACTTATAATGGAATAGAAGATTTACAAGCATTCCTGGAAAAAAAGACAGAACTAGGTAGATATTTTGAGATGGAAATACAAGTAGCAAGAAAAACATAGAAAGGCACATATGTTTGTTTAGTTGGAAGGGCATATATAGGAATGAATTGTTCACATGTTAATTGGAAGATAAAAAACAGATATCTTTTTAGAATCCTAATATAATTAAGGTTATAGACAAAAATATAAAAATGACAGAAAGCTTATGTTGATGGTGTTGGAAGACAAAAAAATAGAAAAGATAGCAGACTCCATTGGAGAGAAAAGAAGCAGAAAGAGGAGGGAAATCTCTTATATGAGGGAGGTATATAAGATGAAAACTATATAATCATGGGGGAAGGGGTAGAGTGAAAGGACATCCCACTAACTTCATTTTTATCAGAACCAGATAAGGAAATAATTTTAAAATAATTTAATATAATTACATGCACCTGCCCCTTACCCCCTCACAGACACACACACACACACACACACACACACACACACACACACACACATACACGATAGTGAAGCGGATAGAGTGCTAGATTTTAATCAGGAAGAGCTGAGTTCAAATCTGTTTTTATTTTTTTATCCAAATTATTCTTTTTAATAACAACAACAATAATAAACTCAAATGGGAAATAAGAGGAAACAGGTAGAAGCAAGGGGACAGAGGGTTCTAAAAAGGAGGACAAGACTTATAAAAAGCAAAATTAACACAAAGATTCATTTAGAGTTAAAATGAAACATTGGAGCAACATGTGTCATACTTTAGCTGAACTCAAAAAAGCAAGGTAGTAATCATGATTTCAGCTAAGATTATAGTAAAGATAGGTATAATAAAAAGATTATCAGGAAAATTACATTATGCTTAAAGGCATCTTAGATAATCAATCAATATCAATATCTAGCATATAATTATAAATAGCATAACATCTTTATACTTAAAAGGGAAGTTACTCACACTGAAGAGAGAAATAGTAAAATTTATAGTGGAGGATCTCAGTATCCTGCTTTCAGATCTAGACAAATCTAAATACAAGCTAAACAAACTTTAGAAAGATTAGGTATGATAAATCTCTGGCAGTAAATGAAAGAGAAGAGAAAGTTTCACAACTTTGTGCAAAACTTTTACAAACATTGATTATGTATAGGAGCATAAATATCTCACCAAAATGCAACTAAGCAGAAATACTAAATATATTTACTGAACCCAATAAAAAAATTATATTCAATAAAAAAAGTTAAAGAAAGAATTAAAATTAATTGAAGATTAAATTTACTAAAGAACTGGTGGTTCAAAGAACTAATTATAGAAACAAACATGGGATTCAGCTAAAGAAGTTTTCAGTGGAAAATTTATATTTCTAAGCACTTGTCATCAAAAAAAGTGAGAAAAAGCAAACTAATTAATTAGCCATATAACTAAATAAACTAGAAAAACAAATCAACTACTTTTCAATTAAAAAACTAAATAAAAATTCTGAAAATCAAAGAAGAGTAAAAAAATTGAAATCCATGATAACCCCAACAACAGTGAAACACTTAACTGATGAAAAAAAAAAGATAAGTTTTTCAGTTTTTTTGAGGAAAACTCCACAAAAACCAGCTAATTGTAATATTAATAAAATAGGAAGTTCTTTCTTGCCCACTAATAGGCCTAACACATTGAGCCTGTGATCACATGGAGCCTGTGGCCACATGGAGCCTGGTTCACATGGAGTTCAGACTGGGAGGAATTTACCCAAGGAGTAGAGAGAGGGAGAGAGAGAGAGAGAGAGAGAGAGAGCAAGCATGAGTAAAGAGTGAGAAGCAAACCATGTGTAGGAGTTGACCCAAGTTGCAGAGAGAGGGAAGCAAGCTGTGAGAGGGCAGAGGGAGGAATTTCTAGGGGAACTTGTTTTTATGGGGAGGCCTGACAGAAAGAAGGTTTAAGATGTTGGCCACCCCCTGGATAAGTACTCTGTTAAATCTTATCTCCCAGTATTCTAATGATGTCCCAAATAAATATTTTGGTTTTTCTGGAGGGCTTATTATATTTTGCAAATTTATTCTGGAAATATGCATGTATATTTATAGCAGCTGCTATGAGTATTGCATTGGTGTTACACTAATCTAATTTTAAAAAGAGAGGAGAAATCTAAATTGTTCATATCAAAAATGAAAAGAGACATTAGATAAAGAAGAAATAAATAAATTTATCTGAAAAAAGTTTTGCCCAACTACATTCTAACAAAACTGATAACTAAAAGGAAATGGATTGTATACTTCTAAAAATATTACATACTCAGATTAACAAAAGAAGGAATAGATTATTTAAATAATCAATTCCAGCAAAAGGAATTCAACAAGCCATAATTGACCTCCTAAG
Source organism: Bettongia penicillata ogilbyi (assembly GCA_023548195.1). Lineage (NCBI taxonomy): Eukaryota > Metazoa > Chordata > Mammalia > Diprotodontia > Potoroidae > Bettongia > Bettongia penicillata. Next base: position 730,085 of record JAJHZJ010000535.1, read on the forward strand.
GTTTGACCTACTCCTCAGCAATTAACATTTTCCCAACTATTTAATTGCATTCTTTTTCTTCAAAGAGCATTTTCTAGTTAGAGTCATATAATTCCTGGGTATGACTTGGTGTATAAAGTCCCAAACATTTTGTATATCTGTAATGATTCTGAATGAAATTTCTTTTATTTGTTTATATTAGTTTTTGTTGTTAACATATAAGACTATTGATTTTTGTGGATTAATTTTCTATACTGAGATTTGTTTCAATTGATATTCATTAAGTATAACTTTTTAAATAAATTATTATCTTATCTGCAAAAAGCTTCAATTTTGCTTTCTTTTTGCCTATGTCCATTCACTTGATTTCTCTTTCTGATCTTATTACAAAAATAACTAGAAACTAAGAGGGTGACTACTTATTTGTTGTTGTTCAATTGTGTCCAATTCTTTGTGACCCAATTTGGTATTTTTTTGGTGGGCAAAGCTGTAATAGTTCATTTTCTTCTCCAGCTAGTTTTATAGATGAGGAAACTGAGGTAAATTTGTTATTTTCCCAGGGTTGCACAGCTAATAAATGTCTGAGGCCAAATTTGAACTGAGGAAGGTGAGTCTTCTTGCCTCTAAACTCAATGCTCTACCCACTGTGCCACCTAGCTGTCTACTTATTGGAGAATTGGCTAATCAAGTTATAGTATAGGCAACTAAGTAAGTGGTATGGTGCATAGAGTGCTAGACTTAAGAGTAAAGAAGTTCTGAATTAAAAAATTACCCCAGACACTTACCAGCTGTGAGACAGGTCACTTATCTCTATCTGCCTCAGTTTTCTCATCTATAAAATGGGGTAATAATAGTACCTACTTCTAGGGTTGTTGTGAGGATGAAATGAGATAATATTTACAAAGGAACTTGCAAACCTCAAAGCACTATTTGAATGGTAGTTGTTATTATTGTTGTCATTAATAAAGAATAATAAGTATTATTGTCTCAGAAAAATAAAGAAATAGGCAGTTTCAGAGGAAATTGGTACAGAACTAAGGGAACAATTTATACAATGACAACAGAAGAATTTTGATGAGGATTCTGATTAATGCAAAGATAAATCATGGGTCCAAAAGACTAAAGATGAAACAACATTCACTGCCTGCCAAAAAAAATCAATAAACTTATAATGTAGAAGGGGGCAAATATGTTCAGACATGACCAGCACAGAAATTTGTTTTTCTGGACTCTGCATGGTTGTAAGGACATTTTTTTTCTTTTTTAAAAATTTGCTCAATTAAGTTCATGGCAGAGGTGGAATAGAGAATGACAAATTTTAAATACTTGTAAAAACAAACAAACAAATAATAGATACATTAATAGGCTTAAGAACCACTGAAGCGCTTTCTGTTCAGTGGACAATACGAGTATTGCTTTGTCAGCTCCAAGTGCAAGGCTCTTCAGTGTTAAGCCTGGAGTCCTCAGAAATTTCCATGGGAGCTCTCCTAAGTACTCCCTACAATAACTCCTAAAAGCCCATTCCTGTACATGCTTCAACCTTGAAAGCAGTAAGAATAAAGATATTGCAGCATCAAGCTATATGTTGGGAAAGTTAGATTCTATAGCCATATGGAGAGAAATGAATAGATTTATTAGAGAATTTTCTTTTTATACAAGTGTGCATAAAACATTGCAAAAGTTGGTCACACTCTAGGTCATGAAGAATGTCTAGATATTGAAAAGCAGAATTTTTAAATGAAATTGTTATAGGCTATTACACAATTATAACAATGATCAGTTTAGGAAATATGAACAAAAGATGGAAGACTAAATGGAGACTGAAAATGATTTAGGAATAATTGGGTCAGAGACCAAATTACCAGAAAAAATAGCAATTATATTAAAGATAACAAATATATTAACACAATATATCCAAAATTATGGGATGCAGCAGAAATTTATATGCCAGTATAATAACCTGAAGAATGTTGCATAAATTATGTCAACAAAATTTAACTTATTAAAAGGATCAATATTTACAGAAATGTACAACATTCAAATTGACTAAGTAAAAAGTAGTAAAATAAACATAAGAAAAAGAAAGTGATAAAGCCATTAATAAATTGTGAAACTAAAAAAATTAGATATATTCACAGGCGAATTTTATAAGACATAAAAAAATAAAGCATCTCAATGCTAAATAAATAGTATTTGAAAATAGAGGAAGACAATTCTCTCTCCAGTTCTTTCTATGAGATATATATGGTCCTTGCCTTATCACTAAACTAGAGAAGGAAATGTCAAAGACAGGGAATAATAGAATAACATCACTGGTGAGTATTAATTTTAAAAATTACATACTGGAAAAAACAAAACAATATATTTCTAAAGATTAGTTATGACCAAGCTGTATTTATCTCAGGAATGCTTGAATGGTTCAAAATTTGGTAATGTATATGCATAATATGGGCAAGTGGGTGGTGCAGTTGATAAAGCACTGGGCCTGCCTTCAGGGACATTTGTTTTCCTGGCCTCAGATACTTACTATTTGTATACTAAGCAAATCACTTAACCGTATTCACCTCAGTTTCCCCATCTGCAAAAATGAACTGGAGAAGGAAAATGCAAACTCCTTCAGTATTGTTGCCAAGAAAACTCCAACTGGGGTCATAAAGAGTCATATATGACTGAAATGACTGAACAACAGATGGCATAATATATGATATTAACCATAACAATAATAAAAACATTGTTATCAGAAATCTTTAAGTACTAGAAATGGATAACATCCCTGAACCCTAAAAGAATTTAGGACCCAAGGGGAAAAATGTTATTTTCAAAAAAGAGAATAAAGTATTCTACCTTTTATGATAAGGCACTCAAGGCTGAGAAAAAGGACTTTCATAGACTAATAGTATCAATTTATGGATAGCTTAAATGAATTTTTAATAGAGTCCCTGGGTATGTTTGGGCTATAATTCAAACTTTGGGGAGTTTGACATCACAGATGTTAACTACAATTTTCTTTTTGGTGTGGTTACTCTCTCCTTTAATGTAATTCTCAACCCCTTTAGGAGATACTAGATGACCTATGAGTATTATAGTGGTTGAAAAATTAACTCTTCAGCCAGTCTGGTGAGTCATTTCCTACAATTTAGTGAAGTTAGTCCTCAGACAGCAGACACACAGTCCATCAGCAGGCTTATATTCAATGGAGTTTCCATTCTGCTGGAATAATCTTTGAGAACTCAGAATTAACTATCTACCTTGAGGAAGCATCTGGTAGAAGGTTGGTGAAGAAACAATTAGGACTTCCTTCAAATGTTGATTCAGATGAACACATAATACTGGAGCAATAATATTCATCAAAAGAATCTGATACTAAGAAATAGAATGGTTGATCGGTGGAATAGATTAGGTACAAAACATACAGTAGTAAATGACTACGGCAATCTATGTTCAATAAAGCCAAAGATCTAAACTTTTGGGACAAGGACTCTTTATTTGCCAAAAACTCCTGGGAAAGCTAGAAAGTATGCTGGCAAAAACTTGGCATAGACCAACATCTCACACTGTCTACCAAGATGAAATTAAAACGAGTTTATGATTTGAACATATAGGGCGATGTTACACCTTTGGGTAAGGGTTTGGTCATATGTGTATGACCAAGCAGTAGAGAGAGGGGATCATGGGAGGTAAAATGAATAATTTTGATGCATGAAATCAAAATGACTTTGCACAAACAAAACCAATGCAGCCAAAATTAGAAGGAAAGCAGAAAACTGGGGGATTTTTTTAAAATAGGAAGTTTCTCTGATATTGCTCAAATATATAGGGAACTAACCCAAATTTATAATGATAAGAGTCTACATTCCTGTTTCACATGCTTATTGGAAGGGAGAGTGAAGGAGAGTATTGTAATAGTGATAGTGATACCAATCAATTGATCTATCAGTAAAAAATTATTACTATGTGCCAGGCACTGTATTCAGTACTGGGGAGACATAAAAAAAAAACAAAAACAAAAGACAATCCCTGCCCTCAAGGAATTCACAATCTCTTGGAGATCTAATCAAAGAAAAGAAAGAAAAGTGTATCAATGCAATATATTTTTTTTTAATTCACAGAAAAGAACAAGGAAGTTCAGAAAAGGATATGGACAAGTAGAACAGTGTTGGAACTGCTGTGTTAAATTTTATATGTACTTTAAAACAAAAAAACTACATATAAAGTAAAGATCCACAGTGTTATTTAAAATCTTCTTTTAAAAATCTTTTTTTTTTATGTTTAGTGTGGACCATGTCACTTAAACCCTAATTTTCTTTCTTCTTACCCTCCCTCCCTCCATCACTATTTCTCTCTTCCCTCCACCTCCCTGGCAGAAGGGTTGGCAACACCACTATTCAATCTCAGGGTAACCCTGGTGAAGAAATTATACTCTTCCTACAAATAACTTTAGTTTATGAGCTCCCATCAGTGTTCTTCACATTTGACAAATCAGCCAATTAATCCTTAAGCCTTACCATAAACACTTAATAAAATAATTTACTAAACAAAAGGCAAAGCAAGCATAATTAAAATACAATGTTCTACCAATAAACCTGGGACAGATTCTCCCACCAAGGCACACACTGATGTAGTTTCATCAAGATTTACAGAAACAACATGGAGGCACAAGAGTAGGGCACACATGTACCCATAGTAAATCACAACTCTGGACTTTGGCCTTTGATATTCTTTGTTTCCATCAGGGAAACAGTCTTCATCAGCCTTCACAACAATTTTCTGAATTGTGGGACTTTTTCTCTTCTGGACTTACAACCCATTATTAAGCTCTTTTAGCAAAACAGAAACTCTAAGTCTGGAGCCTACAGAGCTTTCCAGCTCTGTTTCCTTGACTGGCTGGTCTGTTAGGTAATGTTACGCTATTTTAGAAAAAGTGCCATAGATTGTCAAGGGTATTGAATATAAAACCAAGTAATATGGATTTAATTAAATAGGTAATTGGGTATCATTGAAAGTGTTATTATTATTATTATATTGGTGACAGTATTATCTGCAATTAGTACCAGAAATCATTAATATTTATATCAGACATTAATCTAGAAAAAGTATATTGAAATAATATGAAGGAATAGAAAGAAGAGAAACAGACCATTAATATTTCCATACTACATATTTCTATCCATTCATCTCCTTGATATGTGCCCTGTAGCACATATCCCTTCCTCCTCAACTTTCATCTCTGGCTCTAGGAACAAGCCTTATTATCAAGTACACAAAACAATGAAGAGGAAAATGCACAGAACCAAGTATGTGTACAAGAGTGTGGACTCACTGTATATGGTAATAGCAGTACTCTTTTAGGGACAACTTTGAGTGAATAAGTCATTTTGACTCTTGTAAATATCCAAATTAATGATGAAGAACATATGAAGGAAGAAGCTATCTGTACCCAGAGAAAGAACTGGTAAACAGAAGTATGTATAGAATGATTTTACACACATAACATTATTATATTTATTATATATATAATTATATATTATATATAATATTTTATATATAATATATAATTTTATATATTTTTATATATTATATATTTTTATATATTTTATATATTTTTTTATATATATAAAATATATATATAAATATATATTATTTATATTTATATATATATAAATTTATATATATAATATATATTTTATATATTTTTATATTTTATATATTTATATATTTATATTTTATATATTTTTATATATTTTATATATATATTTTTATATATATATTTTTATATATTTTAAAATTATATATAATATATATAATAATTTATTATATATATAATTATATATTATTATATTTACACACATAATATGATTATACACACATATATATATATGTACATACATATTTGTGTCTAATGGTAGCCATCTCTAGAATAAGGAGGAGAGAAAAAAAGAAATTTAAATGATAATTTTATATATTTAGAAGAAATAGCAAGTTGTACATAAGAGATTTACAATTACATGTGCAATCATCTTTTTTTAATATGACATGCTATGGAAATGCTTGCTTTATTATGTAAATGAAAAATAAAATAAATTTAAAAATTTAAAAGTGCTTACTATGTGCCAGATATTGTACTAAGGGCTGGGGATAAAAAGAAAAGGGAAAAAAATACTTCTTGCCCTTAAGAAGCTTACATTATAACAAGAGAGACAACAGGTAAAAACTGGGAGCATCCAAGATACATACATAGTTAATAAAAAGGATTCTCACAACCCAAGCACTAGCAGCTAGGGAAACTGGGAAAAACTTTTTGCAGAAGGTGGCACTTGAGCTGAGTCTTTGGAGGGAGCAGAAAGGCAGAACAAAGTGGAGAGTGGAGAGACTGCAGGAGTGCAGAGCATTCTGGGCTTGGCCAACACCCTGTATAGAAACATGGAGATGCGAGACGAGGTGTGTGAGTGCGTGAGTGCGTGAGTGCGTGTGCGTGTGCGTGTGTGCGTGTGTGCGTGTGTGCGTGTGTGCGTGTGTGCGTGTGTGCGTGTGTGTGTGTGTATGTGAGGACCATAGATTAATTAGGCCTGTAGAGCTGGATTGTGCAGTAAAAGGAGGAAGTAAAATCTAAGAAAATTGGAAAGGTAGGATGGGGTCCTGTTATGAAGAGTTTTAAATGTCAGAGAGGAACTTTTATTTGATCCTGAAGGTAATAGGGAGCCACTGGAACTCATCAAATAGGAAGGTGACATTATCATACCTGTGCTTTATTTTTTATTTTTCAATTAAATGCAACTTTGTTATTTTAGTACAAAAGTAAAAATGATTCAACCAAAGCAGAGGCTGTGGATGATTTGTATTTCCACTTGGGTGGGAACAGTCTCTTGGTCTTATAGAATGGAACCAGCTGGTACATTTGGCTCTCATTCAGAATAAAATGGAATTTAGAATCCTTTTCCTTTCTGTTTCTCTCAAACTTGTGAACAGTAATAGCTTTCTTGATCAAGTGATAAAAACCCTCAGGAAGAGCAGAAGCAAATCCTTTGGACTTCAGGATTGTCAATTTTTTTTATACTAGTCACAAAGTATAATTTATATTATATAAATTATAAGAAACTCACTATAAGAAACACTATAAGAAACTCAGAATTGCACCCATCTGTGAAGGAGTCAGACTCTTCTTGACCAACTTGTAGATGTGGTCTTTCACATCATTTGAGGATTTTATTCAACAAGATCATGATGTTTAGTTAAGTGGGGATTCTGCAGTAGTACCTCAGAGTTGACTGGGGGAGGCCATTCCCAGCAGCGTGCATGCAACCCATGATGATTAGACTCAGGCAGAGAAAGGAAGAGGTTGGTAGGGAGCAGAGGAGAAAGTCACTCAACTTATTGCAAGTGAAAAAATTCCTTCAGATCCATGCTTTAAGAAAATTTTTGGCAGCAACTTTGGCAGCTAAGTGGAGGATGAATTGAAATGGGGAGAGATTTGAGGCAAATAGATCAATTAGACTTCTCCTGGGTCACTGCCTTCTTGTGGTAGAAGGATTTGCACAACTCAATGAAACTATGAGCTATACCCTACAGGGTTACCCAAGATGGACAGGTCATTAGTGAAGAGTTCTGACAAAAGGTGATCCACTGGAAAAGGAAATGGTGAATCACTTTGCCAAGAAAGCCACATGAACAGTATGGAAGGGCCAGGCATGCTATAGTCCACAGGGTCACAAACAGCTGCTCATGAGTGAGCAATAAGGTCAATTAGATGGGTATTGCTACTGTCCAGGCAAGAGATGAATAGGGCCTAGATTAGGGTGATGGTTGTGTGAGTGGAGAAGGATGCACATAAAAGATGTTTTGAAGGTAGATTTGAAAGATTTTGCAACAAATTGGATATGAAGAGTGATAGTGAAAAAGTCAAGGATGATCCAAAATTTGCAGTTCTGGGTGACTGGGAGGAGAATGATACTCTCAACAGTAATAGGAAAGTTTGATAAAGGGGAGGGCTTGAGGAGAAAAACAATGAGGCTTTTTTTGTTCATATTAGGTTTGCAATGACGTGGAGTTCAAGATTTCCAAAAGGCTTAGGAGAGAAAGGAGGGTTAGATATGTAGATTTGGGAGTCATCTGGACTGGATGCTAACTGAACTCATAAGAGTTGATGAGAATATCAAGTAAAATAGTATAGGTTAGAGAAAAAAGAGAAGAGGTGCCAGCACAGATTCTTGCAGGGTCACTAAGGGTTAGTGGGCATTCCATAGATGAAGAACCAGCCAAGGAGATGATGGAGAAGCATTTGGACAGACAGAAGAAAATATTGAAGGAAAAGTAGGAGACAGCAGTATCAGAGAAACATAGAAAAGAGGGAGAATCTAGAAGGAGAAGGTGGTTAATCATGTCAAATGCTTCAGTTTTCTATTATGTAAAAATAAGGATATTTGTTTTATCTCAAGGTATTAGATTCTAAGATTACATGTGTAAATAAGTCTGTAAATCACAAAGTACTGTTATTATTTTATACTTTAAGACTGGATAGGTGCATAAGAGTTGCTTATGGTTCTATATTCTAAGCATTGTTTTGAAGTTACTAGGGAGATGAGAAACTTTAATTTATCCCATCTTAGCAGATTGTAGGGAAAACATTTGAACACTGAAGAAAAAAGGAAAAAAGAATGGGGAGTAAAAGAAGATAACAACCAAACCATTAATAAATTAGCAATCAAACCAGAAGAATATAATAAACCTTTTATTTTTAGGAAAGTGAGGACAAGAAATTTGATCCCAGTCTTTTAAAAAAGATGAAAGTAAATATTTTACTTCTGCTTTATAAATAAAAAAACAAAAAAAAATCACTAGCTCTTCTCAGGACAATGACATTAGAAAGCTTACATTAAATAATCATTCTTTCTACTTGCCCAACAGAAGTGGCTTTTATTGTCCACTGTAGAATTGGATGTGATGGAAAGAGGCAATGCTGGGACTTTCTGCAGCCTGTGCAAACAGTCTCTCTAGCAGCAGAATCTCAGGCTAAGTGGCTATTTGCACAGTTATTTTATTTATGTTGTTACCAAGAAATTGCTATAAGCATAGTAGCCTTGGAAAGAGGAGGCATGGGCTAGTTTCAAAAGGTCTCATGGGTAAGCAAATCATCTTACAAGTCCAATGCCTTTCTCCCTATGTCCAAATGACCTTCCTCACTGCCCAAATCAGGACCAACATTTTTATTACTTTCTCTTTCTGTTTCAAGTGCTCTAAAAATCCACTGAAAGAATGAGATATTTTTGTTATTAGAAGATCACCCATGAAAGACACTTTAATCATAAGTCTTGACAAGGTTATGGAACAACCAGTTTGGCTATTGTGGCTGAATTGACCAGGTGTTTGGCTGAGTTGATTTTTAACAAACTGGTTAGGAGGAATACCATAACAGACACTGAGAAATGACTCAGAAATGAGTTATTGTGAATATTTTATTTCTAATTATCATATGATATGCTTATATGGGACAGAGAAAGTGTTTCTATCTCTCTTATCTCTGCTTTCTCCCTTCAGTAATTTTATACATTTCAATAGTTTCAACTCTCACTTTGATGGAGATGACTCCCAAATCGTTCTCTCATCCTGAGCTTTTTGTCAAGTTCAAGACTGGGATCTTCAATTGTCTTCAGGACATTTCTGCCTAGAAATTGCTATAAGCATAGTAGTCTTGGAAAGAGGAGGCATGGGCTAGTTTCAAAAGGTCTCATGAGTAAGCAAATCAACTTACAAGTCCAATGCCTTTCTCCCTATGTCCAAATGACCTTCCTCACTGCCCAAATCAGGGCATTCCACCACCACCTAAAACTCAATGTATCCTAATGAAATCATTGCACTTTCCTTTAAATCTATTTAAAGTTCAGATTTCACCATTTTTGTCAGTCAAACTGTCCCATTATTCAAGGATCAAGGTGGTGCTTCCATCCCCAACCCTTTTTTTCTCCTTCATGATCTCATATCTAATGAATTACCAGTTTCTATCTTTGCCATTTCTATCATCTCTATAGCCTCCTTTCTATTTCCACTGCTACCACTCTTGTAAGGTCCTTATGACTATTTGAGTAGACAAGAATTTCTTGAAATGTGGTCCAAGGACAACTATAGGGTCAAACTATTTTCATAATAATATCAAGATGCTATTTGTGTATTAAACCCTTGTCCCTTTTCCAAATACATATCTGTATGATGTCATATTTCTTTCATCTACTTTAACCAAAACAACTTATCATAACAGATTGAATACAGAAGCAGAAATAAGAATCCAACCTTCTTTTAATAATCTAATTTTTTTGGAAAATTTTTATATATTTTAAAAAATTACAACTAAAATTGATTTCTAACATTTTTTTAATTTTTGAATTCCAAATTCTCTCCTTATTTTGACCCTTCTCCCCTCCTTGAGAAGACGGGCAATTTACTATTGATTATACGTGTGCAGTCATGAAAAACAAATTTCCATATTAGGTTGCAAAGAAAACAGACAGAGGGAGGGAGAAAGGGGGAGAGAGAGAGAGACAGAGAGAGAGAGAGAGAAAAGCAGACTTTAATCTGTATTCAGACCAGCAGTTCTTTCTCCAGATGTGGATTGCATTTTTTTTTTATCATGAGTAATTTGAAGTTGCCTTGGATCTTTATATTAGATAGTTAAGTCACTCACTGTTGATTATCATACAATATTGCCTTTACAGTTTATAATGTTCTGGTTCTGTTCACTTTGCATAAGTTCATATAAGTCTCTCCGGGTTTTTCTGAAATCATCCTGTTGAGAAATGAGACTTTTATCCGAGATAGTTGCTTTAAAAAATATTCTCCAGCTTTCTGATTTCCTTCTAATGTTGGTTGCATTAATTTTTATTGTTCAAAACCTTTTTAATTTAATATAATCAAAATTACCCATTTTACATCTTATAATTCTCCCTACTACTTGCTAGGTCATAAATTCTTCCCTTATCCATAGATCTGACAGGTAAACTATTCTTTGCTCCCCTAATTTGTTTATGGTATCACCCTTTTATGTTTAAATCATGTACCCATTTTGACCTTATCTTGGTATATGGTGTAAGATGTTGGTTTATTCCTAGTTTCTACCATACTGTTTTCTAGTTTTCTTGGCAATTTTTATCAAATAATGAGTTCTTGTCCCTAAAACATGGGTTTTTGGGTTTACCAATCACTAAATTACTCTGGTCATTTACAACTGTATATTGTATACTTACTTTATTCCACTAGTGGATGGTGTTTTTCATCATGAATCCTTTGGAAGTGGCTTAGATCATTGTATTGCTGAGAATGGCTGTTATTCACAGTTGATCATTATAGCTATATTGGTGTTACTGTGTACCATGTTCTTCTGGTTCTGCTAACTTCACTTTGCATCTCTTCACATAAGTCTTCACAGGTTTCTCTGAAACCATCCAGTTCATTTTTTTTTATAGAACAATAGTATTCCATCACAATAATACATAACAGCTTGTTCATCATTTCCCCAATTAATGAACATCACCTTGATTACCACTGCAAAAAGAGCTACTATGAATATTTTTGTGTATGTGGATCCTTTCTCTCTCCTCCTTCCAACCTCCTAACCTTTCCTTCCTTCCTTCCTTCCTTCCTTCCTTCCTTCCTTCCTTCCTTCCTTCCTTCCTTCCTTCCTTCCTTCCTTCCTTCCTTCCTTCCTTTTCCCCTCTGTCTTTCTTTCTCTTTGGGATACAAACCTAAGTATTGCTGGATCATGCATAATTTTATAGTCCTTTGGCCATTGTTCCAAATTGTTCTCCAGAGTGATTCAATCAGTTCACAACTCCAACAGTACATTAGCATCCCAATTTTCCCAAATCCTCTCCAACACTTGTCATTTTACTTTTCTGTCATATTAGCTTATCTGGTAGATTTGAGGTGATATCTCAAAGTTGTCTTAATTTTCATATCTCTAATCAATACTGATTTACAGTACTTTCTTGTATATGACTATAGATATCCTTGATTTTATAATATCTTCAACTGTCAATTGTCATTTTTTATCTTTTGACTGTTTATCAGTTAAGGAATGACTTGTACTCTTGTACATTTGACTCAGTTCTTTATATTTTTGAGAAATGAAGCCTTGATCAGAGAAATTTGCTGTAAAATATTTCCTCCAGTTTTCTGGTTTCCTTCTAATCTTGGCTGCATAGCAAAACCTTTTTAATTTGAAGTAATCAAAATTATTCATTTTACTTCTCTTAATGCTCTCTATCTCTCATTTGGTCATAAATTCTTCCCTTATCCATAGATCTGTTGGGTAAGATATTCCATACTCCCATAATTTGCTTATGATACCACTCTTTATGTTTAAATCATGTATCCAGTTTGACCTTATCTTGATATACAATTTGAGATGTTGGTCAAAAGTAGTTTCTTCCAAATTGCTTTCCAATTTTTCCAGCAAATTTTGTCAAATAGCAAATTCTTGTCCCAAAAGCTTGGATTTTTGGGTTTATCAACCAATAGATTACTATGGTCGTTTATTATTATGTACATATACCTAATTTATTCCATTGACCTGCTACTTTATTTCTTTGCCATTACTAGATTGTTTTAATGATTACCACTTTGTAATACAATTTGAGTACTGGTACTGCTACACTACCTTCTTTCATGTTTCTTTTATTGATTCCCTTGATATTCTTAACCTTTTGCTCTTTCAGATGGATTTTGCTTTTATTTTCTATAGCTCCATGAAACAACATTTTGGTATTTTGATTGATATAACTGAACATGTAAATTAATTCAAATAGAATTTTCATTTTTTAAAATATTGTCTTGGCCTACCCATGAACAATTAGTATGTACTTTATTGTTTAGATCTGACTTTATTTGTGTGAAAGTGTTTTGTAGTTGTATTTATATAGCTCCTGAGTTTGTCTTGGCAGGTACACTTCCAAGTAGTTTATATTATCTAGAATTATTTTCAATGGATTTTCTCTTTCTATGTCTTGATGCTTGAATTTGTTGGTAATATATATGTATATATATATATATATAATATATATAAATGTATGTGTAAATACTGATGATTTATGTGATTTTGTTTTATATCTTGTAACTTTGCTGAAGTTGTTCATTATTAAAATTAGTTTTTTTAGTTGCTTCTCCAGGAGTCTTTAAGGATATCATCATACTATCTGCAAAGAGTAATAGTTTTGTTTCCTTATTGCCTATTTTTATTTTTTCCATTTCTTTTTCCCATCTTATTACTATAGCTAACATTTTTAATACAATATTGAATAATACTGGCAATAATGCTCACCCTTGCTTCACCCTAATCTTCTTGGGAAGACTTCTAGCTTATTCTTATTACAGATAATGCTTGTTGATGGTTTTAGACAGATACTATTTATCAGTTTAAGGAAAGCTCAATTTATTCCTATGCTTTCTAGTATTTGTCATAGGAATAAGTGTTGTTTTTTCAAAAGCCTTTTCTGTATCTACTGATACAATTACATGATTTCTTTTCATTTTATTGTTGAGATGGTAAATTATGTTGATGTTTCCTAATATTGAATCAGCCCTGCATTCCTAGTATAAATCCAACCTGGACATAGTGTATGATTGCTGTGATATATTGCTATAATCTCTTTGCTAGTATTTTATTTAAAATTTTTGTATCAATATTCATTTTGGAAATTGGTCTATAGTTTTATTTCTCTGTTTTTGCTCTTCTTGGATAGGTATCAGTACTGTATTTGTGTTATGAAAGAAATTTTGGTAGCACTCTCTGCTTATTTTTTGAAATAGTTTATATAGCATTGGAAATAACTGTTCTTTAAATTTTGTTAGAATTCACTTGTGAATCCATCTGGTCCTAGGGAATTTTTTCTTAGGGAGCTCATTGATGGCTTGTTCAATTTCTTTTTCTAAGATGGCATTATTTAAGTATTCTATTTCTTCTGTTAATCTGAGTAATTTTTAAATTTTTTTGACACTGGTAATTTGGTTTTCTTTTCAAAAATCAAATTAACCAATGGTTTATCTGTTTTAATGTTTTTTTCATAAAACAAAAGTCTCATTTTATTTATTTGTTTAATAGTTTTCTCACTTTCAATTTTTATCACTCTCCTTTATTTTCAGGATATCTATTTGTTATTTAATAATGGATTTTTAATTTATTCTTTTTAAAATTTTTTAAATTGCATGCCTAATTCATTGATCTACTTTTTCTCTAATTTATTAATGTCAGCATTTAGAGAATTTTGCCTAAGCACTGTTTTGGCTGTATCCCATAAATTTTTGTGTATTAGTAGGTTCTATATGCTACTGAAAAAAGGGTATATTCCTTTCTGTTTTCATTTAATTCTCTCCAGAGTTCTATCATATTTGACTTTTATAAAATTCTATTCATCTGCTTAACTTCATTTTGGTTGCTTTTTTTTTGGTTAGATTTATCTAGTTCTGAGAGGGGACAGTTAAAATCCCCCCCACTAGTATTGTTATTACTTCATTATCTATGGCACCTTTTAGCAAAGTGTTTTTTCTCTGCTTGTCTCTTTTAATTAAATCTAATTTTGCTTTTGCTTTGATGAAATCATGGTTACTACCCCTGCTTTTTTTTTTAACTTCAGCTGAAGCATAATAGAGTCTGCTCTAGCTCCTTATCTTTAATTTGTTTGTTTCTCTCTGCTTCAAGTGTTTCTTGTAAACACCATATTATTGGATTCTGTTTTTTAGTACAATCTGCTCTCTGGTTCTATTTTATGGGTGAGTCTATCCAATTCTCATTCATAGCTATTATTACTGTGTTAGTTCCCTCCCTCCTATTTTTCTTCTGTTTATCTCTATCTCTCTGTCTCTTTCTCTGTCCCTATCTTTTTCACTCTCGTCCTAACCTCAAAAGTTTATTTTGCTTCTGACCACCACCTCTCCCAATGAGCTCTTCCTTTTATTACCTCTTCATCTTATCTTTTCCCCCTCCCCTTCTACTTCCCTATAGGGCAACATGGATTTCTGTATCCAAATTAGTGTATATTTTATTCTTTCTTTAATCCAATTCCAACGAGAGTAAAATTGAAGCACTTCCCCCACTTATGATATCTTTCCCTCCATCATAAAAACTTTTTTGTGCCTCTTTGATGTGCTATAATTTACCATAATCTACCTTTCCATTTTCCCTTCTCCCAGTGTGTCACTCTTTCTCATTTCTTAATTTTATTTTTTTTGAAATATTCCTTCATAATCAATTCATACTTATGTTATCTGTCTATGTATATGCCTTCTAATTGCCCTAATAATGACAAAATTCTTAAGAATTACAGGTATCAACCCAACCCCCCCCCCTTTCTAACTGGCCAATTCAGCTTTTTATGTAGCTCCTCTTTTTGTGCCTCTTCTACCATTTGATCAATTCTGTTTTTCAAGGTGTTATTTTCTTTGGGATTTTTTTGTGCTTCCTTTATTAGAGTGTTGACTCCCTTTTCATAACTTTCTTGTGTTGCTTACATTTCTTTTCCCAATTTTTCCTACCTTTCTTATTTGATTTTTAATATCCTTTTCTGAACTCTTCTAGGAATTCTTTTTTGGAGTCTGTGAGCAATTCACATTTTTCTTTGAATATTTGCATGTAGCTGTTTTGACTTTGTTGCCTTTTTCCAAATGTTTGTCTTGATCTTCCCTGTCACCATAGTAGCTTTCTGTGGTCAGGTTCTTTTTTTGTTGTTTTCTCATTTTTCAGCCTATTTCTTGAGTTTTAATTTTCTGTCAAAGTTGAGCGCTGCTCCTAGTGTAGAGGGAACATTATCTCTAGTTTCAGGTTTTTCATGCTGCTCTTTTCAGAACTAGTTCTGGGGGTCTGTAAGTTTTCAGGTTTTCCATCATGGTATGATTTAATGAGAGGTAGTCACTACTTTCTTGGCCTGTGCTCTGATCTATGAACAAACACAAGCACTTTTTCTACCCTAGAACTGTGCCCAGGGCCCCAATACCCCAATATCTTCATGGGTGAAATGTTCACCCTCCTCATCTTTATCTTTTAATTTCCCTCTTTTCCTTTAAATCTTAGTTCAAATCCCACCTTCTATGGGAAGTCTTCCCCACACTACTCCTTCCTCCTACTACAGTGACTTCCCAGACTTCCTCATACTACAATGACTACTACTAGTACTACTACTACTACCTTCCAATTTCCATTTGTTTCTCTGTAAAGTTTGAAGTATTTCTACACCCAACTCTGTGTGTATGTAACCCTCCTTTGTCCATTTTAGATAAAAATTATATTCATTTTATGTCTCCTCTTCCACCCATTTCTCCATGTTTGTAGACTAATTCTCAAGCACCCCAATTATGAGAAATGTTGAATTCCCTCCCTTTCTTCTTTCTTTCTATGGGTAATGTATTTCTTTTTTAGATTCTCTTCTCTTTCCACTCTTCATACCCTCAGAACAGAGCCTCTACCTCAGGACATTTTTTTTTCTTACTTAACTCTCTCAATATTCTATGAAAATATTAAAGTTCTGAATGGATATATTTCTTCATTCTCTATTAGAATGTTAGCACTAAATCATCATACAGCTCTTTTCAATTGCTCCAATAAATTTCCCTTTCGTGCTTTCTCTTGACTCTTTTTGTTTTTGTTTTCTTTTGGTTAGAAATGCTTGAAAGTCCTCTATTCCATCAAAAAAATTTTTTTCTCTATAGGATGATACTCCACTTTTGGGGGTCAATTATTCTTGGTCATTAAGTCTATCTCTTTTGCCTCTGGGAATACTGTTTTTCAATATCTCCTCTTACTTTAGACTAGCTTCCAAGTCTTATGTGATCTTGACCATGGTTCCTTGGTACTTGAACTACTTCTTTCTGGATTCTTGCAGTATTTTTTCTCCCCTCTGGTATGGGAGCTCTGGATTTGGACTATGAAACTCCTGGAACCTTTCCTTTTAAGGATCCCTTCAGGAGGCAATGAATGAATTTTTTCTATCTTTATCCTCTGGTTCTAATAGATCAGGTCAATTTTCATTTGTGATTCCTTGAAATATAGTGTCTAGGATTTTTGTGGTGGTTTTATGAAAGACCAGTGGTTCTTAAATTTTATCTCTTTGAGCTGTTTTCTAGATCAGATTTTTTGGTATCATAATTTTCTTCTATTTATAAAAATGTTATAATATTTTTGTAATCTCATGAAGTTATTGATTTCTTTATAGTCTATTCCAGTTTTCATAGAGTCTACTTCATGGCTAAGGTTTCCTCTTCTTAGCTACTTATTTTTCCTTTCAATTCTTTCTTTAAAGACTTTCATTTCATTTTTAAAAAATCTTTTACTTAATTTCTGGTAGGTATTCATGCAGATCCTATGAAAAAATCCATTTTTTCCCTTTGAGTTATTTCTTATAGTTGTTATAGAGGTACTTTGTCCTTTTTGGGGATCTTGGATTCTTGGTGATTATTTTAAACTTGGCCAGCTTTCCAACTTTAGTTCTTGAACTGGGGTTTTGTGTCAGAAGAAGAATCTACCTCCTTGCTGGGCTTTTGGCTGAAGTGGTTTGGTACCTGTTTGGTGTTCTGGGTATCTGTCTTGACTTTTGCCTAACAGGGTTAGGACCTAGATCTTTGAGATTTAAAACACTGGTGTCTCAGGGCAGAGTATTAGGGAACTTGAATCCCCTGAGTGCCTTACTGCTCTATCCTGATCTGAGCTGTCCAGCTCTTTGCAGGTCTCCTCCCTGGAACTTTCTCAGAAGGGGTCCTCTATTCCTGCTTTTTCAGAACATAATGTCTTTCAGGCTACATGTGTCTGTGGCCATCTTTGTTTATCTTAGGAGGCTATACTTGGTTGATATTACCTTTCCTAAAGGAGGCTCACTTGAACAGCTCTAGGGTGGAAAAAATAATTTACTCTGGATTATCATTGTTTTTTTAATCATTATTTGTGGAGGTGTCTGATGGTAGGTATGTGGCAGCAAGGCAGTTTTGCCTCCAGTTCAGGCAGTCATCTTTGGAGAAAGGTTAACAACGAAATTTTAAGGAGGTCCAGTGATGTTCTAGGGCTCAAAACAATTAGCACAATAGCTTCTGTGAACAGGAGAATTTGGAGAATCCTGTTATTGATAAAGAAGGCCATGAGAAAAATAGAATTTATTGAGTATAAGAAATATGTTTAAGTGAACAGATCAACATGTCAATAATAGCCAGTTGTTCATATAATGCACACACTACTAACCTTCCTTTGAAAATTGGCTGTATCTGTGATAGTACTAAAGTACTAGATATAATAAACAATTTCCATATTGTGACTTCCTGCTTATTGTTTAAACAGCCTTGCCAGTTTCAGAGACTCAGAAATGCCGGTACTGTAGTCAGTGAGATCTTTTTATTGAACCTCAACAAATATCATTGAATTTTATCAAAGTATTGTTTTTGCTCTTTATTTCTCTTTGCTAGCCTTGTATTTGTTAGGCAATACTCAACATCCCAGCTCTTTAACTTACTACCTATGTGATCTTGGACCAGCCATTTAACGTCTTTCAATTTCTCTTGATCTCAGTTTTCTCCAATGTAAAATGAGGGCGAAAATAGATGTTTCCTTTCATCTCTGGATCTATGATCCTGTGAACATGGAAGATGAACTTCCTAGATTCTAAGTTGATAAACTGAGGAATTTAATTTTACATAATTCTGCTTCTGCTTTTGTACTTCTTAAGGTTCTGCTTGTATCACCTACATTTTTTAAAAATCCAGTTTCCTTTTTCTTCTCTCTTAAAAAAATAAATAACCTAGTTATACCAGAATGAATGCAGAATTTTATTCTTCATTGTCTCTTCATATTTCCAATGATTGCCTTCGGATTGTGTAACTAGAGTCTTTGACTCCTCCAGTACATAAAAGAAAGCATTTCATCAATACTGACTGAAACTAAAATGTTTCATAAACAGGACATACAATGACTTGACTTCTGATAAATAATTTATTTCCACAAGTTATTGATGCTCTCATAAGTCACGAATGGCAGAGGGAAATGAAGCCATAAGTGAGTTATGAATGCTCATCATTAACTTGTAAAAAATATGCATCCAGAGCTCCTCTGATATATATATCATCTAATGTGTAAACTCAGGAGTCAAAACGGCCCTCAGGTGCACCCAGAAAACCCATGATGACTTCAAAGGGCAAAAACCATACATCCCAAACCAAAATCAACATTGTATTTTATTTCAATCTGACAAAGCTTACTATTTCTAAGATATTATTTATCTATGTTGTATAATTTTACATGTTCCCTTCATTTCTCCTGCTTAGAGACAAAATATTAACTCGTTTTCAGTCTTCTTTGGAGTTTCTCCACTTTTAAGGTCTTCATCAATTCTAAATTAGAACTGTATTTAACATCTTATTTTATCTATCTTACTGCTTTTTATTATACTACACTAAAAACTTGCACTCTAAAAAAATATGCAACTTCCTTACCTCCCCACACCCAAAAGAAAAACTTTCTACTGTTTTATTCAAGTATAGTGTTTAATTCATATAATATGCACCCATCAGTTTCACAAAAGATCTCCAATCTAAGTTAGTGGGATTCATCTGACAATATGACTTTATGTGATAAATACATTCACTAATTGCAAAGAAAGAAAAAAATCCCTAAGCAAAAGATTCAACTGCTGTGCTTAATTGTTCACCACTGCACTATTCATTACTGAAAAGCTTGGATGCTGGCCATATTCAGTTTCATGTCCATTTGAAGCCACCAGGTTACTTTGCAATGTCATACAGGCTTGAATTTTTTCAAGTGATTTGAAGAAAAAAAGAGAATTCCACTCTGATCCTCTATATGAACCAGACTTTTATCTATATCAGAAGTCCTTGAAAATTAAGGTCAGAAAAGTGAACATCAGACAAAAAAATTTAATTGAACACATTTTTGGTTGTTGATGATAATGTTGCTGCTATTTCATAGAATACTTTCCTCCCCTTTATTGCATAAGGACATTATTGCTTTCTCAATACTCTTTCCTCCAGCTATATTGTTTTAGAATGAAAGGAGAGAACACCATACCTGAGGAGTTGCAGGGGAAATCCCATTCCTCTTAAAAATGCCCTGCCATGAGGTTGAGCAACAGAATAATTGGATTCTGTATTACCTAACCAAATATACACATGCATACATTCATACATATATGTGTATATATGTAGATAGATAGATAGATGGGCAGATAGATGTTTATTTTCTGAAACACCAGAGTAAGCAAGGTCTTTCCCCTTCAGTTGACTTGTCTGTAAAATAGGTGTCCTTAGTGTAGCTCACAAATGGAAGATGTCCTTTGCCACACCTTTTCTGGACTATAGCCAGACGAATCACATCCCAGTATGGAGTAGGGAGATTTGGCAGCGATCTTATTTATGGTTAACATAAGGTAGCCAGTTTAGGTCATTCAGGCTCCAAAGTAGATTTTTCCTTTTTACTCTGAGTAACATGATGGTTGTGCAAAGAAGGCCTTTAGAATCTTGGGTGGATTACCTGTTGCAAACTTTTGGGAGCACATAGACAGTATGGGCAGGCATGTATGGGTTGTAGCCTGCTTAATTTATGAGATCATAGATCTACTTGAGTAATGAGAGATTTAAGGGGAAACATGAACATAGTGAGTAGAGACCTGATTCCTGGGTCAGGATGTTCTAGGGTCAAGTTCTGCTTCAGGAGCCATATCTAACAAGTTATGTAATCTTTCACTGTACTGGCAACTGGGTAAATGGTTTTTTTTTTCAATGAATGCATATCTATATGCATATATTTACCTTGTTCTCTCTCTCTCTCTCTCTCTCTCTCTCTATATATATATATATATATATATATATATATACATACATATACATGTACTTTGTACATAGTAGGTACTTCATAAATGTTTTAAATGAATGTGTATCTATATACATATATGTATATACCATGTTTTCTCTTTATATATGTGTGTTTATGTGTGTATATGTGTGTATATATATCCATATATGCCTTGTACATAGTAGACATAGTAAATGATTCCACAATATTAGATATAAAATGCACATTGCGTCTTTATTCTTTCTACTTCATGGGACCATTATGACCATTATGCAAATTAATACCATGAACCAAAGCTTGCTCCATTAATTTAAAAAAACATTTACTATGTCCACTATGTACTATGTCTACTATATACTATGTATATCTATATATCTATATTTCTATCTATCTACCCGAATTGGGGCTTGGATACTTTGCTACTTGTGTAGCAAAGGGGTATATGATGGGTTCAGGAGGACTAGCACCTCTAGTGTAAGGGCTTGCCAAGTCTTTTTCAGGGCTGCTCATCCATCTTTGGTGTTCACTGTCATCTGTGTCTCTAAGAATCTATAGCACATACAATAGTCACATATTGGTGAACTTTATTGGCAGACAGACTAACCCATGTTGAGGACAGACTCCAAACCTGTTGGTGAGTTAGGGGGATGTCTACCCTAAGCATACAAAGACTTTCCCTGGTGCAACAGGCAGATGAGAACAATTTTTTTCCCAATGGCCATGAAGGTGGATGAATTAGCAGGCTCTGTGGAGCACTTAGAGCTTGGTCAAGTAATAAAGATGCCAAGGTCCTCTACTGAATACTGAGCCCTTGATGATTATCTTGACTTTTGCCCTGCCACTGGATTTTAATGACTCAGAAAGAGAGAGTGAAGTTGATGATTTTGCATAACTTTGATGTACTTAAATCCAATTCATGTGCAAAATCGAAACATCACCCTTTGCTGCCATTGGTTCTTTTTGAAAATAAAGGATAGATTTGTAGAGGTAGACTTGACTTGGAGTCAAGATATCAGAGTTAAGGAAGGAACTAACCTGAGTTTTCCCCCAAACTCCTATAACTATCTTTAACAAAGATTGACTCTAAACAAATTCTAGAGCAGCATAAACCACAAAAAGATGGAGTGAAACAAATTTCTAGCTCAAGACAACTTGGAAGGTGATCAGGAAAGGTCTGTTGTACCAGAGAGAGAGAGGTATGCAGTACTTCACAGGCCACCCCAGCACAGACTGGGCCCCAGCAAAGCCAGAGCAGCCCTC
Source organism: Bettongia penicillata ogilbyi (assembly GCA_023548195.1). Taxonomy (NCBI): domain Eukaryota; kingdom Metazoa; phylum Chordata; class Mammalia; order Diprotodontia; family Potoroidae; genus Bettongia; species Bettongia penicillata. Next base: position 752,145 of record JAJHZJ010000535.1, read on the forward strand.
AAGGCATCTGAATCAGTGGCAGCAGTGGCAGTTTCCAGATTCCTCAGCCCACAGATGCCAAAGATAACTTAGAAGGCCAGCAGGAAAGGTCTGTTGCAGCTGAGTGACAGTGGAGCACAGTCCAGCACAGGCCATGCCAGCACAGCCCAGACCCTAGCAAACCAGGAACAGGCCTTGGGAGTGATTGAATTAGCAGCTGCAGGGCAGCAATAGAAGCTACTTCCAGTGTTCTCAGCCCACAGACAGTAAGGGGGTTGAACAGAGTTTTTGCTTTTTGCTAGCACTGAAGCAGAACTCTGTTGCTTTGTTCGGACTTGGATCTGGGTCACAATGAGGGTGGCAGTCCCAGGGCAACAAGGAGCACTAGCATAGCAGAGTTTGGGGCTACAGTGAAGGAGAGACCCTTCTCACAGTTCCAGGACAGAAAAGAGTGTTTGTGGTTACTCACAGACAAGAGCACAGGCCAGGAGAAGAGTAAATACCTCTCCCTGGAACATATCACTTTGGATGAACTGAAAACTTACATCTCCCTAGAAGTAAAATAGCTTCACAAAACCCCCAAAGCATGGGACAGAGTGCCCTCCACCCTGGAAGCAGAGCCCTACTTTAGCAAAGCGTTAGAAGTCAACTAATAGGTTGGGGAAAAGAACAAGCAATGGACCAAAAAAACCTCTGACTATTGAAAGTTACTATGGTGATAAGGAAGATCGTAACACAGACTCAGAGGAAGAGAACAAAGTCAAAGCTTCCAAGAAAAATATGAATTGGTCTCAGGCCATGGAAGAGCTCAAAAAAGATTTTGAAAATTCAATAAGAGAGGTAGAGGAAAAATTTCAAAGAGAAATGAGAATGATATAAGGAAATCATGAAAGAAATGAGTCAACAGCTTGCTAAAAGAGACACAAAAATACTGAAGAAAGTAACACTTTAAAAGATAGACTAGACCAAATGGTAAAAAGAGGTCCAAAAAGCCAATGCGGAAAAGAATGCCTTAAACATCAAAATTAATGGAAAAGGAGGTCCAAAAGCTCACTGAAAAAAATAATTCCTTAAAAATTAGAATGGAGCAAATGGAAACTAATGATTTTATGAGAAATCAAGAAACAATAAAACAAAACCAAATGAATGAAAAAATAGAAGAAATAATCACTGGGGAGAAAACAACTGACTTGGAAAATAGATTCAGGAGAGATAATTTAGAAATTATTAGACTACCTGAAAGCCATGATCAAAAAAAGATCCTAGACATCATCTTTCAAATTATCAAGGAAAATTGCCCTGATATTCTAGAACCAGAGGGTAAAATGGAAATTGAATAAATCCACTGATCACTTCCTGAAAGAAATTCCAAATGGAAACTGCTAGGAATATTAGAGCCAAATTCCAGAGTTCACAGGTCGAGAAGGAAATTATACAAGTAGCCAGAAAGAAACAATTCAAGTATTGTGGAGTCACAGATTTAGCAGGTTCTGTATTAAAATATTAGAGGGCTTGGAATATGAGATTCTGGAGAGCAAAGGAGCTAGAATTAGAACCAAGAATCACTTACAAAGCAAAAGTGAGTATATAATCCTTCAGGGGGAAAATGGAAATTCAATAAGATAGAGAACTTTCAAGCATACTTGATAAAAAGACCAGAGCTGAATAGAAAATTTGACTTTCAAATCAAGACTCAAGGGAAGCATAAAAAGGAAAACATAAAAACATAAAGGGAAATAAAAAGGGACTTAATAAGTTTAAATTATTTGCATTTCTACATGGGAAGATGATATATGTAACCCATAAGACCTTTCTCATTATTAGAGTAGTTAGAGGGTATATATATATATATATATATATATATATATATATATATATATATATATATATATATATATATATAGACAGAGGGTCCAGGTGTGAGTTGAATATGAAGGGATGATATCTAAAAAATAAAATTAAGGGGTGGGAGAGAGGAAAGTACTGGGAGAAAGAGAAAGGAGTAAATTATCTCATATAAAAGAGGCGAGAAAAAAAAGATTCTATAGTGGAGAGGAAGAGGGATGAGGTGAGGGGGAGTGAGTAAACCTTAGTCTCATCAGAATTGGTTCAAAGAGGGAGTAACATACACATTCAATTGAGTATGGAAATCTATCTTACCCTATAGAAAAGCAGAAGGAGAAGGTGATAAGAGAAGGAGAGTAATAGAAGGGAGGGAAGATTAGGGGAGAGAGTAGTTAGAAGTCAAACACTTTTGAGGAGGGACAGGGTGAAAGGAGATAGAGAATAGAGTAAATGTGAGTTGGGAAGAGGATGGAGGGAAATACAGTTAGCAAGAGTAACTGTGAAAAAAAATTTGAAGCAAGTTTGTCTGATAAAGCCCTCATTTTTCAAACAAACATTTCTCAAACAACAGAACTGAGTCAAATTTATGAACAATAAGAGCCATTCCCCAATTGAGAAATGATCAAAAGATATGCTCAGTTTTCAGATGAAGTAATCAAAGCCATCTATAGCCATTTGAAAAAATGCTCTAACTCACTATTGGTTGAAGAAATGCAAATTAAAACAACTCTGAGGTACAACCTTGATTATTGATTAATTAATACAACTTATTAAATTGACTAAAGGGACAGAAAAGGCAAATGATGAATGTTGGAGGGGAGGTGGGAAAAATGATACTTTAATGCACTGTTGGTAAGTTCTGAACAGATTCAACCATTTTGTAGAGCATTATGGAACTATGCCCAAAGGGCTATAAAACCATGCGTACCCTTTGACCTAGCAATTTCTATGATTGGTTATTTGACCCACTCATTCTTTAGGATGGAGCATCTGGTTTCCAATTAAATTTTGTTTTGTCTTTCCATGGCCTGTTATTACATGTAATTTTTATTGCATCATGTTCTGAAAAAGGATACATTTAATATTTCTGCCTTACTGCATTGGATTCTGGGGTTTTTATACCCCAGTACATGGTTAGTTTTTTGCATAGTGCCATATACCCCTGAGAAAAAAGTTTATTCCTTTCTACCCCCATTCAATTTTCTATAGAGGTCTATTATATCTAACTTTTCTAAGGTTCAATTCATCTCCTTAACTTCTTTCCTATTTATTTTGTGGCTAGATTTATCCAGTTCTGAGAGGGGGTGGTTGAGGTTTCCCACTAGTACAGTTTTGCTTTCTATTTCTTCCAGCAACTCCCCTAACTTCTTCTCTGAGAATCTGGATGCTATCCCACTTGGTCCTGCCCCTCCCAGTGTGTTTTGTCCATTTTTTTTCTTTTCTATTAAAGGGATCATCCCCATGACTGCTTTTAAAGAGGCCTATTCACTGAATGGGCATTACCTCACTTTAAGTGAGTACCTGAAAAGGCCTTATCCTAAAGGGCCAAGGTCTCCCATTGCATCCTGGGCCATCTCCAGCCATCCTGATAAATATCTGGTCACTGGATCCAGATGGCTCAGGAGGAGAAAGTGAGGCTGGTGACTTTGTATAGCCTTTTCTCTCTCAAAACAAAATCCAGTGCAAGTCATGTCATCATTTCTCTGAAGTCATGGTCCTCTTTGAAAAACGAAGAACAAACACAACAACACAACCACTACTAGGTCTATATCTCAAAAGAGATAGAAAACAAAAAAGAAAAGAACATATATGTACAAAAATATTTAAACAGCTCTTTTCTGGGGGTAAAGAATTAGAAGTTGAGGGGATGCCCACCAACTGGAATGACTGAACAATCTGTGGTTTGTGATTATGATGGAATGTTATTGTACTATAATGAAATAATGAGCAGCATGCTCTCAGAAAAGCCTGAAAAGACTTGCATGGACTGATGCAAAGTGAAATGTACCATGTACAAAGTAACAGCAATATTGTAAGGTGATCAGCTGTGTATGACTTAGCTATTCTCAGCAATATAATGATCCAAGACAAATCTGAAGGACTTAGGATGAAAAATTATACCCATCCCCAGAGAAAGAACTGATGGTGTCCGAATACAGATTGAAGCATATTTTTGTTTTAAAACTTTATTTTTCTTGTCTAAGTTTTCTTTTTACAGTATGACTATTATTGGTATATTTTACATGACTACACAGGTATGACCTATATTGAATTGCTTGCCTTCTCTATAAGGGGTGTTGGGGAGGGATGGAGGGAGACATTTTGGAACTCAAAAGTTTTAAAAAGGAATGTTAAAAATTGGTTTTTACATGTAACTAGGGAAAAATAAAATACTAAATAAAAAATTTTTTAAAAGCAAAATAAAGGATAAACTGCTACAACAACTGGTTCTATACTCTGGCATGTGATTTGAACTGGGTACAGTTCAGAAGAACTGGTCTCCAAGCAGTTAATCAACACTCATTTATTAGGTTCTTACTATGCCAAGTACTATGTTAAATACAAGACTACAGAGATCAATATGAAACAGTACCTGCCCTCAAAGTACATTTATTCTTTTGGGAGTGACGGCATCTACAAGGATAAGTGTAGTACCTTCTCTGGGAATACTTTTCACCAACTCACACTCATAATGGCTGGTTGGGCATCTAGAGGACACATGACTATTTCTCTTCAGAGTACTAAGGATAATACTGTTGCTGGGATTTCTAGTAACATCTGGTAGTAGATAAGTCCCCATCTGGTATGATCTTCATTATCAATCAACCTGTAGAACTGTATTAGCTTTTGGAAAACAGATTTACTGAGAAAGTATAACGTGAACAATAATTACAAAAACATTTACACAACCTAGGGATGCACTCTCCACTGATAAAAATAAAGTATCTGGGGAGAGTGGAGTGCAGGCTTTTTTCTGTTATCAGCCATTATAGCTCCAATAGCTTCTGCTAGAGATTTTAACTGTTGGCAAGACCTCTCCTGGTTCTTTTGGATCTCTCAGTTGTTTGGGGACTCTTCCATTAGAATTCTCATTAGTTATTAGATCAGGAAAGAAAAACCTTTTTTTTAAAAGCCCAGAAGTAACATTCATTTACAGATATATGATAACCAAATAGGAAATAGGAAACTGCCCTATTTCAAACTTGGAAGCGTGCCGTGATATTGTCCCTAATGCACAGTAGGTAAAGACATGAATTGATTGATGCATTCTGGAAAGCAGTTTGAAACTATGCCTCAAAAGTCTTTGGACATAACAATACTACGTAGATATAGCAATACTACTACTATGTCTATACCTCCAAAAAGTTCAAAGAAAAAAAAAGTGGTTCTCTATATACAAAACTATTGCGTAACTCTTTTTTTTAGTGCCAAGGCACCAAAAATTAAGACATGTCCATTAATTGGCAACGCATGAACAAATTATGATATACGAAAATAATGGAATATCCTTGCATCATAAGAAATCACAAAAGATTTGACCCAGCAATACCACTTTCAGGTCTGTATTCCAAAGAGATTACAAAAATGGGAAAAGGATCCACATGTACAAAATATTTATAGTAACTCTTTTTGTGGTGACCAAGAACTGGAAATCAAGGGGATGTCCATCAATTTAGGAATGGCTGAACAAGTTGCAGTATATGAATGTAATGGAATACTATTGTGCTATAAGAAATGATGAACAGGCAGACCAGAAAAACATGGAAAGATTTATATGAAGTGATACCGAGGGAAGTGAGCAGAGTCAAGAGAACATTACACACAGTAACAGCCACAGTGTGTGAGGACTGTTTTTGATAGACTTAGCCCTTCACAGCAATGCAAGGACCTAAAACATTTCCAAAGGAGTCATGATGCAAAATACCACTCACATCCAGAGAAAGAACTATGGAATTGGAATGCAGAATGAAACAGACTAATTTCTCCTTTGTTGTTTGGATTTTCTCATAGTTTCTTCCATTCATTTTAATTCTTCTATGCGAAATGACTCTGTGAAAGTGTGTTTAACAGGAATGTATGTGTAGAACCCATATGCATGCCATCTTGGGAAGGTAGGGGGAGAAAATTTGGAATTTATGGAAGTGATTGTTGAAAACTGAAAGCAAATAAATTAATAAATTTGGGAAAGAAAAGAAATCACAAAAGGGATAGCCGCAGAGAATCTTGGGAACTTGAATGAACTGATGCAGAGTGGAGAAAACAGAACCAGGAAAACAATTTCTTTTTGAAAAAAAATTATTTTATTTTTTACCTTATTACTATTATTTTTATGATTTCTATAATTACAACACATATTAATGACAAGCAACTTTAAGGACTTGAGAATTCTGACCAGCATAATAATCAACCACAATTAGTGAGAATAGATGATGTAACATGCTACCAACTTCATGATAGAGAAATGATGGATTTAAGGTGCAGAATGAGCCATAGTTTTAGACATGCCTATTGTGATAATTTGTCTGTCTTCACTATACATATTTGTAGCAAATTTTTGCTAATGGAAGAAGAGGTGAGTTGAGCAAAATACATTTTTGTTAACTAAAAAAAATTGAATTTAAAAGGGGGAAAACTTAACAGTATTTCCTTACTCATCACCAGAAAGGAAAAGAGACAGAGAGATTAGTCCCTTTTGTATGTGAACTCAGTTCTAGTTCAACAATTCCTGGATAATCACTTCTCCCTGCTCCTAAGCCAATTAGAAGGCTTTTCATTGTTTTACAATACTGGCCCTTCAGTTACCCATGGCTGGAAACATGTTCCCCAAAGTGCCACATGTTGGATTGGAGTCAAATAGGCAACATCCACACAGGCTTTGTATAACCCACCAGGGAGGGCAAATCTGAATGTGTTTAAGGACTTTCCCTCATTGGTCAGTCCTTCATTAAAGTAGCATATATAAAATATATCCAAAATAAAAGGTCAGTTTATGCGGGGAGAGGAGAGGGTCCCTTTTCTTGGTTACATAGGATCAATAAAACCTATACTCTGGCTTCCCAGGGTCAATTTTTCTAATAGTTTAATTATGACTCATTAAAAGGTTTCTTTCCCAAAAAAATGAAGTAAAAAGAAACTAAGGGTACAATATGAGTCAGGTATGGGATGGGTAATTTATTATTTCACATAAATAATATTAATAAAAAACACAGAATAACTTAAGATTAAGTAACAACTTATAACTACTGATACTTAAACTTCATCAGAACAAGGGCAGGACTGTGAATTAGACAATTTTCATTTCACTCAGAGTGGCATTGTGCAAACAGTTCACAGTATGTATCTTCTGATAAAAGCTGGCTTGGGTAAGTCCTCTCGTCTTTGCCAGAAGCACTATGGGACTTCCTTTCCTACTGCCATTTAGTTCTCAACCCTAGAGTTTCTTCTAATCCTGAATATTTCCATCTCAGGATGGGTATTCATTTACCTACAATTAGGAAAAAAACCAAGAGGCAGCCCAAACCCAGGCTCAATAGCATAAGCTCACAACCACATGGAAGCTTAGGGTGGGAGTAGGAACAGGGCAAGTCACGTTTCTCCCACCCCACCTCCTTCTTGATAGGTAGCTTGATACAGTCCTTATATGATTCACATCCAGAAAGGATAAGAGAGACTGATGGAGCAAGTCTTCCCCTTTTGTACATTAACTGAGTATGCTCTTCTGGCTTCTTAGCTGATAAGGGTCACTTTGTTAACTCAACCTGCAAGCTATCTAGTACTGAATAACACATGATAGAAAGTAAGTCCCAAAGCTACTATAGTACACTAGAACTAGAATTGGCAATCTTGAACATATTCCATGGAATGGTTCCTGTAATTCATTTCAGATTCTGTTACATAGAGGTATAGAAATTGATGCTCAGAAAAGTGAAATTATTTATCCCTGATTGCATAGTTAGAAAAAGACAGATTGTAAAACCTAAGAAGCTGAACTCTGACCCAAATCTTTCCCTTGCATCATACCAATTTAGTTGCGATGACCGCATAAATTAACTTATTCTAGATAATTTCCAACTTCACTCTGACTCATAGTTAAAAAAATATCAAAATATTTCCTCTTATAAGTGATATTGAGCTCTTCTTTCGAATTACATCCAATAAACGAGAAATACTTTCAGGTGGAACTTCTTTTAGTAAGCTATACAATTAAATGTTTATAATGGTCTATAAAACATATCTATAATTGGCATGTGATAAAACAAAGCCAATATCAAAACTGTCTTTTTATCACTCAGTGTGATCAGATATTGGTCTGTCAGATTTTTGTTTTAAATGATGAAACTAGGTAGATAACTGTGCTGCATAGCGGTGATACCACTGAATCAGAAGTTAGAAGACCTAGGTTCTGATCCCAGCTCCACCACAAAATGTGTGACATTGGTTAAGTCACCTTATCTCTTTTTGCTCATTTCCTAATTTGCAAAACGAGTTTTATGACAGACAAAGGATATGAAGTTTTCAAAAGAAAATTGCAAATTGTGCGCAACCACATAAAAATATTCTTCAGATCACTAAGGTAAATTATAATTTTCATTATTTAAAACCCTCTAAGTTTTCCCTTCATACCTCACAAATTGGTAAATATGACAAAAAAAAAAAGTATTAGAAAGGCTGTGGAAAGACAAGCACATTCCTGCCCTGTTGGCAAAGCTGCAAACTGGTTCAATCACTTTAATTATCAGTTTGGAATTACGCAAAATAAGTGACTAAAGTGTACCAATACTCTTCAACCAAGAGATCCCACTACTGGGTACATACCTCACAGAGATCAAATCAGAAATCAAGGTTACGTTCTCAGAAGTACTTAGATCAGCATTTGTGCTCACAAAGTGCTAGAGATAAAGTGGGTGTACACTGGGGAATCACTGTTTGGATGTGAATATAATAATTATTGTTCAGCAAGAAATAACAAATGTAAAGAATTCAGAGAAACATGAGAAAATTTGTATGACATAGAGTGAAATAAATAGAAATTGAAAAACAATATATGTAAATAACAGCAAAAATGTAAATGAAAAGATCACTAAAAGAAAATTAGATTAAGTAATTAAAAAACCAATCATTGTCCTGGAGAGCAGATAATGAAACCTACCCCTCTTCTCTCAGCAGAGAGGTAAAGGCAATGAAGACTGAAAGTTGAATACATTGGAAGAGGTAGTCACTGTGTAGATTGTTTCATAGTTAACTGTTTTGTTTTGTTACAAGAGGGGGTCAGTTCCTCTGTTAAGAATTAAATTAATAGCCAGAAAAATCTGTAATGTAAAAACAAAAGACATCAGCTAAACTTTTTTTAAAGGAGTGATTAAAACTAAAAGATCTTTTCCTTGTACTTTCTAAAAAAAGGATTAGATGTGAAAACCTGTTCTATTCCCTCTAAATTTCAGAATATCTAGTACTATCTTATAATTATGAAAGATTTATTGTGATTTTACTCCATTTATAGTAGAATTTTAATTAATCCTATATATTTCCCCTCCTGCCAAGGCAAGACCCCTGAAACTTCATATTTTCAGGGGGATTTCCTCAAATGGTATATAATAAGCACTCACTTCCAGATATGTCTAACATTTCCTTTATGCTGCATTTTTAATGGTGAAAAGGCTTCAGGAGAGAGAAAAAAATAGAACGTGAATAATGATTCCTTCCTTTCAGAAATATTCAATCACTCATTCATGTTCTTTTATTTTTTCATGAAGTGTTTCAGGATTAACTCTTTACTTTGTACTTTCTCTTTTTATAATATTTTCCCATTTTAATTTCTTTAGTGGAAAAAATATGTGGTGTCCATCTAGAAAATTACTTTTCCTAGGATAACACAGATAATAATACAAGGTGTCCCAAAGTCTTAGTGTGGTTTTAAGTTTTAATAGCTATTAAGTACTTCCACCAAGGGTTTAAGCTTCAACAAAGCTTTAATAGCTTAAAACAGCAATAAGACTTTTGGAATGCCTTGTATGTCAAGATTAATTGTGTTTAACTTTCAGAAACTTTATGGTATAGTAGAAGTGCGAAGGGGGTCAGGGCGCTGTAGTTCCTTCACAGTTCTGTCACTAATTAGCTGTGTGACCTAGAACTAGTCGTTTATTGTCTGAACCTTGGTTTCTGTTTCAGTAAAAAGAGGGGCATGGGTCACTGCTCTTTCCTATTTCTACTCCATGTTTCAGTAAGGATTTTGTTGTCATTTGCAAAAATAAGTATTCTGTGGATCAACTTAATTTTGGAGGTTTATCTGATTTATCAGTTGGTGAAAGTAAAATAAATAACGTTAGAAATTCTGACTTCTTTTTACCAAATCTGTTTCTTATGAAAAATCACCCCTTGAATAAGCTGTTCCCAGTTATTTCTCATGTAATAACTTTAAATCATGCTTTGTGCTTGTCCGTAGCATTACTCAGTGCCATATGAAGCGCTGCACTCCTTGAAAGGAAATATTCATTTAGCAAGTGCAACATTTGGATGAAGTCTTGATGAGCCAAGACTAAATTTAATGATATCTCCATAAATCACCAAAATGGGCAGTGATTTTAGGGAACTCTGTTAACTCATCCTCTAAATTTATTGATCCTATCTGGAAATAATTAGTACCTTAGGAACTACAGAACTTTGGAGCTCAAAGCTTTAGACATCACAGAATCCAATTTGTTAAAAACAAAACAAAACAAAACAAAAAAAACAGATGAAATAACTGAGTACCAGACAGATGAAGTGATTTGCCTAAGTTGTGAAGTTGGCATGGACTGTGTATGCTTACACATGATTTCACTTGAAAGATGTGGAGAGTTGATTAGGGGGAAAACACTATTTGCAACAAGTTTCCTCTGTCTTAGAGGCTATTTTAAGATCAGTCTCTGTGGAAACCCAAACAGAGGCAAAGAACTGAATCTGATCTCCAGGATCAGGCTGCAGTCCTACATAGGCTTTTTACTAGCATCCTGATTGGCACAGCTGTTGAATTACTTTTAAAAAATGGATTAAATTGCATATAGGTAATAAGACTTCCCCCCCTCTTACTAACCAATGCATTATCCCCCAAACAAAAGTTATGAGATGAATTTAGCTTAATATTCCCTTTCTTTCCCTTTCTAGATATATATCTCCTAAAGAGGAAGGCATCTAACATTGGCAAAAGATTCAATTAAATAGCAGATGCAAAGTGGAAAGAGTAAATGTAAAAAAAAATTCCCAATTATCCTGCAACTACATACCTGAGGTCACCTTAATGACCAATGGGTCAGAGTCTATCTGTAGATTCTATTTCTATTTCAGCTGGAAACAGGTCAAAGGTAAACGCAGACATGCATTTACTGTGCAGAAACTGGTAACCACAGTATTACTCAGTGGGTCAACAAACAATTATTAAGCACCTCCCTATGTGTCAACCACCTTACTAAGCACTGTTGGATGGCTATCCTCTAAAATAGAATCATTCTCTTCAGACAGTTTAAAGCTGTGAACCTCTTCTGTGTTGATTTCATACCACAGAATCCTATAGCATTGCATAAGTGTTCAGAAGTAATTGTATTAACTAATTATATCTCACTGCCATTATTAGTGACTTTACCATAAAACCCTTAGATACCCCTCACAGAAACTTAGAACAGTATCTCAAAACAGTTATAACCTCATAGAAAATGCCCTTTTTGTATCAAACCCTATAGAGTTATACAAAGAAAAAGTGTTACTTGAATGTGTCCCATCAGTTTTTTGAAGATAAAGAGGGCATCAGTGTTCACTTGATGTAGTTTTAAAAAAAATAGTTGTATTTAACAATCTCCTTTAATCTGAGTTTGATTAACTAGCTGCTCTCCCTACTCTTAGCTGTTTTTCAAAAACATATAATTCAAAGTGTGTACAAGGTTTCAAGCTTCAGAGTCTCCGGTGACATATATGAGAATGCATTCTATAGCTAAAGGGAAGAATTCATTAATAACACTTAAGACCGCACCAGAAACTACCAAAAATAGTCAAAAATTCAAATGAATATTTATATGGCAGATTACATAATAACTGAAAGTGTATCTATATGTATTTCTATTCTTTATCTATCCATCTACATATCTATTTAGCTTTTTTGGTGGTTGTTGTTAACAAACATGATTTCATCGGTATAAGGAGTTCCTCAGAAGGAACTTCCTCCAGTGCAAAGTAATACCTTCTGTATTGTGTTTGGACTTTTGCTTAGGGCACAGAGAGGTTAAGTGACTCTCCGAGTCAGACAGTACATATCAGAAGTAGGACTTGAAACTGGGTTTTCCTGATTGCGAGATCAGTTGTATATCCATTCTGCCAGGTGCCTGTTTACAGAGCCATTGTGCTGACCTCTTTGTTGTATGCCTGTGAAACATGGACAGTCTACCAGTGCCATGCCAGGAAACGAAATTGCTTCCATTTGAACTGTCTTAGGAAGATTCTGAAGATCACATGATAGGATAAGATACCAGACCCTGAGATCCTTGCTCAGACTAAACTGCCAAGCATTCTAACTATGCTTCAGAGAGCGCAACTCTGATGGGCTGGTCACGTTGTTTGAATTCAAAATGTAGGATTGCTAAAAAGGTTATTTTTTGGAGAGCTTGCATGAGGCAGGCAATCACGTAGTGGTTAAAAGGAGAGATACAAGGACACTCTCAAGATCTCTCTCGAGAACTCTGGATTTGATTGTGCAACATGGGAGGCACTGGCACAGGACTGCTCAGCATGACGTGCCCACATCAGAAAAGGTGCTATGCTCTATGAGCAAAGAAGAATTGAAATAGCACAAAGGAAACATAGGATGCACAAATTTGAAATAGATATCCCAAATGTTCACACGGATTGTCTGTGTCCAATCTGTGTTAGAGCATTCCAAGCTCACGTTGGTCTGATCAATCACAGTTGTACACATTGAAACTTCACTTTATCATGGTGATGCCATTTTGGTCCTCTTTGAAAAGAAGGACAACAGCCAACCATGTCTTCCATTTAGATCGTCTACATACTGGGCAAGTTATGGTCTTCCTATAGTATAGAACATATATACTTGAGCAGTATATTCACCAATTTGTTGGTAAATGTCTAGCAACAAACTCTTAAAAAATGTGTACATTATTAACATTTTATCCATCACTTTCTCGAGTTTAAACACTCAACAAAACAATAAATCAGGCCCTGATTTGAAGTTTATTCCCATGTCTGAGGTGTATATACTTATATTACAAATTCAATGATTGGATCACATATTATGATTCAAACTGACTGCAACATACCTCTAATACCTGAGCAAAAGAAATTATTATTACTTTGTGACTCTGTAGGAGTTGCGATCCTAAATATATGTTTTCATGATCTAAGATATTGACTGTCAAGTAAAAAAGGAAAAGTTCTAAATTTGAGTTCCTCTTTGAGAATTAAAGAGACCAGCATTTATAATGAAAAATGAAACAAAACAATTCTAGTAGCTTAAACTGCTCATTTCATAGCAGAAACATTATTATAGTGGGGGCAAATAATAGTTTTCCTTAGGGCACTAAAATTTATTGGGCACAGATACTATCACTAATATTTTTTTTAAAACTGTATTATTTATTTTTAAAGTTTTTTTAAAAATTTATTTTGAGCTCCAAATCCTTTCCCTCCATCTGGCTCCTCCCCCATCCATTGAAAAAGCAAACAATAAGATATCAATTATACATTTGAAATGATTCAGAACATATTTCCATAGTATCTATGTTGCAAAAAAGCAAGAAAAATTAAGTATCACAAGTACTTCTGAACAGCATAGATATATGCTTATATCTATTTATATATCTATCCTTATATATGCTTGTATATATATAAAGATATTCTTACAATAACTAATTCCTCCTCCTACCCAAATAAGTTTATCTTAATTATCTTGTATTATTTCCACATCATGAATTACAAATTTGATAATAGGGCGCATTTCATGTTATCTGTCCTGAGTATGATTACTGCTTCTTGCCCCAGGTGCCAGAATGTCTAGTTATGAGTCACTCATAATAATGAAATCTTAAACATAACCATTTACTTAGCAATAAGGCAAAAATAATTCATAATAACACTGTAGGAATTCATGTATTAAAAAAAGTATATGAATAATAAAATAGATCAAGTTAGATTGGGTTACAATCACATACTGATGTGTCCAGTATCTATGAGAGAAATGGGTATATAGTTATAATACCCCAGTAGGGAAGTATATGAAGGAGGAAAACTCATAAGGGTTAACAAAACTCTGTACTTAAGTCTTTGAAAGTATTAGCCCATTTAGGAACATCTGCACTACGTGAAATTCCTTTTCTGCTAACTAGTTGTCGGTTGATCCTCACTCCTCCCCTAGATGTACAAAAGCTCTACTCTTCTACACCAGAACATTTATAAGGTCTTTCAACATATAATCATACTTAAAAGGGCATTTAGAAATTATTATTTTATAATTGAATAGAATGTTCCTTTAAGCCAGAAAATGAAAAAGCTCATCAGGATGGATATTTGTTAGTAGTAAAGACCAAATCCCATCAGCTAATGATGTTCTACCTGTGAAATCAAACTTGTAGTAAATTCATAGTAACGCAACAAGACAAGTAAGCCTATGCTATTTTCTCACAAGAATTATGGTTATCTGATCAAATACGCACCACTAATGTGTTTGCATAACCTGACTTTTCCTTTCCCTTCAAATCAGACAAGGTACAATACAGAATAAAGCGTACCTCTGAGAAGCTTCATCTCTCTTAAGCTCAGTGTGGCACTGGAGAACAATCGGTGTATTCTTGTCCATTGATGGTGAGGCTTCTATCCAACCAATCAGGAATTATATAATTGAAGCCCTCTGTTATATGACTGATCCAGTTACATTCGTTTTTATCTCTAATGGAGATACTATTTTCCACCTCTTGCCATTTCTTCAGTCTTTACTTGACAGATTTTTTACTCTTCAGCCTTAGCTCAATCTCAACCCAACCCTCACCTACACTCTAAGCATCCTATTCCATATTATGACTTAAATTAGTGCCTCCTGGAACTTAGTTATTTGTCTTTCACTTTAAAAAGGTAGCAATTCAACAATTTCCCCTATGAAATTATCAGTCCTTATTTTATCATACTTTAGTCTTGTATCACCAAGGCGACATTCACAGCGCCTACGGTGGCCATGAATATCCCAGTACAATTCTGAATTGTGAAGTACAACAGACCCTACACATGGGCGACAGAACTAAAATATTTATTCAGATACTAGAAGACCAAATCCATCATGGTAACAAAAATTTATACACAATAACAATGTAGAGAACAACACCATCCCTAAGCTTTGCCCCAGCTAGACTTCCCACAAACCAGCTCCCTTAAACAAAATCATAAGCAGGGTCTCTCACTCACACTAGCCTGCATGCCTGTCTCCTTCCTAGCTCTGACTGCTCTCATGACTAACTTTTCTCTCAGCTCTGCTCTAGCTCTGTCTCTTCCTGCTCCACCCCTTCCTCTTCCATGTGACTTAAGCTCATGTGATTCAGGCTTCCATGTGACTTAAGTAGGTCACATGCACCTATTAATGAATGGGAAAGATGTTCCTATTTAAATTACCATTATAAGTCTCCAAATGGTTATATGACAATTCCTTTTATTAGTTTTGCCATCTTAATTTTCAAAACAGTTAATATACAAATGAGCCAGCAGATCATTTGTCTTGAGCCTGAAAGTTCTCAAAACAACCCACTAACTTATTCAATGTCCTCAAAACTGTATTCATTGAAATTCACATTTTTCCCAGCTATTAATAAATAAAAGTTCATTCTCTCTGTTCCTTTAAACCATCGAACTGGTCACAAATAAATGAGACATCATCCTACATCATTCTCCAAGGCGGGGTGGTGTTATGTGTTTATATTTGTGCATTGTTCATTTTTCTGATCCAAATTGCTCAGATTTGATCTGCTAAAAACCATTTCTTTTCACACATATTTTAGCCACTCTTATTAGCCCAAAGTTCTTTTCTTATTCCTTCCAGGCATCAAAATATTCATTTATATCAGAGGAAATATCTTATATCCTTGACTTCACTTAAATTTTTTTTTATACTCAAAGACTTTTTCTGACCTTTTCAACACTAACCTGCTTTATATGAAAATAACAGCATCTTAAAGGAATAGAACCTCACACAATGGTAATGTTACCTGTTAAGCTCATGCACAAACTTCTGGGGGGGGGCTGTAATTCTCAAAGACACTTTAGTCTTCATTCTGTCAGATATCTTTCTCCTTATACATGGCAGAAAGTAATATCCTTAGTTGAATACAAGTATCCACTAAGGTATGTGGCTCTTCATCTTAATGGAAATGGGGAGAAATTCAAAAGATTCAAAGATAATCCGCTATACTATTAAAAGACCAGAGAAAGAGTGCTTTATGTGTCATGGGGAAGGGTAAAAGGAATTGGGATTATGGGTAGAGGAAATAATTCCTTCCAAGTATATGAGGCACTGCACTGCCTTCAGGAAAATATGCATTGACTTTTAATTTTCACTGAAACAAAAGGAAACAGGATAAAATAATAGCAGGAAAAGAAATAGCCTATTCACAAGGAAGAATTTACTGATAGGATCATTTGACCCTTAAAGGTCACTAAAGGAGAACTTAGCATGTCTTTTCTTGGGGGTCTTTCAGGGGACAAAAAGACACTTCTATTTGGTAGGATGAGAAAAAGTTCATCATGGAGGCAAGGAGCAGGAAAAGGTAAATTCTTGAAATGTCTTTCAGTCATCTGTGAACATTTTCTCTGAGTAATTCTCATGATTAATTGAAAAACTGGAAGTGGCAAACTTTTCTCACCTTTTCCTACCAAATCATAAATTCCTATGAATTTTTCTCTTCCCAGCAATACCCAGCTCTTGTGCATGTAGGTATGATTGATTAACTGATGTAATGTACTTGTCCACTGTTGTTCATGCCTTGTATGTCTAGATTTGACTTAGATTTTAAACAGCTCAAAATAGGGACCATGCCTATCTACTTAACTATATCTGGACACTCTAAATGGTTTTGGTGCCATTTTTTTTTCCTTTATAAAACATCTCACCCAAAATTATGCATTCTTAGACTCAATTGCTGAGTGCTAAGAGCTTCTTACAAAAAATAATTATGAGACTGCAATATTATAATGATCCTAGCTAGAATTCCCCTGCTGCATCAGGCACTAAATATTATCACATAATAGCTATAGCCACTTTCATTGTGCAGGGTACATAAACACATGAATATAAACACAGACCCATATTGGTGTTCCATATGAAGACTTTTCTACTAGTTACTTATACTTCATTGACTCCTATATGTAGGTAGACTCATGGAATGTTAGATCTGGAAAGACCTTAGAGGTCATCTAGTTCATTTCCCTCATTTTACAACTGAAACTGAGGCCCAGAGAAGTGAATTGAATTTGGACATTATAGATTTCAGTTCACAAAATATATATTTTTTTCATTTAGCTTTTACAACAGAATATATATTTCAAAGGTATTATAAGGACAAATATATAAAGTATCCCCTCAACCTCCAGGGAACATAATTCCCCCAATACCACCTCAGTCTCTAGCGAAGGAAAGAGTATTATATTCATAGCTTTTCTTAGTTCCTATATAGTGTGGTCCCACCAAGTTTTAATTCCAAAGCTATCCCCTTCCCACACTCCTTCCCCCAGGCTCAAGTCCAGACATGATGATTATTAGGATTTCCCTGGTGGGCTGAAAGCAACATCCAATCTGGAATTCTGGATCTAAGGTCATCATGGGTTGAGCTCCTAGATCTAAGGACTCCACTGCCTGTGCCTAGAATTGAAAAGGACAAACAAAATAGGCCAAATTCCTTGGCTGTATTCTTGGGACCAGAAGGCCTAAAAGGGGGAGGAGAGGTAGGCTTACTACCCACACAGCTCCCTTGGTACACATGTTGTGGGTCAACAGGACCTTCATCCCTTGGGCACTGTCAGAAAGAGGTTACACAATATATTTTAACCTGAATCATTTAATTTAGATTTTAGCTGTTAAAAATGATTGCCAATGAAATTCACTTGCACAAGCATATCTGAAAAACTGTCATATACATTTTGCCCTATTTCTTGGGGGCATTTAAAATATTTATCGATAAATCTTATAAATTGCATAGATAGCTTGAACATGATCCTGGTATGAGGTTTTTGACATTTTAATAGTAATTGCATTGGTTGTATACTGGTCTGAAAACAGGCATAAATATTGATTTCTTTTATACCGCCTAAGTGGTGAAACAGAATCCACACTGAACACCACCAAAGGGCTAGAATCTTCATTCTGTCTTTCATGTGACCTAACAAATATTTCCAGACAAATATTATTCAGACACAGTCAGATAGAATGATGACAATGACATTAAGAATGATGATTACACTTTAATGGAGAAGCAAAGAAATGAAAAAGAACCAGAGAACTATAGTACATTACAATCTATAAAGTGCTTTCACATATATGATCTCATTTGATTCTAACTTCCTTAAAGATACAGTTCGGATGTTACCTTCTGTATGAAGACCTTTCCTAGTCCCTTCAGAGGCTGCTAGTGCTTTTCCCTCTAATAACCTTGTTTGTATTCTTTATATAAAGGTGAATGGGGTATTCTAGGGAGACTAGAAACTCTGGTATGAGGATTGTTGAGCCCTTTTCAGATCTGCTGAACCATCTTTGGTATCCCCCTGCCACCCAGCTCTCACCAGCGACTCCAAGAGGCTATGGTATTACAACAACCATACCCCAGTAAAATCATCTCCACAGATGGGCTAAACCAGGTTAGGGTAATAGACAGGCCTCAAACCTGTTGATGAGTTAGGGGAATTTCTATCCTAGTCATGTGAAGACTTTCACTTGTGGAATGACTGGATGAGAACAATTTGTTCCAACCACCATGAAGGTAGCTGAAGCAAGTACTGTGGAGTGCTTATAGCTCCGTCACAATGAAAGATACCAAGGTCATCCACTGCATCCTAGACCATCACCAGTGGTTTTGACTTTTATCTTGCTACTAAATTTCAATGACTCTGGAAGAGAGAGTAAAGCTGATGATTTTGTGCAATTCTGCCTCACTTAAATCCAATTCACAAGCAAGTCAAAACATCACCCATAACAGCCTTGATCCTTTTCAAAAACTAAAGATGAATAACAACAGTTCTGTATATATACTATATGTACTTATTTGTGTACATGCAGTTTTTTGAGTTAGATTGTAAAGTTCTTGAGGGCACAGGTTTTCACTTTCCTTAGCTTTTGGTTTAATACTTGACATGTAGTAAACTTTTAAATAATTATTGATTGACTGATTATTCATCAGACAATATCATTAAAATTTCCTTTGCCATTAGATAGACAATAAAGGGATTTTGCTTAATTCAACAAGTTTTTATTAAATGTGTAACATCAGTCAGACACTGTGCTAGGAACTAAGACTACAAAGGCAAAATGAAACAATCCCTACCCTCAGAGTGTTTATATTTTACTTAAACATATATACAAGTAATAGAAAATCATTTAAGAAGAAAAGAATGGAGGAGCAGAGCCAAGATAGTGGAGTAAAAAGATGCATATACTCTAGTGCTTCCCCCACAGCCCACAAAATACCTGTAAAAAATTACTTTCAACAAATTCTAGAGTAGCAGAAGCTGCATAACAACAGAGTGAAAGAGATCTCCAGCCAAAGGTAACCTAGAAGGCCAACAGGAAAGGTCTATTTCATGGAACACTGAGCAGAACAGAGCCCAGCCCTGGCCATGAAGCACTGGGAGGAACAGGACCCGAACAGACCTCTGGGGCAGAATTCCCAGCAGGGAGGGTCCCAGATCCCTCAACCTTTAAGCAACAAAGAAAGCTCCAAAAGTCAGTGTGAGAGGGCTTTCCCAGCTGGACAAGAGGGGAGCAGGCCCCCCCCACCCAGCACTAGCCCCAGGCAGCTACAGAGGCGGTGGCAGCAGCAGTGGGCAGCAGGTGACTATGGTGCCCACAGAAGCAGCCTGAGTCCATTGTCCAGGCAGCTCAGCTTAAAGCCTCTGGGGGAACTGAGCAGCTGATCTGAACCTCTGCCCTCAGTGGTGGCCCTGCCCCCACTCAAAGCCCCTGGAGGAATTGAGCAACTGATCTGAATCTCAGTCTTGAGCATGGTACTGGGGGAAGAAGGAACATTAAGACCCTCCTCTTGACAAAGGATTCAGAAGTCAAGTAAGTGGCTGGGAAAATGCCCAAAAAAGGGAAAAAAAATAAGACCATAGAAGGATACTTTCTTGGTGAACAGGTGTCTCCTCCTATCCTTTTGGATGAGGAAGAACAAGGCTTACTGTCACAGGAAGTCAAGGCTTCTGCCTCCAGTACCCCCAAAATGAATATGAAATGGGTTCAAGGCATAGAAGAGCTTGAAAAGCGAGTTAGTAGCTTGCTAAAAGAGAACCAAAAAAATGCTGAGAAAAATGACACCTTTAAAAATAGATTAACTCAATTAGAAAAAGAGGTCCAGATAGTCAATGAGGAGAAGAAGCCTTTAAAAAACAGAATTAGACAAATGAGAAAGGAGGTTCAAAAGCTCACTGAACAAAATAGTTCTTTAAAAATGAGAGTGGAGTTCAGGGAAGCTAATGACTTGAGATAAACCAAGAAGTTAAAAAACAAAACCAAAAGATTGAAAAAATACAAGATAATGTGAAATATCTCACTGGAAAAACAACTGACCTGGAAAATAGATCCAAGAAAGACAATTTAAAAATTATGGGACCACCTGAAAGCCACGATCAAAAAAAGAACCTAGACATTATCTTTCATGAAATTTTCAAGGAAAATTGTCCTGACATTCTAGAACCAGAAGGCAAAATAAATATTGAAAGAATTCACCAGTCACCTCCTGAAAGAGCTCCAAAAAGAGAAACTCTTAGGAATATTGTGGCCAAATTTCAAAGTTCCCAGGTCAAGGAGAAAATATTGCAAGCAGCTAAAAAGAAATAATTAGAGTATTGTGAAAATACAATCAGGATAACACAGGATCTGGCAGCTTCTACATTAAGAGATCACTGGGGTTGGAAGATGATATTCCAGAAGTCAAAGGAACTGAGATTAAAACCAAGAATCACCTACCCAGCAAAACAGTATAATACTTCAAGGGAATAAATGGTCATTCAATGATATAGAGGACTTTCAAGCATTCATTTTGAAAAGACCAGAACTGAATAGAAAATTTGACTTTCAAACACAAGAATCAAGAGACACATGAAAAGGTAAACAGAAAAGAGAAATCATAAAAGTTGAACTGTTTACATTCCTTACATGGAAAAATAATATTTGTAACTCTTGAGACTTCTCTGGTATTTGGGTAGGTGGAGGGATTACACACACACACACACACACACACACACACACACACAGAGTACATGTTGAGTTGAATCAGAAGAGATGATATCCATAAAAAAAATAAAATTAAATTAAGGGGTGAGAGAGGAAAATATTGGGAAAAAAAGGAGAAATGGAATGGGGCAGGCTATCACTCATAAAAGAGATGAAAAAATCTTGTTCATTGGAGGAGAAAAGGGAGGAGGTGAGAGGGGAAAAGTGAAGCTTACTCTCTTCACATATGGCTTAAGGAGGGAATAACATGCTCACTAAATTTGATATGAAAATCTATCTTATACTGCAGGAAAGTAGGGGAGGAGGAGACAAGTGGAGTGAGGAGAATGATAGAAGGGAGGGCAAATGAGAAAATGGAGTAACTAAAAGTAAACACTTTTGGGAAGGGACAAGTTCGAATGAGGGAATAGAAAAAAGGGGGGAATAGAGTAGGATAGAGGGCAATATAGTTAGTCTCACATAACATGACTATTATGGAAGTCTTTTGCAAAACGACATATGTGTTTTATAGCCTGTACTGAATTGCTTGCCTTCTCAGTGGGGAGGGAAGGAGGGAGAGAAGTTGAAATTCAAAGTATTAGAAACAAATGTTGAGAATTATTATTGCAAACTGGGAAATAAGAAACATAGGTAATGGGGTATAAAAATTTATCTTGTCCTACAAGAAAAGAGGGAAGATAGGGATAAGGGAAGGGTAGGGTGTGATAGAAGGGAGGATATATTGAGGGAAGGGGTAATCAGAACGCAAGGTATTATAGGGTGGGAGAGGAAAGAGATGGAGAGAATAATTGGAGCTCACAATTTTGTGGAAATGAATGTCGAAATCTGAAAATAAATAAATAAATAAAAAGAAGAAGAAAAGAGTGCTAATAATTGGAAGAGATGAGAAAAGGTCTCACGGACCTTTCCAATCAGACCAGGAGAAAAGGAAGAGAGTCTATTATCCCCACTATTATTCACTACAGTGCTAGGAATGCTAACTCTAGCAATAAGACAAGAAAAAGAAATTGAAGAGATAAGCATAGGCAAAAAGGAAACAAAATGATCCCACTTTTTGCAGATGACATAATGGTTTAATTAGAGACCTCTAGTCAATTAAAAGCTAACTGAAACAATTAACCAGCAAAATTATACGATACAAAATGAACCTACATAAATAATCAATATTTCTATATATTACCAACAAAATCCAGTAGGGAGAGGTAGAAAGAGAAATTCCATTAAAAACAAATACTGAAAATGCCCTCCAATAAGACATACTGGAACTATATGAACATAATTACAAAATATGCTATGCACAAACAAATATAGATCTAAATGAGCAATATTAATTGCTCATGGGTAGACCAAGTCAATGCAACAAAAAATAGACAATACTACCTAAATTATCTATTCAGTGTCATACCAAAGTACACAAAGGACTACAGAACTAGGATAAGACAATAAAATTCATTTGGAAGAACAAAAAAATCAGGCAACTCAAGGGAGGTAATGAAAAAAATGGGAAGGAAAGAGGCCTAGCAGTAGAAGATTAATCAACAATGCAATTTGTTACTGGTTAAGAAACATAAAAGTTAATCAGTGGAACAGATTGGGTTTACAACATATAGAAACAAATGAGCATATTAGCCTATTATATGATAAAGCCCCAAATCTCAGCTATTAGGGCAGTAACTCAATATTCAACAAAACCCCTGTGAAAATTGGAAAGCAGTGTGGCAAAAACTAAGTATAAGCCAATATTTCACACCACATATAAAGATAAGCTCCAGATAGGTATATGACTTAGACATAAAGACTGACATCATAAATGAATTAGAGAAACAAGGAAGATATCACCTGTTGAGTCTATGAATAAGGGAAGCATTAATGACTAAAAAAGAAAGGATCCAAGAAGATAAAATGAACAATTTTGATTACATAAAATTTTAAAAATTTTTGGCAAGTGAAACCAGTATAGCCAAAAATTAGAAGAGCACATTTAAATTGGGATAAAAATGTTTCCAACAAATTTCTCATATAAAGGTATCATTCAAAGTTATATAGGGAACTAATTCAAATTTATAAGAATAATGGCAATTCCTCAATTGAGTGTCAGAGGATATGAATGGGCAGTTTTCAGAGAAAGAAATCCAAGCTATTTATAGCCATATAAAAATATTTTTAATAATTAGAGAAATACAAAAAAAAATTCTGAAATTCTGCCTTACAACCATCATTGTCAAGGTTGACAAAAAAAGAAAATGACAAATACTAGAGGGACTAGTTGTTACATTAGTGTACTATTTGTAAAACCATGAACTGGTTCAGCCTTCTGGAAAGCAATTTGGAACTATCCTCCAAAAACTGTTAAATTGTACATACCCTTTGACCCAATAATATAACTTTTAGGTTTGTACCCCAGAGATAGAGGGGAATGACCCATATGTACAAAAGTGTTTGTGACAACTCTTCTTGTAGTGGCAAAGAATTGAAAACTGGAGTGGTAGCATGGAGAAAGAGACAAGTTATAGTATATGAATGTGATAGAACACTATTGTGTCTCAAGAAATGAAGGGGAAGATTTCAGATAAACCTGGTAAGATTTTATGAATTGAGGCAGAGTAAGGTGAGGAGAACAATTCATACAATAACGATATTTTAAAGACAAACAACTTTGAAAGACTTAGGAACTCCAATGACTAATGACAATTGCAGAGGATTCGTCATGAAATATGCTACCCACCTCCTGATAGGGAGGTGATGGATTCAGAGTGTACATTGAGACTTTTTTGTTTTTTTTAACATGGCCAAGGTGGAAATTTGCTTCAGTTGACTATAAAAGTTTGTAACTGAGTTTGAAAAATTAAGGAGGGGGCACATGAACAATGCTTCTGAAGGAAACTAGTGGTTCTCTGATGTAGAGGGGGAAAAAAGGGAATACATTCTATCCACAGTGAACCACTAGTACAAAGGTGAGGAGAGAGGAACTAGAATGTTATGGACAAGGTAAAGCTTAGCAAGACAGTTTGACTGAACAAAGAGCCCATGAAGGGAAATATTATGAAGTAAGATTTCAAAGACAGGTGGAAGGCAGATTAGAGAAGGCTCTAAATGAGAGGCTGAAAATCTTTCGTTCTAGAGGCTGTAGAGTGTCATTGAAAATATTTGAATGGGAAGGAGAGGAGAAAAATGTGGTCAGATCTGTGTTTTAGGAACATGAATTTGACAACTGTGTGGAGGACAGTTTGGAGATGGGAGAAGCTGTAATAGAGGAGGCCATTGAAATAGTTCAGGTGAGAGCAAAGGCATGAACTACTTCTTTAGAGGAATCTGTTTTTCATTATGAGATTTGTGAGGAGGGAGGCTAAGAATAGAACTCCAACATAAATAATTTCAAAACAGATAATATGGGTTAGTTTAGGCTAAGCCAATTAGGTGGCAAATACCAAAAGTTAAAATTCTCATTGGGACCTACTGCCAAATATGTAACCGTCACAATGAAATTAAGTAGATTGCAAAGCACTTTAATTTTTATTAAGAAGCTCTCCAAAGAGAAACAATAATCCTTGTCTTGAATTCTTATAAAACTCAATAGTTAGCATCTGGTCTTAGATGATCAAACCAATATTTAACCTTGAAAAGGGCATGCAAAGGAATTTCTCCAGATTTTTGTGACTTATTTACCACCTCATGTGAGTTTCTACATTTGATACCTTTAAAGCTATGGAATCTAGTTCCTTCCAGGAAACAAGATCAAATAGGCTATATGTGAAATTTTGATGGAAGGTGGCCATTTATTACAATATGAGAAAGACAAAATAAATTTTAGCCATGCTGACTGATGAGCTATTTGGCTCAATCAAGTAGCAAGTTTGTGGAATCCTTACAGATTTAAGACAGGTAGACTGATAGAATAGATGATAGATGTAGAATAGCTAGATCATAGATATATGGATACATTGAAGAAATAGATGATAGATAAATAAATGGATATATAGACATATAGAGAATATATAGATGATAGAGACATAGAATAGGTGATAGATACGTATATATATATATTTACATATATATATACAGAACACATAGGTGGGAGATGACAAATGCATACATATATACGTGTAGAGAGAATCTATAGATAGATATATTCATACATAGATACAGATATATATATATACACATAAACACACAGAACAGATGGAAGATGATAGATACAGATATATAGAATAGATAAATGATAGGAGAGAGAGAATAGATAGATTGGTAGATAAATGGTAGATAATAGATAGATACTTTATTAAATGATTACTTTATGCCAGATAGTGAGCTAATGGCTAAAGATACAAACAAAAGCAAACAAGACAGTCCCTACCCTCAAGGCACTTAATATTAATAATATTATATATTATATAATTATATTATATATAATATAATATATAATATTATATTATTATATATTAATATTATAATACAGGGGAGACAATGCAAAAAGGGGAAATGGAATTGGGTGGAAGTAGAACAAAAATTCTCTGTATGACCTTGAGCAAGTCATTTCACCTCTTTTGTTTCTCAATTTCCTAATCTGAGAAATGGAAATAATGCATATAGCATATATCTCACAGTCAAGTTGAAAGGATGGAATATGAATGTATGTAAGGTGCAATTTAAAATACAGCAACTATTATTATAGTATCATAATAAATGATGCAGGTGGTCACACATGGTGCCATTTTTGCACATATTCATGTGTGAAGTTCGTCCGTAAGGATGAAGATAATAATAGGCTTAGTGGTTTCCTTGACATTTGCAGCTAGTTCTACCTATAGTGTTCAGTTTCGATGTAACAAGAACCCAACGTACCAGGCTTTCTGGCTATTTCAGCCACTATGCTTCTATATGTGATTTTTAATAGTCAAGATTAGGAACCAGCTGTTTTCATTGACTGTGATACACAGAGTTCACTGTTTGCCTATTGATAGGAGTTTACAAACTTCCTTAATCCTTGTTAGTTACCTCTTTGTTTGTCACCCAAGCTCTGCCTATTTACTTGCAAAAGTAGCTCTCAAGTCTGAGTTTTTCTGCCTTTGCTTTGCCCTCTAACTTCTGATTTGGCCATATGGCTTATGAATGTAGAAGAGAAGCAGGTTTAGTCACTGTTTTGGGGGCAGAATAGGAATAAGAAAGGCCTTGCTTTTGCTATACTCTGATAGGCCTCTGTGAGGTAAATTCTCTCGAGGCTCCTTATCCATAAAATTAGTTGCACTCAATCCAACATGATTTTCTAATTGGTGGCAAAAGATTACATGAGTAATCTTAACCTTTTACGACCTTCTCTTGTTCACTCTCATGTTTGGTTTTTCTTTCTGCAAGGGGAGAGGAGAAAGCATGGAGCAGTGGAAAGACCTCTGGATTTGGAGTCAGAGCACTGTCTTCACATCCCATCTCTAGCCTTTATTACCTGTGTCTCCTTGGGCAAAGTCACTTCATGTCTGTGTCTCTCTGTATCTGTTTCCTTGTTTTTATGTAACAAGGCCCTAGCCAATAGGAATCTATCCTGAAAGCAGGAGCAGAACACTTAGCCTGCTGCTGGCCCACCCTATTTAGAGAATACACAAATTTATTCTATTTGGCTAGCAATATGGTGGAGAAATGGATTTTTATGGGATCAAAAGGCACTTACCAGCCTGATGGTGCCTTTTTTCTATTTGGCAATTTTCAAGAAAGGAGGCAAAAACTACACTAAGCCCTTGGTGGGGAGATAGGCCTCAGGCCTTTATTTCCCAACCAGAGCTGCCACTGTGTGGCCTGTGAGTGCATGGCCCTGCTCTTGCTTCTTTCTTGGACATGTCTGTTCTTCATGCTTTTAAGTGAGGAGCAGTGGAGAAAGCTGTGATCTTGTGAGCTTTATAAAACTGGAATAGTAAATGCCAGAAGTCTGGGAGCTGGAGTTTGTGTTGTACTTTGTGGTGACCCCAGAGAGTGATGAATGAAGTCTTGAGCAATCTGTTTGACTCAGTATAGAGCAAAGGCCGCCAAGAGAGAACCATAGTAACTGATTCACTGGCTGTCCTGAATTTGAAAGTGAACTTGGTAGAATAAATGGTATATAGTCGTTGCTTTAAGTTTGAGCCCACTTTTCCCAGGGACCAAGTAGTAGAGTATAGAACATACCCCAAATTGCTGGGATAAATAGTAGGTGCTTAATTAATAATTATTGATTGATTATTAGTAATTAAATACATGAACCTGTGGCATTAATCACTAGAAGATAACATTGGGGAGAATATATTAGAATGGGGACATTAGCCAATAACATTTAGAAAAAGAAACCCTTAACCTTTCAGGAGTACCCCTAGAACTCTACGGAGATGTAGTAGGTGTCACTCTGAGTCTAGAGTCGTGCTACATGTAAAATGATGAGATTGGACTAGGTAACTTCTAAGGTCCTTTACAGATCTAAATCTGGGATCATTTAAAGTTAGGGACCCACCACTGGAACATGCTTAGGTGCTGCTTTGTAATCACTTCTTAGGAATTACTTGTTTTGTGTATGCATGCATGCATGCATATATATATGTGTATATACAAATACATATATACATATATGCATGCACACATATACACAACATACTATATACACACATATGTGGGTGTTCGTCCTTCATTGCTGAAGAAGACCATGCCATCATAGAAATGATGACATGACTTGCACTTGACTTTGTTTTTTTGAGTGAGAGCTGACACATATGTATACACTCAATATACATATGCACACATACACATGTATGTATGTGTGCATGTATACGGGTGTGTGTGCCTGTGTGTTGCTTGTCTCTCCCCAAAGAGACTGTAAAAATTTACTGGGAACAGCCACTTTCATTATCTCAGTGTCTTGTCTTGAATGAATGAATGAATGAAGAATAAATGAACGAATGCTTAGCACCTGAACTCATAGGGAGTCTTCAACAAACGTTGAATGAATGATTATACATGAGTAGCATGCAGGCACTTCTATTTTATTCCAGCGATAGTAGGAAAAGAACATGACAGGTATTAGCCCTCTAGAAAATGTCTCATTGATCCTCACGACAACCCTGAGAGGTAGTGACTCTTATTATCATCCTCATGGAAACTGGGACAAGCAAAAGTTAAGTGACTCATGCAAGGTCACACCTCTAGTAAGTGTCTGAGGTCAGATTTGAGCTTAGCTCTTCCTGACTCCACACCCAGTTCTGCCCACTGTGCCCATACCCAGTTCTGCCCACTGTGCCCATACCCAGTTCTGCCCACTGTGCCACCTAGCTGCCTCAGTGATTTTAAGAAGTTTTCCACTCAGAGGTGCCATCTACATGAAGTCCACTTTCAACCAGGACAGGAGGAAGAGAAAGGGAAGAGAGTAGATACTTCCCTGCCCCCCATCTCCCCACTTCTTTCTCTAATCTTGCTCCTTCCCACTCATCTCCAAATGTATATATCTGATTAATTTAAGTAGCCTATTCTCATCTATAGGAACCATATGTTATTTCTAAACCTTATGTCCTTAACAATATTTTGGTTACATTGCCGGTATTTAATGTACACAAAATAGAGCAGCAATAATAAATAATCTCATCAAGAACTTTGTGGAATGTTTGCTAAATTCCTAAAAATATTTCCTTTTCCTTATTCAGAAAAGCCAAGAAATTTGACTACTATATGTGCAACATGGTATGGACTTTTAGTATTTATCAAAAGAGTCCTGAACAAAAGGATATCCTGTTCAACTGTTCCCTTTGACCAAGTGTAACAACCCTGGGAAAGTCAAGAAACTTTTCATACTGTACTTTAAAGACTCATCTCTCTGAGTTCAGATTTGGTCTCAGACACTTACTAGCTATGAGACCCTGAATAAGTTACTTAACCCTGCTTATCTCAGTTTCCTTATCTGTAAAATGAGCTGTAAAAGGAGATGGCAAACAACTCCAGTATCTTTGCCAAGAAAACCTCAAAAGGGGTTATGAAGGATTGGACATGACTGGAAACAACTGAGCAATACTAATTTCTGTTTGGCCTCTTTTGCTGAAGCCTGTATCGAAGTAGCCTAAAATAGTAATGAAGTCTCCTAATGTCATTATTAGCTCGTTTGCATCTTTTTAGCCAATTGCCTTTTTTTAAAAAAAGCTTTTCCCAGTTTGTTACTGACCTGGTTTCTGTCTGTTAGTTTTCAACTTCTCTCAAGGTCAAAAATTCATGAGCCAACAGTTGGCATATACAAATATATGTGCTCTCTGTGTATGCGCCCGCTTCTACACTGACAATGACCACAATGAAAAAAAGGGGTAGTGATGATGCCAACTAATCCTTTTGAGTTCCAGTTTCTTCAGATGTCAAATGGGGTTAAGGATATTTGCCCAGGCTGCCTCACAGAGTTGTGTGGAGATCAGATTAGATAATACACGATAAAGCACTGAAAGATAGACAGAAAAAAAAGAGCATCAGTGAAATATTTTTAAGTGAGCAGAGAAAAAAGTGCAAAATGGGACACAAATAACAATATTATTACTGACTCATTAAATTAAATTACATAAACACATTATATATGCATATACACTATATACACATATGTGTTTACACATGGCATTGTGCACCTATAGATCACCTATTATGCATATGCATGCATGTAATATATATGTTTATATACATGCACTATATATACATAGATGTACATTTAGGGATTAAAGCCTATTGAACATTGCAGTCATGGGCCTTTGGGAGCCATTCCATAGAGTGGACACCTGTGTCCCATAGGCAACTACTGAAAACACTGAAAATAAATCTGACTTGTTGTTTTGGGATGATTAAAAACCCTAGGTAGTTCTCTGGTCCTCCATCCCATTATGTCTGAAAGGGGTTGAGGGGAAACTGCGTCTGAAAATATTGACTGATAAGAAGGGACTGGTACCTCATTCAATGAACCTTAGAAAAAGGAATGAATCTGCCCCCTCACTCACTCCTTCCTTCAGCTCTCCAGGTGGCAATGTGTAACTGAACGTAATTCATTCAGAATGGGTTCAGTTTGGGGTAAGTTTTTTCTCCAAAGTGAAGGTTCAGACTCTTTTGTCTCTGTCTCTCTACATTCTACTTTAGAGCTCCAGGTAAAATCACTTAAAACTTAGTTTTGGTTGGTGTGTAGACTATCTCTAAAAGAAGGAGTAGAAAGGTACTAATGAGCTATGTATGTCAGATTTAGGATGGCTATTTATTTCTTCTACTCAACAGAAATGCTGAATATACACAATACCTGTAAGTAAACACTGGCAGAAAAATTTAATCAAGCCACAACAGTAGAGTAACTACTGTTACTTTAACAGCAGTTAGCAACTACTTTATCTCATAGATTGATTCTTAGAACATCAAGAAATGATGCAAGATGCTACAAGGTTTTTGCCTGTTTTTTCCTTGTTTACTCAAAAAAAACAATCAATTGTTAAAAAAATACACAATGCAGTTTGCATCATGTTGACTCAGCATTGTATGTGTCACCTTGACTCTTTGTTATGCAACCATCCCTTCTCTTCCCTGGCCCCCACCCCACCCCTTCCTATCCTTACCTTTTACTACAAAGTCCACATCTTCTGGCAAACCAGGCCAGGGCTTGGGTTCTTTCTCTTCTCCTCTAAGAAGCACCATGCGAGAAACCCAAGACATCCAGTTTCTCAAACCACAAGGGACGCATCTACCTCCAGATCACTGCTTAGTTTACTGTGAATAAGATGGAAATACACAATGGAAAAACACCCAAGTCCAATCCAGAGGTGGGGAACCTGTGACCTTGTGGCCCTCTAGGTCCTCAAGTGATCCAAACTTGGATCAAAGGACCACACTTGTGGTGGTCTTAGCTTACTTAGCTCACCTAGATGAACCCTTTTTTCTAGAAAGCACATGGGAGCTATGTTGTCAGGGATAGAGAAGGGCACCCCTCTCCACCTCTCATAGGAAGTCCCACAGTTAAATAGTGACATTTGGAGATTATATAGAAGAGATCACGAGAGAGTAGAGTACAGTAATTTCCTTTATAAAATCCATTAAATGGACCACTCTACCTGACTTAATGATCAGTCTTCTCTGATTCGGCCTCTTTCTCTTCAGCCATTATACAGTGGGGGACTAAGATACTGCTCAGGGTTTGCAGTTATCCCAAAGTGACAAGTCTTTCAGCCTTGAATCTGACATGTCTCTGAAAGCTGCCTGTAGAAGTCACAGGCACCTCACATCCCCACGCATAGTTCATGAGGTTTCAACTCTTGCTGGACACATAATATATGTGTATATATTCCTACATGTATTTATACATACACATATATTTCTTTTTAAAATAAAGCATATACAATAGAAATTCAGTTTCTTACTCAATTTTCTTATTCTTTGTATATCAACGTGTTTGTGTTTGTTGATGTTTGTCAAATTCACAATGTAATTTACTTTAAAAATGAAATAACAATATAGAAATATGAGAAATAATTGATAACAATTTGAGAAATCTCTTCAAGAGATAAGGAGAACAGATACTGCTATTCCCATTTTGCAGAGGAGCCAATTAAGGTGTCAGCTAAAGTCATGCAGCTGGTTAAGTGTGGAACTCACCTCAGCCCGGACTCTTATTATAATGCTAATACCACAGGACCTGTAGTTACTATTAAGATGAGTGTGAGATATTCCTTGGAGGGATAATTCCAGGGTTTGGAATTTGATTGCTACTATCTCTCTTCTTATGAAGATGGGGGGAACTCTGTCATTCTCACACGCTCCACCCCCAATACTCCTCCCACCCTCTAGAACCCGCATATGTTCCCTGGCTAATCTCATATGCTTAAGAA
Source organism: Bettongia penicillata ogilbyi (assembly GCA_023548195.1). Lineage (NCBI taxonomy): Eukaryota > Metazoa > Chordata > Mammalia > Diprotodontia > Potoroidae > Bettongia > Bettongia penicillata. The sequence goes on from JAJHZJ010000535.1 coordinate 784,269, forward strand.
AAGTTACCATGCTGGGGCTGTGAGCTGATCCAACCATTCTGGAGAGCAATTTGGAATTATGCCCAAAGGGCTACAAAAACAAGCACAGCCTTTGACCCAGCAATATCGCTTCTAGGACTGTATCCCAAAGAGATCATAAAAATGGGAGAGGGTCCTACATGTACAAAAATATTTATAGCAGCTCTCTTTGTGGTAGCCAAAAACTGGAAATCAAGAGGATGCCCATCAACTGGGGAAAGGCTGAATAAATTATGGTATATGAATGTAATGAAATACTATTGTGCTGTAAGAAATGATGAACAAGAGGACTTCAGAGAGGCCTGGAAAGACTTATATGATCTGATGCTGAGTGAAAGGAGCAGAACCAGGAGAACTTTGTGCACAGAAATGACCACAGTGTGCGAGAGTTTTTTCTGATAGACTTGGAACTTCATTGCAATGGAAGGACTTAAAAAAATTCCCAGTGGTCTTTTAAGGCAAAATACCTTCCACATGCAGAGAAAGAACTATGGAATTTGATCACAGAATGTAGCAGATCATTTTCTTTTGTATTATGTTTTGGTTTGCTATATGATTTCTCCCATTCATTTTAATTCTTCTACACAGCATGACTATAGTGAAAATGTATTTAATAGGAATGTATGTGTAGAACCTATATAAAATTGTATGCCATCTTGGGGAGAGAGGGGGAAAAATCTAAGTTATATGGCAGTGATTGTAGAACACTGAAAATAAATAAAATTAATTTTAAAAAAGTTACCATGTGTAGGAACCACATGGATTTTATGTCCTCCATATTATTCAATTCAATTTTATGCCATCCCAAAACATTCATTAATCATCTATTTGCTATGACATTGTTCTGTGTGCTGAGGATGCAAAAATAAACCTAACAGAGATTGAATGTCAAAGACTTTAAAATCATATGGGGATATACCTTTCAAAGAGGTGATGTACTCTCGGAACAGAGTTAGATTTATATCTTCACAAATGACCATGTATGAATTTATTTTGCTAAGTGGCACAGTGGCTGTAAGTGTGCTAGACTTGAAGTAAGGACAACTTGAGTTCAAATCCCTCCTCAGACACTTATTGGTTGGTGACCTTGGGCAAGTCATTTAACCCCTTCCTTCCCCAGTTTCCCCAACAATAAAATGGATGTAACAATGGCACCTACCTCAGAAAGTTGTTGCAAGAATCAAATTGATAATATATGAACAGTGCTTTTAAAACCTTAAAGACTATATAAATGCTAGCTCATAATATTGACTAAAATTGTTAAAAAGGAGGACTTTCATTTAATAAGAGAGAGTGAAAATGAGAGAGGAAAGAGGCAATAGTGATGTCAAAAAAAAAGGAAAAATGGGAAAAGAGTACCAATGAAGCCTCAAAAAATATACAGAACAGAGTAGAAGGAAGTTGAGGACATACAGATAAGTAGACTCATGTGGGTATTACTGGGTTAAATTTTTATACTCTTAAAAAAACCCAAGCTGCACACAATAGACTCAAGATTTTGTATAAAAGTATAAAAATGTAGGAATGAGTATAACATATAAGGAAAGATACAACAAAATGCAAAGAAGATAGCCAGGAAAAATGCTATAGGAAAATTTTTTTTCACATTTTATTTATTTTATTTTTAATTTATGAACTAAAACAGGCATTTCCATAACATAGTATAATATGAAAAGATGATTGCACATGAAATTGCAAATCTATTATGTAAAATTTACTATTCCTTTTAAATATATAATAATTTTAGCACATAAATTTCTTTTTCATTTTTTTCTTCCCTGCCCCTGCCCCAGAGATGGCTACCCGCCCCCACACAGACATATACATATATATGTACCAAATTATTCTATACATACTTCTATTTATCAGTTCTTTCTTTGGATGCAGATAATATCTTTCTTCATGATGTTCTTTATGATTAATTTGGATATTTATAATAGTTGAAATGACATTCGCCAATGTCATTTTAAAAACAACATCATTGTTACTATATACAATGTTTCCTTGGTTCTACTCATTTTTCTCTTCATTATTTCATGCAAAACTTTTGATGTTTTTCTAAGATCATTGAGCTCATTATTTCTTACAGCACAGTAATATTCCACCACAATCATATACCACAACTTGTTTAGCCATTCCCCAATTGGTGGGCATCCCTGCAATTTCCAGCTCTTTGCCATCACAAAAAAAGAGTTGCTATAAACATTTTAGAACATATAGATACTTTTCCTTTTTCCCTGATCATCTTTGGAAATAGAACTACTACTGGTATTGCTGGGTGAAATTGTATAGGTAGTTTAATAACTCTTTGGGCATAATTTCAGATTGTTGTCCAAAATGGTTGGATCAGTTCACAATTTCATCAATGATGTGTCCCAATTTTTCCACATCCCCTTCAACATTTGTCACTTTCTCCTCTAATCATTTTAGTTAATCTAATAGGTGTAAAATGATAACTCAAGGTTGTCTTAATTTTCATTTCTCTAGTCAATAATTGTTTAGAGCATTTTTCATATGACTATAAATGGTTTTGCTTTTTCATTTGAAAACTGTCTGTTCACATCCCATGACCATTTATCAATTGCAAAATGACTCATTCTTTGATTTGACAAAGTTTTTATATATTTGAGACATAACATTTATCTGAGAAGCTATCTATAAAATTCTGTATCCTCCCCCCATTTCTTCTTTCTTTCAGATCTGGGCAATATTTGTTTTATTTGTACAAAACCTTTTTAATATAAGGTAATCAAAATTATCCATTCTATACCTTAACTATGCTCTCTATCTCTTGTTTATTCATAAATCATTTGCATATACATAATTCTAATTAGTAATAAGTTCCATGTTCTTCTAAATTTCTTATAACATCTCTCTTTATATTTAAGTCATTATCCATTTTGGTCTTATCTGGGTAAATGGTGCAAGATATTGGTCTGTGCCTGGTTTCTGCCATACTGTTTTCAGGTTTCTCAACAATTTTTTTTTTTTTTTTTTTTACCAAATAATGAATTCTTATGCCAAAATCTTGTCTTTATAATGGTCAAATGCAAAGTTATTATATTTACGTGCTGCTGTAAATTGTATGTCTATTCTGTTCCATTGAGCTACCTTTCTGTTTCTTGGCCAGTACCAGATAGTTTTTTGATAATTATTGCCTTATAATATAATTTAAGATCTGGTACTGCTAAACCTCTTTCCTTTGTATTTTTTCCATTATTTCTTTTGATATTCTTGATTTTTTTGTTCTAAATGAATTATTATTTTTTCTAATTCAGTAAAATGATTTTTGGTAATTTAACTGAGATGGTACTGAATGGTTAAGTTTAAGTCATTTTATGATGTTGGTCCTGCCTACCCATATTTCTCCAATTATTTAGACCTGCTTTTATTTGTATAAAAATTTTTTTTATAACTTTGTTTATATAATTCCTGGGTTTGTTTTGGCACGTGTATTCCCAAGTATTTTATATTGTCTTGAGTTATTTTAAATGGGGTATGTATCTTTTACTATCTCTTCTTGCAGGGTTTTGTTTGTGATATGTAGGAATGCTGATGATTTATGTGGATTTACTTTATAATCTGCTACTTTACTAAAACTATTATTTCAACTAACTTTTAGGCTGAGTCTTTGGGATTTTCCAAGTATATCATCATATTGTCTGTAAAAAGATATAGTTTTATTACTTCATTCTCTATTCTGATTTCTTCATATCTTTTTCTTCTCTTATTGCTATTGCTAGGATTTCCAACACAATATTGAATAATATTAGTGATAGAGGGAAGCCTTGTTTCACATCCGCTCTTACTGGGTAGGCTTCATTATCTTCATTACAAATTATATTTGATGAATGTTTTAGATAAATGTTTTTTATCAATTTAAGGAAAAATCAATATATATCTATACTTCTAAGTGTTTTTAATAGAAATGAGTGTTCTACTTTATCAAAAGTGTTTTCTGCATCTGTTAATATAATTTTTTATTTTTTATTATTGATATCAATTATACTAATAGTTTTCCTCATGTTAAACCATTCCTGCATTCTTGGTATAAATCCCACTTGTTCATAATGCATAATATTTTGTTGGAATCTTTAAGCTAGTTTTTTTCTAGGATTTTCACATCTATATTTCTTAATGAAATTGGTCTATAATTTTATTTCTCTGTTTTTACTCTTCCTAATTTAGGTATCAGTGTCATATTTGTTTCACAAAAGGAAACTTTATAGGAAATCTTAAGATAAAAACATTTTTTAAATGGAAGGGTGAAGAAAGACTTTATGGTGGAGGATTGCAGCTGAGTTATATCTTGAAAGAAGAAAGAAACTTTTGCTCTTTCAAGTGAGATGGTAGATGGGTCTGATTTTGGGAAGTGCTCTGTTTCAGCCATGGGATACCATATCAGTGAAGAGGAGAGAGTGCAGGACAGTACTAGTGGGTGCTGGAGGATAATCTAATATGACTGGAACCTGAAGTACATGAAGGGGAGTAGTATGAGATGAAGTTGGAAAGGTAGTCTAGAATTAGACTAGGGAGACTCTCAAATGCCAGGAGCAGGAGTTTATATGTTCTTCAATAGGCAGTGCGAAGCTAAAGAAGGTTTTTGACTAGAGAAGTGATATCCTTGGATATGCTTAAGATATACATATCTGATTAGGCAAAAGTCCTATAACAATGATAACTTACAGTAGCAAGTAAAACATGTGAAAGAATACTCAGCCCAAGTTTTCTCTGATGAGCAGTTTGGAATTTCCTTCTTAAGATTGTGACAGGAAACTACAGGCTCTTACCATTAGTACTGGAGCTTTTTTGCGTGCTTGCTTTTAGTGTATTGAAATTCTTTTTAAGGCATTGGATGAAAGGACAGCAAAGAACAGGCAAATATTTCTTCTTAGTAAGAAGAAAATTAACCAGTGGGATAGAATAAAGTCCAGAATAAGTGACACATTTTTAGATCCTTGCTTCCTGGTAAGTAGGAATACATGGAATTTTTCATAGGGTGGTAATAAGAAGTAACATATGAGAAAAGTGTGACTTCTATAAAATTTAAAACATTATTTAGATAGTTCTAGTTTTGAAGTGTTAAAAGCATGTTTTTTTCTTAAGGAAAAATACATTTTTTAGAAAGAAAAGTAGAAGGGTAATCTAGCTAAATAACAAATTTTGTCCATACTAGAGAATAGTTATGAAAATGATATATGGAAAAATTACAGTCTTTCAGAGTTTTTCTAACAAAGGTTATGTTTCTAGTAGTCAAATGCAATATATGTTAATAAGATCATATACCCCATGTACAGGGAATGTGGTTTGGAATGTGTTTGTAACGTCTCTTGAATCCCATCTAACACAGATGCTTAGTACCTTCGAGCATTCAACAAATACATGAATAAAACTCTGTATTGCATGACCAGTGTCCATTATATTTTTGTGGTATATTTTAAACATATCCAAAGATATCACTTCTCTAGTCAAAAGCCTTCTTTAGCTTCCCACTGTCTACTGAAGAACATATAAACTCCTCCTCTCGGTATTCAAGAGTCTCCCTAGTCTAATTCTAGCCTACCTTTCCAACTTCATCTCATACTACTCCCCTTCATGTACGCCAGGTTCCAGTCAAATTAGATCATCCTACAGCACCCACTAATATTGTCCTGCACTCTCTAGAGCCTCTTCATTGATATGGTGCCCCATGGCTGAAACAATGGATTCAGAAAAGAAATTACATCTTTTTTCCCACATAGCAAACTTTCTTGACTGTTAAAATGCAACCCAAATACATGACCCATTCATCCTGTGATTGGACAATGTAGATTATCCTAAATTAGTGTTTCAACAGTGTCTTGATAGTTTAACCTTATTCACTTCATATACATAGAAAGCTATCATTAGAAAATTTTAAGGGTATTGATGGGCAATTGTTAATCTCTTCAGGATACTTTAAGAGCTCTTTCCTAAAAAATATTTTGTTAATTGTATTGCAGTTAATGGATAGAGAATTACAGATTTACAGTTCAAAGTGACCTTAGATTATAGGATAATCATTGAACTAGAGTTGAAATGCACCTCAGAGGCCCTCTAGACTAATCTACTTATTTTATATAGGAGAAAACTGAAGTCATCTGACCTAAACCCTTCACATTAACAGATGATGAAACTGAGGCCCAGAGAGGTGAAGCAGTTTTTCCCAAGGTCATACACGTACCTGTAGTTAAGAGTTCAAGTTTCATTTCAGATAAATACTAATTGTATGACCTTGGCCAAGTCATTTAAAGTCCTAGTGACCCCAACTCTCTAAGATTCTAGGTTATTGATAAGTTGCTGATCTTCATTACTGGAGGGAATTTCAATAACAGGAAGTCACACATAAAATCAGGTGTCCCTTCCCCTTCCTCCAACCTTCCCTCCCTCTCCAATTATCATCAATTAAGTAACTGTGTTCTAGGATTATTGTACTTAGATGAATTTAGTAATTTCTAAGTGAGAATAGTTAATTCTTCGTAACTGCCCATTTCTGTATCAGTGATATCACCAAGCATCATCATCAATCATGCCAGGGTACACAAACATTTCATTGCTACATATAGTGTCATAAATACTGGAGGTCTATTTTAAACTCCTGGAGGCAGAGAATCAGCTGGGACTGTGTTTCATGCAGTACCATGATCATTTACAATGCGATATGAATAATTCACATTGGTCATTCTTTACCTCTTAGTACTTTAGTTGCTTAAGGTGCTTAATAAATAATCACATGTGTTTACTTTTTTAAATAAAAAATAAACTTATGAGTACCACACTTCAGAGTATTCTAAATGGTCTCTCTGCTGTTTATTCCCTGGCCCCCGAAGTCCTGCTTATCTTTGGTTCATGATTCTCATCCATCCAATCCTATAGGATTCAGTTTTTTAACTTAAGTAATGTCTATTATCTTGACATATCCATTTTCTCCATATTAAAAATTTTCAAATTATGTTGACCTTTTTTTAAAGTTTTTCTGAAGAAACCAGAAAAACAATATACACAATGATAGTGTAAATGGAAAGAACAGTAAAAGAATGTTTTAACAACCAGACTTGTCTCTAAGAAGAAAAAGAATTTCCTTACTTTCAACAGAGTAGAAGATGATGAAAATGGACTGTCATGTATGCTCCTAGAAATGACTTGAATGAACTTTAAAATATATACACACATACATGCATACACACATATATGTATACACATACACACAAGTATTTGTTACAAGAGGAGGTTAACTGAGGAGATAAAAGGAGTATATTTGAAAACATGTGGTGTCAAAACAAAAGGCATCAATATCACTAAAAAAAAGTGCAGGTGAATATTGGCTATTTTATAACAGTTTTCATCCAAAAAACCACTCATAAGAATGACTACAGATATTAAAAATCAGCTAGGAAGTATGGGAATGAAAATTGAAGTTACATTTTGTTTTCACTTTTCTTGGGTTGCAAATGATCTTTTATCTTCTTTGTCCTAAAGACAGCTTCTTACCCTATGAAATCTTCCTGAAACAGTACAAAAGAATTCTTTTTCAGGGTGATTTTTTTGAGTTTATTTACATTGTCTGAGCTTTAGCTGTTTATTTTTTTTTTTTCACTTTTCACCTGACTTCTTAGTACAGCAAGAAAACCATTGATTCAGGCTTGTATCCTACTTCTAATTTTACCATCTCACAGGGTTGTATCATTCTAGTGTTTCTGTTATCCCCAGGACTACAGAGAGATTTAATATACTCTTTCCACCTGGAACTTCCTCAAATGTTTTCAACTGGAATGATAGTTAGCTTTACTGCTCTGGTTCTCCCTGATGGACTTAGACTTATCTTTATTCTTAGCACATGGCCATTTGAAAGAATCTTGAGGTTGTTCCATTGGTTCATAGGTAAGATACACAGTTTAAATCTTCTCACACTATGGACAAATAGCAAACAAGTTGGCAGTGCACACCACCATCAGAACCTGTTAACATCAAGGAGTGTATGTAAGGTGGTAATGAGATCTGTGGGTCTCCTCAATTAATTCATTTCCTCCAATAAAATTTCCTTCTTCCATAGGTATGATGGCTATTGAATGGAACTTGATATCTCCACATTATTTAAACTATAAGACCATAAATTTAAATCAAGAAGGGAACTCTAAGGCTATCAAGTCCAATCCTTTCTACAGATGAAAAAATGAGTTTAAATGACTTGTCCAGGATCATACAACTAGTAAGTTTCTCTTTCCCTCCCTTTAACCTTCCCTTTCTTTCCCTTTTTCTTCCTTCCTTCCTTCCTTCCTTCCTTCCTTCCTTCCTTCCTTCCTTCCTTCCTTCCTTCCTTCCTTCCTTCCTTCCTTCCTTCCTTCCTTCCTTCCTTCCTTCCTTCCTTCCTTCCTTCCTTCCTTTTTTTCCCCTTCCTTAGGCAATCTGATGTCTTTCTGTTCCCAGAGGTTCACCATATTTATATTGGACTTGATGTAGATACCTACTTCTATTTAACCCCTTTTGCAACTGAACTGAGCTTGAAATCCTGAACTCAAATGATCAACCATCCCCAGCTTCCCTAGTAACTGAGACTATAGACATGTGTTAGTGCTAATAATTTTCCAACAGTCACTATTTAAGAACCTAAAAGGAACACCATTTTTTGTTCAGGGGCCTGGCTTACATCTTGGGAATGCTGCAGGATCTTCCTTGAGGACTGCCTACCATGGAGACAGGGACTAGGGACCAGAAGCAATGGATGTGTAATTCTGTGGACCTTCTCTCAATCTTTGTGAGTTACCCCATAGTAATAGTCCTAAATAGTCCTAAAGGAATTTACCTGCTTTAAGATAAACTAACAGGAATTATATGGATACAACTACAAAATACTCATTACACAAATAAAGTCAGACCTGAAAATTAGAGGGATATTAATTACTCATGACTGCACTGAAAAATACTGCCTAAATTAATTTACTTTGGGGGTTAAATCACCCAGTGCATTGAGTACTGGACTTGAAATCAAGAAGACCTGAGTTTGAATCCTGTCTCACACACTTACAGGCTGTGCAACACTGGGTAAGTTACTATTTCTCAGTCTCAGTTTCCTCACTATAAAATGTCATTAGAAATAGCACCAATTTCTCAATATTCTTCTAAGGATCAAAAAAGTTCAATTTTCAGTCCTGTCCCACTCTTTGTGACCTCATTTTGGGATTTATTTGGCAAGGATACTAGTGTAGTTTGCCATTTCCTTCTCTAGCCCATTTTACAGATGAGGAAACTGAGGCAAACAGGTTTAAGTAACTTGCCCAAGGTCACCTACCTAGTAAGTATCTGAGGCTGGATTTGAATTTATGAAGATGAGTCTTCCTGATTCCAAGCCCATTGCTTTATCTACAATGCCACCTGCCTGCCCGATAACATATATAAAGTGTCTTGCATGCCTTCAAACACTATACCAGTGTTAGATATTATTACTTATTCAGTACCATCATAAGCAAACTACCAAAAGGTCACTTTATAGAGAAAGAAAAATAGAGCAGTGGTTCTCAGTCACTGCTCACTCTCATCTAGAGCAGTTTGTCTTTATCTCACGACTTTTTTATACTCCTAAATATTTTTTAGGATCTCCCAAAGAGCTGTTGTTTATGTGGGTAATATCTACCCACATTTACTATATTGGAAATGAAAATACCTTAATAATATTATGAAAATAGTTTTTACCTGAAAGACCCTTTTCTAGGGTTCTCCAGACCACATTTTGAGAACCTTGATCTAGAAGAACAAAAAATCAAGCATCTCAAGGGAAATATATTTTAAAAAAACTGAAAAGGATGGAAACAAATAGCATCAGATCTCAAGTTATTCTAGAAAGCAATAATCATCAAAGCTATTTCTTGCTGATTAAAAAATAGGAAATTTAATTAATGGAACAAATTAGGTATACAACATATAGAAAAGTAAGCAAACAAGAGCATGTGTTTAAAAAAAAAAACACAACAAAGTCCAAAGTTAGTGGAGTTAAGAACTCATTATTCAGTGAAAACCTTTGAAAAAATTGAGAAGTAGTATGACAGAAATTAGGCTTACACTAACATCTCACATAATATACCACAATAATCTCCAAAAGAATACAAAACCAAGGCATAAAAGATCATGTCATAAATAAATTGAAGGAATAGGAAAGAATATATCTTTTGCATCTATGGGGAGCAGAAATGTTGGTGATCAAAAAGGAATAAAGGGGATTCCAGAAGATAAAATTGACTATTTTGATTAAGTAAAATTGAAAAGCATTTGCACAAACAAAATTAATATAGGTAAAATTAGAGATAAGAAAACAGTTAACTAGGAAGAAAATCTCTGCAGGAAGTTTCATTGATGAAATATCTATATCTATCTATCTTTAGATAAAACATCTACCTGTCCAATATCTAGTATATTTAGGGAACAGATTCAAATATATAAGAATAAGAGCAATTCCCTAAAAGATGAATGGTCAAAGGATATGAACAGACAGTTCTCAAGGTAAGAAACTAAAACTTTCAATAACCACATAAAAATGTTCTTAAAATAACAATAAAATTGAAAATTAAAATAACTCTGTTCCCTTCTCACATCCATCAGATAGAGAGAAATGTCAAAAAAAATTTAATGACTTTCACTGGAAGAAATAATGCTCTGTTGGTGGAACTGCAAATTTGTCCAGTCATTTTTAAAAGCCAAAAGTCATTAAACTGTACATAATTTTTGACCCAGAAATACTATAAATCTACACATATATACCTCAAAGAGGCCAAAGAAAGAAAGAACGGGTCCTTACGTACCAAAATATTTATAGTAGCAGTTTTTGTTACAGCTATGAACTAGAAACTAAGAGATCATCAATTTGAGATTGACTTAAAATTATAAAATATTAATGTAATGGAATATTTTGTGTTACAAAAATTTTGAAATGGACTTACACAAATTGATACAGAATGACTTACGAAGAATCAAGAAAACAATTCATATAATAGCATCAGTGTTGTCGATTGGTCATCGCAATGCCCATCCATTACTGGTGGTGAAGCATATTATTCATCTCCTGACAGAGGTTACGGTCTCAAAGTGCACAATGAGACATATTTTTGGACATTGTGAAAATACTAGCTTGCTTTGTTTGACTATGCTTATTTGCTCCAACAACTTTTTTTTTTTCAGTGTAGGGGGCAGTTAGAAGAGAACTATTTATAGTGAAGCTGGGAGCAGAGGGGGAAGAAATAAAATTGAACTCTTTTAAAAATACTCAGAAAAGAACATAAGTTCAGAAAGAAACCTAGATAAACAAGATAGCTTTGGAAGTTATATGTCATACTGACACCTTTTTTTTAAAAGGCAAACTTCATGGAATTGAAAGTTGTGATTTCATATACAGTCCTCTTTTTCTGTTCTATGTACATAGAAATGTTTGTGTTTGTTGAGTTTTGTTAAGCTCAAATGAATAAAAACATAAAATTGTTAAAATAACAACAGCAAATTATCCTGAGGCCCTTTCCTACTCAACCACTCTCATTCCTGAATAGGATTTGGGAGTGACCTGCTTGGAGTCCACCCAGTTCCTCTCATTTCCAGTCTCTAAAAATTGATTCTATTTTCTATTTGCATCCCAGTTTCTCTGTTCAGATTGTTTCCCTTTGGGTTTTAGAAGATGATTCATAGAGAGAGATTAGCATAGCAATTTTCTGATGATCCTGGCAAGGGAGGATGATTACCTCTCCTCCCCATCCTCTACTTCCCACTGTCAGGTATTGATGATCTCATGGAGGAAGTCATAAGATAAGATAAAGGTATATCATGGGTGTATAACCTAGTGCCCCTTTTTGATTTCTGAAGTTTGATTTCTGAAAGGAAGAAAAGAACATTTATGTGTGGAACACTGATAAAATGTTCTAGAGGAGAAACAGTTCATCAGATAATGCTTGAGGAGAGACACAGACTACTCTGAGAGGGCTAGGTGAGAACTTTGTCTCTCAGAGATAAAAGTGCTAGTGGGGATGGCTACAAGTCAACGTAATTCATTAGTTCATTTACATATGACTATTTTCAGGGATTTAAAGGACATAGCTGAGAAACTATAAATCTATAAAATAAATACAGAGTTGTTTGTATACAAGGGGAAATTTGCATATTCTCTATCTGCTACATCTAATAGAACTGTGGATCTAGATTTTCTCAACCTGAGTTAGAAATCAGTCATTATTTGAAAGAAAGCCTTGATATGAGATAGAAGAAGCCTAAGATGACCAGATTAAGATAGGCAATTGAAAGAGAAGCAGAAGAAAGTAGGGACAGAAGATGAGAAAAGAAACTCCTTATAGAATATAGAAACTGACAAGATCTGATCACTGCTGACAAGCAGGCTTTGCAGTGGAATGGGGTATACTATAAGATGCTGTTGTAGCAGCTTAGTGAAAGAAAGCAGAATCCTCTAAAATTTGAAGCACTGCCTTAATTGCCTGTTAGTGCCATCTATAACCTGAACGAGCAGAAACCTCGCAGGAGTACCTGCCCTTTACTATCCTACATACCTAAAGGGGCAGGGGCAGAAGAGTAAGGGAAATAAAGGTTTTGTAACTATTTTTCTGGGAGCTATGCTGTTATATTTTGTGAAAAGGAATGAGTAGAAGTTTTGTGTATCTCTTGTCCCGCTTAAATTTCTTTGCTACAGAAAATTGTGAGGGACTTCTAATTTGTCTCTATGGACTAAAAAAAAAGCAGCTCATAAACTGAACATGATTTACAGTGGCTGAAACAGCATAACAATTGTTCAGTACCCTGCCAAGGATGGCTATGTGCTTAAAGGGCTTAACACTGCTTCAGTGACTTGAGAGTAGGGGAGAGCTCTGAGGAACAGAAGGGAGCAGCTTATAAAAAAAAATAGCCAAGTAAAAATTTCCCTGGTAGATGAAATGTCGCATAAACTGTTCCTTAAAATGATCAAGAAAATCAAAGCCTACATTCCAGAGTCTCAAGATGCCTTAGCTCATGGATTTCTCCTTTATGTGCCTCACTGCTAAGTTTCTGTTATGCATGTGCCCATTCTCCTCCATGGAAATATAGTAACTCAGGTTTGCTTTCTATGGAGTACTATGATCACACTTACTTTTGTTTCCTTATTTAGTAAATATAATTGCTAGCTATTATTATTTTAGCTGTTATAAAATGGGAAGATCACCAAGGGGAACCCAGGATCTATAGTGGTGAGTAGTAGTAGTATCCCCATACCAGTTACTCCTACTACCCTGAGAAATATGTTGCATGGTCAGTCCCCTCCTTCCAGGTCTGGGAATCCTTTTCCAGATATACCAGCATGAGAAAAGATTGAAAATAAATGAATCATCCCAGAGAAAGAAAGAGGGGAGGTCAGAGTTATCATGTCTAAGTTACATGTGCATTGCAGCATCCTCTTTTCACCTCCAGTCTTCTTCTGCTTTTGTAATTCAGATTTCTAGGAAATGAAATAAATGAGAGTAGTCAGGGACTACATGGAGGAGTGCAGATGCCATGCCCACGGCCAACCAGAAATAACTTAAGTCCAAAATTTCCATATCTGCCATGTCTCTGGAGGTACCATTAAAAGCAAGGTGACCAGGAGAAAGTCAGTGCAATTGAGAAGTCATAACCTAGAAAACAGAAGAAGTATAGAGTTGCTGAGTTGCTCTTCTTTTTAGTTCATGATCTTGAGAAAGGAAGTAGATGTCCCTCACAATTATTTCCTTTTTTTCTTTTTTTAAGTCTATGAATTTGAGACTAGTAGGACACAACACTTCTACTCATTCCTTTCCACAATCTGTTGATGTGTGTGGTTGGGATTTCATCCTATTCAAATTTGAGGAGAAAATGGTCAGGGGAAGAGAGGGAGAGCTAAACTGTGATTGGTAGCAACTATCTCCACAAAGAAGTATATGGTCTAGTTTTCTTTTGACTTTATTCTGTGTCTATGTGATCACAGCATGCTCTGATTCTGTGGAGTTGAAAGAATCAGGGCACAGAATTAGCTATAGAAAATAGAGTCTATATTTTAAAATTTTTACTAATATTCCATTTTATTCCCTGGGCTAAATTGGGAATAAGTCAGGGAAAAAGGGGCTTATCAAAGCTACTTAAATAAAATGGGGATGATAATAATAGCACCTACCTCCAAGAATTTAGGGGAGTATCAAATGAAATTTTCTCTCTCTCTCCACACACACACACACACACACACACACACACACACACACATATATGTAAGATTTAAAGCACTATTATCATCATCCTCATCATTAGTACTAATATCATCAACACATTAGCTTGGCAGTGAGGGAACAGCTCAAGTGTTTGTAGATTTGGCACTTTCTGATGGCCAGCAGAATTAATGCAGATTTTCTAACTGGTCATTTCTATCTTTCTGGAGCCAGCAGCAAATAGTAGCAGATAAGGTCTGGGTTGGTAGCTTAACTAGCGCTCCATTTGGGGGGAAATTAAGGTGTTCCACCCAACTAATTAAATTCCCTTGCTGGATAATTAACACTGTGACAAGTTATCTTTTTATAGCTTAAGGAAGGCATAATGAGCCACATAACCTAAGGGCCCTCTGTTGGTGCCAATGTCACACACAGTGTAGAGAGATTGTGATACACCCACACTCACACACTCACACACACTAAAAGTTATCTTGCCAACTGAACCCAGGAGCCTAGCATGGCATCTTTTGTTTTTAGCTTTATATCACTTTACTGACCTTTGCATACTTTATAACGAAGCCAAAGTTATTTCCTGATCTGCTCTGCTGGCTCCTTCCTTCATGCATCAGGGCAAATCATGTTCTATGCCTGGACTGAACTTTTTCCTCATCTCTGACTTTTGAAAGTCATCACTGAGAGTTCAGCTCAGGTACCACTTCTCCATGAAGCTTTCCCTAATTCTCTTCAGCTGAAAGAATTTGATCCATTTCAAATGTACCTAGGAAACTTTGTATCCCTGCTTTGCCTCCTCATAGATCCAGCGCAGAAAGGAAGTTCAGAGGCCATTAAGTTCATTTTTACAGATAAGGAAATCGAGACTTGATGAAGTGGAATGACTTGCTCAAGAACGTACAGATGTTGTCAGAGGTGGAATTTGAACCCAAGTTCTCTGACTCCAGAGATGGTGTTTGTTGTTTTTTCCCACATTACCTCTTCAGTGGCTTTACCACCTAAGGCAGTTGACTGCCTCCTCAGTCAATCAACAAGCGTTTATTAAGCACAGTATTTAAACTCACAAAACATTACTCATTAAATGCTTACCAAGCACTGTGCAATGAAAATACAAATACAAAGAAAGAGACAAGCCTACTCTAGCTTTCATTATGCTTCTTTGTGTACACATAGAATTCACTGAGCAGATTATAAGCTCCTTGAAAGTAGGGACTGATTTATTTTCATTTATTTTTCATTGTAGTACCATGAACACAGTAAATGCTTAAGTGTCATTTATGACAGAATTGAATAAAAACATTAGACTAGAGGTTTTATCCATTTACATTTTCATAGAGCTTTTCATTCCGAGGTAGGAAACTTAAAAACATTCTGTCCCAGAAAAAAGAGACCAACATGTCTCAGAATCTGATCTTTAGGGGAAGTTCCATTAAAGTAAGAGAATCTTGAAGAGACAAGGAGAGGGTGGAGAGCATACCCACACTTATGACCAGAATATGATCAGCACTACTCCCCAAGGCTGCTCACATGTTGACTTCCATTTACCAGGACTTCTGTTCCTCTTCTATCATACATGGGGTTTTATTTTTAGAGCTATTCCTTCCAGGGAAGCTGGAAACACTGTCATCTACACCCTGAGAGGAAGTTGGGAAACGCAGAGGATTAAGAGAGAAAGATGAGAAGCTTTATCTTTCCTGTCTAAGAGAACCTAAAGGAGAGATGTAGTATTAAGAAGTAAGATATGGTTCAGGAAAGGGAGAAAGCAATAGGGAGATTTAGATTAAATTACTCAGGGATAGAAAGGAGGGGGTTAAAAGAAACAAAGTATATGGGGGAGTGAGCGAATAGGAGATCCCCAGCTGTCTTTGGAGAAATGAAGAATGGAAACCTCTAAAAGAAAATCAGAAAGAATGACTGGAATGCAAGTCCATTCAACTATAGTTACTCATATAATGTTCACTTTTATTTTTTCAATGCATTTCTGGATAAAAAAAATGTACTCTTTCCTAAATCACCCTAGTTTCTCAACATGAGTCACAGTATGGTAGGCTAAGGTAATGGTGTCAGTGTCTGGATGAAGTTGTTCTTGTGAATGCACACACACAGGCACATTAATAGATGCCTTCCTGATAGCATAATCCATCCACAACAAGGGAATACTCAAGAGGGTTATTGTAATACATTAAGCTGACATTGTCCACTTCTGCTTTGTGGCTATTCAGCAAAGAATGGAAACCTTCTGAACTTTCATGAACATGGGTTAAGTGCTGTATGATTTTTGAGGGCAGACCAAAGGAAATCAATTTATTCCCTTTAGACGTTCTGTTGGAACTAAATGTAATAGATCCCAAGGGTTAAATTAAGTAAAAGTTGGGTAAATGTAGCTACATTAGCAAATCTAAAGAAAAGGAAAAAATAACTTAGGACTCTTGGTTAACAAAGTAAACCCTTGAAATGAAAGCATAATGCATTTGAGTATCCTTAACAAAATCCATTCATCATTCAAGAAATACTCATGTGTTGATAAGCAGAGGCCTAATAATAATAGCTAATATGGTGCATCGAGGCAGCTAGATGGCACAGTGGGTAGAGTGCTGAAGTAAGGAAGATTTGTCTTCCTCAGTTAAAATCCGGCCTCAGTCACTTACTAGTTGTGTGACCCTGGGCAAGTCACTTAACCCTGGTTTGCTGAAGTTTCTTCGTCTGTAAATGAGCTGGAGAAGGAAGTGGCAAAGCACTCTGGTATCTTTGCCAAGAAAACCCAAATGGGGTCCCGAAGAGTTGGACACAACTGCAAAATGACTGAAATATAGTGCTTTACAGCTTACAAAGTATTTTATAAATATCTCATTTTATTCTCACAACAACCCTGGGAGGTAGATGCTATTATTAGTCCATTTTACACATAAGGAAACTGAGGCAGGCAGACTAAGCAATGCCCACAGCCACATATGCTATTAAGTGACTAAGGCTGAATTTGAACTCAAGTCTTCCTGCCTCCAGATCCATTACTCTGTCCACTCTCACTATGTCACAGAGAACTGTGCTGGGTACAGTGGGAAGGGTACAAAAAGAACTAAGATGTGATTCTTGACCTGAAGTAACTTACAAATAAAATAATTCACTAAAAATGCTCACAGACTAGATGTCTATCTGCAGGCACATTGTAGAAGGAATTTCTGCATAGGTAAAAATTGACCTCCAAAATCCTTGTCATTTCTTTGAGTCTATGATTCCAACACCAAGAAAAAATCAACTCTATTAATTGCATAAACTTTTGGGACACTAAAAAGTTTAAAACCATAGCAAGGTCAAAGAAGATGTTTTAACAAGCTGCACTGGAAAAGCAAAATGGATAAACACACAGAGATACTGCTTAGACTCTGACAACTCTATTAATAAGGACAGCTGGGGTGGAGACAGCAGCTAAGTAAGCCTGGAACTGAATAGGAGGAAATAGATCAATATCACCTTTGAAAACTATACTGTGCTTTTAATGATCCTAAATGGGAAGCTTCTGCACAAATCCATCTCTTTAATACGAATATTCTCCTAATAGTGCTACATAGCTGGGAATGATGGAATAACAAGATCTTAGAAGATTACAAAAAATATGAAATGTCACATCTTTAGCATGATCTCTAGTTGATCCGTGTTTACTATGATTTCATGTATTGAGGTTAGGGAAAGAGTTCTGGGGTTAAAGCCTTAGTCCATTCCAGTACAAACCAAAGGACAGACTAGGTTTAGCACCTAAATTTCTCTGGAGTCCTGAAATCTAAAAGATTGTTGGATCACCACATATCTTGCAGGTCTTTTAAAAAAAACATTTTTGAAGTCTTTCATTTTATCTTCAAATAGCAAACACTTATTTTCCCTTTTTTCCATAACATTGGAAAAAAGAAAAGAAAAAAAAGCTTTTTGAAAAATATTCATAGTCAAACAAACAAACAAAAATCCCACAATGGCCATGTCCAAAAATGTTGTTTGATTCTCCATCACTTCCTCAATTTATAGAGAAAAGACTGAGGCCCAGAGACTTACTAAGATCACAAAAATAGAAAATAGCAGAGTTGGGATCTGAACCCAGGTTTTCTGATACCAAATACAGTGTTTATTCCAATGTTCTCTGCACGGTTGAGATGTAATAAACTTTTGTCATTTTTGAGTCATTTCAGTCATGTCTGACTCTCTGTAACCCTATTTGGAGTTTCTTTTGTTTGTTTTTTGGCAAAGTGCTTTGTCATTTCCTTCCCCAGCTCATGTTACAGAAAAAGAACTGAAACAAATAAGGTTAAATGACTTGCCCAGGGTCACACAGCTAGTAAGTGTTTGAGGTCAAATTTGAACTCAGGTCCTCCTAACTCTAGGACCCAAATTCTATCCACTGTACCACCAAGTTGACTGTGTAATAAGGAGTCAGTTACAAAAGCAAAATTTCAACATGTCAGTGACAACAGTGTTAGGAATATTGGTTAATGGACTTGGTGAAAGCTAGTGAATGACTCAACCTTTTCCCAAGAGCTTTGGTCTTTTACTGTGGCATCCTGAATTCCCCATCCCTGTTGTACACTGATATATGTTAGTAGTATTATGAGCTGGATCTCGTCTGCCCTGGTAATTCAGTTACACCCAGACTTCACAACTATGACTTGCTGAAACAGAATTGATGGAAAGCTTTTGATCAGTTCTGAGGTACTGTGGCCTTGATCCCATGTCCTCTCCTTAAGATAATAACCCTATCATCCTATTAACCAATCAACAAAGAAGCATTTATTAATCCCCCACTTTATACCAAGCACTGTGTATACTGAGTTCTGAAGATAGAAATACATATAATGAAACAATTTCTACTCTCAAGAGTTTATTATGTACTGGAGATAGTCCAATCTCCTGTCAACAAATCAACCAATCAATGAATAAGCATTTATTAAACCCCTACTATATACTAAGCACTGTGTATACTAGATACTGGAGATAGAAATGCAAATAGTGAAACAATTTCTATTCCAAGTCCTTGTTGTTAGTTTTACATATATGAGGTAGCACAGACTCCTGTCAACCAATCACCCAAATCAGTTCATAAATGTTTATTAAGCCCCCACTGTATACTTTGCATACTAGATTCCAGAGATATAAATACAGGGATTTAAATAATGTCTTCCTAGAGCTTGTTATCAGTTTACTATATATTGGAGCCAGCCTGATCTCCTCTGTGGATAAAGAATATCGGTTCATAATTGCTAGTACTACACAAGAATCTGGAGAGTATACTTTGGGGGTGGAGGTGCACCTGTTGTAACAAAAATCATTAGAGCACAGGATGGATATAAAAATACCACAAGAAAACCAGCCAATGGATCTCAAGGCCTATTGGTAAGGAAACTCTCACTCTTTCTGATAGTTTGAGGAAGACCTCCTGATGAGGAGGACATAAGAAGATAGCTAGTACTAGCCCCTATACTCAAGAGCTCCTCCATTGCTGTGGTGAACAACTTCTTCTTTGTATATAACATGTAGGCCTCCAGCTTCTGCAGGTAGTCATTGAGTACTGTTGTTCAACCATTTTCGGTTATGTCTAACTCATCATGATCTCATTTGGAGTTTTCTTGGAGAAGATACTGGAGTGATTTGCCATTTC
This sequence comes from Bettongia penicillata ogilbyi, assembly GCA_023548195.1. Taxonomy (NCBI): domain Eukaryota; kingdom Metazoa; phylum Chordata; class Mammalia; order Diprotodontia; family Potoroidae; genus Bettongia; species Bettongia penicillata. Next base: position 804,132 of record JAJHZJ010000535.1, read on the forward strand.
CTTTTCCAGCCCATTTTACAGATGAGGAAACTTAGGAAAACAGGGTTAAGTGACTTCCCCAGGGTCACACAGCTAATAAGTGTCTGAGGCCAGATTTGAACTCGGGAAGAGAAAACTTCCTGACTCTAGGCCCAGTCATCTATCCACAGTGCCACCTAGGTGCATAGTAAAAGCACAAGAGAAAGCTGAGGGTGGTTTGACATTTCTGTCCTAGAACACTGAGAAACTGAATGACTTGACCAAGGACACACAACCAGTACATGTCAAAAGCAGAACTAAGAAGCCAGGTCTTCCTGGATCTGAGACCAGTTTTCTATTCCCTATGACAGGCTGTGGAGGAAGTAATAATAACAAATACTAACCTATATGATCTCTTGGATCCTGGCTTTATCATGCATTGTACTAGCTATTCTCCCTAGTTTTATGGCATCTATAAATTTGACAAGCATGTCACACGTCTTTATCTATGTCATTGATTTTTAAAATGTTTAACTGCCCAGGGCCAAGAACAAATCCCTGGGTGCTCTATTTCTTCAAAGTCAAAATCTGCCCAATAATAGACTACTTGGTGAGTCCTGTCATTCAACCAATTCCAGATTCACCTAAATGTATTCTCCTCTAGACTATAGTTGTATGTCATCTCCAAGATAGCATGAGAAACTGTCATATGCTCTACTGAAATCTAAGTCCATCACTCCTCTAATCTATATTTAACTATCTTGTTAAAAAAAAATGGGGTCCATGAACTTTGAATTTTAAATATACACATTTTGATAATTGTCTTTTAATATGATTTTTTTTTAGAATTCTATATATTTTATTTTATGCATTTAAAAATAGGTGGCATAGTGGCTAGAGTTCTGATTTGGAGAAATTCGGAAGAGTTCAGTTCAAATCTTGATTTAGACACGTTCTAATTATATGACCCTGGTCAAGTCACTCCCTCCGGTATAGTTCTACTCTGGATTACCCTGCATAGAATGTATCTGGAATATTTTATTATATTAAATTTAAGGACATTGACAAGAAACTCAGATGGTAAGGGGGATGAGCGCAAGTCAATTTGATCTGGAAAAGAAAAGAATAAGAAAAGAATAAGAAGAAGGTGGTTGTTGTTCAGTTGTTTCAGTTGTGCCTAACTTCATGATCCCATTTGGGGTTTTCTTGGCAAAGATATTGGAGTGATTTGCCATTTCCTTCTCCAGCTCATTTGACAGGTGAGGAAACTGATACAAATAGGTTTAAGTTACTTGAGCAGGGTCACACAGCTAGTAAGTGTCAGAGGCCAGATTTAATCTCAGGTCTTCCTGACTCCAGGCCCAGTGCTCTATCCACTGGGTAACACAGCTGCTGAATAAGGAAGACACAACTATAATTTTAAAGTAATAAGTTAAGCTAAATAAGCTAGTATTTATATAGAACTTTAAGATTTGCACACTGCTTTACCAGTATCTCATTTGATCCTCACAGCAACCCTGGAAAGTAGGTGCTACTATTATCCACATTTTACAGATGAGGAATTTGAGGTTGAGATAGGTTAGGTGACTTGTCCAGGGTCACATAGCCAATAAATGTCTGAGGCCAGATTTGAACAAGTCTTGTTCCAAGTCTTGTTCTTCTTGACTCCAAGTCAAGTCAGCTCTATTTACTGAGCCATTGTCATGTGTTATAAATCAAAACTACTTTTGATTTGAAATTACTGCTGTTCAAGTCATTTTTTTTAAAGTCTGGAGACCCAGAAAGTCCCAAGAGGAATTCCATAGATTTTTAGGCTTATCATAATATTGTAGATTTAGAGTAAAAAAGGCCTTATTGACTGATCTAGGCCAACCAGCTTATTTTACACATAAGGAAACTGGAGTCGAGAGGTTCAGTGATTTGCCGAGGGTCGAGTGGAAGAAACGGAAGCGCCAGAATCTAAATCCAAATCCTCTACCTCAAGTCTAAAACTCTTTCCCTGCATGGTGCTACTTCACTCAAAATAATAACAGTAGCTGACATTTATGTAATGCCTACCATGTGTCAGGTACTCTACCAAGTGCTTTACAAATATTATTTTATTTTATCCTCCCAACCCTGGGAGGTAGTTGCTATTATCATCCCCGTTTACAAATGGGGAAACAGGCAAACAGATTAAGTGACTTGACCAAAATTACACAGTTAATTAAGTGTCTGAGGTGGTATTTGAACTTAGGTCTTTCTGACTCTTCCCCACAGTTCTATCCACTGCAAGGGCCACCTCACTGCCTATCTCAAGATCCTCCTACTTGAAGCTCCTTCTGATTTAATAAGGGATTGCCATGATATACTGGCAGCAAATTGCAGAATTTCATAAAATACTGAATTTGCATGTAATTCCCATTTCAGTACTTGTGAAAGATCACTTAATCAGCTACCTGAATGCCAGCCACTCATGGAGCTGTAGTTGCTGTGAGATTAAAACTCAAAAGGCAAAGGAGAGCCAAGCCAAGCCAGAGCCCTGGAAGCTGCCTCCTTTCTCTTCCAACAGAGGCAAAAATATCATCTGAGTAGCTCCTGGACAGGGTGAGGAATGATGGGATTTGTTCATTTTATAATTAATAATTGGTATTTGTGCCACAAGTCCTTGTTCTGTTTCTAGACTATGTACATTTTCTTGTCTACCAGGTAATTGAATGTGTTTAACTAAGGGTTAAATACATCTTACCTTATTTTAAATTTTTTTTCCTTCAAAGAAGATTGGGAGGAAGAAAAGACAATTGTTCCTCAATCATAAAATAGTTATTCTTAAGAGTTAATTATCAGTACTCAGTGTGAAAGAATTGAAAAAAATGAACACATTCCATAAGCTTTCCAGTTCAGTTCACAAATGCAATTTAAAATTTAAGAAAAATCTCAGTTCATGTGGAATCATGAGCCCATAAATTTTACCAAGTTAGATGTATACCAATGCATTTGTAGAACAACTGTGATGAATATGAATCAGCTAGACTTATGACTATATATTAATTTTTTTCTAATTTATAAGCTTCATTTTAAAAATGATTTTACTGACAACTAAACTGGGACAATATTATTCAAATATTACACTTCAAGAAAAGTATAGAAAAAAGTTATAGGTCAAAAGCATCAAATGTCTAATTTTAATATACCTACCTCTCTATATCTCAGATATAAATTATTCATATGTAATGCATTTTCATAAAAGAATTACAAGAATATTAAAAATATATAAATGAAAGCTTTTGTGTTGAGATAAAGAATATAAATTCTTAGACAATATAAATGTTTTTCTTAGATTTCAATAGAGAAATCATAGGGAATATAAATATATATGTATTTGTGAAAGGCAGTGAGGTATAGTGGGTCCAGAACTAGCCTTGGAGATAGGAACACATCATTTCAACTAGTATTTCTGATATATACCAGATGAGATTTCTGATATATACTAGAGGATCCTGAGTTAATCCTGACCTAATCCTCAGTGCTCCAGGAAACTCTAAGACAGGATTTACAAAATAGTACTTGCATTCCTGTCTCAAAATATACATGTATATGTATATATTAATCTTTCTTAACTTATTTGATACAGTATTCATGAGTTATTTTATAGTGGGAAATATAGGCAATACAAGAACAAAATACAGCTATAAAAATTTATTTCAAAAAATTAAGTTAGAGGTACATATATGAAATAGAATAATATTGTCTTGTAAGAAACAATATGATAAATATATAGAAGTATGGGAAAACTTATTTGAACTAATGCAAAATGAAGTTAGCAGAACCGGGAATACAATATACACAACGACTACAAAGATTTAAATGGGAAGGACAAACAATAGCAAAGCAAATGAAAAAATAGTGAAATTACAATGACCAAGCTTGGCCTTGCTTACAGGGATGTGGGACTGTAGGCATAGAATGTTGCATTTAATATCAGGCTTTTTTGATACGCTAATTGGTTTTCTTGGTTTGTTTCCCCTCTTTTTCATTTTTTCTTGTAGGTTCTCTGGAAGGTGAAGTGGGGCTATGTTGGGAAATATAGGTGATGCAAAAGAAAAGATATTAATAAGGGGATTTTTTTTAAGAAAAAATTAAGAATAGCTTTGGGTTGCCAGAGAGGGAGTATTGACTCTGACCATATCAAGAATCTATTAAAATTCTTCCAAATAACTGGATTACATAATTAGCTTTTACCAAAGGATTTGTTCTATAAAATTTGGATTCAGTCAAATGGCTGCACTTGAGAATCGAGAAGGTTACATGTTCAAGACCCAGGTTCCCCATTCCTGGTCTAGTTGAATTCTGGCACTATAGAAATATAGAAAGTGCAACCCAAAAGGATTGTACCTTGTGAAAGTTTATGCGAATTCATGAGGCAAAGACTTGAACCCAAATCTCCTGACTTGCAGCCCAGGGTTCTTTCTATTCTACTTGTCTCTGGCTTCCCCTTCAATGACAGTCTGTCTTTCCAAATCATAACCATAGCTTGCATTTATAAGGCGTTTTATGGTTTGCAAAGCACTTTGCTCACAACTCAAATGAGGTGAGAGAAATGACTTTTAATAACCAATGATTCAAGAAGATCCAGAGTTCTCCCCTTTCCTAAAGTCCTGATTTTAAAACCAGCATGATGATAATAAGATTAGACCCACCCTCTGCCATTGTCTCTACTGCTATGATTGTATTTGGTCTAAGAGAGATAGCCAAATCCTTTTTTTTTTTTTTTACTGAAACTTAAATACACAATAAGAAAAGAAAAAGAAACATAAACTTAAATACAACAGAAAAAAAGAAAAAAAAGGATATCATGTTCACAGCGGAATGCGTCCTTTTATTAATAACATGTAGGCCATAATAAAAAAATGATTAAATTACCCAGAAACCATGTCTCTCTTGAGACTTTTTAATCACCAAAGAGGAAACTGACATTCGTAGAGGTTAACTCACAAGCCCATGATTACCTGGTTATAAGCAGCAGACAGAGACTAGCACTCAGTTCTTCTGGCTTCCAGACTAAGCTCTTTTCAGTCTAGTACATAATATTAGTTTCTGAACAAAGTCTTCTTTATATGGTCATAACAGAATTCAGTTCTGCTGATAAGTTCTTGCAATGTGTACTTTTTTATTCACGCATGAAGTTATGGTTGACAAAACAGTTACTCAGGTGGATTCCATTTAACAACTTTTGAAGGCAATTTCTGATTCCCCTTTTAGCTTCATGAGAAGCTGTAATTCCAATTTAATATGGAATAAACATCACAATATTTATTTAAATAAATACTCCCATCTGGACTTAATTTGGCATAATTCTTTTAGATTAATTAAACAAAAATTCAATGACTTGAATGGTAGGGTGAACAATGCGCAATGAATGCCTGAATTCAGATTACTACCCTCATTTTTCTAATCTAAGTGTTTCTCCTTCTACTCCAGCTTTGTCTATGCAATAGAACCTTTTGCCAAATGTCAAACTTTGGCTGGGGTGCCGGACATTTGACAGGTTTGGGCTGCTTGAATCAGAAGGGAAAAAAATTCCCTTTAAAACATGAAGAATATGGGGGCAGCTAGGTGGCAGGCACAGTGAATAGAGCACCAGCCCTGGAATCAGGAGGACTCAAGTTCAAATTTGACCTCAAACACCTGATACTTACTAGCTGTGACCTTGAGCAAGTCACTTAATCTCAATTGCCTTGCTTCCCCCCCTCCAAAAAAAAATGGAAAAAAAATCCCAAAATGAAGAATGTGGTTATTTTTAATTTTGGCCATTCTAAGACATCAAACAGTAAGTACTATATAGCATGGAGGTAATTCTTATATATACAACTGGATCTATTTGAATTTGATTTAGAAAAAAATAGGGAAAGAAAATTCCAAATATTGTGATTCAAGGAGATAAAGACCTATCTGGCCACATTGATTCTCAGGTTGCATAATTACCTGACATAATATTATATTGTATGTGAAATATATATATATATATATATATATATATATATACATACACATATATTTGTATATACATATGTATATATATATATAATTTGTTATATATAATCCATACCACTACACGGGTCAGTTATTTTATTTGCTTGAAAGATGTCAGTTACTTTTAAATCTATAAAGTTGAGTACATATAGAATCTGGAGCTACATGGCTGTTTGGCTGGGGCTTTTTTCCCTTCTTTTTAGCAGTTTTTGACTGGAGGTCAGGAGAGCTGAAAAAAAAACCTGAAGAATTTAAATACCAAATCTTATACAATTATGTAAGTAGAGTTATATATTTTATACAATTAGTCAGGCTACTTATGCTCATCCTTCGTTGCCGAAGAAGACCATGCCATCAAAGAAATGATGACATGACTTGCACTTGACTTTGTCGAGTGAGGGAGGGCTGTGCAGGTCACCAGCCTCATTTCTCCTCCAGAGCCATCTGAATCCAGTGACCAGATATTCATCAGGATGACTGGAGATGACCCAGGATGAGGCAGTTGGGGTTAAATGACTTGCCCAAGGTCACACAGCTAGTGAGTGTCAAGTGTCTGAGGTGAGATTTGAACTCAGGTTCTCCTGACTGTTGAATTGGTCCTCTATCCACTGCAACACCTAGCTGCCTTGGTCAGGCTATACAGTTTTGAACAATAGCTCTCGTTTCTGTGACACTTTAAGGGTTGGGTTACAAAGAGTGTTTAAACTCTCACAACTCTATGAGGTAAGTAGTATATAAGTATTATTAGCCCCATTTTTTAGATAAGAAACTGAGGCACAGAAATGTTTAATGTCCAACACAGATTATGTGACTTACCCTAGGTCACCAAGCTAAGAGTCAGAGGTAGAACACAGGTCTTTCTTGATTATTCCGGGTCCAGGGTTCTTTTCACCCTGGGAAGGGGAAAAAGACTATGTTCTAGGCACTGTGCTAAGAGTTTTTACAAATATTATCTCATTTGGTTTGAGATGATCGCTGTGCTTCATTATATCTGCTCTTGAATAAGTAAAAATTCTAAATTACTCAGAGGATTTAAAATTTACGCCTTTTGTGAACAAATCACAGCGCAACTTCAGCTTCAATAGTTCCATGAGGCTTTATCTAAGTGCCAGAGCCTACAGTAAGTACTGCATCACTCATTTGGCACTAACTACATACTGTCTTGAATTGCCAGTGTTTTGTATGTGGGTATGTAATATTTACCCAATAAAACCATAACCTCCTAGAGGACAGGAACTGTGTCTTATGTATTTTTTTTTATCTCATAGCATCTAGCATAACTCCTTACACATTGTCAGTTAATAAGTGTGCAAATAAGTTATATGCAGGATAAATTAGAAATAGTCAACAGAGGAAAGGCACTAAGGGAGAACAAGAAAAGCTTCTTGTAAAACATGAGATTTTACTTGGGACTTGAAGAAAGCCAGGCAAGACAGGAGACAGGGAGAGCATTCCAGGTATGGGGGACAGACAGAGAAAATGCCTAGAATAATGATATGGAATATCTCGTTCAAGGACCAGCAAAAAGGCCTACATTGCTGTGACACAGAGGAATTAGACATAGGAAGATTGAAAAGGTATCACAGGCAGGTTTTAAGGGCCGATAATTGAGTTTATATTTGATCCTGGGGAAGTGATAAGGAGCCATTGAAGTTTACTGAGTAAGGGATGACTACATGGTCAGGTTAGCCTTTAAGAAAATCACTTTGACTGCTGAATGGAAGATATATATAGAGATCAAATGGGTATATAATTTATATATTTTGCAAACTTTAAAGCACCATATAAATGTTGATTATTGTGATGATGATGAATATCAAGTAATAGCTATTGATATAGTTGATTAAAGTAAAACTGGATAATCTAAGATCCAAAAATATTTCAGATAGGGGCATGAATTTGATTGTTCATGTTGATTGAGTCAACTGGATTATTACAAAAGATTTACTCCAGTTTAAAGGCCTGCACATGCTAACAATGATATTAAATTGATCAGGCAGGCCAATTAAAATAACAATCAAGGAACCCAATTGGAGTTCCTTCCCTCTTCAATGGATCCATGATCTTTTCAATATGGCTACTTCTATCACTTCTTATCTTGTCCTTATCCTGTGCCACTTTTGTATGAGTATCCACCACCTGCTCCAGTCATACATTTTTTCCCTGTGTTTCTGGAGCAGAAGTCATTATTGGAATTATGCTACAGCTGACATGCCCCCATCTTGGATTTCCCCATTGTTCTTGCATCTAACAAGAAGACCATTGTACTCCCATCTCCGCCTCTCCTTAGTACTTCTTCAAGTGGAGGGACCTCATCTTCTGTTTTCCTTTATATCCTTCACATAGCAAGTAGTACAATAGTTTCTACCTCATTGATCCCGAAGAAACAACAACTGTTGCTGTATGTCTACACTACAGAAGCATTCATATACTATTTCTATTTTTTATTATTATTTCTGTACATCTGTTGAAATAAAGGGTGTTGGGATTGGATCTGTGATTTCATTGGTACAAAGAACTCCCAGTTGAGGAAAATCCTTTCTACCAATGCAAGTTAGCATCTTCTCTGCTACTCATAATCATAGTCATGGAGGTTTGCCTCTTAGATAAGTGACTTGCCCAAGGGTCAGGTCACAGAGCAGTATAGATTACAGGTGAGACCTAAACTGAGGTCTAACTGGCCTCAAGGCCAACTCCTTTCCCTACTCTTCCCCCTTACTAATGCATTTACCATGAGGCTACCTTTCATTTACACTGTAAGTTTCTTGTTTGTACAATTTTTTTTTTTTGCACAATGTCCCCTCTATTAAAAAAGTGAGCTCTTTAAAAGGAGGAACTGAGTTTTTATCTGTCTTTGTATCCTCAGAGCTTAGCATAGTTCACGGTACATAGTAAACACTTAATAAATGTTTGTTAACTGAATGAATGACTGACTCTATCCACCATAGGGTATGGCCTCTGATAAATGATGACTCCCTACATCCTCTTTCACTAATGGACTTAATATGACTATGGCAAGCGGCATCCTGATATAGGCGATAAAGAGGCTGCTTTGGAGTCAGGAAGATCTGATCTCAAGTCCTGCCTATAGTACTACTGACTGTGTGACCCTGGGCAAGTAATTTTAACTTTTTCATGCTCTAGGAAACTCTCTAAGACTGCCAGTTGCGGAGAAGGTTCCAGATTGCCTTGCCAAAATGAGTTTCCTCCTCAGGGAGTTCCCTATGCAAACAAAATTGCAGGTTGATTTCCTGTTGCTATTTCTATTTTGAGGTGAGAAAACACCTCAGTTCACCCCACCCCCCAGTTTACCCTAACAAAGACACATCTTCTTTCTTTTTGGGGGGTGGGGGAGGTAAACATGGCCAATGTGAAAATTTGGGGGGAGGGTATTTTTGCCATCCATATCAGTTACAGGAATTTTTTTTCTTTTTTCTTTTTCTGATGGGGGCAAGGAGAGTGATAGAGAAAATAGATATTTTCTATTAAAAATGTTTTAAAAGATTATCCCTGAATTAGCACCCAAATCAAGAAATTTCTGATTAACATATTCACCCATCAATTTGAACTTGCCATGCTTAGGACAGTTTTTCAGCCTCTTTGGGGGCAACCCTTCTCTCTGCTTTCTAGGCAGTTGTATAAATGTGGTTCATTAGTCTAGAAAGGAAAATGTCATTCAGGTTGAGGCAGAAACTAAGGTGACATCTCTGGCATCTGGATTTAGAAAAGAAACTCCAAAGAGCAGCAGAACATTTTCATACCAATAGCTCCCCAAATTCACCTTTCACAAAGAATGCCCAAAAGGAAGAAGCATACTTGACTTTACAAGAGTTTTCAACCCTCTGGGATTTGGCCGAGCCATGAATATGAATGGCAGACAGGAACTTGGGCTGCATTCTATCTGGTAAACAGATTTTAAATGCTTTACTTAGTCACTTTTCCCTTGAAAGTTTGGAGACACTGTGATAAAAACAGAACTCTGTACAAGTACAGGGCTAGACAATGGATCCCTTCCACAAGACAGCTATCTGTCTGGCACTATTTGCATCAAATTCTGGCTGTTGGGCTAGGCTTTAAGGGAGCTCTAATTCTCCAGTTAGCAGGAAAGAAAGAGCCCTGCCTGAGCTCAGCTGAAGTCAAAGGGCCATAACCTTCAAATCTGACCCACACCAATTCATAGGCTCTAGAGCTGGCAGAAGTCATTCATTCCAACTCCCCTGTTTTACAGATGAAGAAACTGAGATCCAGAGGGATGAAATGATGTGGTCACCTCTGTAAGAGGCCTTTCCTGGTTTTCCTTGAGGCTATTACCTTGCCTCTGAGATCACCTCCAATTTATCTTACATATCTTTTTTATGTACATGGATTTTTGCATGCTATCTTTTCTACTGGGATGTGAATTCCTTGAGAGTTACAACTATTTTTCTCTTTCTTTGTATCCCCAGTGCTCAGCACAGTTCCTGGCACCAAAGAAGTGCTTAATAAATGCTTGCAGACTGAGTGAATCTGAATGATCTGCTTATGCTGTCTATCACTTCAGAGATTGATTTGATTGACCTGTCCAGGGAGTCATATGCCTCCTTCCTGTCTCTATCAGAATTTTTTCTATTTTCTATTTAATCCCAAACCCTTTAGTGTTAATGAGCTTAGGATCATAAGAGAATAGATTTAGAACTGGAAGGACCTTCAAAGACCATTAGGTCCAGTTCCCTCATTTTATAGATGAGGAAACTGAAGTATGAAGAGGTTGTGGCTTGGCAGAGGTCACATAAATAATAAATGTCAGAAGCAAAAATCTGAACCTGGGTCCTCTCATTCTTCCAATGGAAATATATGCCAGGTAGGTGTCAGTAAACCTAGTGAAAATAATTCCTTTGGATGGGTTCAATTCAGTTAGCCAAATTCCAATTAAATAAATATTTATTGAGTGCCAATTGTGTGCAGGGTACTGAGTCAGGCCTTGGAGAGAAAAATAGAAGGATAAATAGGAAATAGCCCCAGTCCTCCTGGAATTTATATGACAAGCTAAAATAATAAATAGTAACTGCTTGGGAGGGAACAGCAACGTGATTCCTTTCCACCCCTTAATCCCCCTAGGAAGCAGGTGTTTCTACACTAGAAGGCAAAAAATAACTGAAAGGGATTCCTATCTGAGATATAAATGAATCTCTCAGAATCAGGCCACAACAAGGACCAGCAATTATCTGCCTTGTGGGGCTAGGAGTTGGCATTGGGGTTTGGGAGTGGCTGACAGTGAGGTAATTGAGCCAGGGAAGATACCAGCAGACCTACCTCTCTATATTTCAATGAAGACCAGTGACAACTCTATCACCAACTTGGAAAGACTTCTCTTTACCTTTACTCTTCTGTTTGTTCATTTTAGCCCTCTGAGTCTTTCTTTCATGTAAACGTTGAAAAAATCTGTGTGCTCATTTCAGAGATAGCTGAGCAGAAAGAGAAGTTAGGAAGCTGGTCCCCCAATCCGTAGACAGCCTGGGAAGCCAGGAAGGCCTCAGAGCCCGGATTGCCAACTGGCTGTTATTTGACCAGTTTGACAAGTGTTTTATCCTAGAATCTGGTTGTTCAAAAGATTTTATGGTTTACCTTTCAGTCAACCAGCGTTGGTTTATTTATTTATTTTTTGCTCTGTTTTATTTTAGTTGGAGGTTTAGACCATCATCTAAACTATTTTTTAAAAATGCCAAAATGGATGGAGGTTGTGGGAAGGGTTTAAAGGAAGTAGCCCTGGTAACCAGCGTTGTTCTTAATGATATGTCACACTACGTGTGTATGACTTGATTTTCTTTTGGCGGGGTGGTGGTGATTTGGGAAGGGGAGAAGGTGACATTTGTTCAGTTTTGATTTTGATAACAGCACTAAGGGTCCTTGGAAAAATAGTCAAAGGGAGATGTCAAGGCACAGAGAAATATCTAAAGGATTTGATACAGGACCTTCCCTGACGAACCGAACTCCATATTTGCTCTCTAAATGTGAATGGGATTATGAATGCTTGTCTATTTTAAGGGAGGGAAAGTAAGTTTAACTGGTGATTTGAATTGTTTTTCAATTAAGTAGAAAACCTCACTGTTTGATTTAGTGGCCTGGGATTGACATAGCTTTACTCTACTCATCATTTAAAATAAGAAAGTTGAGACACTGAAAAGTTACTTGGTAAAAGTCACAAATGCCCAACCTTAGGCTAAATAGTGAAGCCAGAGAAGTTTGTTGTTCAAATATTCTAGCTCTTTTGATGTCATATAAATATAGCCTAGGCTGATGAAAGAAACTGAACCAAGGCATCATGGGGAAGAAAAATAAAATATAGCTTGGAAAATGTGGTAAAAACCCATCCAGCATTTTAGTAGTTCTTGCATTTATACTGAATGGTTATAATTGGTGATTTGTAGAAAGAAGATATTTGAAAATGTCTTTCAAAGAAATACATAATTTAGTCTTGGTTAAATGGGAGACATTCAAAGCCCTTTATAAGCCACTCACTCCAACCTTTCCAGTCTTCTTATACATTACCTCTCTTTACCCCTTCTCCTCTCTGCTTCATTCTGTGATTCAGTGACGCTGGCCTCCTTGCTGTTCTTTGAATGAGACTTCCATCTTTGGATTCCAGGAATTTTCTCCAACTGTCCCCCTTTCCTGAAATGATCTCCCTCTTCATCTCTGTCTCCTGTATTCCCTAGCTTCATTCAACTACCAGATAAAATCCTACTTTCTATAGGAAACCTTTCACAATCCCCCTTAATTTTGTGCCTTCCCTCTGCCAATTATTTCTAGTTTATCCTGTGTATATCTTGTGTGTACATAGTTACTTGCATGTTGTCTCCTCCCCATTAGACTCTCCCATTAATTCCTTGAGAGTAGAAATTGTCTTTTATTTTTCTTTGCATTTTCAATATTTGGCACAGTGCTTAGCACATTGTTGGCATTTAATAAATATTTATTCATATGGGGGTTATAATCTGAATTTAGAAAGGAGTGCCAAAAAGGTCATAGCTTTACCTAGTGTCTAAACAGTATGACCTAGCTTCTACTTTAGTTATGTGGAAAGCATAGCTATAGCTAGTTTAGGGGGAAATATTTAATTTTCTCTTCCTCAGGTTTCTATTCCTCAGGTCTCTCTTACCATGGATTGGCAAATGGGGATTCCAATGGTTGTCTATGGTAAAGCTTTAATTTCTGGACAGATTAGTGATTAGAGCCCCTCCTCAACTCCATCTCTTAAAAACTTTAGTTTCCTTCAAGGATCAAATCAAGCGCCACCTGCTACAGAAGGTCTTTTCTAATCCCTTGAATTATTAATGTTCTTTCCCTCCTCAAATTATCTTGTTTTTATCTGTGGTCATCTGTACCAACATTTAAATGTAAACTCATTGAGGACAGTTTATTTTCATTCTTGTCTTTGAATTCTCAGTGCCTAGTACAAGTCATGGCACATGGTAGATGTTTAGTAAATGTATATTAAATCTAACCAAATCATAACTTTTTTTGTTAGTATCTATTAGCCTCCAGAGAATATCCCATTCAAAAACATTAAGCCCTTTTTCTAGCATCATTAAATGCTTTAATACTGAGAGAGAAATGTATCCACTTACTATATTCACACATTAAGCTGTAAGTCTTGGATAGGGTTGAACTGCACCTTGATTCAATTTGGTCTTTTACACATTGGCTGTGTGGTTGGTGTGATCCAGAATTAATCATTTATTCTTTCAATTCTCCAAGATTATCAATTGCAGAGAAGGTGTCAATTTGTATTAGCAGAACGTTCTTCACTGGCAATTCCCTTTTCCTTTCTTTGTATCCAAAACTCTTAACACAGTGGTTGGCACACAGATGGTGCTTAATAAATGCTTATTGATTTCACCAGAGTACACAGATGAAAACTCAGATTCTGGAAAAAAAAAAGGTAATTACATGCCTGTCACTTTCACCAAAACTCCTTAAACTGGCCCAAGTATTTAGTAGCAACTCATTTTTCCCCAGAAACAGCTCTAATCTCCCAAACTGGTTTACTCCATCAATTGCCTCTTTCATTTCTTTTCCTAAGGGGCAGCTGTAGTGAAAAGATCACTAGATCTGGATGCAGAAAACCAGGGTTCAAGTCTTAGCACTTCTACCTAGTAGTGAGGAAATCTTGTATAAATTGACAGATCATCTGTTTGAGCTTCTGTGTCCATAGCTATAAAACCAGGGTGACGATGCTTGTAATATTTATCTCAAATTCTAAAGCCTTACATGAAGCTTACATAATGGATTATTCCAACCATCTCTGAGGAAGGGGAAAATCTCTTTCTGCTGTTCACATAGGTATCTCCCAGCACTAGTCAATGACCATTTCTACTTCAAAAGTTTAAACATGGTTTTGGATTCAACCCATTCCTTTTTCTTGCTGATATCTTATACCTTTATGGAGCTTCTCCCAAAGGAACCATTTCTGCCTTTGTTTTTAATTAAGTACTCCTCTCCTAGTTTTCCTCTTGAGGATCCCTTCTGGAATTAGAGACACCTGTTTTGCACAGCACTTTGCCCAGTGAATAAAAAGAATACATACACACATAACAAAGAAAGACACGATCCCAGGATTCCTCTAGCCCACCCAGAAAATCAACTATTCACAGCATTCTCCCACTAAAAGGAAGAGGGACCATGTGAACAGGAGAATGAGCATCAGACTCATTCAGAAGACCTGAAATAGTCCAAACTGTGTAACTACGAACAAGTCACTTGACCTGAGATTCACTTTCATCTTATAAAATCCTGGAAATACCTGCTTCGGAGCGTTGCTGTGAGGAATACGAGATCTCTCATATACTCTTCTCTGTTCCCATGGCTATCACCCTCTTATGGACCTCAATATGGGGGCCAGGGAATAAGCATTCATATAGTGCTTACCATGTGCCAGACTGCACTACGCTAAACACTTGTAATATTTACCTGAAATTTGCTGTTGTTCAGTCATTTCAGTTGTATCTGACTCTCTGTGATGCCATTTGGGGTTTTCTTGGCAAAGATACTGAATTAATTTGCCATTTCCTTCTCCAGATCATTTTACAGATGAGGAGTGGAGGCAAATAGGGTTAAGTGACTTGTCCAGGGTCACACAGCCAGTAAGTGTCAGAGGCCAGATTTGATCTTGTCTTCCTGACTCCAGGTCTGCCACTCTATCCACTGTGCCACCTAGTTGCCCTTAAACATTATACACTAATTTATTTGATATTCAAAACGAGGTAGGTGCTGTTATTATCATTCCTACTCACAACTGAGGAAACTGAGACAGACAGAGGTTAAGTGACTTACCAGGGTCACACAGCTAGGAAGCGTTTCAGGCCGAATTTGAACTCTGGTCTTCTTGACACTGGGCCCAGCCCTCTGTCCCATGTATCACCACACTGCCTAGACTAGGCATCAGCAAACCACAGCCCTCAGGCCAAATACTTGCTTCTATATACTTCTAAGCTAAAAATATTTTTACATTTTTAGATAACTGTAGTTTAAGATATTTTATTGTATATTTTAAATCTTTTAAAATAATTGTGTTTAAAAATGTAAAAACATTCTTACCTGGAGGCATAAAAGTTTGCTAACTCTTGACCTAGACGCTGCCGTAGCCTCTAGCATGGTCCTTCCTTTTGCCTCTTCTTTTACCTTAGCATTGCCTAAAACTATTCCATCTCCAAGATCTTCAATAATGAAATTCCCCCCTCTGGCCTCAGATTCTTGTCCTTACACCTCTTTCACACTTTCATATCTGTACTTATTTTTTGTCTTCATCCTGACTAATTATTTTTATCCCTCCCTGCTCACCCATCAGTTGGTTCCAGTTTCATCTCCCTCCCTTTAATCTTTTAAGCTACTTAAAATGATACAGGTTTCTACCCTTAAATTCCTCTCCCTCTTGGATTGCTCAGTTCTTGTTCAACAAATCCCCAGTGATGATAACCCCCGCCATCTGACTTCTGCTCCTATGCTACCCAGCTGCAAGACAGTTTTTAGAGGACAGAAGACATCCTAAAAATAAGTCATTGGGTGAACTGGAGTAACTAATCTTAACTGTGTCTTCAGGAAATCCTTTAATCTTTTGCTTATCCTTTATATGTCTTATAGTAGTAGTTTTTAAAAGCCTCCTTTTTCCTCAAGCCTCAAACTCTACCCAATCTCTAGATGACTTCATATCCTCATTTACTGAGACAATTGAAGTTAATTTATTTTCCCTCCTTCATACCTCAAAACTTCTCTGTATCATTACCTATCCTCTTCTTTCCTACTTTTCTCAGAGGATGAGGTCACCTTCCTCCTTGCCAAAGGATAGTTCTGCATGTCAGTGAAGTTTTAGCATAAAATTTATATCATTTGCCATAAAATGTGTCCTGGGTTTACAAGTGGAAAATAGGAAAGCATGACATTTATAACAATGGAAGTCACTTATTCATCTGGACTTAGATGAGATGATGATGCTTACCTATGTCTTTAGGAACCTTGCTCCTTGATGGGAGTGGCTGCATATGAGTAGGTTGGTGGATGATCTCCAAGCTCTAATGCTTAGTAAAATGACAAGCCATCTTCCCTCTTCTGCTTTACTCTTTTTATCTACTCCTTGCTCTATGGACTCCTCTCTACAAACACCCTTGGGTCTGCCCATCCTAAAAAACAAAACAAAAACCCCAAAGCTTTGTCTCTACTACTCTTTCAAGCTAACATGTTCCTCTCCCCTTCCCTTCATGGCTAAACTTCTAGGAAGAATAGTTATGTTATGAAGTCTCCAATTCCTTAATAGTATTTCAAGTTATCTTTACTCCATGTACTAACATACTATTTTCTTGCTTTATTTCTTGGAGGAGAAGTATCATGGCATAGTGGATTAAGGGAAGGGGTGTAGTGAGGTTCAAATGAGCTAATGAATATAACGGACTTTGCAAAAATTAAAACATCATATAAATGAAGTTATATCATCACCACCACCACCACCGTCATCATCATCACTGTCAATCAGCATTCTATAATTATCAAGCCCCCTGTCTGCTTATGACTTCATTCCCTGTGGAGCTCAAGCTGTGTTTACAGAGCCATACGTTTAAAAGGGGTAGAGGGAGGGGAGATGTATGCACATTTTTTAAGTTTCATTTGTATCATTAACACTTTTAAAAGTCTAGAAATGAACAAAACAATGGACCAAGCCCAGATTTGGAGTGATTACCAATATCTTATGTGTAAATGCTTTACATTAAAAAATCTAGCAATCGACTCTTCTAAGCCAGTTAAAGCTGGTTCCAGTATGCCCTGGACTGAGGACCAGTGTTAGAGACAGGAAGACCTCTGGATTCAAATTCTTCTCTGACTCATACTGTCTCTGTTTCACTGCAGGGCAAGTCACTTAAACTCCCAGTGACTCCCAGGCAACTCTAAGACTATGAGCTGCAAAGTATCTGAGGATCTGCATTTCTAGAGGGACTTTTCTCACTGGGAATTTCCTACATCCAGCCCCATCACAGCCCCAGTTGGCAGTGTCTAAAGAACTCAAGGAAGATTTCTAGCACATTGAATGATGTCCTGTGGAGGATTTATGGGACAGCATGAGCAAGAGTTATAGGATCATAGATTTAGGGACCTTGAAAGTCACCCAGTCTGACTCATTTCATTCTATAGCTGAAGAAACTGAAACTGAGAGTTTAGATGACTTTCCCAAGGTCACTCAGCCAGGAAAGAACAGTGAAAGGCTAAGTACTCTATTTCAACTATATATGAGTAATTGAAATTTCTACCACGGAGGAATACCCACAGGTCCATTGGAATGGATGAAAATTAAGGGTCAAATCACATGATACCCCTCATATCAAACTACTATGCCATGACACTTCATATTCAAGTAATATAGAAAAAAAAGTTAAATCATTATAATAAATGTTAGTTTTAGATTTTATTTTCATTATAGTTTCTTAAAACTTTTCTGAATGATTGACTCCCTTCTGTCTCCAAGTAAGTCATATTCTGATAGTTAATTGTGGACTGGGTAACCCTCAATCCTTAAAGGTTACTTAGGGTTAGTTGAGCTCAAGCTCTGGCAGAGTGCACTAGGCTAGAAGCCCTCTGAATCTGAGCCCTGTGTGGACCATGTGTCTGTCATCTGAGAACCAGCTTCACAAAACTCAGTACCAGGTTGGTTAAAGGGGAATGAGCATTTTGGTCACAAAAACTTTAGAACAATGGTCTCTAAAGTGTGAACAATGAAGTAACTGCAAAGGAGTTGTGCAATACCTCCAAGGGATATGTGATCGACCAGTCTGAGGGTAGGAAGAGGTCACATCTCATCCTCCCATAATACCAGTTATGGGGGCTTATCTCTAACTCTACCCCACTCCAGTCCCTCCCTTAGCTGTGCAAGCTCTGGATCTCCTCCTTCTAAAGGAGTCTGCCCCTAGGAGAATGTATAATCCATAGAAGCATCTTTTGGTGCCATTGGAAAGATTCCATACCTTTATCCCACCTTATCCCCACCTCATGGCTGAGAAAGGCATCCTTGGTAAGGTAGGCTCTATGTTCCCAGGAAATGACTAATAAGATTACTGTCCTACTCCCCTGCAAACAACCTTTCCCTTTGGGTGAGGTAGAATAAACCTCTTAGTATCCTAAGCAAGAATGAATGAATTGGGATCTGCATCACAAACCTCTTTCCCTTATCTTTCTCTCCCTCTCTCACCCCTTACTCTGCCCCCAAACCCACCCCTCTTCTGAATTCTCCTGTAACTGTCTTTCTAGTCTGGCAACTAAGTGGCATGTGAGTAGAGTGCTGGGACTCATCTTCCTGAGTTCAGATTTGACCTCAGACACTTACTAGCTGTGTGACCTTGAGCAAGTCATTTAACCCTGTTTGCCTCAGTTCTTCATCTGTCAAATGAGCTGGAAAAGGCAATGGCAAAGTACTCCAGTATCTGCACCAAGGAAACCCCCAATGGGGTCACAAAAAATCAGACATGACACAACAGTGCATCTTTTCAGTCACCCAGGTTCTCAATCTTGGAGTCAATGTGGACTCTTTATTCTCCTTTACTATACAAATCCAGTAAGTTTCCAAATCTTGTCATTTCTCCCTCCACAACATCCATCGGTTCTCTTCTCAACACATATACAGCTACCACCCTATTTTAGGCCCTTATCACTTCCCACCTGTACTAACTTCCTAATTGTTCTCCCTGTGTTAAGCCTCTCCCCGCTCCAATCCATCCTCCACTCAACTGCAAAAAAAATTTTCCTTAAGTGCATAAGTGCATATCTTACCATGTCACTCCCTGTTCAATATATAAACTCCAATGGTTCTCTACTACCTTGAAAATGAAATTATTCTATCTTATCTCATCCTTGAAAAATGTCTAGTTTTATGTAAGTTGCGCAATGCACATTAACTATTAGTATAGTAGTAAATATATTTCATTTATAAATATGTTGGGCATGGGTGGTCAAAAAAATTTTAGAGATTCATGATCAAAAAAATTTGGAGACCATGCTCTAGAGGATCATTAGCTCAGTCAATCATAGAAAGGTTGCTACCTGCATCTGTGGAAGGAGCACTCACATGGAGAAAATTATAGTTCCTTGAACTACTGCAACAAAATAACTCCCCTCTCACCTTCACATTTCATTGAAAAGATTAAAAAATAGCAACAAAAAGGTTTTCTTGACTTTTTCACTACCTCACCCACAATTTTGAAACTTTTAACTAACATACATGTTCATTGATGGATGCCAAAACCTGAGTCACTAGGAAACTACCTTCTCCCAAGAGGCAGTCCTTTGTAAGACAGAAGGGAGTGAAAGAAGACAGAATGGGTAAAAGGAAGGAAGTTTACATCATTAGAGATTTCAATCTCCAGGGTTGTACCCAGAACCATTTCCCAAGAGCATTTAATTAATTTCTATATCTTTTCTTAGAAGTTATTTGACATAAACTAAGGTGTTTTTTTAACTTCCCAATTATTTTTAATTACACCCCTATAGAATTGCCACAAAGCCTCACGACCATGTTTATCTAAAAAGTCCATAATAACTCAGGATCTCCTTGCTTCTGACACCATCTAAAAACCCATTTTACCTGCTTATCTTTGCCAGAGTGACTGAACAAATTCCATGCTGCTTTCTGATCACTTCTCTTCCAAAAAAAATCAATCAGCAGTAGCATAGACATTTTTGATCTTTTACTAATTAACATTCTTTCAAGAAAGAAAGTTTTTATTCTGAAGAGTGAGTTATAGTGGAAACATAAAGTCCTTCTGTTGAGTGTGAAGACGTGTAAATTGTTGAGATTCTGAAAGTTATATACTAGCTTCCATTACAAGATCAACTTCCTGGTAGAAGAGACAACTAACCATTTGTCTTTGGAAGATAACACTATTCTTAATCTACAAATGTCTTTAATTCTAATTTTATATATAATACTAGAGAACCAAAACATGTCATTGCGAGGTAGAATTTAAAGAGGGGGCAGGGGGGAATAAAATCACAAAATAATTAAAAGTACCTGATTTTAGGGCCTGGCTTTCTATTTTGTTGTTTTCACCGGCAAATTAATTAGAATTCTTATTCTTCCTTTTTCTTCACAAAATTCCAATTATAAGTAAATTCTAATTATAAGTGATTCTATTTTGTTTTCTCTACTCAAAGTAAAGAGGAAAAACTACTCCTGTTGGTTCTTGCTGGTATTCAGAGATCAACTGTCTATATTTAAAAAATCTATATTTATGTCAAGGTAAAGGGCAACATTCCCTATACCTCGGAACTATAACTTGATTACACTAATAGCTGCTAAAAAAAAACACAAAATAATAACAAAAAAATAAAAATGAGTAAGCAAAGGAGAAAGAACCCAACCATAAGTAGCTTCTATGGGGATATATCTGGGTTCATAGTCAAAGGAAGATAAGGGAGCAAAAAAAGTCACTGCTTTTTCAATGAAAAATATCAAATGGTCCCAAGCACAAAAAGTTTTTGGAAGAAAATCAAAGAGAGATTGAAGAAAAATTGGGAGGGAAAAAGAGCAATCTAAGAAAATTTTTAAAAAATGAAAAGAAAGTCAACCAACTTGAAATAGAAAATCAAAATCTTAAGGAAGAAAATAATTCCTAGAAAACTAGAATTAGACAAAGGGAAGCTAATGGCATTCTAAGACACCCAGAAATAATAAAACAAAAATAAAACAAAAAAATAGAAGAGAATTTGAAACATCTGATCAGAAAAACAACTGATCTGGAGAACGGATTGAGGAGAAATGATGTAGGAATAGTCAGACTAACTGAAAATTACAGTTCAAAAGAATCTTGATACAATATTACAAGGAATTATCAAAGAAAAAGGCCCTGAAATTCTAGAAGAGGAAGGCAAAGTAGAAATAGAAAACAAAATCTACAGATCACCACCACCTGAGAGAGATCCCAGGAGGAAAACTTAAGCAATATCATAGCCAAGTTTCAAAGCTCTCACGTTAAGGAGAAAATATTGGAAGCAAAAAGAAAAAAAAAAGTATTTAAATATCATGGAACCACAATGAGGATTACACAAAACCTAGAAGTTGCTATGTTGAAGCACTGTAGATCTTGGCATATTACATTCATGGAGTAAAAGAGGTGGAATTATGATAAAGGGGAACTCACCCAGCAAAGTTATGTTTAATCCTGAATGAAAAAGATAGACATTCAGTGAACTGAAACACTTTCAGGTATTTGTGGCAAAATTAGCAGAACTTAAAGGAAAATTCAGGAGAAATATAAGATAAACATTATTATAACGGACTCAATAAGGTCAAATTGTTTACTTCTTATATGTGAAAAGATTAGCAGTACTCTTATGATTGTCATTATTTGGATGGTTTGAAAGAAATGTTTGGGCTGAGTTGAGTATGATGGGGTGATTCTAAAAAAATAAAACTGTAGGGAGAGATACAAAGGAGTAATTTTCACATGCAAATGAGAAAAGGAAAAATTGATATAGAAGAAGGTAGTAGGAGGGGAGGGTGAGAAGTGCTAGAACTTAACCCTCCTTGGGAATGGGTTAAAGAAGGAAATGTATATATATATATATATATATATATATATATATATATATATATATATATATATATATATATATATGAAAGGGTATAACAGTCTTCTAAATTCAGAAAGAAAGAAAACGGCAAGGGGATAGTGTGGGAGAGAGGATAAGGGAAGGAACTCTTGGAGGGGAGGGGAGATTAGGGACCAGGAGGATATAATAGGAGGAGTAGTGGGTAGAAGCTAAGCAGATTAACGAGTAGGGATAGCAATAGCGTGAGGATAATGAAGAAAAATAGGAAGAAGGAAAACATGCAATAAATAATTATGGCTTAGAATGTTAATGGGATGAATTTATCTATAAAATGGAAACTGATAGGAGATTAAAAATCTGACTACAACCTGTTGCTTTGAGGAAATGCTATAAAAACGAGAGATATACACAAAGATAAAACCAAGGACAGGAATAGAATTTATTATGCAAAAAAAGTAAGGATAGTAATCATGATCTCAGACAAAGTTAAAGCTAATAGGTTTAATCAAAAGAGAAAAATAGGAAAACTACACTATATGTCAGCAATATTATTAAATATTGTTTTGGATCATTTAAAATAACTAGACAGTATAGAATACCAGAGAGTATACCTGCCAAAACAGATACAGGAACTATATGAACATAAACATAAAATACTTTTTATACAAATAAAATCAGATCTAAATAATTGAAGTAGTATTTATTGTTTGTGGGTAAGTAAAGCCAGAATAATTTTAAAAAATGACAATTTTACATAACTAATCTATATATTCATTGCCATCCCAATTAAATTACTAAAAATTATCTTACTGAATTAGAAAAATAATAACAAAGTTCACTCGGAAGAATAAAAGGTCAGGAACTTTAAAGAAACCATAGGACAAAGATGTAAAGGAAGCAACTTCAGCAGTATCAGACCTTAGACTATTTTTACAAGATAAGAACATTATTGAAGTATAAAATGGATAATTATGATTATTTTAAATTAAAATTTTCTTGCATAAATAAAATTTATGCAGCCAAGAATAGAAGGAATACAGGAAATTGGGGGAAAACTTTCATAGACAATCTCTCAGGATGTGATTGGGGTGGAATATTGCTGTAGTATGGGAAATGATGAATTGGCTGATTTAGAAAAGCATGGAAAGACTTGGATGTATTAAGGAAGATGCTATCTATCTTCAGAGAAACAGATGACAAGTGGAAATAAGTATAGTATGTTCTTACATATATGTGTATGAGTGTATATGTATATATTTATAGATATCTATATAGATATCCACACTTAATTGTAACCTTCTTTAGAGTGTGGGAGAAGAGAGGGAGGGAAGAGAAAAAAAGGTAAAAAACCACAGCAGAGAACAAAAGAAAACCTATAAGGAAGCAAAGCTGGGCAGTTTTGAAAATAATATGAGGTATTTATCATATAGGTTTTCTCAAAATGGAAATTTATTGTTTTATATTGAATTTTCTCTTATGTTCTGCTGTGTACATGGTAATTTTTTTCTTTCTCATTTTATATATAAATTTAAAGTAAATTTTAAAAAATTATGCAATAAAAAAGTAAAGGAGGGCAGATGTGCTGAAGACTCCATGTTTTATAAAAAATTAAAAGAGGAACCATTAATTAAGCATCAGACACTCTGCCAAGCACTTTACAAATATCATCTCATTTGATTCTTGCCACAATCTTGATGCTATTATAAGCCCCATTTTACAGTTGAGGAAACTGAGGCAGATGGAGATTAAGAGATTTGCCAGCAGCACTCAGCTAATAAATATCTCAGACCGTATTTGAACTCATATTTTCCTGATTCCTGACCCAAGGCTCTATCCACTTACTACCATTAAGAGTTGATGTACTTTTCTATTAAAAGCAGGGGAAAAGTTTGTATCTATACCTGCTTTAAAACGCAAGCTTCCAAAATTGAGGAAGAATACACCAAGGGTGATATCATGCATGGATTAAAGTCACAAGGATCCATTTGGAGCCAAAGAACAAAAAGACAAACTTAAAGAAACAGAATATCTTGGAAGACAATGTGAGATCATAGGCTCAGAAGCTTAGAGAGTCCCTTAGAGATCATTCAGTCCAAATCCCTCATTTGACATCCACAACTTGGGAATAATGATGTGTAGGCTACATTTTTTTTAAGCACTGTCTAATTTTGAGGGTTGTTTGAAGGATCAATGACTTGACAGTCATTAGTTCAACCCTTTCTTTTCTTTTTTAACACCTGAATAGCAGAAGATCAGAGAAGTTAGTTTAGTGATTTGCCCAAGACAGCAAATAGGTGCACAATCAGAATTCAAACCCAGGACTTTTGACTCCAAGTTCAGGGCTCTTTCCCACACAACATGAAAGTACCTTGTAAACATTAGAGCTGTGTAAAAATCTAAACTTTGCACAGAAGCAGAGGTAATTGTTAAATTTTTGATATAAGCCTTTACACCTGAGAGAGTGGAGATTACTACACATCAGGGCTTGATTTGTCATTTTATTGATTGTGTAGGCTTTAGAACGGACGGGTAAGTGGTAGAGTAGATAGAGTGCCAAGTCTGAAGTCAGGAGGATCTGAGCTCAAATTTGACCTCAGACACTGCTCTGTGACCCTGGGCAAGTGAGTCAATCCTGTTTGCCTCAGTTTCCTCATCTGTAAAATGAGCTCTAGAAGGAAATGGCAGGCCACTCTATTATTTTTGCCAAGGAAATCCTATAAGAGGTCATGACTGAGAAACAACAAACCAACCGGTTAGGTTTAGGAAAGTTTTGACAATGCTCATTGAAAGTGTGTGCATAATTTTTTTCCCCCAAGAGAACCCAGTTGTTAAATATTTACTAGTGCACCCTTGAGTTGCCTTATAAACATTGCTTGAGCTCAGCTGGAGGGCTTTGTAAAAGGTGAAGAAAATGAAGTCATCATCAGAATGGAAGCCTAGTGACTGGACCCTAACAATAACAACTCCCACAATAATAGTAACTGGCATTTCTATAGCACTTGAAGTGCTTTCTATCTCGCTGCTCACTTGAGCCTCACAACAAGCTGTTCCTCTCAGACACCCAAGACCTGTACAGTGCTTGACACAGAGCAAGCCTTAATAAATGCTTAATGAATTGGTGCACTTAGACATGCATTCATTTACGTTGTATTTAGCCATGGAGTTGTCTTATTACTCTCACTAGAGTATGCGCTGTGGTACTTTTTTTTATAATCCTTATTCCTTTCTCTTTTTTCTCTCTGCTCTCTCTCACTCCTATCACTGAATCTGAGTTGATAAGAACCCCCAAAGCCATTTGCCAATACAGGAGAATGTACCCTCCAGCAGAGGTTCCCAAAGGGGGCAATACAGCCTTCTGGGGGCCACTGGAATGATCCACAGGAGTGGTAGTAGCCTCGGGAGTAATTGGGGGGCACTGAATAAAAATAAAAGGGTGGTGAAAGCATAAGGAAAGAAGAAAAGATAAAAAAATTGAAAAACTGTTTGTACATGTTTCATTTACTGTGTAATAGAGAAAGTCATAGTGATTACATTATTTTCCAAATAAACACACAAAATGCAAGTTATAACTAATTAGTGGTCAAGTCCGCTGACAAGTCTTAACAAGTAAGTGTTGACAGGAAAGTATGTCACCCATTGTCAACAAGTCTAGCATGAATCACTAGGAATATGTGCATGTAATGACTTGTTTACAGTATGATACAATAGAGTTACATGACACAATATTGCATCAAAATTTCAATGCAGGAAAAAGACCACAAGTTTACAAGATGTGTCATTCAAAAAAAAATTTATATATTCTTTAAATTATGCAAATTTTTGAAAAAGCTGTTAAAAGGTTAAAGAAAATAGATTTCTGGGGAGGGGGGGTGCTGAGTAATTTTTTTTGAAGGGGGGGCAGTAGACCAAAGAAGTTTGAGAACCTCTGTTCTATAGCATGAAATCCAACACTTGGCTGGTTGCGCAGCTTTTGTTTTGAAGACCCACAGTGAGGAGGAAACAGTTATCTTTCCAGATAGCCCATTGCACTTTTGTATAGCTCTAATTGGCCATAATTTTTTCCTCTTATTTTGGCTGAAATCTGTCTCTTTGCAATGTTCATGCATTAGTCCTATTTCTGCTCTGCAGGGCCAAGCAGAACAAATCTATTCCTTGTTCTACCGAAGACTCTTTAAATGTTTTAAGACAGCTATAATATCTTTCTTCCTCCCTGCAAGAATTCTCTTTTCTAAGGCAGACATTCTCAACTCTTACAACCATTTTTCTAGAATGGTAGTTCTCAAATTTTTCAAGTCAGGACGCCTTTAAAGTTATTGACTCTTCCTCCTCTCCCACAAAAGCTTTTGTTTATGTGGGTTATGTCTATCAATGATTACTGTGAAATAAAAACAACTTAATATTATTATGGAAATAGTTTTGACTCTATATACTCTCTGAAAGGATCTTTGGGACACTCAGGAGTCTCTGACCATAGTTCAAGAACAACTGCTCCAATGCATCATTTATAGGTCCTACACATCACAAACAGTTGCTCTCTCAATCTCTTAGCAATCTCTCTCCTATTATGTGGTGCTATTCACTGCTGCCTAAAGACAGGAGAAACTCACAGGATGCAAACCACTGCCATTAAAAGTTTATGTACTGTTCATTTAAAAGCAGGGGAAAGGTTCACATCTATACCTGTTTTAAAATGCAGACTTCCAGAATGGAAGGATGTCATACATGTCATGGTGCTATGAACTGAACACAATAGTCTAGATATGGCCTGACCAGGGCATGGTACCACAGAGCTATCATCTCCTTAGTCCCAGATACTAGCTTTTCATAATCCAACTTAGGATCAGATTAGCTTTTTGGGGGCTGCCATAGTGATCAGTTGATTCATATTTGATTGTACTTCATTAAAACCCCAGATCCTTTTCAGCTAAAATGACTGTCCAGCCACACCTCCCACAACATAAACTTAGAGCTTGGTCAGACATCTGAGACACCAATGTCATCTGATGCATCACAGTCCATGACTGGTAGTATTTACTTTTGCATTGCCACTGGACTTAGATGACTCTGGAAGAAAGAGTGAAGTTGACAACTTTGTGCAACTCAGCTCCACTTAAATTCAACTCCTCCACCAGTCAAGATATCATTCTGGGATGTCATTGGTCTTAGAAAATGAAAGAAGAAAAACAAGCAGTTTCCACTATGTGCCAAGCACTGTGCTTCATGCTGAGGATACAAAGAAAGGGGAAAACCACAGCTCCTGCCCGCATGAAAACAATTATGGACAGACAAGATACATATAACATAAAATGGCAGCAGTCATTAGAGGAAAAGCACTGCAACTAAAGGGGAGAGGAATCCTCCATGATCGTGTGTTGAGGTAATTCTGTTCTCATTCAGTAAGACCTTCTCTTGTTCTCCCCTTCATTGGAAACTTGTAAGATTGATTCTTTGCACTTTTTTATCCACCTTCCAACAGGCAGAATTGGCCATAAAGCCTCTAGGGAAAAACTCTAGCTGTGTCTCCCTAAGGCCTGTGACTTGGACCATGACAAATTTCAAGAATGGTACCTCTCTTCCAACATAAAAACCCTTCTTGAGGTTCCACAACCAATTCACATTTCTCAGATGTGTACTTTTGGGGCACTGACTCATTCCCGTCAAAAGTCAGTTCTAGTTTATTCCTCTGTATAAAGCCCCTGCAGGAACTAACTCTACTAACCACCCCAGAGCCTCACATCTGTACCAGGAGAGGGAAATGGATTTATCATTATTAAACTAGACTTAGTTCCCCTGCCTTAGGAGAGCCCAATTAAACTAATTCTTTTACTTAATATTGATTGGAGAAGGAGGAATTTGATTTAGCTCATCTCATCCAGACCCCTGGGGGCAAGTCTCTCAAGACAGTCTGTTGTATAATAGCTCTCCACCCAAGGTCTCTACACTTTTGCCTTGTCTCCCAGCCGTGGCACCTGAATCTTCTCCATTTGAACTCTCAGAGACCCTGGCTCTTCAGCAGCTTACTCACTGCTACTCTTCTCTACCTCATAGCAGCCTTCCTTCAAAAGACCAAAATGGAAGAATTAAGTGCCTGATTATCTAAATACGAAATGTTGTCATTATTATCAGAGCACATTACATCAACCAGGTATCCAGTCCTCAACTCTCATGATTGCTGGTGACTTACCAAGACTGCCATTAATCTTAAGGATGTTGGCTGGACCGTCCTGTCAAGGAGCTATTGATGGGTCCCACCATGCTGCCATCGCAATTTGTGTCTTGTATGAGCCTCTAGAAAGTAAACCCAAATGTTTTTTCTTCCCACATTGCTGAATGGTTTGCCTTTTTCTTCCCACATTGCTGAATGGTTTGCCTTTACTCAAAGCTAAATTTTAATCTTTGCTTTCCTCTACTGTATATACTGATTTTCATTATGCTTACATTTTGAATCCCAGCTTTCTTTAAGACTCAGTTCAAATACCACCTTCTCCAGGAAGCTTTTTCTGATCCACCTAGTTGCTAATTGTCTCTAAATTTTCCTTACATCTATTTCATATTTATCATATATGTTCTGATTTAGAGATGCTGTCCTCTGGATTATAATGTATTTTGCCTTTCTTGGGATAAGGTGGGTAATATAGGGGGATGGGGAAGAGGGTATTGGCAGTTCCTGGCACCGATTAACCACAACAGTAAAAGCAGCAGCAGCAGCAGCAGCAGCTACCAATTATATAGGGCTCTAAGCCTGGCAAAGTATGTTAGGTTGCTTATCTCCTTTGATGCTCATAACAACCCTGTGAACTAAGTACTAATTGTTAAGCCCATTTTACAGACCAGAGAACTGAGGCTGAGAGTTACTCAGCTAGTAAGTATCTGAGGCTTATTGATTGGTTGGTTAGTGCATGATTATAGTCAGCTGTGGAAACAGAAAGTCTACCTCACTTCAGGAACCCAGTAAAAGGACCTTATGCAGTTATGCTTCTGTTTTACCACTGCCTAGCAGGGGTGGGGAACCTGTGGCTTTGAGGCCACATGTGGCCTTCTAGGTCCTTGGATCAGGTTTTTAGATTGAGTTCAAGTTCTACTGAACAAATCCTTTTATTAAGAGGATTTGTTCTCTGAAGTTTGGATTCAGTCACAGGGCCACACTTGAGGACCTAGAGGGCCTCAGAGTGGTTTGAGGCTGCAGGTTCCCCATCCCTGGTAGTAAAACTAGTTCTTGTTAAGTGTGCTACTTACTAGAAAGCTACTTATGAAAATGACTCAGGTAAGACTATGGTCTCTTCTCACCTACCTCACGCCCTCCCCATTCTGGTTTACCAATTAATATTTTCCCTTCTACAATAATAATTGTTGTTGCTGAATCATGTCTGGAGTCTTTGTGACCCCATTTGGGGCTTTCTTGGCAAAGATACTGGAATGGTTTCCCATTTCCTTCTCCAACTCATTTTATGGATGAGAAAACTAAGGCAAAAGGGAGGGTTAAGTGACTTGCCCAGGGTCACACAGCTGGTAAGTGTACGAAGTCAGATTTTACCTTGGGTCTTCCTGACTTCAGGCGCAGTGTTCTATCTTCTTTGCTACCTACTTGCTTACTTATAATAATAGTCAGCACTTATACATCACCTACTAGGTAGCAGATAATGTATTAAGCATTTGTACAAGGATCTCATTTGATCCTTACAACAAGCCTTGAAATTAGGTGCTATTATTATTTCCATTTTACAACAGAAGAAAATGAGTCAAATCAAGGTTTAGTGACTTGCCCAGGGTCACATAGCTACAAAGCAAGTCTGGATCTGAACTCAGGTCTTCCTAACTTCAGGCCCAAACGTCTATCCATTGTGCTATTGAAATGGACGGAATTAATAAGTCACAGGCAAAATTAATTGAAAATTTCGAGAGCGTCATTTATTAGACAGGCTGGCGGCTGCCTCATGGAGAGACCCAGAGGAGACAGCCCCGAATTGAGGTGGGTGAGTACATTTTAAGCATTTTGGCGCTACTCGGTACAGCCTTGCTGTTTCCACAACAAACAGAGTTCTGACAGAGCAAGAGCGGGGCTTGCTGCTAGGCAAGAACCCCCAAACAGAAGGTGGTTGTCAGGGGGTTACTAGGCAAAGGACCCCAACAGAGGAGAGGTGGCAGGAGAGGTACCCAATGAAAGACTGGTTGTCATTCAACATGCAGTAGTTGTCAAGAAGGGGCAGGGCTCGTTGCCTGGCAAGGGGGTCTAACATTAGGGGGGCACAGGTGGTTACCATGCAAATGGACTAAACAAGAAATGACTGTTAACAATTCATCAGATATTAAACCAAAGGGGAATAACATTTTGACAGGGGCCCAAACAAGAAACCTGTTGCTAGGCAGATTATCCAACCCTGCCCAGTAACCTAACAGATATCTCTCAGCCTAGGGGCCCAGGGAAGAATAATGTCCATCTTACTATCTAGTTGACTCTACTTTTTGCTAGCCTCCAGTAGTCAACTTGGAAGTTCTTGTCCTTCCACAAGCTCAGACTCCAGAATGTAAAGAGCAGGCCTGGAACATTCAAGATACCTTTTGTATCAAGATCACATGTGGCACTTCCCAGATGGCAGCCTGCTTGTTCCCACCTTTATTCATACACGGGGTGGAGTGGCACCTGTGAGCAAAGGGATTATGATTGCTGAAACTGTTTAATATATTCCCAATTTCCTTCAGTACCTGTCCCCATCTGCTGAGTGCCTAATGTCAGGAAAACAATCAAAACAAGGAGAACAGTGGTCTGCACTCCATGCCCCACTCCCCACTCATTGTTGATATTCAAGTTGATTTTTATTTAATGTGGTCATTATACATATATTACATATATGTTCTTGTATGTATGTTTTCTGGACAAGTGGAAGCTTACCCTACTGTTCAAGAAACTCTAGGATAGGTTAAAGCTTACCTTCCTATTAAAGTAGACACTGTGACCATTATGGAAAGACTTTATACTGTTATTTGCAATACCACTGCCTATTGATAGTACTCAAGGAACTCATTTCATGGATCAGGTAATGAAAGAAGTCTATAAAGTTCTCCCAATCCAATGGAACTTCCATTTCCCTCAATCACCCTCAACCAGTGGGAGCAGTAGAGAGATGTAATGATAACTGAATTATAAACTGGCTAATGTATGTATTGAAATTGATCTAAAATGTCTAGATACTTTGCCTCTTGCTCTCATGAGCATGAGTTCCACCCTAGATAGGAAAACTTGCTTTAGTTCACATGAAGTACTCATAGGAAGACCCATGAGAAGCCCAACATGCCTACCTCTTATTCTTTTCAAGCAAATTTCATTTTGATTGACAATGTTATATTGAATTATTGTCAGACATTGATGAAATGTGTTAAGGCCTTCCATTCACAGGTCTTTCAGGCATTTCCAAAAGTCCCAGACATATTGTGCCAATCTCTACCACATGGTGACTGGGTCCATGTTATAATCAATCAAGGAAAGACTGCTTTGGAATGCCACTGGGAAGTACCCTTTCAGTTACTGTTGACAACCAATACTGATGTTAATGTCACACAGTCTTCAATCCTAGATTTTTATATTGTTAAAAACAAACAAAAAAACAGTAACAACTTTCAACCACATTAAAAACTGAGGTTATAACAAGGGTGGCATTGATGGCGACCTCCCTCCTACTCAAGAAGAGGAGATGCCCTGCTTTCAGACCTATAACCTAAGGAATAAAAAGAAGGTACATTATGCTATTTTTAGCATCTTTTTGTTTTTTACGGGATTTTCCTAGCTATGTTTTGGTTTTCCTGCCCATAAGCTATCAATGGTATGTTGTTCAATCATTTCAGTCATGTCTGACTCTTTGTGATCCCATTTGGGGTTTTCTTGGCAAAGATATTGGAGTGGCTTACCTTTTCCTTCTCCAGATCATTTTACAGATGAGGAAACTGAGGAAAAGAGTGTTAAGTGATTTTCTTAGGTCACAAGGTTAGTAAGTATCTGAGACCAGATGTTAACTTAGACCCTCCTGACTCCAGGCCATGTACTCTATTCACTGCACCACCTTCTCTTGTATCACCAATGGTATACCCTCTTATAATTATCGAGATTGGATTCTCCTGGTACCCAACATTTTTTCCCCTTTTAATGTCTCACCTCCAACTTTTCTCTAACCGTCCTCAAGTTAGAAGAGGAGTAAGAGCACCTGCTTGTCACAATTAAAATCTTTCAGAGCTGATCTTGATGGAGGAATAGATGTATAGTGTGGTGTGAAAGAGGGATTTGTGGACATATTTAACTGGGAAATTGGGGACCATCATTGGTTGTGATTTTTACCAATGGCAGCCACCTACACTAATGAAGCTGTATTCCCCAAATACTACACATTACTGTTGGCTAGTGAGCAGTACCAAAGAGTCCTACAATGTTGAGTAGCCTTTCCTTTACTGCTTTTCCACAGTTATTCCTTCTTCTAGAAAGGATATAGTGCTAAAAATGTTCTTTGGAAAAGGATTTAAGACATTTATTCTGGTTTACAAATGGGCTTGTGATGCTTGATGTACACTTTATTGACCACACCATTTTTTATGATGAGATTACTTACTTTTATAGAGGAACAGATTGAACTGTGGTCCCTGGTACTTTTGAAATGAATGAGGTAGGACTGTTTGGTTACCTTCTCCCAGAACCTAAAAATGGGAAGCAAGCTACTTCCTGTTTGAAGTCTTCGCAGTTAAATTGTTCAGTTGGGAATGCAGCTACTCATAGTGTATCTTCTAAGTCTATGGTCCCACTGAAGGAGACTGGACCCCAACTTCCAAGGCTTTGACAGGACCCTAAGGAGGCTGTATGTAGGATTGGATAGTCCACCACAACATTTAGGAGCTCAATATCAGTGAACTCTTTGGCCTTTGCAGCCACATAAACTGCAGAGATAATTTTCAAAAATTGTTTCAAGTCAATGATAGCTGTATTGAAGAAATTTGTTTTAAAACTTAGGAGGTCTGATTTATAACAAATACAGTCAAAAGAAAATAATACCGTCTACAAGCCAACAGAATAATGATATTTTTTATTTCCAAATGTCCTTTAATTGGACTGACCTGATCTGAAACTGATTTGCCAATCTTCATAGTCTTTTAGCTGATATCTAGTTTAAGAAATCTGACACTCAAATTTCTGTTTTGCAGAATATGCATGATTTGGTATGGTATGCCTTTATACTTGACCATGAAATAGTTTCTTTTTTTAGAAAAAATTATTTATTTTATTCTGAACTTAAATAAAAGAAGCATTTCCATAGCATAGTATAATAGAAAAAAAGATGACTGTACATGAAATTGCTCATCTATTATGTACAACTTGCTGTTCCTTTTAAATATATAATAGTCATCACATAATTTTTCCCCTTTTTTCTTTCTTTCTGCCCATCCCCCATCCTCACCCTAGAGATGGCTACCATTAGACACAAATATGTATATTTATATGTAAAACCATTCTATACATACTTCTATTTACCAGTTCTTTCTCTGGATGCAGATGGCATCTTACTTCATATGTTCTTTGTAGTTTATTTTGGTATTTCAATCAAGTTGAGCCAGACCAGGTCCCACTTGGCTGTTGTTTGGGCCCTGATTGGCTCAGAGTGAATGTAAATAACAGTTGTTTCTATTTTGGCCAGAAACACTGAGGGTCTTCCCCTCCCAGATTGGATTTTTTTTTTGGACTAGGTAAAAGAGGCCATTCTCTGCCTCATATCCTACCTAGACCTTTCATCACTGAATGAGCATTGCCTTAGTCAAACTGAGATCTGTTAAAGGTCTTAGCTTAAAAAGGCCAAGGTCTCCATTGCATCTACAGCTACCTGCAGTCATCCTGATCTATATCTTGCCACTGGACCCAGATGATCTGACTTAAATCCTTGCATGTCGTGGCATCACCTCCCTGATGTTATCTCTCCTCTTTGAGAATGAAGGATCAATAATAAAATTTGAGTATTTATAGGAGTCAAAATGACTTAGTCACTTGTACCCCAGCTGACTTAACCTGAATCATATTCAAGGCAGTGCCCCAACCCTACCCTGCCATTTGGTATACTGCCATAGTCATTGGAATAGTTCTCCTCATCTTACAGTGTTGTTGCATTCTCTGTATTAAAGAAAGACACAGAGAATTCCATTTTTATAGCAAACTAGAATAATGTATTTTATTATTAAATACATGCATCCTAAAGAACAAGAGAAGCAAATGGAGAAAGAAATCTTAATTAATGACCAAAGATGATACTTTGGATTAGGTTGTGCTTGGTTCAATAATGGGGGGAATGTGGAAGCATAGTAAGTTTCCTTCTAATCTCTGTATAATAAGCTTTCTCTTTTTACAAAAATATTGAGAAATATTATCATTTTACTCTGACCTCCTTCTGGACTAATCTGAATAAAATAGACTTTTTCAGTACATCATCAAATTTCCAAGAAGTTTGCATCCTAGCTTGAGATATTTTTGTAACAATTGTGTTAAAGATTTCACCAAATTCCTAAAGGGAAACTAAGTCAAAGTTCAGGAAGGAACTTTGATCTACTGGAAGATAGAAGCAGGATGGTGATGGGCAAGGTCAGGGGTCCCTTTGGACTAACTAAGTGCAGTTCCCCTTTCCCTACTCTTTACTGGACTGAATACATTTTGGAAAATGATTCTCTAGGGTTTGCTGAAGTTAAGTTACTATTGTTTGGTTCAGTGAATCAAAAACTCTAACCTAAACTTTGTGACCTTATTTAATTTTGACTGTGGAATTCTGCCCTTGTCTCTTGAATCTTACAAATTCTAAGTAGAAAATGATTTGGATTAGAGAGAATTCTAGCAAGGTGGATAAAGCACCACCATTTGATTTCTTTTTTAAGCAAAGATTCTTGGATTTTGATAATTTAACAAATTGTTTCTGAAAGACTTGTACCAAGCAGAATACTGAATTTTTCTTCCACACAGGGAAATAGAAGTAAATGAGAATGAAGCTTGGCCTTGGAAAGTATGGAGAACTGAGATAATTGCTCTTCCTGAAATACATGTGTCCTTTACTTTGTATTTTAGTTAAGTCTCTGGGTGAAGAAAGGCCTTAGGCCCTCTCCACACATGGCTTCTGTTCTTTGCCTCTTTGTTCTTCTCTGCTCTTAGATGAATGAGTATTGGAGTAGACTGCAACTTTTTGACTTTCCAAAGGTCCAGAGAGCTAGTTGCCAGAGGTTAGAAAGCTGTAGCTCCCTGTAAAGAGCCAGCTCAAATTAAAGAGCCAGCTCAAATGAACAGCAGAGGGATTCGTCCGTCATACCCAGTGCCATCCGTTGTGAGGATCCTTTGGAGAAAGGAAGTCAAAGCCCTTTGGTTCTGAAATTGTGAGTTTCCTTGGTCATATGTATTTACTATGATAGGGTTTAATCACCAATGTATTTTAAGTTCATGCCCACTCTACTCTCTTTCTAGACTCTAGGTGCCCCTAGGGTTGGAGTATATTTATTTATTTATATTTATTTATTACTGCTGTTCTTACTATGCTGACTGACTGAATGCCTTTCCTAAAGAACTGAGTCCACTGGCTGATTGTTAATAGAAAACATACTGTTGGGGGCTTTTCAGCTAGTATTTAGGAGGATAGCCACCTACTGGATTATCCCTGGAAATCCTAAAAGTGATACCAGCTGTTTCTGTAGGAACCCAACTTGCCAGTACCAGTGTTAGTTGGGTGAGTGCCAAGGTGAGCATTATATCAAAATAATACTGTGAAGAACAGATGCCTATATAGAAACCTCAGGTGAAGATGGAACTCATTAGAAAGGAGATAAGAATAATATTGACTTGTTTATAAATCCTTTAGGGTTTTTTGTTTTATTTTGATTTTGTTTTTGCTATCAGTATTTTCTATCGGTAAAATGAAGACTTTCCTGTCCCTGATAGACACAGGAGCTGGGAATCTTTATATCCATATTTGTGGAGACCTAGAAATTTGCTATATTTTTATATTATCTAAGTCATCCCTAAGTGTGGAAAAGCTAGTCAAAGAGGGCATAGCTCCAAGATACATCTTGACCTTTGTCTACCTAGCGTTACAAGGCCCAATATATTGCTATTGAATGTATTTGAGAATATGCAAATTCATGAAAATACTTTTCTTTGTAAGTACTTTAGGGCAGAGGCCTACTCCTCCTTCTTTTTCTTCTTTTTCTCTTCCTCCTCTTCCTACTTCTTACAGAATAGTGTTGCGTACCAGTGGTCAGGTACCTCGTGTTTGTATGACGATCAATAACATTTGTTCATTTTCCTAAACATTTAAGAAATTATGATGTTTTCTAGAGGAACTAACATAACTTCTAGTGCCTGGAGATGTTTTCATGAAAAGATAGGTTGTCTATTTAACGTTTATTCAATGTGTTAGAAGTTAGCCAGTTTAACAAGCCCCCAACAGTGAGAAACATGATCACCTTAAATAAAGAACAATACCTGTTGTGAAATCAAGAAGGCCTTTATTAATCCTTATGTCCATTCCCCCTGAATGGATGGGTAGCCTCCCCAGTAAAGTTACAGGAAGATTACAGGAAGACAACACATGCAGGAAGATGTGGCTTCTTATACTGTTTTCTCAACTTTGAATCTCCCGGGACACCATCCCCTGGCCATGTGACTCCATGTTCTCCTCCCTGATAGGCCCTTCCTAACATAGCTCCTTGGGCCTAAGCATCAGTCCCTGATCTCCAGCCCATCCATGCTAGATCACAATCCCTATCACCTAAGAATGTGGACAACAGAAATTT
This sequence comes from Bettongia penicillata ogilbyi, assembly GCA_023548195.1. Classification (NCBI taxonomy): domain Eukaryota; kingdom Metazoa; phylum Chordata; class Mammalia; order Diprotodontia; family Potoroidae; genus Bettongia; species Bettongia penicillata. The sequence goes on from JAJHZJ010000535.1 coordinate 840,960, forward strand.
CCTTCCCACAAATGGATATTTAATGATTAAAGGATTAAACACGAGGTGCTATCATGGATTTAAAGGAAACAAGAAAGGAAATTCTTTTTAAATCCATGTGGGTTGGCAGTGGATGATTTATGTCCTATAAGTGTGGTGGCTTCATGCTACCCTTGAGTGTAAGAGTTGACATAAGCTGTCTAGAGGAACCATATGAATGGGTTCAATTAACATTACAAAATACTTGTGTTCTTCTGCCTTTCCTTTTAAAAAAAATTAATTGGTACTATATGACTCATCCTTATTATTACATATAGTTTCAAATTAAAATAGACAACTGATTATGTCATGTGGTCAAATCACACTTACTTCAACACATTGAGGGGGGACAGCCATTGGAGTTAATGACAAGCAAGTTTACACAGAATTCTTAAGGACAATGCAGCTTTGTTTTTTTCAAATACCGTCTCTAAGACCTATTTAATGAAGTGTTAGTAGTTGAGAATCCTGACTTCAATGGATGGATAAAAATGATTTGTAATTGGTGTAGAAATCATTTGCATGCAAATGAATGCTCCAAAATACTTAAAAGTTCTGCTTTGTTTTGTTTTCGTATTAGACCTGTATTGGTACAGGGAATTCCCAGTAAGGAAATTCCCTTTACCAATATGAATAGGCCTAAGAGCACTGAGAAGTGAAGTGACTTACCATGATCAAACAGCCAGCATGTGTCAGGGACAGAAATTGAACCTTTTAGACTCTGAGATCAGCTTTCTATTCACTACTACAACATAATTCAGAGATATTTTTTCCTTTTAAACACAACCCTTGCAATCTTATTTATACTATATGTGTCATAGATTTAGAACTTGTAGAGAACTTAGAGGATATCTAGTCCACTGGGCAACTAGGTGGCACAATGGATACAGCATTGGAATTGGGGTCAGGAAGGCTCAAGTTTAAATTGGCCTCAGACACATACTCAGACATCACTTAACTTTGTTCAGTCTCATCTTTCTCAGTTGTAAAATGGGTACAAAAATAATACTTACCTCACAGGGTTGTTGAGAGGATCAAATATGATATCTGTAAAGCACTTAGTACAATACCTCACACCTAACAGGCAATCAAATACTTATTCCTCCCTCTTCCCTTCCTTCCTTTGCTTTTTTTTTTTTTTTTTACCAGTTGAGGAAAATGAAGCCCACAGAACTTAAGTGATCAAGGTCACATAGCTGGTAAATGGCAGAGTCCCAATTCAAACCCTTATCTGCCAACTCTAAATCCAGGGCTTGTTACACTGTATAATCCCTTTTTCATGTGGCAAAGGTAAACGTCAGCCCATAGGTTACCTTTAGCAAAGGTAATCCAAATTACCACCAATTTGGAAGAAACAGGATGAATATGGCTTTGTCATTTCAGTCTATGCCATTCGTTGGATTTTGTTTTCAAGTAAAAACATACACCAAAAACTTGCCAGGGATCAGAGCTCTTGTGATCTCCTGATGAGACTATTCTAATCTTTATAATCTCTTAAAAGGCTACAACTTTGGAAAAATGTTACTGTTGGAATTTTAATTTATTCTATGAAGAACACACCCCAAACCAATTTTCAGATGGGGGTAACAAAGGTTTATTGTAAAGTTATTATGAAATGTGATAACATTTGCAAAAAACACAGCACAGTGACTGGCACATATGAATGCTTATTCCCTTTCCTCCTCCACCTCCTCTTATTAAACTCAAAGACTCAATCCAGGATAGAAGCTAGCCTGAGGTCTGTGACTACAGTTTGCCAATGAAGGAGAGATTTAGTGGTTCTAGAGTTACTGATACAGAGACATGAGATTACTGTATAATCCACCAGTCTTTGGTCTCTCATGATGCTAGGAAAATTTTCTTCCAGTGAAGGTTTACTAGGCACTAAACATGCTGAGCATCAAATAACATCCTAGAAAAAGAAAATAGAGTATATTTTAACAGTCAGGGAAAGGTATGAGTTATCCTTGTCTACTATCTGTGTATGGTCAAATCACTGACTCCTCAGATTTGGGATCAGAATTAGGAAGAAAGAGAGGAGAGGAAGGAATGAAGGAAAGAAGGAAGGGAGAAAAGAAGAAAGGGAGAGAGAATAAGGAAAGAGAGAGAAAGACAAGAAGGAAAGACAGGGAGAGGAGGGAACCAGAAAAGATGGTAGACTAGGAGGATATATATAGGTGGATTGGATTTCTTGTTGCTTACTCAGGGAGACACTGCTGGATTTACTGAAAGACTCTAAGCACTGCCTGAACTTTGCCCCTGCTCCTCTTCCTTCATCTGGGGCTTGCCTATTCTAGGGTCCCTGCAGGATTCTATGGGTCCCTCTGTGGATTCCTGGATTGAGTGGGGAAGTCTAGAAGTTATTTGTTTCTCCTATTTCTTACTAATATGGTGCATCTCTAAGGCTTGAAGGAGTGTTTGTAAGGGATATAGGATTTTTTGCATCCTAACATCCCACCATCTTCCCACCTGTGCTATTTTATCTCAGCTGGACCCTTACATCATAGCAAGTCAATCATTTTCCTCTCTGACTGGATATCCCAAAGCTTCACTTTTCTCCTCAAGCCTCCCATTGCATCCCCTCCCTAGTCTCCGTCTGTGGAGGACCTCACCTCATACGTTCTAAAGCCAAGTCCTCTACCTCTACCCTTGATCCTATTCCATCCCGGAGATTGTCTAGCATCCTCACCTTCTTATTCTCAGTCTCTGTACCTCCACAGATTCCTTCCCTGCTCCCCATAAATAAACAAACCTATGTCTCTTCAATCATTTTTTATTTTGTGATTTGGAGGGAGTGGAAAAAATGGCTCTTTTTCTCATTTAGGCTACAAGGGCAGCAGCAACACAAAAAGGTTTGGTCCACTCCATATTCCACCTGGGCCCAGTTTCTACTCTTTAGACAGCCTGGTGCTCCTCTGCCCTTCCTAGGGGCTCATCATGTTGGTGCCAGACAGTACAAACACCCAATGGGCTTTGGCCCTACTGCAGCTTAAAACTTCCAGACTCAAGGGAACCACCAGTCTCAGGGATTATAGGCCTCTGCTACCATGCCCAGCTGTTCCTTCATGCTTAAGGACCCATACTTGATTCTACCATCCTTTCTAGCTGTTATTCTACATCTCTTCTCCTGTTCTTTGCTAAACTCTTTGAATTCTTTTCTCACTCTCTTCTAGATCCTCTGCAATCTGACTTCCTGATTCGTCATTTAACTAAAATTGCTCTCCCTAAAGGTACTACTTTTTTACAAATGTAAATGCTCTTTTTAATTGATACATTTAAATGCAAAACATGATTACATTAATTTTTAAGAAACAACAGATAGGTTTGTTCTTCAACATATTTCAGAATGGCAAAGTCTTGCTTTTTTTCATTTGTGGGATTGCGGTTGCCCCCTTTTCCTCTGGCTATGCCATCCTTCATTTTGAATCAATTTTGTATTGTCTGTGTGTTGCAAGGAAAAGCTTCATTCATCAAGATATTTGCAGTAGTTATAAGATCAAACGTGCCTCATTAATTCATTTCTTTCTGGAGTGTTAGAAACACTTTTTTTTAAAAAAAAAAACATTTTAAAGTCAATACTTGAAAACAAAACCACCTTTTAAATAAAACAATCCCTTATATCACCATGGGTAACTGAATTACTTTTATAAATTATTTCCCTCCCTATAAACATTAGAATTTTTATGAGTCTTTTTAAATGAAACTAAAGAAATTTAAAAGTATCCATAATTTTACTCTTTTTAATAGATGTGCTCAAAGTTTCAAGTATTATTGTGTTATATGCTTAACACAGTAAAAAGGCAGACTATAAAGGTAGATTCAACCATATCACCTTTTTCTTCCCCCCTTACACACACATACACACACACACACACACACACACACATGCATGCACACACTCACACACAACTCTAGTGGGTCCTTACCACCTTCAGGATCAAATACAAAATCTTCTATTTGGTGTTCAAAGTCTTTCATAACCTATTACCCTCCCTCCCTCTAACTTTCCAGTCTTCTCCCACCTTACCCTCTGTGACACACTTTTTGATCCAGTGCCACTGGCCTCTTTGCTCTTCCATGACCAAGATGCTCTATCTCTCCACTCTAACCATTTTTTCTGCCTGTCCCCCTTCCCCCTACCTAGAATGCTCTCCCTCCTTATCTCTGCTTCCTGGCTTCCTTCAAATCCCAACTTAAGACTTTTCCAACCCCTCTTAATTCTAAAGTCTTTCTTCTTTTAATTATTTCCTATTTAACCTTTATATGATTTGTACATTTATTTACTTGTCTCCCCCATAAGAATGTGAGATCGTTAAGACTGTCTTTTGCCTTTTTTTTTTTCTTTTTGTTATCTCCATCAAGTAATATAGTGCCTGGCACACAGTAGGGGCTTAATAAATGCTAATTTACTAACTGATTATAGGAATAAGGATAAAGTCTTTCTAATCCCTTTTATCCTCCCTTTGATGAAGTCTGGACTCTGGCATCTATTCCCATGTGTATTTGTGGGTTTGATTAATGTTATAAATACCTATTTCTCTCAAGATTTCCATCTGGCATATCACATAGCACAGGCTGTTTAGTGATGTCCTCTAAAATTCTTAGTACTGGTATTTTTCAAAAGCTGAATGGCTTTGTAACCTGGCTGCTTTTTTACCTTTCCAGTCTTCTTACATACTATTCCAATCCATGCAAACTAAAATTCAGCAACAATGATCTTTTTTTCTGTTATTGTTTTTACCCATAACATTCTATCTCTGGACTTCATTTATTTGCACAAACTATCCTCTAAGTTTGAAATGTGGTCCTTATGCCTGAAATGATGACTTTTCCCCATGTTTGCCACATAGAATCCTTGGCTTCCTTCAGAAATCAGATCAAATCTCACCTACTCCAGGAGGTCTTTCCTAGGCCTCCCAGTTGCCAGGCATTCCCTGTCAAATTACTTCTATCTATTCATATATACACACATATATATACACATACATACATATACATGTACACATATAGTATGCATCTAGATATTTATATGCTATCTCTTCCATCAGAATATCGTCTCCTTGAGGGCAGAGACCATTTTTGCCTTTCTTTATATCCTCCACATCTGACAGATAGTAAATGCTTAATAAATAATTGCTGACTGGCATTTAAAAAAGGCATTAAAAATGCCTTTCTTTTCTAAAATTAATTATTTTATTTTTAATTTATGAAATAAAACAAGCATTTTCATGACAGTAGAATAAAAAAATTGCACTTAGAACTGCAAATCTATTATGTACAAGTAGCAATTACTTTTAAATATACAACAAAGTTATCATGTAACTTTCTTTTTTCTGTGGATGCAGATGGCATCTTCCTTCATATGTTTTTTGTAGCTAATTGTAATAAAACATACTTTCAATGGACTTTTCTGCTCCTGAGTCTATTCCTTGTTTGGAACCCTCTCCTAGTACTACATTACCTTATGGGTCATTTTTAATTTCTCAATTTCTTTTTCACTTTTCCCTATATAGCTCTTCTTTACTTCCCACTATCTTCAGAACAGTGGTATGTTAAATAAACCAATGAAGGAGAACATCTCAATGAAATTTTAAATGGCATAAACAGACGTGCTCCTTCCTGCCTATGTGCTTATGTAACCCCAGTCCCAAAGCCCATTTGTATGGGATTCTCTTCTCATTGTTGTAGAACAATGAATAGCACCACTGGGAAGTGTAGGATTGAGTTGGTAAGAGCAGAGTTCTTCAATCGCTTTGGGTGCTTCTGGCTTCCATGAGGGAAGATGGAAGAGGCCAGTCTCACTTTAGGTTATTGAAGGAAAAGACTATGAGAAGAAGGTGATATGAAAGGAGCCTGCATCATGTCCGTATCCCCAGCTGACTACAGTAAAGACTTTAGGGAACTTCCTCTTGGGTGAGATCTAGGACACTCTCTTGGTTGAGATGAGTTACCTCACTCCCACTGGGAGATCTCATTCACTCTCTGTCTGGCATATATTCTCATATGTATATTTTCTCCGATTTCCATTTTGCTACTGATTTAGATAACAGTTTTCACTGATAATTGCTATCTGTGTTCATTGTGGAACAGATATTTAGAGGGAAAGAGAACAAGTCTTAGGATATCCCTAATATTGAAACAGTGATCTGGAGTTAACCTGAACCTAAAACTCACATTCCTTAGACTAATAATATTGGAAGAAGCAAACAGATATAATTCTAGCCCAATATCCCTTCTCTCTAAGGACAGCAGAGTTACTTCTGGCACCAACTTGCTGTTTCCACTCTTGGCAGGATAAAAATCTCCCTTGGAGAAGGGTAAGTGGGTGCTAGAGAGGTCTACTCTGTCTCCCTTCAAGCCACAAAATGACACCCCTACACTATATATGGAGGATAGCTCTTGTAATACATGGACCATGCTATATTTGTATAGAGTCTATCTGGTATAGTAGGATAGCTATTGGGTTAGAAATCAGGAGACCTGGAGTCTTGTCCCAACCCTATTACTAACCAGCTGTGTAATCTGTACTTGATCTCTGAATGACTTGTTTTACCTTCTGTAAAATCAAGGTATTGGACTTGATAACTTCTAGGATCCTGTGCAACTATTGTTGCCCTCTACTCCTTTAAGCAGAAAATGAATTTAAAAATTAGTAGGCAATATTACACATGAATCATTATGGCTCAGTGTTTGTTGAATCCCTATCAGGTAGAAAGGCTATATTGGGTGGTTGGCTGTTGTCCTTCATTCTCAAAGAGTACCAAAATGACATCACCATAATAAAGTGAAGTTTCAGTGTGTCCAACTGTGGCTGATCAAACCAATATGAGCTTAGAAGGCTCTCAGATTGGGCACAGAGAGTCTGTGTGAGCATTTGGGTTACTCCAATTTTGCACATCTTACATTTCCTTTGTGCTGATTCAATTGTGCTGTGCTCATAAAGCATACTACCTTTTTTGATGTGGGGCACCATGCTGAGTGGTCTTGTGCCAGTGCCTCCCATGTCACAAAATCAAACCCAAAGTTCTTGATAGAGACTTTGAGAGTGTCCTGGTATTACTTCTTCTGACCACCATGTGATTGCCTGCTCCATGTGAGTTCTCCATAAAATAAAATAGTCTTTTTGGCAAGCATTTGAACGAGTCCAGTCCATCAGAGCTGCACTCTCTGAAGTGTAGCTTGAATACCTAGCAGTTTAGTTTGAGTAATGACCTCAAGGTCTGGTACCTTATCCTGCTAGGTGATTTTCAGAATCTTTTTGGGTGGTAGTTACAGCAAGATAGTCACCTTTCTTTTGTATTGCAAATATACGTGTGTTCATGTAAGACAGGTAAGTTCATATAGGTTGTTTAAATGTATAGACAAGGGGGAGTGGAGCCAAGATGGTGGAATAGAAAGACACATATACTCTAGTGCTTCCCCTACAGCCCTCAAAATACCTGTAAAAAATGACTCTCAACAAATTCTAGAGCAGCAAAAACCACAGAACAACAGAGTGAAAGAGGTTTGCAGTCAAGGGTAACCTGGAAGGCTGAAAGTAAAGGTCTATCTCATGGGATGCTGAACAGAGCAGAGCCCAGACCTGGCCATGTGTTTCTGGGAGGAACAGGACCTGAACACACCTCTGGGGCAGAATTCCCAGCAGGGAGGGTCCCAGATCCCTCAATCCACAAGCAACAAAGAAAGCCCCAAAGGTCAGTGTGGGAGGGCTTTCTCAGTTGGATGAGAGGGGAGCAGGGTCCCCTCAATAATGGCCTCAGGAGGCAGCAGAGGTGGCAGAAGCAGAAGTAGGCAGCAGGCGGCTACTGTGCCCACGGAAGCAGCTTAGGTCCATTGTCCAGGTAGCTCAGCTTAAAGCCTTTGGGGGAATTGAGCAGCTGATCTGAACCTCAGCCCTCAGTGGTGGCCCAGTCCCCTCCTAAAGCCCCTGGGGGAATTGAGTAGCTGATCAGAATCTCAGCCTTGAGCACTGTACTGTGGGGAGGAGAAACACTAGGACCCTGCTCTTGACAAAGGATTCAGAAGTCAAGTAAATGGCTTGGAAAATGCCCCAAAAAGAGAAAAAAAATAAGACCATAGAGGGTTACTTTCTTGGTAAACAGGTGTCTCCTTTCATCCTTTTGGAAGAGGAAGAACAAGGCATACTGTCAGAGGAAGTCAAGGCTTCTACCTCAAGTACCTCCAAAATCAATATGAAAGGGGCCCAGGCCATAGAAGAACTTGAAAAGCAAGTTAGCAGCTTGCTAAAAAAAATGCTGAGGAAAATAACACCTTTAAAAAGAGGCTAACTCAATTGGAAAAAGAGGTCCAAAAAGCCAATGAGGAGAAGGAGGCTTTAAAAAGAAGAATTAGCCAAATGGAAAAGAAACTTCAAAGGCTCACTGAACAAAATAGTTCTTTAAAAGAGAGAGTGGAGTTCAGGGAAGCTAATGACTATGAGATAAACCAAGAAGTTAGAAAACAAAATCAAAAGACTGAAAAAAATAGAAGATAATGTGAAATATCTCATTGGAAAAACAACTGACTTGGAAAATAGATCCAGGAGAGAAAATTTAAAAATTATGGGACTACCTGAAAGCCATGATCAAAAAAGAGCCTAGATACTATCTTTCATGAAATTATCAAGGAAAACTGTCCTCATATTCTAGAACCAGAGGGCAAAATAAATATTGAAAGAATCCACCAATCACCTCCTGAAAGAGATCCAAAAAGAGAAACTCCTAGGAATATTGTGGCCAAATTTCAGAGTTCCCAGGTCAAGGAGAAAATATTGCAAGTAGCTAGAAAGAAAGAATTAGAGTATTGTGGAAATACAATCAGGATAACACAGGATCTGGCAGCTTCTACATTAAGGGATCACTGAGGTTGGAAGATGATATTTCAGAAGTCAAAGGAACTGGGATTAAAACCAAGAATCACCTACCCAGCAAAACTGAGTACAATATTTCAAGGGAATAAATGGTCATTCAGTGATATAGAGGACTTTCAAGCATTCATGATGAAAAGACCAGAACTGAAGAGGAAATTTGACTTTCAAACACAAGAATCAAGAGAAGCATGAAAACAGAAACAGGAAAGAAAAATCATAAAGGACTTTCTAAAGTTGAACTGTTTACATTCCTACATGGGAAGATAATATTTGTAACTCTTGAGACTTTTCTCAATATTGGGGTAGATGGAGTGATTATACACACACACACACACACACACACACACACACACACAGAATACAGGTTGAGTTGAATCAGAAGAGATGATATCCATAAAAAAATAAAATAAAATCAAAGGGTAAGAGAGGAAAATACTGAGAGGAGAAAGGGAGAAATGGAATGGGGCAGGCTGTCACTCATAAAAGAGATTAAAAAAATCTTGTTCAATGGAGGAAAAAAGGGAGGAAGTGAGAGGGGAAAACTGAAGCTTCCTCTCTTCACATATGGCTTAAGGAGGGAATAATGTGCTCACTAAATTTGGTAGGGGAGAAGGGGACAAGTGGGGTGAGGGGGATGATAGAAGAGAGGGCAAATGGGAGATGAGAGTAACTAGAAGTAAACACTTTTGGGAAGGGACAAGGTCAAATGAGAGAATAGAAAAAAAAGGCGGGACAGGGTAGCATGGAGGGCAACATAGTTAGTCTTACACAACATGACTATTATGGAAGTCTTTTGCAACATGACACATATATAGCTTGTACTGAATTGCTTGCCTTCTCAGTGGAAATGAGTAGGGAGGGAGGGAGGAAAGGAGGGAGTGAAGTTGGAATTCAAAGTATTCAAAACAAATGTTGAGAATTATTATTGCATATAACTGGGAAATAAGAAATACAGGTAATGGGGTGTAGAAATTTATCTTGCCCTACAAGAAAAGAGAGAAGATGGGGATAAGGGAAGGGTGGGGTGTGATAGAAGGGAGGGTACACTGAGGGAAGGGGTAATCAGAATGCAAGGTATTAGGAAGTTGGGGGAGGGGAGAGATGGGGAGGAAAATTGGAACTCAAAATTTTGTGGAAATGAACGTCAAAATCTAAAAATAAATAAATAAATCTAAATTAAAAAATAAATGCCACTTCAGTGAAATAAATAAATAAGTGTATAGACAAGGCTCAAAAGTATCATGGATGTATATCTCTGGAATGTGGCCCACCTCTGAAGAGGGCAGAAGAGAAAAGGACAGTATCCTTATTGCTAGAAAATTAACTTGGGGAGAGGGGCAGACAGGCTTCAGGAACCCCATGGGACTAGATGTTCTCTTCTCCAGTCTCTGAGAGAGGCATTGGATAGAATTACATCTATGTATCCTTCAACTATCTCTGGCCTAGTGGTATGAGCGTAAGAGGTTCAGAAGGAAAGTTGTTTCCTTGGTCATTTTTTCCCCTAACTTTTGTGTAACTTTCATTTTACTTTTTTCTAGTTAACAAGAATCAATGTTCTCTTCCTCCCATCTTCTTTCATCATTGAAAAACAAAACAAAAACAAGTCTGTAAAACTAGTTGTTCAAAATAAATTATCATATAGGCCAGGAACAAAAATGTATGTCTCATGCTGTATCCTGAGTTCATCATCTCCATCTGGAAGTGTATAGTATGCTTCATTGTCATTGTTCTTGGCCATTGATCAAAGTTGTTAAGCCTTTACTTCAGTTAAATATTTTGGTACAGCCTTTTATTTTTTACTCTGTGTGAATTGTTGTGCCATTTGAAATAACTGTAGACAATATAAAGTACTTGAGGGTCTACCTGTTAATACAAACCCAGGGACTATATGAACACAATTACAAAGCACTTTTACACAAACAAGCACAGATCTAAACAATTAGAGAAATATTAATTGCTCATGGATAAGTTGAGCCAATATAACAAAAAATGACAATTTTACCTAAATACACTTATTTATTCAGTGCTATTCCAATTAATTATCAAAGAATTATTTTATAGAGGTAGAAACAATAATAACATTCATCTAGAAGAGCAAAAGGTCAAAAATATTAAGGGAATCAATGAAAAAAATGTGAAGTAAGGTTACTTAATAAGACCTGATCTCAAACTATATTACTTTAATCATGAAAACAACCTGTTACTAGCTAAGAAATAGAGCTGTGGATCAGTGGAATAGATTAGATACACAATACACAGTGGTAATGAAGCATGTAGTTGGTCCAGTGGACAGAGTGCTGGGTCTGAAGTAAGAAAGATTTCTTGGGTTCAAATCTGGGATCAGACACTTACTAGATGTGTGAGCCTGGGAAAGTCACTTAACTCTGTTTGCCACATTTTCTTCATCTGTAAAAAGAGCTAGAGAAGGAAACGATAAACCACTCCAGTATCTTTGCCAAGAAAACCACAAATGTAGTCACAGGGAGTCAGATATGACTTAACAACAATGACAAAATCTAATGTTTAGTAAAACCAAAGATCCAAGCTTTTGGGATAAGAACTCAACCTTTAACAAAACTTTCTGGGAAAACTGGAAAGCAGTTTGGCAGAAACCAGGCACAGACCAACGTTTAACACTGTATGCCAAGATAAGATCAAAATGGATAAATGATTTAGACATAAAAGGTCATATCATAAATAAATTAGAGGAATATGGGGAAATGTACCTGTCAAATCTATTGGATAAGGAGTTTTATGACCAAACAAGTAAAAGAGGATCATGAAAAGTAAGATGGATAATTCTGATGGATGGATAATTTTAATTTGAAATTAAAAAGGTTTTTAAACAAAATAAATGCAGTCAAAATTAGAAAGAAAACAGGAAACTGGAGGAAAATTTTCATAGCAAATTTCTCTTCATTTCTCAAGTATGTAGGGAATTGAGTCAAATTAATAAAATTACAAAACATTTTTCAATTGATAATTGGTCAAAGAATATAAATAAGCAGTTTTCATAAAAAGAAATCAGAGCTGTCAATGGTCACCTGCTCTAAATTACTATTGATTAGAGAAATACAAATTAAAGCAACTCTGACATACCAACATATACCTACAAGACTGGCTAATATGACAGAAAAGAAAAATTACAAATGCTGGAGGGATGTGGAAAAAGTAAGGCCACTAGTGTGCTATTGGTGGAATTGAGAATTAGTACAACCATTCTGGAGAATAGTTTGGAACTATGCCCAAAGTGCCTTAAAACTGTAAGTACAGTATTTGTAGATCTGACCAAGGCCTTTGACACTGTTAGTTGTGAGGGCTTATGTAAAATTATGTCAGAATTTGGTTGCCCAGAGATGTTCATCAGTATTGTGTGTCAGTTTCTTCATGGCATGTTTGCCTGGGTTTTGGATAGTGGACAATGCTCTCATGCCTTCCTAGTCACCAGTGGAGTGAAACAGGTCTGTGTGCTTGCTCCCATGCTTTTTTTAGCATGATGTTTTCAGCCATGTTGTCAAATGCTTTCAATAAGGATGAACACAGCATCAAGGTTAACTACTGGACTGATGGTAAGTTCTTTTTTTTGTAAAGGCTACAAGCCAAGACCAAAGTGGAAGGAGTGCTGGTGCATGATTTTCTGTTTGCAGTGATTGTGCGCTCAGTGCAGCCTAAGAAGTTGACATGCAACAAAGTATGGATCAATTGCCTGCTGCCTGTGCTAACTTTGGCCTAATAATAAACACCAAGAAAACACAGGTGCTCCATTAGCCACCATCACATGATCCATGTGTGGAACCATCAATTACAACAAATGGAGAAGTTTTGAACACTGTGGGTAAATTCACTTACCTTGGTAGTGTACTTTCCAGGGATGTACACATTGACAAATGAGGTTGACGCATGCAGTGCTAGAGCTAGCTCAATGTTTGGGAGGCTCTGAAGAAAAGTTGGGAGAGAAGAGGTATTAGACTGATTACCAAACTGAGGGTCTACAGAGTTGTTGTGCTGACCTCATTGTTGCATGCCTGTGAAACATGGACAGTCTACCAACACCATGCCAGGAAACTGAATCACTTCCATTTGAACTGTGTTAGGAAGATTCTGAGGATCACCTGGCATGATAAGGTACCAGATACTGAAGTCCTTGCTCGACTTGAACTGCCAAGCATTCAAGATATGCTTCAGAGAGTGCAACTCTGAAGGGCTGGCCATGTTGTTTGAATGCAAAATGTACACTTGCCAAAAAGACTTTTGAGAACTCATGTGGGGCAGGTGATCACATGGTGATTAGAAGAAGCAATACAAGAACACTCTCAAGGTCTGTCTCAAGAACTTTGCATTGACTTTGCAACATGGGAGACACTGCCACAGGACCACTCAGCATGGTGTGCCCACATCGGAAAAGGTGCTGTGCTCTATGAGCAAAGCAGAATTGAGACAGTATAATGTAAATGTAGGATGCGCATATTTTGAGTAACCATCCCAAATATACCGACTATCTGTGCCCAATCTGTGGTAGAGCATTCTGAGCTCCTATTGGTTTGATCAGCCACAGTGGTGGCACAGACATCATGGAAATGTCATTTTGGTCCTCTTCAAGAATAAAGGACGATAGCCAACCAACTCACTCTTTTACCCAGCAATACCATTACTAGGTCTATATCCCCAAAAGATCAAAGAAAAGGGGAAAAGACCTATAACTACAAAAATATTTGTGGCAGTTCTTTTTGTGTGGCAAGGAATTGGAAATTGAGGGGATGCCCATCAACTGAGGAATGGCTGAACATGATTATGATGGAATACTACTGTGCTATAAGAAATGATGAGCAAGACGGTTTCAGAAAAAAACTTAGGAAGTCTTGTTTGAACTCATGCAAAGTGACGTGAACAGGAGAACACTGTATACAGTAATACCAATATTGTAACTATGCTCAGCTTAGCTACTCTGATCAAGAAAATGATTTAAGACAATTGCAAAGGACCCATGATGAAAAATACTATCCACCTCTAGAGAGAGAACTGATCAACTCTGAGTGCAGATTGAAGCATATTTTTTCACTTTCTTTTTCATGCATGTGTGTGTGTGTGTGTGTGTGTGTGAGAGAGAGAGAGAGAGAGAGAGAAAGAGAGAGAGATTTCTTTTGCAACGGTTAATATGGAAATACACTTTGCATGACTTCATATGTATAGTTAATATCATATTATTTGACTTCTCCATTGTGGGGGGAGGAGTAGGAAAGGAAGAAAATTTGGAACTCAGCATTTTAAAAAATTAATGTTAAATATTTTTTATAACAGGGAAATATTTAACAACACAAAAATATACTTCAGAAATTTTTGTTTCTAATGTCTTTCTTGTTAACAACATATTGTTGGATTGTCCTTTCTGTCTAATTATGTTTTGAGTGAGTTCATCCCATTCACATTTACATTTAGGATCATCAATTATGGATTTTCCCTTATCATATTCTCTTATCTTTCCATTCTCTTTGTTTCACTCCCGCTCTTAATAAAGAAGAGGGCGGTAAGGAAGGAGAACAGTCCTCTGTTTAGTACACTCTGCTTCTTTTACCTGCCCCTCTTCTCCTTTTATAACTTGAAGCCGAATCATGTTGTATTCTTTTTTTCTTTTTGATGATAAAATCTTCTTCATGAATCCAACTTCCTTAATTAGAGTTTGTTTTGCTTAGGACTAATTTCTGAGAGAGAAGTTCAAGTGTCATCTTTTCCCACAATTACTTCTTCCTTCTTCGTATAGTTTTCTATTTGTTCAACCTGGTTATGTGAGACAATTTTTTCTCCACTTTTCCTCTGCCTTCACCTGCTCTTCTCAGTGTATTCCTTTTTGCTCCCTTTCCATTCTTTTAAGTTCATCAGAATATAGCAAAATTGCTCATATATCCTCCATTTAATTGGAAGTCCTGTATGATCCCAATAGTGCTAGTCTTCTAAAAGGACGCACGCATCATTTCTTCATATTGGAATATAAACAGTTTATCCTTGTTTAGTCTCTTATAATTGCTCACGCAGGCTTACCTTTTTACGTTTCTCTTGACTCCCTTGATTATATTTAAAAGTTTTTTTTTAACTTTGGTCTTTTTATCAGGAATGCTTGGAAGTTCTCTATTTCATTAAAGGTGCCTTTACCCCCTGTAGGATTGTACTTATGTTATTGTTGGGTAAATCATTCTTGGTTGTAAGCCTATTATCTTTTATCTTCTGGAATATTGTATTCCCTGTTCTATATTACTTTATAATGACGGCTGCCAAATGCTGTGTGGATCCTTGAATTCTTTCTAGCCTCTTGCAGTATTTTTTATTTGACCCTGAATCTCTGAATTTTGGCTATAATGTTACTGGAAATGTTCATTTTGGTGTGTGTTTCAGGAAGGGACTGGTGGATTTTTTCTTTTTCACTTTGTCTTCTGGCTCTAAAAGATATGGGCAACTTTCTTTGATGATATCTTGAAATATAATGCCTCAGCTCTTCTTTTTTGTGGGGTAGGATATTACAGTTTTCAGGTAGTCTAGTGATTTTTAAATGAACTCTCCTTAATCTGTTTTCCAGGCCTTCTGGTTATTTTTTTTCTATAAGATGTCATACATTTCTTTTTCTTTTTTGTCTTTCGAATTTGTTTTTTTTTCCTAATATTTCTTATTGTTTTAACTTCTGTGTGGTCCATAGCAATTTTCAGTGTATTTATTGTTTAGGTAAGTGTACTTTTTGGTACTTGGTGCCAAAGTGGCTGCTAATTCCTTTTCCAGTTCTTTCTTACTCATTTCTTCTCTATTTTTTCCTATAGTACCCTCATTTCATTTATAAAAGTATTCTTTTTGCTTGTTTTTAAAAAAATATTGCTTCATCTCGTCCATGAATTGTAGTTGAACCTGTACCCAAAATATATCCTTCTTTGAGACTTTGCTTGTAGACATTTTGGAATCATTTTCTTCTTCTGGGTTTGTGTCCTGATTGTCTTTCACTATGGTGGGCTTTATTTTTTGTTTGCCTATTCATTCAGCCTCCTGCTTGACTTCAGACTTTACTTTAGAGCCAGGCTGTGTAATTCTGGAAGGGATTCTGGGCTGAGCTTTTATTTTCTTGGGTCCTGCTGTTCTTTCTCTAGTGTTGTGTTGTTCCAGGATTGCAGGGATAGTTTCACTTGGGGTTCTGCAAGCTTTCAGTATTCCCAAAGTGGTCTGATACAGGGCAAAGTCTGATCAATACCCTTCTGACATGAACTCTTCAAATTCCTCACCTCGGTTTGCATCTGAGCAATATACCTGAGTTCCAAAGTCCCTGGCTGGAGTTCCAGTAGAATGCTCCTGGACTTACCTACTATCAGCCAGCTAGAAAGCTTTTATTGGTTCAGTGCAACAGAACTTGAGTTCTCCTTTGGTTTGAGTTTTCTGCCCTACTTATTTCTTTTAAAACAATAATTAATCTACTTATTTATTTTCAGTTTTCAATATTCACATCTATAAGATTTTTAGTTTTAAAATTTTCCCCCTCCCTTTCTTCCCTTCTCCCCAAGAAAGCATCTAATCTAGTATAGGCTGTATGTATATGTTCATATTAAATATATTTTCACATTAGTCATGATGTAAAGAAGAATTAAAACCAATGGGAGGAGCCATGAGAAAGGAGAAACAAAATGAAAAAACAAAAGAAAAAGAGAGGCAACAGTATGCTTCAATCTGCATTCAGACAACAAAGTTTTTCTCTGCAGTTGTCTTAGATCCTTGCATTGCTGAAAAGAGCTAAGTCTGTCTAAGTCAGTTATCACACAGTGTGACTGTTACTATGTACAATGTTCTACTGGTTCTGCTCCCTTCATTCAACATTAGTTCATATAAGTCTTTCCAGGTTTTTCTGAAGTCTACCTGCTCATCACTTCTTATTGCACAATGGTATCCAATTACATTCATATATCACAACTTGTTCAGTCATTCCCCAATTGATAGGTATCCCCTCAATTTCCAATTCTTTGCCACAATAAAGAGCTGTTATAAATATCTGGGTCCTTTTCCCATTTTTATGATCTCTTTGGGACACAAACCTAGAAGTGGTATTGCTAGGTCAAAGGGTATGCACATTTTTATGGTCCTTTGGGCATAGTTCTAAATTGCTTTCCAGAATGGTTGGATAGTTCACAACTCCACCAACAATGCATTAGTGTTCCAATTTTCTCACATCTTCTCCAACATTTATCATTTTCCTGCTTTGGTATGTTAGTCAATCTGATAAGTGTGACATGGTACCTCAGAGTCATTTTGACTTGCATTTCTCTAATCAATGGTGATTTGGAGCACTTTTTTTATATGATTATACATAGCTTTAATTTCCTCTGAAAACTGCCTATTCATATCCTTTGACCATTTGGCAATTAGGGAATGACTTTTATTCTTATAAATTCATCTCAGTTCTCTATATGTTTTGAAAATGAAGCCTTTATCAGAGACATTGACCATAAATATTATTTCCCAGCTTTCTACTTCCTTTCTAATCTTGGTTGCATTGGCTTTGTTTGTGCAAAAACTTTTCAATTTAATGTAACCAAAATCACCCATTTAGCATTTCATAATGTTCTCTATCTCTTGTCAGGTCATAAATTCTTTCCTTTTCCATAGATCTGACAGGTAAACTATTTCTTGCTTTCCTAGTTTGCTTATAGGATCAGCCTTTATATCTAAATCATGTACCCATTTTGACTTTATCTTAGTATAGAGTGTAAGATATTGGTCTTTGCTTGGTTTCTGCCATATTATTTTCTAGTTTTCCCAGAAATTTTTGTAAAATAGTGAGTTCTTATCCCAGAAGCTGGAGCCTTTGGATTTATCAAACAGTAGATTACTATAGCCATTCACTATTGTGTTTTGCGTATCTGACCTATTCCACTGATGTACTATTCTATTTCTTGGCCAGTACCAAGTAGTTTTGATGATTGCTGCTTTGTTGTACAATTTAAGATCTGGTACAGCTATGCCCTACTTATTTCATTACTGGCTTCATACTGGGCTGGAAGCTAGAACTGAGATCTGGCTTCACTCCTGGGGTCAAAGTCATATAGTTGCTACTTACTTCTGAATATGTTTCTTGCTCAGTAGGCAGCTTAGGGATACAACCACGTCTTACCCTGGAAACCGATATGGTGCAGGTCCCTTCTCAGTCTGCTCTCTATTTCTGACCTGGAACTGAATAGTGAGTAATAGAGATGTGAATTGGCACCTGTTCCTGCACTTTACACAAGTTGTGGCCCCTTTGTGCTGGATTTGGGTACTTTTCTTGTCCTGGTACAAGTCTCTCCCTGTGAGGATTGGTCCATGCAGCTGTTCCTAAATAGCCCCTATTCCAAATGTCTTGAGACCTCTTTATCACCTCCTAATGCCAACTTGGGCAGGAAAAATGACTGACTCTAACTTTTCCTTATAATTTCCAGTCAGGACTTGGTCTAGTAAGTTTTCTGTTTCTTTGTGAGCAAGTTATGAGCGAGAGTTTGGCTGTACTTCTTCATATTACTCTGACATCTTGGCTTTTCCCACCTTTCTTGGTCACTTTTAAGGGGATAGGTAGCTCTTAGCCTACACTTGCCAGCTTAGAGCCTTCCCAGCAACTACTGATTACACAAAAAACTGTACTAAATAGAGACAGTGAGTAAACTCACTTATCTAAACAGAAATGAGAAATTTCCCATAGATTAGAATACATAAGAAAGTACACAAGAATGAATGAACTCTTCTATTGGAAGACAGATAAGATCTAGCTTAAACCCAGAGAGAGGCTCTGATCTCAATCAAGAGGAAATTCTCTCCTCATATCTCTAGGGAAGCAAGCTAAAATTCAGAGAAATGTTGAGCTGACTTCCCACATATGTCTACAGCTTCCAAAAGAATTCTCTCTTTTTCCTGAAAGTTTTAGCATTGCACGTGTCTCTCTTCTAAGAAGCTTTAAGGCTCATTCTCATCTTTATGCAGGTATACAGCATCACATCAACACTCCCTCCTCCAATTAGAAGTCGTATCATAGTTGAGCAGAGCCAGGGGATAGTACATAGTAACAGCAGGATTGTCTGATGATCAACTGTGAATGACTTAGCTATTCTCAGCAATACAATGATATGAGACAATTCTAAAGGACTTATGATAAAAAACGCTGTCCACCTCCAGAGGAAAAACTGATAGAGTTTGAAGATCAAAGCACACCTTTTAAACTTTCTTTTTCTTATTTTTTTGGGGGGGAGGGGATCTATGTTTTCTTTTGCAACATGGATAATATGGAAATATTGACTGTACATGTATGATCTATATCAAGGTGCTTACCTTCTTAAGGAGCAGGGAGGGAGGAGGGGGAATGTGGAACTCAAAAAACTATTTTAAAAATTATTTTTATATGTAATTGAAGGAAAAATTATTTTTTAAAAAAGTCATGTTATAAATGGAGCAGTACACAAAATGCCCCAGACTTTGTCGGAAGCTCAATTACACACATACATACACACACACACACACTCACACACTCACACTTCCAAGTAAATTTCAATAATGGATAGTAGCCTTTCAGATAAGTGGGCTATCTTCTTATTTTATCCTAAATGTCCTTTTTCTTTTCCCTTTAACTACACCTGCTAGTATAACACCTTCTCTTATCTTATCCCTTCTTCCAAATCATTCCCCTCTATTTTTCTTTCCATTACTCTGTAGATACCAGGAATACCTAGCACAGAGTGGATATAACAACTAAATTGTTTCTCTTTTACCCAGGAACCCTGAAGTCTTCCCCTCCCAGTTTGATTTTTTTTTAATTAAAGGGGTCATCTCTTGAGTAGCTTGAAGAAGCCTATTCATTGAATGAGTGTATCTCACTTAAAATGAGAATGTGATATGACCTTAGCCTGAAAGAGTCAGGGTCTCATTGCATCCTGGGCCATCTCCAGCCATACTGATGAATATCAGACTGCTGGATCCAGATGACTCAGGAGAAGAAAGTGAGGTTGGTGACCTTGCACAGCCCTCCCTCACTCAAATCAGAGTCAACTGCTAGTCATGTCATCATCTTGATGTCATGATCCTCTTTGAGAACGAAGGACAAACACAACAACTAGGAACATATAATTAGCATGATTCCTGCACTATCATTCATGAAAGAATTAATGTACATTAGAAATCATTCCTTGAGGTTGTCTGAATTCCAAGGAAGAGATCTGGGAAAAGGGAAGGAGGGGGGGGCTCAGAAAGGGAACAGCCATGGCTAAGAGATTTAATCATGTCAACATCTGGACAAATTTGTTTATACAGAACACTCTAAACAATGATGAAATGTGCAGCCAGAATGCTTTAGGTTACATTACCAGTAACCTAAAACTAGGGTGGTGCAGCAGGTACATGTTTGTTTCAGCAGTTACTAAGTCATTCATAAGCAATATTGCACCTGGCTAACCTCAAGGAAGACCTTAAAACAATATTCTAGATGCAAAAGTAACACTAAAATAATAATAACAAAAATATGAATTGGAAATTTAAATCTTTTTTTATTTTAAAAGACTCTGCTCTAGCCTAAATTAATTGTAGCACTGAAGCCTGGAAAAAAAACACTAACATCTTTCTATAAGGATGCTTGTTCATCCACAAAAAAATGCCTTTTAACTAGCATATGCATCTGATAGTAGCAGGTCTCTGCACTGTTTCCTAAGAGATCTGTGTACTCAAAAAAGTATCTCACTGCAGTTAATAACTCCTTTTTTTTCCCTTTCCTGAAAGCCCCTTTCCTTCTGAGGATGAACACAATCTGCTGTCAGGACACATCTGTCAGGTTTAGATCACCATCTGACTTGGCAAGAAATGCGTCTATAGCTGAACTGTACTTAACACAGCCTTACTATGCCATTACACGCATTTCTTAAAGTTTTGAAGCAGATGATCAGGCCTCGGGAGACCCTCTACTGAAGCAACTGAAAAATTCTTCCAGGTGTCTGTAGATTTCTACTCCTGCTCTTGGGGTAGGTAGGAGGCACAGTGGATAGAGGGCTAGGCCTGGAGTCAAGGAAGACTCATCTTCTTGACTCAAATCCTACCTCAGACACTTAGTAGTTGTGTGACCATGGGTAAATCACTTAATCCTGTTTGCCTCAGTTTCCACATCTGTAAAATGAACTACAGAAGGAAATGGCAAACCACTCCAGTATCTTTGCCAAGAAAACTCCAAATGGTGTCACAAAGAGTCAGACATGATTGAAAAATGACTAAACAATACCCTCACTCTGACTGTTCACCCCACAAGGCCATCCTTTTCTCTTTTCTTTGTGGCATCGCAAAAACGAGGCAATCCAGAAGATAATAAGATCATGGATTTAGAGTTGGAAGGAACTTTAGAGATCACCAAGCCCAATCCCCTCATTTTACAGATGAGGAAATTGAGGCCTAGAGCTATTAAGCAACTTGCCTTAGGCTACACAGGTAGAAAGTAGGAAAGCCAGGATTCAATACATTTATTTTCCCTAATTATTAGGATGGTGTAGCCACTCTTAGAGGAATCAAACATTTAAACAATTATAGTAACTTCCCAAACTCCCCCTCAAACTTTGACTGAAACATCCTGGTCAAAAAGCCACTCTTTCCTTTTTTGAAGGCCTTTCAAATCTTTGAATGTCCTGAGCTTTATTTACACAACCCATTTCCTTTCTGCCACTGAAAAAAAGACCATTTTCTCTTGTTTTGTCAGCAATGAAAATGGCGGGGGTGGGGGGTGGGGGAGAACAGAAAACTGGCCTGGTCCCCTCCTAATATTCTGCTCTATTTGAAATTCCAGAACATAAATGAATTTTAACACTATGCCTCTCTCGGACCTGCATTATATTTTCTCAGTACAAATGCAATGTTTGACTGCCCAAAGTTTCAAAAATTGACTTTGTTATGGAGTTAAGCACTGCCCAGTAGTTTTTCTGCAATCTATTTTACTTTCACTTTCCAAATATCCTTTTCCTGGATATTATAGTACCAGCTAAATAAACATTCTCACTTCTTGATCCATGGTGCCACATTGGTCTCCACCTGCAGTGCTCTTTTGCAATGCTGCCCATTTTGGCTTTCTCCTTGGGAATCCACAATACTAATTAGGCCAGTTAAGGGTCTACAAAGGCAAAAATCTGTTGAAGTGTAGTCTCATTCATTTCTTTCAGAACAGCATGCAAGGAAGGTCCTGTCAGTTTTTGGACTGGGGACAGACTCTCAAAGGTTTGGCAGAAGAAACAACCAGAGATGCCAACCTTCCTGGCCAAAGATTTCAGTCACAAAGAGTCCCAATTCAACTTATTCCCTTGAGGCAAACTTCAAAGTAAGAAGGAATCAAGGAATTACATAATGTAAATAAACTAAGGGATAACATGCTCAATTTATGAGTTGACCAAAACACATTTCTCTCCCTATACTTCAATCCAGGCTGTTAGGTGGCATAATGGATAGAGCCTTGGGCATAGTGTCAGGAGACCTGAATTCAAATGTGGCCTTAGATTTACTAGCAGTGTGACTCAAGGCAAATCACTTAACCTTCCTCTGCCTCAGTTTCCTCAACAGTAAAGTGGGGATAATAACAGCACCTACTTTGCAGGACTGTTGTGAGAATTAAATAAGATATTATTTGTAAAATATTTAGCACATTGCCTGGCAAATAGTAAGTACTACTTAAATACCTATTCCTCTTCTCCTTCCCCCTCCCTCCAAAGTCACCTCATGGAAAATACTCATCTAAAAGGAAAATGATGGTTAATATTAACATTCTTCATAATTTGTTGCACCTAAAAGTTTATTTCATTCAGAAACCTTGTTTTCTGTTACTATATGTTGACTTTTCTATTTCTCACAATATGTTTTAAGGTATTACAAAATTATATCATTTAAGATCAGTTCCTTTCCATGATGCAGAGTAATCAGAAAATCATTGTAGTGAATTTAATTATCTAATACCTAATCTAATTATTGTATTTTCTTTAGGATTATAAAGCCCCATTTAATGGATTCCATGCACCCAGGGGTTCAGTGATCTCCTCAATGTGGGTCTTTCTATCAAAGACTTAGATGACTATCCATTCATGCCTGCCCATCCTATAAGTTTATCTAATAGGGTTAATCAATATGCTGGAGACCTTCTTTGATTTTTCCTAACGTTATGATTGCAGAGAATAGGCTATCCACTTGTTATCTAGTCCTCATAATATGACCAAGTATATGGTGTTTTTGATCATATTTAAAAATTTTTAATTAAATTTGTTTTCTTGTTGCATTTTATGTTCCAGACTATCTCTCTCCCTTTGTCCCTACCCTGTACTAGAGAAGACCACCATCTGATACAGATTTATAAATATATGTAAAACCATACTTGTATACTTCTATTTACCAGTTCTTTCTCTGGAGGTGGATAACATCTTTTTTCATAGTTTCTTTGTAGTTGATATGAATATTCATAATACTCAGAATATCTTGGTTGGGCACAATTATTCTTTGAACAATACTACATTTACTGTATATAATGTTCTCCTGGTTCTGCTCATTTCACTTTTCACTATCTTACACCTTTCTGTATTTTTCTAAAATCAACCAACTTATCATTTCTCACCATTAACTACCTCTCTAGAATTTCTTATTTGTAATATATTACAGCATGCTTACTTCTACCATACACATCTTTATTGCCCTCTGGGTGATTCTAAGTGTTCTAAGTTTCATGCCTGTTTAATAGGAAGAATATTCGTAATAGAAAGATGGAATTTTATTTCTTTAAATGTTCATTTAAGTCTTATTTAATTTTTCCCTGATATTGGGATATTTCCTGATATTTAAATAATATATTTCTTATTCTGTTCATCTGTTTTGTAGTTTTATAAATATTCACCCATTTCATCTAAATTATCCATTTTATTGGAATACAAATGCAATACTTATTTATCTCAACTGCACATTGTTCTCTGCTCTTGAATCTCTTACCTCCTTGTCCTATTGTCATTCATGTCTTGCAAAACCTCAGCTTTGAATTTCTATTACTGTCCACCTCCTCCACTCCTACTCAAAAGCTGCTGACAAAGTCTCATAACCACTACGGCTGGTTCATCTTCATGTTGGCAATCTCACTGGGCATTCGCTGCAGCAAGGCAGTCTTTAAAAAAAATTTTTTTTTCCACTTATCAAGCATTCATTTTTTTCTCTCTCATTTCCTCCCACACATGGGTGGGGTGGGGTGGGCTTGAGGGGAAAGGAAGAAAAGAAGGAAGCAAAGAAAGAATACAAAAGTCCTGTATCATATAAGCATAGTCAAGCAAAATAAATTCCCACACTCAACGGGCAAAAAGTGCATTTCTTATTCTTCAAATTAGTTCATCATCATCATCATCATCATCATCATCATCATCATCATCATCATCATCATCATCATCATCATCATCATCATATCTCTCTCATTATGTGGGCAGTGTTCTATACTTGTCTCCAGTTCTCCTTTCAGTCACTTCTCAGCACTTTACAATTTAGCTTTTGACTTAATCATTCAACCAAAACTATTCTCTCTAAGGTTACCAATGATCTCTCAAATACTATATTTTATGGTTTTCTTATCCATCTTAATTCATCCTGCCCTATTTGCTGCATTTGACACTACATACCACTCTTTTCTCCTGGATACTCTTTCCTCTCTAGGTTTGCGTGACAATAACACCATCAACAAACATTTATATAGTACTTTAAAATTTGCACAGCACTGTACATAATATCTCATTTGATCTTCATAGCAACCCCTATTCACCTCCTACCCATTTCACTACTCTTCAGTATCCTGGCACCCCCTAACTGGGGGTATTCCCAAAATTATTTTCTAGACCCTAGGAATCTCATCAGCTCCCATGGGTTTAACTATCATCTCTCTCTCCTCTCTCTCTCTCTCTCCTCTCTCTCTCTTTCTCTCTCTCTTTCCTCTCTCTCTCTCTTTCTCTCTCTCTGTCTCTCTCTCTCTCTCTCGCTCTTTCCTCCCCTTCATTTCCTCCCTTCTCTCCCTCCTCTCTTTCTTTTGTCCCTCCCCCTCCCTTTTCACCAGCATCAGTTTCTCTTCCAAGTTTCACTCCTGTATCACCAATTGCCTACTGGACATTTCAAAGTGGATGTCTGAGTGACATTTAAAATTTAACAGACCCCAAATTAAACTCATTATTTTTCTTTATAGTTTGAATAAGTTTTTTGTAGACAACATGTTTCTGGATTTTATTTTTAAAGCTGGGCAGTTATAGCTTGAGCCTGTATATAATAAAAACGTATTTCCTTAAGGGAAAGTTTAGACTGTATCAGAAGAGTACTTAGGAACTCACTGTTCGAATCATGACTTTCTTCTTTCCTAATGCTTTTCTAATTAATTGAGGGTTTCAGTTGGCATTTTGCATTGGGGTCTAGATTGAAGAATATTGAATTTGGAGTCAGCAGGCCTGGGTTTACATCCTCGCCCTTCTACTTACTATCTACATAAACTTGGACAAGTCACTTCAGCCTGACCCCATGGGTCAGTTCTTGGCCTTCTTCTCTCCCTATTTTTCTTAGCAATCTTATCATTCCCACCAGGTCCAATCAAATATCTATGCAGATGTCTCCCATATTTTTATTTCTTGCCCTGACCTCTTGCCTGGACTGCAGAACCACATCTCCTACTGCCCGGAAGACATCTCCACATGGATGTCCCGCACCTCAAATTTAACATGTCTTAAGCTTATCTTTCTGCCTAAAACTGCTCCTCCTATTTTAACCACAAAACTTCCATTCGTTTATGTTCTGATTTTGAAAATTTTTGTGTTATATTTGACTTTTCTTTCTCCCTAGGTTCTCACATATAAGGAGTTACCAAGTCCTGTCAATGTCTCCCCCACACTCTCCCCACCCCATAGCATATAATAATAGATTAGGGCTGAATGGGAATTTACCAGGCAATTAATCCAACATTCTCATTTTACAGATGGGAGAACTGAGATCCAGAAAGGCAAAATAACTCTACCTTTTCAATTTCTACCTGTAGCTCACCCAGTTTGCTGTTGAAAAGCAATACTCATTTTGTTAGTCTAAGACTAAGGGTTAGTATGGATTTATTCAGAGTCTAATTAAATTCTGGGCTCAGCCCCCATCCACTTAAAAACTCAGACTTTGATCTTTTCAGTGGAGTTCAATCACAAAAATATGGCATAATTATAGTCAGCTCTTTATTCACCATTCTAGTTCCTCATCCATATATCTGGATGTCCTATTTTTTTTTTCATGGTTAAACTTGAGTAAGCTATCTGTGTCTCTACTTCCTCTCCTCTCACTCTCTTTGGTACAATCTTCAATCTGGCTTCTTAACTCATTCTACTAAGACTGCTCTCTCCAAAGTTATGAGTTATCTCTTGATCTTCTTGAGTTCACTGCAACCTATCACTATAGCTCATCCTCTTCTCTATACGCTTTCTTTCCTAGATTTTTGAGATACTGCTCTCTTCTGGTTCTCTTACCAGCCTCATTGCTCAGTAGTAGTGGCTGGATCTTCATCCAGGTCATGCCTACTGTGGGTGTTACCCAATGTTCTGTTCTGGGTTCTATTCTCTTTCCTTTCTTATTCTAGTAACTCCCAGGGGCTCAATGATCATCTCTAAGTGGATGATTCTCAGAACTGTTTCTCCAGACCTAACCTCTAATTTTGCATCACCAGCTACTAGATGTTTCAAATTTGATGTCCTATAGACACCCAGTATGTCCAAAGCAGAATCTCTGCAGAATCTTTCTCTTCTCCCCAGACTCCTTATTACATTGAAGGTACTGTAAATTATTATTATTATTGATAATAAATATATTATTTTTTCAATATTGTTCAATATTCAATATTGTTCAAACACAATTTTATGTTTGTTGGAATCCAGAATGTCACCCTGATCTCAGTAATTCTCCAGGAATACCAGAGATGACAAGCAATTTTGGGTGTCACACAGATCCTGGATCCACCCAAAACATTCTTATTATGAGTCCCCTCACCCAGGTCTTGTTTTGAGTCTGGTCAAGCTTGTGTTTTGGGTTCTCTATCTTTTGCTTTTACACAAATTTTATTGAATGTTTACATTTACTGATATCCATCTCAAGCTACCTTACTTTCATGTTACCTTCTAAACAAAACTGTTTAACTGCATAATGTGGTTTGTGTTCAGTGTAACCTTGTCTAAATCCTATATCAACTTTCCCAAGCCTGGAGGAAAGGGAAACATGCCTCCTTTCCAGGATCACTCTCCTCTACAAAATTACTTAATAAATTTCTTTCTAAAACTATTTCAGATTTTAGGGTTTGTTTTCATGAACAATAGCACCATCATCTTTTAAGTTATCCAGTTTCCTAACCATGGTGTCATCCATTACTCCTCACTCTTTCTCATCCACCATACTTAGTCTCTTGCTGTTCATATTCTCTACCTTCCAGCCATTCTATAGTGCAGGCCCTCATCACCTAACACCTGGGCTACCTCAACAGCCTTCTGGTTGGTCTCCCTACTTTGACTCTAGTTTATCCTCCTCTCAGCTGCCAACGTGATCTTCCTAAAAGTGCAGGTCTGACCTGGCCACTGTCTCTACTCAATAAACTCTGATGCTCCTCTATTCTCTGCAGGATCAAATAGAAAATCATCTTTTATAATTTGGCCCCTTCCTACCTTTCCAGTCATCTTACAGCTTACTCCCCTCCATATACATTACTGTCCAATGGTGCTGGGCTTCTTGTCATTCCCCAAATGGAACACTCTATTTCCACTCTCCATTCATTTGAACTGGTTATCCTTCCTTCCCAGGATGCTTTCCCTCTTCATCTCTGTCTCCTGGCTTCCTTCAGCACAACTCAAGTCAAACCTTTTGCAACAGACCTTTCCTAGTCTCCTCTCCCTGCTCCTCCCTTTACTGCCAATGCCTTCTGAGATTACTCCCCATCAACACTTTATATGAAATTGCTTGCAAGCTGTCTCCCCTAGTAGAATATTAGCTCTTTGTGGTCAGTGGTTGTCTTACAGTGCTTAATAAATCCTTATTGACTGACTACATGCCATTCTTCCACTCAAAAGTCTCTGCTCCCTATTGTCTGAGTAGTTAAGTTTCTGCTTACCATCCAAAGTCTTTCACAATCCGGCAATACTCTGCTGCCTGCGTTACACTTCTTTCATGAATTCTATGCTCTAACAGAGAACAAGTCTCCATCCCCCAAATAGATCCTGCATTTTCCCGCCTTTGCTCATGCTTTTCTATGCTTAGAATCTTCTTGTCAAGTCTTTAAAACCCAACTCATGCTACGTCCTCATGGCAGTTTCTCTGTTGAAAATGACCTTCCTCCTTACATTGTTCTGGCCCTCTCTGATATGCTTAACCTATATTATAGCTATCTTTGTAAGGGGCCTGAGGACAAAGATTGCTATCAATCACTACAATTGCTATCATTTGAAACAGCATGCTACACACAGAAGGCACTTTGTAAATGCTGTAACTAAACAGCCCACATTAGGGTTCAGGATATTTAGAAATAAACCAAAATAATTGGTTCATAAATTTATAAATGGAAAGGACTTTGGAGATCAAATCCAACCTCCCCATTTAAACATGAGGAAACTGTCATCCAGAGCTCAAGTTAGAATAAGAGCTATAGTAGAACCAAAATGCAAACTCAATTCCTCTGACCACAAATTAATTACTTATTAGGTGCCAACTTTGGCCATGCACTATGATAGGTATTGGGGAAACAAAGAAAAGTAGACGGTTCCTGCCCTCAAGGAACTTGGCACCCTTTTTTTACTCTATACTAATGTGTTTCTTGTTGGAACATTAGTCTTGTTTATTGACACATTTGCTTGCATTTTCAAATCCCTTAGTTTTACCTAATTACCACAGTGGAAGTTAGTATAAAAATAGTTACAAGAAAGATCTGTAATTTCATCAGAATGTGACACTCCCATTATCAATGCAGATATCAATCTTTCCATTATTTAGGACTGAGATTATAGGATTCCAAAACACATGGAAGTTAAATGACTTGCCCAGGCTGAATATAGTGTCAGAAGTGAGATCAGAAGTTGACTGACAAGCATTTGAGTGTCTACTATGTGCCAACCATTGTGCTAAGTACAGGTTTTCCCAGCATTCTATCCTCTATTCCAAGTTGCTTCTGGGAAAACTCTGGGAAATAGATGCTATTATTGTCATTCCCATTTTACAGATGAGGAAACAGGCAGTGGTTAATTTTTACAACAAATTTAAATAACACAAAAGAGATTATTTGTAGTATACTCCTCTGATACAAAGCAACAATCCAGAATGCTGCAAGTGGGAGTTTTTCAAAGGTGAGCCTTTATGAATAGATTCCTGATCTGATCTGACAAAACACCCGGACTACTTTAAACCATGGTGTAAGGAGGTATGGGTCAATTAGAAAATTTTCTTTTTAATATGATCTTTCTTCTTTTCTTCTGTGTATAGTGTATATTATATCTATGTGTATATACGTCTGTATGTGTGCGTATTGACTTCCTGTTGGTCTAGAATCCATTTCATACAGAATATATATATATATATATATATAATATGTGTGTATATATGTATGTACATGCATATATGTTTCTATATATGAAAACATATGTAAGGACATCACCTTTCATGATGTATTCTAGACCAATAAGAAATCAACTTTTATCTCACATGACTGATATTGATGACAATTAGTCTCTGATGGCTTTTCATTCCAGCTGAATGTACACAGTTGTCTAACCTAAAGAAAGCAAATGGGTCCGCTATGTCTTCAGCACTGTTATGCTTTTTTTCTTTGTAATGTCCCTTAGATTTGAGTTCTGTGGAATATAACTAGAAAAGCATTTGTTTAGATTTTAAAATAGAAGATAATCAACTTCTATCATGTCTCTTCAAAATCACAGAAAGAACAAGAAAAGGAAAATTTAAAATGGGCCTATATATTTTCATTAATGGCCATTTGCTCCTTGATACTCAAAGAAGATAAGTAGAGAGTTACTTAGGTTATTTAAATTCTAATAAAATTAAATTTAAATTATTAGCTGTGTGTGGGACCTTGGAAAAGTCTCGATCTCTTTTCCGCCTCAAAATGGGGACATAAATATACCTAAACAAATCACAGGATTGGTGTGAAGATCAAATTTCCATAAATAATGTTTACAAAGCTCTTTGTAAACCTTAAGCGGATACAGTCAGTTATTATTATTGTTATTATTAAATCATTGAAAATATTTCAGGTTTGCAAAAGGCTGATCTTAAGTGACCTTAAGGATAATGCAACATTGTAGCACTTTGGCCTAATTCTTTAATAATGAACACTAACATAGCGCCCCCTAGTGGTTGGGGAGAAAGGAGATAATTTTCCAGCTCTGGGACTTTTTAATATGGAACTGCAGGATGGCTGCTTGGTCACCAGCAGATAAATGGATTGAAACATAATAAAAAAAAAACTTACACTTACCTTTTCTTAGTGCTTTAGCTGGCTCCCTATAGTGGGAATTCTGTTTCCTTGTGATTGGGAATTAGCTTTGTATTCAGTATGTTTCTAGTTTTTAAGAAGCCCACTTGGGGATGAAGGTCTATTTTGGGTAGAAAATACTGTGTGTTATCCCTTTCTTAGGCTATCCTCATTTGAATACACCAAAATAGCTAGCATTTATAGTTTTTAAGCTTTAAAGTTTGCAATGTGCTTTTCAAAAGTTATCTCACTAAGCCTCAAAACAACCTGGGAAGTAAGTGCTACTATTATCCCTATTTTTCAGTTGAGGAAACTGAGGCAAATAGAGGTTAAGTGACTTGCCCAGAATCCATACATCTATAAAAGTCTGAGGCCAAATCTGAACTCAGACTTTCTAGTCTCCAGGTCCAGTATTTTGTGCACTATACAATCTAGCTGTTTTTAAAAAAGAGAAATCTGTGGGTTTTTTAAGCAAGTTCTTTGTGAGGAAAGTACATGGTAAAAATGGTAGGGGAGACCTGGGTTCAAGTTCAAACTCAGGCAATTAACTGTGTTACTTCTCAGCCTCAATTTTCTCATATGTAAAATGAAAATGATAGAATCTACAAAGTTGCAAGATAATATTAGTGTTTTACCAGCTTCAAAACTCTGTTCATGTGAGTTTGTGAGTGTAGATAAAAATATTTGTGATATTACACATAGCATTTTTGACTGTTGCATGCTTAGTAAGCTAAGCAAAACAGTAATTACCAATGATCATAATTAATACCATCCATCTTAGGAACTTTACATATATGTCTAATGGGATGACCCATGGGAGACCAGAGTATTTCACTGGTACATTCATGATGTTAGAAAAAGGAAGGGCCTTCTGCATGTTGGGAGGACCTCCTATAGAAGGACCTGTATAAGAGCTACACAGGATGGGAAGCTATGGATACACTGGAATCTATCCCTATTGAAAGGAATCAATGAATTGATGACATCCAATTAGTATCTGAGAGATGGGGGTTGGAGGTTTGGGAAGTAGGGGCTATTGGAGAGGGGTATGTGTATATTTAGAGCATTTCAAATTCTTATTGTAGACCTCACTGTGATATGGAGGTAGACTCTAAGTTCTTCACGGCTTTATCAGTAAGGCACAATGGTGGGTTCCACCCCAGCAAGGCTTTAACTAAGACCCAATGAGAGACTGTGTGTCATCTATTGCCCAAAGGCCAGTCTACTAGCTACGTTTGGGACCATTCATCCTTATATGTTCAGATACCAGGCAATAAATTTTTCTGGCCACAGTAACTTACCAAGAGTGTCTACAATGTCTTAGAGGGGCAATGAATTGCATTGTGGATGAAACTGGATCCCTTAAATATTTCATTATCTGATAGCTAGAAGACAGTGGTGGGCTTGGGCCAGAGGAAAATGTTGAGATTCTGAGCTACCACCTATTCCCACCAAAAAACAACTAAAAATAAAAAAACCCTATTTTTGAAGGAGCCGTTTATCCTTTGAGATCAGTCAAATAAACGAGACTCTATGAAACACCATCTCTTCTCACTGACCTGGAGTTAGGAGATCTGGGTTGCTAATTATGTGACCTTGGGTAAGTCACTTAACTGCTACTAGGTTCAATTTCTTCATCTAAAAATAGTGAACATGATACGTGTAACATGTACCTCATATTTATTGTTAATGTGAGTTATTATTATGAATAATTGTTACGACTGGTCACAAAAAGATGTCTGAAAACGAGAATGAATGAGCTATTTTTCTTAGCTTCGTTTGATGTAATTGGACAAAAAAACTAAAATAATTTTGTCCTCTATTATTATTTTACATAGCAAGGCAAAAAGCACATGTTTGGCTTTGGTCCTTGCTACCTTAAAAACAAAATAAAATCTCTCTTTTCTTTCTTTATATAGACTCCAGCAATGAAGCTCCATGGTGCTGGTTGCACTCACAGTCTCCAGATTCTATGGCCATAGAGACGACTATGGCAGATTTTCCAGGGGGGGGCCTCCATGGATGATTGCTAGCTTACCTAGCCTAACAGACACCCTAATTTGCTCCAGGTCACAATATAAATAATTTCTTTCAGAAGTGTTTTGCTGATCTGTGTCTAGGCTGACCACTGCCTTTTCTAGTGCATACATTTTAATTGTTATTCTTTTGTATTTATACCTGGAAGTGATTTTCAGCAGAAAAGATGTAATTTTTAGAAACCCAATAAATTAAAATGAAACTATTTTACTTATTAGAGGCAATGTCAGTGCAGAGAACACAAAAATTCCTAGAACATCTAATATCTTTTGCAACAATTAAAATAGAAACAAGACACTCTAAATTTAGAGACAGCACATTTGCAGGCAAGAAAACCTTTTATTTTAAACCATTAAAAGAACCAAAAATAGTCAGCAGGTGGCCACAAGTATCCATGTTTCATTAAAATCACATAAAACCTAAGTACAAAAGCACCACTGATTATTGCTCTAGAAAAACTGCATGAAAAATTCAAATATGCACAGTAAAAACACCACCGTCTGCACAGGACTAATTTTCAAAGCAAGTGCGTGGAATGCTGATCCAATTTTACACACGGCTTCCAATATTCAACTGATGTTCATATTACTTTGGGGGTCAGGGGCAGTGATGGGGGGCTTCCAAAAAGCATTGTTATGAGAAGGGAAAATATTCATTGATATACATTTTTTAATATGCTGCCTATCATAGTCCTAGAAAATTAGCATTTACAAAATACTTGATAAAAATATCTTTTAAAAGTTGTCCCGAGAGGTACATAAAATCCACCCCTAATTTTCGTGACAATTCATTCTCCCTTGTCACCTACAGATTCAGTTTTCCGTGCCTGTGGAAAGGAAAGGAAAAACAAAAAACAAAAAGAGAAGAAAGCCGTTACTAACCAGTCTCAGACCCCAGACAGATAGCCACCCCACTGACACAACGTTGGCTCTTTTTTTTTTAAAGCACCCCTCCTTAAGCAGCTCCACTGCAAAGCCTATGTCCATTGTAGGTGCTCCACAGACAAGACAGGCATACATACCCGCAAACACACTTGTTTTTGTTTATCGGTCTCTGCTTTTCAGAAAGCCACAGAAGCCTTCCTTACCTGCAAGCTTCCACTGTTCATAATGAAAAGCAGCACACTACTACCTGATTCTAGCCACTGCACACAGGCAGACATTCTCTACCGTACCCTTAACTTTCACTGTTTCAATCTGCCCCTTTACTGACAGTGTGCTGGGTGGGGCACCTCGGGATGTTGAAACACTAACAGTTGAGCGATAGATGCGAATCTGCAATAACATCATGGGCAATAAAGAGAAACATTATGAACATGCTATCAATGGCTCGGATTCCCGAATCAATTTGAAAATGCACTGAGTCAATCAGCGGGAGGCATTGACAGAAAGTACCTCTTCGGCTTTAGTTTCACCATTTTCAGACGGTGTAGTACCTTCCTTTCCAGATTCCTGCTTCTCATCCTTCTTCCCTTTAGCGCCTTTGTTAGCCTTTGTTCCAGGTTCCTTCTAACAGAAAGGAACAGAACACAGAAAGAT
This sequence comes from Bettongia penicillata ogilbyi, assembly GCA_023548195.1. Classification (NCBI taxonomy): domain Eukaryota; kingdom Metazoa; phylum Chordata; class Mammalia; order Diprotodontia; family Potoroidae; genus Bettongia; species Bettongia penicillata. The sequence continues at coordinate 874,918 of JAJHZJ010000535.1, forward strand.
ACTGGAGTCATTAGAAGTGATAGGATATTCACTAGTACCAATCAATTTCCTCGAAAACCCTTGAGGAGCATAGCTGTGAAGGCTGTCATGACTGCTGCTTATTCATATCCAATGAAAGCCTTTCACTAGATGAAAATATACAGCCCTGTAACCCTGGGCTCCACAGGTAAAATGCACTAAAAGGAGCTATGGTTTTCCCTCCCAGTGTGGGAACTCTCTCCTCTGGCACACACGCTAATCCATACCTGATTTGGTTTGTTCCTCATATCTAGATTGCCCTCATCTTAGCCTCTTAGGTCCCTTCTTCCCTTCGAAGTTTAGACTCCTTCCAGAAGTCTTTTCTGACTCCCCTACTTGTTAGTGCTTCCTCACCTTGAAATTGCTTTGTATTTACTTATATTTTCCTACCCTTCTTTTAACTCATTAAAAAAAATACTTTTTTCCCCCCTCCCTGTACACCCAAGAAGATGTAAATTCTTTGGAGGTAGGAAATGGTTTGTTCTTGCTTTAATATTTACAGTAGCTAGCACAATGTCCAATACTAGTAGATGCTTAGGAAATGATTGCTGAATATAATTTAGTTAATACCTCCTAGGGTATTAGGCCTGAGGCCCAAGAGATCTACCCAAGGTCACACAACTACTGTCAGAGATAAGACTTGAGCATAGGTCTTCCTAACTCCAGTGCTAGCATTGTAGCCACAGTCCCACAATGCTTCTCTATCCCAATAAATCACTGCTTAGAAAATCCACTGGAGCTTGGCTTATCAGAAATACTTCCCTTTTTTTCTGAAAGGCCAATGATTCCCCTCATTTACTTGCTCTCCTTGGTGGACAGTGTATCCCCCACTGATGCTAGGAGTAAATGCTACTTAGCAAGAAGAACAGCCAATGTCTGACAAAGGGGTCAAGGCATAGAACTATACCAACTGTCTCGCTGTAGGCCTAGAGATTTGATAGAAAACAAAATATGGAAAGGTGGCTTGGGGAGCAATTAGAGAGAAGGGTCACCACAGTTGGTACAGCCATTAATTTCAATTAAACAGTGCACAGGGTGAAATGTGAGGCAGGCAGCAAGGGATTGAATTTAAGAACTCAGGTGAAAAGATGCTATTTTTAAGATCAAGCACCAGGAATGAACTTTTGCTGCTTCAAAAATTCACCTGGAACTCTAGGACAGAGACATCTCACAAGATCACAAGGGTTCAGAGCAGGAAGGGACCTCAGAGATCATCTCGTACCAACCCCCTCAATTTTCAGAGAACTCAGGCTCAGGAATTGGTCCAAGGTCATACAGGCAATAAATAGCTGAACGAGGATTCAGGTGGGAAGTGTTTTGACTCTAAACACTTGTGCTTTCCCCACTATACCATGCTTGGGAAAAATCAAACAACCACGCAGCAAAGTGCCAAACTTTGAGCCAACAATGAAAGCCAGGATTGGCATAGAACAAAAAGGCCTTTTGGGGCTCACGCACCTGGAGAGGCCTATATCCTATCAGTTACATGCAAGACAACGTGACCCTTGGGTCATCCAGCTGCTTGCCAACAGGCATCCTCAGAGACCATTCAGCTTCTCTAGGTTGGAAATGAAGCATATTTAAGCTAGGTCCTCTGCCAGAATGGCTCTCAGAGCACCTGCCTTGGCAAAGCTGGATGCCCAAGAGCATAGTGAGCCCTCCTGTTTCGACTTTACTTAAGAGGAAAATGCCCTCTTTGTAGCCTACAAACTACACATATTAATTTTTTGAGGGTGTCCCTAATCTGCAATGACAGTGTTGTAGCTAGTTCATTTAGCAATCACTCAGCCTGACCTTTCCCAGGAAGCAGAGTTAGAGAGAGGATTATTATTTATGCATATATTTAAAAATACCTCCCCCCGCCCAACACCCAAGAGGGAGAAAAAAGCACCTCTTACCTTAGTGGTTTTTCTTGGTTTTGGTTCAGGTTTTGGTGGTGCAGGTTTCTGCAAAGACATTTTTAATCATGCAAATACTTAAAAAAAATCAAACACTGAATTCCTTTGCCACTGTAATGTACAAAAGAACACAGAAAAGTAGATGACATATTCTTGGACCCCCTAAGGTTTGTAATGTGATAGCTCTTGGTCTTACTACTCGAAACACCTGTTTCATATGAACAGTTCTCCTCTAACCCCAGTGGCTCTAACCAGGGTCAGCAGAAACCTGATTCATCTTGAAAGTGTTATGTCCTATTCTGAGCAGGAGGCATATTAGAAAGCCCTTGAGAACCATTGTTATTTTGGACTCCAATTAAATGCATTTCAAGTGAGATATAAAAGTTAACCTTAGCACCATGCAGAATAGTTCTTTGGATACATGTCTAATCTTGCTGTCTTAGGATTTTTCTATATTTTTTTTTATCATAGCATGTTAGTGAATGTGATGTTACATATACTTAAAATGATGTGAAATGCCCAGTTCAAGGCTTGTAGTCTCCTGAGTGGTCAGGTTAAACTTATCCATGACCCATGAAATCATAATGAAATTTTAAGCAAAGCCAAACCAGTAAGAAAGAAGGTAGCTTATGAAATATTTCAACATTATTTCTAAATAATATCATACAGAAAGCAGATCTACATTCACCCCAATTTAGGTCACTTGAATTATCAGGTCAAGTTGGGTGGAAACTCACATTCATCCAACCTCTATCTGTACCACAGGCAGACAGGCCCTACCTGATGATGGTACAACTCTAGGATATTGTACCAACATGACAGGTCGCAGTGTATGTAGCAAACAGACAGCCAGGTAGCATCATCATAGAGCACTGGACTTGGAAGCAGGAAGACCTGAATTCAAATTCTGTCTCAGACACTGCTCTGTCACCCTGGGCAAATCACTTAAGCTCTGCCTGCCTCAGTTTCCTCATCTGTAAAGTGGAAATAATAAGAGGTTCTACTTCCTAGGGTTGCTGTAAGAATCAAATGAGATAACATATAAAGCACTTAGAAAACCTTAAAATGTTATATAAACATTATTATTTGTTATTATTATTATCAACAACAACTAGCCTAGAAGTCCAGGACACCTAGGAGGGCAAGTCTGGCCTCTGACAGATGCTGGCTGTATGACCCTAAACAAGTCACTTACCTTGTCAGCGTCCCAGACAAATGTGCATTGTGCAACACTGATTGTACTAACATCATCTCTTATTAATTAATTCCCTACCTCCAAATTAAGAGAGTGAAAAAAAAAGCTCACTGAAGGGAAGCGATAACACAAGCCTGCTTTGATGATTTTTTCTCTTCTAGTCCTTTACAAGTTTCTATAAATAAACACCTGCTAGTTCTGCTGCCCCGCCTTCTTGCAAGGAGGCACTACCATGAACAGCCACCTTCCCCAGATGCCTTTTTAGCTTAGAGACAAAATAGGCATACCGAGGTCATTAAGGATGAGAGTTCCAACCCCTGATTCTCTGCAGTAATGAAAGCCCAAAAGCTTGGCTATGAAAGAATGTGGTATAAAAATCAATCCTGCCACTATACCCCAGAACTGGCCTCATGCAGAGGTAGGAAGGGCCAAACCCCAAACAGGGACTGGGCAGGGTAGCTGAAAGGGTCCTGGACTCTAATACTGCTCTGCCTCACTAGCTGTGTAATCTCAAGCAGGTTATCTATGGAACTCAGAGCCCCTCTGGCTCCATCAGCTTCTTCATCTATATAATAAAAATATATAATATATACAAGTAGATAATGTAATATTGTCATATCATGTCATGCTACATATAAAAGTATCTAAGCCCCTCTCTGAACATTTCCAGGCAACGTGGATTTCAGGTAGCCATCTGGGGCTTCACTGCCCAAAGTATACAGTGAAACTATACACAATCCAAGTTTAGAGGAGCTCAGATTTCTAAATTTTCTACCAGACAAAGAATGAGTCTTGAAGAACCAGTAATGTTTTCATCAAAGACTCCAAACCTCAAGCCCATGGAGGCAGAATAAGTATAGTAGACCACAAAAAAGCCTGGTCTCAAGGCCTTTCCAGTCCTTTTCAGTTCTAAATCTGTGACCCCATGTGCCTGTCCCCAAAGGCAGAGCAGTAACTAAGAATAGGAAGGGGCTTCCAAGTCCAGAATTTCTGTACTTTTAGCCTATGAACTCCAGACACATTTAACTCCTCTGCTCTACTATTTTCTGTAAATGACATCATGCCTAGACTCAGTTTTCAAAGGTCAATTCAATGGGAACGAACAAGGGTGACCTGTCTCCATATGTGATCCTGGTGACCCCAGAGATGAAATTCTGCTCAGGTATGACATGGATTGTTCTAAGTCAGGGAAAGGAAGGATCATGTGCCTTTGCGCTCATGTAAGTGAGAGTGTGCGCATGTGCTGCTGATTCCTAGTCACCTGAAAGTCTCATTATTTATTTACTTAAATTAAGACATAGAAATCTACAGACAAAACTAGCTAATGGAATCACCGAACAGAATAGCTTGCTGTGTTATCTGCTGTTAAAATCTGAAGGTAATACAAAGTTCACTTTTTGAGCCTTTGCTAAAGATATGAGGAAAAGGAGAAAATTATGCACTGGGCCTCCCCCCTCATTCACCAGGAGGTCAGGAATAATGCAAAGCAGTGCTACGACTGTTAAAGAAAACCTACCCTTCTCCTGCCTCCTTCTCCTTATTCCACACTTCAATCTCATCCCTTTTCCCTAGCATTCATTTTACTCTCTCTAATGGTTCTGCAAAAACTCATTTTCTTCCACCTTTTTTGGGGGAGAGGGGGAGGGTGCAGGTCTGTGCTTTTTTTTTCTACTGGGAGAATTTCTGATGTGGAAACTGCTCCCTCCACGGCAGACAAGCAACTTATAGTCTGCCTATGTTAAAAAGAGGTTAAGATTACACAACTAGCATTATCAGAGGCAGGACTCAAAGCCGACACTTTCTAACCTCTAAGGCTAGTCCTCTATGCATTATGCCCAGTTGCATGTCACTCCTTTTCAGAGTGGCTGGCTAATCTGAGACACACAGAGGATTCACACCCTAACTGCATTATCAATTTGGTCCTAATGCCACTTTGTAATTTGGTGACCACCTCCTACTGCAGACCCTGCTGGGGCTAGAAACGAAATAGGTATGTGCCTCTCAGTAGAACTCCTAGAGGGTCAAAATCTGTATAAATCTCAGAAGTGGGGAGTCCTTGCTTTATCCCCTGATATTCACAGTCCCTCCTGCCTGCCCCTGCTCTATACTATTTCAAGGGTCCTCCCAGACCAGGAGTGGGGAACCTGTAGCCTTGGGTACGGCCATTTGACTGAGTCCAAGTTTGGTAGAACAAATCCTTTTATTAAGGGGATTTGTTCTGTGAAATTTGGATTCAGTCAAAGGGCTTATACTTGAGGGCCTCAAGGTCACAGGTTTCCCACCCCTGTCCCAGACTATACCCAGTATAGTATAAAAGAGCTGTAAGGGACCTTAGAAATCATCTGGTCCAAGGATTCTTAATCTTTTTGTGTTAGAGACCTCTTTAGCAGTCTGCCAAAGCACATAGACTCTCAGATTGTTGCCAAATGCATAAAATACTTAAAGATTAGATAGGAAACCAATCATATTGAACTACAGTTATCAAAATTTTTTTTAAAAGCTTAAGAGTCCCTGACCTTCTATACAGATGCAGAAAACCGATGGGCTGCCCAGAGGGGCTCTGAAGTCCACAGAGTTCAAGTAACCTGTCCAAGGTCACACAGCTAGTTAGGCAGAGCAATCCTAGAATCCAGGCCCTTCCCACTACTCTATCTACCCTTCCCAAGCTCCATTTTAGATTTGGCTCCTCCTACCTCTGTCTGAGGTCAATTCTGGGGTCTAGTAGTAGGAATGACACTGAAACTGCAGTGAAAGTAGGAGAGAAGGAGCTAGCAGGAACAGACTGTTGGTCACAATGAGAACAGCAGCGTTCTCTCACCGTGGGCTTCCCTCCCTAGTTAAGTTCAGTCTTTCTCTCCAATCTGGTACACATTGGGATGTGTTTCTAGGTGAGGTAGTGGGAGCCCTACTTGTTACCAAGCCTCATGGCCACTGGCCTTTCAAGCTCGGTGAGGCACTCCAGACCTCTCCTAGAATTCCTCCCAACACTGAAGATTACCAATCTTTCCACATTTTAATCAGGGTGAGATAGAGAGCCAGACTTCCTGCCAATGCTATCACATCATTAGCTAGGACCCAGATGCCAGGAGAATACCTAATATATTTCTTTTGCATTGGTGATTTAATTATCTTGTATAACTCCATGCTGTCACATTTCATTGGTGCCTCAGATACAGGGAAGCTGTTTTAGATTTCTCCATTAAATTGTGAGCTCCTTGAGCGCAGGGACTGTCTTTGGCCTTTTTTGTATCCTCAGCACTTAGCTCAGTGCCTGGCACATAGTAGGTGCTTAATAAATGTTTATTGATTGATTCGTTGATTGATTGGCGGCACCGGTGAAAAATGACTGAATAGTTGTGACACCAGTTATTTTAAAACAGAGAAAAGGGAGCAAGGGAAACATCACCTTACCATTCCTTTCAACAGCAACGTCACTGACTTGCTCTGGAATGGGGGACCATGTGCCCACAGGGACTACCCCAAGGGGCTTTATAAAATACTTACAGCTGACAATCTTGCAGACCGTCTTGTGGGCTAGAAAGAAAACAGAAATATCTGAGTTGTATTATGTAAAATCAAAACAACCAAAACAAAAAAAAATTCCACTAATTCTTATTTTCAGATGCCTTTTTTTGTGATTAGTCATAATAATAAAAAACCTACCTTTGTGTGGTGCTCTATGATGTTATAACATCAATTCTGTGAGGTAGATAGGGCAAGGATTATGATCCCCATTTTGTTGATGAGGAAATTAAAGCTCAAAGCAGGTAAAAGAGTTGGTCATGGTCACACAGCTAGTAAACAAGGTCGCCTGACTCTGGAACCTATCACACAATGTCAATAAATAATTCAGTGATTCAGTAAACATTTGTTAAATGCCTACTACATACTAGGCATCATACCAAGCACTGGAGGTACAAATAAGGAAAAGAAAGAAAGACAGTAGCATCACTCAAAGAACTTAAAGTTCAATGAGGGGAAAAGATAACGTACAAAAGGAAGCTAGAGAAGGAAGGTCCAGCATAGGGGAGGTCTGGGGACAACTCAGGGGACTCAGCGTAGGGGACTCGGGTCTGGGGACAACATTATTTTCCATGGAATCCAAACCAAGCAGAGCTACTGATATAAAAGAGTCTCTTTTTAGAATTTTAAAAGTTTCAAGATCTTCATATATCAGAGATAATTCAAAAGCAAGTATGAAAAATGGCATACAGTATATTACCGGAAGAAACAGGTTCAGTTCTCTCAATTTAGGATAAAGTTAGGAAAGAAAAAGAAAAAAAGAGAAATTTAATATTTTGCCACAAACTATGGTTTGTACTTCTGGGAGAACAGCGTAAGGCAACTGAGGTACTTCTAAAAAAAACTAGCTGTCATCTTTCTCCCCTCTCTGCAGAGGTGGAAGACAACTGGTGTGGAATATCGTATATATTGCCACATAGGACTGATGTATTGATTTGTTTGGCTAAATGACTTTTTTTTCCTTTTCTTTTAAAAATCTTTGTTGCAAGGGAGAGGCTCACTGTGTGGGAGGAAATATATTTAGAAACGTTAAAAGGAACTAACTTCAGCTAATACATGAACAAACTTGTTTCATTTAGAAACAAATGCAAATATTTGTAGAGGACCAGATGAGACTGCAATTCCCCTTTTTGCTACTATGCTATTATAGAAGAGAGCTGATAAGGAAGCCAAGCAAATATTTTTTTTAAAGTTGCAGTTTTTCTTTAAGAAGTTAACCACTTGCATGTTGAACTGACATATTAGGAGAGGAGGAAAGGGGAGACTTCATGAAGGAGGTAGTTATAGAGCTGAACCTTAAAAGGAAGCTAGGTATTTTAGCTATTGTAAGAGGCCAAAGGAATGAATTCCAGAAATGGGGGCCACCTGACACAAAGGCAGGAGTAGGTATTCAATTCAAACACCTTCTGGTGACTCTCTATTGGCCCTAAGATAAAATATAAACTCCTTAGCCTCTTACTTAAAGCCTTCCACAATCTGGCTGCCACTCAAATTTCCAGAAATTTCATATTACCTTCTTTCATGCAGAGCCATGCATAGTGTGAGAATTCTTGCCTGAGGCATACTCAGTTGGGTGGATGGGGTGAGGGTAGCAGAAGTACAGACAATAGTATGTTTTGGGATAGTTCTGCAAGGAGATGATACAGTCCAGCCTTTAAAGAGCCTGTACTACTGCGGAGAATGGGGGAAGTGAGGCCCCATAGAGGGAGAACCATGGTAATACAGCTCCAAAGGGAATGGTTGGCAAAGAAATGTGAGGGGGGTTGATACAAAGAGAAATGTATCTGCGCCATGCCTTTGTATCAGCTGATCCTCATTCCGAGAATTCATTCCTTTCTTTGGCCTCTTACAATAGCTAAAATACCTAGCTTTCTTTTAAGTTTCAACTCTATAGCTACCTCCTTCAAGAAGTCTCCTCTTTTCTCCTCTCCTAAAACTACCCACAGTACTCCCTCACCCCATTCTCAGAGTACAAGACCTCATCTGGTACTTCACGAAGAAAATAAGAAGCCACTTGATGTGAGTTTTTTCTTCTCCACATCTCAGAATTCCGTGACATTATCCCTCTCTTCTGCTCTCCTAAGTCTTCAGTCTCTCCCGATCTACAGACTCCTTCCCTCAGTGTACAAGCACACCCACATCTCTACCATTCTCAAAAACCCTCTCACTACATCTTACTGTTCTCTCGTTTTTGCCCGTTAATCATTCCCTTCGCAGCTAAATTCAGAAAAAATTATCGACACTGGTAGCCAGCTCCCTCTACCTCCCTCCTTTTCTTTACTTCTTGAACTTTTGCAGTCTTGACCGTAACATAAACCACCCTTTCCAAAGTCACCAATGATTTTCTAATGGGCAAGTGTGATGGATTTTCTCAATCTTCATCCTTCTTAAATATTTCTGTAGCATGTGACATTTCTGACCACCTCCCCTCCCAGCTATTCCCTCTTCCCAGGGTTTTTGTGTCATAGTTTTCTTGGTTCTTTCTCTAGGTGACCTCATTGGCTCTCTCTAATTTATTCTAGTCACAGCTGTCAGTGATTCTCCTAATGCCCACACCTAACCACATCACTTCTCTATTCAATAAATTCTAATGGCTCCTTATTTACTTCTAATATCAATTATAAGCTCCTGTTTGGCATCTAAAGCCTTTCACAATATGGCCCCAAGCTGCCTTTCAGGTTTTATTACACATCACTCCCCTCAAAACACATTCTTTGTGCCAGCCAAACTGGTCTTCTTACTTTTCCTTATACTTGAAAAACTATTACGCCTCTGCAGCTTTGCACTGGCTATGTCCCGCAGGCCTGGAATGCATCCCCTCTCCATCCCTGTCTCTTAGAATCTCTAGTTTCCTTCCAGGCTTAGCTCAAGCACCACCTTCTACATAAATATACCTTTACTGATCACCTCAGATCGTCAAGCAGATATTTTGTACACACCTACAGATAAACATGAAGATAATAAGGTTTCGTTCCTTTTAAAACCCTAGTACCTAGCATGGTTCGCATGGTGCCTAGCACATAATAGGTGCTTCATTAATACCTACAGAGACTGATTGATTTTTCCAACTGTTAGAACTCTCTCCATCTTGAAATTACTTCGTACTGTATTTACTTTCTGTGTATAGATTGTGTTATTCCTATAAATTATAAGGTTGTTACGACTGTTTCATTTTTTTGCTTCTGCATCCCTAATGACTTATAATATGCTTAATACATGTCTGCTGAATTGATTTAAAATGTCTTCAATTTCAAAGTTTTAAATGTAGTAAAAATAATTAATATCATTTAGTGACACTCTTCTACTATTGAATTTCTCCTCATTTGGACAGGGAAGTTGGAATGAGAGACAACAAAGCAAAGCAGATAGACAGTAAGTCTCATAGTAAGGAAGACCTGGGTTAAAGTTCCATCCATGATACTGGTTGTGTGACCCTGAGCAAAGAACTTAAGGTTTCAACCATTTAAGACTGTAAGTTATAGGACAGGGGCTTATCTGCTCTGGTAGAAGACTGTTCTCACCAGGACCATTCAAGTCCTGAATGTCTAGCCTAAAATTCATACTCTAATTTTGATTTTGTGCTCATTTAAACAGGGAACTTTATCTTCATACATCATCTTTATGGATAGTACAAATTAATATAATAAATAGGCTGGCAGGGAGACTATGTAAGCCACTAAGCATCTTCAAAAACACACATGTAAACAATAGGCATGCTATTTACAAATCAGCCATGTAATTCTACAAACTGAATTACAAAAATACGCTTTGTAAAATAAAAGAAGATAAATCATTGGAGAGACAGTCATTATTCAGAGTTGAGCCATAAGGATATAATAAAAATGGTGATACTATGTAAATTAACCTACGGATTTAGTGCAATATTAATCAAACTGTCAAGAAGGTACTATATAGAATTAGATAAAAAATGCTAAAATTCATTTGGAGGAACTAAAGATCAAGAATCCCAAGAAAAATAACAAGAAGAAAGAGGTGTATGTAGTATTACAAAATTTCAAACTACATTATAAACATTAATTATCAAAATGATTTGATATTGGTTTTAACCAAAATTTTAAAAAAGATTAAGATTACATAAAAGAACCAGAAACTACAGAACATAATAGTCTAATATTTGATAAAGTGAAGAACAGAAATCATAAGGGGAAAGGAAACAAGCATTTCTTACTGCTTATTTATTAAGGCACTTAATTTATTAAGTCCCTATTATGTGTCAGCACTTTTTAAATGTTATCTGATTTGATCTTCATCAATATCCTGGGAGGTAATGGGCTATTATTTATTCTCATTTTACAGTTGAAGAAACTGACAAAGACAGAAGTGAAGTATCTTGCCTAGATCACACAGGTACTAAGTATCCAGGAACAAATTTGAGTTCAGGTCTCCCTGATTCCAGGTCCATCCACTGCACCACACAACTGCCTAAAGAAGAGTTCCCTATAGTCAAAAACTGCTGAGGAAAATATAAACTTGATGGGAAAGATAAAGCTTAGACTAGCACTTTAAATGACAGAGCAGAAACTGTCTTTTACCTTTCTTCGTATCCCTAGACTTAGCACAGATCCTGGTACGTAGTAGGTGTTTAATACGACTAAGAAGGAAGATATCGGCCATGTCTTAACAACACACAACATTCCACACCTATAGTCAGTCAACAGTTACTCAATAAATAAAATTTTAAGTGCTTACTATGTTCCAGGCACTGGGCTAAATGCTGTGGATACAAAGAAGGAAAATAAGAGAATTCTGGGTCACCATTAAAATACTACAAAGGAGGATGCCACCCAAAGACAAAAGTCTTCCTATAGAGGAAGAATCCAGTTTTAGGCAGGAAAGTAGACACATCAACTAGGAAAGGGGCTTTACGTAGCCACACTAAAAAAATACAAGAGTAAAATTAAAGACACCTTCTAGTGGGGGAGATAACAAAAATAACTGCGTATTTACAAAATATATAAAGAGGATATGAAAGTAACCTGAAAGAGGAAGGCACAGGCAACTGGGGATGGGCTGGGGAGACCAGGAAAGACTTACTGCAGAAAGTGCAATTTAAGCAGCATCCTACAGGAAGCAAAGCACCTAAGAGGTGGAGGTGAGGAGGTAGTGCACTCCTGCCATGGGAAACAGCCAGAATAAAGGCATAGAGACAGAGGATTGAGTATAGTACTCAAGAAACTGCAAGTAGGTTAATGGAGATGATCTGCAGAGTGTGTGGAGGGGAATAAAGTGTAAGAAGATGGGCAAGGTAGGAAAGGGCCAGATTATAATGAATTTTAAATGCCAGAGGTTCTATACTTGCTAAGAGGAGGAAGGAAAGTTTCACCAACAGTGGGATTCCTATAATGAGTTACAGTTCATTCAATCAGTAAGCATTTAAGTACCTACTATGCACACTGTATTCACCGTGCTAAGCCTTGAGGATACAAATTAAAAATGCAAAGTTTCAACCCTTGTTGTTTATCCTTCATTCTTTTTTATTTTATTTGATTTCAGTATTCTACAATCACTTCCATATATATCTTAGATTTTTTCCCCTCTCTCCCCCTTCTTCCCTATTTTCTCCCCCTCCTTCCCCTGAGACAGCATACAATTTTATACAGGTTCTACACATACATTCCTAATAAATACATTTTCACCTTAGTCATGATAAATAGAAGAATTAAAATCAATGGAGAAATCATAAAATAAACCAAAAGATAACACAAAAGAAAATGATCTGCTTCATTCTATGATCGAATTCCATAGTTCTTTCCCTGGATGTGGAAGGCATTTTGCCTTAAGAGATCATTAGGAATTTTTTAAGTCCTTACATTGCAATGAAGTACTGAGTCTACCGGAAAAATTCTTCACACACTGTGGTTGTTGCTATGTGCAAAGTTCTCCTGGTTCTGCTCCTTTCACTCAGCATCAGTTCTTATCAGTCTTTCCAGGACTCTCTGAAGTCTTCCTATTCATCATTTCTTATAGCACAATACTATTCCATTACATTCATATACCACAACTTGTTCAGCCATTCCCCAACTGATGGGCATCCCTTTGATTTCCAGTTTTTGACTACCACAAAGAGTGTTGCTATAAATATTTTTGTACATGTGGGACCCTTTCCTGTTTTTATGATCTCTTGAGGATACAGTCCTAGAAGCAGTATTGCTGGGTCAAAGGGTATGCACATTTTTGTAGCCCTTTGGGCACAGTTCCAAATTGCTCTCCAGAATGGTTGGATCAGCTCACAGCTCCACCAACAATGAATTTGTGTTCCAACTCTCCCACATCTTCTCCAATACCTATTTTGTCATGTTAGCCAATCTGATAGGTGGGATGTGGTACCCCAAAGTTGTTTTGATTTGCATCTCTCTAATCAATAGTGATTTAGAGCATTTATATGACTATATATAGCTTTAATTTCTTCCTCTGAAAATTGCCTGTTCATATCCTTTGACCACTTATCAACTGGGGATTCATCCTTCATTCTTGAAGAGGGCCAATGACATCATGAGTATAATGTCTTGCCTTATGAGTGAGTTGGATATGAGAGAAGCAGAGCCATTCAAAGTCCTCTGCCTCTACAGTCACTGGGGACCAGTGGCAAGAAAAAGTCCAAGAAGCCTGGTGATGACCAAGCAGGCAAGAAGTGACCTTGGCCTTTATGAATTAAGGTCTCAGTTTGTCTAAGGCCATGCCCTTTGATGACTAAGGGCTAGGTAAGAACCGAGACAAAAGGTGGTCCAATTTACCATCTCCAAAATATCAGCCTGGGTGGAGAGGACCCTCAGAGTTTCTGGTCAGAATAGAAAACAACTGTTATTTACCCTCATTTAAAGCTACCAATAATGTACCATAGAGGTTTGGGGTGGACTTATTACTGATGCTCAATGAAAGCCAGAGTGATTTGTGTTTAAAGGCTTAGTCAAGTAGCTCCATTTAAACACAATAGGGTTTTTTTTTTGAAGCATGCTTTTCAGAGCTATATTTCAAGAAGTCAAAAATGAAAATTGCACAGGACAAAAGTAAACTGTCTCAGCTTTTTGAGGAAAAGAAGGAGGAGGACAAGGAGGAGGATGAAAAATAAATTGTCTCAGCTTTTGGAGAAGGAGAAGGAGGATGAGGGTAAAGAGGAGTCAATGACAACGTGGGCATGAATAGAAATATAAAAGATGCATACAGAATAGATTTTGTAAGGCAACCTTAGAGGGGAAGGCACTATGAAATGGGGGACGAATACAGGGAGGACTGGGAATATAGTCTTGCTTAAGAGTTTGAGCAGAATTTTGAAGGAAGCTAGTTTGGGAAGGGTGGGCATCATTTGAAGGTATCATTTAAGGATTTATGTAGAAAGATGAGTTTTAAGTAAATCTCAGAGGAAACTAGGGATTCCAAGACATGGAAGTGAAGAGAAAAATGTCTTCTATGCATGGGAGACAGTCAGTAGAAAGATCCAGGGAGGGAAGATGAAATGTTATGTATGAGAAACAGCAAATAAGCTAATATGGTTGGATCAGAGAATGCCCAGAAAAGAGGGATATTTAAGATTGGAAAGGTAGGATGGAGCTAGGTTGTGAAGAAACTCCAAATGTCAAAAGGAATTTTTATTTGATAAATAAAAGGTAGTTAGTGTATTTTGTTGAATACATGGGGAGAGTGGCAGGGACAGAACTCTGCTTTAGGAAATGGGGAGCAGCTGTGTGGAGGATGGACTGGGTGAAGGGGATACTTCAAGTGGGGAGACTAATGAGAAGGTTGTTTCAATAGTCCAGAGAGAGGTGATTAGGGCCTGAACTAGGGAGAAGACTGTGAGTGGTGAGGGTGGGACAAAAAAGAGATGTTGTATAGACAGAAATGACAAGATTGGGTATATGATAGATATGTGGAGTAAGGGAAAGTGATTTTTTTTTGACACTAAGGTAGCAAATCTGGTGACTGAATGGATGGTGGTAACCCAGAGAGAAACAGAAAAGTTGAGAAGAGGAAGACTTTGGGGAAAAGGTGAGTTCTGGTCTGGACATGCTGAGTTCGAGATATCTATAGGTCATCCCGTTTGAATGGGAGACACTTGATGTCCAGAGACTCGACAGAAGGTGTAGTATAAGGGAAAAATGAGGAAGGCCTGAATCATAGTGGTGTCTGTGTGAATGAAGAAGGGATGTTATGGTGACTGAAACAAGTAAGAGAGAGTTGTCAGCAATGACATTAAGTTTGCAAACCTGGGTTAACTGGAAGAATAAAGCTCCCAATACCAATACAAAGAAGGGTGAGTTCAGGGAGAGAAATGATGAATTTTGTTTTGGAATTACTGAATTTGCTATATCTTCAGAGCATTTAGCTTGAAACATCCAGTAAGTAGTTGGTGACATGAGTCTGGAACTCAGGTGAGAAGCTATTTATGTCATGTTTTCAGTGCTACCCTATTTTAATTCTTCAGACTGTAGTGCCTTGTGTCTCAGCCAAAAATCACAGCAGAAGATTTTGATTTGGGGTCATTAAAAGAACTTTGGAATTTCTCAAAAGCAATCCAGTCTATTCTTATGTTCAATTTTAACTCACTGTCTTGTCTATTTGCAAAGACCACTTAGGTGTACACATATACCCATTCATATAAAGTTACAAACATGCAAACCCATTGGCATGCAAGTGCTCCATAGGTTGGCAAAGGTCATGGCATAATTAGAACAATGTGCATCCTCAACCCATTTGTTTTTTCTTCCGAGGTGGACGTAAGGCCAAATTTTTTTGAGAAGTTATGGCTCTCATTCAGGAGGTTTTGAAATTTTATTCATGAAAAGAAAAAATCTGTAGGATTTCATCATCTACAGAGATTCCCTCTTTGACTTGGATTCTACGCTAGATCTTTTATATAATGGTGACATCTCCCAGTTTTATCCTATGACTAAATATTAGTGGTCAGAGAGTTGTCAGACAAGGTTGTTGTGTTTGTCCTTTGTTCTCAAAGAGGACCATGACATCAAGATGATGACATGACTTGCAATTGACTTTGATTTGAGGGAGGAAGGGCTGTGCAAGGTCACCAACCTCACTTTCTTCTCCAGTCATCGGGTCCAGTGGCCTGATATTCATCAGGACGACTGGAGATGGCCCAGGAAGCAATGGGAGACCTTGGCCACTTTGAGTGAGATGTGAGATATACCCATTCAATGAATAGGCCTCTTTAAGTAGTTACTCAAGGGATGGCCCCTTTAAAAAAATAAAAATCAAACCCTCAGGGTTCCTGGATAAAAGAGAAAGAGTTACTATTTAGTATTTATATTCACTCTGTGCTGGGTAACCCCTCTTAGATCTTTCAAGAAATCCCATGTAATTTTGATGTATTCATAGGAGACACCTAGTAGGGGAAGAGTCCTTTAAAAACATTCTGCTCTATTAACTCATGTCTTTATTTATAGTCAACAAATAATAAGCCCAGTAGGCTCTTTTCTATACATGCTTTTTAGTAAATAATGCCATAGGAAAGACATCTTTGATGCTTACTACATGAATGATCATGGTCAAATAATTTAATCTCACTGGGCTTTAGTTTCCTTATCTCTAAAATGATCTATCTATTATCTATAGTTGGCCTATTTTGAGGGCTTTTGAGATGTCTTTCTACAACTATAATCCTATGGGGTCTACAGTGGAATATTAGTTGAGAAAAGGTTCCTCTTCATTCTCATCAAGGATGCCCTTCATGCAGGTGTAGAGTATTCTCTAAAATGTGTATGTAGATGATAAAATAGGCCTATAGATAGATGGTAGAACAGTGAGTGCAAGGTGGATTTGGAACCAAGAGTGTCTTGGTTCAAGTTCTAGTCCTGACATTTCCTATCTGTATGACCTTGGAAATGCCATGTGACCTCTGGATATTAGTTTCTTCATCTATAAAATGAGGGAGTTGGATTAGATGACTGGTTTGTAAGGACCCTTCTAGTTCTAAATCTATTATCTTACATACCTTTGGGAGGAGGGGATATAGGGAGTACAATAAATACCTAGAAAATCAATGGCTCACTATTTTTAACTCCAGCCTAGTTCTTTTCTGCTTTTTGTTTACTTGTTTTTCTCCTATTCTCTCCTTAAATGGCCTTGAGGTGACTTTGCTTAGTTGAGTCTCACACTCTCAGCTTTTTTAAATTTGCTTTTTCCCTCCATGGTTTGTTTTATGAAGTAACACTAAACATACTCTTGTACCACCCTTCTCTGTAAGATTTGACAAAGGAGTTTATATTCTCCATTAGTATTGTCCTTATGAGGATCAAAGGAGATAATTTTTGTAAAGTGCTTAGCTCAGTGCCTGGCACCCAATAGGAGTTTAATAAATACTTCATTTCCCTCTTTTCATATTTTTCCTGCTTGCCAAATCAGTCAAGTGTTTGCTGCCTAAGGCACTTATTAAATTCTCTGGTCCCATTGTTATGGCAACTGAATTCTATCCGTTAAACTCAGGTATGAAATTATTATAGTGGGTGTTGTTCTTTCCTTACGTTTTTCTCATACTCTAGCACTGATAGTTTAAAATTGTTTTAATTATAATCCACATGCTTTTTCTCATGTGTGTTCTTCTAGTTTTTTATTCATTTTTATCTTTGTTTTAGAAATCAGAAAGCTGAGTCAGGAGTAATGCACACATCTGTAAGGGGGTCATTCACTGTCTTTTGAAATTGAGAAAGATGTGCTGAACATCTACTTCTACGGAATAAGGAGGTAAATGCTGATGATACAAACTTTTTTTTTCCAAAGGCATCTATCCTTCCAGGAGCTTACAATCTAGTGAGGAAAGGGTGGTTGTGATTGAGGAGGAGGAAGCGTTGAAGATTCACAGAATTGAAAGGAATGTTCAAGTTAAACTGAACAGCATGAGTTAACTTCACCAGCAAGTAGACAACCAGGAAAGATTCTGGATGATGAATTTATGAAGCTCTTTGACAGTCATAGACTGAGCTAAGAATAGAAGTAAGCTGAAATTATTGTGTGATCATGGACAATAGCTTCACATAGACTATACTGAATGAATTCAAAAAGTTATAGAGACATGACTAAGGGCCACAGGTCCCATATGAGATGAAAAGTTTCCATCTTTATGCAAAACAGAAATGTAATTAAGCAAGTCTAATAACAGCAAGCTTTTATAATCAATGTTATCTAAAAAGTTAACCTTTCAACTACTAAAAAAAAATCTTCTTTGACCCTTATCAAAATTTATCACCTTTTTGCGATCTATCGTTCTTCAGAAAAGAATGTCTAATCTCCTTTCTCCTCATAATCATCATATGGGAACTTCCTTTAATATGCAAACACTGGAGACTGTGATAAGCCTTTGGTTTATAGCCAGTGGGTATATGTGTGTGTATATATGCATATAGATAGAGGGATGGATACCTTATTGAAAATCTGTCACCTGAAAAGCTCTAGTCTTTGAAAACTAAGTCAACTTTAGGCAGTTGCACGATTCAGTGGAATCAGGATTTGGAATCAGAGGACCTGGGTTCTGACACTCTGCTTCCTGTATGTGTAACCTTGGACAAGTCATCTCACTTCTTTGGGACTCAGTTACCTGATCTGTAAAAGGTAGGGATTGAATCTGATCATTTGTAAAGTCCCTTTCAGGTCTAAATCTATGACCCTATAAATAACTGGATTATCTAACATCTGAAATATAATAACTAGGTGTGATTTTTCCTTTTCTTAACATTAGATTTTTTTTAAAAAGATAAATGTCTACATTTATTTTGAATATTTTTTTTTAAACTGAGTTTGGAATTCTCTTGCCCCTTCCAATCCCTCCCTCACTTATTCAGAAAGCAATATGATATCAATTACACAAATGAAATCATATTGAACATATTTCTGTATTAGCCATGTTGTAAAAAAAAAAGGAATAAAAAGAAAGAAAGTTTGAAAACTTATTTCAATATGCACTCAGAGCTTATCAGTTCTCTGTAGGAGTGGATAGCATTCTTCATTATGAATCCTTTGGGAATTGTCTTGGATTACTGAATTGATCAAAGTAGCTAAATCTTTCACGCTGATCATCCTTAACATACTGCTTTAATTGCATACAATGTTCTCCAGGTTCTACTCACTTCACTTTGCATCAGTTCATGTAAGTCCAAGATTTTTCTGAAATCATCCTGGTTATCACTTCTTATTGCACAATAGTATTACAGCAAATCATATGTATATATATATTTGTATAAATAGGTCCTTTCCTGGAAAGACTTATGTGAACTGATGCTGAGTGAAGTGAGCAGAACCAGGAGAACATTATACAGGGTAACAGCAACACCATGTGATTACCAACTCTGACAAATTTAACTCTTCTCAGCAACACAATGCCCTAAGACAATTCCCAAAGTCTCAAGACGGCATATGCTATCCACATCCAGATAAAGAACTATGGAGTTTGAATGCAGATCATAACATACTATTTTCTCTTTTTTCTTTCTCATCTTTTTTCCCTTTTGTTCCGAGTCTTCTTTCACAACATGACTAATGTGGAAATATGTCTAGTATGATTATACATGTATAGCCCATATCGGACTGCATGACATCTGGGAGGGGGGAGGGAAGTGACAGAGAAAAAATTTGGAACTCAAAATCTTACAAAAGCGAATGCTGAAAACTAAAAAAAAAAGAAAACCTAAAAATTTAAAATATCCCTCCCCCCTACAAATAGGTCCTTTTCCCTTTTTTTTGACCTAGTAGTAGTGTCACTGGGTCAAAGGGTATGCACAGTTTTATAGACCTATGGGCATAGTTTCACATTGCTCTCCACAATGTCTGGATTAGTTCACAACTCTACCAACAGTGCGCATCAGTATCCCAATTTTTCCACATCCCCTCCATCATTTATCATTTTCCTTTTCTGTCATGTTAGCTGATTTGACAGGTGTAAGGTGGTATCTTCAGAGTTATTTCATTTGAATTTCTTTAAGCAATAGTGATTTAGAGAGTTGTTCCATGTGACTATTGCTAGTTTTGATTTCTTCTTCTAAAAACTGCCTGTTTATATCCTTTGACCATTCACCAACTGGGGAATGACTCTTATTTGGTTTACTTGGTGATATATTTGAGAAATGAGGCCTTTATCAGATAAACTTGTTGCAAACACTTTTTTCCCAGTTTTCTGCTTTCCTTCTAATTCTGGCTGCATTAGTTTTGTTTGTGCAAAACCTTTTTAACTTAATGTAATCAAAATTATCTATTTTACTTTCTGTAATCGTCACTATCTCTTGTTTGGTTATAAACTCTTATTCAGTAATCTGACAGGTACATTTTTCAATCCACTCATTTACTTATGATATCACCCGTTACGTCTAAATCATGCAACCATTTTGACCTTACCTTGATATATAGTAAGAGAGGCTGGTTTATACCTAGTTCCTGCCAAATTGCTTTCCAATATTCTAAGCAAATTTTTGGCAAATGTTGAGTTCTTACCCCAGAAGCTTGATCTTTGGGTTTATCAAACACTATAGATTACTATGATTATTTACTACTCTATATTGTATACCTAATCTATTCCACTCATTCACCACTCTATTCCTTAACCAGTACCAGACTACTTAATGATTGCCACATTGTAATATAGTTTAAAATCTGGAACTGCTAGGTGATCTTCCTTAACATTTTTTTTCTCTAATTCCTTTGATATTGTTGCACTTTTGCTCTTCCAGGTAAATTTTGTTACTATTTTTTCTAGCTCTATAAATTAATTTTTTGGTAGTTTGATTGGCATGGAACTGAACAGGCAAATTAAGTTAGGTAGAATTTCTCCATATTATTAATCAAATATTTCTAATATTCTGAAAAGGTGGGGTTGGGAGAAGGTATTATTAATTATGGTTTTTGTCTGTCACCAACAATTTCTTAAATCAAGAAAAGCCCAAGGATAGGTTAAAATACTAGAAAGACCAAGTGCCTCAATTGATGGAAAAATTTAATTGAGCCTTTGAGATATTCTTAAATAGTTTCTAGACAGTTAGTAGGAAGCCACTATTACTTATGACTTTTATAACCACACAGCAAGGTGGCAGATACAAAGACCACTCTCAGTAACTACTTGATTACTTGACTATGTTAGGATGAAATCTATTGGAGGTTACCCTCAAAGTTACCTGAAATGGTGCTTGATATATGGACTCATATTTTCAGTGTGCTAGTCACAAAAGGAAGATATAAGTTACATCTCATGTCATAAACATTCTAGGGCATTCATAATCTTTCACCATATTATAATTTGACTATTACAGGTGCCAGTTAAAATACACCAGATGTTCAATGGAAGGTGGACATTTTAAAATTTCATAAATGTTTCCATTTTTATAGCATTTGTTGCAACTGGATTTGGTTTGTATGAATTGTAAGGAACTTATCCATAGATGGGGAGGTGAGCTAGATCACCTCTAATTTCCAGTTTTGGGCATGAGCTGATTTTCTATTTGCTTCTTAGTAAAATTTGAAATATATGTTGTTCTTATCAGAACAGAAGATAAACCTTTACAGCTGAATATTTGGAACTGGGAGCTAAGGACTAAGGATCGGGGGACACTGTCCTCTCTTCCCAAATCAAAGTTTCTTTCAACTAGTACAAAAATGTAAGGAGAAGAAGCAGGGTTTCTATTGATTGAGTTTCAAAACTAGCCTTCAACTTTGAAGGACTTTAAGAATTCTGATCAATACAATGACCAATCACAATTTCATGCTACCCACACCTGCTGAAAGAGAGGGAATGAACTCAGTGCAGAATAAGACAGATTTTTTTTCTGTATGGGCAATGGCTGAATCTATTTTGCACGATTCTACTATATATTTGTTACATGACTCTCATTTTTCTTTTTAATAGACTAGGGGAGAGAAAGGAAGGAAAGAGAGATGATATGTTGTTGTTCACTATAAAAGAAAAAATGTAAAAAAAAAACCTCAAACAAATAAAAGTAGTCTTCTTTATACTGTGTGTGCAAAACCTGATAGCAATTAGAGAGAGGGGGATGAGGGACCTCATCACAATAGAGTAGTGTAGCTCTGAGGCTTGGATATTCCTATGTGCCTCTCCTTACACAACTATGTATTTTCCTTGTCCTGTGAGTACTCTCCAGAGGCACACTCTATGTGCCAGGCTGCACTGCTGAGGTGCCAATCATCTTTGGGCACAAAGAACACTAAGAAAAATTGGCTGTGATAAATCTTTCACAAGGTCAGCAAAAATGAGATAGTTTTGACCATACCTTCTGTCTGCATTAGACTGTGAGCCCCTTCAGAGCAGGGACTTTTTGTTTTTGCTGTTATTCCTTTGGCTTTTCTTGGTATCCCTACTGCCTGGCACAGTGCCTGGCACATAGCAAGCATTTAAGATGTGTTAGCTAGCTGACTAATTGTAGCAAATGAAGAGAAGTCATGACAGTATGGGACCCCAAGAGCTTTTAACTCTTGGAGCTGCATTTGCAGCCAAATTGAGATCATCTCTGTTTAAGAATATTTATTATGAAGGTCACTGGGAATATATTTATCCTAGCAATGCCACTACTCAAATTTCAAGGAATTCATGGTGGAAGATCTCCCCATTTATAGCTAAAAACTGTCTACAATCGGCCAATTCAAGGAATTAAAACACACCATATACAAACAGAACGACAGTAACTTAAAAAACAGCGAAACCAGTTGTTTGGCATTGTATAGACGAAAAATGGCTTTCTGAGTGAATTTTCTACTTTTCAGAACAATCTTGCAGACACAGTCAGTCTCAGCTGCCCCTTTTGGAATGCTCATGCTGTCATCTTATGTTGCTTTTGGAGATCTGCCTGGTAATTTAAACTTTTTTTTAGCTTTTTTTCAAGAAAATTAAAGGATTAACCATTCTTTGACTAAATTTGGGATTGTGTTTATTTAAAACCCCTAATAAACTTTGAAGGCAACAGTATGGAAGGGGAACTGTTCTGCTTTTCCCCAAAACGCTTCTTAGGGCCATGATTAGATTCATAAATACTGATTCAAACTAGTCTAGAAGTTCTTATAGTCTGGTCACTGAATTTGCCTTTTTTTTTTTTTTAACACTGGCAAAATGGATTTGAAAGTCTGTCATATAAAAGAAGGATTACCCTTGTTCTATCTGACTTCATAGGACAGAACTAGGAGCAATGAGAGGATGTTGAAATGAGGTAAATTTAGGCTGGATGTCAGGAGAACTTCCTAACAATGAGAGCTGTCCAAAGGTGGAACAGGCCACGCCCCTGAAGGAAGACTATGGGTCTTCAAGCAAAACTTGTAAGACCACTTATCAGGAATGTTACAGAGCTTTGAATAGAAGCTGGGCCTGAGGTCATAAAATTAGCTTTGAATTCAGTCTCAGGTTTTAACTGGTTTTATGACCCTGGGCAAAATCACTTAACATCTCTGAGCCTCAGTTTTCCTTTTCTGTAAAATAGGAATAATAGTACCTACTTCATAACAGCTGTTGTAAGACTCAAATGTGATCATGTGTATAAAGTACTTTCCACAGCTTAAAGCTGTAAAAATGCTAACTGATGTTGTATTTTTGTTACTATTTTTTCACTCATCATTCTCCCCTACCCCAGTGAAATATAGAAGTAGTCCAGGGACAAGTCACCAAGCTGCTATTTTTTTTTTTTATAGATAATGTTCTGCAGACTATTACACAACTGGAAAAAAAATTCCTTTTTACTATTGAATAAAAATATTAGAAAGCAAACTCTTGGAGCTCACTAAAAGCATCCTTGGTACAACTCATAATACATAGAATGTTGAAGATGATAAGCTTGAAAGGTATTTCAGTCCATTCTCATTTCTTCCACTGGGTCTCTAAACTTTGAAAAGTTTTCTTTCTCCTGACAGAGAGAGTAGCTTAGTAGAGAGAAAACTAGTTTCAAAGCCACACAGACCTGGATTCAAGTCCCAGCTCCAACAAAGATTGTCTGCGTACCTCTGGGGAAATCAAATAGCATCTCAGTGCTCTTTACAATTCTCTAAGATAATAATATAATGCATTGATAGGAGAAATTACTCTTCTGGGAGTTTCCTGTAGCAAAGAAATCATAGTTCTAGTCTCTATACCTTTCTTTTAACATAGTTCGGAGATTATCAGTTTTTGGTATGGCAAAACCTATTTAAAACATTCTTAAAACTTTATAGGTTGATATTTTCTCTGGATGATTGTGGGCAACAGCCGGGTCTATATGATAAAAATACACCAGTTTATTCTGAAAAGTAATTGGTAATTTTTCTAAGAAAGTGACTGAAATGTCTATACTCTTTCACTCAGAGTTCCCATTATAAGGTATGTACAAAGAAGAAAAGGACAAAAAAGACAGACCTTATGCACACCAAAATATTAGTGCCATGTTTGGTAGTTGCAAGGAGTAAGACACAAAGGAAATGCCCAATGACTGCAATGGCTAAAACAAGCTGCAGTTCGTCAATGTCAAGGAGTCCATTACTGTGCTATAAGAAATGATGAACACGATTCATCAAAGAAGCTTGTAAAGACATATTAACTGATACAAAGTGAACAAAATCAGGTTAATAAAATTCATAAATGATGATGAAGTTTCTTTTTCTCACTAGCTGCCTTTCTATCCTAGTAATGCCTCTACCCTCGAGGCTGAGATCTCCTGATTAATGCCTGACCACTCACCTGACCTGATCACTATTTCTGAAAGGTTCCCCTATTTTTCAGTTCCCTTTTACATGCCATCTTCCCTCAGTTGAATATAAGTTCCTTGATGGTAGAGGCTGTCATTTCTCGCTTCTATCTGTATCCCCAGAGGTTAGCACAACGCCTGCTAAGTTCTCAATAAATGTGCTATCTATTTATCTACAACCATGTCAATGAATATAAAATAATTATGACCAAGGTTTGTCCCAAAGGTCCAGACTTCTCTGCAGGAAAGGGGGCTTATGGACATAGAACATGTCATTTAATGACAGACTTCTCACGTTAGTTTTGTTGAATTTCCTTTTAAAAAATTTTTAGGGGGGCGGAGCCAAGATGGCGGAGTAGAAGGATGCACGTTTACGAGCTCCGAAACCACAGCCCATAGAATTAATGTAAAAAGAGTCCCCCATAACTTCTGGACCACTGAAAAAGGTACAGAAACGGAGTGGAAGAGATTTCCGTTCCAGGGAGCCCTGGAGACCCGTCCCCAGGGTCCGTCGCGCCCTGGAAAGCGGACACCAACCCAGCGCTGCCCTGGCCGCGGCCCCAGAGAAGCTGACCCGAGCAGGCTTCAGGGACTGAAGCTCCGGCGGCCGGGAAGGTCCCTCCGCCCACAGAAGCTATAGGTCAGTGAGAGAGAAGGCTGGGCTGGACGAGAGGGGGAGCGGAGTGTCTCCGTGACTCGGGCCCCCTCGGGAGGAAGTGGCGGCGGCAGAGACGGGGGCAGGAAGCGGTGGAGGCAGAGGCGTGGGCGGCAGCGGAGGAGGCGGCTGCGTCCGGCCCGGACCCCCCCAGCAGCAGGCAGGATCCTCATTAAGGAAGATCTCTGCATAAACAACCTGAGGGAGCTGAGCCTGGGAGACGGCCCTGCCCCACCCCGCTCTTTTACTGAAGGCCTCTGCATAAAGCCCCTGAGGGAGCTGAGCCTGGGAGGCGGGCCCCCCCACACCCCCACCCACTCCGTTCCTGAAGGTCTCTGCATAAAGCCCCTGAGGAGGCTGAACCTGGGAGGCGGCCCTGCCCCAACCCCAGCACCAGAACTAAAGCTTGCTGCGGAAAGCCCATTTGAACCTCAGACCCCAAGCACTAGCTGGGCGGATCTAGGCGGGGGGTGGACAGGAATCTCAGAAGTCAAGTAACTGGCTGGGAAAATGCCTAGAAAAGGGAAGAAAAATAAGACTATAGAGAGTTTTTTCCAACAAATGCAAATGATCCTGACATTCGGATCTGACGAGGACAAGGAAATATTCTTGCCATCAGGGAAAGACGTGGAGGGAGGGGCCTCAGCACCCCAGACACCCCAGGGGGATGTTGGGTGGGCTCAGGCCTTGGAAGAGCTCAAAAAGGATTTTGAAAAGCAAATTAGACAGGTGGAGGAAAACCTGGGAAGAGAAATGAGAGAGATGCAAGGAAAGTATGAAAAATGGGTCAATACCTTGGTTAAGGAGACCCAAAAAAATGCTGAAGAAAATAACACCTTGAAGAATAGGCTCACTCAATTGGCAAAAGAGGTTCAAAAAACCAATGAGGACAAGAATGCTTTCAAAAGCAGAATTAGCCAAATGGAAAAAAAGGTTCAAAAGCTCACTGAATTTAATAGTTCTCTCAAAATTAGAATGGAACAGATAGAGTCTAATGACTTTACGAGAAACCAAGAAATCACCAAACAAAACCAAAAGAACGAAAAAATGGAAGAGAATGTGAAATATCTCATGGGAAAAACAACTGACCTGGAAAATAGATCCAGGAGAGACAATTTAAAAATTATGGGACTACCTGAAAGCCATGATCAAAAAAAGAGCCTAGATATCATCTTCCATGAAATTATCAAGGAAAACTGCCCTGACATTCTAGAACCAGAGGGCAAAATAAGTATTGAAAGAATCCATCGATCACCACCTGAAAGAGATCCAAAAAGAGAAACTCCTAGGAACATTGTGGCCAAATTCCAGAACTCCCAGCTCAAGGAGAAAATCTTGCAAGCAGCTAGAAAGAAACAATTCCAGTACTGTGGAAACACAATCAGGATAACTCAAGATCTAGCAGCTTCTATGTTAAGGGATCGAAGGGCGTGGAATAGGATATTCCAGAAGTCAAAGGAACTAGGACTCAAACCAAGAATCACCTACCCAGCTAAACTGAGTATAATACTTCAAGGGAAAATATGGTCTTTCAATGAAACAGAGGACTTTCAATCATTCTTGATGAAAAGACCAGAGCTGAAAAGAAAATTTGACTTTCAAACATAAGAATGAGAAGAAGCATGAAAAAGTAAACAGCAAAGAGAAGTCTTAAGGGACTTACCAGAAGTGAACTGTTTACATTCCTACATGGAAAGACAATATTTGTAACTCTTAAAACTTTTCAGTATCTGGGTAGTTGGTGGGACCATACACACACATGTACACACATGCACACGCACACACATACACACATGCACACACATACAGAGACAGAGAGCGCAGATTGAACTAAATAGGATGGGACCATATCTTAAAAGAAATTAAGGTAAATGGTGAGAGAGAAATGTAGTAGGAGGAAAGAGGGTGAAATGGAATGGGGTAATTATATGTCATTTAAGAGGCAAGTAGGAGACTTCTTAGTGGAGGGAAAAAGAGGAGAGCTGAGAAAAAAAAAAAAACAATTAGTTTACCCTCATCACATTTGACTAAAGGAAGGAATAAAATGCACACTCATTTTGGTATGAAAACCTATCTTACAGTATAGGAAAGTGGGGGAGAAGGAGATAAGTGGGGGGGAGGGGGATGATGGAAGGGAGGGCAAAGGGAGGAGGGAGCAATTTGAAGTCAACACTTGGGGAGGGATAGGATCAAAAGACAGAAGAGAAACAATGAGGGGCAGGGTAGGATGGAGGGTAATTCAGTTAGTCTTATACAACATGACTATCAGGGAAGACATTTGCAAAATTACACAGATATGGCCTATATTGAGTTGCCTGCCTTCCCAAAGGGAATGGGTGGGGAGGGAGGGATGGGGAGAATGTGGAACTCATAGTTTTAGGAACAACTGTTTAGTATTGTTGTTGCTACTAGGAAAGAAGACATACAGTTAATGAGGAATAGAAAGTCATCTGGCCCTACAGGAGAAAAGAGAAAATGGAAACAAGAGAAGGGAGGGATGACAGAAGAGAGGGCAGATTGGAGATAGGGAAAATTAGATTGCTTGGGGTATTGGGGTGGGGGGAGGGGTTAAAAGGGGAGAAAATTTGGAACCCAAAATTTTGTGAAAATGATTGTAAAAAGTTAAATAAATAAAAAAAAAAATTTATTATAAAGCCTCTCTAAGAGGGAAATAATACACTAAGAAATGAAGGTAATGTAAAAACAAAATACAGCAATAAAATTTTAATTTAAAATTAAAAATATGCAAGAGATCATAAAAATGGGAAAGCGTCCCACATGTACAAAAATATTTATAGCAGCTCTCTTTGTGGTGGCCAAAAACTGGAAATCAAGGGGATGCCCCTCAATTGGGGAATGTCTGAACAAGTTGTGGTATATGAATGTAATGGAATACTATTGTGCTATAAGAAATGATGAATAGGAAGACTTCAGAGAGGCCTGGAAAGACTGATATGATCTGATGCTGAGTAAAAGGAGCAGAACCAGGAGAACTTTCTGCCCAGCAATGGCCACAAGTTTCCGAGAGCTTTTTCTGGTAAACTTGGAACTTCACTGCAATTCAAGGACTTAAAAAATTCCCCAATGCTCTTTTAAGGCAAAATGCCTTCCATACCCAGAGAAAAAACTTTGGAATTCAATCGCAGAATGTAGCAGATCATTTTCTTTTGTATTACATTTTGGTTTATTATATGACTTCTCCTATTCATTTCAGTTCTTCTACACAACATGACTATAGTGAAAATGTATTTAATAGGAATGTATGTATAGAACCTATATAAAATTGTATGCTGTCTTGGGGAGGGATGGGGGAGAGAGGGGAAAAATAATCTGAGTTATATGATAGTGATTGTAGAACACTGAAAACAAATAAAATTACTATAAAACAATTAAAAAAATTAAAAAATAAATAAAATTTAAAATACATACAACTTTTAAAAAGAATGTTCTGGCTCCAGATTTATTAGTTGAGTTCTTAAGGACATTTTGAAGTCTATATTGGAATATGGAATTTATCATCTGTCAGTTCATTAAAGGTCCACTTCTTTAGCATTATTCTAGCTATCAACCTGCAATGATGTATTGCATAATTTCTACTTTTTCCTTGAATAATATACATTGATCCATTAAGCCCAGGATCCTCAGGGGATAACAGGGTAATGCTTCTATGATTTCTTGTAGAAATGACCTGATCCCAAATTGCCATCATAAACCCTTGTGTTGCTATACAACAAATCTGCAAGACTCCACTATTTGTTCAACGCCCTGTCAATATATTACTGGTACAGTTCATTGTAGATGTCACCCATGGAAGGTCTTTTGATGTCACTCTTGGATCTTAGCAATTTCATGAGCTCTCTCTGGAGGCAAATGATTTTCAGCTCAGTTTGACAAATCTAGTAAATCAGTACATACTGTCATCTTTCTACCGCCGTTCAGAGAAGTGTTATCTGCTTGTTCTGTATTTCTGTAAATATTTGTAAGTTTCTGACTTTTTAATCATACGGTGTCATTGTTCAGTAGCTCAGTCGTGTCCTACTCCTCATAACCCCATTTGGGGATTTTCTTGGAAGAGATGTTGCCATTTCCTTCTCCAGATCATTTTACAGATAAAGAACTGAGGCAGACAGAGTTGTGACTTGCCAAGGGTCACACAGCTATCTAAGGCTGGATTTGAACTCAAATCTTCTGGCCTTGAATGGCATTCCATCCCCTGCACCACCAAGCTGCCTTCTGTTATATGATATGGATATGTATTGAATCTTGTCCTTCTTTTGGATAAGGGAGGGTTACCTTTTCCCCCATAATAGCCTTAGGCTGATGGGCTCTGTTTTGTTAATATTCTATAGCTTTAATTATTGTGATTAATATAATTATTATTCTTAGAATTTTTGATGGAGCTCAGAAACAGCCCAAGGACAAGTGGTTATTCTGGTATTTTTTTAGTATTCAATGTTTTGTGAGCTACTGAATAGGTAAATAAGATGACTCCACAACTCTGTTATCATTATCATTACTATAATTATTAGAGATTCATTTGGGGTTTATAGGGTAGATTAGATGGTCACTGAGATCCCTTCCCACAATCAAATGTGGAGATTGGATTAGATGAGGTTTGAATTCCTTTTCTGAATCTCCGATACTCAAATTTCTTTAATTTTTTAAAATTTACTTTTCAGACAAAGAAACGCTTTCTCTCCCTCCATACATTAAGAAAGCAAGAAAAATAAAACCTGTTTTAGTATAGTATAGTCAAGCAAAAGATCTTATATTGGGACTAAATTCATATGCATGTTTTCTCTCATAAAGAACTAGCCATTAACTCCTTTCTTTTTCTTTAACTCTAACATGAATAACTGAAAATATGTATTTATGAGTACAAGTTTTCATATGGACTATGTGCATGTCTTTAGCTATTTGATGCTATTTATCTTGACCTTATTTAGGTTTACATTCAAGAGCAGGAATTTTTTTCTTTCCACATTTGGTAAAACTCTATAGTACCTAGCAACAGGTAATAATATTTCCCATGATTATAATTGGATTCACTGCTTCTTGTCTTATCTATTGATTTGACAGGAAATTTAAATATGCCCCCCCTATGAAGTTCAAGTTCAGGGGTTATTTGATTCAAGACTTATTTAAATCATCTATGTTTTCCCCCTAACCCAGAGACTTTTATCTTGATGGTGAGCTTTTGGGGAATATTTTCAGTTCAGCAGGCCTAAACACTGAATCTCTCCCATTTATAAATTGAGTATTTCCAGTATTTTATGTCTTCATGTGGTTTTTCAATTCAGATGTGCATGCCCTTGGGCTAATATAAAAGGCTTTAGAAAGTAATTGTACATCTTTCTTACTTTCTTGCAGCAACCAGAGAGGCCTTTTTTTCCCTCCCTGAAGAATTTTCCTATTATTTTTTCTTGTGCAGAAGGAAATCCCAATATCCTCTTTTACTCAGCAGTCATAGGAAGGGATAGGCAGACATACCAAATACAAGCAGAAAACTCATCTTATATACTTGGGATATAGGCAGCTATATGCACAATGGATAAAGATTGTTGGGCCTGAAGTTAGAAAAGACCTGAGTTTAAATCTGACCTCTGACTCTTTCTGGATATGTGACCTTGGGGAAGTCATTTAACTTCTGTTTATCTCATTCTTCCTCAACGGTAAAATGGGGATAAAAACAACACCTACCTCCCATGGATGTTGTGAGGGTCAAATGAGATGTACAACAAGTTTAGAACACTGTCTGCTACACTGTAGGCACTACATAAATACTAACAATCATTACTATTGTTATTATTTATGTTCCCCCTGAACTGTTAGTATCGACAGATTAAGTCATCAAAGTAAATCTCCAACATAGGGCCCTCTTACATCGGCGTGCTGGAGCCAGCTCAAACTGGCTCCTAACAGCTGATTTTTACATTTTCAGTGTGAACATTTACAACCTGGAAATTGACAAACATTACAAAAATCAGGGCTTGATTTATTGTTTTATTGATTATCTAGACTTAAGAAAGTGATGGAGAAAATGTTAATAATGCAGATTATACTTTAAAAAGTGTTATGTGCACATTTTTTTAGTTGATTGTTAAACATTTACCAACACACTTGTGCCTTTTTATCTCTACTTTATGTACCATGAACCATCATGCTAACATTAACCTACTTATCCTAATGAAGGTTATCTTTGAAATCTTTGGATCCCCAATTCAAATAATTAAACATGGTATATGAAAAATATACTCACCTCTTGTTTAGTTACTTTGGCTGCATCTTTGCCCTCAGCACCTTCTGGAGACTGAAAAGAAAATTATTTAACGTAAGTTAATTTTCTTATAAAGAAACATAAGACTTCAGTAGATACAACACAAACTACTAGAATATCCTGGGTAAGAGTAAATCAATAATCATTCTAGAAAAAAATAAGTTAGTAAGCATATATATGTTCTCAATTTACTTATATCACCTAACTCTCTCACTTTTCCTTTTTATATTTTTACCCTGACTGCTAAGAGTAGATAGAGAAAGAGAGGGGGCCTCAAAAGTGGAAAGAGTTATGTTTAGGTCCTGCCTCTGATACAAAATGCCTGTAGAGCAGGTCTCTGGGATAGCAAGATCTACGCTCAGGTCCTTCCTTTTACCCATATTGGCTGAATAAGACACTTAAGCTCTCAGTGTCCTTGGCAATTTTCTAAGACTATAAATTAGATAACTATTGCCTGACCTTGGTGGTAGAGGAATTTTCCTCCCCAGGACTTCCCCATAAAATCACAGATGTACAGACACACATACATAACCTAACCAGGGGAAGAAGGAATTACATGAGTAACTGAATTGTAGCCCATATCAAGGGCAGGTAGGTGGCACAGTGGAAAGAGCACTGGGTTTGAAAGTTCAAATCTGGCATCAGACACTCATTAGTTATATAACACTGGGTAAGTCACTTAACCTTACTTGCCTCAGTTTCCTTAACTGTAAAAGGAGCTAGAGAAGGAAATGGCAAACCACTCTAGTGTCTCTGCTAAGAAAATCCTAAATGGAGTCACAAAGAATAGGACACGACGGGAAAATGACTGAACAGAACGAATAGCCTCTATCAAACATAAGCAGCTTTGTTCATTTCTAACATCTTCACACTTCATTTATATAATAAAGATAATAAAGAATCTAGACATTCCATTATTTCTTTTTTTTTTATTGATTCATTAATGTTTTGAGGGAGAGATGGAAAAAGTGACAGATAGAAGGATATATTTAGCAAGTGTGACTGAAAGTGCTTAATACATAAGATTTCCCGTTTTTTCCAAGCTGAAACATTAGACTATGGTTCAGAGAATGAAGGCCTAGACAATTATGATTCCATAGCTTACCCATCTTATCTATCTCTGAAGCTAGAAGTTCACTGCTCTACATCCTACTAATGAGAGTGTGTGTGTGTCTGTGTGTATAAAAAAATATGTATGTATGGATGAATAAGTATATAAGAAACAGACATACATGAGAAAAAGATTGAGAGAGAGAAGAGGGAAAAATTGAAAGGAACAGACAAGGAAGTGCCAATTACATCTCCTCCACCCTCATTTTTACCCCCAAACAATGACAACAATCATTTGTGACTTTAGCTTCTCTATCCATGGCAAGGACTACATACGTTCCACTTGGAAAAACCTCTGCTAGTGTATTTATGGTTTAAAATCAGAAGGAAAGGGAGAATGAAAAAGTTAAAAATACATAAAGCGGAAAATACAAGAATGAGGGGAGGGGTTTGTGATTCTCCTATACCCCTTTCACCGATTACTGTAATTGCCTCCATTGAATCAATCAATAGATTGAATCAATTTAATCAAATAGGATGAAATTTTAAATGTGTAATCAACAGAATGTATGCCCTGTGATTCCTTTACTTGGCTCAAGAAGGGAAAAGCTAATTGGCTAACCAAACAAGGTAACCATGGCTCTGAGGGCCATGGACAGCTGGAGGAATTCCAGCAGTCATTCCTTTTAGCCTATGGGAAGCTATAAGTTCCAGAGCTGAGTCAAAGCCAAGACCCTAGAAGGAATCTCTCTTGAGAAAGGAGATTTTTCACTCTCCCCGCTACCCCTACCATTGACCATGGCATTAGAGACATTATACAATTAGCACGGAATATATTCTACTTGGATCAAAGAGACTGGATCAGTGGGCAACATCTTGGGACAGATATACATTGGAGAGGGATGCAGCTTTAACAGTATGGCCCCTTGAACTAGAAAAAAATGCCAACTATGGACTTAAGAAAGTCTTTTAGTCCATAAATAGCCAGGATCTGTAAGTTTCCCCCTTACCATATGTATGCATCACAAATATTTCATTTTAAGCTTATTTATGCCCACTTTTCCCATGAAGAATGTGTCCAGGCCTTTGGGGGAAATGTTTTTAGTAACTGTTCTTACTGTACTATCTCAATAACTGTATCACTTAAAAGCTAATTAAGTTTACTGTCTGATTTTTAATGAGAAGTTTATTGATGGGGGCTTCTAAGTGATACTACTAGAAATAGGGCAGCTAGGTAGCATAGTAGATAACAGTGCTGGGCTTGGAATCAGGAAGAGTCATCTCCATGAGTTCAAATCTGTCCTCAGACATTTACTAGCTGTGTGACCCTGGGCAAGTCACTTAACTTTGCCTCAGTTGCCTCATTTGTAAAATAAGCTGGAAAAGGAAATGGCAAACCACTCTGGTATCTTTGCCAAGGAAACCTCAAATGGGGTCATAAAGAGTCAGACATAGCTGAAAATGACTAAACAACAGTAACACTAGAGACCCAGTTTCCCTAGAACTCTGAAAGAATAGTAGGGCTTCAGCCTTTTGAGTGTGAATGAGTCCAGAGCTACAGCTACAGTATCAAGGCTTGTCTGGGTTTATATTTCAGAGGGGCTAGCATTCCTTAGAGATGAACTAAAAATTCAAGACTGCCAGTCAATTCTCAAAATCCTTATTACAAAAGAATAAACACTGTACATAGACTAGTGCTAAGTACAACAGCTTGAACCTTACAGATGCTTAATGGAGATGAATTGATGATGACAAGATTTTCTATTTGTCTTTGTATCGGATCCATGATCCTAATCCTTTGCTTTAAAGTAACCAGGCACTAATCTGCCTTTCTTCTATCATTCTGATGCCTGTCCTCTTCAAGTGTGTCCTCAATGTCTGGTGATTTCACTAACAAATCATATCAGAGTGGCTTCTCTCCTACTACACTCCAGGAATGCCTTCCGTTTTCTTAACTCAACCAATCTCCTCTTCCTCCTTCAAAAATTTTCATGAAGGCTGTTTTAGCCAATAGTACCATCCCACTTGTTTCCCCTGTCTAATATTTCCCAGTCTTTATGAATTAAAAAAATTCATCTTTACTTTTGCCAGTGGCTATATATAATACGAACATATATTTGTGGTCATTTACTTCCTGTTTATACAGTTATCCGTATGTTTATTTCTCATAGTTTCATATATATCTGTGCAGTCTCTTGTAAATCACAAGCTCCCACAGTACAAGAATTTCTGTTTCAAAGGTCACATCCTGTAATTGGTTAGCTCAGCTGAATGGGGCACTGTGCATGATGCCCCAGTATACTTTCACAGATCAGGGCTGTAAAAGAGGAGGGAGTGAACTCGGTTAGCAAAGTCAGATATGCAACTCTAAGCTGAATCTGGAGCACAAAGTCATCACCCATTACTCAATAAACTTCAATGGCTAGAATGAAATCAAATCCACCAGCATTTTTTTGGTCTGTTTTCAAAAATTAATTAATTCACTTCTTTTTAGTTTTCAACATTCACTTCCACAAGCTTTTGAGTTTTAAATCTTCTCCATCTCCTTTTCCTTCCTCCTCCCCAAGATGGCATGCAATCTGCTATAGGCTCTGCATATACATTTTTATTAAATACATTTTCACATTAGTCATGTTGTACAGCAGAATTCGAATGAATGGGAGGAACCATGAGAAAAACAAAAGAAAACAAAACAAAAGAGAGAGAGAGAGCAAAGAGTACGCTTCCATCTGCATTTAGACTCCCAAGTTCTTTCTCTGGATGTAGATAGAATTTTCCATCATGGGTCTTTTGGAGTTGTCTTAGATCCTTGCATTGCTGAGAAAGGTCAAGTCTACCAAAGCTGGCCATCACACAACGTTGCTGATACTGTGTACAATGTTCTCCTCACTTCACTCAGCATCATTTCACCAACCAGCATTTTTAAGAACCTACTATGTACTAGGTGTTAGGGATACAAATGCAATGAAATAAACAATCCCCCTCCCAAAAAGTTTGCACTATCTCAGGAGGAGATTAAAAAGGACACTAAATATAAATAGAAGGGATGTAAAGAGAACAAATGAAATAAATATAAAACAAATACAAGGTGGTTTGAGAGCAAGGACATTAGCAGTTGAAGTGATCAGAAAAGGCTTCATATAGAAGAAGCATGAGGCTTGAGCTGCATCTTAAGAGAAGAATTCTGAGGTGAAGGTGAGGAGGGGTCACACTCCAGGCATGTGGGATGGCCAATGCAAAGGAGATGGATTGTTGTGTGTGGAGAACAGAGGGAAGGCCACTTTGGCCAGAATGCAGACTGTGGAGAGGATGCTATCCGACGGAAGGATAGGCTGCGGCTGACTTGTGAAGGGTTTTTAAACAGATTTAATAGTTAATAGTTGATTCTAGAAGCCACTGGAAATTCTAGGAAGTCACTAGAATTGACTGAGTAGGGAAGTGACATGGTCACTGCAGTGACCTCCTGTGGCTCCAGGCTCCAAATGGGGAGCTATGTGGAAAATGAATGGAACTGGGAGAGACTTGAGACAAGGAGGGTAGTCAGGATACTCTTGTCATAAAGGAGGGGAGACAACATGACTAATATGGAAATACGTTTTGTGTGATTGCACATGTATAAACTATATCAAACTGCTTGCTCTTTCAGGGAAGGAGAAGGGAAGTGGGGGAAAGAATTTGGAATTCAAAATTTAAAAGATGAACGTTAAAATTGGTTTTTTGCATGTAATTAGAAAGAAATAAAATATTACTTAAAAACAAACTAACGTAGGTAAGAAGAGATCAGGACCTGAACTAAGGTTGGTAGATATGTGAATAGAGAGCAGGGCTTGGATGGGAGAGACAGAAATAACAAGATTTGAAGACTGGTTAAATAAAAGAATTGAGACAGAGGGAGGAATCAAAGATGATACCAAGGCCATGAACCTGAGAGCCTAGAAGGAGGAATTGTTTTTCTCATTCTCCAAGAGAGTGTACCCTACTGGGTCTTTAAAGGTTAGTATAAATGCGGACATGCTAGGGACCCAGAGAGGAAGGAGTTAGGAAAAAAGAGGCTGGGCCCTAGCTTTGACCTGGCTCCTAGTGCCTGGGCCGCTGTTCACCAGGCAGGAGGAACTGGGCTTTGAAAATTAGAGGCTCTTCCTGTTATCACCATCCTTACCTCTTTATCCTGTCAATTCCTTGCTAATAGTTATAGAAGTCAGCTAATAGTGGATTCATGTACTTCACCTCCCAGGATGAAGTTACCAGGGGATCATCAAGGTCTCACTTAAATAAGACACCCCTCAGTGGCAGAATTTCAGACTGGGGTGAGATGCAAGAGGAATGTTTCTCTTTTTTTGGGGGGGAACGGGGAGGATCTATCTAGATTGGTTGAGGGAAAGGATATTCATTGGATCAACAAATCAAAAAACATTTTTAAGTACCTGATATGAGCCAGACGCTTGGGACACAAATACAATGAATGAATGAATAAATGAAAGAAATACTTCCTTCCTGAAAGGAGTAAAAGGGTTTTACTTTAGGAAAGAAAAAAATAACATCTATCTTCCCCTATACCAGGGGTAGGGAACTTTCAGCTTTGAGGTCACATGTAACTCTCTAGGTCCTCAAGTGCGGCCTCTTTGATTGAATCCAAACTTCACAGAACAAATCCCCTCATGAAAGGTTTTGTTCTGGAAAACTTCAACTCAGTTAAAAGGCTGCACTCAAGGGCGTAGAAGGCCTCATGTGGCCTTGAGGTCGCAGGTTCACCACCCCTGCTCTATAGCTAAAAGTTGGAGGGGAGAGAAGAAAATTTGCTCTGTGTAAGACAGGAGGAGGTAGAAGAAATTTGGGATTACTTAACAATAAGAAAAAAGGGAGGCATAATTTTGGAATAGGGTCTGTGAAGTCAACAAATGTATAGGTTTGTGGGCTCCCAAAAAGTCAGTCCAGGCTGATG
This sequence comes from Bettongia penicillata ogilbyi, assembly GCA_023548195.1. Taxonomy (NCBI): domain Eukaryota; kingdom Metazoa; phylum Chordata; class Mammalia; order Diprotodontia; family Potoroidae; genus Bettongia; species Bettongia penicillata. The sequence goes on from JAJHZJ010000535.1 coordinate 912,144, forward strand.
TGGGGCATTTGAGGGGGAGAATGCAGATCAGGAAGCCAGGGTCCTGGGACAGCCAAACTATTTCAGACAGGGAGCTGGTATCCAAGGATCTCAGGGGCTAAAAATGAGCCCAGGCCAAGGTTTTGTGTGAAGATTGGGGTTGAACTTAGTTATGGAAGAAGGTGAACTACAGAGCTGCAGAAGCAACAGCAGCATAAACTGTCAACAAGGTAGTCCCTGAAGAATCCCTGGGTAGACCCCCAAGCATAGTATTTAGACACAGTTTCAGTAGGGTTTTGTTGGCTTAGGGCTAACTGCATCCTGATACATCTGCACAATCCCTGCCATCAGGGATCGCCTCACAGAAGTGACCCCAAATGTTCTTACACAGGGAGGGTGGCACTGGGAAGTAAAAAACGACAAGGTGGCAGACTGCTTGGATACAGAGGCTACATTAGAGGACTCCCATAGAGACAACTGTCCCATTATTCCATGATGTTTCCAACCGAAGTCATAAGGAGCATCCTCTTGGACTGCCTGACTGGTATTGATCATGTATTAGGCTTTGTTCTCACAATCTGTGCCTCTGCACTGGACATCCCACATGCCTAGAATGTGTTCCCTCCTCACCTTTGCCTCAGAATTTCTCTTGCTTCAAAATGCAGCTCAAGCCCTTGGGGTGCTCAGCATTCCCACAGATGCTGAACAGATCCTTACCCTTCCAGACACCCCTCATATGGTGATGATTTTGACAGAAATCAGATAAATTTGGAAGAAGGAACAATTTGGGATGGGGGGAAGTGAACGATTTCAGTTTGGGACATGTTGAGTTTGAGATGCCTCTAGTCTGAAATGTCTAACAGGAAATTGGTAAAGGGAGAAAGTCTAGAGTTTGATATAGAGATCCAAATTACCTACATAAAGATGAGAGGCTAAACCCATGGGAACTGATTAGGTCACCCAGAGAGAAAACAGAGGAAATACAAACTGTTGGCTAATTTGAGGTTTTACAACTGCCTGCAACCTACCTTTCCAGCTTTCTAATATATTACATGCCTTTCTACACTCAAGAGTCCAATCAAGCTAGCCTTATTAATGTCCCTCGCACATGATACTTCATTATTTCTGCGGCTCTGCACAGACTATTTTCCATGCCTGGAACACTTCCCACTCCCTCTCCCCGCAACTCCCTGCCTCTCAGAATCCCTCATTTCCTCCCAAGTTCAGCTCGAGCCACATTCTACATAAGACCTTCTCTGATTTCCTCATCTGCTGGTGCTTTCCGCCTCACCCCCAATAAAGCCTCATATTTATTTTGTACATATTTCTGTATGAGAGGCAGCTGTGGCAAAGCAAACAGGGAGATGGCCCCAGAGCCAAGAGGGTCTAGGTTTAAATCCTGTCTCTGACACGTAAAGATTGTGTGACTCTGGAGCAGTCACTCTCTCAGTGTTCTCTAATACAGAGCCCCAACCTACAGTGTAAGAAGTGCTGAAGGGGTTGAGAGTGGAAAAAGTTTAAATATCCCTGCTTAGTCCACTCTCTAAGACTTTAAGCTCTTAAAAAAAGAAAAGTGCTGACCCACATTTGTAGGATTCTCCTTCATTCAGAAATTCACTGTACTAATGAAATTATAGGTCCACTCCTAGTGGCACAGTTATGTGAATGTTGTCTTCTTCAATAAATAATAATCAATAATAAACATTAATATAATATAATATAATATAATGATTTATAATAATAAAATAAATCACGTAAAGTAATAAATAGTAAAATCCCTTAAGGAAAGGGCCTGTTCCATTTTTGTCTCTACAGTCGCAGGAGCCAGTACACTTTCTGGCATACAACAATGCTTAATAAATGCTTGTTGACTGGACTGGCTGCCCCACAGTGACATCAGTATCCAGATTCCGAGGCAGCATGTTTGCAGATTCCCCCAGACGCTCCAAGGGACATGAATATCATTCATGCTCCAGGTTGTCCTTCCCAAAAGACTGGTGCCCAGTTACATACTCTAAAGACAGAGGAAAAGCAAAGATCCAGGAGTCCCAAATTACTTCATTCATGTTGCTACATCACTCCCCTGAGTCCCACATGACTCTCACTTCTCATTCTCCCTCCAGACTAGCAATGACAGATGATCCAATTCATTTCACCACCACCAAAAGCCTGGCTTCTTCTAGGTATTAGGTACTGACTACGGCCAGCTTCAGTGAAGAAGACAGTCTGATGCAGACCTCAGGGCTGCTGTTCCTTTTCCAGTCCTTGTGCTCCCTTCCTTGCTATGTTGACAAAGGCATTCTTCAGGCCAAGTTCGTTGGTTCCATCCTTAGCGTAGGACATTCACCATAACTTTCTATAAGAAGCCTTCCCTGAAATCCACTTTTCCCAACTGTTACGTGCCCTCCTTCCCTAAACTACTTTGTAGTTATTTAGCATTTACTCTGAAGTTATGTCTATGGGTACATGTTGTTTCATGGAAGTTCCTTGAGAGCATGAACTGTTCATTTTTGTCTTTGTATCTCCAGTGCCTAGCACAGCATAGGCACTTAATAAATATACAGATTGACTGCTGACTGATTTGACAATTCCACTGTGTTACTCCAGAGTGACTGAGCATCTATTCCTATCCATCAATCCACACAGATTTCAAACTATGGTATCCAATAATTGACACGCATTTAAAGAAGTACCAGATGCCTGATTTTTTTTTTATTTTTTCAGAAGACTGATGTTGGTGATATTATTCTCAATCTCCTTCTGGATGATGAATTAGTGATAGGTTAGCATGACAGCGTTTACTATGAACTGAACACAAATTACTGGTAGAAAAAAAACTGGTGACAGCAATATTCCTTAAGAAAGAAGCATTTAAAATGAATGCTAATTAGTAAATTCTAAATGCCTGCTACAGAGAGTCGCAACTATAAAACGAAGTACCAGTCAACTACACCTCCTTATTAATGAGTACTTCTACACATCCAAAGAGAAATGGTAACTGATTTTCAGAATGATGGTCCTCAGGCACTGTATCATCTTTAAGTATCTTATGAATCATGATCAGAATAATTTAAGCATTGGATATATTTTATTTTACTCTAACCGAGGATGGCAGAGTACAATTGAAAAGTATGCTGAACTTAGAGTTCTGACTCTGGGTTTACATCCCAGTTCTATCAAAGGTCATGCTCACTTGTGAACTTGGACAAGGCATATGACCTTGCTGGGTCTCCGTTTCCTCATTCATAAAATGAGGGGACTGAGCTAGATGGGCCTTAAGAAAGGCTCTAATTCATGCAGAAAAGAATTAAATTTTATTTTTTCGATTGCCAAGCACTTATTTTTTCTCAAACCATCACCCCTAATGAAAAAAAAAGGAAAGAGATATCCTTGTAACAAATATGCATCGTCAAGCAAAACGAATTCCTATATTAGTCATGTCACAAAAAATAAGTAAGATTTACATAGTCTTTTAAGGATTTATGAAATGCTTTCCTCATAGGAACTTCATGAAGTAGGCATTACAAATATCCCAGTTCTACAGATGAGGAAACTGAGACTTGGAAAAGTTCTGGGAATTGCAAAATACCACTGTCAGAATTAGGCTATGGTCAGGTTTCTGTCTCCATCTTTCCACTAAACCATGCTGCCTCTCCTATCCCTTTGCACAATGGATAGTGTGGGAGATAATAGTTTACTGTATTACTTTTATCATGTCTAAAATGAAGGTTAAGAAATGTAGCCACCTCAGTTACAACATACTAAGTTATCAGCAAACAAGCATCCATTGCAATAACAAAAGCCCTCGGCTATGATGAGGGCCTCAGTTTAACATCAATTCCTGGGGGGGGCCTATCATTTTATTTACTTTTCAAAGAAGATTCTGATTCTTTGTAGGCGGAAAAACACACTGTGCTGTGAAAAGTAAAACAAAGTAAAATATAATGAAACAACCTCCCTCTAATATAAGGGATACAAGATAACACAGTTGATGTCTTGAATCCCTGGGTTTTTCCAGATCAAGGCAAAGATTAACACTACTATCCCTTCAAGCTATAAGTCTTGATCCAACTTGTACCAAGTAAAATCTGCAGACCCTTTTCCTTTGCCAACCTGTCAACATCTCCTTATAACTAAAACTATAATGTGATTTGATGATGCAGAGGAGGGAATCTTACTCCTCCTTCCACTGAACTTCCCCTTGAGATGCCTTATTAGTAAATGGATCTAACCCTACATTCTTAAAGGCCATGCTCTAGCAGGTCCTACACCAAGCTGGAAAGGCTGCAAGCAGGAGCCATCACTAGGTTATCCCTATAGCTACGACCTGGAGGGGCCAACACTCTGTGATGAATTTTTTAATCACAGTAACTCATCAAGACATCTAAACTGCCTTTTGCAAACTTTAGAGCGCTATATAAATGCTTATTATTATTAGAAGTTATAGTGGGAAAAGAAAGCCAGATACAATCATCATGACACCTTAGCCTTCTGAAGAGCAAATTCCAAAGAGTTGGGATAATGGGAAAGGTAGGATCCCATAGGCTAATATTCTACAGTCAACCCAAGGAGGATAAGAAGTCTTCGAGAATGTTTTTTTTTGTGTCTTCAGAATTTCAATTTTTATGAGGCACAAAAAGAAGAGTTTTGAAGACACTGGGGTGTAAACAATCAAATCATTACCTGATATTCCACTATTAAAAGCCATACAGGGAAAATAGAAAGAAGAACAGGTAAAGACGAATATAAAAGTGTGGCATGGTCCTGTAAGAAAAGCATCAGGAGCACTAAGTCTCAGAGTGAGATGAAGCTTTTCAGGAATCCAAAAAAAAAAAAAAGGATTTTTTTAAAAAAGATTAAATAGAGGAAAAGGAGAGGAACAAATAAGGGCTAGAGAAGCTGTTTAGGACGGTGGTGATGATGAAAAGGAGAGAAGAATTTTAGTTCAGTATTTTGGGAGCAAGATAAAATAAGGATGGAGTGCTTCCTAAAGTAGTGGCCTGCAGCAGGAGGTTTCCCAGGGTTGCAATATGGCAAGCAAGGTGAAGGATGTGGGGGTTCGGAGAGGTTTGAAGCCAAAGTAAAATAAAGCAATGGCTGGGGTCCTTAACAAAATGGTAAGAACCTGTGTGATTCAGTTTATAAAGTACTAGATTTAGAGTCAGGAAAACCTGAGTACAATGATTAAGAACCTACTACAGCAAGGCACCAGGGCTACAAAGACTAGATGAAAAACAAACAGTGTTTGGCCTCAAGGAGCACATTCTACTGGGAGGCTAGGGGGATGTATAGCACATCGACAAATCCATGTAAACTTGATGACTTTAAGAAAAGGAAGCCAGGGTTAACAACTAAGAAACGGCTTCCTATATAAAACAGCACAAAAGAGCTGAGTGTAGAAGGGAGCTAGAGATTGTAAAAGGCAACTTCTAAGAAGGAGTGAATTCCAGGTATAGAAGACAGACTTTGCAAAAGTAGAGAAGGGACATATGGAGTGCCAAGTTCAGGGAATGGCAAACAGGTTAATTTGCCTAGGGCAGGGGTGGGGAACCTGGGGCCTGGAGGTCACAAGTGGCCCTCTAGGCTCTGTGAAGTTTGGATTCAGTCAAAGGGCAGCACTTTAGGACCTAGGGGGCCATATGTGGCCTCCAGCCCTGACCTGGAGAGTGAAGAGTGTTATGAACTGGAGTAATGAGTAATAAATCTGGAGCCCTAGACTGGAGTCAGATTCCAAAGAACATCTAAATGCTAAAGAGAGGAGGCTGATTTTATCCTGAGAAAATAGAAAAGTTCAATTTCAGTAGGGCAACTCAAGCTACTCATTTAACTTTTCTGAGCCTCAACAAATTTATGGGTAAAATGGGAAATTAAGTCACAGGACTAGAGATTTAGAGCTAGAAGGGAACTTAAAAGTCACCTAGTTCAGCTCTCTTAAATACTTGTATTCTGTATGGTTTGAGAGGGATTGGGGGTAGGAAGGGGGGCTTTCTTTTGTATCCTCAGAGTTTAGCACAGTGCCTATCATACAGTAAGTACTTAATAAATGCTCCTTGACTTATCTATACCTTACAGGATTGTTATGAGAAAAGTGCTTTGCAAAATTTAAAATAATCTGTAAATGAAAAGTTGTTATATTATGCCACATGGCAAGTTATCTCTCTTTTTAGGAAGCAGGAAGACGGAGCAGATTGCATACCTTGTGTAACAGATTAAATGTTGGCATACGTCCTTATTTTAAACAAAAACAAAAAATTTCTTTCCTGGAGTTAATGCTTATAGGTGGACCTATGTATTAGGTAGACACAAGTGGTAATGAGATGCCTCTAGTGTGCTGAAAACATTGCCATGGTGATCTCTTTTTCCTTGAAGTGTGGGCAACAGTCCTGAGAGAAGGACTGAAAGAAAGAAAAATTAAATTTTCTTATTCTTCTGGCTTCCATCAGGATGGGGCCGACTGGGAAAAAAAAATCAACCACCCAGTAGAGTAGATTTTCCCTTTCCTGTCCTTTCTTGAAGCAGGTAGTGGTGCAGTGGATAGAGTACTGGCCCTGGAGTCAGGAAGACCTAAGTACAGTTCCAACCTCAGACACTTACCGGCTATGTGACTCTGGGCAAGTCACTTAATTTGTTTACTTCTGGTTCTTCAACTTTAAAATAAGGAAAATAACAGCATCTATCCCCTCTGAGAATCAAATGAGATACTTGTAAAAAAAAAATGTTTACAACAGTGTGTAGGGCATAATAGGAGCTATATAAATGCTTATTCTCTTACTCTTTCCCTTCTTTTTCTTCAATCCCAGGCACATGCAAACAGCATATAAGGAAGGATCTTACACACAGCCATTCTTACAGAATTGCATGGGTGCTGCATCAGTCATAATCTGGCCTCAAAGACAGTCTCTATTATTTGCTGACTTCTAGGGCACAGAAATTCAAGATTCCAGGGAGCACTGGGGGAATGAGAAATGCTAAGGACCATTAAGCTGTATATTCCTCAGAAATGGACTCAGAGTTTTAAGAATCCAATGGCTTTTGTCCTTTTGAATCCAGAATAGTAGATGGATTTTCAGGACATGGGTCTGCCAATGAAGAAAGCCGTTTGTAACTTTCTGTTGCAGCAACAACTCAGTACTCAAAATGCTTTGGATTCTTAAAACCCTGAGCCCACTTTTCCCTCTGAGAGAGCCTTGAGGAACCCCCAATATTTGTAAGCAAGAGGAGGAAGGAAAACCAACAAAGGAGACTTAAGAAGGAGTTAAACTAAGGAGGAAAACTATTAGTTACTTAAATGGTTATTGGTTGAATGAACCAGGAAGGCAAGAGGAAGGAGGTGGTCAGTGGTCACTGCCGTAAAAACATTATCAGGTCTGGAAAAAAAAGCCTTTGCATTTGGCAATTAAGAAGTTTCCTTATTACCTTAAAAAGTAGCTGTTTCATTTTTCTTAAAATGTTAATTTGCATTTCTATAAAGTCAAGAGCAAGCATTATTTATAATGGGAATAAACTAGAAGTCTTTCCAACAAAATCTAGGTGAAGCAAGAATATCAATTATTCAGTAATTATACTGCACATAGGACAAGAAAAAGAAACTGAAGAAATAAGCATGGGCAACAAGCAAACAAAACTAACACTTTTTTTTGTCCTGTGTACATTTTCTTTCCCAGCAAGCTGATTGTTAAACATTTACCAGCACATAGCTGATGTAGATATATATTATTTGAAGGGAGAAATAACATTGGACATTGAGTTATGAAAAAAGGCTCCTGCTGCCTTTTAGCTCCTCAGTATTGAAGAAACTTCCTGATTGGAATAACAAATTGTACTCTAAAAACAAAGAAGCAGAGAAATATCCGAGGTCAGTGTGGAAAAGAACTAAATGATACATTTCTGTCTCCCTGTAGCTCCCCTACTCAAACTGAATGCAACAAATAACCCCAGAAAAAAAAAAAAGTTAAGATCTCCTTGAGTGCTTTTCCTTTCCTTTTTTTCTTCCTTTTCTTTTCCCTTTGGCAACAGATATCGACTTTCAAATCAAAGGACTGCTGTCTGGTAATACGGAGGGAGGTAGCTCTTTGTCAGCTTGTAAATGTCATCTCCCCCAGCTGGAAGTTTGCAAAGATTTTAGCTTTCAGTTAGGGGTTGTATTCACGTACTTATATATTCATCTTTTAGCTGATATTATTGGGAGCTCCTTTCTCCAGAGTCCTTGGCAGTGATTGACAAAGATCTTGTTTGTACTTTGTGTGGATCTCAATGTTTCTTTTTAAAAATTTTTTTGAACATTTTTATTTAAAGTTTTGGGTTCCAAATTCTATCACTTCCTCCCCTCCTCCCTTCCTTAGATGGTAAGCAATCAGTTATAGGTTACACATGTGCAATGATACAAAATATTTCCATATTAGTCACTTTGACAACAAGACTCAAATGTAAAGAAAAAATGAAAGAAAGTGAAAAATAGCATGCTTCAGTCTATATTCAGTTAATATCAGTTCTTTCTCTGGAGGCAGCTATCATGTTTTATCATGAGTCCTTTGGGATTTCTTAGATCACTGTATTACTGAGAACAGCTAAGCCATTCACACTTCTTCATCAAACAATATTGCTGTTACTGTGTACAATGTTCTCCTGGTTCTGTTTACTACACTATACATCAGTTCATGTAAATCTTTCCAGGCTTTTATGAAACTATCCTGCTTTTATTTCTTATAGCACAACAATATTCCATTACAATCATATGCCGCAGGTTGTTCAGTCATTTCCCAACTGATGGGTGTCCCTCTGATTTCCAATTCTTGGTTACCACAAAAAACAACAATAACAACCAAAAAAACCACCTGTGATAAATATTTTTGTTTTTTTGGATGTCCTTTGGGATATAGATCTAGCAGTGTCCTTTGGTCATAGTTTCAAATTGCTCTCCAGAATGACTGGATCAGTTCACAATTTCACCAAAAGTGCATTAGTATCCCAGTCTTCCCCTATCCCTTCCAACATTCAATATTTTCCTTTTTTATCATGTTAGCCACTCTGACAGGTGTGAAGTGGTATCTCAGAGAAGTTTTAATTTGCATTTCTCTAATCAAGTGATTTACAGCATTTTTCATCTGATCACAGATAGTTTTGATTTCTTTGAAAACTATATGTTCATATCCTTTGACCCTTTATCCACTGGGGAATGAGTTATACTTTTATCAATTTGATTCAGTTCGCTATACATTTGAGAAATGATGCTTTTATCAGAGATACTTCTTGCAAAAAAATTTCCTCCAGTTTTCTGCTTTCTTTATAATTTTGGTTGCATTGATTTTGTTTGTGCAAAAACTTTTAAATGTATATACTCAAAATTACATATTTTACATTATCAGCAAGTCTAACAGATGAACTATTCCTTAATTTCCTTATAGTATCACCCTTTATGTGTAAATCATGTACTCATTTTGACCTCTTCTTGGTAAACCACGTGAGATGGTGGTCTATACCTAGCCTCGGCCATACTACTTTCTAGTTTTCCCAGCAGTTTTTGTCAAATAATGAGTTTTTGTTCCAAAAACTTGGATTTGGGGGTTTATCACATACTAGATTACTATGGTCATTTACTCTAATGCAATTTGTACTTAATCTGTTCGACTGATCCACTGCTCTGTTTCTTAGCTAGTACCAAATTATTTTGATAATTACTACTTTATAATGCAGTTTGAGACCTGATATAATTAGACCAACTTCTTTTGCATTTTTTTCATCAATTCCCTTGATACCCTTGAGTTTTTGTTCTTCCAGATGAATTTTGTTATTTTTTTTCTAGCTCTATAAAATAATTTTTGATAGTTTAATTGGTATGGCACTGAATAAATAGGTTAATTTAGGCAGAATTGTCATTTTTATTATATTGACTTGGCCTACCTATGAACAATTAATGTTTTTCCAATTATTTAGATCTGACTTTATTTGTGTGAAAAGTGTTTTATAGTTGAATTCATCATATAGTTCCTGGGTTTATCTTGGCAGGCAGACTTCCAAGTATTTTACATTATCTACAGGTATTTTACGTGGAATTTCTCTATTTCGTGCTGCTGGACTTTGCTGGCAACATATAGAAATGCTGATGATTTACGTGGGTTTATTTTTGTATCCTACAACTTTGCTAAAGTTAATAATTTCACGTAGTTTTAAAATTCATTCTCTAGGATACAACTATCACGCTTTGAAGATAATATAATGGCATGCAGAAATTTGTTTTGCATGATTTCATATCTATAATGGATCTTGTACTTCTCAATGAGTTGGGGAGGGAGACAACTTGAAACTGAAAATAAAATAAAATTGAATTGAATAAAAAACCAGCTATTTCAATTAAAATAGCCTACTTGTTGCTTCTCTTATGTTACATTCCACCTCCTATCTCTATGCTTTTGTGTAATAATAATAACAAACATTTATATAGCACTTACTTTGTGGCAGGCACGGTGCTTAAGTGTTTTATAATTATTGTGTCATCTGATCCTAACAACCCTGGGAGGTAGGTGCTATTATTATCATCTCATTTTACAGTAAGGAAAATGAGGCAAACTGCCTGAGGTAGGAAACTCAGGTCTTCCAGACTCCCGGCTCAGTACTCTTATTTGCTACTTACCTAGATGTATAAACTGTCCTCCATTCTTAGAATGATCTTTCCTCATTTCTAGCTACTAGAATGCCCAGGTCCCTTCAGGTTTTAGCTCAGGGTCACTGCCTACAAGAGGTAGCTGTTAGTGACCTCCAAATCTGTTCTCTCCCCTCCCCCTAACACCCAAAGATTTTGTATTTATTGTGCGTAAATCTTTATCTTTGAACAAGTTGTATTGCCCTCAATAGAATATAAGTTCCTTGAGGACAGGAACTATTTCCCTTTTATATTTGCATCTATGGTGTCTAAAAAAGCAGAGATTCTTAACGAATGAATATTTGATTGTAGTGGCTACAGTGCTGGAGTTATTGTCATCAAGATCTAGATTCAAATTCTGCCCCAGATATATCCTGTGTGACCCTGAACTACTCCTTCAAATTTCAGTTTTCTCATCTGTAAAATGAGGATAGCAATGGCATGGAGGAGGCAACTAGGTGATTCAGTGAAAGAGTGCTGGGTCTGGAGTCGGAAAGACCTGAGCTCAAATCCAGCCTCACACACTTACTAGCTTGAGTGAACATGGGAACAACACCATTAGCTTAACTTCTGCTTGCCTTAATACACTGGAGAAGGAAATGGCAAACCATTCCGGTATCTTTGCCAAGGAAACTCCATGTACAGTATGATCCACGGGGTCATGAAGAATCAGACATGACTCAATAACAACACTCAGAGCATGGAACTTCCAGGGTTATTGAGAGGACCAAATGAGATGGCGGTAAAATGCTTTGTAGATCTTAAAACCCATATAAGTACAAGCTATTGTTATTACTTGTATTTTCTCCAGCACGCAACTCAGAGCACTAGCCATTTTCAGTGCCCAATAAATGCTTATTTAATGAATTGCTCAATTAAATGTTATTCATTCACAGCTGCAATAAGAAGATGAGAGCTGAAAGACTTTTTTTTCTTTTTAATAAAAAGGAAAAGGAAAAAGATGATCAGAGTTGAGACCAGGAATTTGCATACTTTAGACGGGCTCTGAAAATTGTGCCAAGAATGGGTTATGTAGGTTACAGTGAGATAGTCTGTCAGTAAAAATACATGCAAATATTAAATACTATTTTTTAAAGTGCCTACCTTGTCTCCCCTGAGTTCTGATTCTAGTTAAAGTAGCAGAGAAAAAATCAGGGATTGATGCAGGAGAAAAATGTGGAAGGAAGATTTGCATTTTAATAATGAACTAAGAAGAAAAGCCTTTGACTCCTTAGCTAACTCTCTCTTTCTATAACCAGGGAGTGAATAAATGAAGATTTGGCAGGTACGTTTGGGGCATCAACCCAAAGTACTGAGAAACCTAAATTAGCAATCATTCCAAAAAACTTTAACAGGCACCTGGAATGCCTAAAGCATAACTTAATCTCCTCTTTGGAAAGGTTGCCAAACCTATGTCTAGCCCATACTTGCCATTAATGCTATACATCTCTTGGTAGTTCAAGGAAACTGGTCTCCATGATAGCTTTCATAGGATTTTACAGCTAAAGCAGATCATCAGAGACCATTAAGCACAACTCTCTCATTTTACAGATAAGAAAACCTAGGCCAAGAGATGAAAAATGATTTGCCCAGAAATACACAAGTTTTAAGTGGCATAAGCAGGATCTGAATGCCAGACCTCAATGATTTGAGAATATGGAATTTTGTTAGTTTCCCAAATCAACTTGATGAGATTATAGAGCATGGACCTTTGCCAAGAATCATCTGAAGGGTATTTGTCACGGATGTAGAAATTTTAACTGGCTTGCTCAGGATCTTCAGGATTCCCTTTTCTCCTTATGCCTTCAATTAATCAATACAAATGTCTTAAGCACCTACTATGTGTCAGGCACTATGTAAGGCACTGGCAATCCAAAGACAAAGAATGAAATAATCCCTACTTGCAATTGTAAAAAGCCTCCAATGTAATGTGGGAGATGCCAAGTATATGAAAGGATTTACGGAATAAACATAAAGAGAATAAATACAAATAAGCAGAAGATAGTTAAATACAAAGTAGTTTGAGAAGAGAAACATTAGCAGTAGAGTAGGAGTTTGGTCAGGAAAGACTGTGCAGAAGCTTGGGCTGCATCAAGAAAAAGGAGAGGAATTTTATGAGGTGAAGATAATGGAGGGGGCATTCCAGGCATGAAATAGACCAGCACAAAAGCAGATGGAAGATGACTGAGTGTCTATGTGTGAGGAACAGAGAGAAAAGTACAGTTTGGCCAGATCACAGAGTACAGGAGGGCAAATAATGTCTGATGAGGCTGGAAAGATAGGCTGGGGCCAGGATATGAAGGCTTTTAAAACCTAAACAGAGGTTAATATTTGATCTTAGAGGCAATAAGGAACCACTGAGATTGACTGATTAGGGGAGTGACATAATGAGATTTGTGCTTAAAGAAAATTGCTTTGGCAGCTAGGTGGAGGATGGATGGAAATGGGGAGAAATGTGAGTCAGGGAGACCAATCAGCAGGCTATGGCAATAATCTAGGTGAGATGTAATGAGACACTGAACTAAAGTGTAGCTGTAAGAATAGAGAGCAAGGATTGGATATGAGAGAAGTTATGAAGGCAGATATAGTAAGATTTGGCAACAGATTGTGTGTGTGTGTGTGTGTGCGCGTGTGCGTGTTTGTCCTTCATTGCCAAAGAAGACCACACCATCAGAGAAATAATGACATGACTTGCACTTGACTTTGTTCTGAGTGAGGGAGGGCTGTGCAGGTCACCAGTCTCACTTCTCCTCCAGAGTCATCTGAATCCAGTGACCAGATATATTCATCAGGGTGACTGGAGATGACCCAGGATGAGACAGTTGGGTTAAGTTAAGTGACTTGCCCAAGATCACACAGCTAGTGAGCATCAAGTGTCTGAGGTGACATTTGAACTCAGGTCCTCCTGACTCCTGCACTGGTGCTCTATCCACTGTACCACCTAGCTGCCCCTACAACAGATTGTACACAGTGGGTGATGAAGAGTGAGGAGAAAAGGATAAAGTCAAGGTTATGAACAGAAATAAGGAAGTATAGAAAAGGAAGGACTGAGGAGTGAGGAGTGCAGTTTTGGACATGGTAAGCTTGAAATGTCTCCCAGACATCTGGTTAGAAGTGTTCCATAGGAAACTGGTGAATGTAGGTTTGGAGCTCAGAAGAGAAACCGGAACTAGATATATAAATCTGTGAGTCACCTGCACAGAGATGATGGAGGGTTGCTTGGGTGCTAATGAAGTTGCCCAGAGAGTCTGTAGAGGCAGAAGAGAGCCCTAGGACAGAACCTTGATAAATACTCATTTAGGGATGTATTATGGATGATAGTCCATCAAAGGACACTGAAGGGGTGAGCAGGGGAAGACAACCAAGAGAGAAGTACTGTCAGGAAAACCCAGAGAGGAAAGAACATCCAAAGGAGAGGGTGGTCAAAAGTGTCAAATGGAGCAAATCCGTGGAGAAGAATGAAGTCTTAGAAAAGACCATCAGATTTGGCATGTAAAAGATCATTGTTTTAGGAACAACTCTGAATGACTAAATCATTCTATCATAAATACCCAACATAGCTATGAATAATATATGAAAGAAGAAGCTATCCGTGTCCAGGGAAAGAACTGATAAACAGTAATATGTATAGAATGATTTTATATACCTATACATGTTTGATATACATATGCATATTTGTGTCTAATGGTAGCCATCCTTAGGGTGGAAAGGGAAGAAAAAAGGAAAAATTAATGTGACAAATGTATTACATATTTAAAAACAAAGGCAAGTTGTATAGTACAGATTTGCAATCTCATGTGCAACTATCTTTTTATTATTTTATTATGTTATGGAAATGCTTATTTTGTTTTGCAAATTAAAAATAAATTTAAAAAATATTATTGGTAAGTTAGGAGACAGTAGTTTTGGTTAAGTTATAAGGTCAAGGAATTTGGTTGAGAAAAGAAAAAAGAAGAAATATAGGATGACAGTACGAGGAGATGGCAGGGTCTAGTTAAACGTGGTGAGGTTCTTTTAAAGAATAGTGGAGAATTGGGCAAGTCTCAAGGCAACAGAGAAGAGAGCCAGTAGATAACGGGATGCTGAAGATGACAGAGACGAAGAGAGAGAGACAGACACAGAGATAGGCGGCAACCTGGCCAAGAAGAAAGGAAGGGGTGAGATCAAGTATATCTGTAGAGGAATGGAAAGGAGAAGAATCACCTTAATGTCAGAGACTGGGGGAAAGGAGAAAAGAATAGGGGATGATATCAAAGGGTTTTGAGATGTACAGAATGGGAGAAGAAGGCACTCAGGATGAATGGTATCAATTGTTTTCTTAATTAAATAAAAGGCTGAGTCCTCAGCTTAAAAAAAAGGAGGAGGAATTCTGGGAGGCTTGGGGAGGGAAGAGAAAGTCTAGAACAGTTTCAGTGGAATCAATTTGGGAGGAATCAAAAGACTGCCTTGCTGAACTGAGGAGATCTGAATCCAAGTAGAAATAGGTCATGGTATTTAAGGATGTTGAGGAATTGGAGAGTGCAGGAACTTGAGGGTGTATCAGTATTAATGTTGAGGTCTCCTAGGATACGACTGAGGATGAGGGGAAGACAACATGCCATCATCAGTCTCTCTATTGCTCCTTTGTTCAGGTCTCTGACAACGGGACAGCCTTTCTCCTTCCCAAGGCCACTGCCTCTTCAGATTTAATCATTTCTTCTCTAGTAGACTGCACCTTAAACATTCTCCCACCCTCTTGACTTTTCAAATACTTCCTATCTGCTGATTCTTTCCCTAATGCCTTTGAACATGCCCAAATTACTCTCATTCTTCCTCTCTAGTATAGCATGTGAAGTTTGGAGAGGTGAGGGGATGAGGAATGAGGTGGGACAGTGAGGAGAGATATTTCCCATTCCTTCCCCCAAGACAACAAATGATAACTTGCAGAAAACACACAAGGCTTGAGAGGAGAATTCAAGGACACTTATAGAACCTCAAATTACTATATGTCTAGGGGGAGAAGAGAGGGAATGTTTTGAATTTCTGAGGCAAAAGGATCCTGGAATCTAGACTTCAAGCTGGTGGAGGGAGATTTCCTAGGAAGCATGAACTGTAGGAGCAGTCTCTGGATAACCTCATATTTGAGAATTGAGTTCTCAGGCACATTAGACACCTAATCTGATAGTGTATTCCTTGGAGAAAGAACACAAGTCCAATGGTTCCTGTGAAGTAGTCTACTTAGAGAGCAAAGCCTTCTTGAATTGCTTGGATGGCCCACTTCCAGGGTAAATAGGGAGCATTTGATTAGCAGTCTCAAGGTTTCTTTACTTAGGAAAGTTTAATGGGCTATTTTAAGTGCTTTATGTTTCTGTACCTGCCTTATACATTTTTTATGGTGGGGCATACACAATCTAATATTCATACTGTACACTGATTGTCAGTGTAAGAGTGGAGGATGCTGCTATTCCTTTTTTTTTTTGAAGATGTAAATACAAACTATTCCTAAGCTTTATTTAGGAGATTTCTTTGGAGTAAAAAAAACTATCGGGCAGCAGCAAAGAGAGAAGGGAGAAACTGACCAATTCTCTGTGGTTAACCACCACCATGAATCTGGTCCATGTGAACTCAGAGTCTCTGTAAGAAAGCCTTTGAGGGAGGAGCCAAGATGGCGGAGTAGAAAGACTCACGTATGCTAGTTCCAAATCCACAGCCCATAAATTTCCTGTAAAGAGAACTCCCCACAAATTCTGGAGCAGAGCAAGCACGCACCAACGCAGTGGAAGAGATTTCTGTTTCAGAGAGCCCTGGAAAGCCGACCCCAAAGGTCCATCGTGCTCCAGACAGTGGAGCCCACACCTGAGCTGCCCTGGCCACATGGCCCCAGAGGAGCAGATCCGAGCAGGCTTCAGGGACGGAATCTCCGGTGGCCGCGAAGGTCCCTCCTCCCCACAGACGCTACAAGTCAGTGAGAGAGACTTCTGGGCTGGCCGAGAGGGGAGCGGGGTGTCTCCGTGACTTGGGCCCCCTCGGGAGGCAGTGGCAGAGGCAGCGACTCCCCGAGCAGGCAGGAGCTCCATTACCAAAGGTCTCTGCATAAACCCCCTGAGGGAACTGAGCCTGGGAGGCGGCCCTGCCCCCACCCCAGCACCAGAACTTAAGCTCACATTGAATAGCAGCCCCGCCAGTGGCGGAAAGCCCTGAGGCTGGGGAGCAGCATTTGAATCTCAGACCCCAAGCACTGGCTGGGCAGATCTAGGCAGGGGTGGAGAGGAATCTCAGAAGTCAAGTAACTGGCTGGGAAAATGCCCAGAAAAAGGAAGCAAAATAAGACCACAGAGAGCTACTTTATTGGGGAAGCGATGCTCCTTCCTCCCTTCATTTCTAATGAAGAAGTACAATGCTTGCCATCAGGGAAGGACGTGGAGGTCGGGGCCTCTCTATCCCAGACATCCGAGGTGGATGGCCGGTGGGCTCAGGCCATGGAAGAGCTCAAAAAGGATTTTGAAAATCAAGTTAGACAGGTGGAGGAAAAACTGGGAAGAGAAATGAGAAAGATGCAAGAAAATCATGAAAAACGGGTCAATACCTTGGTAAAGGAGACCCAAAAAAATGCTGAAGAAAATAACACCTTGAAAAATAGGCTAACTCAACTGGCAAAAGAGGGTCAAAAAGCCAATGAGGAAAAGAATGCTTTCAAAAGCAAAATTAGCCAAATGGAAAAAGAGGTTCAAAAGCTCACTGAAGGTAATAGTTCTCTCAAGATTAGAATGGAACAGATGGAGTCTAATGACTTTCTGAGAAACCAAGAAATCATAAAACAAAACCAAAAGAATGAAAAAATAGAAGAGAATGTGAAATATCTCAAGAGTCATTTGCAAAACTACACAGATATGGCCTATATTGAATTGCCTGCCTTCCCAAAAGGAACGGGTGGGGAGGGAGGGATGGGGAGAATTTGGAACTCAAAGTTTTAGGAACAACTGTTGAGTATTGTTGTTGCTACTAGGAAATAAGAAATACAGTTAATGGGGAATAGAAAGTCATCTGGCCCTACAGGATAAAAGAGAAGATGGGGAGAAGAGAAGGGAGGGATGATAGAAGAGAGAGCAGATTGGTGATAGGGGAAATTAGAATGCTCAGTGTATTGGGGTGGGGGGAGGGGATAAATGGGAAGAAAATTTGGAACCCAAAATTTTGTGAAAATGAATGTAAAAAGTTAAATAAATAAATTTATATTTAAAAAAAAAAAGAAAGCCTTTGAGCCAAAAGGTATATAAAAAATGCAATTGAGATTTCATGAGTGGTACTTATATCTTCAAATAAATGTTCTAGCTTTGTTGTTTTTTTTAAATAATCTGGATGGCCACATGATCACTGGTTTCCTTGAGATCAACCAATCAAACAAGTATTTATTAAGTGCTTACTACATTCAAGCACTATGCTAAAAACTGGAGATACAAAGAACAGTTTGAGAAATTAAGGAAGACCTCCAGAACATTAGAGGGAATCTGGGTGGAATTGTGGAAGAATATGGATAAACATCACACAGAGTAGCAGGCACGGATGCTTTGAAATCTGGAGACTTGGAGGGGATATCTAAATCTGTGACAGCACAGATCCATTTGAGTTTTGAGGTTCCTGGCATCCCAAACTGCCCTTGTCACCAAAGTATTTGAAATATAAATGCTAAGAAAGTGAAATGAGCTGATCTCTTCTAGCTCCACCTCCCATTAACACTATAAAGAGACAAAGACACTAAGCCAACCTTAGAACTTCTACAAGGAGTTGCTGCTTGTAGTGATTAAAAGATAAATATCAGCTACATGAAATTCTAAACACAGCAATGGTATTGCTTATATTTACCTAACTAACACTCATCAGTTCCAAAGCACTTTCACTGACATGATCTCACTGTATTCTCCCAACAACCTTGTGTAGTAGGCTGGGTCTTACTGTCCCCAATGACAAATGAGAAAACTGAGACCCAGAGATAAAAAAATTAAGTCAATATGTACAGTAAATGGTAAAGTTACACATAAAATCTAGGTCTTTCTTCCACTTCAATGTTCTTCCCCAGAATACATTGCTTCTTAAGAATTTTAATTAATGTATTAATTATCAATAATTCTTAACTAACATTAATAAAGAATAATTAAGTTTTAAATTACCATATTAACTGAAAATAAATTAATAGTCTTAATAAATAACCTCAATATAAAGCTTGCAAATACTTCTTATTCTTATCCAAGTTCTATTTTTTGTTTTTCTTCAGACTGACCAGGGAAAAGTCACCGAACATCTCTAGTTCTCAGTTTTCTTATCTACAAAATGTAGTGGGGTTAGACCTCTAAGGTCCATGTCAGCTCTAACATTTTATGATTATAAACATTTTATGTCTAACATTGGAAAATGATTTCTGAAGAAAATTTTACTAACCTTAATTCCTAATTCTTGTAACTTTACTATACTTTCCTTTTCTCACTTTACCCCTCTCCCTCCTTTTTAAATTTTTTAAGTTCTAAATTTTTTTTTAAAAAAAGTAAATGCTGGACTTCAAAAATTTTTTTCTGAACATTTAGAAAATTTTAATTTTAAATTTAATGATTAATTAACAATTAATTTAATTTTAAATTCTGTACTTAAATAGCAAATAGAATGAGCATTTCTATGTACAAAGCAGAACAGAAACAGAGAATTGTATATATGGAACTGAGTCTCTGTTACTCACAGCTTGCTTTTTCTTTTAAATATATAACAAATTTAATGCACTTTGCTAAGAGTGAAGCCAATTCTTTAGAGCTTTCTTTAATTGGGGCTGGCAAAGCTGTAACAGACATCACAAAAACATTTTGGTAAAAGTTATTCTGAAACTTTGTAGAGCTTTCCACTGTTCCCACCTTGTTGAACCTACCATGTATCTTTTTCCCTCCTCCAGCTGTGCTAGAAATTGTAACATCCTGATGACTGGGTAGAATTTGTAATCTAATCTTTCCTGGGTCTTCAGCACTGCACAGTAATCCATTCCAGTCATCTGACGAACTCACACTCACATGCCCTGCTGCTGAGGTGGCTAGGTGGTAGTGGGCCTGCAGCCAGGAAGACCTGAGTTAAAATCCAGCGTCATCACTTAACCTCTGCCTCAGTTTCTCCATCTTTAAAATGGGGATCATAGTAACACTTAGCTCCAGGACTGCTGCAGGATTGAATGAGGTAATGTATGTAAAGTACTTAGTACAATGCCTGGCACATAATAAATGATTATTTTCAAATCTCCCCTCTCCTGAACTCTCCAACTTCATCAAACCTTCACAATGGGAAAGCTGTGGTCCACTATTAAATACTGCTTGATGATATCTAGTACTTAAACAGTGCTATAAGGTTTACAAAGCGCTTTATAAATGTCTCCTTTTATCTTGAGAAAATTTCCTATGGACACTCTCATCAAGTATGTCCTTGATTCACACAGGGAAGACATAAATAAAATTTTGTACTGGTGAAAGAAAGGACTCAGTGGTGGGGGGCCTGTGACCTTGAGACCACATGTGGCCTTCTAGATCTTTAAGTGCAGCCTTCTGACTGAATCCAAATTTTACACAACATTGTTCTGTAACTGTTCAGTTAACTGCTCAAGGCCACAGGTTCCCCACCCCTGGAATAGACAGCAGTTGTTTTGTCTTCCAGGCTTCCTTTTCTATTAATAAGGATCCAAACTTTTCCCATGGTTTGTATCTTAACTTCCTTCAGATAACTTGTGTGTCAGTCCTTTAGCAGTCTCCTCCAGCATAAATATGTGTATATATTCACATATGTTCAAACATGCCAATAATTCTGTCTTCTTTTTTGTCCCATTTTTATACCTCCCTTACAAGCACATCTTTGACTGCTATACTGACTCTAAATGTACTGGTTCCACTGTCCTTCATGGTAAAACAAAACCAAACAAAAAACACCCAACTCTTCTATTTTTAATTCTTTTTGTCATCCTTCTTCCATTTTTACCTTTCAATGACCTTGAGGGGACTGCTCAGTTGGCTATCTTGGCTTTATGAGAAAGCACACTGTTCATAGCTTTACATTCTAACCTACTATTCCCTTTGGCAAACATTTTTGTTTATCTGGCAAATAAGTCAAATGTTTGTTGACTAAGGCCCTTTCGGGATTATTTTGGTTTCTTTATTACAGCAATAGATTTGGCCTAGTTAAGACTCTGTATAAAATTATCACAACCATGTCAATATCATTTTTGATGTACATTTCCCATAGTTTATTACCTGCTGAAGTAGTTTAGGGCTGAGTTGTTCCAGCTGTATACCATATTTTTCTCATCATTCTTTCTTCTTTCTGTTTACTAACTCTGATCTTTGCTATGATACAGACAACTGATTCAGAGATGACTCCCTTATCAGTAACAAATCTTTTCCCATCAAAATATAAGCTAATTTTTTTGGCGTCTTATTTGGTGTCCACCACATCCAAAATCTAATAATTCTTTTATCTAAGAAAGTGTTCATGATATAAAGACACGAGGCTTCTTTGCATTCTACACATCTTTGGTCTGCCATATCTTTTTCCTTTCCTATCTTCATTTTTCACCATTTTCACACATTGCTGCCAAATGAATTGCAGAATGTGTTGAATCAAATGAAAAGGTTTTACCAAGTTCTTCATTGAATTTCTCTACCTCTTCATCCTCAACAACTGCTGTTGGAGTATGTTACATTTATTTTCCTGGTGGCCATTTTGCAAATATTTAAGATCAGTATTATAATATGAGATAATACATTTTCTTCGGAATTAAATGTTTCTTGTTGCCTTTGGATATACAAAAAAGTCAGCTCTATTCTTTGCCTCTCCAGTGGGTAACCGTGACCCATCCTACTGAACTGCAATTCTCTTTTTTCTTCCTTTTTTTTTTAATAGCAAGAATATATAAATTAGTATGATTCAACTACTTTAGAAGTACGTCTACTAGGTCACTAAGACAAAGATCTCACGTTAAGTATCAGCAATCAGATTAAAGAGACCCTTAGGATACTCTGCCCCTTTTTTCTGTCAGTCTGCCACCACCACTGTAGAGACTGTAGGGGTTAACACAAGACCTAGGGCAATTTTAAAATTTTCTATGTTACATAGATTCCCATGACCAAAAATGTTTTATAAAGCATTTGAATGTTGGCAACATCCTTTACAAATAATATATCATTTAACTGTCACAATAAACCTAGAAGAGAGGTGCTATTATCCCCATTTTACATATGAAGAAATTGAGGCAAAAGTTAAGGGACTTGTCCAAGGTCACATAGCTTGTAAGTGTCTGAGGTTGGATTTGAACTCAGGTTCCCCTGACTCCAGGTCTGGCATTCTATCCACTACGACATCTACCTGAATAATGATATCCAGGAACGATAAATACTATTCCCATTCCCACTACCACTACAACCCACTCTGTTGTCAATCTGATAATCTGTGGAAACTTTTAGGGCTGCTTTTGATCTCTCATTAAAATATGTGTGTGTGTGTGTGTGTGTGTAATATATTTCCCCAGTTATTGTGTTCACTCTTTAAGGTGAAAATCCAAATAGTAAAAGCTAATGAGTAGTTTAAAATGTCTCTGGATACTGTACATTTGTAGAAAAAGCCAGAAATTCGGACACATTTAGATACATATGCTGAAATGAGCACAGATACAAATATTATCCTAGACAAACCATATTAAAGTTGATTATTACACAGCTTTGGCTCAACAAATTCAGAAGAAGCTCCTAATCTAAATAGTCCTATTTAAAAAAACAATCTTAATTTAAACGCACTGTAATCTCACTATACAACAAAATCAATATAAAAAATGTTTGTCTTAGCTCTTATCCAATTCTGTGTAATTACTAAGGCACCCAAAGGACTTGACCATGAGGTGGCCTCACCTATAAAGTATAGCATGGACCTGGAATTAGAATTAAAGCATGACTTCAGTGAATAGACATGTGTTTAGATATCTTGCTATTTTAAGTAACTGAAGGCAGTATCAAATATCTGTATTTTTGTAAAGGCAAAATTTTAGGCAAATAAACTAAATTATTTTCACAGTCAATTCTTCCTAGGGTTACCAATCAGCTAATATTTGACTAGCCTGGCTTCTATTCATTTTATCAGAGAAGCTGAAGATGTGCTTTTATTTCTTTTTGCCCTTTAAAAAATGTAAATTCTTGTTGCTTATTCTTTTCATTCACTGAGACAAGGTGATATAAATATCCTTACCTCTTCTTATTACAATCTGCTCACGCTGTTCTTTCCCCTTCCCTTTGCTTCTCATATTCCCCTCCCTGCTCCCCACTCCAAGGGCAGTGGAGACCTACTACCCACCATCCCCTTGCCTTCATTTTGCTCCTTCCCAACCCCTGTACTGCCCAGACTCCATTAGGACGACAAGTCAGAAAGACCCACAGCCGTGTTCACACCACTTAGATGAGATGGGAATCACCAACTCTAATCAGACACATACTATTTCTCAGAACATGAGCTAGTTACTTAGTGCCCTACATAATGGTACAAGACTATAATTTACAGATGAGTGGTGATTTGCATCAATGGGGAGAGTGTCCACACTGGGAATTCCTACACTGATAAAACCATAGGCAAAAGTATATACATATTTTATTACTGATAGCAGAGAGATACAAGTGAGGAGTAATAAACAACTGCTAATATAGAGGAACTTCCAAATATCTTAATATAGTTTTAATAGACTAATATTGTACTAAGATTCTTGGGTCATCTTGTAGGTAGCATGTGAAATTATTTTTTGTATCCCTCTGGTGGTTTTCTCCTCTCCACTTATAAATTATGTATTTAGAGAGTTCAATTTTACACTGTTAGGTGCTGTATGGGACACAGTCATGGCTCCTTCCCTGCAGGAGCTTAAAACTTTCTTAGGGAGATAAGATATATAAACACCCAACAACACAAAAGAAGCCTCTGGTGAAAGATAGATGGTCTCCCTCCCACAGTAGGGAGAAGCTGGGTTTCTCAAGGGAAGCTTCATGGAAACAGTGAAACCTGGGCTGGGCCTTGATATATGCGTTGGCAGAATTCAGAAATGGTAGGAAAGGAAAAAGTTTTTCAGTGAAATAGGGAATTGGGATAAAAGGGGCAATGATGCAAAACAATATGGTGTAGTGCAGGGGTGGGGAACTTGAGGTCACAGTCCTTTGACTGAGTCCAAACCTCACAGAACAAATCCCCTTAAGAAAAGGATTTGTTCTATATAGCTTGGACTCAATCAAAAGGCTGCACTCAAGGACCTAGAAGGCTACACGTGACCTTGAGGCTATAGGTTCCCCACTCCTGGTGTAGCAGAAACAACACTGGAAGACCTGGGTTCAAATTCTACTATAAACACTGTGTGACCCAGGCATTTAACTTTATGCTTCACAATGAACAGAGAGTGTGCAGGGCAATGGAATCAGGAAGACCTGAGTTCAAATTTGACCTCAATAGCTAATCTGAGACACTCAATAGCTCGGTGACCCTGGGCAAATTACTTAACTGCTGCCTGCCTCAGTTTTCTCATCTGCAAAAGGAGAACATAATAACATCTATCTCTCAGCACTGTTACAAGGATCAAATGAGATGGTATTTGTAAAGCACTTAGCATAGTGACTGGCTCACAGTAGGTACTAGATAAATGCTTGTTCCCTTGCCTTCCCTCATTCCTACTCCACTCTTTAAACAACAGGGTTGAACTCAATGACCCCTGAGGTCCCTTCTGGCTTTTTATCCACAATCTTGGAAATAAATAAAGGCATATCTAGGAGAAAAATGAAATAGCCTGACTGGAGCAGATAAAGTTTGTGTGGACAAAGAGTGATGAGGCCAGACAAATAGCACTAGATTATGGAAGACTTGAAATCCAGACGAGAGTATGAGACAACTGTACAGAAGGCAATGGACAGCTAGTCGACTTAACCACAATCTGCCTTGTAGTGAGCATATGTGTGTGCATGTATGTACCTCACATGCACATGCTACACAGCACTGTGGACACATCCGGGCCCTCCCTTTAGACTACAAATTCCTGGCAGGAAGAACTTGAATCATTTTTCTCATTTATGTATCCCCAGTGCTTTAAATCATGCAGGGCACCTTATAGGTCCTTCATAAATGACGACTGTTTAATAACTAAACCAGGCCAATATTCATTACAATGACTCCACTGGGTCCAAATTATTTCAATGGAAGATCAGATTCCAATGGCAAAATATAGGCACTATAGCCCTTTGCTTCTCCTTGCAGGCATGTGCTGTGTTTTTTATTCCCACCACTTGGCACTTGTATGCAGTAAGCACTTAATAGATGTTTGTTGAGTTGATTTAAAAGAATTTGATGTTTTAGGTTTAAAGTTACTAGTGTTTTCTCAATTTTTTAAATTTAAAATCTTTTTTTCTGACTGTGAATTACATATCAACATGAACATTTCATTAATAGTATTTTTAATTGAATAGTAAAAGAAATATGACTTCAAACATCGTTGATTTGCTACATTAGAAAAGTCTGATTGTTTTCTAAATGAAAGGGGGGGTGGGGTTGGGCTGGAGAACAAGAAACACAAGAGAGCTTTCTGTTGCTTAACCCAACAGCCCTGTGGTCCCTAGACCATGCTAGTAGTTACGTTTTTGTACATGCTCCCATGACTACACAATGAAGGAAATACAACAGGCATTCACAAATGTCTGCCTAGAAGAGTCTAGAACTCAACACTTCATTGTCCAGCTGATGCCTCTGAACACACACGTTTCTCCAGACCCTTTCTAGCCCAGTTACTACCAGAGCATAGACGACATGCATATTCCCTAACACTCTTATCTTTATCAGGAAATAAATACTGGGGCTGATCTTCTCTTAAACCTCAAACACCAGAATAAAAGGTATTTAGAGAGAATGAAAAGCTAGTCACTGTTCATTGTCTACTGAAGTGCGGGTTTCATAAATGTTCCATCAAGAACAATAATCCTTTCGATTAATATGACTAAGAATAGCGTATTCATGGGGAGAGAGACACAAATTCACATGAGAGCTGAAACCACAAAACATTAGATTGTCAACAAAGCACAAGGTGACAGTCAAAACAATGAGAGCGTCATCTTGGGTGATGTTTGGTAACGTTTGGTAAATGGAAAAATAACGATAAACAGAAGCATTTCCCAGAATTCTGATTTATAGGAACATACATCGTTATGTCATCACATGGGAAATTTCCTGTCATTTATGGAAGGATTGTAACAATTCCTGTAGGGCTCAGCAAAGTCCTGAAGGGCTTATAAAACCAGAGATTATGAGGGCACAGGATAGGAGCTGGACCTGTAATTTCATCTGTTCAGGGAATCTCACCTGCTGCAGCAGGTCAGCACCTTCTCTGCAACCAGCAGACCAGGGATGGGGAACCTGAGGCCTGGCCTTGAAGCCACACATGGCCTTCTAGGTCCTTGGGTGCGGCCTTTTGACCGAGTCTAAGTTTTACAGAACAAATTCTTTTCTTAAGGGGATTTGTTCTGTGAAGTTTGGATTCAGTCAAAAGGCTGTACTTGAGGACCTAGAGGGCCATATGTGGCCTTAAGGCTGCCTGTTCCCGACACCCACAGTAGATTAATCACCTAATTTTCCTTCAATAAGGAAGACTTGGATTCAAATACTATCTTAGATACTACCTGTGTAGCCTTGTCGAGAATTGAATTGGAAGGGTGAGGGGTTCAATTGAATGGCCTCTAAGACCTTTCCAATGCTAAACCTATTGATCTCATGATCCTAGAATTGCCTAGAGCACAGAGAGATTATGTACCTATGCCAGAGTCATAGAGTCTCTATGTGTCAAAGTGTGATGGGGAAAAAAATTCTTCAAAGAACATACTAAAGGAAAAAGAAATAACAGGTGATATTGTTTTGTGCCAATGTGGACGGAATGAAGATGCCTAGCTTGTATAATGAAATCTAGTTTAGAGCTAGAAAGACCCTTCTTCCTAAATGAAATCTGGCCTCAGACACTTATGAGCTGTGTGACCCCAGACAAATTTGCCTCAATTCCTCATCTGTAAAATGGGCTGGAAAAGGAAATGGCAAAACAGTCCAATGTCTTTGCCAAGAAAACCCAGATGGGGTCATGAAGAGTCAGACACAACTGAAAAACAACTATGGCTTAGATAATGGAGGACCAGGCCTGGTGAGATCATAGGATTTAGACCTGGAAGTGACCTTAAAGATTATCTAATCAAAGATCTAAAAAGGGCATCAGACAGAATAAAAAGAAATAAAAATAAAAGAAAGTACAGTAAATGCTTTTTATACAGGCCAGGATTTCACAAACAAAAAAATAAGGGCAAGGGGATGAAGGTCCTGCCTGAAGTCTGCCAGGAAGGTCCAGGGATGCATAGGTTCCAAGGCACTTGAAGCAACTCTGTGAGAGAGAACAGGGAGGTGGGCAGTAAGACCAGGGTGCTCCAATGAAGAAGCTCTAGGGAGGCTGGAGATCCTCAATGTTCTGACCAGGTAAAGGGTTGGGAGCATTCAGAGCATGATGCACCAGGTATATCTGAAGTTTACAAGAATTTGACCTGAAAGGCTTCAAAGGACCCTACAGTCTGCAGTGCTTTGAACCTAGAAAGGAGTTCCTGGGGGTAACTGGGTAAGAAGAGGCGGTACACCCAGGGAAGGAGAAATCAGAACATGAAGACTGGGACCTGTGGGTCCTTCCCACCCTATCCACGAGTCCAGGATGGGGCAAAGTCTGGTCCTGGCACAAAGTCCCAAAGCAGGAATTGAAACTGGAAATGTAAGTAAATAAAAGATACTGAAAACTATCAAAAAGTAGTACAGACTTGGAGACAATTAAGAGACAAACCCAGAACAGAAGTAAGTCACTTCACAAGTTCTACAAGTAAAGCCTTGGAGACAGAGAAGAAAATGCTTCTCCACAGGGACTACAGAAGTTTATAAAAGACGTGAAACAGGAGATAAATCATAAAAATGTACGTGAAATAAAAGCTCTGGGGGAAAAAGACTGGAAGAAAAATAAATAGGTTAGAACTGAAGATAGAAAACTTCACCTAAGTTTACAGACTCTCTGAAAACTACAGTGGATCAAAAATAAAACATTAACCGTATGATACAAAAAATATTAACAAAATCAAAAGCCTGAAAAAATTCCTGAAAACTATGACCAAAACCCTTACTAAACTTGGAAACCATTTCTGTAGAAATTACAAATGAAAATTGCAGATCTATTTTTAAACCGGAAGGAAACGTGAAAATTGAAAGAATCTACTCATTACTTCTAAAAGAAACTCTAAAATGAAATTCACGGGAACATAAGCCAAAATCCCTAACTTCCAGGTCAAAGAAAAAAAATACTGCAAGCAGTCAGAGAATCACATTCAGGGTTACACAAGACTTGGCAGGTGCTATAAAGGAGAGAAAATCTTGGAATACAACATTCCAAAAGGCAAAGCTAACAACAAAGAGTAATTCAACCTGCGTGACTGTGTATAATCCAACAGAGTTTTGATAAAATTCAATTTTAAAGGAAAAGACGTCTTTTAAGAATTCCAGAGGAAATGATCAGATCTGAGTTGAAACTCTGAAATAAGAACACCAGAATCAAGAACACTAGAAAAGTAAATAATAATTAGGTGATTAAGTGCTTCTATTCTAATAGGGGAGAAGAAATGAGTGTCCCTTCAAGGCTCACAGAAGACCTGGGGGGTGGTTTTGTTCTGTTTTGGTGTTCTCAAGAAAGGAAGAGGGGGAGAGGCAAGAAGTACACTAGGGAAGAAAGGAGTGATAAAGGGAATGAAATTACAGACATTACATGAATCCCACTCTTATATGAATCAACTCATCTCAACCAAAGGAGAGGTGAATACACACACACACACACACAGTTTTGTGTAGAAGTATACTGAATTCGACAGGAAAACTAGAAAATAGAATGCAATAAAAACTGTTGCAAGAAACCCACTTGAAAACAGATTTACACATAATTAAAATAATGGCCTGAAGCAGAATTTATGATGCTTCAGATGACCTCAAATACTCAGAGGCAGCAATCATGATTTGAGACAAAAAAAAAGTTTAAAAAACATGGTTAAAAGAGATAAACAAAGAAATTATATTATGTTTAAAGGTACTGTGGACAACGAAATAATAAAAACACTTTAATATAAATGTACCACATGCATTTCTATACATAAAAGATAAATTTAATAATTAATTTAATGATTTAAGAAAATCATATTACTGCACCAATTTTATTTATATTAATTTTATTTAATTTTATTGCATTAAACTATAATAATTGGAGACCTCTATGTGCTTCTTTTCAATTTATCTAAATCTAATTAAAAAAATAAGAAAGTAGTTCAGGATTTGAGTAAAACTTTAGAAAAAGTAGATATGACCTATCTCTGGCAATTACTGAATGGAAATAGAAAAGAATATTGAAATACCTACATATATATGTCTTTACACCAATATGTATGTGATTATGTTACATACGTGCATATCTGCAGTGTGTTTGGACATAAAAAAAGAATTATTAAGCATATCCTATGCTAGTCCCAAATGTTAGAAAACTGATCATTAATAAAAGATAAAATTCAAACTTAAATAAGTAAAAGTAAAAAAGTAAAAAGCAATGGTAAGTAAAAAATTTAATCCAAGAGAATTGAAGAACAAATCGTAGAAACAATAGATAATTTCATCAAAGAAAACGACAAAATAACAACACAACATACTAATAAAACTTTTGGATGCAGACAAAGCAGTTCAGTTCTAAGAACAAAATTTATGTCTCTAAAACCTCTCATCAACAAAAGAGAGAATGAACAGGTCAATGAATTTGGCATGCAACTACAAAAAGCTAGAAAAGCAACAAATTAAGAAACTTCTACTACACACCAAAATACAAATTCTGGGAGAAAAAAGGAGACTAATAAAATTGAAAGCAAAAAAAAAAAAAAAAAAAAAGAACTGACGAATAAAACCAGGAGCTATTTTGTTTTAAACAGAAAAACTATAGTTAAAAAGAGAAAATAAAATCAAACTGCCTGATTAAAAAAAATTTAGAAATAATTCATAACAAATGGAAAGACAATAGAGGAAGTTATTGGAAAATACTTTGTCCAATTATATAAAAACCAAATTCATAACCTAAATTTAGTGAATGGATGTTTACAAAAATACAAAATACTCAAATTAAGAGAAGAAATAGAGAATTTTAAGTAGCTCATTCTTGGAAAATGAAACTGAACAATATATGAAGTCCCAAAGGAAAAAAAAGTTTGGCATGGATTGACAAATGAATTCTAAGAAACATTCAACAATTAATTCAATGTTACTTAAAATTGTTTGCAAACATAAGAAAATTAGGGAATGATTATACCCTTCCCTGACAAAAATATGATCTCAATAACTAAACAAGGGTGAGAGAAAGCAGAGAAATTAAATTTAAAACCAGTATGTCTGATGAATACTATTGCAAAAGTCAATAAAATATTAGCAAAAAGGCTACAGTAACATATTAAAAAGTATATTTATGATGAGATTGGATCTATGCCAGGAATATAGGATTGGCTAAATATTAAGACAATTATAAACATAATATTCATATTAATAATAAAATCTAAAAATTACATAACCATATCAATAGATGTGGAAAACTAATTTTAAAAATACAATACCCATTTCTATTAAAAATAGGAAGCATAGAAATAAACAGACTTTCCCTCATTATAGTAAATAGAATTTGTCTATAATCAGGAGCCATCATTCTATGGAGAAACTTATGGGACTTTCCAGTAAGAACAGGGGTAAAATAATAATGTCCAGTATCAACACTACTATTTGATGTAGTGCCAGAAATACCAGCTACTGCAGTATGACAATAATATAATAAAAAGAAATAAGCACAGGGAAAACAAATAAAACTATCTCTTTTTGAAGATGACATGATAGACTACTAGGTAAACCCTGGAGACTGAACTAAAAATTAATTAAAATAAATAATGTCAGCAAAGAAGCAGAATAAAAAACAAACCTACATAAATCATTGACTTTTCTATATATTACCAACAAAACCCAAAAGGACAGGGATAGAAAAAGGAGTTGTACTCAAAATAACCAGATAATGTATTACATATTTAGGAGTCCATTTAACAAGAAACAAACAGAAACTGAACGAATATACAACACTCTTAACAGAAATAAATGCAGACTGAATAATCAAACAGATATTAATCACTCATAGTTGGGTCATGCCAATATAACAAAAATGATAATACTATCTAAGTTAATTCATTTATTCAGTGCTGTGACAATCAAACTGGCAAAGGATTATTTTAGAAGCCTAAAAAATAAGAACAAAATTCATCCAGAGGCACAGAAATCATAAAAGAATTAATGAAAAAATGTTTGAAAGAAGGGGGTTTAGGAGGACCTAAAATCAAACTATACTATAAAATAGTAATCATCAAAATGATTTAATATTGATTAAAAATAGAGAGGATGCATCAGTGGAATATATTAGTTATACAAATTGCAGAAATTAACAGACATAACAGCAAAATGTACAACAAACCCAAAGATCCTGAGGTAAGGACTCACTATTTGACAAAAACTAGTGAGAATACAGGGCAGCTGGTTGGAGCAGTACATAGAGTGTGGCATCGACAGGCAGGAAGACATCTTCCAGAGTTCAAGTATCTCAGACACTAGCTATGCGATACTGGACAAGTCACTTAACTGTTCGCCTCAGTTTTCTCATCTGTAAAATGAGCTAGAGAAGGAAATCACAAACCAATCCAGTCTCTTTGCCAAGAAAATCCTAAATGGGATCACAAAGAGTCGGATATGTCTAAAATGACCCAACAACAGTTGGGAAAACAGGAAAGCAAACTGGCAAAAATTAGGATTAGATCAAAACTTCATACCAAATAACCACAATATGCTTCAAATGGATATGACCTAGATTATAAAAGTTATATCATTTTTAAAAAGGAGCAGGGAAGATCTCTTTAATAACTATGGATGGGGAAGAGTTCTTGAGCAAACAAAGGCACAGAGAGGATCAAAGGAAATAAAACGGATAATTTTGACGACAAAATCGAAAAGTTTCTGCACAAACAGAATCAGTGCAATTAAAATTGGAGGGGAAAGACTTACATGGGAAAAAATCTTTGCAGCAAGTTTCTCTCATAAAAGTCTGATATCAAAGATGTATAGAGGAATAATTCAAATATAGGAATATATATATGCATATATATATGTATGCATATAAGGCTATTCCCCAGTAGACAAGTTATGAACAAGCAGTTCTCAAGGCAAGAAATGCAAATTACCAACAACTATAGGAACAAATACTCCAAATCAGAAATAATTAGAGAAATTCAAATTAAAGAAACTAGTTCCACCTTGCACCCATCCCGTTGGCAAAGATAACATGAAAGGGAAATGATATTTGTTAGGGAGAGGATGGAGAGTGGATAAGGATGAATTACTTCGGGATCTGTGAATTGGTACAACCACTCTAAAAAGTAATTTGGAACTACACCCTACAAAATCACTAAACCATGCATGTCCTTTGATCTAACAATACCAGTACTAGGCATATATCCCAAAGAGATCAAACTAAAAATAAAAACAAGATCCATCCATGCAAGAATATTTATACCAGTATTTGTAGCAAACCACTGGAAAGTAAGGAGGTGTTCATCAACTGGGGAAATGGCTGAACAAATTATGGCACATGAATATACTGAAATATTTAGCTGTAAAAAACAAATTCAGAGAAAGCTGGGAAGACTTATACGAATTAATTAAAAGGGAAGTCAGGAGAACAATTTATGGAATGATTATAAAAATTTTAAAGAAAAGTAACCTTGAAAGAGAGGACTTCTGATCAATGCAATGGCCAATTACGATTAGAGAAGACCACTGACCAAACATGCAACCTAATTTCTCAAGGAGATCAACTAGAGATGTAAACGGTGACATACATGTTTAGACATGGTCAATACATGGATTATATTTTATTTTTTTGTTTGACTATGCTCATTTGTTACAAGAGAAGATTTTTCGTTTAAGATTGAGGGACAGGAATTTGGGCCATTTGGGGGACTGGAGGCAGTGATGACTAAAGAAGGAAAAGAGTCATTGAAGTATTTTTAAAATGTACATAAAATAACAGGAGGAAGTTCAGAGGGAGTCACAGACAAGCAGCACGATTTTTAAACTAACATACTGAATTAATTAATGTTCTTTTAAAAAACAAAGTATACATAATAGAGATTCATAGTTTCACAAACCATCCTCTCTGTTCTTTGCAATATTCATGTTTATGGATATCTGTCAGGTTCAAAATGGCAAAAAATGGTATATTTTTTGTGATCAGAGATGACTCTAGAAAGGGAGGAAGAAAGGATATAGAGAAAAATCTCTAGACAATGTAAAAAACAAAATGTATCAGTGAAAATCTATAAAAATAAATAAAACTGATTTTTAAAAGTGATCACTCTAGTCCTTTTCATTTAAGAATGTCAAGTTAACTAAGGCATAGGGAGGTTTGTTGATTTTCCCCGTAACCCATGTGCACCACTGACTCTGATTCATCACTTTTTCCAAAAAAGAGATGTTTTTAAATGCCATACCAAGGAAAGTACTCTTGATTCTCTTGGCTTACCCAGATCTTACCCTACCTCCAAGGTCTAGCTTAAGTCCTATCTCCTTTTCCTATACTACTGTAAGTATTTAAACTATGGCACACATTTGAACACAACCATGCATTATCCCATACTGTTAACTATTAGCCTTAAATCTTGAATGATACTATAAGCAGTTTAAAACTAGGAACACCTCTCTACTTCTATTCTCTCCACGATGCCCCGTACAAGGTTTGCGCTCATGAACCACATTTGATACATGTTTGTAGAATTTAGTTTCCGAGTGCCACTTCTTGCTTTTCTGAACGAAGGAAAACCTTAAATTGTAGGGCCAAGAACCCTAGAGTCTGAGTCAGAGAACGTTGGTTTAGCTACTTACTTACTACCTGTTTGAATTTAGAAAAGTCACTTAATCACTCTGGGGCCCAGTTTCATCATCTATAAAATAAAGCTGAATATGGAATCAGAAAGCTTAAGTTCAAAACTGAGTTTTGTCATATACTTTGTCACAAATGATATTACATATTATCCTTATCTATAAAATGAGAGAGCTGGAGACTGGATGTTTAAAACATCTTATGTGGGCTTCATACCTCATCTAAATACCTAGCACAAGCTCCTGGTGCTTAAGAAAAGTTTGTTGATTTAAAAATGAAAGGGAGGTGGGAGCTTGAATTAGACAATCACTCTATGATCCTATAACAAGATGATCTCCGTGTTTTCTTGTAACCATAAATCTTAAGAACCCATAACCTCTCCTTCCCCAACCTACTATCCAAAAATTGCTCACAATGTCTACCATGATGTTAATTAGTTCCACCACAGAGACTAAATCTAAGAACTTGGGTTCAAATCCCACCTTTGACACTTAGTAACTTGGGGCAAATCACTTTAATCTCCCTGGGTCTCAGTTTCATCATCTGGAAGAAATGAGAACGTTAGACTATACGTATGACTTCTGAGGTCCTTTCTGGCTCTGTATGATCCTATGATCTAATTGCAAACGGCGACTGATTTGTGGCAACACAGATTCTTCAATGGTTCTATCCCTCCCAAACTTTCCCTTATGTCTTCAAACCCCTAAAGTTTCCTCTACTCCCTGCCTCCCAGTTGCTATTCCTGCCTATTTTACTGAGAAAATGGGTCATTTTCCATGAATGACCAGTTCTTTTTGCCACTCCATGTCATAATTCCTCTAACCTACCACCACCCATCCATTCCTACTTTACTGACTGGAAAGAAAAGGAGCCCCTCCTTGACACTGCCAGTCTTTCTACCTTGATCCCCTGTCCTCTAGGAGCTTGCTTTCTCTTCTGAACTCTCCCAATCAAATGAATGGCTCTTGCCTACAAACACACTCAGATCTATTCCATTCACAAAAAAACAAACATGGAAAGACCCTTTATTTGATTCCACTATCCCATCAATCTACCATGCTATATCCCTCTTCTCTTTTATGTCCAAACTCTTATCACTTACTCTAGCTTGCTTTTCTTCATCATCCATACTCTTCAATCCCTTGCAATCTCCCTTACAATTCTCAAATTCAACTGATAATATTCACTGTGTGAAATTATCAACAACCCCTTAACTGTTAAATCAGACATGCTTTCTCAGTCTTCATCAAGAGAAACTCCTCATCATCCCCATCCCCTTCTTTTGGATGCTTTTTTATCTTGGTTTTTCTATAACACCACTCTCTTTTTGCTTCTCCTCTTATCCATCTGATTTCTTCTTCTGTAAATCATCTGGTGCTACCCTTTAGCACAGGTCTCCCCCACATCTCTATCCTGAGCCCTCTTCTCTTTTATTCCTAAACAAGCTTTTCGGGAAACATCTTTAGCTCCCATGAGTTCAACTCACCTCTAAACAAATGATCTCACAAATCTAAGTAACCAAACCTAATCTTAGTCCCCAACTCTAGTCATGGATTATTGCTGCTAGACCTTTCTTCCTGGTTGTGTTGTAGCCAACTCAGACAAACATGATCAAAATGAAACTCATAATTAACACCCCTTAAGCCTGTGCTCTTCTGTTGAGGGTATCATCACCCTCTCATCCTCCAGACTGGTAACCTTAGAATCATTCTTGACTTTTCTCTCTCTCGCACACACTCCACTTCCAACCAGTTGCCAAGTTTTGTTGATTCTATCTACACAACATATTTATCCCACTTTCTTCACTCATACAGCATTACCCTATTTCAATTATTTTTAGGATTATAGTTTTAAAGCCAAAAGGCACTTTAGAGCCCATCCAGTCTACACTATCACCACCCCACCTTTGCACAACTGAGGAAGATGAGACAGAGAGGCACGTGATATGCCCAGGGTCACATGATTAATAAGTATTTATATCATTGAACCCAAGTCTCTACCCCTTTTTCTATGCAAGTCACACTAGCTCTCTCTCTTTATAATCCCTTTTAATCCATCTTCCACACATTTGCCAAAATAAGTATTCCTAAATTAGCACATAACTAATTCACTCAAAAGTTGTTTCCCCAGTGCCTCTAAGCTAGCCTTATTTCATACTATTACCTCCTAGAAATGTTATGTCCCACTCAATCTTTGCTACTGCCATTCCCTAAACCTCCTTCCTCTGTCCATTCAAAGAAGCCATTCTCTTTTTTATTGGAATATAAAATACCTTTTGTTTTTATTAATTGATTTTTAGTTTTCAACATTCACTTCCACAAGATTTTGAGTTCCCATTTTTCCCCCATCTCTCCCCTTTTCCTCCCCCAAGAGAGCATGCATTCTGATTGCCCCTTCCACCATGGTGTCATTCTTTATGCTTGGAAACCACTACCCTTGCCAAGAAAATCCCAAACAGAGGCCATGAAGTATCAGTGACACAACAACGAACAATTGCAGAATCTGAACCCAGGTCTTCTGACTCGAAATCTATGGTTCCTTCTGCTGTACCACATGCTCTCCTACAAGGTGAAGAGCTCATGGAAAAACAGACATATACTCTAATGAGAAACGTGGTTTAAAAAAAAACAACACTACCCTTCTTTATCTCTGCCTCTCAACATTCCTTTTCTTCCTTTGACACTTTCAGGTACCAACTCTTTTGTGAAGCCTACCCAGGTCAACCCAGTGGCTTGGACTCTTACTCGCTTCAATTTTCCTTGTTGTTCTAGTGTATATATTGTATTCTCCACATACATAACTCTCCATTACAGTGTTAAGTTTCTTGAGGGCAGGGGCCATATTCATTTTTGTCTCCAAATTTAGCAAACTGCCCAGCATACAGTGGGCACATAACTTGCTGAATTAAAGAAGCCCAAGGCAATGAGAAGCAGTAAAGGAGATTTTCTAAGTCTTAAGGTAAACACCCCAGTAGTGAGGGAGGCTGAAAGTTCTTGCTCCACTACAGTAATCATTAAATAGTGTTAGAAGACAGTGCTTTGAGCTGAGCTCTAAAGCAAGTTAGGGATTCTAGTTGGTGGAGGAAAGGAGGGAGCGTGTGCCAGGCGTGGTGACAAAACCATAGAAACAGGGATGGCTTAATGAGCTCCAGTGACTCCAGGAACAAATACAAAATCCTCTGGCCTGGCATTTAAAGCTCCTTACCACCTTTCCAGTCACTTTACTCCCTTATACACATTCTGCAAACCAGCAAAGTTCCTCACATACAAAACAACTCTAATCCCTATGCCTTTGTCCTTCAGACCTGGAATGCTACATCCTCTCACCTCCACCATTTAGGTTCCCTGGCTGAATTCCTTCAAGATACCTCAAATCCCACCCTTGCACAGGAGGCCCTTGGATCCCCTTGGATCTCTTATGTCTTCCCCTCTGAAATCTACAATAGTATGTATCTACTGTCTCTCTTTTTTTTTATGTCTATGTTAACGTGTTATTTCCTACATTAGGATATATATTCTGCAACATAGTGTCTGGAACACAGCAATCCCTCAATAAATTCTTGTTGGCCAGTCGCTTAACTGAGATAGAATGTCAAAGCTGAGAAACAGGTCAGTTGGTTGGAGCCTGGGATGTCTAAGAGGGTCTTACTGTGTGACAGACCTGGAAAGGAAGATTGCAGCAAAACTGTGAAGAACTCTAAATACAAAATAGAGGAGTCTGTCTTTTATCCTAGACCTAGAGGTAACGGAGAGTCACTGGAGCTTTTTGATAAGAGGAAAATTTTTGTATTATCTAAAAATTATATATTTGGGAGGGCTCTGGTGAAATTGAATAAATACTGACTTTGTAATCAGAGGACCTGGGTTCAAATCTCAACTTTGCTACTCACTGCCTGTATAACGTTGTATAAATAGCAAACTGTTTAATCTCTCTGGGCCTCAGTTTCCTCATCTACTAAAAAAGGTGTTGGTCAGGATAGGTGTTGTCAAACTCAAATGAAACTGAGCCACTAAACTGTATACAGGGATCCCTGCAAGGGGCACACTGACTTGGAAAACCATATGTTAACATTATCTGTGTTTTGTTGTATTTTTATTTATTTTTTTAAACATTTCTCAGTTACATTTTAATTTGGTACCAGTCTCACTTAGGAGCCCAACTGTAGGTGACATAAGGCTAGTTTCATACCTCTAGACAAAAGGCCCCTTCCTGCTCAAAATTTGACCCTCATTTGATAATGAATTTCAATGTTTCTCAGTTAATAGACCTCAAAATGATAAACATGATAGATGTGTGTGTGTGTGTGTGTGTGTGAGAGAGAGAGAGAGACTGAATTTGTGATTTCATTTCATTTGGAAACAGCCAGATGAGGAAACTGTCTACCAGTTTAGAGCAGCACCTTCCTTACAACAGACCTGCCTAGAACAAGAAGACATTAAGTGACTCGTCCAGAGTCACAGACACGTACCAGGGATGGGACTTGAGATTTCACTGTGTGCATTTACACTTACGTGTACATATATGCACATGTATATACAAAAAAGTATAAGAATAATTTTGTATATATACATAATATACACACATATGCACGCACACAAAAATTATTCAATACAAAAAGCAGGCTCCAATTTTTAACTTTGTTTCCATTTCAGTGCAGAGCGGCACCTGAGCTGTCCTCATCCAGCTGTCTCTCTCTCTCACTCGCACGCACGTTTTCCAAGGCAGCTTCCCTGCCCTCACATGGGACTGCAGCAGCAGCCTGGGCCCCACAAGGGGAAATGCTTAACAGAGAAAAGTAAAGTATGGTGGTGCCTGGAAGGGAGAGAGGAAGGGAGGGCGCAAAGGGAGCCAGACAGTAAAGTACCTAAGCAGAGGTGGGAAGAAAGAACTGATGAACCAAGGGGGGAATGGGGGGAGAGAAGGGAAGAAAAAAGCTTCAATTTCTACTAGAGGAGAGCGCGAAATCGAGGGCGGGAAAGAGAGCCTGCAGGCACCGTCTCTTCCCTACTCCAAGTGTCGGGCTCCAGCCCCAGATGCTGGGCTGCAGGGACCGCACTGTCCGGACGTCCATGTTAACTCCGCTGCTTCTGCAGCGAGCCTGGGAGAGCGTCTCCCTCTCCCCGAGGGCCCGGGCCCAGTCTGACTCGCACCAGAGTGGGTACATACGGGTCTGTCACACAAGAGGCGAGGAGAAGGAGGAGGAGGAGGAGAAGGAGAAGGAGAAGGAGGAGGAGGAGGAGGAGGAGGAGGAGGAGGGCGCAGCTGATTTTTAAACATGGCTTTCCCCCACTTCGAACCTGGGAGCCAACCCCGCGCCCGGGGGGGCGCAGGGAGGCCAGCAAGACACCGCACATCTGGAGGGACTTAATCCTTCCCTCCCTCCCGTCCCCCACATCTGGGTCTCGCTTTTTATTTTTTTGTTTGCATTTGTTTCTCCCCTCGACTTCTCCCTCCCCGCTCCCCCCACCCCATCCATACCAACCATAAGCTGGTAGTTTGCAAAGGAGGGGAGTTGGGAAGGGAGGAAAGATGGAAAGAGATGTCTCCATAGGTTTAGGGTTGTCGGGGTGGGAAAAGAACCAGGGAGCCCTCCTCCCCCAAGGTGCAGAGAAAGTGTCGATCCCGCCGAGAAGCTGGGAGGGGAAGAGACAGCAGGAAAAGAGGGGGGACGGAGCAGAAGGATGGAGATCTGCAACAGGCAAGAGGCACCAGTGTGGACCCCGCAATCTCGGGCTGTTGTGGTCACGCGCGCTGGCGACAGCGCAATGTGTAACCACCCGGACGTTAATTTCAGCGCCGGGATTCGGGAGCCCATTGCCAAGCTCTAAAAAGAGCCTTAGGAATCATCCCAGGGCCGCAAGGCTTACCTTTCTCTTCGGCATGATGGCCCCTGTTTGGGCTGCAAAAAAGTAAAGCAATGGAGCTGGAGGAGGTGCTGCTGCTACTACTGCTGCTGCTGCTGCGGCTGCACAAGCGCAGGGCACTCACAGGCGGCGGCAACCAGCAACCGGGACTCTCGGTGACCCACACCGCCCGACCGCAGCTCCCCCCCGCCCCCCACCCCCAGTCACCAGCACACCCTCACACTCGCAACACCTCCAATAAGGCTACAAGCCAGCCAGCCACTCGCTCCCATTGGCTACCGCCGCGTTCTAAATTCCAGGACGGGGAACGCCCACCTCCGCGGAGAGCTCGGGGCTGTTGTACTCTCTAGTGTAGGCGAAGGCTGGGGCTGTCTACTTGCTACCCAACGCCTGCCCTGGCTACAGAGCATGCCCGGTTCAACTTGTGGCCCCGTGCGGAGCGAGGAGTTTCACTATGCGGATGCCAGCTTCCCTGGGTTTCAACAGCCTGGAGAGGCTGTGGCCATGATGGGGAGGAGTAGAGAGCAAGTATGGAGACGGAGATTTTAGAATGCAAACATCCAAGGGGCAGGCAACAAGTCTCTACAGCCCCCACCCCCGTAGGCAATTCGGCAACAATTATGAAGATCAAGCTACTTGCGAGATGTTCGATAGATCTATGATGGAAACCTTACAATGCCATTGACTAGGTCTGTGACCTTGAAGAAGTCTCCTAGGATCGAGACCTGGAAGGGGGCCTGAGAGATAATTTAGAAACCAATCTCAATTTACACATAAACGAAACAAATAAAAAAAAACAAAACATTTATTAAGAGCTTTTTATGTGCCGAGCACTGTGCTAAATACTGGGAATACAGATATAAGCAAAGAATCTGCCCCCTTAAACTTAATATTCTAGCTGGTGAAGACTGTACATAAAGGAGAGTGGTAGCTAGGAAGGTGTGTTTGGGGTAGCGTTAATTTATTACAGTTTTTAGAGTCTGAATTAGAAGGGCATGAGAGTTTGGGGCGGGGAGGGCAGAGAAAAAGGCACAACCTCGTTGTCTTGGCACGGCAACGCATGAAGATGGCAGGGGAATAGGTTTGGGTTCAACTAGTTAGAGTGAGTGAATAACTCACCACTCCAAAATCCAGGACCTTAAAGTGAGAATTTGAAGTGGTTAAAAAATGGTTAAGTGACCTAAGTATAAACAGAACTGAGATTAGTTCACAGGTCTTCTAACTCCAAATCCAGGTCTCTTGCCATTGCACCACAGAGCCATGTCCCTTGTTTATTCCCTGAAGGGAATGAGTAGATAATTTCTCTGGTCCCTTTCAGCTGTAAAATTCTATGTAAGAATAAAAGGGATCCACACTACAGTTAGAGGCAGAATAAGAAAGAGTGCTAAAGACCTTACCAATGTTAACTTTCTGAAAAACGTGGGAAATTCCACCATGTCCCCAATTCTCCAACCCACGTAGTTAGGAACCTCCTTTTAAAAATCAAACTTGGATACATATGAACTCTTGGTGAATTATCAATCAATGAATGTGCAGTTACAGAAGCTGAGTTGTAAAGGACATCAAGGATCATCTAATAATCCAAGACACACTTGAACAGAAATACCTCCTTCAAAAGACTAAGATGTCCAACTTTTGCCTGAAATAATCGGAGTAAAGAAGGAATCCACTACTAAGCAAGGCAGCCTATTCCTCTTTGGAATTGGCTTTAATTGTTAAAATTTTCCTTATGTCAAACCTAAATTCACCTTTTTTTGGCAATTTCTAACTGTTGTTTCCAGTTCTGCCCCTGGGGCCAAACAGAACAAGGCTAATTTCCACATCACAGACTTTCAAATACTTGAAAATAGCTCTCATATCCTCCTCATTTCCTGGGTAAACACCTTCAGTTCCTTCATCAGATCCTCTTATGACATGTACCCAAGGCTCAGCCATTCTAGTTGCCCTCCCTTTCACATTCTCCGGCTGATCAACGTCCTTCCTAAAATGTAGCACATCATTAGTGGCATATAAATGATTATTAACTGACTTATTACCACGGGTACCCATCACTAAACAAAATACTCCAGATGCTACCTAACCAGAGGGAACAATATGCTCTAAGGCTACTTCAAATTTATATCTTGTCAGGGGACATTATCAATGCCTGCACAAAATTTTCAGTGAGGCAACAAAGACTTTTATCAATGCTAATTTCAAGTCAGCAAGCATTAAATGCCTACTATGTGCTGAAATACAAGGAAAAACAAAAAGCAGACCCAGCTCTTAAGGGCCTTACAGTCTAATGGAGGCAACATATATATACAAGATATATATATATATATATATATATATATATATATATATATATATATACACATATATATAATATATTAGAGATAATCAACAGAGGGAAGGTGCTAAGATTTAGGACTGGAAAAGACTTCTTTTCAGAAAGGGGGGTTTCAATTTCTTCCCATTTCAAAAAGTTAAATTTATCATAGGGGTTTTATAAGTTAAAGACATCGTAAACAGAGGATTAACTCCTGTTAAGTTATGTCTGAGCACAAATACTAAATTCATGCTTTAGACAAGGCACATTGACTCACAAGTGGTACTGGGCTTCCTCTCCCACTAGGATTTAAGCTCTAGATTCATTCTGAGGAAGCCTGGCTTCTTTGACTCATTATATTTAGTTCTTCATAGCACCTCAATGCCCATGCACTGCCCTCCTCCACAAATCCAAATCCAAATGGATTTAACGGTCTTTTGCAGAAAGGTATAGGACAACTATTTATTGCAACCACACAAAAGAAATACTTAAAGCATTGTATTGACAAAGGTGACACATGTATGTCATAGCCCTTGGAAAATAGAAAAGTGTGGTTTCCTGAAAATATGACATATGTATTTTATATTAGTTATTTTCATGTTGTCTCACCCATTAGAATGTGAGTACCTTGAGGACAAAGATCATGCTTTTGTCATTCTTTGTATCCTTAATATTTAGTCCAATCCCTTTCACATTTTGTTATTCAGTCATTTCAGTCATGTTTGACTCTTTGTAACCTCATTTGGGGTTTTCTTGTCAGAGATACTGGAGTGATTTGCCATTTCCTTCTCCAGCTCATTTTGCAGATGGGGAAACTGAGGCAGACAGGGTTAAGTGACAGGGTCACACAGCTACTAAGTGTCTGAAGCCAAGTTTGAACTCAGGAAGATGTCTTCCTGACTCCAGCCCTGGAAGACTATCCATTTATTAAGACATCTAGTTACTCTGTGTGTTCGTCCTTCATTGCCGAAGAAGACCATGCTGTCAGAGAAATAATGATATGACTTGCACTTGATTTTGTTTTGAGTAAGGGAGCAGTGCAGGTTGCCACCCTCACCTTTCCTCCAGAGCCATCTGAATCCAGTGACCAGATATTTATCAGGATGACTGGAGATGACCCAATTGAGGCAATTGGGGTTAAGTGACTTGCCCATGGTCACACAGCTAGTGAGTGTCAAGTGTCTGAGGTGAGATTTGAACTCAGGTCCTCCTGACTCCTGCACTGGTACTCTATCCACTGCACCACCTAGCTGCCCCTAGTTGCTCTGTAAGTGATTAATAAATACAAGTCAACTAAGTGACCCTAACCCCAAACTTCTATACTTTCCTAAGAAGTTGACGCTTAAAAACATCAAAATATGAAATATTTTGTGGAATTGCTGATCAACCATTTCACCTTCACCTCAGTTTTGTACCATTTGAACAACTCCCTCAAGGTCCTTATCTTCTAGCAATCCAGTGTGTGCTTGGACTCATTGCCCTGGTAGTGGCCATTTTCTGAGAAGCCTTGTAGTAGTTGCATGAAGTGCCTCATGCTTCCAGTCATGTAGACTTTTCAACAGCTGAAGACTTCTCAAATCTGTGAAGGAATTGCCAAGACTAGAACAACACATCTCAGAATTTCTGTTTAGTGATCTACACTCTCGGAAAGAAACACAAAGCAGGAGGTACAGCCAGGGCTTTGATATCCATTTTCAGCCTCACCTAGTCAACACTTCTGCTCAATGCCATGGCTAAGCAGTCAACATAGCTATGTTGCCAGCTTGGGAGAGGGAGAGATGAGTGAGAAGAGGAAGAAGAAACCGCACCTATACTCTCTCACATGAAATCCTGCGTGTGAGCCTCATAGAGTTCCAGCACAATAGGAAGATGGGGAGAGAAAAATTTAAAGAGAGTTGAATCATTTTTTAAAAATCTACTGGTTGGGTTGTTCTTCCTACCTCAGAAGGCTATCTTCTTTGATGTAGTACTCCTCCCACAATGTAGAGGAGGGGGGAGATAGACACATTAGGGCCAACTTTAAGAGCCTCTGATTGTGCATACCTTTTATCAGGGTGGAGAGAAAATTGAAACTGGATCAGTAAAACCTGAGTTCAAATGTGACCTCAGATATTTTCTAGCTGTGTGACCCTGGACAAATCACTTAAATTCTGTCCACCTCAGTTTCCTCAACTGTAAAATGAGAATAATACTAACATCTACTTCCCAGGTGTGAAGTGAAGATAAAATGAGATGATATTTGTAAAGTACTTAGCAAACCTCAAAGGTCTATATAAATTGTGATCAGGGGCCCACTGGAAAGGGTGGATCATCAGAAATGCTCCATGGAGAATTCTTCAGCCAGAGCAGATGGGAGAGAATGAGGGATTCCCCTGATTACCCCAATTATTTATAATTATCTCCAGTACTTCAACTTGGGTGGAGCTGATATTATTTATTCATTTTTTTATTCATCT
Organism: Bettongia penicillata ogilbyi; assembly: GCA_023548195.1. Classification (NCBI taxonomy): domain Eukaryota; kingdom Metazoa; phylum Chordata; class Mammalia; order Diprotodontia; family Potoroidae; genus Bettongia; species Bettongia penicillata. Next base: position 956,449 of record JAJHZJ010000535.1, read on the forward strand.
TGAAAGAGCTATATGAATGCAGTGCCAGGTGGGTTCTACCAAGATGGCAAGACAGAGAGTATGAGCCTCTTTATAAACTGCCTTGCCTACTTTCCAAGGATAGCTTAGCTAAGCTCAGGCAGGCTTAACGGGGTGCTGAATTATTTTTAGCTAGAGAAATGATCAAAGACTATCCACTAAATTATAAGAGGTGGAGGAAGTGTGAGGTTGAAATGTGTGTTAATGGAGAGAAGTACCTACATCAACAAAATTACAGATCCTTGAATTATGGAAGTATATAATTATATGCAATTATATAATTAATAATTACATACTATATTATATTATTAACAATATAATACTACTTCATGTTTATATAGTACTTTAAGGTTAAACAAAGTTCCCAACAATTCTATTAGGTAGGTAATACAAGTATTATGAGATAGGTTAGTTACACAGTCAATCATCAAGACCCAAACTAGAAGCCTTTCTCAGCTGTTAAGATGAGGCAGAACTTGCAGTCCACTTGGGTAGCTTTAGAGAACACAGGGTTTCCTCCACACCATAATAATAAAACAGTATGAGACTTTTATAAAGGGCTATGTTCTATGCCTAGCTTGAAATGGAAAGATCTAATTCAAGGAGCTCCCTTGGACATAAAAAAAAAAAGATATATAAAGAAGCATGAGAGGCTTATCCAAACTACCAAAAGTGGGGTGAAGGGAGAAATTTCTGTTGCAGGGTCACATCTTATCCCTAAATACAGAATGACTAACTTGAATATATTTGTTTGTATAATTATATATTTATTCTTAAAATGAGACAGAATTTGTTTTGGTGGGTTAGTGTTTTTTGACTGTATACTCAGTTCCAACTTAATGGTCAATCAACAATCCTTTTCCTCACCACATAGAAAGGAAAGAAGAAATTATTATTGGATGTTTGCACATATTCCAGAGTTCACATGGTGAATTTTATAAGACAGTTCTCACTGTACATGCTTATAAGTTCTAAGTACTCATTGTCTAGTCCCTCAGTAACAAAGTATAATAATAGTAACTAGTATTTTTATACTTTAAGGTTTGTGAAGCATTTTAAAGATATTATCTCATCTATCCTTGGAAGTAGGTGCTATTGTTATCTCTATTTTGCAGATAGGGAAACTGAGGCAGACAGTAGTTAAGTGACTTAACCAGTCATGGAACTGGTAAATGTCTGAGCATGGATTTGAACAGTGATCTTTCAAGCCCATCACTCAATCCATATGTCTGCCAATTCATAAGTACTATTAAATTTAATGCAGTCTACCCACACTGGGGCAGATAGATGGCACGTGGATAGAGTTCTAGAACTGGAGTCAGGGAGACTTCTTTTCCTGAGTTGAAATGTCGCCTCAGACACTTCCTATCTGTGTGACCCTGGTCACTTAATCCTGTTTGTCTCAGCTTGCTCATCTCTAAAATGAGCTGCAGAAGGAAATGGCAAACTCTTCTAGCAGGTTTGCCAAGAAAATCCCAAATGGGGTCACGAAGAGTCAGACACCACTGAAGACAACCGGACAACAGTATTCACATTGCCTTACTTGTCTATGTGACCTTTTCTGAACTTTCCTCTGCTCTCTTCTATGTATGTTTGCAATGTTTCATTGATACTCTTTCTTCTTCTTTTTTTTTTTTTACTACTATCATTATTCTCTCCCTCCACTGTAGCTGCCCCCACATAAAGATCTGTCTTATGACAAATAAGCATAGAAAAGCAAAACATACACATATTTGGTTGTATCTAAAAATGTGTCATTCTGCACCTCTAGTACATTATTTTTCTGCCCAAAAGTGTTTCATCATCATTCTTCCGGGAGGTTGCTGATCATTGTATTGATCAAAGTTCTTAAGTTGTTTAGAGATGTTTTTCTTCTTTAGAGATATGTCATCATTACTCTTATTAGATGAGATAATATCTTTAGAACACTTAACATAATGCCTGGCACATGATGGATACTGTGTAAATGCTTATTCTCTTTCCTAACCCTTCTCCCCATTCTGTACATTGTTCTCCTGTTTCTGCTCACTTTATTACTTTATTTTGTATCAATTCATACACATACCTATTTAAATGCTGGTGTTGGAATGAAAGCAAAATAGCGTTCCATGAACACAGCTATAAAGAGTATTTGCCGGATGGTTGGAAATCCTTACCTTTCCATTCCCAGAGAACTTCAAATCCAGGGAAATCTTCACAGTGTGCAAAAACCTATTTCACTTAGCCTGACCATGGTGCAAGTAGAATGAGAAAGATTGTTAACAGATCAGCAAGTGGGAATTGGCAAGTCCAAGAAAGGTTCCCAGTACCAGGGTATGCCAGAGGACACTGTTAATACATCCTATAATATCTGCAGAGCATGATTCCTTAAATGCAAAAATATTCACTGCGTATTCACGTGTGCATCTCTTTGTAAGCAAATGTTGCTTGCTGATTCTTAGGATTATAGGTAGCCTTAAACAGAGGCCTACTCCTCTAGGAAACTTTGATTAACAGTAACTACTCTAACTTGTCAGCTTAATCTCTGTCCTGTGTCTTCTCTTCCTTCTGCTGATTACTGTGAGGAATTTTGCTTCACACGTGCAAAGATCACCTAACATGGAGGCTACTCTGATCCACATGGTATGTGTATCATCCTCTAAAAGCAGGTCCCTGGCATCTCTCACATAGGAACCCCATTTTAGGTGATCTGGGCATGTGCAAAGTGAATCCATGTTTATTTGTATTTATTTATTTTTGTGTGTGTATGTGTATGTGTGTGTGTGTTTGTATCAGTTTGGTCAATAAACATTTGCTAAACAGATCTCCTATGTGCCAGGTACTATTGTAGAAAGTTACATAGACAAAAGTGAAACTGTCCCTATCCTCAAGAAGATTATATTCCAACAGAGGGGACAGAATGAGTATATAGAGGTACATACAAAATACATACAAAACAGATATGTATTTGATCTGTCAACCAAGTCTTTTTTTAATTTTTTAAATGCTTTTTATTTATTTTTAGCTTTCAACATTCATTTCCACGAAGTTTTGAGTTCCAGATTTTCTCCCCATCTCTTCACTCCCCCAACCCCATAATGCCTTGCATTCTGATTACCTCTTCCCTCAATGTGTCCTCCTCTCTTTCACACCCCTCCCTTCCCTTATCTCCATCTTCTCTCTTTTCTTGTAGGGCAACATAAATTTCTATACCCCATTACTTGTATTTCTTATTTCCCAGTTGTACACAAAAACAATTCTCAACATTCATTTCTAATACTTTGAATTCCAACATCTCTCCCTTCCTCCCCACCCATCCCCACTGAGAAGGCAAGCAGTTCAATATAAGCTATATATGTCTGGTTTTGCAAAAGACTTCCATAATGGTCATGTTCCCTCCATCCTATCCTGCCTCCCATTTAGTCTATTCTCTCTTTTGATCTTGTCCCTCCCCAAAAGTGTTTTTTTCTAATTACTCCCTTCTCCCATTTGCCCTCCCTTCTATCATCCTCCTCACCCCACTTGTCCCTTTCTCCACTACTTTCCTGTAGTATAAGACAGATTTTCCTATCAAATTGAGTGAGCACATTATTCCCTCCTTAAGCCAAAAGTGAAGAGAGTAAGTTTCACCTTTTCCCTCCTACCTCCTCCCTTTTCTCCCCGTTGAAAAAGCTTTTTCTTGCCTCTTTTATGAGTGATAATTTGCCCCATTCCATTTCTCCCTTTCTCCTCCCAATATATTCCTCTCTCACTCCTTAATTTTATTTTTTTTAGATATCATCCATTCTTATTCAACTCACCCTGTGCTCTCTGTCTATATATAGATATGTGTGTAGAGTATAATCCCTCAAACTACCCAAATACTGAGAAAATTCTCAAGAGTTACAAATATTATCTTTCCATGTAGAAATGTAAACACTTCATCTTTAGAAAGTCTTTTATGATTTATCTTTCCTGTTTACCTTTTCATGCTTCTCTTGATTCTTGTGTTTGAAAGTCAAATTTTCCATTCAGTTCTGGTCTTTTCATCAAGAATGCTTGAAAGTCTTCTATATCATTGAATGACCATTTTTTCTTCTTAAGTATTATATTCAGTTTTGCTGGGTAGGTGATTCTTGGTTTTAATCCTGGTTTCTTTGACTTCTAGAATATCCTCTTCCAAGTCCTTCAATCCCTTAATGTAGAAGCTGCCAGATCCTGTGTTATCCTGATTGTATTTTCACAGTACTCAAAATGTTTCCAGCTGCTTGCAATATTTTCTCCTTGACCTGAGAATTCTGGAATTTGGCTACAGTATTCCTAGGAGTTTTTCTTTTCAGATCTCTTTCAGGAGGTGATTGGTGGATTCTTTCAATATTTATTTTGCCCTCTGGTTCTAGAATATATAAGGACAGTTTTCCTTGATAATTTCATGAAAGATAGTGTCTAGGCTCTTTTTTTGATCATGGCTTTCAGGTAGTCCCATAATTTTTAAATTGTCTCTCCTGGATCTATTTTCTAGTTCAGTTGTTTTTCCAATGAGATATTTCACATTATCTTCTATTTTTTGGTTTTGTTTTGTAATTTCTTGGTTTCTCATGAAGTCATTAGCTTCTATCTTCTCCATTCTAATTTTTAAAGACCTATTTTCTTCATTGAGCTTTTGAACCTCCTTTTCCATTTGGTTAATTCTGCTCTTTAAAGCATTCTTCTCCTCATTGAGTTAGCCTATTTTTAAAGGTGTTATTTTCTTCAGCATTTTTTTGGGTCTCCTTTAGCAAGCTCTTGACTCATTTTTCATGATTTTCTTGCACTACTTTCACTTCTCTTCTCAATTTTCCCTCCACCTCTCTTATTTGATTTTCAAAATCCCTTTTGAGCTCTTCCATGGCCTGAGACTATTACATAATTATTTTGGAAGTTTTGGATGCCTTGACTTCCTCTGACGATATGCATTGTTCTTCCTCATCCTAAAGGATGGAAGAAAATACCTGTTCACCAAGAAAGTAACCTTCTATAGTCTTATTTTTTTCTCCCTTTTTTGCACATTTTCCCAGCCAGTTACTTGACTTTTGTGTCCTTTGTCAAGAGGAGGGTATACTCTGGGGACCTGTAAGTTCTCAGTTCCTCCAAGGTGGCACAATCAAGGGAGAGGAGTTTACTCCTCTCCTGGCCTGCACACTTGGTTAGTCTGGGAGCAACCAAAAATTTTTCTCCCCAGAATCTGCCGTTAGAATTCCCTCACCACAGCTGCCTCCAGCTCCACAACACCAGCAGTCCTCCTCATCCCAGGGCTGAACTCAGGGTTAAGATTCAGATCAGCTGCTCAATTCCCCCAGGGGCTTAATTCCCCCCCAGGGGCTCTAGGTAGAGGGCTCAAAAAAATGGAAGCTGCTTCTGCAATGACTGCTGCCCAAGGTCCAGACTGCACTCCCCTCTCCTGGGTGAAGGAGCCCTCCCACTGACTTTTGAAGCTGTCTGTGGCATCTATGGGTTGAGATATCTGGGAACTTCTTCTGCTGGCAGCTCCCTGGAGCCTATTCTGGGTCCTGTCCCTATCTCACCAGAGCTGCTTTCCACATTGCTGCACTCCATGCTGTACTGTGCTCGCTCCGTGCTGGGCTCCCAAGAAGTCCTTAGTGACACTATACCAGAGGCTTCTAGTGGTAGAAAAAAAATATAAGACACCAGTTTTGCCTTCAAGGAACATACAGTCTAGTTGGGAAGAAAAGATATTCATGAAACAATTAGTTAAAAATACAAAGTAGTATGTATTTAAATATTTACAGTGTCAAGAGAAAAGAGAGACCATTAAGTTCATAGATAAGGTAGGCCTTAAGCTGGACTTTGAAGAATAGAAAAGTTGTAGAGAGGTAGAAAGGAGGGAACGTTGCAGACAAGGGTATAACAAGCAAAGACATTGAGGTCGGTATGAACATGACATAACTTTAGGATAGTAAGGAAACTGGTTTGACTGAAGGAAAAGATATGTTTATCTTTGTTGAACTCTGATATATCACCAATTCTGCATAATGATGTAAGTTATGAGCTAGGGTTGTACCAACTGCCTGATCCTCCTCTGGGTCAAATATACTTGTCTAAAACATGGAAGAACAGGAAATCCTAAATGTAAGCCTTCTTAATGATGGGGTGCTTGGGTACATGTGCTTGGGCCCCAATTCTAAAACCACATTTCTCTTTAAAAGTCACATTTCTCCTTAGCCTCAAAATTCTATCCCAGAGAGTTTCTGCTCAGTCCAAGGACACGGCCTGCCCCAACATCAACTGCTCTCTCCTTTCCTGATATAGCAGCCAGCTGCACCTATAGAACTTATTAGTCTGAACCAGCTATATATACTGACTGAACTAGCTGTGCACTGGATCGTGAGGGTTATTAAATTGTCTTTTGTTACTCTTGTCTTGAACTAAATTGTAAAGGCCTTTGAAGAAAATGGGCCACATTTAATTTTTGCTATGTGCAGAATCACACAATTTTAGAATTGGAAGGGACCTCAGTGGCAACCAATGGAGTCCAAACACAAAAGGAACCCCATGAAAGGATAATCTCCATGATACTGGTGACCACCTTCAGCAGACATTTATTTCCAGCTTGGTAGTAGTAGTGAGCTGATTGGATGTAGCTCCATGGCTACATCTGTTGTGGAATGTTGTATTGATCTTAGAAAGATGAAAGTCAGTTTAAAGAGGTCCTTTGAAGCTGAATTTTGCTTAACTGAGTCAAATACATTTTTTTTTAAATCAAAACAAAGCACACAGCAATTTCTCTATGCCTATCAGCCAACTGTGACTGTGAAAATTTTGCCCGGTATAACAGTTTGTGAGAGCTTGTGAATTTCTTTCTTATAAAGAATACACTTAATATGTTTATCAGCTATTTTCCTAAAGGTCTTGGGCTTTTCCTAAAGGCATGTGGGCTATCAGCAACAGTCTTTTTTGTCGTCTTATTTTGGTAATATTATCTAGACTTCTTTGCATTCTTTTGAATCTTCTCCTCTTAAATATAACTTCAAGATCAATCTATGTAATTTAAAATGATGTGAATGACATTATAGATTTCTATATGTACTTGGTTAAGTCCAGGCACTCTTTCCAACTTCATCTTTTCAAGTACCATTTCTATTTTTCACTCAATTCAACAGATACTGTGATGGCAGAATCAATCAATCAAAGAACTGGTTGCTGATGAAGATAAATCATCAAAGAACTAAAGGGAATTACTGAAAAGTTATTTTACTTTATGCTTTGAAATTAATTAAAATATGAATTGTTACTACATTGAATCACAGATTTTGAGCCCAGTGGGACGTTAAAGATCGTCGAGAGTCCAATCCCTTCATTTTATACATGAGGAAATATGCCCAGAAAGCTCATGTGTCATCCCCAAGGTTATATGGGTTCTCTGACTCTAAAATCCTGTGATCTTTCCACTGCACTACACTGATGCTGAATATGAAGTTTTTAATAAAACATTTAATTTTTTAAAAGATGACCATAGAAATAGAAACACATCTGTTCCTTTTCAGGTTTATTTGTTCTCTCTCCACAGATTTCATCAGGTAGTATTCCTGGGATTAATCTGAGTTAACTAGCCTCATGATAAGCTCTTTTTAAATTTAATTATCCTTCAAGGTCATGTTTGTCCATAGTCTAGTGTCTAGGCCTTATGAAGGAAGGAAGGAAAACAGGAAAAGAAATGAAGGAAGGAAGGAAAAGAAAGGAAGGAAATAGAGAAGGAATGCAAAGAAGAAAGAAAAAAAGAAAGGAAAATGTCAAATTTTGTATTGAAGCCTGCATTTGCTGCAACTTCTTTAGGACTTTTTCCCCTTGGATTGTTTTTTTAAAGCCAGTCCATAAATCAGCTATCTAGGGGCCCGGGAACCTATGTGAGATATTGGCCAGGGGTACTGCCTATGTTTCATTTCGTTCCCTGTTTCCTTCTCAGTTACATAAATGACACCCTTTCTGCAAGGGCCTTTAATCAGACCATAACTCTTGCAGATTCCTTCCAACCTCTCTGTCCTTCATTCCCTTCTCAGACCCCACAACTGCTTCTTGCTCTTCCAGTCTCAACCCTTGTGCTGTGCAATGGTTTCCTCCACTACTGCCTCTGTCTAACCTCCTAGGAAGTGAGTAGTTTGCTCTTTGAAACTCTCCCTTGGCCATTCTCATATGGGCTAGCCCTTCCAGATAAGCCAGCACCAGTCTCTGTACCACTCTGGCCCAGTCACCCTTGGCTGCCAGGTCAGTGAACTGGTTTTGGGTAAGCAGGAACTAAAGGAGGGGCACCCAGGATGAGCGAAGTGGTTGAAGGACACAGCAGCAGGATCCAAGGTGCTAAAGGTCAAGGCTAGAAGGAGTTTCAGTGCCCCAGAACTTTCCCCACCTCTCTTTTCTAGCCCCATTTCTAACCCCTGGACTGCAGGGACCGCATCTCTCTCTGGCCACAGAGTTTGGCAGTCCTGGTAGCTCAGGTCTCATTTCCACCTCTTCCTGACCACCAACCCTTGCCCCTCACTGCACATCAGCTGCCTTCCAGCTACCACCTCTGTTTTAATAGCAGGCTCTCCAAGTCCACTAGTAACCAAAACTCCACCCAGTCAATGAAAGTCAGGCCAACCTCCTTCCCTTCCTACCGCTGCCTGCTAGAGCTTACACAGCTGGCCTGGGCAGGAGACTCCATTTTCCTTTTCTTTTTGGAGGCTCTCAGATCTAAGTTTAGGGGAGAGGGAATATGAGTTATGCAGAAAAACCTCATTCTGCCCTTGTGGGTTATTAAAAATTTAGCTCTGTTAATAACAGTCTTAGTTCTCAGGAAGGCAGGTGATAGGTAATAGAGGCAATAAAAATAAGTTTCCCTGGGTCAGGTTGGAGCTTTAGCCCAAGGTTCTCACTCTTTAATCTGCAATGGAAAACTCTCAGTCAACTGGCTGTGATCCCAAAAGCCACATGTAACTTATACACACATCTATCATCCATCATGGGCTTGTGACATCTTTGCAAGTTATAAATCATAGCTGCAAAAGTCCAAATGACATGAGAAAAAGGACATTGGCCAAAAATATACATATGTTTACACAAGTGTATATATGAACATATTTATGTATAAACATGCATACACATATGAACATATGCATATATACACACATATAATTTTTATCGTTTGTTGTTCAGTTGTGTCTGACTTTTTGTGACCCTATTTGAGGTTTTCTTGGCAGATACTGGAATGGTTCGCCTTGTTCTCTAGATCATTCTACAGATGAGGAAACAAGTCAAACCAGGGTTAAATGACTTGCCCAGGGTCACAAAGCTAGTAAATGTAGGGGACTGGATTAGAATTCAGGTCTTCTTGACTCGAGGCCCAGAATTCTATCCACTGCAGCACTTAACCATGAGCAAATCATTTTCACCTCTCTAAGTTGCAGTGTCCTCTGCTGAAAAGGAAGATAATAAAACATGTTATACTGACTTATAGGGTTGTTGTGAGAATCAAATGACATAGCCAATATGCAAAGTGCTTTGCCAAAGAAAGTGCAATATAAATGTGAGCTATTATTATTTTCTCAAAGATATTCCTATGCCTTTTTAGAATATCTAGAACATAATTTAACTTTTTTTGCTGGCTCAGGATCATCATTATGAATATGAAATATTTTGTGCTGGAATATAGTAATGCCTTCAGGAGTTTTGAGGTCTATAGGGATATTTGTCCCTGTATTAAGTGATCCCAGATAGCTGTGCTTTTTAAATTCTTATAACTGTTTGTTTTTTAAAAAAAATATGCTTTCTTGCTTCTCCTTTGCTTTCAGCAAGATCTGTTGTAGCAGCCTTTCTGGTCTTCCAAAATCTGTTCCTTCTAGCCTAGTGTGGTCTTAGAGACAACTTAGTAGCTCAGTGGATAGAGCAATGAGCCTGGAATCTGCTAGACCTGAGTTAAAATCCAACCTCCGATACTAACTGTGTGACCTTGGGCCAATCACTTAACTGCTGGTTACCTCAATTTCCTCAAATGTAAAATGAGGGTCATAGCATTATCCTCTTAGAGTTGTTGTGAGAATCAAATGAGATAATATTTGTAAAGCACTTAACACAGTTCCTGGCACATAATGATAAAAAATATTAATAAATAATACTTATTTTTTTTTTCTTTTCCTCCCTTCCCTTAGAAAACAGATAACCTGGATATAGTGAAAAGAACACTACCTTGGGAGGCAGAGAAACAAGAGTTCAAACCATTGGGCAAAAACGTATAACTTCATTGTTATACTTCCAGTTTCCTCAAGTATAAAATGAAAAGGTAGGACTAGACGCCTTCTGAAATCCTTTGTAATTCTAGATCTATTATTCAGTGATCCTTATTGGTATGAAATAAAAGTAAATATATTTTCAGTGAAAGTCTAAGGTGTTCTGATAAAAGTGTATGACTTTGTGACAGCTATTTTGGCTATTCTAACAGGTCCTACTAAATTGGAAAGTCTTCAAATATGGTATATGTATTTTGTCTGAAGACCTCCCTCCCTCCTATAGTTGTTATGGGGGTAAAATGACATAATATTTGTGAATTGTTTTGTAAATTAAAGATCTACATAAATATTATTATTAATTACCTAAATATGGAGAGAATGATCACCAGAAGACTGACCACCAGATCATTTTTCCCCCATCACCACTCAAGAAAGCTATCTACTAAGGGGCTAGAGGAATTGTGATGTATCAACAGACTCAACTGAATGACTCAGCTGATCTCACCTGTCTATTTTCCTCTGCCATTATATACTTAAGCTTACTCACTTTCTCCCATTCCAAACCAACATGCCAACAAGCATCTATTAAGTACCTTTAAGTGCCAGGTATTGCACTAAGCTCTGGGGATACGTTGAAAGAAGGGGGAAAAAAAACCCAACCAGTCCCTTCCCTCAAGAAGTTCGCAATCTAATGGGAGAGACAACAATGCAAACAACTACGTACAAGCAAGATATAAACAGGAGGAATTAGACATAATCTTAGAAAGAAAGCAGAGAGGCACCAGTATTAATGGAATTAGGAAAGATTTTTGATAGTTACCTCTTTTCCACTCTCATTGTTACCACCCTAGTTCAGATCCTTAATATCCTTCCTTCAGAGTACATCTCCTTTAAACTTTACCACCCTAGTTCAGATCCTTAATATCCTTCCTTCAGAGTACTATCTCCTTTAAATTGGTTTTTCTGACTCCAGCTTCTCTCACTTCCCATCTACCCTTATGTTCCATCCATCTGAACCCCTTGATCTTATTCTGCCCTCATCTAGTCCCAAGTATTTGCACATGTCTTTACTAATGCCTAGAACAGGCTTTCCTACCATCTGTCTATTGAAATATCTTTTCCCTTCAAGATCAAACTCTGGTAAGATTTCGTACATGAAGCCATTGCTATTCTACCCAGCTATACATAATTCCCCATATGTGGGAATACAGCACTATATTTGGAGTCAAGGGATCTGGGTCCACTTTTTGACTCTGACACAATCACAATCTAAATATATAATCAATGGGAGAGAAAACATATTTGACTCAAATAATTTGCTTTCTTGAAAATTTTCAATTAATAGGCATATTTTCTCTCTCTTCTACTAACCCTACTGAAAGTAAGGGATGGGGCAGAAGAAGGGGAATGAGAAAAGAAAAAGAAAACCCTCATAACAAACATATATAATAAAACAAAATAAATGCTTTTATTGGCCATATTCAAAAATGTATGTTTCCTTCTGCATCTTCTATCCATCACCTCTCTATCAGAGCATGCCTCATCGTTAATATTTTGGAATCATGTTTGACTATTGCGTTGATCAGAGTTACAACTCATTGTCCTAGGATTGCATCCCAATTAAAACAGTTCCCTTATTTCTGCCTTCTAAGGGGGAACTTTAAACTAAAGTTAAAGGTGTGTTGGTTCCTTGGGAATCTGAGGTGGGTTTGGAGCTTAAGAAAGTATGCAGCCATCAAAACAACTCTGAGGTACCAATCACACCTATCAGATTTGCTAACATGACAAAACAGGAAGATGATAAATGTTGAAAAAGATGTGGGGGGACTGGAACACTAATTCATTGTTGGTGGAGCTGTAAGCTGATATAGCCATTCTGGGCAGCAATTTGGAACTATGCCCAAAGGGCTACATACCCTTGACCCAACAATATCACTTCTGGGGCTATGTCCCAAAGAGATCATAAAAATTGGAAAAGGTCCCACATGTACAAAAATATTTATACAGTTCTTTTTGTAGCGGCCAAGAACTGGAAATCAAGGGGATGCCCATCAGTTGGGGAGTGGCTGAATAGGTTGTGATATATGAATGTAATGGAATATTATTATGCTATAAGAAATGATGCACAGTCGGACTTCAGAAAAATCTGGAAAGACTTACATGAACTGATGCTGAATGTAATGAACAGAAATAGAACATTATACACAGTAACAGCCACAGTGTATGAGGACTGTTTTTGATAGACTTAGCCCTTCACAACAATGCAAGGACCTAAAACATTCCCAAAGAAAATACGCAGATTCATAGCAATGAAGCTAAGGAAAACATTGAGAGCAGGTAAAGGCCAGGGATTGGTATAAATTGCCAGACTTTGTAGCCCCATCCAAGTAGCCACTGTGCTGGACTTTCAAGTCCCATCACGCCCTTGGCCATTAGTATTAGGAGCTTGGTAATTACCGTAGAGCTTCATTGAACAAAATAAAGAAATATGAACTCTACTCTTTTATGATACAACCTAGAGGCCACATGTACCTCTCTAGGTCCTCAAGTGTAGTCCTTTGACTGAAACCAAACTTCACAGAACAAAACCGTCTAAGGGCTGCACTTGAGGACCTAGAAGGTCATGCGTGGGCTCAAAGCCACAGGTTCTCCATCCCTGCTCTAAACTAAAAGTCTGGTTATTTATGTGCTTATCTTTTCCCCTAGTAGACTGCAAACAATTTGAGGACAAGGACTATGTTTCTTTTCATCCCTAGAACCTAGCATAGTATCCTGTATCCATTAGATATTTAATGAATGTTTTTTGAGTTTCAAGTTTTCCAACTTGCTGCCTCATGAACTCAATTCTCTCTGTGATTTGTGAGTTTTTAAGTCATCCTAACTCTCTAAAAAAGAAAAATCCTCCCTGTTTTTGCCAAGCCACACCTCTCCCTTATAATGAAAGTTTATAGGCTCACCCAATCCAGAAATATTTCTCTGATGAGCACCAACCATTCTGTAATTCCCCAGTTCAATTCCTGGCAAATGTTTCTTTCTCAATTCTTTTGTCATTATTGGAAAAGTCATTTCGCTTCCCTGGGCTTCAGTTTCCTCATTTGTAAAATGATTAAGTTAGACTAGCAGAATTTATTCCAACTCTAAAATGTCACTGTAACCCTAATGTACTTATCTTTGTAGAGTAATATTGAATGTACATTTACATGTCTTGCTCTCTCTATTTTAAAGTTCTTGAGGGGAGAATGTGTTTTATTTTTACTATGTGTTGTAAATCTTTATATGTTTTAATTTCAGTGCTACACATTGAACAATCCATTGAAAACTGCTTATTAGTTGAAAGAAATAGTCTAAAAGGAAAGCACATTAAAAAATGCCTTATTGTCAATTTCAAAAAACAATAGCATAAGAGAGTCCAGAAATGATCATCCTAGCTTTGGGCAGGTTCTTCTATGTCTGGTTGGGGGATTTATGTCTACAAGTTTTAGAGAAATTATAGAGTTACTAAGGGAGAGAAAAAGAATGATTAGTGGACTGGAAAATGGCCTTTTAAGGAGTACTAAAGGAGTAGAGACTGATTTTGTAAACAGAAGTTAAGGCAATAAGAATTTATTAAGCCCCAATAGCAGAGCTGTCTTAATGCAGTTTAAATGAGGCTGGGGATCCCAAGCTGTAGTACAAGGAAGGGCAGAGAATCATAAAACAGAACAAAGTGGAAGTTAACAGAAAGTAAAGAAAGCTAGTTTTTTGAAGGGAAATACAAAAAGAAGGGCAAGTTAGGGACTTTGGTTCATGATTAGGAGAACCCCTGAGGAATTGTAGGCTAGCTGATATTTTAACTCAGCCTCAGTGGGAAAAAATGGCTTTCAGCTATTACTGTAACCCTTATTTCAGAGGATCTTGGGGCTTCTTCATTTAGCAAACTAAGGAGGTGATGGAATTTCTCAAAAGAGATTCTTAACTTTTTTTTGTGTCATGGACTCCTTTGGAGGTCTAGTGAAGATTAAGGACCCCTTCTCAGAACGTTATTAAACACATAAAATAAAATATGTAAGAAAACAAAGGAAACAATTATATAGAAATAAAGATGTATTTTTTTTCCATCCAAGTTCATAGACCTCCCGAAATTGATCCACAGACTATCAAGGGTCCTACAGTGAGCTCCATGATAGAGAGAGAAGTCCAGCAGGTGACTTAAGTATGCCTTCTGAGGCTTCCTTCATATTTGGAACTGATGTTATAACTGGTGATGACTATCTGTGAGCAAAGGTGTACAAAATTCCTTTGTACTATTTGCAGACAAGTTACTATACATAAACAAAACCCTAACAGCTCATAGATCTTGCCACCAAATTCAGCAGATTGTGGTCATATTGTTTCACAAACCCTATTTGAAAAAACAAGCAAATCACCATTCCTACGGCACTTTAAAATTTAAGTAGTGTTTTATTCACAACAGCTCTATGAAGTGAATAATATGCACATTATTTTCTGAATTAGCAAATGAGAAAAATGAAGCTGGGAAGAGTTCATAGATTTACCCCAAGTCACATGGTCAGTAAATGGTATGGGCAGGATTTAAATTAAGTCTAAGTCCAATGTTCTTTCTATAATATGAGGCTGTCTCTTATTCTCCTGATCTGGTCAACACCAATGCTCCCCCCGCACCCCTCTTACAGGGAAACTGGACCTACTGAAACTCTCTTTTTCTTTAATAAATGCAAGCCATTCAGAGGTTTTCAGAAGCAGTATTTTTTTTTAACAGGAAGATAAAGTAAACTCACAAATTATTCAGGGGGTATAAGAGAACCATTGTGCTATTTACCTAGTAATTAATTGGAGGATTCTCAAGAATACTAAATCTACCTGATCTCCCTGGGCTCTTACATAATAATCATTATTATCAACACCATTATCAACAAGCATTTATTAAGCATTTACTATATGCCAAACACTGTGCTCAGGACTGGGAAACAGTAGAAGGCACAAACAGGATCATCACATTGTAATGGGATGAGAAGGTATGCAAATAACCAAGTACATAAAAAATATTTACAGTATAAATCAGAAGTGATCTCAGAAGGAATATACTAGTAATGTGGGCATGTGGGAATGTGGGGCATGGGAGAAGGAAGCAGGAAGATCTTCCTGAAGAAAGTAGGATTTGACCTCAATGTTAAAGGAAGCCAGGAAAACCAGAAGGCAAAGATGAGGAGGGAAAGTATTTTGGGTATGAGGGAGCAACCATGGTGTGAAAAGAAAAGGAATTGGGAGATGGAGCATTTTATTTGCAAAAGAGCAAAAATGGCCTGTATAGATATCTTTTTGCTACTGGCTATATGCTAACCAGAGGTTATTAGTTTGGGGCTGCTTCCTTCTGGGTCCTTCATTCTGGATCTGTGTTCTAAGATACTGTGACTAGCCTTAGCTCCACTCAGGTTTTGACCTTCCAGACTGAGTCCATTGTTAGGTTTGTAATCAAAACCTCATCCCCAACCAACTGCAAAGTCAACTCAGTGCTTTTTTGCCCTTGACACTCCTCTCACACACCTGTAAGATTCCTCAATAATTACATTATCAACCTCTCACTCACAAAGCCTCAAGAAGATATCTACCTGTCATACCTCTTACACACAATAATCCACTCCAGTGGCACAAAGTCCACAAAGATATACCATTTCTTCATAAGAATTACTAGAAGAATTCTATTTGCTTCAGCCAACTGTAGATGCATGGACAATATCTTCTAGTTCTTTTATGATGGTTGACTTTTAAATAGTACTTTACAACACATTCTTTCAATAATCCTAATAACATCACATATTATTTCCCCTCATCACTGTGACTTCTTGCCAAATTGGCCTATTTGCTGTTCCTCTTGCATGACACTCCTTTTCCTATCTCCATGTCTTTGCACAAGCCATCCACCATCCCTGGGATGCCTTCCTTCCTTACCTCTTCTTTCTGGGACTCTAGATTGCTTCAAGTCTTAGCTCACATGTTACTTCCAACTTAAGAAGCCTTTCCTAATTCCCCCAGTTGTAAATGTTCCCTCTAAAATTATTGTATATTTACTTTGTTGTATTGACTTATGTGTGTATACATTTTCTTCCTAAAAGAGGGCAAGCTCCTTGAGGGCAGGGACCATTTCATTTTTGCTTTTATATTCTCAACACCTAGCACAAAGATGTGGCACATAGGAGATGCTTGAGTACATGCTTGTTGAGATGAATCAAATCGAACAATTTTGTGAGGGAGGTACTGAAAGTATTATTAACTCTATCATATTGATGAAGAAATGAGAAGTGATAAGGGCCCAAAACAGGGTGATAACCATGTTTGCTAGTTACTAGTTTGGTAGCCACCAGACCATGGATGAAGGCAAGTAGTACTGAGATGTTGCAGAGATAGATGTGCCACACCCAAGTATCTAGAAGGCCACATATGGCCTCCAGCTCACAGGTTCTCTACCTCTGTTGCTCCCCTCTGTTGATTATTTCCTGTTTATCGTGTATATGGCTTATTTTGTATAGATTTGTTTGCATGTGGATTTTTTGAGGGCAGGGCTTGTATTTCACCTCTTTCTGTATGCTCAGTGCTTTGTACAATGCCTAGAACATAGTGTTTGATACATGTTTCTTGACTGACAGATTGACTTGGCATCAGGAAGACCTAAGTTTGAATTCTGCCTCAGACATTTACCAGCTGTTTGATCCTGAACAAATAACTTACCTTCTCTCATTTCCTCTTTAAATTTAACTTCTCTTCATGTCCTCATCTATTTCCTATTATTTTATAATCAGTATTAGTATAATTAAACACTAATTAGCACCTGTTAGGTACTGATAATTGTACCTAACCTAATAGGATTGGCTTAAGAAGCAGTGACATAGTGGATAGACTACCAGACCTGGAGTCGAAGTTCATGAGTTCAAATTTGGTCTAAGACACTTACCAGCTGTGTAATGCTGGGCAAGTCATTTAACTCTGTTTGTCTCAGTTTCTCATCTGTAAAATGAGCTGGAGAAAGAAATGACAAAGCACTCCAGTATTTTTGCCAAGAAAACCCCAAATGAGGTTATGAAGAGTCGGACACGACTGAAAAAGTACTAAACAGCAACAAATGAGATAATGGGTAAAACACTAAAAACTTTAAAGTACTATATGAATGCCATTATCATCATTATATTTAACACTCTTAGAGCTTTCATTTTTACAAAACATTTCATTCATGTTCTATCTTTGTAAATCTTACAATAGTCCTGTGAGATAGGTCCTGTTGTTATCTCCTTTTTATCGATGAGAAAACCGAGGTAGAGAGACATTAAATGATTTGTACAGAGTCACATAGCCAATAAATGGATGAGGCAAGAGTGTGATCTCAAGATTACCACACTGTTAAGTCCAATAGCTCTATCCACCTGATTTCCTCCAATGGAGATAGCAAGGTATAGAAACAGCTACAAAGATTCATCCAAGCGCCAGAGACAGTATTAAAAGACTTTAGAATCAAAAGCAACTTTAGAACTCATCTAGTCAGACCTCCTCATTTCATATATTGGGAAATTAAGGCCTAGAACATTAAATGAGTAAGTATTCAAAGTCACACAAGGAAGTAACAAAACCAGGGATTGAATCAAAGCTGTCTGATGCTAGATCCAATTTTCCTTCTATGACATCCCACTTCTGAATTAACAATATTTTTATCTTCCTTTCTTCCTTTCCTTCTGACTCCAATCTTTCCAACAGTGGCATTATACAACCCTGCTCAAACCTTTGGTATTATTTCTGACTCTTCCTTGTCCATCATTTCTCACATGTAATCGTTTACCAAGTCCTATTAGCTCTGTCTCCACAGTATCTCTTATATCCATATGCTCTTGCCTATCACTACAACCATAAACCATAGAGCTAGGTTGTTTTAGACTCCTCCAAACAAGGCTTACTACCTCCACTCCTCTTTCTACTTTAATCCATCCTTACTTCCATTGCTAGATTAATCTTTCCCATCCATAGTCATCTCATTCCTCTATTTATAATCTTTCAGTGGATCTCTACTGACCCAGTAAACTTAAATTTTTATGCATGGTATTCAAGGCCTTCTAAAATCTTGGACTATTGGTTTTCCAGGCTTATCTAATATCATTTCCATTAATATATTATATTTCCCATTCAAACCGGACTGATCATCATCTCCTCTATGATCTGGGAATCAGAATCTTCAATTCTAATAAGTATCAGTGACAGTATCTTCAATTCTGATAAGATCAGGACCACAGAGGTCAGTGTGGTACAGTGGAAAGGGTGATGGATGGGCAGGTTGAAGATGCATATTTGAATCTCCAGTCTGGGACTTTAATCAAGTCACTTAACTTCTCTGGACGTCATTTTCCAAATTTGTAAAATGGGAGAGGGAGGAAATGAGGACTATATGACCTCTAAGGTAACTTCCAACTCTAAATCTTGTGAACTTGATCCTGTGAACTTGGTCTTCCAGTACTTTATTCAAACGAGGTAATTCACTATCATCCTGCCTCCTAAAAGACAAAATAAACTTCTACAATATCTCTTTATTTTTTAAAATTAAATTTTATTATGTCTTCACAGAGGTCTGTCTCCTTTCCCTCCCACCTCTCTCTCCATGCCTCTGCTGAGAAAACAAGAAAAACAAAACCTTTGTTACAAATATGTATTGTCAAGCAAAATAAATTCCCACATTGGCCATGTTAAAAAAAAATGTGTCACTGAATATGGAGTCCATCAGCTCTATATAGGGAGGTAGATAGTATATTTCATTATAACTCCTCCAGAATTGTAGCTGGCCACTGTATTAATCAAAGTTCCAAAGTCTTATTATTCTGCTCTGCATCAATTCATACAAGTCTCAGGTTTCTCCAAAGCCAGTTCTTTCATTATTTCTTATAGCACAGTA
The DNA here is from genome assembly GCA_023548195.1 of Bettongia penicillata ogilbyi. Lineage (NCBI taxonomy): Eukaryota > Metazoa > Chordata > Mammalia > Diprotodontia > Potoroidae > Bettongia > Bettongia penicillata. The sequence continues at coordinate 975,613 of JAJHZJ010000535.1, forward strand.
GTATCACATCACATTCATATACCATAACTTGTAAACTATTCCTCAACTGATGGAAACCCCCTCAGTTTCTAATTCTTTGTCAACACAATTAGAGCTGATATAAATATTTTTGTATACATAGGTCCTTTTCCTCTTTCTTTCATCTCTTTTGTGTCTAGACCTTGTAGTCATGTTTATTGGATCAAAAGATTTGCAGTTAATGGGTTTTTTTGGACATAGTTCCAAATTGTTTTCCAAAATGGCTTCACCAGTTCACAGTTCCACTAATAGTACATTAATATACCTATTTTCCTACTGATCCTCCAAAATTTTTCATTTTCCTTTTTTGTTAACTTTGCCTATCTGATTGGTATGAAGTAGAACTCTAGAATTATTGCAATGCATATTTCTCTAATTATTAACAATTTTTGGCATTTTTAAAATTTGGTTATTAATAACTTGGCTCTCTTCCTCTAAAAGCTGCCTATTAATCTTATTTGACCATTTATCAATTGGAGAACGAATGCCTCTCAGTTTAAAGGCAAGCTAAGAGGAAAAGCTGACGGATGCCTATAAAAATATGACAAGACATTTGTATTAACAATGTCATAAATTCACCAAGCTTTATCTTCTGACACTATAATGATCTATATGATCTATATATCTATATAAACTATAATGATAGTTTCTCTTTTGAGTATAATCCAGTTTCCAGCTAGTTTGTCATTTGCTTTTCTCTGTTTGTACCTAGATATTAACTCTAATTAGCAAAATTCTGGATCCAAGGAATTCTTTTCTATATCAGAAATTCAGTACTCTGACCCCTTGAATATTGGGGGATGCCTTTCTCTTACCTGCAACACATTAGCCAACTGACCTTCCCGGCTTCTCCAGGTTTTATATATTAATATCTGACATATTAATATCTGACAGCAACCACCCTTAGCCTAGTTCACATACAAAAGTATAGGCCCAAATAGTTGAGCTTCTTTTGCTAAACATGATTAGATTTTGGATCAAACTTTAATGTGCTGCCGTTTTCTCCTGCCTTAACTATATGTAATGGGGGTGGCAAGGGGTTGGTTTCTCATTAGCCCATTTGATGTCGTGACTGAAGGAAATTGGTAAGAAGTAAGGAGGTGTTAATGTGTTAGAAATGTGAAGATTCCCTAGTACTGAAGTGTGAAGTTCTATTTGATGGAATTAAAGAACAGATGGCTATTGGCTAGTCAAGAATGGGCCATGTGCTTGACAGCCTTTACAAAAATAAGATACCTTCTCTGAGGAGACACAGGTACAGTTATAGGAAGTAGCTTCAGGGAACATTACCTCTGGTACTACAGAAATCAGTCAGTTGTGGATTCAGGAGAAAACTGAGAAAACTTTGCAGTCTAGTGCTGAGCAAAGGAGAACAGGAAGCCTAGGGAAACCATCTGAGTAATCTACAAAGATCAGAGACTCTATGCTCAGGATGAGGCAGAATGATAACCCCATTGGAAGAGAAAGAAGAACATTATGGTGCTGCAGTATGGGAGACATGAGTTCCCTTGGACACGTTCCCTGAAAATGTCTCACTACCAGTGTACTCTAAGCCCACTTTTTCCACTAATACTATATGTATTTGTGGAAGATTGCACCCTAAGTTTATGGGGGAAATAATTTCTAGCTTTGTCTTTGCTATGCCATCTCAGTAGAAAATCTTGCTTTCAGCTAATTGTATCTACTAGCTTACAATTAAAAGTAAGTTCACTGATGGAAACTCTTAAGTTATAGTAAATACTAGGATTGTAGACCTATGGACTACCCTTAAATCTGTGAGAGTAGTTGCCTTACTTGAGCCCAGCTTTTAACCTGCAAGTGCTAAGTTGACAGAAGTCACTCTGGAAGGGGTCTACACATCAGGGCTTATCAGCCTACACATTTTCAGGGACTTATGGTAGAGATTTTAAAGTTGAGACTCTCCTTAAAAGTTCAAGCATTGCAGGGATCGAATGGAGAAAAATTAGTGTCTTTTCTTCTTCTGTTTTAGATGATCACTAGGCAGTTTCTGGTATGTTTGCTCTACAAGCCTGACTTTTACAAATTAGACTGGTTTCTTTTACACAGCTTTTCTTTGAGATAATTTATGTGGTTGAGTGCTTATATGCCTATGTCTGTTGCACTACTGTGTCCATTACGAATATAGAAGATAATATAAACTTGGATAATATATCCTTAGAATACTGTTGCCTAGCAATTCTCCTAAAGCACACTGTGAAAGTTCATCGTTGTTAATTATTTTTAATTTTGCTTTTTAACGTATTTAGACTCTTTGCCTTATTGTGGTATGCATCCAGGCAGCTTGTCTGAGACCCTAATGGACTGCAGGTCTATAGGATCAAATTTTCCTGATGACTTAGAAGTCTGGAGTAGTCAAATCTAAGTGCAAAGTCCTTTTTGGAGAGCCCCATACTTTTGTGAAGCTTTTCTGAGTTAGTTTGATTTCTTTTTAAGCTGGGGAAGCAATTCTTAATATTTTTTGTGTCATGGATCCTTTTGGCAGTCTTGTGAGAAAGATTAGTCTGCTTTTCTCACTCTTTAACTCATAAACCTTCACTCGGGGAAAAATTACCTAAAGTTTAAGTTTGATTCATTTCTAAGACAATGCCAAAGAAAATAGTAGAAAAATATGCAATGTAATGTATGAATCAGATATGGGAAAGTTGTTTATTTCCTACACACAAAAGGAATTCTTAACGTACTCAGGACTCACAAGACCTTATTAACAAAAAACCCACAAACATAACTAATGTTACCCTCTCTCAGTAGGTTGATATTTAAAACAAAAGGATATGATGCTATTTATTGTTATTATGCATTTTTTAATTTCACTTTAACTCTCTATTGTCCTCCTTATGGTAGATGTCTTCTAGTTTATTGCACTTGTCATCTGGAAGGGGTCCCATTAGGAGAGTTTGTGCACCAAGAACATCAGAGGAGTCGCAGCAAACACTGTTTGAGGATCTAGATCTCTAAGCTACTTAACTTACCTGGAGGCCTCCAAGGCTAGAATCGTCAGTCTTGTGTTCGTTTAGTGGCAGATTTGGGTTCAATTATAAATATTCTCCTTTTTCTCCCATTTCTCCTTTTGGCTGTCTCAGATCATAGTTTCACCTTGCAGTATGCTGGGTCTGCTCATTATTCAGTAAGATGCTTTAGTCGCAGGACCTGCTTCTAGAACTGAGCGCTGGGTGAGTCTTGTTGCATTTATTTACAACCAGCTCAACCTTTCCATTCCACCTGCAGTGCTTTCCAAATGGTCATATGACCAGGCTAATATGCAAAATAGTTTTATGTATAAAGGGGGACCAAGTAAAACATAAAAGGGTGAAGGAGCACTCATTGGGGAAGGGAGCCAGTCATCACAGACAGAGTCACCATTGGAACCAGTAATTTTCTGACTAATGGAGCAGAAAAGTTACTTCCTGCCTGAATATCGGCAGTGCCTTCTGTTCTACTCTGAGCCACAGGGAGGGCAAGCATATCTGAGAGATGGGCCATCTTACCCAAACTGAATTCAATACACAGTGTTGAAGATAATTCCAACAACTGTGTTTTCAAAACCAGTGATTCTTACATTATTTCCAAGAGCAAATACTGGGGTGGAAACAATTTGCCCCATACGTTCCTCAAAATAGAGAATGTATCTTACACTTTTTAACTAAGAATCACTCCTCCTGCTGCCTTTCTCCTTCCTAAATATTTTCAGGAACAGCCTCCTCAGTTTTTCCTAAAACATTTGTGCATTCTAGGAATCTAATCTCCCAAATATGTATGCACATGCACACACACACACACACATACATCTACTATACTAAAATAGACACATTTTATTGTAAATTTCCCTTATATTTCTTTTAAGTAAAATGAAGCTTTTTTTTTAAGACAACAGAAAGAAGACAAAAAAATATCACAGACAAGTGGGACAACTTTAAAAGTTACCGTTGAATTTATTATACACTTAAAAGAAAAGTGAGTTATGCATAGTAGAGTTTTGCAGTTTCGCTTTTTTCTGTTCTACTATATGTATAGAAGTGCTCATTTTAGCTAGTGTTTGTTAAGTTTGGAAAAGTAAGGCTATTTTATACAGAGTTGGCATCACTCTTCTACCCTTTTCTTCTTGAACTTCTAATGATTTGTGTGAATATCTGCAATAACTATAATTCAGATTTTCTCCTTAAATTTGAGGGGAAAAAATATGACTTATATGAACTGATAGATTCGAATATAAACTCCTTGAGATAAAAGAATGTGTCCTCTCGTTCTTTTGTATTTCCCACAGGGCCCAAAACAGTACCAAATGCACAGCAAGTATGCTTGTAGATTGACTAACTAAAAATGCGAAGAAGAGAACACTCCAGGTCCCAACGATTCTGACTAAATGGGTGGGTTCTGTGTCACAGTGAAAAGTAAAGAAAAGACATATGCCCTTATTAAAACACAAGTGCTTATTTTATTAGAAATCCTATGATTGAACCAAAAATGAAAGAGAAGGAAATCCCATTTCCTAGAAATAACAATAATAGAAAAATGGAAACAGAAATTAATGCATATCAATATATTTTTTTGCTGTTGCTGTTCAGTCTTGTTCCACTTTTTGTAATCCCATTTGGAGTATTCTTGGCAGAGTCTCGCAGTGATTTGCCATTTTCTCCTCCACAGATGAGAAAGCAGGCAAATAAAGTTAAGTGACTTGTCCAGGGTCACACAGCTAGTAAGAGTTTGAAGTTGGATTTGAACTCAAGTCTTCCCGACTCCCTAATACATTTCCTACCAAAAGTTTAAAAAAGAAAATTCTCGATTCTTATTTCGTATCTGATGGACTTGCTCATGCTTGGAGTTTAAAGAAATAATACTCATAGAGGAAGAAATATATTTGACATTATATATTGAAAAATCGGGTTCTGTTTTTTAGGGAGTACACTGAGAAGCAAGGCATAAGGGATCATTCATGGCATAGTGAAAGGAAATCCCAACAAGTGCTTTGCTTTGCTGACTGTAGACTACATATATATTTTTTGTTTTTTAACACTGTTCTCCTTTGGACTCCTGTTTCCAGGGGCTCATTAGAAAATGTATTTCTTCAGCTGTAAACACAGCAAGGAAATGAAAAGTCCATGGCTGCATAGCAACCAGGGGCAGGTCCGAAGGAACTAGTGCAACCCAGCAGCAATCAATATTTCAAAACAAAGCAACTCTGTAACTAAAACAAAATCCAGAAATACTCCTGAGCCAAGGAAAAGAAGACAACACAGGGCCAAATGGAGAGCCTCACCAGGACTGCTCTCCCTTGTCCAAGTCCCACAGCCACTCACTCGTGTTGCTCAGTTGAGGTGAAAAGAGCTGAAACAGAATCCAGCAGTAAGATATGGCAACTTACAAACGGCAAGGTTTTTAGAAAAAACATAAACGACCTTTTGGGTATCTTTTTGCCACACAGTCTATTCTAGTAAATCACACCGTGAATGTCTGTGATGTTTGTTGTCACTTAATACGTTTAGAAAGGGAGAATAGCTGCCTAGCACTTCCTCACTTTTATTTTCACCTAGATACTGTCTGGTCCTACAGATGTTATGCATAAGACAAACAGATGGGCCCTTCTCAGCCTTGCGTAACTGAAAGGAAGCATATTATTTATTTGTAATGGGGAATGGTGTGATTCTAGCTCCTTAACCAATATATTGCTGTCCTGACTGCCTTATTGAAGACTGTCTTCATCTTAGGTGGGTGGGAGGATGAAGATCGTGAAAACAACACTGTTGTGAACGTTAGAAGGTGAAAATATGGTGGCAAAGGCAAAGTAGGCATATCTTGCTACTGGACTCTGAGATCTTGGCCTTGGGAACCTTTAAACATAAAGCTTCCCTAAAGAAGATGGGGCTTTAAGGAAAGATAATTGCCCAAGAAGCAGCAGCAACTGTCCTGAATAGGTCATAGTGAGACTGAAGAAACTTTAAATTATTGGCACAGCAGAAAACAGTAGAAGGATCTCAGTGAGAGTGAAAGGGGCCTTTCAGATGTCAAGATAGCACACATATTGTGTTAGGCTTTCCCACACTATGTCCAGAAACTGTGAACTTTATAACCAGATTTAGATTCGTATGTTCCTATGACCCAGATGTGGATTAGGAAGGTGTTGGCTGGGGGAAATCAACTCCAACTCAAATGGGGCTTGTCCTGTCCTGGGGTGGGGTGAGGAGGTTAAATCTAGGATCAAATGGAATGTATGGTGTTTCTTCAAGTCATGTATCTCTTTTTTGTTTGGTTGGTTTTTTACAGTGAACCTTCTAATTTAATTAAACTGGGCATATTAAATTATGACAATACAGGCAATTAATGTGCAATATGGGGAAAGAGAAAGGAAAGGCCATGGTAGATAGGTAGGAGAGGGTTGTCTAAAAGAGACTGAATAAATAACACTCTTTTATAGATACTGTAATGTGTGCGTGCCCATGAAGGTTAGATGTGTGGACATGAGTTTGTCTAGATGTGACTTAGATTACTTTAGAGTCTCTTCTGCTCTTTCCTTCCAACTGTCTCCAAGGGGGACTTCGAGTCTTTCCTGGAGGGGAGTAGGAGATTGGGACCATGAAGTTGACTGGTCTGCTCTCAGAGAATACCAGGGGTACCAGGCTAGAATTATATCTGTATATCCCCCCTAAATGTTATTCTAAGAGAAATAATTTTTAGGTTCAAATAAGATAAAAGCTCAAGGAGAAGAACAATATGGAGTGAATGCCTGAGTCGCATGTCCAAGATCTTGATGGCTCTTCTTTTTATCATTAGTAATTTTCATGGTGCCTGTAACATAGAAAGTGCTTAATAAATACTTGTTGACGGATGGGATGGAACTAGGCACTGGTCAGAGTTCCTCCTACCTGTTTCGTATCCAAATATAATTTTCTATAATGACATGAATCTTTACTAATTACAATAGCAATCTGTTATCACTAATTATTTTTGGCTTGCAAATTTATCAAGATTTATTATGTATTATATGGACTATCTTAATTACCATCCATAAAACATAACCATCCCCAGACCACCAGCCTAGGCCATGCTTTATATATCACCATCCACTCAGGCTACAACCTTGCCATCTTTCCTACTGCCACACTTGCGTGTCATCCTATTCCTTCCTCTTGCCTCTCTTGCTCTAGGCTCAGTAATCAGATCAATAATACCATTGTTCTTGAGGAACCATGTGTCAGTTACCTGTCTTGTGGCACAATTCACTCTCCCTGTGAATGCCTAGATACTCATTTCTATGAAGATCACTGATATATATGCATTGCCTCTATTAGAATATAAGCTCCTTGAGGCCAAGTACTGCCTTCTGTTTGTATGTGTGGATGTATACGTGTATATATGAATGCATGTGTGTATATATGTATATGTATACATATGTGTATATATATACATATATGTATACGTATGTATGTATGTATGTATGTATGTGTCCCTAGTACTTAGCACAGTACTTAGCACGGTACTTAGCACTTAGTAAACACTAACTGCTTTTTCATTCATTCATTCACTCATTCAAAAATCAGCCAATATTAAGAGCAATAAACTGTTAATTATAAGCTAAATACTTTCACCTACTTTGTTCAACTATTGACAGAAACTGTCTAACTTTTGCTTTCCCTTGAACCTACAGAAAAATTTTTGCTTTCTCTAACTTATATTATGTGTGGACTTATATTTCTCTAACTTATATTATTTTGTATTTGCAGGTTTTGAAAATCAGTAGGCTTTTCATTTGTCCATGTTCTTTTGGCACATCATTCATGGCTTGACCATTAAAAAACACGTTTTTTTTTCCTTTTACTTTCTTTGAGACTAGTATGTTAATGGCTTGGCTTCTTTTTGTCAGTGCTCATCTCTCTAATTGCATTGGTTTCCTAATCTTAAGGAATACTTCAAACTATTTCTTTTCCCTCTACATTCTTTAGTCTGAATATTTTTCTTTTCCAGATCAGAAACAGAAAGGAAAAAGAAAAATTCATTCTGCATCTTTTCCTCCTTGGTTTTTGTGAAATCTGTGTCTAAGCCTGTGATGTTTTCCTTCCAATAAGGAAAATGTTACCCTAGCAACCAAGTTACTAAATCATCCAGTTAACACTCCTGCAGCACAGTAAGTTCAGGGAAGGGAGAGATCACTGGGGACTAGAAATTGGTAGAATATGTGTCTGTATGGGCTGGAGGGAGGGCTTTGTGAAAGAGATGAAGTAAATTTCTACTAATAATGCTTTTGACTGGTCTTCGTTTCCAAATGTTCCTGTATGAATTATAATGTTTTTTGAAATTTCTCTCATTTTCTTATTAATAAGGTTAGTATAGAATTTTAATTTATCAGAGATATGATCAATTGTATAAAATAGGATATAAATTGCACTTGGACCTACTTTTGAGATTACACCTCTTGAGGGGCAAAGACCTAAAAGGCAGAATTTTCTAAGTCTACCTCTTGAGCCAATAAACTACAAAGAATCTGTCTTTTCCATCCACTTGCAATAGCCTCTTTCCTGCCCATAAGCAGTGGGCAGTTCTTGTAGGCAGTGGTTCTCATTCTTTTAAAGTACTAGGACCTCTTTTAATTGAAAAAAAGTATTGTATGCCCTCATGTGAGAATAGTTGAATTGTTAATAGTCTTTAATTGAAAAACGCATGACTGAATGAATATACTTGATGTACATAGGGATTCATGGAACCTGTTTCTGTGATGCCATTGCCTCACCAATTGTCTGTGGTCCACAAGTCAGGGACTTCCCTTTTAAGTATTGCTCTGTGCTGCAGAATGAAGCCTATGCTTCTCAGTCAGATCTGTGGCTAAATTTCAACCTAGATTTCAATTTCATGTACTATGGGAATTCAAATGGTCTTTAAATCTCACAGGTTGATCAATATGCACAATGATTACAATGATGGAATTGAAAATAATACTAAAGGTCAGTTGAACTCAGATAAATTGCAATAAACAGTCTTCATTAAGGAAAAATAGATGATGAAACAAAGTCTTTCCTCTTGGCAGACAGGTAAGGAACTATGGATGAGTAAGGTACTACGTGTTTTCAGAGGTGATTGCTCTGTTGTTAGTCTTAGGTAATAATTTTTAGTTGTAAGGGAGGCTTTGGTATGTGTGAGTGTGTGTGTGTGTGTATTAGGGAAGGAGACTATATTGGGAAATAACTGTAATCTGAAAAAAGGCATCAATGTTTAGAATGGAAAAATAAAAACAAATAAAGATAAGAAATCTCACAAGTTGTACGCTCACTTGGGCAAAAATACCATTAAGATTAATCTCATAGGCTGAATGCCAACCATTTTATTTCAGTTGAGTTTACTGAAATTGTATTACTTCCTAACGAATGAGTTTCTCAGCTCAATCTTATTCCCTAATAATAAGATTACTCCATTTTCACATCCAATGCAAGGTAAGGGGCTATTAACACCTTCTTCACATAACTCTGTCCTAATAATGCCATTGGAATAAAACACTAACACTTTATAAAATAAGATTTGCAACTTCCCATTATTCCCAAATTACTTACTTATTTTTTGAGAGAGAATGGTACAAGATGTAGAGGAGCAGGAAGAGGCAACAAGTACTGACCAGTAGAAAAGGTTTCTCATGCAGGTAAAAAGAAAGCGACAGGCTAATGGTGTAGTTGTCAGTAAAACAAGGAAGGTGTACGTTGGGCAAAAACTCAGCCAACAGTTGATTAAGGGCTATTCATTTCTCACCCAAATTTGTAAGAACTTCTGTGTGTGTGTGTGTGTGTGTGTGTGTGTGTGCATGTGTGCACGGGCTCAAGTGCATGCCACAGGACACACGTGCATTCACACTCAGTTGGGGCCATTTGAATAAGGGAAGGCTGAGTCATAGGGTTAAAGTGAGTTACCAGGCTTCCAAGCCAAGCCCAAGAATTATAATTCTAATAGTACAGGGGATGGGGGAGATAGAATGAGTGGTGAGGGAAGCAGGAAGGGACAGTTTGGATTTGAGGATTCAAGTTTTAACTCCCTGGCTATTATACAGAAGTGAGAAATGGGCTCTTGGCATTAATAATGTCTTACATTTATTTAGCATTTTGTAGAATTCAAAGCATTTCCACATTTGATTCTCACAGAAACTCTGTGACACCAGCCAGGCAGGTTTTATTCTTCCCATTTTACAGATGAAGAAACTGAGATTCAAAGAAGTGAAATCATCTGGCCAAGGCAATATAATTAGGAGGAATGCAGAACTAGAATCCAGGTGTCTTGTTCAGCTGGTAAAGGTCCTTGACGGCCAAAAGACTTAATAGAATAGAAAAAGAGAAACAAGCCAAATTTAGAAGGACAGGAGGGGATTAATCATGCGTCTCTGATCTGTTCACATATTTTACTTATTATTTTACTGGGAAAAAAGGTTATGATAGGTAATCTCATTAAATCCCTAGTCATGGCACTTCCAAAGTATTGTTATCATAAAAATGATTATTTAAAAATCTATCAAACTTTAAAAAGAAAATAATACCCTTTGAGTATTTTATTCTTTCAAAAGTATTTTATTTTCAATTAAGAAGCATTTGTTTTCTGTCTCCTACCTCCCCCCAAACCCATTGAGAAACCCCCCCCACACACAAAATGAAAATCTTAAATAAATATGAATATTCAATCTTTCTTCTCTGATTTTAGGTTCTATCACTGACACACACACATACCCATATATACATATATGTATGCATATGTGTGTATATATAACTATATATGTATAAACACACATCCTTGAGCAAGTGACCCTGGATAAGTCACTTAACTTGTGTTAAGTGCTCTAGGCAATTCAGAAAACAATGCATTAGTAGGGGGAAGTTCCTCACTAGGGAGTTCCCTATACCAGGGAAATTATAGGTCTAGTACCTGTCTCTATAATAATCTAATAAAAATTTAGATGATGTAGCAATATATTTTGGATTGTTAATGATGCATGTTTTTACTAATTTGGGGGGTGAGATAGAGACAAAATTTCCAAATTTTAATACAATCTAAGGTCCTTGTTAAAATCTAGCTAGGTAGGACAGTGGATAGAGCACTGGACTTGGAGTCAGGAGCTGAGTTCAAATGAAATCTCACATAATTAACAGCTGTGTGACTCTGGGCAAGTCATTTAACCTCTGTTTGCTTCATCTATAAAATGGTGGGGAGGGGAGGATGGGGAAAGAGGAGGAGGTGGTAATAATAGTACCTACCTTGCAGGATTGTTGTAAGGATCAAATAAGAGAATAATTGTGAAGCACTTAGTGCAATGCCTGGAATATAGTAAGTACTATGTATGTGTTACTCTTCTTCTTCTCCTTCTCCTCCTCTTTCTTCTTCTCTTTTTCCTTCTCCTTCTTCCTCTTCTTTTCTTCTCCTTCTTCCCCTTCTCCTCCTCTTCTTCCTCCTCCTCTTCCTCCTTCTCCTTCTTTTTCTCCTTATCTTTCTCATTTTTATCATTAATTGCTACTACCACCACTCACTTAAATACTTCCTTAGATCTATGATCTCATGAATATTTATGTTTACTCCGATAAATCATCCCTTTCTAATCCTTTTTTTACTCTTGTCCATATTCTTTCATAGAAGCTCTCTCCAGCATGTTGGAAGCTTTCCTCTAGGACAATACATTTATATAATAATAATTCATATTTTATAGCCATTTCATGGTTACAAAGCACTTTATTCACAACAGTCCTGTGCAATAGGTAGTTTAAATATCACCATATTCATTTTACCGATGGGAAAACTGAATCTCAAAGAGGTTCAATAATTTTCCTATTGTTAAATCACCAGTGACTACTGGAATTGATGATACACAAATCCAGGTTTTCTGACAGCAAGTTCAATGTTTTTTTCCACCAGTTTGAGAGGTATGAAAACATATTGAATGACAAAAAAGTTCAAAAAGACCTCAATATGAAAAGACAATGGCCAAATATTTTCAAGTAGGAGAAGGATTTGTGATGTTGTCAATGTAAATAATCCTCCACACAGGAATTTATCTCCATCAAACTCAAATAAAAAACCTATCTATGATTTGCCACATAAATTCTTGGGAATTATATGAGGTTCAGTGACTTGCCCAGGGTCACAAAATAGCAAATGTCAGAGGCAGGATTTGAGCCCAGGTCTTCCTGACTCCAAGTCAACCTTCCATTCAGTCAGTCAATCAGTCAGTAAAAACTCATTAAGTGAATTGCTATGTGCCAAGAACTGTGTAAAGCTCTTGGAATACAAAGAAAGGCAAAAAAAAAATATATAAATCCCTGCTCTCAAGGAGTTCTGATGGGAGAGAGAATATATAAGTCGCTATGTACAAACCAGCTACATACAGGATAAATTTGGAAATAATCAATAGAAGACACTGGAATTAAAGGGGGATTGGAAAAGGCTTCCAGTAGAAGGTGAGATTTTACCTGGACTTTGGAGGAAACCAGGATGATCAGAAGGCAGAGATGAGGAAGGAGAGGATCCCATGCATGAAGGATAGCAAACAAAAGTGACTAGTGTCTGGAGATGGTGTGTCTTGTATGAGGAGCAACAAAAGTCCAGTGTCGCCAGGTTGCAGAGCATATGGGAAAATGTAAGATATATGGCAACTTGGAAAGGGGGGGAGGGGAAAGGTTAGGAAGGGCTTTCAATGCTAGATGTAGGGTTTTATATTTGATATTGGAGGCAATGGCTAGTAACTGGAGTTTATTGCACTTTAGAAAGATTCCTCAGACAAGTGGAGGATGAGCTAGAGTAGGGAAAGACGTGATAGGGAAACAAACCAACATGTTATTGCAATAGTGTAGGTGTGATGTGCTATTGGTGGAGTTGTGAACTGATCCAACCACTCTAGAGAGCAATTTGAATCTATGCCCAAAAGGCATACCATTTGATCCAACAATACCACTACTAGGTCTGTATTCCAAAGAGAATTAAAAAGGAGGGCAGGAAGCAGAAAGGACCTACATGTACAAAAATATAGCAACTGTTTTTGTGATGGCAAAGAACTGAAAGTGGAGGTAGTGACCATCAATTAGATAATGGCTTAATATGGTATACAATTGTGGAAAAATACTATTGTGCTATAAGAAATAATGTGCACAATACTTTCGGAAAAACCTGAAAAGACTTGTATGAATTGAATCAAAGAGAAATGAGCAGAACCAAGGGAACATTGTACACTGTAATAGCACTATTATGTAGTTGTCAACTGTGAATGACTTAGCTCTTCTCAGCAATACAATGAACTAAGATAGTTCCTAAGGACTTAAAATGAAAAATACCATCCACCTTCCAATAAAGAATTGATGGAGTTTGAATGAAGATTGAAGAATATTGTTTTTTATGCATGTGTGTATGCGCACACGCATTTGGTCTGTGTTCTTTCACAATGTGACTAATAAGGAAATGTGTTTTGCATGACTGCATATAAATTATCTCTATCAAATTGTTTGCCTTCTCAATAAGTGGGGAGAGGAAGGAGGGATAGAATTTGGAATCCAAAATTTAAAAAAAATTAAAATTTTTTTATACTTAATTGGAAAAATATAAAATATTTAAAAGTTAAAAAAATAGTACAGGTCTGAACATTGAGTGTCTATACCAGGGTGATGGCAATGTCAGAGGAGAGAAGTAAATTTATATGACAAACATTGCAAAAGTAAAATCAATAGGACTTGACAGTAGATTGGATATGGAGGTGATAAAAGAAAGTGAGGAGTCAAGGATGACACCTAAGTTATGAGACTAGATGACTAGGAGGATGGTGGTACCCTCAACTACAATAGGGAAATGAGGAAGAAGAGAGAGTTTGAGTGGAAAGAGGAGTGTTTAGATGTCTACAGGATACTCAATTTAAAATATTGATAATTGAGCCTGGAGGTCAGCAGAGAGATTAAGGCTGGATATATAGATTTAAGAATCATTAGCATAAATATGGTAATAGATATAGTACAGAGCGAGAAAATAAGAAGGTCCAGGAAAGAGCCCTCTGGGATACCCAAGGGTTATTGGGTGTGAAGAATCTATTCTGAGGAACCTATTATATCACATTGTCTCTTTTTTATTTATATCCTTTCTCTTCTGCTCCCATGGGTTCAATTATCATGGCTCCCTAATCTATATATCTAGCTCTAATTTCTCTCCTAATCTCTAGTGTTGCTTTCTTAATTGTATGCTGGAGGCCTCCACCTGGATGTCCTATGCGTATCTTGGATACCAGTATGTAACTTGATCTCCATGGCAATTTACAACTCTGATATGGAAGGTACAACTGGGCAAAGTCACAGCAGTCTGATCATACTTTTAAACTGGTTCTGACCAGGTCTGTGTCTAGATAGCTTCCTGCTTCCCTTGATTCCTTGCAGCCATCTCCAGTGCAGCTTCTGACTTAGTTTGCTTGAATATTATCTATTGTCCACAGATATGGTCACAGTTAATCAGTTTTTTCAGTTAGGTTTTCTCATTTTCTTGTTCTGTAGGTCCTTATAAATGCTCAGGACTCCTGGGATCCTAGATTACACTATTACCTTACATCATTGAGAACCTGACAGAGACCACTATTATTCTTCCATGTCTTCTATTTATCCCCTTGACACAATCAACCTGCAGTGGGCACTCATGGTCTCATGGGGTCCTTACTCTTTCAATGAGTTTTCTGACAATGGCCCCAGATATCTAGAGAAATATAGATCCTATTCCATAACCACCATGCCTGTTATGCTAAGATTCTAAAATTCAGTCACAGTATACTTATCTCTCTGCCATCCACTGCTACTTAAGTATCTAGTGAATCATAGAGTCTGGAAGGAACCTTAGAAGCTAGCCAGTCTGACTCTCTCTCTTTGAAACTGTGATGAAATTGAAATCCAAAAAAGTTAACTGGCTTGCCCAATGTGACACAAGAACTGAGAACCTGACAAAAGCACCAAGCCTTTTTTCCATGTATGACCCTAAAGGACAGGGTCATATCTGGAAGCCAATTCTCAGCTACAATCCTGTTTATCTCATAGACAGATAGTGTATTTGGATGCTAATGACCTTAGGTTGGTCTAACATTTCCATTGCGTCTAAGAAGATTTAGGAAAAAAAATGCAACACCAATTGACTAAAGGGGAAAAAAAAATCCAACTTTTGAATGAATTTGTTTTATTTCTAAAACTATTTGTCTGTTTAGATACAAACTTATTCTCATGGAGAATAAAGAATATTTATAGCCATGTAAACCAGTACATGTTACTCATTCAATTCTTCATATAAATTATACCAGCTTTGCCTTTCCTGGCTAAGAATTTGCGTTAGGCTGAACATGGTGTGTTTGGCTTTAGACAGAAATTGGCATTCTCTTTGCCCATATGGGTTCTGAAGAGAGTGAAGTTAGGACTAACATATGAAATATGCTGTCCAATGATGACAGAATGAAAAATTTTGTACACCACAGGGTTGTTTGTGAGCCTATTCACAACTACTTGGAAAAATTGTATAAGCAAATTTCATCATTTTAAGGTAGTAATAAAGTGTTTATTTGATTTCTCCAGGTCAATGCATTTTTCCCCACTGTAAGGGATGAGAAAGTGTAGCACTCCTTCTTTCCTAATTTTCCCTATCTTGTTTTGCTAGTCTTCTTCCCATGGACCAATCTACTCATTTAACACATATGATTTAACAACCAATAATGATGCCTTGCACTTTACTAACACAGCACAAATCAACACCAACTAAGTCACACAGCACTGTTAAAAATGAAGATATTTCACAAGTGGAGAACCCGAGACAGAAATCCCCAGCAATTTACTAAGGCTACCCAAAAAGTGCCAGAGCCAAAGTTAGAATTCATCCAAGTGTCCATTTGAGTTCTTGGATTATAGAAGCTAAAGCATCTAAATTTCCCTAAATCCCAAGAGAGAATCTGGAATGGTCATCAGCTCAGTTGATGATTAGACAGACAAAGGACATGGGCTTCATCCCTTTAAGGTCTAGTTAGTTTCCTTTACTGGATCTGGTCTGTGCCCACAGACTGAACAGTAAACCTGGTTTCTAATTTGTTCGTTCATTGCTTATCATAATAAGAAGAGGTTCATTTATTCTTAGGTTCTTTGTTTAGTTTTTTTTAAATATATGAATGAACCTTGTCAAAGACTTTTTCCATATCTATAAATCATGTGATTTCAAAATTGTTTTTGTTTTAATATTTTATAGTTACAGTTTTCTTAATGACAAATTTTTCTTGAATTCTTGGTACAAATTTACCCTGGTCATTGTGAATAAATTTTTGAGCACCTTTCTATATCCTCTTTGTTAATATTTTATTCAATATTATTCATTACTGATATTGATCTATAATTTTCTTTCTCTCCTCTATTTTCCCCTAGTTTGCATATCAGAACCATGCTTGTCTCATAGAAATAGTTGGATGTAGTTCTATCTATATATTTGCATACTATTTATTACAAGAGTTACTTGTTCTTTGAATGTCAAATAGAATTCACTTATAAATCCATGTCAGTCAAGACATTTATTAATCTCTTACTATATGCCATATAATGGTATGCTAGGTATTGAGAATACAAAAAGAAGCAAAAGATAATCCTTGCCTTCAAAGAGCTTATAATTTAATGGGGAAGACAATAAGCAAATGAATACATACAAACAGGCTTTATATAAGATATGCAGGAAACATTAAAAGAAGGAAGGCACTAGAATTTAGATGGGTTGGGAAAGACTGTAGAAGATGGAATTTTAGTTAGGACTTGAAGGAAACCAGAGAAGCCAGGAGTTGGAGATAAGGGGGGAGAACATTGCAAACATGGAGGGTGGGGGTGGGCAGCCAGAGAAAATAACTACAAGTGAGAGAAGTGTCTTGTTCATGGAACAGAGAAGAGATCGGTGTCACTCCATTAAGGATTATGTGGCAGGGAATAAAGTGTAAGAACACTGAGGTGGGGAGAAGAGTTAAGTTATGAAGGACTGAAAGCCAAACAGAGGATTTTATATTTGATCCTGGGGAGGAGACATGATTGGTCCTGTGCTTTGGGAAATTCATTTTATAGGCTGAATGGAGGATGGATTGGAGTTGGGAGAGACTTGAGACAGGCAGACACATCAGTAAGCTATTGTAATCATCCAGGTATGAAGTGATGATTACATGTATCAGAGTAGTGACAATATCAGAGGAGAGAAGGATGCATATTTGAGAGGTGAAATTGACAGAATTTGGCAATAGACTGAAGATGGCGCTAGACGGGGGCAGTGAAAGATGGTGTAGAGCTGAAGATGACACCTAGGTTGTGAGCCTGAGGGACTGGGAGGATGGTGTGGCCCTTGAAAGTAATATGAAAGTTGGCGGGGGGGAGGGTGGCAGCATTTAGAGGGAAAGAATGCATTCCATCTTGGACATGTTAAATTGGATACCTAGATCAAGATGTCTGAAAGGCAGTTGGAGATACAAGATTGGAAGTCACCACAGAGATTAGGGTAGGATGGATTAGAGATTATGCTAATGAGCATAAAGAGGGCAATTAAATCCATAGAGCTGATGAAATCACCAATTAAAGTAGCATTTAGGGAGAAGTGAAGAAGGTCCAGGACAGAACGCTATAGGACACCTATAGTTAGAAGGTGTGACCTGAAAGAGGATCCAGCAAAAAGAGACTGAGAAAAAGCAGTTTGAGAAGTAGGAGATAAACCAGGAGGGAGTGGCTTTCCAAAAACCTAGAGACAAGATAGTGTCAAAAAGCAGAGTATGATTGACATCAAAAGCTGCAGAAAGGTCAAGGAGAATGAGAATTGAGAAAGGGCCACTGGATGTGGCAATTAAGAGATCACTGGTAATTCTGAAGAGAGCAGTTTCAGTGGAACGATGAGGTTGGGAGCCGTGTCATAGGGAGTAGGAAGAGAGGAAGTGAAGACATCTATTGCAGATGGTCTTTTCCAGTTTAGTCACAAAGGAGAGAAAAGATATAGGATAGTTAAAAGGGATAGAAAAGATAGAGGGAGGGTTTTTTATGGATGGGGGAGACATGGACATGTTTGTAGGTAGTAGGGAGGTGGCCAGCAAACAGGGAGATATTGAAGATAAGTGAGAGAATGGAGAAGGCAGCAGAGGTAATTTATTGGAAGAGATAGGATGAAATGGGTATGAAATTTGGATAAGTACAAGGAACAGGCTAAGATAATTCTTTTTGTCAGACAGGTGAAGGAGGAAATAGTGGCAGAAAGCATCTGGATGATGTAAGATGAGGAAAAGGGGAAAGGAGGGCACTCATATTGATTTTTTTCTGTAAAATATGGGGGGAAGGGAGGAGAGGAGAGCATGGAGGTTTTGAGAAGGAATAAAAAGGTGTGCAAGAATCACTTTAGAGAATGAGATAGTGAGCTGATAAGGGAGGAGCAGAAGGCTTACCTACTGGCAGTGAGGGCCCACATAAGGTTGAGTAACAGACCCAATCGGTATGGTTCATGATTTTTTCTACTTTTGCTCAGCAGTATGTATGTAGAAGCAAAGGAGGAGAATGGTGGAAGACATCCAGAGCCAAGACTTGGAAGGGAACAATCAGCAATGATAAGAGGACAGGAACTCAAGGAAAAAGGACAGTGTAAAACTGATCTGGTTCACCAAGGGGTCAAGATAGGAAAAAGAGAAGACAGTGCCTAGTGCATGGGGAATGGACTGGAAGAAAACTAAGGGGTGGAGGGATTGGAGGTCATGGTGTGGATGAAAAATAGGGTATGATGAGGGAAGGCAGAGGGAGAGGAGAAAAACCAATAGACTGTGGTTATTTAAGGGATTTTGAGATTTTTGAATATGGAGATGGTGCATTTGTGTGTGATGACAAGATCAAGGATGTGATCATCTTTGGATGTGACTGAAGTGGGATGGAAGAGTAGAACATGTGAAGTAAGTAGGTTGAGGAACTGAGTTGTTGTTTGAGGGAGAGTTAACATATATATTGAAGTCTCCTACTATGACAACAGGAGTTCGAAAGGAGAGAAAAGTTGTGAGTCAGGATCAAACACACTGAAGAGGGCGGTGGAGTGACCTAGAGGTCTGAAGACAGGAGCTGTAAGGATTTTGATTGGTAGTATATATGAATTACATGAAACTCGAAAACAATGTTACGGAGAAATGCATGACAATGGAGACCAAGGAATATTCCAACTCCTCCAACTCAACCAGTGAGTTAAGGAGAATGAGTGAAGGTGTAGCCAATACTAGAAGGGGAAACTAGGGAGGTTGTGTCATGGAAAAGGAAGCGGTTCCAGGTTTTGGTGATTGCTAGGAGATGGAATGAGTAAGAGAAGAAAAGATTTAGGATAAAGGGAAGTTTGTTGACTATTGAACAGGCTTTCCAGAGGGTACAGAGGAAGGGCTAGTTGACATTTGGTAGATCTCAGGGGTAAGAGAGGCAAGAAGGATAGGAATGAGGAATCAACTGGTTGGGGATGGGAAATTATGTTTGAATGAGAGTATGAATCAGAAGAACTTGAGATGAAAGGCCTATGGCCAGACAGTGAGATGGAAGACCACATTTCATTACTGCTCTTCCTTGCAAAGACTGGATATTAGGCAGAGATGGTGTAGCAGGAGATGGAAGTCCTGCTTCCAACTGACTTTCCTCTTCCTCTTCCCTCAGGAGATAGACACTGTAGAAGATGGAAGGCATTAGGTCAAAGGGAAAGTTACTCCTCCTCACGTATCTCAGGTAGGAGGCCAGGCTGGCAGTAGGGGTGGAAGTTGCCTTGTGCTTGATAGAAGCTGCCATGATTGGCAGTAAAAGATGGAAGTCACAAAGTAAGAGGAAAGTTTTACTTATCTTCTCACCTGTGGTTGGAGATCAGGTGGACACAACAAGAGATGAAAGTCTTGCAAGCCGAAGCAAATTGTTTTGGTACTGATGGAAGGAGCACTGCTGGTCCCTGACAGCCTTCCCTCAGGGGACATGCACAGCAGGAGATGATAGTCAGAGATGGAATATTTGAACCTGTGAGGTTTTTATTTTGTTTTGTTTCTGTGGGGAAGTTCATTGACGGTTTATTCTGAGGTCAGGTTGTTTAGATTATTTATTTATTTTTCTATTAATTTGGATATTTTTTGATTTTTGTAGATATTCATGTATTTCTCAAGTTTTACTGAGATATAATTGAGTACAAAGCTTTATCCACTGGTTTTCAATATTATATCTATGCAAATGATGCTGTTAGAAGCTTATGTCAGTGGGAGGCAAGGAAAAGACATTTTTCATCTGCTTGGCTGTCTTAGCCTATGTTTGAAGGTATCTTGAGGGTATCTGGCACTTTTAAAAGATGTAGCTTTTATTTATTTTTCTTTTTTTTCTATTAACAAGCATGTATTTATTCTGCCTCCTATTCCCCTTTTTCCAATTAGAAAAATAAACAAATCTCTTGTGACAAATATGGATACTCAGGCAAAACAAATATCTGAAATCGCCATTGCCAAAAATGTATGACTCATTTTGCATCTTGAATCCAATACCTTTCTATAAAGAGGTGGATAGCATGGTTCGTCTTTGGTCCTTTGTAGTCCTGGTTTGCATTGCATTGATCAGAGTTCTTTAGTCTTTCAAAATTGCTTATCTCTTCAATATTGTTGTTGCTGTATAATTCGTTTTCTTGGTCACTTTGTTCGGAATAGTACTTCCAAGGTTTTTCTGAAATAGTACCTCTCTCCATTTCTTATGGCACAATAATATTATGTCTGGCACTTTTCAAAAGCTTATGGAAAATTTACATGGAAGTATTCCTATACTGAGGTGATCTCATCATCTTTAGGAAAGAGGTTATAAAAATATTTTAAAGGCCAATGAAAATATTGTATTTTCTGGAAAATATGGGTATAAAGTTGTTAATCGACAAATACCAGAGCCTCTGTCAATACACAGTGTTTCAGCAGGGAATGGATATGGTTTCTGGAAGACAGAAGTACTTGCCAGCTAACCATAGCTAAAACATTTTGAGAACTAAAAACTTATTTAGGATTTGGTGACTCCTGTCACAAATTTGTGAAGAAAAATGCTATCATCATTAAGCTTCTCGGTGATCCTTATCATGAGTATATATGGCTGAGGAGAATAGAAAGTAGAAGGTGTACCATTTGGAGATTGTCAGATGTGTGAACAGGTTTTTAAGGACTTTCTCAATTATCTCATGTACGTATCAGCATTGGTCAGATGCAATTATGCAGGCCTGAGCAAGTATTTGTTTTACGCACTGATACTGGCCTGGAAGATCCGGACTCAGCAATTTATCATTATAGCAACAGTTCTCAAAGTGTGATCTGGGAAACTTGTTAGGGGTCTGTGACGTCAAAATTATTTTCAAAATAATATTAAGGCATTTTGGTTTCTCACATAGTCAAGGTCAGATAGAAGGAACCTACATAAATAGAAGCTCTTTAGGAAAGGATCATTAGTTTTTAAGAGTGTAAAAGGGACTGGAAACCAAGAAAGTATGAGTAGCCTTGCTACTCTGATCTTCATCAGAAATCTATTATCTTTTCCAATAATATATATTGGACTGGCAATAAGATTAATATCTTAGACCCAAATTGTTATACGTAAGACTTGAAGTGTACCATCATTGAAGTTTATCATCATTATTGACCTATGTGTATGTAGCACATTTTCAAGAATAAACTGAAAAGGATCCACATTTTCTGATCGGTGTTAAGTTGGATGCTACCTGTCAAAGACAGATAACAACAGCATTTGTCAACTAGGAATGCATTGTTGAATAGATGAGATTAACAGTGTAGGTACAGATGCCCTGTCTTCCAGGTCATCTGAGTACAAAACTGTGGGGATACTCACAGAATGGGTAAAGACAATCAGTGGTGTACAAGAACCTAAGTCTCTGCCACAGGAAACCATAGCTAGAAATTTGGTACTTCTGCCATGTATGGATGTGAATGCTGTTTCATTAAACCAACACCTTTTGTCCAACTATCCTCGATATATAATTTATTTTTCAGTTCTTAATATTTACTTCCACAAGAATTTGAATTGAAAATTTTCTTCCCATCTCTCCCACCCTAGGACAGTATGCACCCCACCACCCTTTCCTCCAGTCTGTCCTCCCTTTTATTACCCACCTTTCTTACATTCTCTTTTCCCTCTATTTTCCTTTAGGGCAAAATCAATTTCTGTACTCCATTGCCTGTATAGCTTAATTTCCAGTTACATGATAAAACAATTTTTAACATTCATTCTTAAAGGTTTGCCTTCCATGTTCTCTCCCTCCCTCCCCACCTAGCCTCATTGAGAAAACAAGCAATTCAATATAGGCCATACATGTATAACAATGCAAAGCACTTCCATAATAGTTATGTTGTAAAAGACTAACCATATTTCCCTCTGTCCTATCCTTCCTTTTATTTATCCTTTTCTCTCCTTTGACCTATCCTTCCACAATAGTGTTGGCTTCTGATTATCCCTTTTCCCAATTTGCTGTCCATTCTATTATCTTCCTTCTCCTATCTCCTTCCTCTTTGTCTTCCTGCCAAATAAAATAGATTTCCATATCCAATTGAGTGTGTGTTATTCCCTCCTTAAGCCAAATCCCATGAGAGTAAAGGCTCAATTATTTCGTTCCATCTCCCCCTTCCCCTCCATTATTAAACTCTTTCTTCCTTCTCTTTCTGTGAGATGATTTGCTACATTCTACCTCTCCCTTTTTCCTACTCCTAGGACATTCTATTCAACAATAAATTTTATTTTTTTTAGGTATTATCCCTTCATATTCTGCTCATGCTGTACCTTCTATCTAAGTATATATATATATATACACGCATGTATATATATACATGTATATGTATATATACACACATACACATAAATATACATATGTGCACACATACATACATGTGCATGTACATACCTATACATATATATACATATATACATACCCATACACACCTACATTTATATACTTTCTAACTACCTTAATACTGAAAAAGGTCTCATGAGTTACAAATAACATCTTTCCATGTAGGAATGTAAATAGTTCAACTTTAATGAGTTCCTTAAGGCTTCTCTTTCCTGTTTACCTTTTCATATTTCTCTTGATTCTTGTACTTCAAAGTGAAATTTTCTATCCAGTTCTGGTCTTTTCAACAAGAATGCTTGGAAGTCCTCTATTTCATTGAAATTCTATTTTTTCCCCTGAAATGTTATACTCAGTTTTGCTGGTTAGGCGATTCTTGGTTTTAATCCTACCTTCTTTGACCTCTAGAATATCATATTCCAGGCCCTTTGATCCCTTAGTGTAGAAGCTGCTAAATCCTGTGTTATCCTGACGGTATTTCCACAGTGCTTGAATTGTTTCTGACTGCTTATAATATTTTCTCCTTGATCTAGGAACTCTGGAATTTGGCTAAAATATTGCTAGGAGTTTTTTTTTGGGGGGGTCCCTTTTGGGAGGTGATTGATGGATTCTTTCCATTTCTATTTTACTGTCTTTTTCTAGAATATCAGGGTAGTTTTCTTTGATAATTTCATGAAAGATAATGTCTAGTCTCTTTTTTTGATCATGGTTTTCAGGTAGACCAATAATTTTTTAATCATGTCTCCTGGATTTATTTTCCAGGTCAGTTGTTTTTCCAATGAGATATTTCATGCTATCTTCTGTTTTTTCATTCTTTTGGTTTTGTTTTATAAATTCTTGGTTTCTCATAAAGTCATTAGCTTCCATCTGCTCTATTCTAATTTTTAAAGAACTATTTTCTTCAGTGAGCTTTTGAACCTTCTTTTCCATTTGGCCTAGTCTGCTTTTTAAGGTAGTCTTCTCCTCATTGACTTTTGGACCTCTTTTGCCATTTGTGTTAGTCTATTTTTAAAGGTATTATTTTCTTCAGTATTTTTTGGGTCTCCTTTGCCAAGCTGTTGACTCGCTTTTCATGATTTTCTTTCATTGCTCTCATTTCTCTTCTCCATTTTTCCTCCACTTCTCTTACTTGATTTTCAAAATATTTTTTGAGTTCTTCCATGACCTGAGACCATTGCATACTTTTTTGGAGCTTTTGGATGTAGAAACCTTGACTTTGATGTCTTCCTCTGATGATATGCTTTGTTCTTCCTCATTAGAAAGGATGGAAGAATATACCTTTTCACCAAGAAAGTAGTCTTCTATAGTCTTATTTTCTCCCATTTTTTAGGCATTTTCCCAGTCAGTTACTTGACTTTTGAGTCCTTTGTCAAGTGGAGGGTACACTCTAGAGACCTGTAAGTTCTCAGTTCCTCCAAGGTGTCACAATCAGTGAAGAGGAGTTTACTCCTCTCCTGGCCTGTATTCTGGTCTGTGAGCAACCATAACATTCTTTTCTTCCCAGGATCTGCAAGTAAGATTCCCTCTCCACAGCCACCTCACCTGAGGACTGACACTCAGGACTGAGACCCAGATCAGCTTCCTGATTTCCCCAGGGTTTTGGACCAAGGACTCCAATAGTTATGCTACTGCTGCCCTGGGGCCGTACCGTACACCCCTGTCACCTAGGTGAAAGATTTTTCTCACTGACCTTGGTGCTGTCTTTGGTGTTTGTGGGTTGAGAAATCTGGGAACTGTAGTTGCTACCCATGATTCTGCATCCTGAAGCCTGCTCCAGTCCTGTCCATCCTGTGCTACATGGCCCTTGCCAGGCTGTGCTCTGCTCCAAGCCCAGTGCAATAGATCTTTCTTGTTGGCCTTCCAGGCTGTCTTGGGCTGGAAATCTCTTTTGCTCTGTCATTTTGTGGCTTCTGCCACTCTAAAATTTGTTTAGAGTCATCTTTTACAGGTATTTTATGGGCTATGAGGGGAGAGCTAGAGCAGGTCCATCTTTCTACTCTGCCATCTTGGCTCACCCCATTGTCTAACTATCCTTGGATAACCAGTGATTTGATGATGGGCTTCAGGATGTGATACAAATCAAAGAGCAAGGGAAAGAATAGAAAGGGTCATTCCCTCCACAGACTTCATTCCCTCCAGAAGATGAAACTACACAATGGTGCATTGCACCAGATCATATATGGCACCAGGAAGTAGGTAGTGCTATTTAAGGAATTTTAATTTGTTGACATGAAAATGATATAGGATAACCTTGGACGTTTGGGTAAAGACAGAACCCTAGAGCTGGTATAAAATAGATTCTACTGGAAGTAAATGGCAGCAGATGTCTTTAAGATATGTGATGTGCTCAGTGTGTTCATAGGAAAGTGCTACCAGCTTGTCCTGCATACTTGGAGAGTATAATTACTTTTTCAAGGAGATGGAGAAATAGAACTTATGTTTATTGACCTTTATCTCTGGGAGGAGATGGAAAAATGTAAGCAACTCCCTAGTGGCAACAGATCATTTCACCCAATATGCACAGACATTATTCTCATCTACAAACCAGAATGATTTTCCAGTTGCTAAGGTTTCACATCCAAAGTATTTCTCTGTATATAACTTTTTTGCCAGGATCCACTCTGACCATGGTAAAGACTTGAGAACAAACATCTTAAAGAGGTGTTGGCTTTGGCAGGAAGCCATATGTCTACAACTGAAGCTTACTACTCTCAGGGGATCCAAAAATTTGAACATTTTAACAACATGGTGCTGAGCATTTGGGGGACCCTGGAACCTGAGCAGAAGACTCAATGAAATCAATACACAACATTTCTAGAACATGCAAATAATTCTAACAATACTTGATGATATTTGGACAAAAGCCCAGTTTGCCCACTGACACAAGCTTTGGAGTCTCATAGGATGAAGAAGATGTAGAGGTTTCTAACTGGTATGTTTTGTGGCTAAGAGTTTGACCAAAGGAATCCCATAGTTTAGTTTGATCTCTGTGAAAGTACTGACAACAAGTGATGGTTTGAAGCAAGGAAGGAAACATTATTAATTGCCCACTATGTGCTAAATGCTTTACAAATATTATCTCATTCAATCTTCACAACAACTTTGCAAGATAGGAACTATTATTATTTTTCAGTTGAGGAAACTGAGGCAGTCGGAGGTTAAGTGATTTGCTTAGGGTCACACAGCTAGTAAGTTTCCATCTCAAATTTGAACTCAGACTCATTGGCTCTAGGCAGGCCCAGTGTTCCTTCCACTGCACTCATAGTCTTGAGTCCTGATAGTTATCTTGGGCCATTCACAAGCTCAGGAGGTCACATAGAAGTTCCAGGAATATCTGGCCAGTAATCAAACTCAATGATGATTCTTCAGGAGCAATGGAAGCTACCCATGTAGCCAGATGGCACTCATTGCTAGAATGCATGTAATACGTATTTTATATGTAACCAAAACATATTGGTGTATGTTATTTATGATCTATATTTTTTCTATGCATATATTTTATAGTGTTTTGGTTTTTGCTATGCTATGCATATACTTGGGTCTCAACAAGCATTTCCTTAGTACTGGCCATGTGCCAGATACTATGATGAGGACTGAGAATACAAAGAAAGACCAAAAAACCCAGTCTCTGCTCTCAAGAAGCTTTCAGTCTAATGCAGGAGACAGGATAAAACCAATTATGTGCAAACAAGTTGTATGCAGGATTTCTGGTTGTTCAGTTATTTAGTCATGTCTAACAATGAGGTTAGTGGAGGTGATGGAATTCCAGTGGAGCTATTTAAAACCCTAAAAGATGATGCTGTTAAAGTGTTGTAATCAATATACTAGCAAAGTTGGAAAACACAACATTGGCCACTGGATTGGAAAAGTTCAGTTAATGTACCAATCCTAAAGAACAATGATATCACGGAACATTTGAATTACCAAACAACTGCACTCATTTTACATGCCAACACGGTTATGCTTAAGGATCTACAAGCTAGACTTCAGCAATATGTGAACCAAAAACTACCAGAAGAGCAGGCTGGTTTTCAAAGAGACAAAGGAACTAGAGACCAAATTGCTTTCATTCCATTAATTATGCAATAAACAAGGGATTTCCAGAAAAAAACATCCACCTCTGCGTGATTGACAACACTAAAGTCTTTGACTGCATGGATTACAACAAAATGTAGCAAGTCCCCAAAGATGTGAGAGTACCAGATTACCTTATTTGTCTCCTAAGGAACTTCTATGCAGGTGAAGAAGTAACAGTTAGGACTGAATATGTAATTGATTTGAGATTGGACAAGGCTATATGCTGTCCCCTTATTTATTTAACTTATATGCAGAACACATCACACAAAATGCCAGACTGGAAGAATCAAAAGCCAGAATTAAGGTTGTTGGGAAAAAGATCAATAATCTCAGATATGTAGATGATACCACTCTGATGGCAGAAAGTAAAGAGGAATTAAAAAGCCTCTTGCTAGGGGTGAAAGAGGAGAGTATAAAAGGTAGCTTGAAATCTAACAGAAAAAAAACAACAAAAAACTAAGATCTTGGCAACTGGTATCATCACTTCCTGGCAAATAGAGAGACAAGAAATGAAACGTGTCAGATTTCATATTCTTGGGTTCAAAGATCACTGTGGATGATGACTATAGCCATGAAATTAAAAGAACATTTGCATCTTGGAAGGAAAGCTATGGCCAATCGGCACAGCATACTAAAAAGCAGAGACATCACCTTGCAGACAAAGGTCCATATAGACAAAAGTATGGTTTTTCCAGTAACAATGTATGGTAGTGAGAGTTGGACTATAAGGAAAACTGAGTGCCACAGAATTGATGCTTCCAACTTGTGGTGCTGGAGAAGACTTTTGAGAGTCCCTTGGATGCCAAGGAGGTCAAATCAATCAGTACTGAAAGATATTAATTCAGGCTATTCACTAGAAGATCAAATACTGAAGCTGAAGCTTTAACACTCTGATCACATAATGAGAAGCCAGGACTCACTGGAAAAGACTCTGAGGTTGGGAAAGATTGAAGGCAAAAGGAGAAAATCTGGCAGAGGGTAAGATGGATAGATAATATCATGGAAACAATAAACATGAATTTGGACAAACTTTGATAGAGAGAATGGAGGAAAGGCCTGATGTGCTATAGTAAATTGGAGATAATCTCATATGTGTGTGCAAATTATGTTTCTGCAAGTGGTTTATGCATACAACAGTATGCAACTATATTATATAACTATATACTATATGTGTATTAGAGTTGTGTTTTGGGCTGATATATGTAACATTATCTTACATGTTTATTGCGCATGTGCTAAGGATGATGTTGCATTGCTATTCTTGCTTCATGTAATTCCAATGTAAATGTTTATTACACTAGATTATTGGGATAATTGGGGAAGCTAGGTGTCACAGTGAATAGAATGCAGGGCCTGGAGTTAGGAAGACTCGTCTTTCTGAGTTCAAATCTGGCCTCAGACACTTACTAGCTGTGTGACCCTGGACAAGTCACTTACCTTTGTTTGCTTCAGTTTCCTCATCTGTAAAATGAGTTGGAGAAGGATTTGGCAAACCACTCCAGCATCTTTGCCAAGAAAAACCCAAATGGGGTCACAAAAAGTTGTGAAACAAGTGAACATTAACTACAAAATTGGGATGATTAGTAATGGCTATGTCATATTATAAATGACAATATTTTTTGATATATACTTAAAGGCTTCAAACACAGCCCATGCGATTTTCGAATTCTTCTTTGAAGGGAGGATACAATAGATCTATAAGGGTTCTTGCTTCATTCTCTCTTCAAACTACGTATTCCACAAGGCTAAGTCTTAAGAGTTTTTCTCTGGGGTAAGTGCATGAGATCTAGATGCATGTTGGCTTTTTTTTTTAAGGAAAAAGAAGAAGGAATAGTGTTAGTGAACAGGGTATTTCTCAGCCTTTCTTTGCATGCAATGAAGAAATTTCCTGTTCCATTAGTGGAAAAGCTAGTGGGTGTGAGCAAATGAGGGGTGAGTCTAGTTGATGCCTGAGCTAAGTAAAGTGGAAGTCACAACAGAGGAAGGAACTGCAGTTCCTAAAGCCCTCAGAAAGAGGAATAAGAACATTTGATTTTAATTGATGCTACGTGGGAATGATCAAACATATTTTCCCCTCCTTGTTTCGCCTGAACTACTTATAAGCTGATATGGATTCTCTACCATATTAGATCCCAATGAAGGGACAGGTGAAAGGACAGAAATGCCACCCCAAGGATTGGTATATATTTTTCCTGCTTGGAGGAGTTGGGGGAGGAGCATTGAAGGAGAAATTAAAAGAAAATATTAATTCATAATACACAGGTCTGTTGCTTTGAATCTAATAGGCTTGTGTTTATGTCACCACTATGATGAAAAATTTTTTTAAAATAAAATAAAATAATAAACGCCATGGAGGCTACTCACTGAGCACAGCTTGAAGGGATAAATGGAAGTAGCTAAGTAGGTTGAGATAAATGAGTTGAGTTATTTGATTGATGAAGACATGAACACCCTTCTAAATACATAATGCAGAATCACCCATGCAGGGGTAGATATAACTGATGACCAGTTGCCCTGAAATCTTGAGAGAGAGAATGAAGCAGGATATCTGGTACATACAGCTCTCTCAGGTGTTGGGGAAACTTCAGGCCTCATCCTATAGCCTTGTGGCAGGTCAGATCTTCTTAATCATTTTGTGTGTGTGTCATGGGTTCCTTTGGAAGTCTGGTGAAACCTAAGGATGTCTTCTCGGAATAATGTTTTTTAAATGTATAAAATAAAATCTACAGTGAGACAATGGAAACCAATCATACTGATAAATAGTTATCAAAATGTTTTTAAAAAGCAAGTCTGGGATCCCAGGTTAAGAGCCCTTGTGGCAAATGTAGTTGGGCTTGGTTAGGGTAGAGTAAACAGATATAAAGAACACTAAACTCTGAGCACCTTTGTCCTAATATTAGATTTCATTCATGTGTTCTGATTGCCAGTGACTTGTCTAAGCTTACTTGTCTACCTGTATTCCTTAACTCTGGTTTGTTTCTGACCTCTGAAACACTCCTGTCCGCTAACCTAGCCTGTGTTAGCCACAGCCCCAGTGGTGACACCCTCTATAGGTGTGCCTATTACAGATGCATATAGACAAGATACAGTACTGAGCAAGCCTGACCTCCAAAAGAATAGATCAGGGAGTAACTCACATTCTGTCTCATTTTGTTCCCATCCTGAAATTCCAGGAAAAATCTCTACAGTAAAGTTTAGGTATGGCTTATGTCAGGGGTATCTATGTAAAAGGTTTTATAAAGTCCCTTCTAGAAAAGTTACTTAATGTACAAAGTAGATATCATGAATAGGATGGTTATTTATTTCCTTTACTGAAAAATAAATGCTTAAAACACAAAAGATGCATAATCGCTCAAATACTTAAAACATGAAAGATAACCATCACTCCTTTTATTCTTTCTACAGAAGTGAAGACAACCCGGTGCAGAAACAGATGTTTATTTCACTTTCACTTCAGGCTCACACTCTCCAAGTAACCCATAAGGTCCACATTTATTGACCAGTCAGGGCATCGCTTGGCATTTCTTAGTACTTTCAGCTATAGTATTCTTTGGGTGAAGATGATTTTTCTCTTCTAAGAAGTAGCAAAATTGAAGGAAGCACCTCCCTTTGAGTTATTTTCATGGATTCAGGAATTGTTGAGCTTTTGAGGTCTCTAAGTAGCCACCAACTAGATGGAAACATCTATCTCTTGAGACAGGGAAAGAAACACAGGACTTAAGGTCCAGACTCAGGTTTACCTAGGCAAGCACGTGTTCTTGTTTTCATATGCTTGAACTGCAGCCATCATGGAAGGATTGAGGGGATGGGCCAGCCTATGCAGAGAGAAGTTCTCCTCCTCTACTTATGAAAATCCTAAGTGGAGTCTGGCAGAGTCTCAAAGAACGCTGAGCTTTTCTACTATGGACTGAATAGGTAACTCTTCCTGACTCAATTGCCAATCATTAGACACAATTACCAGTCACAGGGACACAATCAGAACTTGCTATGTCTTTTCAGCAAAGTGTGCCTGTCAGTTAATAAAATGTCCAAATGCGTGTCCATCCCCCTGGAATCAGAGGACATGCTCCACGGAATTACTTCTCTTCATCTCATTACATCTATCTATTTATATTACCGACTCTTTAACAGATTAACTATTCCTCCAGTGGTGTGCTGGTGAATGTTTAACAACTGGCTCTCTGGGGAAAAAAAAATGCATGCATGACACATTTTAAAATTTGATTTGCATTATTAACATTTTTTTTTTTTACAATTTTCGTAAATAGAAATAAGCAAAACAATAAACCAAGACCTAATTTGTGGTGTTTGCTGATTTCCAAGATATAAATGCTCACACTGGAAATTTAACAATCAGTTGAGCCAACTCTAGCTAGTTCCAGTATACCTTTGTATTCTTCAAACCTTTGTCAACTGCCTAGACTCCTGATTTCCAATCTGTTTCTGATAACTAACTACACAGTCCCGACCCTCCATCATACTGACCTGAATACCAAATCATTGTCTGTATCTTTCTGATCCTTAGTTTTCTCAATTGCTGTCCAAAACAGAATGAAACAAACTGTTGGACGACTCTATATAAACACATTACCTCTGCTGGAAAAAGAAACGCTATAGGTACGGACATGTCCAACCGACCGTGGTTCAGTAACATCATCTTTGTGTATGTGAAAGAGAGAGCTTTTAGCTTACATAGGGGAAAAAAACCAAACAAACACAAAGGAGTAGCTATTCTTTCCTGAACCACCCATGATGGCATTTTTCTGAAAGTCTATGATCTCTCATTGTTTTTGTTTTTCCATTTTTATTTTGTGTCTTGTGTACATGTGTATGTTTTTTAACTCAGGTAGATAAAGCAGCAAGGGGAACCCAATAAATATAATTTTGGATGGAGAAGCATTATATTGTTTCCTAAATTTCCTTGTTTTCCATTTGCCCTTTGAAAAATATGACTAAAAAGAGTACACAGACTAGACATGTTATTTAGTTTTCTTAAACAACATAATTGAAAGATAATTAACTGAGGTTATTAATTTTGGTAATTGCAATGACTAAATGATAATTGCTTCCATGATGTAAATTATTTTTCACTATAGTTATATTTATAATATAATATTTACTTACAAAATAATATTTACATAGAGTATTTACTTGGTGCTTTAAAGGATTATAAGGTAAAACATTTTCTATTCATTTCTTCAGGGTTTCATTGTTAGGTTTCCTGTAAGCTTGGGTTTCTTTCCAGACTTTGAAGGATCACAAAAATGATGATGGAGATGCCTGGGAGTCAAGTCCATCTGGTGATGGTGCTCTTAACATCCAGAAATAGAGACTGGTCAGAGACCAGCAAGGATCCTTATTGAACAGATAGACTGGGCAGGAAGGAGTGAACAAAGCACAGAGGTTTGAGACACTAACTTAAAAGGCTCCAAAAGCCTAATGACAGTTTTCAGTGCAATTACTGCTGCACACATCCCCTGGATGTTTCTGGCAGTTTCTAAAGAGCTCTGCTGGGTTAACTCTTCTATCCCAGTTCCTGTTGCTGGACTGTTGGTCTTCTAAATACAATCTTATAGTCACTGACAAAGCATTGTGTCTTTTTTGAACAGCTCTGCTACCTGACTCCATGGTATTTTCTCTTTAAAAAAAAATAGGGTTTTTTTGGTAATAAATTTAGTAACAATCTCAAAAAATATGAACAAAGAAAATAAGGAGTAAAAAATAAATCAAATAGAACCAAATAATCAAAATAAAACAAAAGCAACCAGGTAGAACACTGGATAGAGCACAGGTCTAAAGTCTGATCTCAGGAACACTTGAGTTCAAAGCTGGCCTCAGATAATTAGTGTGTGACACTGGAAAAGTCATTTAACCTCCATCTCAGTTTCTTCATCTGTAAAATAGGGATAATAATAGGGCCTCTTTTGCAGCATTGCTATGAGGATCCAATGTGATAATAATTGTAAATGCTTAGTATATTGTCTGGTGCACAGTTTTAAGTGCTATATTAATATTAGCTGTTATTATTACATCACTTTCTTGATAAGTGTTTATAGACAAGTTATTTCATCTCTGTCTCAATTTCTTCATCTATAAATTGAGGATAATTTTTATGTTATATATGTATGTGAACTTTATAAACTCTGGGGATTCTTATCTCAATTCCTACTTGTACGTATGAATCAGGTCCCTGAGAAAGACTTTCTTTCCTACTGAGGATTCTAGGGGTACACCTAAGGGCTTAGGGTGCGGGTCCTGTAATGCCACTGATTTGAACCCTCATTCAGGTATGTTTTCCCCCATCATCAGTTACAAGTGATTAGCACAGTACTATCATTTAACCAATTAATATAAATGAGCTTTTAAAAACCTATATTTACTAAGAAAACAAGAACAGAAGTGCAAAGGATTTCCTTTAACTCCTTGTGGTGCATTCTTTTCTATACCATCTTGTTTCCTGGGGAAGGCGGATTCAACCTGAGAGCACTTGATATCAAGCATTTCCTCTACCAAGTTCACTTTCAAATGTTGTAAAGCTGAAAG
This sequence comes from Bettongia penicillata ogilbyi, assembly GCA_023548195.1. NCBI lineage: Eukaryota > Metazoa > Chordata > Mammalia > Diprotodontia > Potoroidae > Bettongia > Bettongia penicillata. Next base: position 1,009,102 of record JAJHZJ010000535.1, read on the forward strand.
ACAACCTTTGTTTGTAGGATCTAGAATCTTGACTGAAGGATCTCACCAGTGGGACACCACAGATGTGAAGGGTTCCAATATTTCTGCCAGATGAGGCCCCTGTGAAATGGACCTCCATTCTTTGCCACTGTGTATGGTTCTTTCTTTCTGTTAGGTGGAGTATCAGATGACCTTTAAAAAGATGGGAGAGAGATCTGCCAGAGGTCTGGGAGCTGGAGCTGATGATACATTTTGTAGCTAGTCAAGCCTGGTAAAGAGCAAAATCCTAAGATATCTTCCTGACTAATCATAGCAGAAGATTGAAGGGAGCCAAGGGAGAGTGACACAGTTAATAAAGGCTACATGTTGGGGATTCTTCAGGATAAATATTGTGCCCTTCACTTCTATGAAGACCTGTTGGAGAAATTCTCTACCTCAGTCAACATGCATTCTTTAACCTGCAACAGGCAGGAAAGAAGAGCCGTGGTCATTTAGTACCTTTTGAGTTTATACCAAGATCCAGCTCAGCAGCCAGTCAAAAGTTCATTTCCTCATCATATGGTCAGCAGACTAGAAATAGCTATAGTTGCTCATATTCTAAAACATATATGGAAATTTCATGAGTCAAGTATACTGAGCATGCTCTTAAGGGTTGGGTTTTTGGTCAATCTCCCATTATATATGCAAAGTACTTTGTAAATTTTGTAAACTTCTCCTACTACTACCTAATATTTATATAGCACCTATTATGTGTCAGACACTGTGCTAAGAGCTTTATAAATCTTTTCTCATTTGATACTATGCAAATACTATATGTTACTTATATATTATTATAAGTTTGTCATCTACTGGCATTATAATTTAGTTATTGATAACAAAACATGTCAAAACTAACAAAATAGCATTAACAATTTATTTTCTCTACAAAATCCTATTCTGATGCTTATAGTGATTCCCCTGGATTCTCAAAGACTGTATACCAGTTAAGTTCTACTGGAAAGCAAGCACTGGTAAGTTCTACTAGCCCTGAATAAATTCAAGGATGATACCAGCAAAAGACCTTTAACTTTCTGAAGACTAGTCTAACTAAGCTTCAAGAGATTCATCGCCAGTGGACAGGTGACTTGGTGATTCATTCTTTGACCTTGACAATTCATGAAACAAAGAACTACAAATTAGCTTTCAGTCCCTCAAAATCCCTTTCCGCTCCTGCAGTGGCAAAGTGGTAGAAAAGGGAGACAATGAATGCTAAGGATCAGTTTTTAGATTGTCTATAAACATCACTTTAGCAGCTGGGACCCTAAATGTAAAATCTCTGTCCAGAAAAAGAGAGTGATTAGAATACTGAAGGCGACGACTCTTAGAAATCTTGATGGTCTTGCTAAAATGAAACCAGCGGACAAAAAGGAAATTGCAATTAAATGGGAAGATGGCTCACAAGTTCTCCTTGGAAATGTGAAGAAAATAATTGACAGAACTGGTTTTATTGTGCAGAGGCAACAGGAAAAAATGAGGGGATTATTGATCATCTTGTATTTGTCAGTCAATCAATCATCACTTATTAAGTGCCAGGTACTAAGTCAAGCACTTGCAATACAAATAAAGGCAAAAGACAGTCCCTACTCTCAGTCTAATGGGGGAGAAAACATGTGAATCGCTATTTACACACGTTATATGCAAAATAAATTGCAAATAATCAGCAGAGGGAAGGCACTGGAATTAAAGAAGATAAGGAAAGACTTTGTGTAAATATTTTGAGTCAGAAAAGAGGAGGGAGAACATTGTAGGCAAAGACAGCCAGTGAAAATCTGAAGTAGAATCTGAAGATGGAAGTTCTTGTTTGAGGAACAGGGAGGAGGCCAGTGTTACCGGATCACAGAGTACATGGGAAAGTGTAAGAGTACTGGAAAGGTAGGAGGGGACAGGTTGTGAAGGGCTTTGAATATCAAACGGGAGATTTAAAATTTGATCCTGGATGTGATAGGGCGACAGGAGAGTGTGTGTGTGTGTGTGTGTGTGTGTGTGTGTGTGTGTGTGTGTGTGTGTGTGTGTTTGATAAGAACATGATCAGAACTGCACTTCAGGAAAATCTTTTTGACCACTGAGCATAATATGGACTACAGTGGGAAGAGACTTAAGGCAATAAAACCAATCAGCAGAGCATTACAATAGTCTAGGAGTGAGGTGATGTGGACCTGCCCCAGGATGGTGGCAGTGTCAGAGAAGAGAAAGATGCTTACAGGAGAGATGTTATGGAACTAAAATTGGCAACAAATTGACTATGGTGGGGGAGGAGTAAAAGATGACACCTAAGTTTTGAGCCTGAAGCTCTGGGAAACCTATTTCAAGACTGCCCCTCAAAAAACAAAAGCCCATAGCTGTTATTTATGTGGAAGCCAGGACTACAAAGCCTACCTCACTGCTAAGATGGTAGAAGAAACAAAGTTGGGCAACAACAAAAGCCAAGTGAAGAAGGCAAAACCATCACCTTTTATCCTCCTGGTTCACATTCCTAACTTTATCATGTGTTATCTGTCTCCTCAAAATAATTCTTGGCATTTGTGCTATATTCTGTCTAGCACAAACTTCACTATTTCTTCTTTACTAGTCTCCTTCTCTGGAGTACCCTCTCCTCTGAGACCCTACTACACTGGCTGGTGATAGCCACCCAGATCACTGTTCCAGGTAAAGCCCCAGTCATGCTTCATTTCATACTCAGCTGGACGTTTCCCCTTCTCCAGTCACCTAATTTGCCCTCTGCCCCTGCTTTCCCACTCATTTATCTTCCATAATTAGAATGCAAGCTAGTTGAAGATAGGAACTGGATTGCCTCTTTGCGTTTATATCTCTGGTACTTACTGTAATGTCTGTTAATAAGAGCTTAATTTCCTTCCTTCTTAGTTTTCTTCCTTCCATCATTTTTTTCCTTCTCTTCTTTTCTTCCTTCCTCCCTTTCTCTGCCCACCCCAACAACTTATTTACCAGATATGTCCTTCCGATCTTTTATACATCTGTGTTTTGCTTGTCACCCCATATAGTAATAGCAAATAGGAGCTTCATAATAACTTTCTAGTTTGCATAGTGGTATTTTTGCTTTAATGACTGAATTTCACTCTTCATGGCCCAGACAATACAAGTGATTTAAAAACTAAAACAACTGAATGTGGATTATTTTCTTTAAGCATAATCAAATAATGTTCTGGACTGTCTTTATGAAAATCAGTGAAGACATACTGGCTGGACCAGGTAATACAACATTTCATTAATAGGGCAACTCTGAAAGGGAGAGAGGTATCTAAGTAGACATGACATTTGATATCTGAATTCTGGTTTAAGAGATTAAAAAAAAAGAATTGTGACCATCATAGAAACTATAGGCTTCAGACTAGGCTAGGGACAAGAAACACACAGAACAGTTGAAGAAGACTACCTAAAACCTTTTTGTCTATGAACTTCTGGGATTTCTGCTGGTTTCATTCCAAACAAAACAAATTCATTTAACAAAAAAAGAATTTTTATTTCATTTATTTTTAATTTTCAACATTCACTTTTATAAGATATTGAGTTATAAATTTTTCCCCTCCCTCTTTCCCAAGATGCATGCAATCTGATATAGGCTATACATGTACAATCATATTAAACATATTTCCACATTAATCATGTTGTGAAAGAAGAATCAGAACAAAAGGGAAAAATCACAAAAAAGAAAAAATAAAACACAAAGAGAGAGAGAGAAAATAGTACACTTCGATTTGCCTTCAGACTTTATTCTTTGTGGATAGCATTTTCCATTAAGAGTCTTTTGGAATTGTCTTAGATCTTTGCATTGCTAAGAAGAGATAAGTCTGTCATAGTTGGTTATCACACCATGTTGCTGTTACTGTGTACAATGTTCTCTTGGTTCTGTTCACTTCACTTAGCATCAGTTCATGTTCCAGGTTTTTCTGAAATCCGTTTGCTCATCATTTCTTATAGAACAATACCATTCTATTACATCCATATACCACAACTCGTTCAGCCATTCCTCAATGGATGATCATCCCCTCAATTTCCAGTTCTTGGCCACCACAAAAAGAGTTGCTATAAGTATTTTTATGCATATAGATCCGTTTCCCTTTTTTATGATCTCTTCAGGATACAGATCTAGTAGTGGTATTGCTGGATCAAAAGCAATGCATAGTTTTATAGCCCTTTGAGCATAATTCCAAGTAGCTCTCCAGAATGGTTGTATTAGTTTACAACTCTACCAACAATGCATTAGTGTCCTAATTTTCCCATATTGTCTCCAACATTTATCATTTCCCTTTTCTGTAAATATTAGACAATCTGACAAGACACTCAGAGATGTCTTGATTTGCATTGCTCTAATCAATAGTGATTTAGAGCATTTTTTTGTATGACTATAGATAGCTTTAATTTCTTTCTCTGAAAACTGCCTGTTTATATCCTTTGACCATTTATCAGTTGGGGAATGAATTGTTTTCTTATAAATTTGACTCAGTTCTCTATGTTTTAGAAATGAGGTCTTTATCAGAAACACTGGCTAGAAAAATTGTTTCCCAACTTTCTTCTTCTGTGCAAAACATTTTAAGAATAACATAATCAAAATTATCCATTTTGCACTTCATAATGTTCTCTATCTCTTGTTTGGTCATAAATTCTTCCCTTCTTCATTGATTTGACAGGTAAGCTCTTTCTTGCTCTCCTAATTTGCTTATGGTATCACCATATGTGATGTGTCAAAATCATGTACCCATTTTGACCTTATCTTGGTATAGGGTGTAAGATGTTGGTCTGTGCCTAGTTTCTGCCATACTATTTTCCAGTTTTCCCAGAACTTTTGGCAAACAATGAGTTCTTATCCCAGAAACTGGAATCTTTGTGTTTACAAAACAGTAGATTACTACAGTCATTGACTTCGGTGTCTTGTGTACGTAACCTATTGCACTGATCCACTGCTCTGTTTCTTAGCCAGTACCAAGTAGTTTTGATTATTAATTTATAATACAGTTTTAGATCTGGATGGTGTTTTTCTTTGCATTAGATATGCAACCTCGAGTAGAGGCTGGCATTCATTGCATCTGTCTACTATTATGAGAGGCACTGAGAGAAATCTATTTTGTTATGACTAAAACTTGCAAATCTAACTCTTATCCATACTTTTCTAGGGAACTAAGAACAAAGTGTGGTTTAAAAGATAGGCTTAAATCTAACATCTGAGATAATCTATTCTGTTTTCTTGTAAAAAAAATTTTAACCTTCTTTTGTTCTTGTTTTTAAACCATAGTTATTTCCTGATATACTTACCTAACCATTCCCCAACAAAAAATAACAGTTAAGCAAATCAGCTAATAAATTGATCTTCTCTTTAAGCATATACAACATTCTACACCAGTCCTACCTTCCCCCTAGTCTCCACCTCCCACTTCTCTATTGAGAAGAGGGCAGTATGTTTCATTCTCAGCTCTCCAGAACCAATGTTAGTCATTAAAGTTAATCTGGGTTCAGTTGACCATTAGTGTTGCTATTGTTGACCTTATAATAGTCATTGTGTAAATTGTTCTCTTGGTTATACACTTTCCTTGGTTTTCATTAGTTCATACAAATCTTCACTAATAACTATTTTTCTTTTGGCTGGCAACCCTGAGAGTTTTCCCCTCCCAGTTTGATTTTTATTTTTTGATTAAAGGAGTCATCCCTTGACTTACTTCTTAAAGAGGCCTATTCACTGATTGGGTATAACTCACTCAAAGAGAGAACCTGAAAAGATCTTAGCCTTAGAAAAGACCTCATGGTCTCCCATTGCATCCTGGGCCATCTCCAGTTGTCCCGAAGAATATCAGGCCACTGGAACCAGATGACTCTGGAGGAGGAAGTGAGGCTGGTGACCTTACACAACCTTCCCTCACCCAAAACCAAGTCAACTGCAGGTCATGTCAAGGTCCTCTTTGAGAGCAAAGGACAAACACAACAATAAGAAATCTTCAGATGTTTCTCTGAAATCCTCATATGCATTGTTCCTTATAGTACAATAGTATTCCTTGGCATTCATATGCAGGTCTCAATTAGTGTGAATAAGGAATTCCCACAAAGTGGTCAAATTATTCAGATATACACTATATTTTTTCAATGAGTGGTAGCTATGACCATATTTTAATTGTAAATTTAAGAAATACATGGTCAAATACTTTCAGCTATTTCATATGATTCATTATTCACATTAATTAAGACCTAGTTGTACATCAATTTGTTCAACCATTCTCGTTATGTACTTTCACTAGTTTCATTGGTAGACTACTAAAAGAAAAAAAAATTTCACATTGAGATTCTTTAATATTACTAGGTTCACCTTCTAGTTTTACCTTCTAATCATCTAAGTGAAAAAACAATACCACAAGTATTACAATAATTTCTAGCCCTGGGCTGTGGACCCCTAAGGGAACAAGCATGGAGTTTTTGGAAAAGGTCTGTAATCTATGTGTGAGTATATAAATAAGCAAACAAATCATCCATAGGCTGAATAGGTAATATGTCTCATACATATATGCATTACTGTTTTTCATATAAATATAGGATGGTGTCATGAATAAGTTACAAATTCATTTAAAAGCATTACTACATTATGCATTATGCATTTTTTTCAGTTAGTGGTTGAGAGGTAGCATAGTGTAATAGATAGGATCCTGGACTTAGAGTTAGAAAGACCAAAGTGCAAATATCACTTCAGATACTTACTAGTGGTGTAATCCTGGGCAAGTCACTTCACTTCATGTGCCTCAGTTTCCTCATCTGCAAAATGGAAGGGAGTAATTTGGATTTAATGGCCCCTAAGGTCCATTCATACGTGAAGTGTATGATACTATGATAGAGAGAGACCAACTACTGCTCATGACTTGGAGAGGGAGGAGGGGAGAAGAAATGGAAAATAAAAATTTGAATGGTAAAATGGGTTCCTTATCACTAGCATATGTAGAATATGGATGTGCCTGGGTGTGCTGACACACTGGACTTGTGTTCCATGCATATCTATAGTCCTTATATTCAAGAAAGCTTTGGACGTTTGCTAGAAGAGCAACGTTATAGCTGCCTAAATTTTCCAAGAGCATTGACCTTTTAGCAACATAGGATATGGGCAATTAAGGCCACCAGATTAAATTGAGAGTTTATTTAAGAGAGGGCCCTTATGAGCGGTGGAGTCAAAGGCCAATCATCAATAAACATTGATTAAGTACCTATTAATATACCAAACATGGTACTAGGTTATCTTCAATTTTTTTCTTAGACAGCTTCACTGGATTTTGGATATCCCAGGAGCGACTTCATGGATGACAGGAGTGGCAACAGAAAAATTTAGTGTCTTATTATTTTAAAATTTTCAGTAAGAGTTATCTTATCTCCCCAAAAGAAGTGATCCATGCATTTTCTAACTTCTAGTTATTTGAAAGGCTAAATGTGACATAGTAGAGAGGGAGTCAACCTTACAACCAGAGAAATCTGGGGTCGAGTGTTTGCTCTGACACATAATAATTTTGCAGCCAGGAAAGTCATTTAAAAATCTCTGTACAATCCTCTAAGAATGTACATTGCAACTGCATTGACAATCTGCATTGGTCAAGAGGTTTCCAAGAACTCATTCCCTACACAAATGAAATTATAGGTCCTGATAATCCTGCCCTTTCTTCCCTACCCCTAAAATATTGTAGCTATGCTCATATTTCATTCCTCCTTCATGTTTAAAAGCCCTTTGAGGTCGGGAATTATGATTTTTAAAAATATATATATTTTTATCTTCAGTGTCTAGTACAAGGTGAATACTTAACATGTGTTTATTGAACTGAACCAAAAAATCCACTGTCTTCTCTCTTTCGTGTCCACAAAGCATAACTGATTCTGCTTTTCCAATTCCATGATGGAGAAAAAATTCATGCAGATCATCATCATCATCATCATATGACCATATAGCTTCTTTCTTTTTGCCTGAGAGAAACATGGGACTAAGAGGAGAAAACTTGGAAGAGTAAACAGAGATCTCTAGTTTAGTCAGTTATAATCAGGCAGTGAGAGCTCTCTTATTAGGGGATTTAAAATACATAGCAGAAGAACATATATAAGGGCAGCTGATTAACTTTCTGTCAAGCTTTCCTAAAGCCTCACAGCACTGAAATATCATACCTGGATAATTAATAGTAACAATAATAGCCACCATTTAGATAGTGCTTACTATGTGCCAGGAACAAAATGTTAAGCACTTTGCCATTATCTCATTTGATTCTCACAACAACCCTGGGAGATAGGTATTACTATTATCCTCATTTTACAATTGAGGAAACTGAGGCAAACAGGGTTAAGTGACTTGCCCAAGGTCACACAACTAGTAAGTATCTGAGGATGGATTTGTATACAGGTCTTCCTGACTCCAGGCCAAGTACTCTCTCCACTCCACCAACTTGCTGCCTAAAGGTGGGCAAAGCTGTATATAAGCCCCTAAAAGATGCTTGATTAGTATGATTTGGAGCAAATTGAAACGAGAACTCAAGACTTGGAAGGATAACTAGATTGGTAACAACTAAGTGAGAAAGATGCTTAATGATACCCAAGGATTTATCTTTTAAAAAATTGTGTTCTAAATTGTGTATCATCTTTTAAAATATTGTGTTCTTTAATGTTTATGGTTGGCTATTTTAGTAATTATCTTTTATAGCAAAAGCACAATCGAATCTGGAGAATGTGCTTTTATCTGTCAATAAATGGCTCCAATGGTAAATCTAACTATGCAGAAGCCCATTCATTACTAAGTAAGTAGTCTACCGGGTGTGAAGTTCTTTGTAATTGGAGGCAAAGTCTCCAAAATGATATCATTGCATCGGGCAATTCAACGAGCATGTCATGTGTTTGCACATCACTTGTATACAGTTTACAGGGGCATACATAGATTTGATATCAATTTTCTGGTGACTTTCAATTTTATTTTTTTCCTTGATTTTTCCACTTTGCTATTCCATCTCAACCATGAACTGCAGCAAAAGCAATTAGCAAGTCAGATTCTCGGTGTACCAGGGAAGACGAAAGAACCCCCAGACAGGTCGACCAGTTCTGAGGACGCTGCAAGAGAATTTTCTCATGATAAGGGAAGGGCAAACAGCAGTTCAATCTATTAAAACAGACTATATCAAAAGGAGGCAACCTTCTCTTCACTGGAACCTTACCTACCATATTACGGCATATAATTTAACATGTCAAGTCTATGTTGGATCTTGGCCAAAGGGATTTATTATCGCAAATGCCTGTAAGACACCAAGCCATCTTCTCTTTTGGTTTTCCTTTCTTTTGGTCTAGTCTTATGATTTCAATGTGTAGGGGACTCCCAGTGAAGAAACTTCTTCTACCAATGCAGATTGGCACCTATTTTGCAGCCTATAGTGTTAGAGATATTTTTGGGACACCGAGAAGTTAAGGGATTTGGTCACAAACATAACATTATTTCATTAGGGGCAGTTACATGGTGTAGTAGATGAAGTATGGGGCTTGGATTCAGAATAGTTGAGTTCACATTGGCCTCAGACACTAGCCGTGTGATCCTGAGCAAGTCACTTAATCCCTGTTTGCCTTGCCTCAGTTTCCTCTTCTATGAAAACAGGTTATTAAACTTACCTCCCAGGGTTGCTGTGAAGATAAAATGAGATAATAATTGTGAAGTGCTTAGCACAATGCCTTCCACATACTAAGTGCCATATACATGTTAGCTATTATTATCATGTTAATAAAACTTGTCAGGTCTTCCTCACTCTGACATCATCTCTACCCACTAGGCCATACTGCTCCTCAGAGGGTTAAGTGGGAGCAATTACTAACATTACAAATTCACTCCTATTAAGGCATGAGCTTTTTAAAAGAAAAAACCCCATAGACCATGTGACCACATCACTCCCCTATTCAATAAACTCCAGTGTCTCCCTGTCGCTTCAAGATCAAATATTAAATCCTTTGTTTGGCTTTTGAAGATATTTACAACCCAGCCTCTTCTTACACTTTACTTCTCTCCCTGTACTCTGTCATCCAGTGACAATAGCCTTCTTTCTTTTCCTTGGCTACAATACTCTATCTCCCAAATGACTCCATGCGTTTTCACTGGCTGTCCCCAATACTTGGCTTGTACTCCCTCATGGTCTCAGTCTCTTGGCTTCCCTGGCCTCATTTATCTCTCAGTTCAAATCCCATATTCTGGAAGAGGACTTCCCTACTCTCTTTCCCCACCCTCTAATGCTAGAACCTTCCCCTGGAAGTTATCTATAATTTAATCTGTATTTATCTTGTATACACATAGTTGCTTGCATATAATCTCCCCAATTAGAGTGTAAGGTCCTTAAGGGCAGGGACAGTTTTTTTTTGCCTTTTTTTTTTTTGTATGCCCAGAATTTAGCATAGTGTTTAAATTGTAAGCACTGGTTGACTTAACTTGATATGAAAACCATGACCTTGGGCATTTATCCATTAGTTTTCTGACCAAATGACTATGAATAACATTCAGGAAGATTGTAAATAACTTACTAAGCATCCTTTCTAGTTTCTTCCTTCTCAAGTTAACATTCTCCTCTATTCTAATTGAGAATGCTAAAGCTATTTTTAAAAGGAGTAAAGAATAAAGTGTAGCATAAAGCCAAGCATGTCATTAGTAAGAAATTGGCAAATAGAACATAATGGTGGTTGCTTCAAGATTATCTTTTAACTAAACCAAACTTGGTTATTAAATGAATGGGTAAGGGACATTGTGCTTTAATTTAATGAACTTCTAAAAGGTCCATTAAAATATACAATTTCATGCGTGCATGAAGTAACTCCCTCTCTGAAGCAGAATACAGTTACAGCTTTACATTGAAGAATTTATGGAGAATTAAAGAGAAAAAGAATAGAACCTCAGGAAAAGAGTATCAGATGGCTGGAAAATGTGAAATGAATTATCTCAATGTGCAAAATATCTGTTTCTTGTAAAGAATTTGAATCCTGTTTGAGCTTTAGAATTATATTTCTTCAGGAACCTAGTTGCTGCCAAAGGATGAATTAATGTGAGGATATCTTTAGTAACAAGGGGCACTAAGCACAACATCATGGCACAGACAGTACCCAGAGGTCAGTTGACTCTGCTTCTGGGCAGATCAATTCCTGAATTCTTTATGACAGATGATTTCTGTCAATTTGGAGATCTCTAAATATTGTCTTTCTTAGTAAGAACCTGGAAAGGTAGCATGTCATAACAGATGGCGTGCTAGCCTTGGAACCAGAAAGACCTGGGTTCATGTCCTTTCTCTTACACATACTATGGAATCATGGACAAGCCACTTAAGCTCTCAGAATCCCAGAAACTCTCTAAGACTGTAAATTATAGAAGTGATGCTAATCTTCATCATGGGTGAGATGATGATGAAGATGATGCCAATTTTACAGATTAAGAAACAGGATTGGAAAGGTTAAGTGATTTGTCCATAGCTAGGAAGTATAGAAGTAGGATTCCAAACTCAGTTCCTGTCCAGTCTAATCCAACAAGTATTTATTAAGTGCTTTCTTTGTGCAAGTCATTGTGCTAAGTGTTTAGCATACAAAACCAAAACAATTATCCCTTCCACATCATACCTTTCTCCATTGGGGTTTCAATATATTATGATTTGGCATAAGAAATTAAATGAGAATTTTCTGGGAGCTTTTTGGAAGCTGCAGGCGACAAGTGAACGCCAATATATGACACAGAAAAAAATTTAGAAAGTAAGAAATGCATAAAATATATGTATAGTATTGTATAATATTAACATAATTTATCTTTTAATACTATAGTGATTCAATTTCTTCTATGGCATGAAGGGAGGGCCACTAAATTTTACATGGACTTTCTAGCTCACAAGGTCCTTGTACCCCTAACTCCTGCGATGTTGAAGGGATAATTTTAGGCCATTTTCTTCAAAATGCTCACAGTATATGGTAAATACGTAAATAGATAACCATATGCATAATTTGAGGAGAAAGAAGCAAGCACAAACTGAGGGAATCAGGAAAGAGTTCCTATAGTAGAGCCACAGAATGAAGTTAGGGATTTTAAAGAGGTGTAGTCAAGGAGGGTGTACATTCCAGACACGGGGACAGCCTCTATTAAGGAATGGAAAGAGGAGATGGAATAGTAAATTCAGGGGACTACGAGTTACACAGTTACTTGGTGTTGGAACTTGGAACTGAGCCCAGTTCTCCCCCTTGATTATAAGAGGTCCTATCTACAGTAATGGGCATCTTTTCTTACATGATCTACCACCCTGCCAGCTACCGCAGATATATTGCCATCACCCCTGCAAGTGGGCTCGCTTATGTAGCAACTCTCAGGACCAGACCTCTAGAAAACATGCTGACAACCTTCTAGGCAAGTTAATCTACTCACCTTTAGAACTCTACCCTAGGGCTAGGCTGTCTGTATTGACCAGAGAGGGATTACAAACACACCTACACCACAATATTTAGCCAACCTCTGATATATTTCCCATATCATCTACCCTGCCATCTGTTCCCATCCTTAGACTACTTCCATCCTCCCAGTTCAAGGTTACAATTTTTTAAAAAATCTTTGAGAAGTTCTATAAGACCATATGAGGGCTTATCAGAAAGAATGGGCTGTACGTATATGGGCATATATAATTATGTATGTATGTGCATGTGGGTACATGCACACACACACACACACACATGCACACACACATACACATAGTTGCCAAACTAACACTTCAATTTTTGAAAAGGAAGACATGGGAATAAGATAGACCCTTTCCCAACTGGAGAAAGCACTTGGAAATTATCCTTATTAATATTCTTTTCAAAGAGCATTCCTCTCACCTGTGACTCCAAGAAGTTGTGGCATGTGCAGTGGTCACACAATGATAAACGTTCTTTACAAACAGGCTAAATCAGATTGAGGGCAACCGATAGGCTGCAAACCATTATTAGAGGGGGTCAGAAGGATGTCTACCCCAAGCATGTGAAGATATCCCCCAGAGGAATGGGTAGATGAAAGCAATTTGTTCCAATGGTCATAAAGGTGGCTAAAACAGGCATTGTGGAACACTTAGAACTTGGTCAGACATCAAAGACGCCAAGCTTATCCACTGCATCCCAGACCATCACCAGTTGTCTTGATTTTTGTCTTGCCACTGTCTTTGATGACTCTGGAAAGAAAGAGCGAGGCTGATGACTTTGCCCAACTCTGCCTCACTTAAATCCAATTCACCCATCCTCTATTATTTTACTTCAAAATTGTAATGTCATTGATCTTTGAAAATAAAGGACAAATAATATTCCTCTCAATTCATTCTTCTGGAATTGACATGCAGTAAGTAGGTACCAGTTAGGGGAAAGTCTCTCTTCTCCCAGCAAGAATCCTGTCAGGAGGAGAAAATCCAGTCCCAAGATTTCAGGGGTTTGATTGATTGAAGACTAGTCAATGAGTCAGTCAGCAAGCATTTACTATGAGCCAAGCACTATTCTAGGTATTTATTGTTACCGTTGAATCATTCAGTCATGTTCTACTCTTGGTGACCCCAGATAGATGTTTTGGGGGGCAAAGATACTCGAGTGGTTTGCCACTTCCTTCTTCAATGGATTAGGCAAAGGGAGATTAAATGACTTGCCCAAGGTCACACAGCTAATAAGTGTCTGAGGCCAGATTGTTAACTTGAATGTTCCTGATGCCAGGCCTAGTGCTCTACCCATCAAGACATCTAGCTGCCTCCATACTAAGCATTACAGGTACTCAAAAAATGCAAAAACATGGTCCTTGTCTTCAACAAATTCACATTCAACTGGGGAGAATAACTAAATGCTCTATTTGTCTCTCTCAAATCTATTTTCCTATTTCTGTACGTCTGTTCATGTATTTGTCTATCCAGCTATTTACATATAAATCCGTATGTCTATTTATCTCTCTGTCTAATCTATTTATCTCTATTTGGGTTTATCAATCTACTTCTCTATCAAACTCACATTCAGACATTTATGTACATTTACTGTGTGTGTGCCTGGGTGTGCGGTCTATTGTGGACAGAAGGTAATTGTAGAGGGAAGGTGCTATTCATGGGCAGGAGGAAAGGTGACTTTCAGAAAGTAGAATTTGAGCTGAGTGTTGAAGGGAAGTCAAGGAAGTCAGGAATTAGAGGCAAGTAGGCAAAACCTTCCAAGAGGAAATGACTATGAGAGGCCTAAACTTCTCTGAGAGAAGAAAAAAAATGTCGCACAGAAGAGAAGTATGGGGTAAAATCATTCAACCAGTCTCGTTATTGAAGGCCACATAATATCCAGAACTTGGGCTCCACAGAGCTTCCCCATTATATTGTAGGATTATAGGAGCATAAGTTTGGAGCCTGAAGGGGCCCTAGAGGGTCATTTAGCCCAATCTCTTCAGATGTGGAAGTGGAAGACCAGAGAGATTGTGACTTGCTTAAGGTCATGTTGGTACATACTAGCAGAGTACCCTACTGCTTCCTGTTTTCATTAACACAGAGACACACAAAAAAAGATACCAAATTATATGAATTATATGAATCATCCCTATTTCTGAAAATCATTAAAGAATAAAATAATGAAAATTGATCCATGTTCTTAGATGTGGCAGATTTTTCTTAAGAGCACCCATATTGACCAATTTTATTTCTAATGGATAGATGAAGACTATTTAATTTGTATAGAATGCCAAAAAAGTAATTTTTAAGAATAGTTACAACAAATCCATCCTAACATACAGACAAGATAGGACAAATTTTGCTGAGTTTTGGATGCCTGCTTTGTTTTCAATACTTCTGTACATCAGGGCTAGACACATTCTTTAGATGTTCCAAAAATGACCCTTTAATCAGGATATAAGCAGTGGGACAGAAAATGAAGTGTAAAAGCTAAGAATGCAATTTTTTTTCTAAGATATATGGAATAAGAGTTTGATTTTTTTTTTTTGGTGGAAAACGTAAGCTAAAGAAGGAAAATATAGATGAAACAATGGAGTAAGAGCCTTATATAAGTCTTTGACACTGTATGATCATCAAAGCCATGTCTACATTAGGTTGCATTTGAATTGAAATCAAAACATGTTTCTATGTTTCTATCATAGATTGTGTAGACTATGCCCAGTAAAGCAACTGATCAACCTGCTGTATGTTGTCCAGATATTCTGTGCAAATACTAATGGTCACAGTAAGTAAGTTGAAATAATACCTGAGTCTTTTGCTCTAAGGATGATTTCCACTTCCTCCACAGGCTGAACCCTGCTTTCACTGAGTAGTATAATTGGGAATTTCTTCATCTAGAGCAAAAATTATTCAGAAGACAGCGATGGTGCAGTGCATAGCCCCATTAGGAAAGCCTAGGTAGTGAGAGAAGGTGTGATAGTGGGTTAGAGAACAGTTAGTCCATGGTTATTCTGGGAGAGGGAGTACCTGCCCCTGCCAGAGAAGCAATTTTTTTACCCTAAAAAGGAGTTAGGAGAAGATAGGTCCAGGGAGAGGAGTGTCATAGGTCCCTGAATATGGTGGTCAATCAATCGATCAATCAAAAGTGTTAATTAAATATTATGTGCCAAATACTATTCTAGGTAGGAACTGAGGATACAAGAGCAAAAAATGAAAATAAAATGACTATTCTCAACAACCTTATATTATATCAAGGAAAACATTGTGCACATATATAAAAGTATGCATATGTATTTACATACATACATACACATATACACATACACATATATATGTGTAATTAATGAAAAAGGTAGTACATGAAAGAGTGCATGAGAAATTGGATGAGATAACAATTCCAAGATTTCTATATTCTGGAGCACAGTGCCATTTGCTCCATGCTAGTGGGTAACCTCATTTGCTGCATTAGCCCCAAAGCTAAGGCTTTGCTGAGAAGTAAACTGATCCTTCTGGTTTGTTTTTTTTTCAGAGACACTGTGGAAAAATCTGTTAGAGTATGTCTATTCATCTATCTCTATCCACAGTTTCCAATACTAAGGATTATTTCAAGACCTGCAGGAAAACACTGATTCAAAAGCTAGATTAGTGTCAGCTGATCAGGAGGAAACTACCTTATTTCTATGCCTCAAAGTTCTGCAGGAACCACCATATCTTTGGGCTTTAAGCTGCTCAGCCTAGGATGGAAAAAATATGTCCTAAATATTTACATGTTTGTTTGGTGCATGAAACCAGATGCTCAATCTGCATGCCCTTTAAAAATCAAAATTTGCAATTCAATTATCTTCTATATTAGAACAGCCTGGGCTGGGCACATCCAGCTGGACCTTCTTTGTTGAAGTGCACTTTGGCTGGTAGTGTCTAAATGGGTAAATGAGTCATAAGCCACAGCCCTGTCCTGGACAACTTTAATCTGCTGACAGAAAGAATAGAAACTGAGTCAAATGCCAGTAATTTTTTCTTGGCTCATCTTCTTGGTATCTTGGGTTCCTAATTACATATTCATGGACCTGTACTCAGTCACCATCCATGGAGCGTTTTTGAAACTGGGACCTCAGAAACCCAGCATTCATGCAGGGGTTGATTTATTATTCTTTTTTTAATTATTTAATTTTTTTTTTCAACTAGCAAGAATTTATTCTCTCTCTCTCTTCTACCTTCTTCCTCTCCTCCATTGAAAAAAGAAAAAGGAAACCATTGTAATAAATATTCACAGCCAAGCAAAATTAATTCCTCCATTGACTATGTCCAAAAATAAATGTCTCATTCTGCATCTTGAATTCATCACCTCTCTGTCAGGAGGAGGGTAGGCAGGCTTCATCATCAGTCAAATGTGGAATCACATTTGATCATGATTCGTTTTTCCTTAAAGACCTCCTACTCTCTGTCTCTCTCTGTCTCTCTCTCTGTCTCTGTCTCTCTCTCTCTCTCTCACTCTCTCTGTCTCTCTTTCTCTGTCTCTCTCTCTCTTTCTCTGTCTTTATCTCTCTGTCTCTCTCTCTGTCTCTCTCTCTGTCTCTGTCTCTCTCTTTCTCCCTCCTCAGAGTTTCCTTATTTTCATCCCATTATTAATGCCAAAGAACACAGTCACAATTCATGGTTTCATCACTGGTAAATATGGTGAGGTCCAAAGTTCCCACCTTTCTCATTCCCTTTTTGGGTGGCAGAAAAGTATATATGGTATGTTGCAACCTGACAGCTTTAAAATCTATAGCAACAACAATAACCATAGATGTGGGAAGATAGCTTTATGTAAAAAAACCACCCAGAGAGCTTCCCTAGGCTGAGAAGTTCATGTCAGAAGGGACCCAGCATTAAGGCTGGGCCATTCCCAGCAGATGAATGTGCATGAATCATAGATTTGGAGCTGGAAGGAACCTTAGAGAATCTTAGTCCAATTTCCTCATTTTATAGATGAGAAAACTAAGGCCCAGAGAGGGGAAAGGATTTGTTCATTCTGGGTGGGGGAGAGAAATTTGCTGCCACCACTCTTCTCAAACTCCCCAAGACAGCTCTGTTAAGAAAGAGACTCTTTTAAGAGTAAGGGGTCTTTCCAGAAGTAGAAAATGTGGGCCCCAGATGTCAGCAGTTTGATTGGTTGACTGAAGGCTGGAATAGGAAGGAATGACTTCCAGTGATCTGAGCATTTAGGAGGACGGGAAAGTGATAGGGAGTGTTATGGAGAAAAGTATATCTTCTCTGAGTTCATGTGGTGGGCTACTTCTGACCAATATATGTGTACCACAACTCAGAGATTATGGAGGTAAATACCTAGGTTTTATGGCAGAGTAACAGAGAAATAATTTTTTTGCATATTGCAATCTTGTACATTCGTTAGATTACAAAGTTAAAGAGAAGATAGATTCATAGTCTTATACTTCCTTTAATGTCATAACAGTTGATTAAGCTTAGTTAAACAGAATCATAATTTCATTCATACCCTAAGGAAACAAACTTCATCAGACAAACTCTATAGGTAAACTAAGTCAGGTTACAGATCGAACTTCACAAAGAGGTTGATTGAGGATTATTTATGTCACAAATGAGTCAGAGACAGTTGAAATTCTCTCTGTGGCTTCTTTTCTAAGGAATGTTTAAAGCTCTAAGTAAATTTTTACATTGCATGGAACAGGAAGACAGACTTTTAGTTAACCAAACTTTACAAGAGGAATGGCTTTGAGTCCTGAATAATGAAAGGAAATAAAAAAATTCCCATAATAAGAGAGAAATGAAAAAAAGAGTCAGTTTTTTTTTCCAGTTTTGCTGTAAGAGAATGAAAAATATACAGAACCTGGGCACCACAGAGCTTCCAATTGGCCGTTTATTAATTGCACATAAAAATAGGAGTCACACATGGAGCAATTGCTGAACTTAGCCCAACTATAAAAGTCCAAATGCATAGCCGAGATTTTCTGGACCATATTAAAACACACAGTAATGATGGACCACCTACTGAGACCCCTACTAGGACCACTAGGCTATTGCTGATTGACTTCCTATTTCCATGCCAGGCTTTTTCTCACCATTTGAGTGAAAGAAAACTAAAACTGGCTCTTGTTTTGATGCTTCCAGAAACACAAGTTCCCATGGTTTGGTAGTCAGAATGGTTGGAAGGATGCTGACATTTTCCCTAAGTTGAGATGTACAGTCTTCTTATTGCCTTAACTATAAACCTTCAGTTCACTAAAGGATAGCTAGTATTTATAAAGAACTTAAAGGTCTGCAATTCTGCTTGCCTTATATGATGTAAGGGTGTGGAGATGTTTGCATATATAAGCCCCCTTTTCCAAAAGGTATGGACAGCCACGTGGTACAGTGAATACAGGACCGGACCTGGAGTTTGTCAAATTTGGCCTCAGACCTTGTAACTGTGAGACCCTGGGCAAGTCTGTCTTCTGCCTGCCTTACTTTCCTCATCTATAAAATGAGCTAGAGGAGAAAATGACAAATCACTCCCAGTTATCTTTGCCAGGGTCACAAAGAGCTGAACACGACAACAACAAAACCAGAAGGCAAATGGGAACAGACCACACCACACCGTAACAACAAAAAGAATTATTAAGGGTTTATTGTATCAAGACTGTGAGCACCGGGTACTAGAGAGACAAAAACCGAAACCAAATGTCCTTGCCCTCAAACTGTTTACATTTCAACCAATAAACAGGTAAGTAAATATAAGATAATTTGAAGACAGAGAGAATGCTAATAATAAGGGAGATTCAATTTAATTCCATAAACATTTACTAAGCTTCTACTATGTGTTGGGCACTGGGGATACAAATAAGAAAAAGAGTCTTTGACCCTCAAGGAGCTTATAATCTGATGGGGGAAGAGAACACACAAATGGAGGCTGGAAAGCAGAGGCAGAGTTTCCCATGGGGTATTCAGGGCTACAGATGCAAAGTGGGGAGTTCAATTTCTGCCCTGTATAAAGGCAGGCTTTGGGAGGAGTTTGGTGCTCCACCCCTCTAATCCCAGGAGAGAGAAAACCAGTGGAGGTGGTATGCAGGTTTGAGTTAGCAGCCTGGTAATGAGATTAGAAGATTTGAGTTAATTCTGGGAGGGATCTTAAAACCAGGTGGAACTGCAGGTCTGTGTGCTTCACTGGTATTAAAAGAATGGTCCTGATTCTGAGGATAATGATGAGGATGATGATACCTAGTGTCTGTATAGCCTTTTAAGGTTTGCAAAACACTTTGCTTATGTTATCTTGTTTAAGCCCCACAATACTGTGAGGTAGGTGCTATTATTCCCATTTTAGAGATGAAGAAAGTGAGTCTGAAAAAAGATGGAAGGAAGAAATTAAGCATTTGTTAAGCTCCTACTATGTGTCAGACTTTGAGCAGATGCTTTACAAATATCTCATTTAATCCTCACAAAAACCCTGGGAGATAGATTCTATTATTGTCCCCATTTTATAGTTGAAAAAACTGAGGGAGACAGAGATTCAGTGACTTAACCAAATTTACACAGCCAGTGTCGGAGGCAGGATTTGAACTTAAATCTTCCTGACTCTGAGCAGAGTCCAGAGAACTAAAGGAAGTTCCCCAGAACATTGGATATGTGCCTAGTGAAGGATTTAGAGGAGAATTTGGACAAAAGTTATATAGAATGGGAAGGTATGGACAAATTGTTATCTACCTTATTGATGAGAGTACTCAAATTGATGAGGCCACAGACTCCTTGAGATATCAAAATAAGTGGATGTCAACAGTAGTTCTGTATCTATGAAGGTCAATGACTGGTACAGGTAACCCTTGTGTCAGAGACTCCTCATGGCACAGAGAGTTCAGGTATATTTGGGGAGTTTTCTCCCCCTCTTAGATTATTTTCCACATTGAGGAAACCTGGAAAATACAATGAGCATAATGAGGGTGACATCCGACTTTCAAGTACACTAGTCACAATATTACATAGGAAAATCTTATTGAAACAGGGGAAACTAAGTAGAAATCCTAGAACGAGCAACTGCCAGTTACAAAGATGCATGTGAATCCTCAGAGACACTTAGCATCTTGAGTATAAAGGGTCAGCTGGCTCAAGCCTTTACCCACAAGTCCTGAGTTGGCCCACTGCTTTCTGGCAGGTGTGCCTTTCTTTCCAACTTACTGACAGTTTTCATGACTCTGTAGCAGGGTCCAAAAGTTTCTCGGACTAGATTGGTAACTTGAATGAGTTTCCAGTCTTCTCAGGCCATTTCTCTGGTTCAAGAGAAGTGGAGTCAAGAGGGCAGGGTGGGGCAACAACAGTTTTTTTCTTCTTTTCTGGTTGTTACTGTTCTTTCACCATAGGCCATTCTCCCCTGCCTGGTTTAGTCTCTCCCAGGTTACCAGCCCCAGTTATCACCATGTTATCTCCCTTGAGGCAGATGTTTTATTGGACCCAGTCACTCAACCAAGAAAGAGTGGGAGGAGCAAGTACCCCACACTGGATACCCACACATGATCTCTGTTACAGTCCAAGTGAGCCTATCTGCCCAGCTGTAATCTGAGCTATCTATTTACAATTTGCAGATATGATCTGCTTAAGAGAGAGAGAAAAAAAAACTCAAGAGAGATTTTAAAAATGAAATTAATTTTGTAGAAATACTTTAAAAAATTGAGCCAAGATTAAAAAGAAATTCATAAAACTCATTCTTTAAGTCAGTAATTTTGTGTTAATTTATATTGATTTTGCAACTCAGAAATGAATTTTAGAAATTAACAGTATTGTTTTTCAAATAAATTTTTTTACCAGTTTTTCCCTTGTCTTTCCCAGAGAGCCACTTATTTAAGAAATAGTACTTTTAAAAGGCAAGAAAAGAAAAGAAAAAGAAGAGGAAAAAAATCAGCACAACTGATCGACACACTGAAAAAATTTGAAAATACGTGTAATGTCCATAAAGGGGTGGATTGGGAATATGTTCCTCATATTTCTTCTGTCAAGTCATAACAATCTTTATAAATTTGTCATATTCACTTTTGATATTTTTGTATGGTTTTTTCCATTTATATTGTTACAGTTATTCTGTACAATGTTTCCATGGCTTTGCTTGCTTCATTCTTTATCAGTTCATTGTACATCTTTCCATGTTTCTCTGTATTCAACACATTCATCATTTCTTTCAGTACAGTAATATTATATTACATTCAAGTACCACAATTTGTATCACCATGCCCCCACTGATTGATGAGTATTACTTTGTTTCTGTCTTTTTTATCATGAAAAGTACTGCTATAAAATATTTTTAGTGTTTATAAATACACATATGTGTGAGTGTATGTATATATACACTTTTTTTTATCAATATCTCCCTTCAGATTTAAGCCCAGTAAAAGAATCTCTGATTTCAAAGACTACAGACATTTTAGTCACTTCATTTACATGATTCCAAATTGCTTTTCAAAATGACTGTACCAATTGACAACTCTACCAAACATGAATTATTGTGCCTATCATCCTATTGCCACTCCAGCATTGACTATTGTCATTTTTATCATATTTGCCAATTTGGAGGGCATGAGGTGAAACCTTATGCTGTTTTGATTTGCATTTTTCTTATTATTAGGAATTAGAACATTCTTTCATGTAGTTGGTAATACTTTGTTCTTTCAGGAACTGTTTTTTCATATTCTTTGACCACTTTTCTACAGGGGAATGAGTGGTGTGTATGTGTGTGTGTGTGTGTGTGTGTGTATGCAAATATGTTTGTGTAAATGTGTGTGTATACTATATGTACACATAATATATACATAAAATATTATATATATAGCCTACTTTCAACTATATTACTTTTCAGTTTTTCTGGTAGTTTTTATTTAAAAAAAGAGTGAGTTCTTTCTCAGGTCATTTATATTTTCCACTTTATCAAGTCCTTGATTATTGAGTCCCAATTGTTTCTGACTCTTCCTTGTTCCATTGATCTACCTCTGTTTTTTAACCAATATCAGATGATTTTGATGACTGCTGCTTTATAATATAGTTTGAGGTCTGGAAGTACTCTTTCCCTTTATCCCTCCCTCTTTTAAGCACTTCCCTTGATATTCTAGATCTTTGATTTTTTCAAATGAAGTTTGTTATTATTTTATCAAGTTCAATAAAGTTTCCCCTGGGTAATTTGATATAGCATTAAGAACATAAATTAACTTTGGTGGCATTGTCATTTTTATTATATCAGCATCCCCCAGTTATGAGCACTGAATATTCTTCCAGCTATTTAACTTGCTCTTTATTTTTTCAAGGAATACATTGTAATGGAATTTGTACAAGTATTTTGTGTGCATTGGTAGATCGATCTCTAGAAAATTTATGCATTTTGTAATTATCAGAAATAGGATTTCCCTTTCTACAATTGCTTCTTGGATATAAATGCTGTTGATTTTTGAGGATTTATTTTTGTAGCTTACAACTTTGCTGATGTTATTAATTATCTCATTTACAACCTTTGCTGAATCTCTAGGATTTTCCAAGTATACCATGTTATCAGCAACAAACAGGGATAATTTTATCTTCTCTTTACCTATCATTATGCTTTTAATTTCTTTCTCTGGTCTTATTGCTATTGCTAGCATTTCCAGAACTGTGTCAAATGATGGTGAGGAGAGTGGGTATCCTTGTTTTACTTCCATATTTACTGGAAAAGGTTCTAGTGCATTCCCATTGCATATGATACTTGCTTTTGGTTTTAGGCAGCTGCTTTTTTATATATAATTAAAAGGTCTTTTTATGCCTATATTTTGAAGGGTTTTTAGTATAAAAAGTATTATACTTATCTAAGGCTTTTTCTTTTTATCTATTAAGATAACCGCATGGTTTTAGATGGTTTGGTTTTTTAACAAGATTAATCACGTTTGTTTTTCCTAATCCTTTCATTCCTAGTACAAAACCATTTTGGTTGTAATGAATGATTACTTGGATAAATTACTATCATCTAATACAAGTCATTCCTCAATTGATAAATGGTCAAAGATAGTTTTCAGATAGTTTTCAGACAAAGAAATCAAAGCTATCTATAGTCAATAGAAAATATGCTCTAAGTCACTATTGATTAGAGAAATGCACATTAAAACAACTCACACCTATTAGAATGGCTAATGTGAAGAAAAAGGAAAATTATAAAGATTGAAGGGGATGTGGAAAAACTAGGACACTAAGGCACTGTTGGTGGAGTTCTGAACTGATCCACTCATTCTGGAGAGCACATTTGAAACTATAAAACTGTGCATACCTTTTGATCCAACAGTAACACGTCTAGGTCTGTCTCCCACAGAAATTTCTTGAAAGAAACGTATTTGTACAAAAATATTTATAGCAGCTCTTCTTGTAGTAGCTAAGAATTGGAAATTGAGGGGATGTCCATCAATTGAGGAATGGCTGAACTAGTTGTGGTATATGATTGTGATGGAATATTATCATGCTATAAGAAATGATGAGCAGGACACTCTCAGAAAAATCTGGAAAGACTTACAAAAATTGATGTAAAGCAAAATGAGCAGAATCCGGAGGACATTATACACAGTAACAGCATTGTTGTATGATGAAGAACTGTGAATGACTTAGCTATTCTCAGCAATACAATGTCCAAGTCAATCCTAAAGGACTCAAGATGAAAAATGCTATCCATCTTCAAAGAAAGAACTGATGTCTGAAGACAGACTGAAGCATACTATTTTTCTTTAGTCATTCTTTCTTACTTTCTTCTTTTTTTGCTTTCCTTCCTCCCTTTCCTTCCTTTCTTTTTTTTTCCTTTCTTTTGTTTGAGTCTTCTTGCAAAAGATAAGAAAGTGTTTTACATGATTGCACATGCATAACCTAACTTACCATCTCAGGGAGAAGGGTGAGCAGGGAGGGAAGGACAGAATTCGGAACTCAAAACTTTAAAACAAATATTAAAAATCATTTTAGATGTAATTGTGGGAAAATAAAATATTATTAAAATAAATTACTATAGTCTGACAGGATTTTGTTTAATATGTTTGAATCAATAGGCATCAATAATATTGATCTAGAGTTTTTCTTCTGTGTTTTATCCATACTTGGTTTAGATATTGGGATTATATTTGTATCATAAAAAGATTCTATAAGAATGTTTTCCTTCTCAATTTTTGAGAACAATTTTTGTAGTATGGGTACTCATCGCTCTTTAAAAGTTTGTTCTTTAGAAGTTTCCTATGAATCTATTAGGATCAGGAGGTGTTTTTTTTTCTTTTTTTTCTTTTTTCTTGTATTTTTACAGCTAATTCTATTTTCTTTTCTGAGATTGGGTTAAGATGGCCATCTGGTCTGACAGTTTGAGTATTTGGTTTTTTGAGGGCAATCCTCTATTTGTGTGTGTGTGTGCGTGTGTGTGTGTGTGTGTGCGTGTGTGTGCGTGTGTGTGTGTGTTTTCAGTCTTGTTAGCATTTAACTGTGTACAGTAGGTTCTGATTATTCTTTTTGTTTCTTCTGATTTTGTTGATTTCACCTTGCATATTTGCTATTTTATTGATTTCATTTTCTACTCTCTTCTTTTTTATTTAGATCAGTTAAAGGTCTATCAATTTTATCAGTCTTTTTAAAGAAGCAGCTGCCTTCTTAATCATTTCTTTGGTCTTATTTCCCCCCATTTTATTTCTTCTATAATTTTCAATGTCTACTTTTTTGTGCTTGTTTTAGATTTGTTTCTTGGCATTCTATTTTAGATGCATATTTATTTCCTGAATATTCTCTTTTTCTATATTGTTAATGCAACTTTGTAGGGTTATAATTTTTTTCATGATTACTGTTTCTATGATTTATCCTTTAACCCACTCATTATTTAGAATTTCATAGTTAAGTCTCCATTTGGGTCTTTGTCTTTTGTTTGTGGTCCTTGAACCAACAACTATTTTTATTGCATTATGGTTTGTGACCTGTTTGCTCATACCATGTAGCTATGCATTGCCTTCTGTTTCATCTCTATTTTCAGTTTTTTGTAGACTGTTACGATCCATGCTTTGACAACACCAGATGGATATTCATGTTAAAAAGTTAGGCCTTTGATGATGAGTTGGTCATGTAGTGAGGGTGAAGGACACGCTTTTAAAATTTTATTTATTCATTCATTCATTCTTGAGATGCCAAGAGAAAGTGAAAAACGTTTCTCAGAACATTGGGTGGAGCCACTGGGATGAACATATAGACGACATGAACAAGAGTCATACAGGGTGGGCAGGCATGGATGACTGTGAACTATGCCATTGCAGGGAATATTGAAATTTATGAGATCACATGGATTTGAACATTCAAATACATATGTAAATATAGTCTATATATGTGTATACCTATCTAGGGAGAAGGGAAGGGAGTAAGCATTATACATACAGTGCATATTGTGTGCCAGGCACTGTGCTAAAGAGCTTTTAGAAATATCTCATTTGATCTTCACAACTTTGCGAGGTAGGTGAAATGACTTGCCCAGGGTCACATAGCTAGAAAGTGTCTGAGGTCACATTTGAACCTGGGTCTTCCTGGGTCCAGTCTAGCACCCTAACCATGGTGCCATTTAGCTGCCTTAGCTAGATATATATCTATTTATCTGCCTGCTTTTCTCCCTTTTCTATCCCCCTCTCTCTGTGTCAGTCTGTCTGTATCTCTCCTCCAGAAGAGTCCTATTCTGATGTCCTCTCACAATGCGTAGTTTATTCTGAATTCTCAAAGATGATGCCAAGGCAGCACAAACTTTGAAATCCCCTACTAAATCTGAAATACTAAATTAGCGTATGGGTCTGGCAAAGTATTCTGTGCCTGTCATTCAAAGACTGTCCTGGCTAAATTTGGAGAGAGGTTCATCACCAGAAGATTGACTGCCAGACCAAGAATATTTTTGACCACAGCAACTCACAAAAGTAATAAGTCATAAAGGAGTGTCCATTTCCATAAGCAGAGTGAATATTCTCTCCAATGAAGTCACAGGATTACAGATTTGAAAAAAAGCATGTCTGAGAAACATACACAAATATAGAGTGTGCCACAGTGTAAAGCACATGGCTTTGGATTCAGAGGCCCAGGTTCCCCCTTAGTATCTACATATCTGACCTGTGGCAAATTACTTAATCTCATGGAACCTCAGTTTTCTTCTCTGTAAAATGAAGGAGGCAGGACCAGGTTTTCTCTAAGGTCCCTTCCAGTTCAAATTCTGATGTCGGGGCAATAATTATGGTTTTTCCTGGTCAATTTGATAAGGTCCTCATTAGATTTAATGACCACGGGGCAGGGGGGACTTAGTAGGCATCGGCAGAGCACCTTCCTGTGCAGGTGGGCATGCCCATTGGCGCCCTGCTAAGCAGACTTAGGCATAATCATACTGTACATGGGACTACTTGCTGGATAATTCATTGATTGATGGTCAAGTGGACACACTCTTCTTGGAGGAATTTCCCTGCACCATAGTCCATAAAAATAAGCTCTAACATCAATTCATCTCTTGTTCTCTTTCACTGTCCCTTGAACTTGAAAAGATAGACCGGAACCGGATAGAGTAAATCTGTAATCTCAGGATGGAAAGGAAAAAAGAAAGGGAATGGAGCAGCTAAGTGGTGCAGTAGATAGTGAAGTAGCCCTCAAGTCAGAAAGACCTGAGTTCAAATGTAGTCTCTGATACTTGGTGCTTGTTAACTATGTGACCTTGGGCACATCACTTAACCTTGATTGACATAGAAAAAAAAAAGAAAGAAAGAGGCAAAGGAATAAATATCTAAATAGTACTTACTAAGTGCCAGGTAATGAGCACTTTTTATAAATATTTCATTTGATGGGGAGTGGCAGAGAATCTGCTCACATGCTTGGTTTCTTCCTGGTGGGAACAGTAAATGGCAATTTGAGGCAGAAGCACATGGTAGAGATAGACAAGTGCATGCCCACTTGGCCTGAGTAGAAACTATCCATAAACCCTATGTCCTGCATGAATTCCTTAGACAGACTGATCTCAGAATCCAGTCTTCAGGCCAGAGGAAGATTTCCTGAGCAGCACTATGCTTGACTCTCAAGGGTCAAAGTTCAAAAGTTGCCAACTTCTAGAGTTTCGTGGATCAGACTCTCTGGAGCAGAGGTTCTTACACTTTTTTTGTCATGGACTCTTTTGGGCATCTGTTGAAGCCACAATTGTATTTTTTTAAATGGAAGGTAATGCTATATTTCAGTTACATATTGGTGAAAAAAGATGTAATTTTTTTTCCTATCCAAGTACATGGACGCCTCTGTAATCTATCCATATACTTCAAGTTCAGCATCCTAGTACCAAAGAAAGAATGAGATTTTCTGATGCAATATTATCTTTGGAGAAGAAAAGGATAGTTTATACCTGTTCAGTGTTCTATTTGTTCAGCAAAGTCAGTGAATTACTCAGACAGTGCAGGTCCTGCGGGAACAGTTTTACTTTTTTAATAACCTCTAAAGCAGGAGTTCCTAAGCAATTTTGTGTTGTGGACTCCTTTGGCAATCTGATGAAGCCTATGGAACACCGTCTCAGGGAAAAAAAAAGATTTTTAATGTATAAAATAAAATGTATTACAAAGCGAACATACAATAGTGTGTTTGTGTGTGCATGTGTTGTATGTGTTTAAGTGCACAGATCCTAGGCTAAGAATTCCTCTCCTAAAGTATGTGTCTCTTCTGAATGAGTCGAAACCATGAGTCCTGATGGTAGGTCTGAATTTAGTTCACTTCTGGGAGGATTTCAGGAGTTATTGGAATACTTCATGTACCTCTGTAACAGTTTCACAGAAACAGTATTTCAGAGTGGAAAAGAGCTTTAGGAGTTATTTAGAGCAGTACTACTTGAAAGGAATCTTCGTATAACATTCCCAATAAGTGGCCCCTCATTAGACTGTGAGTTCCTTGAAGGTAGGAACTGTCTTTTGCCTCTTTTTGCATACTCAGCGGTTAGCCCAGTGTCTGGAACACAGTAGATGCTTAATAAATCTTGATTGGTCATCCAGTATACTCTGCTCGAGGATTTCCAACAGGATAAGAGGGCACCTGCTACCTCTTGGGGCAGTCCATTCTGCTTCTTTGGACAGTTCCAATTGTTAATTTATGACTTTTGCAAAACAACGATTGCCTCTGGTTCTTCCCTCTGGGGCCAGATAGAGCAAGTCTATACCTTTTCTACATCACACTTGAACACAGATATTCTGCAACCCCTCTCAGCCCTCCTCCCCCAAATCTTCTCTCCTCCAGTTTAAACATTCCTATTTCTTTTCATCATTCTTCAGGGTCATTCACCATCCTGCTTGCCACCTTCAGGATACTCTCCAGTTCAACAACGTTCTTTAACTGTGACATCTAAATCTGAACACAATACTTTAGATGTACTCCGATCAAGGCAGAGTAGAGAGGGATGGTCGCCTCCTTTTAAAGCTCCGTATTAATGCTGGTGTTGGGGATGAGGATGATGGTTGCGAGGATTATTATCAATATTATTGTGATGGTTGGGGTTATTATTATTCAAGGCAGTTAGATGGCACAGTGAAAAGAGCACTGAGTTTGGAATCAGGAAGACTCATCCTCATGAGTTCAAATCCAGTTTCAGATACTTAGGTCACTTAACCCTGTTTGCCTCAGTTCCTCATCTGTAAAATGAGCTGGAGAAGGAAATGGCAAACCACTCCAGTATCTTTGCCAAGAAAACCCCCAAATGGGGCCACAGAGTTGGACACAACTGAAAATGCCTAAATAACAACAATAGAGTGCTTGTTATTATTGATATTATATTATTATTCCTGTGTGGCGGGTATGTATATGAAGGAATAGATAATGGGAGTCCAGAACTACAAAATTTAATGCTTTATCCCCATTGAATTTCATCTTATTATATTTAGCTCAATACTCTGAACTATCAGGATCTTTTTGGATACTGATTCAGTCACCAGGGTGTTAGTTGTCCCTCCTACGTTTGTGTCATATACAAATTTGATGAGCATGTCATCTATGCCTTTTTATCCAAGTCACTGATAAAATTAAATAGCACAGCATCAGAAAAAAAAAAACATCCAAAATTCTCTTGCTACATTGTTATTGGGCCATTACAACTACTCTTTGTATCTAAACATTCAACCAGTTCCAAAGCCATCTTCTGTAGTTATTTTATTGTCTAATGCACATCTCTCTACTTTCTCCACAAGAATGATATCGGATACTTTATCAAATGCTTGATTAAAATCTAGATAAACTGGGTTAGATAGACATGGTCTCTTCTTGATGAAGCCATGATGGCTATTTATAATCCCTTCCTTTTCTTGATGCTCACCAACAGATCTAGGGATCTGTTCTATCATTTTCTCTGAAATTGAAGTCAAATTCAATGAGCCTGTAGTTTGTAGACTATGTTTTCTTCCAATCTTTGAAAATTGAGGCATTTATCCTTCTCTAGACCTATGGAACCTCTCTTGTTTTCCATGATCTTTGAAATATTTCTGACAAAGGCTCAGCAATCACAGCTTCCATTTCTGCCAGTATAAGAAGGTGTAATTCATTTGGCGCAGGTGACTAGAATTCATCAAGAGTAACTAGGCACTCTCTTAACTATCTCTCTCCATATAGATATAAATAGATAGATATGTAAATGTATATGTGTATATCTATCTATCTATCTATCTATCTATCTATCTATCTATCTATCTATCTATCTATCTATGGTGTGTGTGTATAAATGGAGTATTGATTTGTTATTAGCCATTTTTGTTATTTCCAATGCAAAGGTTATTCTCCTTGGCAGAGAAAACAGAAACAAAATAAAAATTGGACAACTCTGCCTTCTCTCTATTGTCATTTATGATCACTCAGCATCAGTTCATTTTAAGCTTTAGCATTCCTGACATTTTCTTTAAACCAGACTTACATAGTCCTCCTTTGTTAATTGTCCTTGCTTTCAATTTCTGGACATAGTCTTTTATAATCCAGGTGGGTTAGTGAGTTCCCAGTGTATCAATATCAGTTCTTTTATCCTCATTGGAATTATTTCCTTTTGTATTTTCATAAACTTAGTATTAAGAGTTTACCATAAAAATATACTTGAAATAATAAACAAATTTAGGAAAGTTGCAGGATATAAAATAAGCCTACATAAACCATCAACATTTCTATATATTATTAACAAAGCCCAAAAACAAATGATAGAAAGAGAAATTCCATTTAAAGTTATTGTAGACCTAAAATATTTGGAAGTCTACTTGCCAAAACAAGCCTAGGTACTATTTGAACATAATTACAAAACACTTTTCACACAAATAAAGTCAGGTAGGCCAAGCCAATATAATAACAATGCTAATTCTATCAAAATTAAATTACTTGTTCAATGCCATATCAATCAAACTACCAATAATTATTTTATAGAGCTAGGAAAAAAAACAATAACAAAATTCATCTGGAAGAACAAAAGGTCCAGAATATGAAGGGAATTAATGAAAAGAAAAGCAAGGGAAGGTGGCCTATCTGTACTATTGTATTGTATTATAAAGCAGCAAACATCAAAACTATTTGGTACTGGCTAAGAAACAAAGTGATGTATCAGTAAAATAGGTTAAGTACATAAGACACAATAGTCAATGACTATAGTAATCTACTATTTGATAAATTCAACGACTCCAGTTTCTGGGATAAGAATTCACTATTTAACAAAAACTGCTGGGAAAACTGGAAAATAATATGGCAGACACTAGGCATAGATCAACATCTTACACCCTACATCAAGATAAAGCCAAAATGGGTACATGATTAAAATATAAAGGCTGATACCATAAGCAAACTAGGAGAGCAAGGAATAGTTTGCCTGTCAGATCTATGGAAAGGGAAGAATTTATGACCTGACAAGAGATAGAGAACATTATGAAATGCAAAATGGATGATTTCAATTATATTAATTTGTAAAGTTTTTGCACAAAATTAGAAGCGAAACAGAAAGCTGAGAAACAATTTTTACAGCCAGTGTCTTTGATAAAGGCCTCAGAGAGCTGAACCAAATTTATAAGAATGCAAGTCATTCCCTAATTGATAAATGATTAAAGGATATGAATAGGAAGTTTTCAGAGGAAGAAATTAAAGCTATCTATACTGATATGAAAAAATGCTCTAAATCACTATTGATTAGAGAAATGCAAATCAAAATGACTCTTAGGTACCATATCCCACCTATCAGATTGGTTAACATGACAAAACAGGAAAATGATATATGTTGGAGATGTAGGAAAATCAAAACACTAATGGGTTGTTAGTAGAGCTGTAAAATGATCCAACCATTCTGGAGATGAGTTAGGAACTCTGCCCAAAAGGCTATAAAAAATACCCTAAAAAGGGTATTATCCATGCCCTTTGCCCCAGCAATACTACTTCTAGGTATAAAAATGTATAAAAATATTTCTAGTGGCTTTTTTTCTGGTGGTAAAATTGAGGGTATGCCCATCAATTGGGGAATGGCTGAACAAGTTGTGGTATATCAATGTAATGGAATACTATTATTCTATGAGAAATATTGAGCAGGCAAATTTCAGAAAAGCCTGGAAAGACTTATATGAACTAATGCTGAGTGAAATGAGCAGGACTAGTAGAACACTGTAAAAGTAATGGCCTTGTTGTGCAATGACTAACTTTGATAGACTTAGCTCTTCCCAGAAATGCAAGGATCTAAGACAGCTCCTAAAGACTCATGATAGAAAATGCTGTCCACATTTAGAGAAAGAACTTTGGAGTCTGAATGCAGATGGAAGCATACTATTTGCTCTCCTTTTCTTTTATCGTTTTGTTTCTTCTTTAGATCTGATTAGTTCTGATTCTTCTTTACATCATGACTAATGTGAAAATATATTTAATATGAATGTATAAATATAGCCTATGTTGGACTGCACACTGTCTTGGGACAGAGGGAGGAGAGGAAAGGGGAGAAAATTTAAAACTCAAAATCTTATAGAATGGAATGTTGAAAAATAAAAATAAATAAAAAGATTTAAAAAAGAGAAAAAGAGTTTCCCATTCTTCCTGGACTGGCATCCCCTTTAACAGGGATCCTACTGATTTCTCCACCAAATCTTAGGAAATATTTTTTTCCCCCAAATATAGGATGCACATCAAATCATGTACAGTTATCCTCAGGAGGCAATGATGACTTCCATCTAATGTTTTCCTCATTTCCCAGGAATCATTTTCTTGCCTTTAGAGAGCACCAAACACAATATAGTATTTTTCCTTTCTGGTTTCTCCATCTCTAGAAGCAAATAGTAATGAAGAAAACACATCTGTATCTCCACGGTCTTCAGTTTTTTGTCCAAGACTTTGTAATCTTCAGTCATGTTTTTAGGTTCTTTATGGCAGTGTCACTTACGACCACAAATTAGTTTCGATAAAAGTTGGGAGGTTTTCCATCATGTTTGGAAGATAACAGACTACTTAGTATGCTAGATATGAAATTAGGGAATCTGGGCTTGAATCCTGCCTCTATCACCTGCATGACTGTAGACAAATCACTTGAATCCCCTGTAAGATGAAAAGGTTGAACTAGTAGGCTTCTTAAGGTCCCTTCCACCTCTAAATGGTGTTTACAGTTGTGGTGGTTATTATCTGTTTATCTAATAGCTACCTTGGCACCCTGAGAAACTACTCTACCAACCACTACTTCTCTTAGCTTTTTCTTCTGTCCTTCCCTTCACTGAATGATCTTTTAGATGACAACTTCTGTAGTTCTACTCTGTCATTGTTTGGAGGACAGGAAGTTACTTCCTCCTCAGATTATCCAGCTCCCTCCTATTTAGGAAGTCTCAAGTTTATTTTTAATTCCAATTGTAACCTTGTCCTTTTTATTCTCTTCCCTCTCTCTATGAAATTCTTCTGCTCTCCAACTTTTTGACAAAAGTCATTTCCCCTAAAGAATTTTTGCAACTAGAATCTGTGATAAAGGCTTCATTACAAAAATATATAGAGAACTGAGTCAAATTTACAAGAATACAAGTCATTCCCCAGTTGATAAATGGTAAAAGGATATCAACAGACAGTTTTCAGAGGAAGAAATTAAAGCTATCTATAGTCATAAAAAATGCTCTAAATCACTATTAATTAGAGAAATGCAAGTCAAAACAACTCTGAGACACCACATCACACCTATCAGATTGGCTAACATGACAAAACAGGAAGATAATAAATGTTGGAGAAGATGTGGGAAAGTTGGAACACTAATTCCTTGTTGGTGGAGCTGTGAGCTGATCCAACCATTCTGGAAAGCAATTTAGAACTATGCCCAAAGGGCTACAGAAATGTGCATACTTTTTGACCCAGCAATATCACTTCTAGGGTTGTACCCCAAAGTGATCATAAAAATGTGAAAAGGTCCCACATGTCCTAAAAATATTTATAGCAGCTCTTTTTGTGGTAGCTAAGAATTGGAAGTCGAGGGTATGCCCATCAATTTGGGAATGACTGAATAAGTTGTGCTTAATGAATGTAAGGGAATACTATCATGCTATAAGAAATGATGAATAGTCAGACTTTGGAAAAAACCTGGAAAGACTTACATGAACGTTACAGAACCAGGAGAACATTATGCACAGTAACAGTCACGGTGTGTGAGGATTGTTTCTGATAGACTTAGCCCTTCATAGCAATGCAAGGATCTAAAACATTTCCAAAGGACTCGATACAAAATGCCATCCATATTCAGAGAAAGAACTATGGAATCGGAATGAAGAATGAAGCAGACTATTTTCTCTTATGTTTTGTTTTAGTTTTTCTCATGGTTTCATTCGTTTTAACTCTCCTATGCAACAAGACTAGTGTAAAAATGCGTTTAATGAGAATGTATGTGCAGAACCCATATAAGATTGCATGTTGTCTTATGGAGGCAGTGGGGAAGGAGGGGAAGAAAATTTGAAACTTATGGAAGAGATTGTTGAAAACTGAAAACAAATTAATTAAATAAAAATAAAATAAAATTTTAAAAAATAAAATTAAAAAAAGAATTAATCCTATTGCAGGATTTATTTTACAGTTAACCCCAGGCACTTTAATTTATTGGATTTTTTTTTATGCCACATGCTCAGGGAATCTGGAGCTAACTCCTTTGGAATTGCACATAAAATTTACAACTGAACACCCCAAAGAAAGAACAATATTCAGAAAAAAAAGTCATTTCCCTTATTCTATTTCTGATGTCTTCCCCTCCATTTGAGTCCATTATTCAGCTTTAGTTTTGTTTTTTCAAGGAGCATTTCATTGTCCCTAGATTATATGGAGACATTTCTTGAGCCCCTTCACCTTCTCTTCTATGAAGGCAGCTTACATTTGAAACATAGGCAATGATCACTTGGCTGTGGTAGAAATACAAACACTGTATGTTCAAAGGAAGTCTGAAAAATGCTCTCTGCTCTCCATAATGGCTAGAAGTTTTAATCATGTTTTTTAAACAACTTTGTGAATAGTTACACCTCACGCCATGAACTTGGTTAAGACTTTTATTGACTATTAACATTTGGTAGCTTTGACAGCCATGCCCAACTTTCTTTCCTTAGTTTTATCAACTTCACAGATAGTCTTTGTTCTCTTATCAGTTTCATATTTCACCAATTTTCCCTACTTACCAATTCATTCTACCAATTTGCTTTATCCAACAAATTGTCCCATTTATTTTTTCTTACTTAACTTTCCAACTGCCTTATTCCTTTCCATTTTCTTTAGTACTTTCCCTTGAGTTCATATCTTCACGTACCTAACCCTTAATTCTCCTTACTTCTATTCTCCCACTTTCAATGTTCTCTCAAAGAAGCTAAAAGTAGTATCTTCTATTTCCCTCAGATTTCCACAAATTTCTCCTCACTACATTCATTCTCCAGCCTTCTTCCAGGTAAACCACTCAAATAACCTTCTCCAAATTCTCCTTCTTCAGTTTAGGCCTTCTGTTTTCTCCTTATCCTTCTCCCTCAGAAATGAGGAGAGTTTATGGGCTCCTATGAACCCTTTGTGTATTATTATGCATTTTCTGTGGAGTGAAATAAAGGTTGTCCTGTAACCCAACATGCATTCAGTGCTTTGAGTGTTTATATGGGAACTGTGGGTCCTTATTATCCATACTTAGAAAAGCCTCGATGCAAACTATGCCATGATTTTTCTGAGCAGCTCCATGCATGAGCAACAAATCAAAGAAAGAAAAGCTGACTCTTTCAGGGCTCAGCCCATAGGATCAGACCCAATTCATATATACACACCCACTGGATAAATCATATAGAAGAGATAATGCCTAAGTATTCCATGCAAGGAAATAAAAGATGGGTAATATTTCCAAGCTGTTATCTTGTAGCTTTTCACTCCTTATTGTCTACTAAATCTTATACAAATACAAATATTAGAAGAATTCTCCTTGTCTACCTTGTATAACCAAAATTTTCCAAATTCTATACCTGCAGCTCTTAATCTGGGAGTCACAGATCCCCAAGGGATCTATTGATAGATTTCAGGGTTCCATGAACTTGGATGGGGAAAAAAAATTGACATCTTTATTTCCACTAACTTGAAATGTAGTTGAAAATAGGCATTTGTTTCAATTAGGAATGTAGACAACAAACATTTACTCTGAGAAGGGGTTCGTAGGCCTCACCACACTGCCAAAGGAGTCCATGACGTAAATAAGATCAAGAACCCTTGCTCTAAGCATTTAAGATAAGATTTTTCTGAAAGTATATTTCTTGATAACTCACCCCTTCTTTCTCCCATTAAAGTTAACATATTTCAAGATAGTGTCAAGCTAGGGCCATAAGTTTCTCTGTCTGAGACAACTGTGGCAGTGACTTTGAATCCCATTGACAATGCATACAGCCAGAAGTGAGCCTTTGGAAAAAGAGGTGCAGGAAATGTGCATGGGCCACCACTGGACAGCAGCTGCTGATTCAAGGCCAGAAAAGTCTCCTACCAGGTATGTGTTTTCCCCTGGCTACCTGATCTCTGACATGGGTTGCTGGCTTTTGTCAATCCTTGCTTAAAGGGTATTTTTCTTCCTGAGAAAAGTTATAGAAAGATACTCATGAATTTAGTTATTTCTACAGGTGAATTTTATCTATCAATCAATCATTCTATCTATGTATCTGCCTACCCGCTTATCTGCCTGTCAGTCTGAAAGAATCCATATGGAGAGAGAAAGGGGATGGGGGAGAGAGAGAGAAAATCTATTGTCTTAAAGGGAATAATGAAATTAGAGCAGAAACAAGCATGTTGAAGAACAACCCAAAAGATGATTTCCTTGGTGGTCTAATATATGACTTTTAATATTCACCAGATGTGGCATTTCTCAGTATGGCCTATGGTCTTCATTTTGCAAAGCCTGACAGATGGGGTGCAGTAACTTCCCTCTTGGCACAGGGGATCTGCTTTTCAGGCTACACTTTTAGCTCTAACCCTGTAGGAAGCTGGCATCCTCTATCACCTACAGAGTGGAATACCATAATGCCATTCTACCATATGCTAGAAGAAACGAATGGAAACAACACATACACACATTTAAATACTGTGGTTATGAATCTACTCCACACATCATGGGTAACTTTTACCTTCTGAGTTTTTGAAAATGAGAAGCAAAGGGATATATTTCAC
Source organism: Bettongia penicillata ogilbyi (assembly GCA_023548195.1). Lineage (NCBI taxonomy): Eukaryota > Metazoa > Chordata > Mammalia > Diprotodontia > Potoroidae > Bettongia > Bettongia penicillata. The sequence continues at coordinate 1,046,121 of JAJHZJ010000535.1, forward strand.
TTTTAAAGCATTCAGTATAGCAGAGGTGATCTGACAGGAAAATCTATTTGGTCATTCCTGGAGATAGCTATCAACTGAAATTGTCATCTCATATCAATTAAATCCTATTTTCTATGGACTAAACTCAATCTGAAAGATAGTTTGTGTGTAGAAAAATCTAATTTAACAAATTAATGAGAATCATACCTCCTATTTTCATACCACTCATTCTTTTTTCCTTCTCTGGATTTGAACTCAGATCTTCTTGATTCCAGGCCTGGCTCTCTATCTACTATGCCACTGCAGTGCCCCATAAATGATATACGATATCTAGTAAATGACTCATCACTTATTAGAAATTTAACACAGTATTTGCAACACATTGCAGCTCTACTCCTTTTCCTATAACCTCTATTCCTCTGCTTCTTTTGGTCTTATTCATTCAATCCCACAGGTATTTATTCATGACCCCCTGTGTGCCAGGTACTGTGTCAATCACTCAAAATACAAAGACAAAAACAGACAATCCCCAAATAACATGCATGATAGAAGGGACAACATGTACCTACATAAGATAGAAGAGATGTGTACAAAATAAACACAGGGCAATTTTTATTTTATCAGGGGAAGACACCATCTTCCCCTGGGGGAATCTGAAAAGTCTTCCAGTTTGGAAGCAATAAAGGATTCTAAGAGAAAGAAGAAGGGAATACATTTCAAGAAAGGGGGACAGAGATGGAGTGTCTTTTGTGAGGAAGAGAAAAAAAGTCACTTTAGCTGAACTCCAGAATTCCAGAAGGAAGGAATATATAACGGAGTTGGAAAGGCATGTCGGGTCCAGCCAGTGAAAGGCTTTAAGAGAAAAACAAAAGAGTTTACATTTTATCCTCTTAGCCTTGGGGAGCCACTGGAGTTTATGGAGCAGGGGTAACGATATGGTCAGGTATGTGATTAAGGCACTTGGGCATCTGTCTAGAGGTTGATAAGAAAAGGGAGAGACCTGAGGCAAGTAGACCAATTAGGAAGCTATTGCAGTGAATTCTCTGACATGACCAGCATCCTTGTTATTTCTCTTTCCCTGTATTGTCTATACTCCCCTTGGATATCATATTGGACATTTTCTTTGGCTACATAGCAACTACTAAAACAGTAGAAGTTAGAATTAAAGTCCTGGAGGCCGAGGGAAACTCCAATCATTGACCCTGTTTCATTGCCTCCAGTATTAGCCTTGACCCATTCCTGAAACTCTCAAAGTTAAAAGCACATTTATGTAGTGCTTTAAACACTTGATAAAATGTTTTTTTTTTCCCTCCGCACAATGGCCTTTTGAGATAGGCAGTATAAATATTTTTATTCTGATTTTATTCAAAAGGAAATGGAAGCTCAGACACACATAACTAGTAAATGTCAAAGCCAGGACTCATAAATTGAGGTCTCCTGATCCCCCATTCAGTGATTTTCCCCATTCTACCACATGTCTTTACACTCTAGTGTTAAGACTGTTTTAACCCAGGAGCCAGGCTGGGTCTTGGAGAAGGCTGAAAGGATTATGATTATCTCAGGCTTTGGGTTTCAATCAAGCTAAAAGCAAATGTTTAAGATTCTCACTGTGATGAAGGCCTATAGAGCTGCTAGGCAGGAATGTTTAATGTAATTAATTCATTCACTCTTGGTTCTAAGTAAGAAGGATTGTTTGACAGAAGATATTCACTGTTAATAAGAGAACAAGAAAAGTGGATTTGAGCACAAGGGTGTCAGGTTAAAAAATCCAAACAACAAAAAATGAAAGCATTCCAAGTGGAGAGGTAAGTGAGACACTGGGCTAAACTTGGACAGGAGTCACGAAGATCTTTATTTTGGTTTTACCTCAAATTTCCTCCTAATTGTTAGCACTCTTTCAGCACACCAAATTCAGCCCTCTCAAAGTATTTGTATTTACTTGGCACAGACTTTTATTTACTTGTCTTTGTACACACATTCCTTCAGGAGAACTTAAGTTCCTTGAAGGCAAGAAATTTCTTTTTTATTTTTGTACCTTATAAGTAGTCCATATTTAACAAATGTTGGTTAAATTGAGGTACTCTTCTTCTCCTTGACTTTTTGGACCTCTTGTTACCATCTGGCCTACTCTGTTTTTTAAGGTATTATTTTCTTCAGTGTTTTGTGTGTGTGTGTATGTGTGTGTGCGTGTGTGTGTGTGTGTGTATGTGTGTCTGTGTCTGTGTCCTTTACCAAGCTATTGACTCATTTTTTCAAGATTTTCTTGCATCACTTTCATTTCTCTTCCCAATTTGTATCTCTTTTTCTCTTACTTGATTGTCAGTTTTTTTTTGAGCTCTTCCATGGCCTGAGATCAATTCATAACTTTCTTGGAGGCTTTGGATGTAGGAGTTTTGACTTTATTGTCTTTTTTTTAGTGTGTGTTTTGGTCTTCCTTGTCATCATAGTAACTTCCTGTAGTCAGAGTTTTTTCTGTTGTTTGCTCATTTTCCCAGTCTATTACTTGATTTTTAACTCTTTGTTAAAGTAGGACTCTGCTTTCAAGGTGGAGGGTGCACTGTCCCAAGCTTCAGGGGTTTTGTGTACCTGTTTTTCAGAGATCCTTCTAAGAATTTGTAAGTCTTCAATTCTTCCAAGGTTTTAATGATCTAAAGAGAGGTATTTACGTGGTCTGTCCTCTGATCTGTGAGTGACCACAACCACTCTTTTCTGCCATGGAACTATGAGGAAGGTTCCTCCTCCACTGTTTCCACAGTTCTGCTACACTAGTGCTCCTCTTTGCCCCAGAACTTCCACCTAGGACTGCAAACCAGATTTGAATAGGGGCAAAGCAACAGAATCTTGCCTCAGTGCTAGGAAAGAGATCCTTGTAATCTCCTTCTGACAAGTTGCTTGACCTCCCCTTACCATCTATGGGCTGAGAGGTCCAGAAGTTGCCCCTGCTGTCACTGATTCAGTTACCTTGAGGACTGCACCAGGTTTGCTGGGTCCCAGTCTGTGTTGGGGAGGCCTGTGTTGGACTGTGCTCTTCTTTCACCCCGCTACAACAGATGTTTCCTGCTGATCTTTCAAGTTGTCTTGGGCTAGAAATTTGTTTCACTCCATATTTTTGTGATTTCTGCTGCTCTAGAGTATTGAGTCATTTTGTAAAGATATTTGTAGAGGTTTGGGGGAGAACTTAGGCAGGTCCCTGTCTTTACTCCACCATCCTGGCTCTACCCCAGTTAAATTAAATTTGACAAAGATGGACCCTGATTGTCTGGAGTTATTGAAATTATGATCTTGTCTGAAAAATTGTATGGCCTTTCAGGTCTCCCTAGCTCTGACCTTCTAAACAAAATCATGTAATTATTAGAAGAAGTATGGTTTAATGTGGTGAATATAAGCCAGTTTACAAATGAATACTTCAGGAATGACTTTTTAATTAGTAAAATACGATTTTCCAGATAAAACAGCAACAAAGACCTACATACTTTTCTTGTAAAATACCTACACAACATCTTAAAATTTATGCCATTGGAGATGCCAAAAAATATTTTCTAAAGTATCAAATTTTCACATAACACTATATTTCTCATCGTTAGAAATAAGGATATCTTAGTCTAAAATATTCTAGCACTTCAGAGCCAGGAAGATCAGAATTTCAGTTCTCTCTGACACACACTAGCCATGTTACCTGGGGCAAGTAATTCAATCTCTCAGCCCCTCAAAAAAACCTCTAAGACTGTAAATTGCATAGAAGGTACCTATCTGCATTAGTGAAAAAGTTTCCTCATCAGGATCACCCTATGCTAAAGTTCTCCTTCAAGATATCTACCAGAGGTTGGGTCTTTGCCTTTAGGAAAGGTAATTGACTCATATGGGAACTAAACCTGCACTGTTGGATTCATTAATATCATATTCAACTCAGAGGAGTGCAACCAACCCAGACAAAATATACTTTTCAGTTTTAGAGAACGCATGTAGTCTAATCTTTTAAAATAGTGCATATGAATATCTCCAACTTGGCTTCAAGTATGCTGAAGTAATAAAATTGCCTACAGGTAAAATTTTTAGAAAACCAAGTACAGAAAGGTTTCAAATAACTTCTAGAAATTCAAAGGAATGAAAACACAAACTCCATGGAAACATGAATTAGTAAACCACTTAAGGTAATTGAATAAGTAACCAGACTTATAGTATAAGATATATGTACCCTTCTGGAGTTCAGGTTTTTCCTGAAAGTGCCTCTAAATAGATTCCATTCAACCTATGAGATATAAGATAGAGCTGGCATCTTCAGTTCAAGTTGCTCAGGATGGTGCATTCATTCATTCAACAATATTCATTGAACAGCCACTGTGTATAGAGTCCTGTTATTGGGCACTAGGATAGATAACAGGTATAGAGATAATACAATTCTTGCCCTCTTGATGACACTTACAGCCCAGCAGCAGGAGGAAAAAATGGATAACTATAATATACAGTACTAAATAACGGGAAGCAAGATGGAAAAAAGTGCTGGACTTGAAGTCGGAGGACCTGGGTTCAGATCCCAACTTTACCATGTACTAGCTGTGTCACTTTGGGCAAGCTAGTTAATCTCCCTTGTCCTCAGTTTCCTCATCTAGAAAGATGAAGGGATTGAACTGGAAAACCTCTAAAATCCCTTCCAAATCTAAATCTGATCTGGTAAGTGAATCAGAAAGCTGTAGAACTGTGTGGGTGCTAAGAGAGATAAGTGTTTTAGTTAAGATACAGTTTTTGTCCTTGTGGAGCTTACCATTTAGCAAGGGTATAAAACTCAGATCTAGATAACTGTAATAAATAACATTATATTAATTTAACAAGAAATTCATTAAACACCTATATTTGTCAGGGACTGTCCCCAGTGCTGGGGTTTCAAAGACAAAGAAAGAAAAATATCTCTGCCTTCAAAGAGCTCAAATTCTATTAGAATTACAAATACATCAGGGAGATGCAAAGTAAAGTGCTATATGAGGCCAAAAGGAAGATTTTTAACAAAGGAGGGGAAGATGCAAAGCAGGATGGGGGCTAGAGAAAATTACCTAGGGGAGGTGACTTCTGAGTTGAGCTTATTTTTAAAACGGATCAGAACTTGGACATCTGAAGCACAGAAAACTTTATGAGCAAAGACTCAGAGGTAGGAGAGGACAGGATATGTTTGATGGAGAAAGATGTTTGGCTAGAGTATAGAGTGTGTGAAGAAAAGTAATAGGATGGCGCCAGATTGTAAAGGGCCTAGAATGCCCTGCATAGGATGTGCCCAAGGCTCTAGACAATATCCATGGTGAGTGCTAATGTGTTCCATTACTTTTCTAGCATCATCAGATACAGTTATTATGGCAAAGGTTTTGGAGTTCAGGAAAATCTTGTAAATAACAATAATGATAATAACAGTACAGAGAGTTCTTTTATAGTTTGATAAATGCATTCCTAAAATGCACAATCCCATGAAAATTGCACAATAAAGACTACAGGACTGATGAGAAAACTAGGATTATATAAAATAAAAGAAATTTCATCAATGACTCACTAAAAAGAAGTAGAACTCAATAAAAACATTGGCACAATTTCATATAAATTAGATGGTTAAGAAATACATAAATACTACAATAAGTAGCTGGCTGCTACTTGGTAGGCAGAAACTCTGGACCTCAGGGTGGAGGACTATGCCAGAAGGAGGTGAGAGGAGTACTAGGCTGGGGTTGGAGGTGGTTTAGACCAGCCCTTCTCAGCTTGCAGCTCCTTGTGCCATAGAAGATATGACACTTGACCTTGGCAAAGTCCTGAAGTTGGCTTGTGGGAGTGAGTGTTGGCAGCAGGATTACAGCTCGTGAGTTATTTTCAAGTGGCACAATTTTCTGAGTTCTCTTGCTGTTTCTTGCAGAAGAAATCATGCAGAGGCAAATTTAAATTATGTTCAAAATGCTCCCTAATATATCAATTGAGTTGGTGCCTGTAATAATAACAAGAATAAACACATTAAAAAGAAGAGATAGAATTGATATAGTGCTTTGAGGTTGGCAAAGTGCTTTACATATATGTTCACCCATTTGGTCTTCACAATAACCCTTTGGTGAAGGTGCCACTATTTCCTCCATTTTACAGATGGAAAACTGAGAAACAGAGGTGAAATGATTTGCTTAAGGTCACACAGCTAGTATCTGAGGCAGTAACTCCATGAATCATTTCCTTGATCTACCACCCTAGTTTGACCAATTCATTTTATCCTTAGGGACAAAGCTTGTAATGGTTAAAGCTGGTGGTTCATATAGGCATCAAAAAACCCCAAAATTTGTCATCCTGAGCTATCAGCAAGAACATGTGGTCCTTAATTCATTAGATTGCTAGTTTTCTTCTAAAAAAAGCTTGGACCAGTTTTTCAGATGAGTGATATATGGAAAAGTGGCAGCTAAAAAACACCTTGATCAGACAGTGCTTGGCCATTATTTGACTTTTGCTAAGAACATTTTCAGTGCCCCTACTTTCCTGGTTTTATTTGGATCCTCTGAAAGGTCACACAACTCCCAGTCCATTCAGAAAAAAAAGTCAGGGCTGAAAACAGAAAAATTCCTGGCATTTCTATGTTGCTTTAAGCTTTGCCAACTGCTTTTCACATATTATCTTACTTGATCCTTACAGCAACCCCTATAAGTTAGATTGACAGGCATCATGATTCTCATTTTACAGATTGAGAATCTTAAGATCAGAAAAATTGATGAGGGTTTCATAGCTAGATTTGCACCCAGTTTTTTCATGGTGCCTTTTAGAAATTTTTATTATAAACTTTACTATGATCTCCACTCTCTCTGCTCTGTGTCTCTGTTTATCCCTGTCTCTCTGTCTTCGTCTCTTCTCTCTTGACTGCTAAACCTCCTTGACAGCAACTTTGCCCATCTGGAGATGTCTAAATACCTTCCCTTCCATTTCCCTTTTATATGTTGACTTTACCCTGTTAGATGTAAGATCTTCAGTATTGTATGATGATCAACTGTGAATGACTTATCCTCAGCAATACAGTGATCCAAGATAGTTCTGAAGGAGTTATGATGAAAATACTTGTTCTTTACTTTCATTATTGTTTTGGGGTTTTTTTGGTCTGTTTTCTTTCACTACATAACCAACATTGAAATATGATTTGCATACTGCACATGTATACCTTATACCTAATTGCTTGCCATGTCAATGAGGCAGGGATAGCAGGAAAGGAGGGAAAGACTTTGAAACTCAACAATTTTTAAAAACTAATGTTAAAAATTGTTCTTACATGTAATGGGGGAAATATTAAATAAAAAAGTATTTAAGCTCCTTGAAGGTAGTTTGTATTTTTATCCCTACAACTTAGTACAGTGACTGGTACACAGTAAGCACTTAATAAGTGCTCTATCTATGAATTAACAACCATCCACAAAGACGGACATTTCAATATAGAAAGAATAAAAAAAGAATTGTGGACTTTTCTTATGTACAGTTTTTTTTTAAAATATGCACTTTTAGAAAGTAAATTCCTTACATATAGGGATTGTTTATTTGATTGAAGACAGCTAAGTGACACAGTAGTTGGAGTACTGGACCTGGAGTCAGGACTAACTAGCTGTGTGACCCTATCTGTCTCAGTTTACTTATCTGTAAAATAGAGATAATTACAGCAACTACCTCCAGGGCTGCTGCAAGGATAAAGTGAGATATTTGTGAAGTGTTTTGCCAGTCTTAAAATGCTACATAAATGCTAGCTATTATTATTTCATTCATTCTATCAATATCCTCCATGCCTAGTAGTGAGCAGCAAACAGTAGGTGCTCAAAAATTGCTTGTTGATGAACAGCTTTATATATATATATGTATGTGTGTGTATAAAATTTTAAAAAGTAGTGACAAAATTGTCCTGTTTGTGTGTTTACTTCTGAACTTCCTTTTGTTTTTGTGTATGTATTTGCTTTTTTTAGTAATGCTCTTTTTTTTACATCTCTATCCCTAATCATTAACTGACTTCTCATCACTAATAGAAACCCTTCCTTGTGACAAATAAACAAGAGTCAAGAAAAATAAATAAGCATTGACTATGTATGAAAATATGTCTTATTTTGAATCTTTTGTCTAAAGTTCTTAATCTTGAGATCTAAGAACTTTTTATTTATTTTTTAATATTTCAAGATAATTATTTTCCTTTGTCATCTATGCCTTTTAATGTATGCATTTTAAAACATTTTACCAAGAAGGGATCCATAGACTATACCAAGCTGCCAAAGGGGTCCACGATACAATGTTAAGAACTCTTGCTCTACTCCATCACCTTTCTGTTACGAGGCAGGAGAAATGCTTTATCATTGGTCTTTTGAAGTCATGATTGGTCAGAGTACTGGTGTTTCAAAAAAATCTTTTTCTTATACTTATTCTTATATATATTATTGAAAGTCATTCTCATAAGTCTACTTAGGTCACTTTGAATCACTTCATGCAAATCTTCCTTTGTTTCTCTGAATCCTTCATATTCATCGCTTTTTAGAGTATCATAATATTTCATTACATTCCTATGTCACAATTTGTTTAGCCCCTCTCCAGCTGACAGATACCTACTTTGTTCACTGTACTTTGCTCTTTCCAATACTAGGCTGCCTCCCAAGACTATTGGAAATGTACATTGTGCCTTAAGTCATCTCTTAATTCAATGCTCTCCTTTTCAGTATTTGATAGAACTTTATTCTGCTTTCATCTCTTTTCCAGAGATCTTCTGTCTCATTCCCACAATTTCCTAATAGTTTTTAAAGCTTTCTTTCTCTCAGTTTTTCTTACTCTCAAATTTTAATTCTAATAAAAATAAGTGTAAACTCTGTATATTAGCTATTTCCTTATTCCATTTTACTATACTTTGCCCCTCTGCTTCATGGAACAATCAGTATTTTAAGAAGAATGAGAATAGCAAATGTCTCTGACACAGGAATAGAGTATGCTCCTTGCTATTTTAAGGGCCTGAATGTGAGATATTTTCTGAGTAGTCAGTGGTTTTAAAATTGCACATGAAAATAGAAAAGTCTAGATAGGACTGAGAAGACTAGATGGTATTGAAAATAGGTAATGGATAAGGGAATTTTTTTTTTCAAGTGGCTCAGGGGTTTCTGATTCAACCAGTCTTCAAGTGGCTAGAGGACGTGAATATTGTGAAATGTGCATTGATAGCGTTAGTGCTTTTTCCATTAAGGATGGCATCAAACATTCATATAAATCCCCATGGATATTTTATAGGGGATAGTGTTTTGTGGAGAAAGGAACGAGTGGGAAAATCAGTACCACTGTACCAGTAAAGTCACCTTTTAGTAGATTTTCCAAAAACAAAAAAAAAACCCTCTTAATTTCTTTCTCTCTCATAAAGCTCTGCCTCTTGTACACAACATATGTTCAAACTATTTAAGCATTTCACTGCATGCTGTGGTACAGTGAAAAATACATTGGAGCTGGAGTTTAAAAATTTAGGTTTGAATCTTCTTTTACTATTTTCTACCTGTATGCCCTTGAACTTCAACTTTCTGCCCCTTATCTCCTCATCTATAAAACTTAAGGGGCAAGACTCTAGGATGTATAAGGTCGCTTCTAGCTCTAAATCTATGATACTAATGGGCACAATCAAAAGAAAGAAAAGAAAAGAAGTCTGTGACAAACAATGTGAAGCATTTACCTTATTTAGACCCAGCTATAATACACAATTTTACTCATCAGACAAATAAATCCCCAAATTCTAGGTGAGGAAAATACTCCAATCCCCCAAGTGAGAGAAAATATGCCTTATTTCTTTCTGATTCTCAGATTCCATCTTTGGCTTACAGTATGTGTCTATTTGGTTTGAACAAACCCTGGCAGCATTTTAATTCAACATATGGAAAATAGTCCTGATTTCTAATACGCAATTTTTAGCTAGTTCTACCTGAGATTTTTAAACTGTATTTAGAAATGATTATAAGTGCAAAAGCCATTCTCATTGTAAGTTCCAGATCAGATACTGACTGACATTTATAAAGTGTTTAAGGGTTTGCAAATGCTTTCCTTATTGCATTATCAAATTGCAGCCTTGGAAAAAAAGGAAAGGAAACAAAATGAGAGGAGAGGAGAGGAGAGGAGGGGAAAGGAGGGGAGGGGAGGGGAGGGGAGTAGAGGGGAGTAGAGGGGAGGAAAGGAACCAAGGTCTCCCATTGCATCCTGGACCATCTCCAGTCATCCTGATAAATATCTGGTCACTTGGCCCAGATGGCTCAGGAGGGGAAGAGAGGCTGGTGGTCTTGCACAGCCCTCCCTTTCTCAAAACAAAGTCAAGTGCAAATCATGTCATCATTTCTCTTTCTTCAGCAATGAAGGATTAACACAATCAAATTCCAGTCTTACAACATTAGTGCTGTCATGCCCATTCTACAGATAGGGAAACTGAAACTCAGAGACAGGTCGAGTGACCTCTAATAACAAGATAATTAGTATGGGAGGTGGGATCCAGATCTTGGTCTCTCCTGACTCCAGGGTGCAGAAGACCCTACATTGCCTTAGACAAATAAATGCACTTGTAAGCCATTTGAGAAAATGAATTAGTTCATCTAGCATACATTTAGGCTTCCCGTTCTATTCTGACTGTTACCTCACACTTTTCTATTTCACCATAAAGTATTTGGAGAAAAGAAGCATAACAAATCCCTTATGATATTTATTCATGAGGCAACTCCTGAGAGTTGACTAAGAAAACCTGTAATTCTGCACCAATGATCCTAAGAAGCCCAATTGTTTGAATTTTTTCTTAATCAGTAAGAGGAGTTTGTTTTTTTTTCATTTTTAACTCTGCTCATATCACAAAAAACGTTTCCAACTTTTGGTCAGGTGATAATTTTTTTAAGCATCTACAATATAGACCAGAAATGATTTTTTTTTAACATTAACCAACTGAGACACAAATAATAACTATGTATGTTAACTTAACAGGCCCTTGACCTAATCATCTCCACACTATTACTAAGAATTAAAGGACTCTAACTTATTGTTGTCGGTCTAGAGTCCTAAGCCTAATAGCTTAATTTTAGACTTGACCTCGGATGTTCCCCTACCAACAGTCTACAGTTTAATAGATCTGGTATTAAGCTTACAAACCTTTTGACTATAGGAAATTGCCACCAAGGGTAGGGACATTGCAAGGAAACAATATCTCATCAATTTCAGGCAAGAGTAGATTGTCAGCTTGCATTCAGTCGCACTTAAAGTCTGCCAGGTGTCAGTGGGGAAACTGAGTCAGGAGAATACTACCTCAGCCCAGGCTGAACCGCTGCTCTCCCACCCTTCCCATGAGATCACCTTCTGCAGTTCATACCAGCATCTCACAGGCTTACTGGCATCATGGATTGGAGGCTCAGACCACCTTTCTTGCTACCCATACCTGGAGTTAGACTCAGAACAGTCAGTTAATAGTCCCATAGAATCTTAAAATAGCAAGTCCCAATAACCAGGTTTCAGATATGACTATAATTTCACACTGGCTAAGGAACATCTTTTCAGACAAGTTTTAAAGGCTTATATGTCTTTTGAAACATGTTCTAGTTCCTGATTAAATAACAATCATAAAATCAAATTTACCATTAAACCTTAACTTTTGCATCAATGCCAAATTTTACGCAAGGTTACCTGCCTCTAGGAAACTTAGACTAAAATTCTTTTCTCCAAAATATAGACGTCTCTGATTTAGTCTCAGTAATTAATTCAGTCCATTGTTTTAATACTAATTGCTTTTACATCACTTTGTAACATGCCCAATTTTTCTCCCCATCTTTCCCCTCCCCCAACCCCTAATACCTTGCATTCTGATTACCCCTTCCCTCAATGTACCCTCCCTTCTATCACACCCCACCCTTCCCTTATCCCCATCTTCTCTCTTTTCTTGTAGGGCAAGATAAATTTCTATACCCTATTACCTGTGTTTCTTATTTCCCGGTTATATGCAATAATAATTCTCAACATTCGTTTCTAATACTTTGAATTCCAACTTCTCTCCCTCCCTCCCTTCCCACTCATCCCCACTGAGAAGGCAAGCAATTCAAAACAGACTAAATATGTATCATTTTGTAAAAGATTTCCATAATAATCATGTTGTGTAATACTAACTATATCGCCCTCTATCCTTTGTCCCTTCCCGTGTTTATTTCTAGTTACTCCCTTCTCCCATTTGCCCTCCCTTCTATCATTCCCCCCACCCCACTTGTCCCCTTCTCCCCTCCTTTCTTATTATGTAAGATAGATTTTCATACCAAATTTAGTGAGCATGTTATTCCCTCCTTAAGCCATATGTGAAGAGAGTAAGCTTCACTTTTCCCCTCTCACCTCCTCCCTTTACTCCTCCATTGAACAAGTTTTTCCTTTTCTCTTTTATGAGTTACAGCCTGTCCCATTCCATTTCTCCCTTTCTCCTCCCAGTATTTTCCTCCCTCACCCCTTAATTTTTACTTTATTTTTTTTTTGTGGATATCATCTCTTCTGATTCAACTCAACCTGTACTCTCTGTCTATATGTGTGTGTGTATGTATATGTGTGTGTGTGTATGTGTGTGTATGTACAATACCTCCACCTACCCAAATACTGGGAAAAGTCTCAAGAGTTACAAATATTATCTTTCTATATAGGAATGTAAACAGTTCAACTTTAGAAAGTCTTTTATGATTTCTCTTTTCTGTTTACCTTTTCATGTTTCTCTTGATTCTTGTGTTTGAAAGTCAAATTTTCTATTCAGTTCTCGTCTTTTCATCATGAATGCTTGAAAGTCCTCTACATCATTGAATAACCATTTATTCCCTTGAAATATTATACTCAGTTTTGCTGGGTAGGTGATTCTTGGTTTTAATCCCAGTTCCTTTGACTTCTGGAATATCATCTTTAAACCCCAGTTTAAAGATCCCTTAATGTAGAAGCTGCCAGATCCTGTGTTATCCTGATTGAATTTCCAAAATACTTGAATTATTTCTTTTTAGCTGCTTGCAATATTTTCTCCTTGACCTGAGAACTCTGAAATTTGGCCACAACATTCCTAGGAGTTTCTCTTTTCAGGTCTCTTTAAGGAGGTGACTGGTAGATTTTTTCAATATTTATTTTGCCCTCTGGTTCTAAAATATCAGGATAATTTTCCTTGATAGTTTCATGAAAGATAATGTCTAGGCTCCTTTTTTTGATCATGGTTTTCAGTTATTCCCATGATATTTAAATTATCTCTCCTGGATCTGTTTTCCAGGTCAGTTGTTCTTCCAATGAGTTGTTTCACATTATCTTCTATTTTTCAAACTTTTGGTTTTGTTTTTTAACTCCTTGCTTCATCTCATAGTCATTCATTTCCCTGAACTCAATTCTCTCTTTCAAAGAACTATTTTGTTCAGTAAGCTTTTGAACTTTCTCCTCCATTTGACTAATTCTGCTTTTTAAAGCCTTCTTCTCCTCATTGACTTTTTGGACCTCTTTTTCCAATGGAGTCAGCCTCTTCTTAAAGGTGTTATTTTCCTTGGCATTTTTTGGTTCTCCTTTGCAAGCAGCTAACTTGATTTTCAAGCTCTTCTATTGCCTGAGTCCAATTTAAGCTCACTTTGGACACACTGGAGGCAGGGGCCTTGAGTTCCTGTGACAGTATATCTTGTTCTTCCTCATCCAAAAAGATGAGAGGAGACACCTGTTCACCAAGAAAGTAACGTTCTATGGTCTTATTTTTTTTTTTCCTTTTTGGGCATTTTCCCAGCCAGTTACTTGACTTCTGAATCTTTTGTCAAGAGGATGGTCCTATTGTCCTTCCTCTCCCCAGTACCATGTTCAAGGCTGAGATTCTACTCAGCTGCTCAATTCCGTGGGACTTTGGGTGAGGGTGAGGTCATCACTCAGGGCTGAGGTTTAGATCAACTGCTCCCTACCACCCAAGGCTTTAAGCTGAGCTTCCTGGACAATGGACTCAGGTTGCTTCCTGACCACCATAGCTGCCTGCAGTCTTCTGCTGCTGCTGCTATCACTTGGGGCTATTGCTGGGGGAACCCTGTTCCCCTCTCACCCAGCTGGGTAACCCCTCCCACACTGACCTTTGGCGTTTTCTTTGTTGCTTGTGGCTTGAGGGATCTGGGACCCTCCTTGCTGGGAACTCTGCCCCAGAGGTGTTTTCAGGTCCTATTCCTTCCAGAGCTGCCTGGCCAGGGTTGGGCTCTGCTCTGCTCAGCATCCCATGAGATAGACCTTTCCTGTCAGCCTTCCAGGTTACCTTTGGCTGGAAACCTCTTTTATGCTCTGTTATTCTGTGGTTTCTGCTGTTCTAGAATTTGTTAAGAGTCATTTTTTACAGGTATTTTTTGGGCTGTGGGGAAAGCGCTAGAATATATACATCTTTCTACTGTGCCATCTTGGTTCCACTCCCAAGAGAAGTTCTAATTTGGGCTGCTTTTGTTTTAGTTGTAAGCTCCTTGAGAGGTATTAGGGATACCGAATGAATTCAGGAAGATCTGGGTTCAAGTACACCTCTGGTTCATACTAGCTGTATGACCCTGGGAAAATCCCTTAATTTCTCAGCAATCTAGACTTCTCTCTAATACTAAAAGTTGCCAACTCTACACTCAGGAGTTCCTTATGCCAATGAAATAAGATTCCTTATTTTTCTCCTCTATGAACGACTTGAGGTCAGAGACTATGTCGTATCTACACTTCTTTCTTTACAGTCTCCATAGCATCTAAGAATGACTCAAACACTGCTGGATTGTAAACTCCAAGAAGGCAAGTTCATCTGAACTTTGAACCTCCTCCAGCTTCTAGCACCATTTTCTAAAAAAAAGGGACATAATGATTTGTTCACTGGATATAATGGTACTTAGTGAGGGTCTATCAATGTAAAATCAATCTCTCATCATTCATTGGCTCTTTTTATTCCAGGAGATGGCTTTGGCTCTCAGGCCAGAGCTCATGAACATTGGGAAACAAGCAGAGATTATGTGATTACACTACTGACAAGATCATTTCCTGTGAGGTTTTGTTCCTTCACTTCTTGCAAAATAATTGAATGAAGCTATTAGTTACAGATTGTTGCTTGTGCTACTTTAGCCTATGTGTGCCAATGGGGTCAACTGTAGTATATCATTCTTATCAATACATTGGTAAAAATTCTCATCCTTAATGATGGTTCAGCATATGTCTTGTTGTTAGTACATGCAGTAAATGAAGCAACCAAAGGCACATATCAATTCCATATGACTAGTTGGGAGGGTTAAGGACAATGGCATTTCCCTCTCCCAGTAGCTTCTATTTTTAGATCAGATTCAGTTTTAAAATATATCTGACAACTTCAAGGATAGAAAGAGAGAGCAAGGGTTAGTCTGACTGAGTTTCCAACTTTGAAATGTTCTTTCCAGGAAAAAGAGACTAAAATAGTTATTCAAGAATATATTTGAATGAATGTTGAAAATGTGTTTGTAGCCAAGGCATGCCTATCCTCTCATGGGAAGGCCGCAGCAATTTTTCCTCTTTATGCTTTGAAAAAAAGAGAAGTATATTGAAAGTAGTCTTTAATGGCACATTCAGTTTAGCATTTTACAAAGGACTGATTCATGTTATATAAAAGGTGTCTGGATTAAAATAAGAAGTTCACTGACCAAATTCCCTTAATTATTAGTGTAAGGGATATATAAGGGAAATTGATTAGTCCCTTTTCAAATTGCAGAGTTTCCTAAACAAACTGATGAAATGGTATAAAGGAATTTCCCTAAATAATCCATAACAGAGTGTGAATATGCTACTTAGTCAACTTGAGAGAATTATAAGCCATGAGCCACTAAATGAAGTAAATTGGTGGACAGGGAAGACTTTCTATGACTGACAAAGAGAATCAACCATGACTCTTATGACCTAAATAAAAAGCAACCTGGTTTCACTTTAAATCACTTGAGTTTGAGCAGTCAAGAAGAGAGAAAGAGAGCTTTACAGGATGAATTAGATCTTGTGAGTTTGTTCTTCACCTTTTTTTTTTTTTTTACCTGCTGGTGTGAGAAAGAAGGTGAGTAAGATAAGCACTTGTTCACAGCCTGAGAGAGTCAAATCAAAGATGTGGTCAAGTTGAGTTGTGGTGAGTTGGTAAGAGGACTTGAGAGCCCAGCATCTGGGGCTGAAATACTGTTTAGGAAATGGCAGTGGAGGGCCTAGACCAAGATTCTTGTTGGGCTTAAGGTCTGGGCTCTTTTTTTTCCCTGAAAAAGTATGGCAGGCCAGAATTTTAGCTGAGACTGAATCTGAAACACAACCAAAAAATCAAAGCCACTTACCTAGCTCAGGAGCAGGCCCAAGGGGTCTCACCCAGTAAAAAATGCCACGCCCCATGAGAAGCAGCATTAGGACATTTTGAGAGGACACTGGTGGCCAAGAAACACCAGAGGTGTGAGTTGTCTTGGCTTCATGTACTCCCTAGTTGTGTGCCTCTCCATTTGTGACCTCTAGGTATCCACTCTTCTCACTGATGCTGTGCACATTTTGGGGACCTTGAATACCAGACTAGTGGAGAAAATGATTTGTTGCTGTTGTTTTTACTATGCTAATTGAGTAATGCCTTTGCTTTTCAGTTAATCATAAAAGGTAAACACACCAATGGGGGTTTATGAGATAAAGCTTTAGTAAAGAAAGTCACAGAATATTTTGAACCTAAGGTTCAAACCTGGAGTGTATGGGGTATTCCTGAAGGACTAGCACCCTTGGTATAAGGGCTTGCTGAGCCCTTTTCAGGGCTGCTCATCTACTTTCAGTGTCCACCTGCCTCCCAACTCTCACCTATGACTCTAAGAAACTATGGCATATGTAGTGGCCATACCCTGGTAAAACTGTCTCTGCAGAGAGACTGAACCAGATCGAGGGTAACTAACAGTCTTCAAATCCTTCAGTGAGGTAGGCGTATGTCTATCTCAAGCATGTGAAGACTTCCCCAAGCATAAGGGGCAGAAGAGAATAATCTGTTCCAATGGCCATGAAGGAAATTGAAGCAGCCGATGTGGAGAATTTAGAGCTTATTCAATCAAGGACACCAAGGTCATCCACAGCATTCTAAGCCATCACCAGTAGTCCTGACTTTTGTCTTGCCCATGGACTTTGATGACTCTGGAAGAGAAGAGAGAGTGAGGCTGATAATTTTGTGTAGCAGCCAAGTGGAAGGACAACTTATGTGTTTTTCTCAGAAGCAAATGGTACAGTTCTTATAGAAATATTGCCCAAAGGCAATATAGCAACATCATTTCTTGATCATCTTGTTTTCCAGTATGCATAGTGCATGTTAAAGGTCCACCATGAAGATAAGCAGAGTTTATATGTATATTGCCAAGGCAATACCCACAGTGGCAGCTATGAATATGCTGGCATATTTCCAGGTTTGAATCGCAAGATATAACAGACTCTCTTCACCGAAGACAGAACCAAGATATTTATTCAAACACCAAAAAACCAAATCCATGATGGTGACAAAGAAATACATCATAGTAACCAAGAAAGCTATACCCATTATCAGACTTTCCCACAGACTAACTCCCTCAAGCAAAATCGCTTCCTCTCTCACTCACAGAATCCTGCCTTACTTTCTCTCTCTTTCCCAGCTCTGTCTCACTTGCTCTCAGGTGTGCTCCACCCTTCCTGCTTCACCCATTTGACAAGCTCCCTTTGTGAGGCTCCATGAGTCCTGGACTCATGTTTCTCAGGCTTCCATGTGACTCAAGCAGGCCACGTAGGCCTATTAATGGATGGAAAAGATCTTCCCATTCCATTAACAATACATTAATGATGCAATATGTCATCATCTTTTGACAGAGTATGAAGCTATAGATACAATTAGTAAAGAACTGAAAAGATCCTTTAAACCAAATCGCCACATAGATTAGTGTTAGCAGATTCAAAATAAAAGTGGCTCAAAAGATGGCAAAAACATGATTTGGGATGAAATATTTACGAGGTAGAAAAGCTTGTAAGACTCATGTCTATAAAACAAATATTTTGTCTAGTTGAACAAGGTGGGCCCTGAACAATACCACACGCACACACAAACACACACACATACACACACACACACACCAGATATTACCTAGCTATAGATGTGAAAATTAGAGCAAGCAAAATGCAGATACCCATTAGCTAGTTAGAGCAAAGGTTAAGATCAACATAAAACTAGAAGGGAAGATAATAAGGGAAAGACACTACATGCTAATGCATTGTTGATGGAGCTGTGAAATGGTCTGGAAAGTAATTTGCAATTACCACTCAAAAGCATCCCTAAACTGCATATACCTTTTGACTAAACACCATCAGTATTAGACCTATAGCCCCAAAGACATTGAAGAAAAAGGGAAGAGATCCATATGTACAAAAATATTTATAGTAATGCCTTTTATTGCAGCAAAGAACTAGAAAAAAAGTGGATGCCTATCAAGTGGGAAACAGATGAAGAAATTTTGCCTTATGAATGTAATAGAATATTATTTTGTTCTAACAAACGACAAAAGGGAGAGACTCAGAGAAACCTGGGAAGACTTTCATGATCTGATGAAGAGGGAAGTCATCAAAACCAAGACAGTAAGTTGTATAATTATTAAACTGACTACAAATACAGTTATCTATACAATGACTACAACATTATAAAGGAAAATCATTGTGACTGACTTAAGAATTAGGATCAATGCAATGATCAGTTACAACTCCAAAAGACTGGAATGTGTATATATATATATATATATATATATATATATATATATATATATATATATATATATATATATATATATATATATATATATATATAAGAGAGAGAGAGAGAGAGAGAGAATGCAAAGGAGTACATCACAAAATATGAAGGGAAAATATATAAAAAGGGAAAAATATATAACTATATATCATATATAGTTTAAACTTTACATTTATATATACATATCTATAAGTTGATATTTAAACTTTTTTGTCCAACTTTTTGCTCAGTTGATGGACTATAGATACACAATGAGATATATATTCTAAGACAGCAAATATGGATTTATTTTGTATGACTATACTTTTTTTCTTACAAAAGGAATCACTTTTTCTCTTTACTGTTTTTTCTTACTGGGAAAGTTATGGATGGATAGGAGAGTGAGAGTGATACTAATAAAGAAAAGAAGTAATGAATTTTACAAAATAGAATAGAAGAAAGTTAAGAAAGTGACATAGAAAAGCAGAGTAATGTTGGAACTATCATTTTAAAATTTGAAATATACAAAAAACCTCAAGTATATATATAGTGGAGACTCATACCTTCATATGCTATCCTCTTTTTAGATCTTTTTGTAGGAAAATGTCCATTTTTGTTGAAATTTATGCTTCATAATGACCAAAAGGATTTTTAAAAGGAAAAATATCATGTGCATTATAACAGCACTAACATAACAGCTTAGTCAACTATCGATTCTGAAAAATGGGAAGTGATCAGGATCTCAACATGAACCTAAAAATTATCTCCATTAGAGTAACTATATTTAAAAACTCAAGCAGAGATAATTCTAGTCCAGTACAAACTCTCTACAAGCAGAACCTATGGGCCCAAATTCCTGCTTCCCCTTCTGTCAGGAACCAGTCACCCTTGGAGAAGTGTGGGTGGAGTAAACTAGAGATATTTATTCACTCCTTTCTGTGAAACATTTAGATAGGCCCATGTGGACATATGTAAGCCACAGGGACACACACACACACACACACACACACACACACACTACATCTAGGTAGCTATCTCTCAACAGAGAAAAAACAAAATAAAATGCAAAGCCCTGAGAGAAAAAGAAAATAGTTAAGAGGTTGCTGCTATGAAAAGAGTTAATCCTTTAGAATCTCTACAGCTCCAGTCCCTGGAAACCTACCAGGAGTTAATTGTCCTCTGAACAGATGCCAGTGTATTTGTCCATACTCAATAGGGTAAAGGATATATTCAAATTGACTGGAGGACCTCCGTGATATAATCTCCTCTACTTTTTCAATATTATCCTGCTGATGGTATATAGTTGTGGTGTGCCATTATTTTTAATCTAATAGCATCATGGATTGAGAGTTGGGAGGTCCTTTAGAGGCCAAGGGAAGAATCAGAACTGTATGTAGCACAAAAGGCAATGGTGGATATAAACAGGCTGGAGCACATTAGTAACAAAAGGCATTACAGTTGTGGCATAAAAGACATCAAGGATATATGTGACCTTAAAAGGAGATAAGTCATTCATGTAATATGTGTGAAGAATAGAAAATGGATTGCTGAGTGTTGTACTGGTGTAATAGTGATTTAATTGGAAAATCTTTCCTATTCATTAATAGACCTGTTAAGTCACATCGAGCCTGTGTTGGGAGGAGTTGGCTGAAAGGATGGAACAGAACAGGGAGGGAGTGAGCTCAGTCAAGTCAGAGGGAGAGGACCCAGACAAGCGTGCACATGCACGGCAAGGGAGTTTGTTTGTGAGAAGACCCTGAGTGAGGGAGAGGCTTGGGAATGGCTTTCCTCCCTGAAGTGATCATGTTTATTAAGTTCTTGGTCATCATGACAGATTTGGCTTTCTGGTCCTAGGATTTGGCTTTCTGATGTCTAAATAAATGTTTTTCTTCTGCCTTCTACATAGAGAGTTTATATTTTGTTATTGAGAAATACACTGGCATTTTCATAGTCACCACCAGTACTGTGAATATTACCTTGGCAATACAACTGGTAACCACAAAAATAGCTGAAGACCTAGACTAGGGTCTCTTAACTTTTTGTGTGTCATGGATCCCTTAGTAGAATGCTTTCTGTGTTTATTTTTGAGAATAACTATCATAGTTTTGTATTTCTAGAATTAACTTGTCCATTCAGTTGGCCCAAAGTTTGCGGGATTCCCACCCCCCCCCCCCCACTTTGGCAGTTTATTGTTTTTTCTTTTTGTTTAACTTGGATTAAGACCTCTATTTCTTATTTTTGCACTCATCTACTTCCTTTAAGTTCTCAGTTTTTCTGGAACGTAACTGAGCATAATACTTTATGATCTTATGAATTCACCTTTTTTATTTTATTTTAATGATTTGATCGCCCTCTTTCTTCACTAGGCTAACTAATGGTTTGTCAATTTTGTTAGCTTTTTATAAAACCTAAAGAGTCCCATGAAAATAAAACCAACATCCTATGACTGCTACTTATGGTAGTGAGGCATGGAATACAACAGTCTTTGAAGTCTTTGAAGAATCAAAAATGAGTATCGCACAGAGAGCAATGGAAAGGTCCTTGGTAGAAGTGAGCAGGCTGTCACATATAACCAATAACATTCAATGAAAAATATAATTTTTAAATGCCATCCAGGAATTATATGACAGGAAGAAAAGATTATCTGGTCAATTGGCGAGAGGTGAGGAATGACAGGGGAACAGCTACTTATGGCCTCAAGATGTCAGGAGAAAGCAAGGAAGATCCAACATGCTAGGTGGACTCCTAACATGGCCAAGAATTAAAAAAAAAAAAAGAAAGAAAGAAAGAAAAGAAAAGAAAAAGATGGATAGGTGTGGATGTTCACAAAAAACCTCAAGCAATATGTAGTGGAGACTCATACTTTCAGATGCTATCCTTTTTTTAGATCTTTTTATAGGAAAATGTTCATTTTTGTTGATATTTATCAGTTTCGTAATGACCAAAAGGATTTTTAAAGGAAAAATATCATATATAATTATAACAGCACTAACACGACAGTTTAGGCAACTGTTGATTCTGAAAAACAGGAAATGATCAGGATTAATGAACTTAAAAATTATCTCAGCATCATTAGAGAAAATCTGCAAATTAATGAAAATACCAATTCATTTGAGTATTTCATAAAACGTACTTGTAATTCTTTTTTTTCATTGCTTTCTAGTTATTTTTTAAAAAATTTCAACTTCCTGCATTGCTTCTATAATTCTTGTTATTCCTTTTCTGCAATTTAGGGTTGTAATTTTTCCTCTAATCTTTTTCATTGTGTGCTTAATTCATTGATCTTCTTTTTTGATATTTTAAATATAATTTTCTAGAGAGATACATTTCTTTTGAAGATTTCTTTAGGTGTATAATATATATTTTGGTAAGTTATATCCTTGCTATCATTTACTTTTACATAGTTATTGTTCCTATAATTTAGTATTTGACTCATTCATTATTCAAAATATTGTTAGTTTCCTAGATGTTTGTATGCCTTTAGCTCATATTTCCTTTATTAATTGCTATTTTTGTTGTTATATACGTTTATTGTTTCTGCTTTTTTACATTTGTAAAATTTACATTCCTTACATTTGCATTATTTTATGTCTCAGGATACAATCATTTTTTTTTTGGAAAGGCATCATGATATGCTGAGAAAGTGTATATTCTTTATTTCCCATTAGAATTCATTACAGATTAATTAAATGTAATTTTTCCAATAATATGTTCAGCTCTATATTCTCCTTTTACTTCTCTCTCTGTTGGATTTGGTGTTGTTTTCAATTCCTTCTTAGAATGAACCTATTTTATTATTATTATTTTTTAATTTAGACACTATTCAATTTAATACCTCTGTATGATGGTTATTATTCCATTCTACGGTGCCAAAAAGCATAGCATGGTTTTGTCATTTGTCTTTTTTTAACATGATCAATTTTTATTATTGCTTTATCTGAAATCATGATGACAAATTCTTGTTTTTAGAATTATTTTGTATGTGACTGCATTTTTAAAGAAAAATTGCTTTATTTAATTTTATTTAATTTATAAACATTTATTTTCTCTCTATTCTACTCATCCCTTCCTGAAAAACAAAACAAAATCTGCACAAAATCTGCACAGTCAAGCAAAACAAATTCACATGTTAGTTAAGTCTAAAAATATATGTCTCATTCTGCTCTTGATTCCATCACTTTTTTGAAAAGATATATATTGCATCCTTTATCATTGGTCCTCTGTAACTGTGGTTCATCATTGCATTAGTCAGAGTTCTTTCAAGGTTGTTTCTCTTCATAAAATTGTTATTGTATCAGCTGTCCTGGTTGTGCTCACTCTATTTTGCATCAGCTCATACGAGTCTTCCCAGGTTTCTCTGAATCTGTCCTTTTTGTCATTTCTTAAGGTAACATGTTGTTGCGTTAAATTCATGTACCATAATTTATGCAACCAATCCCCAGTTGATGGAGATTTCTTAGTTTCCCGTCTTTATCACTTCAAAAAGAGTTATCTTAAATATCTTTGTACATAGAAGTTCTTTTCTTCTTTTAGATCTCTTTTGAGTTATAGGCTTAATAGTTGTATCTCTGGGTCAACAAGTATGTGTAGTTCAGAAAATTTTGAGGCATAATTTCAAATTGTTTTCCTGAATGACTGGATCAATTCAGAATCCTACAATTATTAATGTATCTGTGGTCCTTGCAACATTTGTCATTTTCCTTTTTTGTTAACTTTGTCATTTGGGATGAAAACTGAAAGTTGGATTAATTTTCATCTCTCTAATTATTAGTGATTTGGAGCATTTTTTTCATATGGCAACTGATAACTTGAATTAATTTTCTTGACAAAGACTGTTCATATCTTTTTGACTATTTCTTGGGGAACAGCAAGGCTAGGCAATAAATATTTATATAACATTTACTATGTGCCTGATCCTGTACTAAGTACTGGGAATTCAAATACAAGCAAAAGCAGATAGTGCTTGCCCACAAGGAGCTTACGTTATCAAGGGGAACACACAAAAGGAAGAACCAGAGGTACCCATTTAGGGGCAGAGTGTTAAAGTCTGGAAAGATGAAAACAGAGCCAGGAGGGGAAAAAAGCTTGCACAAATGGAAGCTCAATGAGGAATTCATCAATGAGAAAAGTGGGGCAAAATGTTGGCTAGATGTTTCAGGATCAAGAGCACTAGGCCCTGAGAAATGTTACAGGGTGACATGAGAGCTGAGGCAAACTCTGTAAAGTTAATATCAGAGGTAGGCAGGTAGTGAAGGTTGGCTGATCTCTGTGCCTCCCAAAAATTGAATCAGTACCTTTTACATGATAGAAATGTAACCTTTATCAAAGAAACTTGTTGCAATGATTTTTTTCCCCATTTAACTATTACCCTTCTAATCTTATTTGCAATTGATCTGAGTAAAATTTTTAAGGCATATGTAATCATAATTGTCTATTTTATTTTCTGAGATCTCCTCTGTGTCATATTTGGTTATGAACTCTTTTCTTATCCATAGATAAAAATGATAATTTTTTTCTTTGTTCCTATAATTTATTTCTGATGTGACCTTTTATCCTGTATCTATTTAGAGCTTGTCTTGGTAGATGATATACAGTATTGGTCTCTTAACCTAATTTCTGTGTAAGCTTTCCAGGTTTCCCAGAAATTTTTGTCATATAATGAGTCTTTACTCTAGTTATAGGGATGTCTGGGTTTGTCAAAAAGGAGACTATTATGCTTGTATTCTTCCATATAGTGTAGTTCTAACCCATTCCACTGATTGGCCTCTCTATTTCTTAATGAGTGCTAAATTTTTAATATTACTACTTTCTTGTGTAACTTGAAGTCTAATATTGCTAAGTCCCTTTATTTCTCCTTTTTTTCATTATTTCCCATAAGCTTCTTGACTTTTTGTTACTCCGGAAAATTTTGTCCAGTTTTAGTATTATAACTTTTATTATACTGGCTCAGCTTACTCATGAGCAATTAATATTTTATCAACTATTAAATTTTTCTTTACTTGTGTAGTTTTTGTAGCTGTATTCATATAGTCTCTATAAGTGTCTTGGCCAGTAGAATGCTAAGCATTTTGTACATTCTGTAATGACTTTCAGTGGAATTTCTTTTTCGACCTCTTCTTACTAGGTTATGTTGGGAATATAGGGAAATGTTGATGGTTTATATGGATTTATATTAATATCCTGAAACTTTGCTTCAGCTATTATTTTAATGTTCAATAGTTTCAGTTGTATCTGATTCTTTATGACCCCATTTGGAGTTTTCTTGGCAAAGATACTGGAATAATTTGCTATTTCCTTCTCCAACTCATTTCACAAATGAAATTGAAACAAAGAGGTTTAAGTATTTGTCCAGGATCTCATACTAGTAAATGTCTGAGGCCAAATTTTAATTCAAATTTGACTAACCCTAAGCCTAGTGCTCTACCTACTTGATTACCTAGCTGCCCCTATTATTTTAATTAATTATAGTTTATTCTAGAGAATTCTCTATGTCAACCATCATATCATCTATAAAAATTTTTCCTTTTTGTATATGTTTATAACCACATTTTCTTTTTGGAATGCTTGTTTTATTTTCTATAGCTAGCATTTCTATCATGTCAAATAATAGTAGTGATAATGGACACCTTTGCTTTTCCTCTGATCTTATTCCCATTACATATAAAGCTGGCTCTTGGTTCTAGTAGAAACTAAATACCATGTTAAAGAAAGGTTTATTGATTTCTATTTTTCTAGTTGCTTTTTTTCTAAACAAAAATATGTTATATTTTGTCAAAAAGCTTTTTTTACATCTATTTATGTGATTATTGTTCTTTTTATTAACATCACCAATTTTGTTTATATTTTTCCTAAATTGAACCAACCCTTCCCTGGACAAGAATCCTTGTACCACATCCCTGATATCTGACCTCTACTTGAAGACCTCAAGTGATGGAGAACCCAGGCTACTGGTGGGTCTGGCGATCTCAAATCTCTCCCCACTGTAAATTATCCTTCATTTAGCCACTAAAATGAAGTACAGATCTCACCATATCACTCTCCCTACACAGTATACTCCAACGCCTCCCTATTGCCTCTAGAATCAAATAGAAATCCTCAGTCTGGCATTTATAGCCTAGTCCAATACCCAGAATTCTTTTACCTTTCTCCCTGTGATCTACTTTTAAATTTGGTGACATTGGTCTCCCAGCTGCTCCAGGAACAAGATACTCCATCTTTCAACTCTAGGCTCTGGCTGTTCTCCATGCCACCGACACTTTCCCTCTCATCTCTGCCTTTTGGCTAGCTTTAAGTCCTGACTAAAATCCCATTTTCTACAGGAAGTTTTCCCAATCCCTCTTAATTCTATTGCCTTCCTTCTGTTAATTATTTCCTATTTATCATGTATACAGTTTGTACATGTTTTTCTGTTATTTCCCTCATTAGACTGTGAAATCCTTGAAAGTTGGGACTGTCTTTTGCTTTGGTGGTTTTGCTTTTGGGTTTGTATCCTAGTGCCTGACACACAGTGTCAATCAGTGTTTATTGACTGATTAATTCCTTCCAAAGCAGCCCATTCTGCCTTAAGACACTTTTAATTTTTACTAACTTTTCCCTTGAATGGAGCCTAAATCTATCTTTTTGTGACTTCTAATCACTACCCAGCCTTCTGTAACCAAGGGCATATCCAGTCTTTTAGATGATACCCTTCCTTCTGAAGGGTATCATCTCCACACACATTAGCAGGAAAATATTTTGTCAAAAGCAAGTATATGTCTGGGGGACGTAAGAGGAAATAAATTTGAAGACCATCATGATTTTTGAATCAATGTTGCTAAGCTATGGTTTCTGTGTAATGTTGTCTGATGCCATGGCTACTTAAAGGGATCAGAAACCAGCCCTATCATTGAGACAATCTCTCTGCATTTGTTAACATTTTGGGATTAGGTTATTCATCCTGATCATAAGCATTTATGTGAAAGGCTTATTCTAATGGAAAACTAATGGTTTTTAAGAAGATATCTCAAGGTATGCGGCTTGCCACTCATTAGAAATCACGAGCAACTTTCATTGGCTTTGCTCAAGCATTATGTTAATTTTTGGCAGAAAAGGAGGAGGGGGAGAAAGAAAAAAATCTGACTCAGAAAAAAACTAAGTGATCTGATAACATTTTGATTTTTGAATATTTTTATCAAAACCCACCTATCATCAGGGGTGCTCTTTTCCTCTTGGCTGTCCTTTATTTTCCTTCTTCCCTATGCCACACAGAGTCCAGCCAGTTTGTCTGACAGCTCATTCTGCATAAGTGAGATGAAAATCACTAAGTCTATTTCTTTAGGTAAGATAGAGGACAACTAGGCTTTGAAATCTGCCTGTCTCTACTCCCTGTAGACCCTAGAACTGTTACCTGATTCATTGATGCAACTTATGGATGCCTGGGCCTTTCTCTCCACCCTATAACTGAAATTTCCTTTATAAGTCTCTCTCCCCACTTCACTAATTAAAATAAGAGCTACTCTCTGGCAAATTTGCAGGCTACAAAATAAACCCAGATAAATCATCTGCATTTCCATATGTTACTAACAAAGCCCAACAGCAAGAGATAGAAAGAGAAATCCACTTTTCACACACATTAAGTCAGATTTAAGTAAGTGGAAAAACATCAGTTGCTCATGGCTAGGCCAAGCAAATATAATAAAAATGACAATTCTACCTAAATTCATTTATTTATTCAGTGCCATACCAATCAAAGTACCAAATAATTATTTTTTAGAGCTAGAAAAAAATAATATCAAAATTTATCTGGAAGAGCAAAAGTTCCAGAATATCAAGGGAACTAATGAAAAGAAATGTCAGGGAAGGTGGCCTTGGTCTACCAGATCTCAAACTGTACTATAAAGCAGCAATCATCAACACCACTTGGTACTGGCTAAGAAACAGAGGGGCAGACCAGTGGAATAGGTTAGGTACTCACGAGACAGTAATCATTGAATATAGCAATCTACTGTTTGATAAACCCAAAGATCCCAGCTTCTGGGATAAGAACTCACTGTTTGACAAAAATTGCTAGGGAAATTGGATAACAGTGTGGCAGAAACTGGGCATAAACCAATATCTGACACCATACACAAGAATAAAATCCAAATGGATGCACGATCTAGGTATAAAGACTGATACTGTAAACAAATTAGGGGAGCAAGTAATAGTGTACTTCTCAGATTTATGGAGAATGGAAAAAGTTTTGACTGAACAAGAGAAAGAGAACATTATGAAGTACAAAATGGATAATTTTAATTACATTAAATTGAAAAGTTTTCTCACAAACATAATTCAAGAAAGATTACAAGGGAAGCAGAAAACTGGGAAAGAATTTTTGCAGCTAGTATCTGTGATAAAGCCCTCATTTCTAAAATATATAGAGAACTGAATTAAATTACAAGGATACAAGTCATTCCCCAATTGATAAATGGTCAAAGGACATAAACAAGCAGTTTTCAGAGGAAGAAATTAAAGCTATCTATAGTCATATGAAATAAACGCTCTAAATCACTATTGATTAGAGAGATGCAAATCAAAACAATTCTGAGGTACCACATCACACCTATCAGATTGACTAACATGATAAAACAGGAAAATGATAGATGTTGGAGAAGATGTGGGAGAGTTGGAACACTAATTCATTGTTGATGGAACTGTGAGCTGACCCAACCATTCTGGAGAGCAATTTGGAACTATGCCCAAAGGGCTACAAAAATATGCATACCTTTTGACCCAGCAATATTGCTTCTAGGACTGTATCCCAAAGAGATCATAAAAATGGGAAAATGGTCCCACATGTGCAAAAATATTTATAGCAGCTCCCTTTGTGGTGGCCAAAAACTGGAAATAAGGGGATGTCCATCAATTGGGGAATGACTGAACAAATTGTGCTCAATGAAGGTAATGGAACATTATTGTGCTATAAGAAATGATGAACTTCAGAGAAGCTCGGAAGCACTTATATGAACTGATGCTGAGTGAAAGGAGCAGAAGCAGGAGAACTTTATACACAGCAACAACCACAGTGTGTGAGAAATTTTTCTGGTAAACTTAGTCCTTCATAGCGATGTAAGGGCCTAAATTCCCAATGGACTTTTGAGGGAAAATGCCTTCCACACCCACAGAAAGGACTATGGAATTGGATCTCAGAATGAAGTAGACCATTTTCTTTTGCATTATGTTTTGTTTTGTGGTTTCATTCATTTTAATTCTTCTATTTATCATGACTAAGGTAAAAAAGCATTTAATAGGAATATATGTGTAGCACCTTTATAAGATTTCACACCATCTCAGGAAAGGAGTAGGGAGTGAGGGGGGAAGAAGGAGGAGGGAGGGGAAAAAATCTAAGATGTATGGAAATGATTGTAGACACTGAAAACAAATAAAATAATTTAAAAAATAAAATAAGAGCTACTTAACAACATGAATTGCTTCAATTTTTCTACTTGTATCTCTAGAACTTAGTACAATGCTTGTCTTTTTATGTTTACTATATGTTTATTTTATGTTTATTATATGTTTACTTATGTTTACTTTATATTTACTATAAACACTTAATAAATGGTTTTTTTTTTTCATTCATTTACTTATTAAGCATTCACTATATTGAGGCATCTAGGTGAATAGAGTTCAGGGCCTAGAACCTGAGTTCAAATCTGGCCTTAGACCCTAGTTGTTTGACCCTGGGAAAATCTCTTCACTTCTGTTGGCCTCAGTTTTCTCACTTGTAAAATGAGATAATAACAGCACCTACCTTACAGGATTTTGGGGAAGATCAAATGAGATAATATTTGTAAAAGTTGAGCTTAGTACAGTGCCTGGCCCATAGTAAGCACTATACAAATATTTATTCCTTTTCCAAATGTCAGCCACTAGACTAGACTCTAAGGATGTAAATACAGTAGATGAAACAATTTCTACACTCAAGGAGCTTACATACTAATGGTGGTGATAACAAAAACATATATAAATACATGTACAATGAATATAAGCAAATCCAACCTAGTTAAATACAGGGTGGATTAAGAGAAGTCCTGGCAATTGAAGGGAACATTTCCAAGCTGAAACACATTATAAAATGCTTAATATCAATACTTTCCTTGAAAAGTCTACTTATTCTCTGCAATATATCAAAAAATAAAAATTCCATTCTGACTATATTCTTCTTTTTTTTTTTCTGGATTCATGAACTTGAATATGTTGCCAATCCTACCTTTTGCAGCTGTTGAATGGAAAAAAAAATGTCTCCAATCATTTCAACATAACCTCCACCACCCACCTGCTCCACTTCAGCTCTGTTTGCCTCATATGTACGTCATTTTTATTTTTATGAACAATCCAGCTGCCAACATTGAATTTTTTTGGTGTATCAACCCATGTCAAATCAGGCATAAATCCTCTTAATTTTAACATACCAGTAGTTCAAAGGAGGGCTTTTTTCCCCCTCTTAGCATATTTGCCAGAAGTTAATCTAAATATCAGAGCAACACTGGTTAACATTGGCTATAATCCAGGCTATCAGATGTTCACTTCCAGGAGGTGGGACAGGCTGGGCAGTACACGCTGAAACTTCATTAGAATCAAAGTTACAGAATTAAAAGGAACCTTAGGGGTCACCCAGTACAACTCCTAAGCTAGGAATGCAGTATCTCTAAGTGGTGATTCTACCTTCTCTTAGATACTCCGCAGTGAAAGGAAGCAGAGTATTTTATGAAACAATGCATTTCATTTTTAGTATCCCTAATCGTTAGGAACCTCTATCTTTTGGACTGAAATCTAACTCAACATAACTTTCATCCATTGGTCTTTATTCTGTTTTTTGTAGCTAACACAGAATAGCTCCATGTAGTAGCTGTTCAATTAGTCAAAGAAGTTATCTGTCTCTGTTTTGACTTCTAAAGAACTTTATTACCTTCCATTGTTCCCCATATAACACTTTTTTTCTGTACTCTCCCCATTTTGGTTACTGTTTTCTAGATAAACTCCAGTTTGCCAATGTCACTTCTTAAAATGAGGTGCCTAGAAATAAACATAGTAGATTCTGACAAGCACAATGTACAGGGGAACCATCACTTTTCTTGTCCTGAACATTATGCTCTATTAAGGCAACCTAAGAACACAGATTTTTTTTTTTTTTATCAGTTGTTTCACACTTGACTCATAATGAAAAACCTTAGGGCCTTTTCACACGAACAGTTGTTAAACCAGGTCTATCCATTCTGTACTTGGTGCAGATGATTTTTTTTTTTAACCCAAGAAAAGGACTTGATATTTATTTTCATTTGAAGTCAGAAAACCTGGGTTTGAGTGGCTCTGTTACTTATGCAGGCTGGAAAGACTCCCCATCTCTCCATGTTCTTATGATCTTGTGACCTTGGAAATTCATTAACTCTCTCTGGACCTCAGTGTCTTCATTTATAAAGTAATGGGATTATATTAATTCTAAATTATCTACCTATGAAGTTCTATGAATAAATGAAAATCTCATAAAGGTTCCACATTGCTTAGTGAAAAAAGGTTAAACTTCTTAATCTGGCTGTCCACAGTTTGGTTCTTCCAAGGATATACTGGAGTCAGTTCAAACCAGAAGCGAATTGTTAATTTTCAGTGTGAGCACTTATATCTACTAAATTAGTAGTTGCTATACATCAGTGTTTGATTATGTTCATTGTCTAGGGGTTGGAAAACTGTGGCCAGAGGGTCATATATGGCCTTGTTCTGTTTTTTGTATAGCCTATGAGTTAAGAATGGTATTTGGATTTTAAAATAAAATTTTACTGTTTATAAAAAATGTAAAAACCACTCTTAGCTCAAGTACCAAACAAACAAAAATGGCCAGATGGTTGGTAGATCTGGCCCTCTGGGAGCGCTTAACCCCTGATCTAGAACTAAGAAAGAATTAATAGTGCAGATTAAACTTTAAAATGTGTCCTTCATACATTCTTTCTGGAACCCCCACTTCCCAACCCAGTTGTTAAATATTTACCAGCACACCCCTGGTTCTAATCTTCACAGCTTTGTTTTACTCTAGTCCCTGTAAGCTTTCTGGGTTCCAGTCATATCGCATCATCATTTGACCAGCATGCTCTGAACTTTTTTTAGCTAGCAGGCTAAATGTAGTAAAGATGGTCCCTAAGTTTGTCAAGATAAAGAACTGGTGATGGAATCCTAATAATGCTCCCCACAGTTGCAATACTCTAACTTCCTTATAGGCCCCACTGAATGGCAGATCCACTGCTCCTACCTAGTCACTCCCTCCACCCAAATATGCTAACTTTTTCATATATGTCTCACTGCTCACTAGAACAACAGGTGTGTCCATGAACTCATATTTCTCACAGAAACAGCAGATATGTCCATGTGATGGGATCCCAGCCACTGCCTCTAGCTAACCACTGCCCCCAGACTCATCCTCATATTTCTTACAGAAACAACAGGTGTGTCCATGCACTCAAAGGCATCCATATCCATCTAGTCTCAGACAAGACCACAATACTCAGCCAATGAGAAAAGAGCACCACCAGGACGCCCAAGCAGGATATGGACTCCACAACAATAGAAGGAACTTTCTCTAAGTAGAGATCTACACAGCAATAACAAGGAACCAACCTAGAGTGAACTTAGGATGTAGAGAGGCTTATTATAATATCACTACCATACATACCCCACAATGGGTTTTTCCGTATGCATTGTGAGTAATTGCATTTTCACGGAGACGGTGATCCTTCCCCTATTACCTAATCCCTTAACAAACCTCTCCTGCCTTTTTAATATTCATAATTTCTATTATGTAATTGCAACTTTATAAAAATTCATCTTGTTTTCTCTGAAGTTGCTGGTTCCTTTTGGAACTTAGCCCGCTTCATGAGAGGCGTCAATCTCAATAAATGCCTATATTTGGATTAGAGGTGGTTTGACTGAATTCTTTGAAGACAGTTCCACCACAACACATCATGAAACTGCAACAGTTTTTGGTGTCCCTGGGTGGACAGAGTCTAAACTGCAACACTGGCAGCCCCCTCCTACTGAAATTGTATCCATCATAGCCAAAGACCAGCAGGTGGTAGCATAAAGCAATAGCAGGAGAGAAACCCAGAAAGGGCAGCAAGAGGAGAGGCATCCTACAAAACACAGCAACAGAGAGAAAAGAAAAGCACAAAAGACCTTAGCCTAGAGAATTTTTTTAAAAAAGCCATTGCTATCCACAGAGGACACTAACAGATCTACAATATTGGAGGCATGACTTTCCCTAGGCATATGTATTTTTAGCCACATCATCATCATCATCATCATCATCATCTTCATCTTCGTCATCAACATCATCCTCATCGTTAATATTTATATAGCACTTTCCAAGTGCCAAGAGCTTACAATGACTATCTCATTTGATACTCATAACAACCCTGAGAGTTGAGTGCTATTATTATCCCCATGTGGCAGATAAGGAAACAGACAAATAGAATGACTTTCCCAGTGTCTCACTACTAGTAAGTGTTGGAGGTCAGATTTGAGCTCACATCTATCTTCTTGTCTCTAGGCCTGGCACTCTATCCACTGAGCCACCCAGCTGCCCACATGACCTTTACATCTTAGGCATAGGCTGTCCCCTATACCTAGATTATATCCTCTCCTCCTTACCACCTTTCAGAATCCCTACCTTCATTCAAAGCTCAACTTGAGTACTATCTTCTACACAAGATTTTCCTGTTCTTTCTAATTACATGAGCCCTGATGAAATTGCTCTTTATATGTTTTGAAAGTTTACGTGTCAGGGACTGTTTTAATGTTGTCTCTGTATCCAGTGCCTAGCATAGTGTTAGTTAAGTAGTAAGCCCTTGATCAATGCTTCTTAAATGAGTAAATGTTTGCCCCACCATGCGTGTTTCCTGGTCACATTTGCCTCCTGCATGTATCTCTTTCAACTGGCACACCACAAAATAGAAAGAGAATGTAATTTGTGGAGGTATTTACTAATAATATGTTAATGAGGGAATATCTTTTGGTCACTTACTGTACTGTGTAATTAAATTCTCTTTTGCTTTAAATTAATGTATCATCTGGCCGGTAAAATAATGCATTAGTGGGCTCAAGAGTTTTGGTTTTATGGAGATGCTGACCTATACTTACAACTTGCCTTAATCCTATGATAGTATTCAAATGGTCCACATGTAAAGAAGTGAGCCATGGGTTAAGACCTTAGGTTTGAGAAAAAAAGCAAGAAGGCAAAAGATGCATATTATATACTAATTTGATCTTACAAGGGAACAGGATTATAGGATGCTAACATGTTAGGTACTAATTTGACTGTCTAGGTCCCTTCCCCTACTGCTAATAAAAAGGCTAAATTTAACCAGGTCTCAACCATTAACACCTGTATTCCTCCCCAGAATTACTTTTATATCTGACCTGCATGTTATAAGGAATAAATTTTAGAAGGCTTGGAAGATACAAAATATTCAAAATGACTCTGTTTTGCGGTTACTAAGAATAACAGGCTTCACTAAAGAAAATTTCGGATTATCCAGTCAGTCAAATGTGACCGATCTCTAGAACAAACTCATCAGGTTTTAAATGAACTGATCTAATCCCCAGAGGCAAACATCATCTTTTGTAGAGTGAAATGACACAATTCATAGAAGGATAGGTTTAGAGTTAGAAGGGACCTTACAGATCACTGATCCCACCCTTTGGTTCTGCAGATCAGGTGACTAAGTAAGGCCTTCATTCCTCTCCATTTCTAACTTCTTTTTTTCCTTGTCATTTCTTAACCTTGATGATTTTCACTCTTCCACCACCTCACTTGACTTTATGCCAGTTCAACTGATCAGTCACATGATGTACGGGCAATGAAGTCATACAGGAAGTGTATTAGCTCCTACTAAAAATGTTTTACATACACACACTATATCTATATCTACATATATGCGTATGTATATATGCACACACATGTATGTAGACATGCATATATATGTATGTAAATGTGTGTGATATGTACATCTAATGTATATTTGTATATGTGTATAAATTTATTATTCCTAATAATATTTTGTTGTTTAGTCATTTTTCAGTCATGTCCAACTCTTTGTGACTCCATTCAGGGTTTTCTTGGCAAAGATACTAGAAAAATTTGTCATTTCCTTGTCCTGCTCATTTCACAGATGAGGAAACTGAGGTAAACAAGGTTAATTGACTTCCCCAGGGTCACAAAGCTAGCGAGTGTATTATATTATAAAAATATACACATATAACTGGAAGGGTAAGCAAGCCTTTAACTATGTACAAATACAAACAGAAAGAAAGGAGGTTCAGTTTTTTTTAATTACTGTCAGAGGTTAGCCTCAACTAAATTCTTGGGCCACTGACCATTTCTACCATCAATGACCCTACCACCTATTTCTTTCTTAGTCCATGATACTTAGAATGCTGCCTGGAGAAAGAATTTGATCAAAGAATCACAGACTTTGAGAGGTGGAAAGAACCTCAGCAACCAACCAGTCCAACTCATACATAAAAGGAATTCCTGCTATATAATATGACCAAGTGATACTAACAAGAAAGTAAAAGGGTACCCTATACTCCATGTGACTAATTACCTATCACTATGTAGGGGCAAGATTGTACCCTACAACCCTTGCAACAACCAGCTGGTGCTCAGGAAAATGTGGTTCGATTACCCTTTTTATCTTAGTATGAATACTTAGAACAAGTATTATTAGTCATAAAATTATTCATCTGCCTTTCATCCAGTCACAGTTTTCAGTTCTATCCCCTCCTGTGGCAGTGGATTTTGCAGGCTGACAAAACATTATTCCAAGTAATAGTGTTGGGTTTTTTTTTTTCTATTTGCTCTAAAATTATCAACCATTAATTTGACCAAATGACATTTCATATTTTGGTGACATAATAGAACATTCGGTTCTCAGCCTCCAAGCACTAACAAAGATATCTACTGGAGCCCTAGAAATGCTCTAAATTCTACACACCCAATAACCAGTATTCAAAATTTCTCACTTTGAATATGCTGCCCAGGTTTTAGTACAGAGAAACTCCTTGGGAGGTTCTTTACAACTTGTCATTGGAAGCTTCCCATTTTACTTCCCTCTACTAATCTCATCTACAAGAGGTTGCAAATGTATATAATTAAGAAATATCCTCTGAACTTCATCAAGAAACTTCTGTCTCGTTGTTATTCTTGTTGTGTTTGTCCTTCGTTTTCAAAGAAGACCATGACACCAGAGAAATAATGACATGACTTGCACTTGATTTTATTTTGAGTGAGGGAGGGCTGTGCAAGGTCATCAGCCTCACTTTCTCCTCCTGAGCCATCTGGATCCAGTGACCAAATATTCATCAGGATGGCTGGAGAAAGCTCAGGATGCAATGGGAGACCTTGGTCTTTGTGATTGGCCAAATGCTTTTCACCAGCAGTGAAGGACTTTGTCATTGTTTCTTGTTCCCTAGGATGATGAATGGCCAAGGTTATAACTAAGAGGTTACCTAATAGCAGTACCTTATGTTTGCATAGTAGTTTACAGTTGCTAATTATCTTTATTATTGACATATTAACTTATGGATTATATATGTGCATATCCATATTTATACACACACACACACACACACGTGTGTGTGTGTCTGTATGTATCCCTTAAAAAGGCTCTGACTTACTTAACTCCCAACCCTCCCATCTCAAAGTGGCAGGTCAGTTCCTCAGAGGAGTGATAAAAGGAGGACCATTTTTCAAACTAATATATCCTAGATAAATAATGATGATTATATACGGTAACATAATATATGATTAATATTAGCATATATAATATAGTATTTAATATAGTAATATAATTATATACCATCAATATATGAATATACATTAACCATCTAATATGGTATCCAGATAACATCCATAATTTTTAGCTCAGATGATTCACACAGGTACAAGGATGGTTAGCAAAGTGTTTTGACAGCTTTCTCTCTGGTGCCAGCTTGATTCTAGCTTTCTTAACAAAGGACATCCCATATTTATTATCAAATGATGATTATACCACTGATCCATCAAATATAGGTCAATCATGTATTTATGAACGTTGTACAAAGCATTTGTAATTTGTATCACTAAAAAAACAACAACCCCAAAATCAAACGTATAAAGACAAGGAAACAACGTATTAACTGAAGGGGGATGAGGAGTAATTTATTATTGATATTGTGATTATTATCACAACATCAATCCCTTCAAGGCCCCAATCTGGTTCCCATGTCATGAGTGAAAGGAGGGGGGTGGTAAAAGCAAAGTAGAGAAATTTAAGCCAGGGTGATATATATGTGACCTGAGACTAATATGGTATCTGGGAAGGCCTGGCATTATTGCTGATATAGTTAGTGCCCAGCCAATACAGTGAAACAATTCCCATAAATCTAATAATAATTTAATAATATTGATAATGATAAGCCAGACAGACTCTACTTAAGGCTGTGATCACAGGGGAATGAGTGATCCTTCTTCATGATCTGGTACCAGCATATATTGGAACTCATCCTAAAAACCAATCCCCCACCTGCTGGAAATGCTTCAGAGCAGATAGTATTGATCACTACAGCAGGCAAACACTAGTGTATATGAAATTGCCTGATGATATTAATGCTTTTATTATACATCAGTGCTATTTTACTGAAAAAAATTCAAAAGAGATCTTACTAGTTATAAGCAAGAGTTTTGTACTACCATTTGTCAAAGGTACTTGCAGTTCCAGATCACAAAACAAATAATAGCTAATAGCAAACAGTAACACTAATCCATTCAAAAAACAACTCGTGTCATGAATGGGCAGGGAGGTGCAAAAGCAAAGTAGGAGAATGTGAGCCAGGGTGGTGTCAGGATTGCTGACCACTATAGGACATTGTGTGTGTGTGTGCGCACACGCGCATGTGTTCGTCCTTCATTGCCAAAGAAGACCATGCCATCATAGAAATAATGACATGACTTGCACTTGACTGTTTTGAGTGAGGGAGGGCTGTGCAGGTCACCAGCCTCACCTCTCCTCCAGAGTCATCTGAATCCAGTGACCAGATATTCATCAGGATGACTGGAGATGACCCAGGATGAGGCAATTGGGTTTAAGAGACTTGCCCAAGGTCACACAGCTAGTGAGTGTCAAGTGTCTGAGGTGAGATTTGAACTCAGGTCCTCTTGACTCCTGCACTGGTGCTCTACCCACTGTATCACCTAGCTGCCCCTAGGGCAATTGTAAAAATTGCTTAATTTGAACCAGGGTGATATATATGTGACCTGAGACTAATATGGTATCTGGGAAGGCCTGGCATTATTACTAATATAGGGCAATTGTAAAAATTGTTTAATTCCCATGTCTAGTTTAGATAAAATAGGGGATGAAATCAAAGAACTACTCAAACCTGCAGTCATGAAGTCACAATCTTTCAGTGCTGCAGACTTCAGATCCTGCCACCATTGAAAATCTAGATTAAATACAAACTCCTGAAATTATATCGAATAACCAAATGAATGACAAAAACAAGTGTCATTATCTCAAATGAGGAGTGCATACTTAGATGGGAAATCCTAAAGGTCCTTTTTGAGTAGCATGCCAATCGCCAAAAACAGAGTAATTTTTAAAGCCTGATATCTACTATAAGCATCCTGAGTGGCCACTCTCTCCCAGTGTTTGACAAAATGGTGTTAAAGTATTTCATGACCTGAACACAGCAGTTTCTGCAGCAGCCAATGCTGTGGTACATTTAAAATCTACAGGAGGAAGGTAGAGCTATCAAGGAATACTCCTAAGGACATCATTATCAAGTACCACCATAGCAGGAGTGACTGTTGAGAGAGCTACTGAAGATCTGCAGAAAGTCATGGGAATTTTACATTCATATATCTAACTGATGTGTCCAGTAGAAAACTTGATCACTATATGACCCAATTAAAGACAACAAAAAGGAAACACACAAGGAAATGTGAAAAACAAAGCATATCAGAAATTTGATATCCCTTTAGCCAGCAACTGAAAGCAAGACTCAAAAGGACAAAGTGACATAAGGAATCAAAGCAATGCAAAGAACAGTATAAACATTTCAACATCAATTTTAAAATTTATTACAGAGATTTGAGAAGTGATGATACCAGAAGTAAAAAGAAACCCCCTAAAGGAAAATATGAAAAGCTTCTAGTCATCTATATGTTCATAAGAAGTCCAAAACAATGAATATACAAATTCAAACAAATAAGAAACAGAAATTTAATCCAGAGCTGAGAGGAACATTAGAGGCCCGCTAGATAAACACTCTCACTTTACAGATGAAAAATTAAGGCCAAGGAATGACCTTGTATAATATACTGAACTTTGAATCGGGGGAAGAGATTGGAACTCTAACTTCTCTGCGAAATTGAAAAATGGTGGGCCAAACAGGATCTGTAATCATTGGCTTGAGCGCTTCACAGTAGAATACTGGCAAAACACTTTAGCTTCTTCCTTCTAATCACAAGCTTGAGCCTACCTTTTTTAATAGAAGGCATCACAGATCTATTACCAAAATATGAGAATATCAGCAACCTGTACACATACAGATCAGTTGTATGTTTATATACTTTAGTCAAAACATTCACACCTTTTATCAGTTTTCTAAAAACATAAATATTTTAAAAGAAAATAATATATTGCTTGAAGAGGAAAAAGGATGTACAAAAAAAATTCAGGGATAAAAAGAGCAACTTATTATTAATTCAGTAATTATTGAACAAGCTGTCCAAAAGCACCATAAACATTTATATTGCCTTTGTTGATTATTGCAAAGCCTTTGACTTAGCCCTGCACTCATGGTTTATTCATGTATTGCAATTATTTAGGAATAGAGATTAGATCTGTGATTTCATTGGTAAAGGAAACTTCTAGATGAGGAAATTCCCTTTACCAGTGTAGGTTAAGTTTGTCACTTTCTCTGAAACTCAAGTCTTGGGGTGGTTTGGAGCACTGAAAGACTGTGACTTAGCTGGGATCACAATCAGTACACTTCAGGTATAGAACCTGAGTAAGTCTTCCAAACTTTAATGCTAGCTCTCTAACCACTGTGTTACCATGCCATGAAGCCTCTTAATATATGTGTGTGTGTGTGTCATCTATGCTGAGTGGAGCCAGTATTGCAGCAGGGGTCTCACCTTCATGAAAGGCTTGCAGCATTTCTTTGGCTTAGCAATGTACTACTTTCACCTTCACCCTGGAGTCTTCATTCTGTTGTTGCTGGTTATTGATCTGTTGAAGTATTCCACAGCTAACCAGTGGACATTAGACATGACTGTAATTTAAAGATCTCAATTCTCCATTTCCAGTCTGCATTTCTGTTTGGTTTGAATTTCATGGAACAAGATACCTCTCTATCCCCATATCCCGACTTTAACATTTTTCTGTTGCATATTATCTTCCCCCATTAGACTGTAAGTTCCTTGAGGGCAGAGACTGTCTCTTTTTTTTTTATAATTTTCGTATTTGTATGCCCAGCATTAGCACAGTACCTGGTACACGGCAAATACTTTATATATGTTCATTGAATTGAATTAATGACCAGAATAACCAGTGAACTTTGGCATCAACTTAACTATGCACAGATGTTGAGTGGCTCCTTCTGGAAATTCCTGTATTCAATTGTGCTGTGGGGGTCATTTTGTCATGGCACACCCACTATCCTCTCTATGTTCTAGGCTATAATCCTATAATACTCTCAACAAGTAGGGGAAAAGGTGAAGGAAGGAAAAAATGTTGAAACTAAAAATTAAAATTATAAAAATTAAACATCAAAAAGAAATGCTGATGGAGATGGTTTCAGAAAAATTTGGAAAGATTTATACGAGTAGATGCAAAATGAAGTGTATAGAACAATAAGAACATTGTATACAGAAACAGCAATTTTGTAATGATGGTCAGTTGTGAAAGACCTAGTTACTCTGATTAATATAAGGATCCATGACAATTCTAAAGGATTCATGATGGAAAATGCTATTCATCCCCAGATAGAAGCATATTTTGTCCACTTTATTTTTTATTCCTTTTTTTTAACCTTACTAATGTGGAAATATAGTTTGCATGTCTTTATATATATATATGAAGAGTATCAGATTTTTTACCTTTTGTAATGGTGGTTTAGATGGGAAGATCTTTCCCATTCATTGATAGGTCCATGAGGCCTGCCTGAGTCACATGAAAGCCTGAGTCACATGAATCTGTCATGGGAGGCACTGATTGGGGAGTGGAGGTTGAGCAGGAAGGGTGGAACAGGACAAGGTGGAGCCAGAGCAGAGCTGAGAGAAAATTTGGTCAGAGCAGTCAGATCTGAGGAAAAGAGAGAAAAGCAGGCAGCTGACTAGCATGAGTGAGAGAATTTGTTTGTGATTTTGTTTGAGTTGGTTTGTAGGAAGCCTAACAGACGGAAGGCTTAGGGATAGTGTTGCCCTCTGCATTGTTACTGTGAATAGATTTCTTTGTTACTATGATGGATTTGGCTTTATGGTATTGGGATGTGGCTTTCTGGTATCTGAATATATGTTTTGATTCTGTCTTGCATGTAGTGAATCTGCTGTATTTTGCAATTCAGAATTGTGCGAGCATATTCATGGCTGCTGTAGGCTCTGTGAATATTGCATTGATGCTACACCTTTTCAGTGGGTAAAGAAGAGGGATTGAAAAATTTGAAATTGAAAATAAAAATAAATTGATAAACTGGTTGGTTGCTGTCCTTCATCTTCAAAAAGGACCAAAAATGATATCACCATGATAAAGTGAAATTTCAGTGTGTCTGACTGTGGCTGATCAGACCAATATGAGCTCGGAATGCTCTACCACAGGTTGGGCACAGATAGTCTGTGTGAATATTTGGGGTGGATATCCCAAATTTATGCATCCTGCATTTACTTTATGCTGTCTCAATTCTGCTTTGCTCAAAGAATGTGGTACCATTTCTGATGTGGGCACATCATGCTGAGTGGTCCTGTGCCAGTGTCTCTCATGTTGCACAGTCAAGTCCAAAGCTCTTGAGAGAGACTTTGAAAGTGTCCTTGTATTGCTTCTTCTGGCCACCATGTGATCACCTGCCCCATGTGAGTTTTCTATAAAATAGTCTTTTTGGCAAGCATACATTTTGCCTTTGAACAACATGGCCAGCCCATCAGAGTTGCACTCTCTGAAGCGTAGTTTGAATACTTGGCAGTTCAGCTCAAGCAAGGACTTCAGTGTCTGGCACCTTATCCTGCCAGGTGATCCTCAGAATCTTCCTAGGACAGTTCCAATGGAAGCAATTCAGTTTCCTGGCATGGTGCTGGTAAACTGTCCCTGCAAGCTATTTATGGACTAAAAACCTATGGTACATCACAACTTCTCAGTGTTGGTGGAGCCACATTGATTAGTGATGAGGACATGATCTTAGAGAGATGGCCTGAATACTTCCATAGTGTTCTCAACAGACCATCATCAATCAATGCTGAGGCCATTGACCGTTTACCTCAGGTTGAAGTCAATTCCTCTTTAGCTGAACTTCCAACTGAAGAAGAGGTTTTGAGGGCCATTAGGCTACTTTCATGTGGCAAAGCACCTGGTGCTGATTCTATTCCAGCTGAGATTTACAAGGTAGGGGGACCACCGCTCATACAAAAGCTGACTGAAATTTTCCAGGTTATATGGCAAGAGGAGATTATCCCCCAGGAGTTCAAGGATGCCTCCATTGTCCATCTCTATAAGGGTAAAGGGAATAGATTGTCCTGCGACAATCACAGGGGGATCTCTCTCTTAGTCATTGCTGGCAAAATTCTTGCTAGAGTCCTCCTTAATAGGCTGATTCTTCACCTGGAAGATGATCATATACCTGAGAGCCAGAGTGGCTTCAGAAAGGACCAAGGAACAGTCAATATGGTGTTTGCTGCCTGACACTCCAGGAGAAATGCAAGGAGCAGAACAGAGGTCTGTACAGAGCGTTTGTGGATCTGATCAAGGCCTTTGACACTATTAGTCATGAGGGCTTATTCAAAAACTATGTCAAAATTTGGTTGCCTGGAGAAGTTCATCAATATTGTACATCAATTTCATGATGGCATGTTTGCTCAGGTTCTGGATAATAGACAAAGCTCTCATGCCTTCCCAGTCACCAATGGAATGAAACAGGGCTGTGTGGTTGCTCCCATGCTTTTTAGCATGATGTTGTCAGCCATGTTGACAAATGCTTTCAATGAAGAAGAACACGGCATCAAGGTCAACTACCATACTGATGGTAAATTAATAGACTATACACAACAGAAGCATGAAGTTTCTTATCCAATGTTCCTTTATGTTCTTTTTTTGTCCTTGAAATATTTATTTGTCTACTGAAGGGGATGTGGAAATATTGGGATATTAATGCACTATTGATGAAGTTGTGAACCAGTTCATACATTCTGGAGAACCATTTGGAACTACATCCAAAGGACCATCAAACTCTGTATACCCTTTGACCCAGCAATACCACTAATTTTCTAAAGAGATTAAAGAAAATGGAAAAGGACCTATTTGTACAAATATATATACAGCAGTTTTATTTGTGGTGGCAAAAATTAAAAATTTAAGGAGGAATACACATCAATTGGGGAATGGCTGAACAAATTGTGGTGTATGATTGTATTGAAATACTATTATGCTATATGAAATGAACAGGATCGTTTCAGGAAAAACCTGGGAAGACTTATATGAACCGATG
Source organism: Bettongia penicillata ogilbyi (assembly GCA_023548195.1). Lineage (NCBI taxonomy): Eukaryota > Metazoa > Chordata > Mammalia > Diprotodontia > Potoroidae > Bettongia > Bettongia penicillata. The sequence continues at coordinate 1,089,562 of JAJHZJ010000535.1, forward strand.
CAAAATAGAGTGAACAGAACCAGAACATTGTACATAGTAACAGCAATACTGTAAGGATGATCAACTGAGAAGGACTTAGCTCCTCTGATCAAGACAGTGATTCCAAAAGGGCCTAATGATGAAAAATGCTATCCACCTCCAGAGAGAGTACTGAGGAACTTTGACAGACTGGAATATACTTTTTTAACTCTATTTTTCTTGTATTTTTGTGTGTATGAGTGTTTTCTTTTGCAACATAGCTAATATGGGAATATGTTTTGCATGATGTATAATTACATGATGTATAATTGATATCATATTACTTGCTTTTTCAATGAGTAGGGGAAGGTATGGATGAAAGAAGAGTATTTGGAGCTCAAAATTTTTTATAATGTTATAATTTTTACATGTAATTGGAAAATAATGAAATAAATAAAAATATTTTAGAACTAGTTACTTGCCAATTATTATTAAATACATAGTTAAAAGGAAAATACAAAAACAAAACTAGTGCCACCTTAAGATTATTGGTAACCGTTATTGTCTTTTTGCCCCACAGATCAACTGTGCTGCCTTGCTGATTATGTTAATGTTATCATAGTAAAACTATTTTTAATATAAGATCATTAGTCAGGTAGATCATAGCAATGGTACAGGATGTGAATTTTAGCAAGTTTATGGTTAAAATATTTTTCCTAATTAATTTATTTGTTTTCAGTTTTCAACAATCACTTCCATAAGTCTTAAATTTTCTCCCCCCACCCCAAGATAGCATGCAATCACATACATACAATCATAGCAACACAAACATTCTTATTAAACACATTTTCACATTAGTCATATTGCATAGAAGAATTAAAATGAATAGGAGAAACCATAAGAAAAAAAGTAAAACAAAATAAAACATAACACAAGAGAAAACAGTCTGCTTAATTCTGCATTTCGACTCCATATTTCTTTCTCTGGATGTGGACAGCATTTTGCCTCAAGAGTCCTTTGGGAATGTGTTAGGTCCTTGCATTGCTGTGAAGGGCTAAGTCTATTAGAAACAGTCCTCACACACTGTGGGTGTTACTGTGTACAATGTTCTCCTGGTTGTGTTTATTTCGCTCAGCATTATTAAAATCTTTCATGATTCTTTTGTATCCTTGCGTTCAAGAGAGGAAAATGTGAACTGGTGATAAAATAGCCACATAGATTCATAGCAAAATGATCAAGCTACAAATATTAATTTATATTAATGTGGAGGGTTGTGTCTAATAATGTTCCACAGGGCTCTATCATTAGTCTTTTCTATTGCAAATCTGATGGGCTACTGGAACTTTAATGGGCTAAGGTTAATAGGTCTGTCAAATGCGTCCATTCTTGAAGAGTTCCGAAAATATGCAATTAGCTTATCCCCATTATGTAGTTGTTCATCTAGGTTGACCACTTCTGCAATGTCTCAGAGTTCTCTCTAGTTTATAATTCTACTTATTCCCAACCAACTTTGTTGACTCTGTCCCATTACTCCACTTTACTCCTTAGTTCCTAACTTGGGTTCATGTGCTCCTTTCTTTACTAGACTTCTTTATGTTTATGGCTTATGTTTATGTTTATGGCTTATGTCTCTCTCTTGCTATATCTTGTGCCTCAGCTGTGAGCAGTGAGTTTATCAGGTTCCTGATGTGCTCTCCTGGTTATAGGCTCATAATTACCCAATGTGGTCCTGATTAGTCCTGTGTGCCTGGAATACTGGAAGCACTGCCTTGGAATACTACAAGGGACCCTTCACAACATATTTTGGTTTCATTTTTTTAGTTTCTGTATAAGATGTTGTAGCCACAGAAGTTGAGGGCTGGGGGGTGGGGAGGAACCAAGTGGGGAAGAGGAGGCAGTGGCAAAATCAGCAGTTATCTTATAATTAAAATATCAGCCCTGCTGACCTATTCCTTCTCTGCCTTCCCCTCCCCTTTCAAATTAGAGCTGGCATTTTAACTCTTAAAAAATAGCATTAAGGAAAGGAGTATTTTTGGAAAAGGCGATTCTTAGTAATTCTTAGTGTGAGAGTATTGACTTGTTTGACCAAGTGGATTAATCCAAGTGAATTATTTTCTTGAATAAAATTGTTTATCAATCAAATTGAAGTAATTCATGTAAGGACCTAGTTTTGAACACTTGAGCAATGAAATGAAATTGGAGGTGATGAGGAGAGGTATGGAATTCCCTTGACCTTTGCAGCAGGAAGAGCTGAGTACACATAGAAGCAATCAATCAGTAAGGATTTATTAAGCTACTACTATGTGCCAGGCCCTATAGCAGATCAGATTTTTTTTTAATGGATTAGGAAGAAGGGGAATTGTGATTAGAAATCTGGCAGTTTCACATCCAGTGATCTGTTACCAAATTATGTTAAAAATTAGAAAATAATTACAAAGGCTATAAAACACATAGAGTCAATAGGACAATTGAGAGAATGTAAGACCGATTGGAAAAGAAGGGGAAAGAGAGAGGAAATGAAAGAGAGGAAGAGAGAGAGAGAGAGGGAGCACCTACCTTTTAGAAATTGTCTAGGGAAGGAAATGTATCTGAAGGGGATATTCCTCTCCTGGGAGTTTGGGAGACAGTCTAATAATTTTTGAGTATAAAGAATCACCATTACTGCTGCTGAATCATTTCAGTTGAGTCCAACTCTTCATGACCCCATTTGAGGTTTCCTTGGCAAAAAGGCTGCAGTGTTTTACCATTTCCTTCCCCTGCTCATTTGACAGATGAAGAAACTGAGGTAAACAGGTTAAGTGACTTACCCCAAGTCAAATAGCCGAGGTCACATTTGAACTCAGGTCTTCCTTACTCAAGGCACTTCATCCACCACACCACCTAGTGCCCTCATTGTCATATTTGAGCACTAAATATTTTGCATAGTTTTCTGAGAAATTTAATATCTCCCCCTGACAAATTAGTAATTTGGTATTATATTCCACATTTTAAATTTAAGCAATGTATACTCACATGTAAGTTTGTTTTGACGCGGATATAATTGTACATACTGTAGTCATTAAGAATAGAATAAAATTAGGGAAATTAATTGGGTCCAGTTATATTCGATGGTGTAGCTGATCTCTGTATATTATTGATGTAGAATAATTCTGTATAATAATATAATGCATAATATATACTTATATATAATTATATATAATTGTATAATAATTGATGTAGAATAATAGCTAGCATTCATATAGAACTTTAAGTTTTACAAAGTGCTTTAAAATATTATTTCATTTGATCCTCACAATAATCCTGGGAAGTAGATGCTATTCTAATCCCCATTTTACAGATGAGTAAACTGAAGCAGAAAGAGGTTAAATGACTTGCCCAGGGTCACACAGTTAGTAAGTATCTGAGGCTAGATTAGAACTCAGGTCTTCATGGCTTCCTGAGCTCAGGTTCAAGACTCTATCCACTGTACCATCCAGCCTCTCCTAACAATGGTCTACCTTTGCAACTTCAGCATTAATATTGGTGCCTATATTAAATGATGATTTTGGAATACAACACATCCAGAATGCCAAAGCTGAGGTGCATGAATGGAGTTTCTTACATAATTTCCTTATGTATCAAATTAGACTATTTTTGGACCAGATCTGTGAAATAGAGCAGTAGTAGAGGATATTCCATGGTACTGGTGATACTTGAAGAATATTATGTATATAAGTATTTATTTATATACAATATATACATATGTATATATTGGTTTGCACATATATTTGTGTGTACATATGTATATATGTATGTACGTATATGTAACATTGGAAGATGGTAGGATCCTCTCTGAGGCCCTGAATGCTATGATTAGTTTCTTACCTGGAGCAATATTACAGGTTCTAGATAATTGGCTTTATGTAACACCTTTGAGCTCAAAGGCCAATCCCATCATTTTACAATTGGGGAAACTGAAACTCAGAGACATTATGTGAGTTGCTCAGGTTCCCAGTGGTGGTAAGTTTATGACAATATTTGAACTCAGGTACTCTTACTCCAGAGCCAGTCCTCTTTCCACTCTATGCCAGTTTGTACGCAGAGGGCCTAAACCAAGGGTGGGGAACCTGCGGCCTTGAGGCTACTCTAGATCCTTAAGTGTGCTCTGGATTTGTTGTGTAAAATTTAGATTCAGTCAAAAAGTTGCACTTAAGGATCTAGAAAACCACATGTGGCCTGAAGGCCACAGATTCCCCACTTCTGGCCTAGACTGTTAGACAAAGGCAGGCTATGCCCTAGGTTTGGGTACATATTAGGTTCATGGTAATGAGTGGGTAGATTCTCCTAATGAAGACTTAGCTTAAGTGTTTCCAACTAATTTATTGGTGATGCTTTCTCCACTTGAATGGAGTATACAAACTCAGAGTCAAACAAGTAAGAATATTAGCTTATTTGTTATCATTTTTCATTTTGCTAAGTATAAGATTGTTCCTTTCTATCCCTCCAAAAAACTCGCACCTTTGAAAAAAAATTGAATAACTTGAGAAATCATAATCATTCTATATTTTCACAAATTAAAAGGTTTTATTAGTAAATATTTGTTATTGCATGTTTAAAACTTTCTATAAAATTATAACATATTTGAAATTTCATTTGAATAAAACGTGAGCTAAGAAAATTATTTGCAGAGAAGTGGTCATTGACAATTTTTTTTTTTAATAAAATGTAAACATTGCTCAATAATGTTTGGAAAACACTACATTAGTGCACTGAGGTCTTTTAATTCAACTGGTTCCAGGAACCAAGGAGAGAAAAGACTTGTTGTGTAAGGAGTGGCCCAGAAGTATGGGACTCATTACAATTTGCTCTAATACAGTATAGGAGAAAATAGGCTGTTGCCATGAAGGGGGAGCCTAGGCTCAGATGCAAAAGTCGCAGTCAGTTTCTTTTTAACAGTACCTAGACTGGACCCCCAGTTCTTTAGTGGATTAGAGTCTGTAAATAAAAGATGCTTTGGAGGTAAGCATAAAAGAAAAATAGAAGGTGCAGAGGAAGGTAGAGAGCTTAAGTTAAGGGATTTTAAAACAAGATTATCTACTACAGTATAGTGAGAAAATAAGCTTCCAACTGGAGTCAGACAAAGGACCCTGGAGGCCTTTTAGAACATCCCCTCAAGCAGTGTCCTGACCAGATCCTCTCTAATGGGCTAGACCTAAGAATTCTAATAGCTCCCAGCTTAGGGATGGAAGAAAGTTACACAGCAGAGGAGAGGGTGGAACCCAGAAATTGGCAGTATACTATTCTGTTATCCAAATCAATTCAGGAAATAGTCAACGAGAAAGAAAATTAAATAAAATATAGAAAGTAGGCCCAGCCACAGGAGTCCCTTAGAGACAATGACCTAGTCAGTGGCCCCATGATCCTTGATGGTCATAGATTTTGTTCAACTTTAGCAGTCTGGAGAGAATAAAGAGTGGATATCAGTTGTGGGGAGGAGGGAAAAGGACATAACAGTACTGGTCCTATTTTAATGCTCTCTAGTAGGAAAGGAAGGAAGGGATTAGTAGTAAGACGTCTACTTAGAGGAAGGATACCATTGAATAACCCGTAGAGAAATTGATACAGACTCACAAAGGAAGAAAAATGAGAACACAACCCAAGAACTGAGACAAAACGATAAGCCAGTACCCAATGAAGAAAAGTGAGTCAAAAAATTTTCATGAAGCTAAAAATATAATAATGAATTTTAAATGTTCTTGGAAAAATAGTAATAATAAGCATGCATATAGTTTTTTAAAGTTTGCAAAGTGCTTTATAAATATCTCATTTGATTCTTACAACAGTCCTGGGAGGTAGGCACTATTGCTGTTGTGTTTGCCCTTTGTTCTCCAAGAGGACCGTGACATCAAGATGATGACATGACTAGCAGTTGACTTTGATTTGAGGGAGAGAGGGCTGTGCGAGGTCACCAACCTCACTTTCTTCTCCTGAGCCATCTGGGTCCAGTGACCTGATATTCATCAGGATGACTGGAGATGGTCCAGGATGCAATGTGAGACCCTGGCCCTTTCAGACTAAGGTCTTATAGCATTCTCACTTTGAGTGAGATACACCCATTCGATGAATAGGCTTCTTTAATTTAGTTACTCAAGGGATGGCCCCTTTAATCCCCCCCCCCCCCAAAAAAAAATCAAACTGGGAGGAGAAGACCCTCAGGGCTCCTAGGTAAAAGAGAAACAATTGCTATCTACTATTTAAATCTACTCTTGGGCTAGTAGGGAGGGGACTTCTTTTCCAGTCTGTGAGCTCGACAGTGAATTGGGTTTGAGGCTTGATCTTTGACCAAGCTGCACTATTATTATCTCTTTTGTAATAAAGGAAACTGAGGAAAATAACAAAGACCACATCTGAACCCTAGTCTTCCTGATTCCAAGTACAAGACTCTATCCATTACACTTTGCTGTCCCAATAATAATGGAGCAGCTTGAGAACCTCCAGAATGGGTCAAAGGAAAAATAAAATAAGTGAAAGAAGAGAGTAAAGAAATAAGGGTAGAAAATGGGATAGAAATTAAAGCTTTCTGTGAAGAATCAATAAGACTAGTAAGAAAGCAGAGAATTAGCAATCCTTCTCCAAAATGATAGATTTTCTGAAGAGAATGACAGAATTATAATGCAAAAATGCTGAGACAGAAGGAAAATTAATTGAACAAAACCAAAAGACAACAAAAAGATTAGAAGAATATACAACTACCCTGAAATCAAGGATAAGAAGCTTGAAGGCAGAAAGAGGAAAAATAATCTACAGCTCAAGTTCTTCTAGGAAAGCTTGATTAAAAAAAAAAAAACATGCCTATCATGCAGAACAACAAACACCTCTTTCTTGTGACCAGCCAACCACTGGGTTTTAAATCCAACCACTTGTACCATTCAAAACTCATTGGTTATCTGGACACAAGGTATAGTGTTCATGGTACTTTTTGAATCCATCTACCTGTACCATGGGGAGACTAGATGGTGCTAATCCTAGAGTCAGGAAGACTTATTTTCCTAAATTCAAATCTGGCCTCAGACACTTACTAGCTATGTAACCTTGAACAAGTCACAACCCTGTTTGCTTCAGTTTCCTCAATTGTAAAATGAGCTCAAGAAATAAATGGCAAACCATTCCAGTATCTTTGCAAAGAAAACACCAAATGGGGGCACAAAGAGTTGGACATGACTGAAAATGTCTCAACAACAAAAACTTGTGCCACTATCTAATCTAAATCTCTCCATCTTCTCCTTAACAATGATGTGAGAAATTTTATCAAAAGCTTTGCCAAAATCAAGTAAGTATATCCACAGCCTCTCCCTCATTTGCTAGTTCAGTGGTCCTATAAAAAAGACAGGAGTGGATTCGGGGATTGGGGGTGGGGAGAAATATAATTGCTGATTAAGATCAACCATCTCTCTAATGATCTGTTCTAGAATTTTCCCAGGAATTGAAGTCAAACTTAACAGGTCTATAGGGTGCAAATACTATTTTCTTCCTTTTTTTTTTCCAGTAGGAAAGCATTTACCCTTCTCTCACTTTCTCTTCTATTTTCCATGCTATTTCAGTTATTGTCTTACCAGTTCTTTCAGTGGCTGAGTATTTAATTTATCTGGAATTGGTAACTTGACTTTGCAAGGATAACCAAGGGCTCTCTTATTAGTTTCTTACTTATCTTGGGTACCAACTCCCTGTTAGTTATTTTTTTCTTTTTCTTTTCTTTTTTTTAAAAATTTATTTATTTATTTTCAGTGTTCCACAGTCACTACCATACAGCCTAGATTTTTTTCTCTCTCCCTCCTCCTCCTCCCTCCCACCATCCCCCTTGCTCCCCAAGACAGCATACAATTTTATATAGGTTCTACACATACATTCCTATTAAATACATTTTCACTATTGTCATGTTGCACAGAAGAATTAAAATGAATGGGAGAAATTATATAACGAACCAAAACAATACAAAAGGAAAGGATCTGCTACAAACTGCGATTGAATGCCATAGTTTTTTCCGTGGATGTGGAAGGTGTTTTGCCTTAAAGGACCATTGGGAATTTTTTAAGTCCTTGCAATGCAATGAAGTTCTAAGTCTACCAGAAAAAATCCTCACACGTTGTGGTTGTTGCTGTGTACAAAATTCTCCTGGTTCTGCTCCTTTCACTCAACATCAGATCATATAATTCTTTCTATAATTCTTTCTAGGTCTCTCTGAAGTCTTCCTGTTCATCATTTAGCTGTTTTTTTCTTATGTTTGTAATATAAATGCTATTATACTTCCCAGGAAAAAAGACAAAAGCAAAATGGTAATTTGATAACTACCTTCTCTCTGTGGTTAGTTATGATTGCCCCATCCACTCCAAGGAAATGTTCCATCACATCTTTGAGTCTCCTTATTTTCTTCCAATATGGCCCTCAAAGTCCTTCTTGCTTTCCTTACATTCCTTCATTAGCCTCAGCTCCTTCTGAGCTTTAGTATTTTTGACCCTCTTCTTATAAGACCCTGATATGCTCTGTTAAATGGTCTTGTTTCCATCTTCTCCACTTCTCTTTAAAAAATTTTAATTTGGTTAGTGAGTTCCCTGTGCATCCACATCAGTCTCTTCAGACAAATTCCATTTTCCCCCTTCCCTTTGTAATTGTTTCCTTTGTGTCTTCAGAATTTCATTTTTGTGTGTCTCCTAACCCCTCCTCAGTTGACTTCTCATATAGAATTTTAGTCCATGGGATCCTGCATATCTTTCCTCTGAAACTTTTGAAATCTGCTTTCCTCAGATTTAGGTTGTGTTAAAATCAGACTGTGCCCAGATCTTTTTTTCTCTATTACAAACCCTACAGTGAATGGTTCCTTCTCACCAGAGCTCCTATAATTTCCACTCAAGCTCTTCTCAGTTAATATATCCCCTTACTTGTTCCTCCACCTTTGGAAAGATGAAATTATCACTGAGGCGACTCAGGAAATTGTTAGTTGCTTTATTTTTGGCAGAAGGAGAGTACCAGCAGATATCTGAATAACTGTAATCCCCCATCAGCCAGATTTTTTATCTGTTTCCCAAATACTACATTTATTTCCTCTTTCTGTACAAATAATCTGTAATATAGTCCAATGACAAAATCACTTCTGGTCCCAATGACTCTTGCTACAGTCAACTTTATCTGGGGTATTGTGTATAATTCTTGGCATTACATTTTAAGGAAGTTAACAAACTGAAGTATGTTCCAAAAAAGGGTTATTGTGTATGGTACTAGGGATAAAATAAATGGTGAGAAAATTGCAGCATAGAATTGCAGAAAATATGCCATATGAAGATCTGTTGAAAAAACTTGGAATGTTTACCCTTAGGGAGGACCTCTCCAAAAAATATGCCTGCTCTATTTGGCCCCACAGGATAGAAGTAAAAGTAACAAATGGGTGGAAGCTAGAGGGGGCAGCTTTTGACTCAATATAAGAAAAGATTACCTAAGTTATCCCAAAGTAGATTATCTTGGGAGATAGTAGAGATCTCAAGCAAAAGCTAGTTCAATATTTTATAAAGAAATCCTGCTTGACAACAGATTGGAAGAGATTGCTCTAAAGTGTTGTGAAGCTTGGAGGATCTGTGATCTCCTGACTTCCTATCTTTATCCATTTCCAGAAGAAATTCCAGACCAAGGAAACTGCAAGATCAAGACAATGGAGATGAAAATGGTCAAATATTGGGAACCCTGACAGATGTCCAATAGCTATAGAACTTCTGGTGTAACAGCCTATGTGCAAGAATGTCATTATTCATAGCTTTAGAGAAAAATGAAGAAAGAAGCTTTAAAAGAATGCTCACTTACAACCAAAGTGTGGCATTAATAAATAGGAGAAAATGAAACTGTGGTACGCATTTGTAGTGTGCTAACTGCTACCAACCCATATGGAAAAATGTGAATAAAATCTGATAGTGGGTGAAAAGTATACTGAATAAATAGTAGAATATTAGGTCTGACTAAATGATCAAGCAGTCTCTTCTGTACCCATATAAAATGTCTTAGTGCCTTATATAGTAAGTACTCAATAAATATTTGTTGATCAACTAATATTTATATTTATTCATGTCCATTTCTGTCCATGGTTGTCATTTCTCCCAATGTGGTCAAGAATGGGGGAGGAAGGGAAAGCAGACTTTCTAGAACTTAGATAGGAAAACAGGAGACTCATTTCTTCCTCTTCCCACTCCCTCAGTCATTCAACAAGAATTTAGCAAGCAGTTATTTCATGTCAGGTACTGCACTAGCCTCTGGGAATACAAATAAAGGCAAAAATATGATCCCTACGTTCAGTGAGCTCACAGAAAGACCTAAGTTCAAATCTCCAAAGGAGACAATGTACAAAAATGTGTGTAAACAAAATATATCAAGTGTAAATATATTTGGTAATCCTAGAGGGAAGGCATTAGCTTTTGGGGAACTGAAGAAACCTGAGGAAAACCTGCAGGAGGCAGAACTTGAGCTAAGCCTTGAAAGAATCCAGAGAATCCAAGAAGCAGAGTTGAGGGTGAATATTCTGGGAATAGGAGACAGCCAGTGAAAAAGATAAGAAATGGGCCATCTTGTTTTTGAGGAATAGCACATAGACCAATGAAGATGAATCGTAAAGTACATGGAGAGAGTGTAAAATGAAAAGAAACTGAAAAGTTAAGGAGGGGTCAAGTAGTTGTAAACGTTAAAAGTCAAATGGAGGATTTTATATTTGCTCTTAAAAGTAATAGGGAGCCACGGGAGGTTTCTGAAGTGACATGGTCATCAATTCTGTGCTTTGTTGAAAAAAAGAAAGTCTTAAGGAAAATTAGCCAGAAGCCTATTGTAATTGTCTAGGTTTGAGGTAATGATTGCCTGTACCAGAGAGACAGCTCTGTGATTGGAGAGACAGGGATGAATAGGAGACGAAATAGAAACAACAAGACTTGGCAACAATAAATCAAAGTTGTAAACCTGGATGACTGGGAGGATGCTGGTGTCCTACACAATAATAGGAAAGTTGTGAAGAGCGAAGGGCTTGGAGGAAAAGATAATGAGCTTTGTTTTGGATTTGTTAAATATGAGATTCCTTTGAGACATTCAGTTTGAGATGTACGAGAGGAAGTTGGTGATGTGGGACTAGAGGTGAGGAGAGATATGGGAATCATCTGCAAAGAGAAGATAATTGAACCCCATGGGATCTGATGAAAACACCAATTGAGATAATATAGATAGAGAAGAGGAGAGAGTCCAGGGGAGAGTCTTGGGGGAATCACATAGTTAGAGGGCATCACTTGAATAATGATCCAGTAAAAGAGACTGAGGGTGAGTAGTCAGAATATAAGATGTCTGAGTGATATGAGAGAAGGAGGAAGAGAAAAGAGAGAGCAAATGTCCTAAAAAAAATTTTTTGGTGAAATATGAGGCAAAATTCTCAGCTGTGAGGGTTGGGCTGGGGGTGCCACAGGAGGCTTGAGGAATGATGCAAAGGATAACCAACTTAATTAGGGACGTGTAAAAAAGATTGTCTTGATTTAAAAGAGGACCCAGCCAAGAATAGCTAACAAATTAGTGAACCTAGTCATCATGACTTGAGATTTTCTCTTATCTCTGTTCAGTAGAACATGAATAGAGGTAAAGATTGCAGATGGCACATAAAATTTAAGGTGTGAATTTGGTGAGTCACGGTCGGTGATTCCGAAAGGGAGCAAAGTACTTCAATGTCGAAGAGAGTATAGAGTCGAACAGATTCACCAAGGAGTCATAGAGGCAAATATGGAGAGCATAACCAGTGAAGTACTCCTGCCTAAGAAAGAATTAAGAGGTCACAGTGAGGACAAATAGCAGGGTTAGAAGTCATAAGGTAGGAGGAAATATGGCATGCTAAAAGATCATGAGGCGATAAAAAGAATTTTATGAAAGTCCCTTAGTATGAAAGTAGGCATTATGGGAGAGAGAAAGATTTAATTCATTGGCAAGACAGAGAGACAGAAAGAGACAGAGAGGTAGAGGCAAAAAAAGTCAGAGACAGAGAAGATAGACAGAGGGAGCATCATGTCCTGGAACTTTGCAAATGTCATCTACATTTTGTGATTAAACCTGGATTGAATGAACCTCAAAGGAAGAGAAGTTACCAAATGATGGTGCTAGAGGAAAAGTTTGGAAGTGATAACAAGGAGCAAGCAGTATCCTGAACACCCACCATGACCAGTGAATTAAAGGGTGTGAGTGAAAGTATAAACAGTGCTGGAAAGGGACACCGATGATGCAATGTCAATGAGAGGGAGCCAGATCTCCACAGAGTCAAAAAATGAAGGGAATAAGAAAGGAAAGGTTTAATTCGAAAGCAAGTTTGTTAATTATATAACTAGCACTCCGGAGAGAACAATGGAAGGGGCAGATGGATTTGGAGTAGAGCATTGGTGATGTAGGGAATAGAGGGATGGAAGTAAGAGAGCAGCCAGTGGAAGTATGGGACTTGTGCAAAGATTTGGGGCAGGGGGGCGGTCAGGCTTCATAATAGTAGATATAGAGAGAATATGAAGAGTTAGGTACTTGCTAATCACTAAGGAATGTGTTCAGGTGAAGTCTTAGTGGCTGGAGGGAGACACATCGAGGGAGGCAGATGATTAGGCTGTTGGAGTTTTCATTTGAGGTCCGACTTCATGGTAGGTAGTGATGTGTTTTGTCAGGTTCAGAAGGCATGTCTCACAAGAGGGACAGGCAAAGGTATGGCTTCCTAGAACTACCAGTTTGAGGTGGACCTGGTCCCTTGATTGACTTGGATCACTTGAGAAGGCCTGGGAAGCCAGCAGCCTGGATCTACAGCTGATTTAGGGTTTACTGGGAAATTTTCGAAGCCAAGGGCCCACAGGGAGATGACCTGGATCCTGGGCTAAAGCTGCTCTCTCTGGGAAGACCCTGAGGAGATGACAGGGGCTCACCTCTTAGGCAGCTGCAGGGTACGTCCTCTTCTTTAGGCAGCAGAGGAGTTCAGACAACTATTATTAGTAATAACTCACATTCACAGACACGATTTCATTTGAACCTTATGACTGCCCTGGGATAACATATCAGTGGAAATTGAGTTTCAAAGACACTAAATGACTTGCTTATAGTCACACAGCTCCAGTAGGGGATGGAACTAGGACTTGAATCCTGTAGAATTTAAACCTACCTAAGGGCAGGGAAAGTTTCCTTTTCTTCTTTGTATTGCATTTGATTGCTCTAGGACTAATCAATGTTTATCAAATTGAATGAAATCCACATCTCTCCTGACAATTTTCACTTATCCATCCCTTTCTTTTCACTGCATCTCTCCAGCAAAGATCCACTACAAAGGAAAAACCAGAGTATGCACAATGGCAGCTCTTTCATCTTCCATAGCCTAGCAGCAAACCCAGCAGAGCATATTTCAGTCTTTGTGAATAAGAGTGAATTCTAGAAATGGATTCAATACTGTTGATTCAAGGTATAATGACTTTTCCCCCTTTGACAACCACTTATGTAAAAGTTTGAATTCACACAATGACAGTGACTCTGAGGGCCTTCCGGCATTTGGAAATTAACCAGATAAAAAAACATGCTGTTAATAATTTCATTCCACTCAAGAAGAACATTTTAAATGTTAGAAATATCACACTTGTAACATGGGACTTCCCTTCCTCGCCTCCCCTCCCCACCTCCAGTTTTTTTTTTTACCCACTATGAGTTATTCACTTCTGTTTAATTTAATGTAATTCAACTCATCAAACATCTACTAAGCATCTCTTGTGTGCAGGGTACTGCACTAGGCTCTGGGGAACATAGATCCCTTCTGAAACTGGAACTTTTTGTTAAAGAGTGGAGAAATCACTTACAAGGTCAAAAAATTAATTTTCTGTTAACTATATAGAGTCATAATATGTCTTGTGATGATTTCTATCTTATTATAAAACTTGCTTCAACATGTATTGAAGTAAGAAGATATATGATTTAGCTAATATAAAATTAATCATTACAAAATCTCTATAACAAAAAGATTTTCAAGTAAATTTAATAGAGTATCAATTCATGCAACAAAATCTAAGCATTACACAAAATTCAGGCAGTTTGTTAGAGTTTTTAATAATTTGATTTGACCCACAGTTCATCAGCCTCTAATTGGGATTGCTGATGAATCTTTATCAGAAATTTGCCAATATACTCCAACTGATTTTATTTGGACATATTTTTCCAGTATGAAACAGGAAAAAGCACATAAGATTTTCTAACAAAAAATCTGGGTTTGTGTCCTAATTCCTCCCAAGGCATGAGGATAACACTACCTACATTTTCATTCATTCCATGAGTATAAGTTCATTGCTTATTTACTTAATTTAATTTTAGTGTAACTAATTAAATTAATCAGTTAATTATGATTGGCAAGGGGCCAATACAAAACCAAAAATAAATGGTCCCTGTCCTCAAAGAGCTTAGGCTCCTCTACCTACCTCCACAAGCTGTCCATGAGAAACAAATTATATATATATATATATATAGGTAAAGAACTTTGTACAAAAAGCACAGTCTAAAATGTAAGCTATAATTAGCAAAAACTATCTTCATAGTAACTTAAAGCCATCATTTGCAAATAAATACCAACACCTAGCAAGGCCCTTTGAGGTTGTGGCTTCTCACTCTGAAAAAGATGAAACATGGCTTTCCAAAATGTGACAGAGACTCTGCTTTCTTGCTACAGATTGAGGACTTCCTCATACATAAGATTGCTTTCAAATGTGGAGTCTTGATTAAATGCTCAACTACTCTTCAGTTCTTCCTCCCATCTACATTTTCCCATTTACTCACAGACAGAAATGACTGTATATGCCATCACTTAGAAACGACTTATCGTGGATGTCAAATTGATCAAACATGCATTGCAAAGAATGGTAAAGCAAGACTGACAATATTCATTTTACTCCATTTGGGGTTTGAAATGACTGCATAAATCCCAGTGGGCAACTCTATGATCCTTCAGCTGAAAATACAACAGCTCTAGCTATTACACACCCAATCTGCATGAGATAGAAACCTATCTCCCATGACATGAGGGACAATGATGTGTTCCACAGACTGCTGTGCTGAAAATGGCTCTTAAAGTGCTGCAACAAGAGCAGCCAAGACAGGAAAATTAGAGCACTGTTCTGTACACTGTAAGACATGATCATAGGGGGGAAATGGAGTCTGCATAGATAGCCTGCCCAAGAAGAAACAATGCTCAACAGCAAAAGCTGACTAAAGTACAAGATGAATCATTGTTATAACACAAAACCCCATGGGATTAGGCATGGGATCTAATTGGCAGCAGCACAGGTAACCATGTAGAAAAGACTGATTTTCCACCAGAGACATTTTGTTAATTTCATTTCAAAGCCTTGCTGGCAGTTTTAGCACTGTGTGAGATTTTCATTATGATCTTTTTTCACAATAACTGAAATTTCGCTCTGAATATTTTTCAGTCCATAAATTGACTCCTTCCTGAAAGTGTAGGTTTCCCACTTTAAGACTTAGGGATGAGTGACCACCTAATCTAGCCATTAATCATCTTAATTTCATGCTGTTTATGAGTTCTAAGGATTTTCCAAAAAACCCTACTCATTGTTGCAAAAGAGTGATGTTGTGCATACACTAGAACTCCAATAAGTACTTGGTAATTTTAATTCAATTTGAAAAGCTCTTTTAAGGAAAGAATTTTAAGATCCTTTTCAAACACCACTATTGTATATTTATTTTGAGATTATTTTATAAGTATTTATTTATAAATATGTTACATTTCCCCAACAGAATGTAAGCTCCTCATTTGTCTCAGTTTTTTATTTGTACCCCCAATCATCTCACACTACACTGGATATATCCATTAAGCTCGATATTGTTAAAAGTAACTGCAACATAGAAAAGAAAAATGCCAAGAAATATGGCCATAAATTAACAAGGAGACAAAATCCAATACAAGATCTAATAATAAAGGACTCTGGCACAAAGTAGTCACTGAATAAATCCTTGGTGACTATTGATTGATTCGAAAGCATTGTCAGCGAAAGGGTTTGTGTGTGGTGAGGAAAATGGTAAGGGCGGGGAGAGAGAGAGAGAGACAGAGAGACAGAGAGACAGAGGGAGAGACAGAGAGAGATAGAGAGACAGAGAGAGACAGAGGAGGGAGGGAGAGAGAGGATGTACAAATAACCTGATGAATTTACAATGAATTACAAATTAATTTAGAATGCTTCCCCTATTTCCAATAATGATAGTCCTTATGAAAGTTAAATTGGGTGTGATGTATTGCTTAAAATCTCTTTGACCACAAATCAAGTAATACAAGTGCATCCTAAATAACTAATTTGGAGGTTGGTTATAATCCGAGTATCCACAGTATAACTTAACTGGAAAAGAGTGCACTCAAAATGTAATTTTAACCTAATTTGAACATCTAATACTTAGCAAAATGCTTAATAAGTGTGTGTTCGTTCTTCGTTGCCAAAGAAGACCATGCCATCAGGGAAATAATGACATGACTTGCACTTGACTTTATTTTGAGTGAGGGAGGGCTGGCTTAATAAGTATTTATTGAAAGAAAGAAAAGAGAAAAAAGGGAAGGAAGGAAGGAAGGAAGAGAGGGAGGGAGAAAAAGAAGGAAAGCAAATACGCAAAATGTGGGAGACATAAACACACATATTTCATGCTCCTTAATTTTAGAACTAGATTTTGAAGAGAGATTTGAATTAGTAAAAATAGTTGGCTCGAAAGATATGAAAATCTTACAATAGAAATATCCAATACTATAGGATACCAGATCATAGACCCCAAACTGAAAAGGACCTTATGAACTATTAAGTTCTACCCCCCTCGTTTTACAGATGAGAAAACAAGAGACTCAGAGAAGTTACTTGCCCAGGGTCATATAGCTCTTATATGTGTAAGATGGGTTTTGAAGCTAGGTCTTCATGATTCTAAGTCTGCTGTACCAGTAAAAGAGGAGTATATCAACAACCAAGAAAACAATAAACATTTATTAAGCACCTACCATGTTCCAGGCATTCTCGTAGGCCCATAGATTTAGAACTAAAGGTAATCTTAGAAGTTATCTAGTCCAGCCCTCTCATTTTACAGATGAGGATATTGAGGCTTGCCTATGGTCACATAATCAGTAAGTGTTAGAGGAAGGATTTAAATCCAGGTGTCTTCCCAATTCCATGTTCAACATTCTGCTTTATCACACTGTCTCCCTCAGCAACATAGGCACTGGGAAACCAACTTCAAAGAGCTAGTGTTCTACTGGAATAGAAAATATATGCATTATGTAAGATTAGGCAGAATATATATAAAATAACGGCAAAGTATCTTGAGAAGCAAGGGCATTAGCATCTGTGGGAAAGGGATCAAGAAAAGTTTTATGAAGCTGATGGTATTGGAACTGAGTCTTGAAGGAAACAGAATCTTTTAAGAGGTGAAAATGAGGAAAGAGTGCATGGGAGACCCGAAGAACAAAAAGCAGAGGAAATAGATCCTGAGAAAGTAGTTTACTTGATTGTAGTGAGGTTGGTTGGTAATGTCAAAAGGGAGGAGAACAAGATAAGTGATCTGGTCTGGGGTATTCCGGTGGTTAGAGAAAGAATGGACTCTGGCATTTTAAAAAAGAAAATAGATAAAACTACGGAAGGAAACAGTGAGATATTTAAACTCAAATGAGTAAAGAAAAAAGAAACAAGTAGTGCTGAGGGGCTCCAAAGCAGCTATTTGTCAACCCATTACAAGCCTTCCCAATCTATCCAAGACGTGACAGAGAACCATGCAATACTTGTTAAAAACAGATGACTAACACCCATTTCTATTAATTTATATAGGTATAAATGAGATTGCCTGAAGAAATGTACTAAAGCTAATAAAATCTTGGGCAAGAAGTTGGAAATGTGGGGGTCAAAAGTAATGTTTTCATCATTGCTGCTCAATTAAGGCAAGGTATACAAAAGAGAAAAAGTGGATTTTTTTTTTTAATGAACAGTTGGTTAAGAAGATGGTGTTTGAGAACAGAATTCGTATTTCTACATGATGGCTTAAGATGTAAGATTGACAAGCTCTTGGTGAGGAATGAAAGTGCATCTAACAGGCTAGTTAGAATGTATTTACCTTCTTGACTTGAGGTAATCTAATCAAAGGAGCTCTAAAAAAAAAAGAGAGAGGGGGGAAGAAAATGGCTACATAAATTCACCAAGCTAGATACCCTTCAGAGTAAATACAATGCTGGAAAAAATAGCAGTTAAAGATGCCCAGAAATTAATAAGGAGATTCATCCAATAAAAGATCAATGGCCTCAGAAGTCTATACAAAGTATAAGTAACATACAAAATAAACTGAAGATCTCAATGCAAGAAGGCAAATTCGATCTCACAGATATCACTGAGATTTAGTGGAACAAGACTCATGACTTGAATGTGTACCAAGAAGGATATATCATATTCAAAAGAAACAAGATAGGTTACTCATTTTTAAAAAAAGTTGGGTGTGGGGTGGAGAAAAGGTAGCTCTGTGTGTGTGTGTGTGTATGTTTCCTCTCTTGCAGGATGTGTCAGTACCTCGCTCCACTCTGGTTTTGACTCAGTCACTCCAAATTACTTTCGCTCTAGCAGTTGTAAGTTCCTAGAGATAGACTACCACATCACATGGTTATATTTAATCCCTCTTATAAGACTAAGGGTACTCATCACTCTAGCTCCTGAGCCTCCATGCAATTGGCCTCTTATTTACATAACCAATCATTCACTAGGCAACACATGCACACAATTCATATTTACATAAGCAGTTACTCACAATAATGACCCTTTTAGAACTTAAACTTAAGCGATTACTTAACAATGAACCTAAGGAAAAATATTATAGTTATTAATCTACTGAAACAAATGCATAAATAAGAAGATATAACACAACATAGGTATAAATGTATCACTTTATTTCACCAGTGTACTCAGTGTCTATGGTGAAAAGGAGGCACACACAGGAAACTAGCCAGGAACCACCTGAAAAAGAAAACCTCATGGGTTTGTGGTAACTCACAACTCTGAACTGCACACTCCGATATCACTGGTTCATTCAAGAGCATATGCACCCGACAAAACTGCTTCTCTATTTATTGCTTGGTTTTTGATCCTCACTGCTTTTTAAGGAGAAAATTTCTTTTCTACTAGATGATATCATTTAGAAATATTTTCCAAGTACCATCATCCTTAAATGGTGTTTAGAAAGTATTAGCTTTAACTGTAAACAGCAGTTCTCTTTAAACCAGAGAACTTAGAATCTCATCAAATTAGTTATTTCCGGGTCATATAGACCAGACCGTGTAGCGCCAACACAATATTCACAGTGCCTATGGTGGCCATGAATATGCCAGTGCAATTCTGAACCGCAAAATACAACAGACTCTACAGATGGAATACAGAACTAAAACATTTATTCAGACACCAGAAAACCAAATTTTAACATCAGAAAGTCAAATCCATCTTAGTAACAAAGAAATCTATACACAATAACGATTCAGAGGACAATACCAGCTCCAAGTTTCCCCTCTGTTAGGCTTCCCATAAACAGCTCCCTTAAACAAATCACAAGCAAACTCTCACACTAGCCAACTGCCTTTCCCAGCTCTGACTGCTCTCTGACCAACTTTCTCTCAGCTCTGCTCCACCTCTTCCTGTTCCATGTGACTTGACTCATGTGAATCAAGTTTTCATGTGACCTAAACAGGTTACATGGGCCTATGAACTGATGGGAAAGATCTTTCCAATTACCATTACACCAGACCAGGGAATTATTTACTCAGTTATGACACCGGTCTCCTTGCTATTCCCCATCATATCAAGTTCTCTGGCATTCGATGCCCTTCATAACCCACACCCCCCTCCCAGTTTTCTTACACTTTACTCATCCCCTCATGTTTTGTGATCTAGTAACACTGACCTATTTCTTTTTCTCCAACAAGGAATTCCCATTTCCCACCTGTGAGCATTTTCACTGGCTGTCCTCACACATCTGGAATTCTCTCCCCCCTCATTGCTGCTTCCTGGCTTTCTTCAAGCCCCAGTTAAAACCTTCTCCAAGAAGCTTTCCCTGACCCTTTTCCTGCGGATTATCTCCAATTTTCCCTAGATTTCTATTTTGTTTATATATAGTTTTCATGTTTTCTCTTCTGTTAGACTATGAGTCCTTGAAAAAACAGACTGTAATTTTTCCTTTTTTGTATCCCCCTACACTTAGCACATAATCAGTGATTAATAAATATTGATTGGTTGACTGATTAACCAGTATGCTTTGTTGTCCAATCAGAATGGAGCATGTAGCAACAGAGATCAAGTTGACTCAAGACAGAATCAGGCATAGTCAACGGCTTAATCACTATAGCTCTCTCTTGGCTGCCTTTTTTTTTTTTTGCTAGATCAGGCAGGTTGCTCAGTATTTTATTCCTCATCATCAGACTTCTGGCTAATCACAGCATAGATCCCAGCTCTAGAACTTCTGCCACTAGCTATCCCCATCTCTTGAAGATCACAAAGTGGCAGCCTAGTACTTCTGCATCTAAAACAGGAAAAAAAAACCCAATGCAAACAGGCAAAGAACAGAGGCCAGCATACATGGAATACTTTGGGCTCTGGATAGGGAAGGCCTGAGACCTCTTTATCCAAATCCCGAAATTTAAAATGTGTCTCTCACCTGAACAGCATCCAGGCAGGACAGAACAAAATAAAGGGGCTCATTTGGACCGGTTAATGACTTTTGAATACACCCCCACTTTCACCTCAGAATTCATTTCTTTAATAAATCATTAGCAGACTGAAATCAGCCACAGAATATCTGCACATGCTTTAAACTGGTAAGCAGGACTCCTTTATTATTCCATGTCATTAAGGTTTTCCAGAAGCAAATGGCCCCAGCTTCTTCCACATGGGCTGGCAGCAGGCAGAGTAGTCTGTGTATGCTGTAAAAATGGAACTTGATTGGCCAGAACTCCATTACAGTTAAAACAAAGTTTTTTTTCTACTCTGAGTAAGTATAAAAGCACTCATCTCTAAGAGCAATATATTTCAGCATCTGATAATTAATATAAATGTTTTCCTTTATACAAAACACTCTTGCTGCCCTTCTCATCATTAAACTGTTCCATATGAACAACATCTTAAAGGGCCAGTGTACTGTATAAGAATATACCATATACTGCTCAGAAAGAAAAAGAAAATAAATGGTGAGTTTGGACAACAGATCATAAAGCTAGCACAGGAGCACAACACAGTGGTGATGAGGAACATCAATTACATGGACATTGGCTAAAGCCCTTTCTTTGCCAAAAGTAGAGAAGTTGATAATTTCTTGATTTTCTTTAACAGTAATTTTATCCTTTCAGAGGCAGAAATATCAATGAAAGGAATTGCTGTTTTTGATCTGATTCTCATTAACAAGAAGAAACAAGTTGCTGAGGCGGTTGGAGGGTAGAAGTGATAGGAACTTCAGAAAAAGTGACAACTCCATTCTAAGATCTCTGGCAACATAGACAGATGGCTCATGTGTTACATAGTAGAGTCAAGATCCAAAATTATTTTGACAGGGTAAAACCCTGAACTAAATTGAGTTAGATGAAATTCTCCTTTTCACAGTCAAATTTCTACATCTATACTCAAGAGCTCAAGTGAGATGACTATTAACTTTTCAGTGTGAGCATTTACACTTTAAATATCAGAAAAACTGCTACAAATCAGGGCTTGAGTTGTTATTTTGTTGATCATCTAGACATGAGAAAGTGATGGAGAAAATGATAATAATGCAGATTAAAAGTGTGTGTGTGTGTGTGTGTGTGTTCATTCCTCCCACTCCAGAATTGGTTGTTAAAAACTTATCATCACACCTCAGACTACTCTTGTTTTCATTTCCTCTTCTTTCACTTACAGCTAAACCTTTGAAATCTGACTTCTGATCTCTTAATTCACTTGAAACTGCTATCTATAAAATCATCAGTGATCTTTTAATTACCAAATCCAGTAGTCTATGTTCCACCACTTCCCTCACCCTATTCCACCTGACACTTAGCATAAAGCTATTTTTTAAAGATTTAAACTTGTGATTCCAGGAAATTCTTTCAATAATCCATTGTAGTCAATCTTTTTTCTTACTATGTATATCCAGTTGCCCACTGTTGGGGAATTTTAAAAAATGTGTATAAAATGGAGGCAATTGTTTAAATAAAGGTTGTAATAAACTTGTACCACAAAAATGCATAGGGCCTCCACATTAAAAAAAAATAACATTTTTCATCTGATTCTCCCTTTTTCATAAATACAGAATATAATGTATTGTTGTCTCAAAATGTTCAGTTTTATGTTCTTTTATATGCATGACTGAAGCGGACATTTGACTTAATGGAATTGGCCTTAATGCTGAGTTAACTTTGGTTTTGCTTCATGCTTTGGTTGTATAAATTACTAGGAAACACTGTCTCTAGGGTATATTAAATATTTATTTTTATGTTACATGAATATTTCTATACACATACCCTTTAAGCCTATTGCAACCATGCTACATAACCAAAATGCTAAAAATAACTTCATGAATACAGACGAGGAAATTGACCCTACCATCTGCATTCAGTTTTGCACAAGTTACAAAACAAGCAGAAACAAAGCCAAAAGGAACTCATGAAGTACACAGTACACTTGAAAGTCAAGCTTTCTATTAAATTGTCATGAAAGAGAAGGCACAACGAGACTTTTTGCCTTCATTGTGAGCTCATGATGATTTATTGCTCAGAAAATATATCAATAATTATCAGTGAGATGAATCCCTAATCCTGGAAAGTTTTTTGTTTGCTAGGTTTTTTGGACTCTTCTAAAATAATTCTTTCATCTTTATCTTAAAAAGTGATCCACTCCTTTTGGTTTATGAGTGTCAGGTGAAGTTTACCATTGGATCAAGTCTTTTATAACTTCTCACATTCAATAACTAGTCAACTTATTAATGCAAAAATGACCTTTTCCACATTCCAAAAGGAATTGAAGGTTTGAAATAAACAGGCACGACAATAACATTTTATTGAGTTAACAGAAAATGAGAGAAAAACCTTGTGAAAAAGCATTGAGTTCTAAACAGAAGGAATACCTTAATAAGTCTTTTTAAGCTTAATGTTTATTCTTTTAAATTAACTTGTTTAATTTAGAAGTTCCAGTGAGATTTTCCCCTTTCCTTGCACTTAAGAAAGTCCTGTTCACCAAAGTGTGAATGGGCCAGTCCTTCTACAGATGGAGGCATTTATACAAATGTATTAGTATATATTACATTTAAGTGGACAAATTCATAATATATCTTGCTCTACAGTGGTATGAAGCAGAAGCCAAAAAATAGTGGGAAGAAGCATGAGTTGGGTGCCAGGAAACTTGGAGTGAGTTCTCCTATTGCATAACTATATGACTTTGAGGAATTCACCTAGCCTCAGTCTCCTTTCCCTTTCCTTTCCTTTCCTTTCCTTTCCTTTCCTTTCCTTTCCTTTCCTTTCCTTTCCTTTCCTTTCCTTTCCTTTCCTTTCCTTTCCTTTCCTTTCCTTTCCTTTCCTTTCCTTTCCTTTCCTTTCCTTTCCTTTTCCTTTCCTTTCCTTTCCTTTCCTTTCCTTTCCTTTCCTTTCCTTTCCTTTCCTTTCCTTTCCTTTCCTTTCCTTTCCTTTCCTTTCCTTTCCTTTCTTAGAGTGTGATATCAGAATAGGTCTCTAAGACTCTTCCCAAATATAATATTCGATAACTCTATGAGAAACTCAAATTATTAATGCTTAATCTACACTAGTCTAGATCCTTATTATTGAATATCTGTAATCTTTGGGAGCTCATTTATGACTTCTTCAAATTTTTTTTTTCTGAGATTGGTCCAGTACTGGGAATTTAAAGACAAAAATTCCTGATGTCAATGCCTCAGGGGAGGCAGTATGTATATTGGGCATGTATAAGTATATGCAAATGTGATAGATGACTGATCAGTGAGAACCCAGTCCTTATCTCATGCTCAGATTTACCCATTTTTGTGGATTATCCAGAAAAGTGGTGTCAAACTCAAATAGAAATAGGGACCACTGAAATATACATGGGGATTCCTATATATTGATGTAGAAAACTATATATAACATTATCTATATTTTATTGTATTTTTGTTTATTTTGCTAAATATTTTCCAATTACATTTTAATCTGTCTTGAGTTGCACTCTGAAGTCTAATGGGCTGCATGTTTGATACCTCTGATACAGAGCATTAGAAAATAACTCCCTGCCTAGAACCAGTCCTACTTTGTTGTCCACCAGCTGATTGATAATGGAACATACTGGTGAGGGTTCAAGAGTTAATAGTATCAGAAGTCCCTATCCCTCAGGATTATCCCTAGAGTCCTGATGGGAGCAGTAATCAACTACCTGGTAGAAACATGGCCTACAAATGTGAGTGCCCAATTGAGAAAGTATCCCAGAGGAGATGCTACATACACAAAATAAATGCAAGGTAGTTTGGCCAGGGAGTGAACATTATCTGGGAGAAACCTTCATGTAGAATGTGATTTTTGAGGAATGAGTACATTATAGGCATGGAAGACTGTCAGAGCAAAGTTCAGGAATAAGAAAGTGCAATATGTAAGGAACAACTAGAAGGTCAATTTGTTTAAATTAAAGTGTGGAAAGGGAAATAATGTGTAATAAGGCTAGAAAGATAGGCTAGTGGTAGGATGCAAAGGGCTTTAAATTTGTAAAAGAGTTTACATTTTATACTAACAGCAATATGGAGACATTAGAATTAATTGATTAAAGGAGTGACAGGTGTAGGAAAGACTGGATAGAGGGGAAGACGAATCAGGGAGACTCACTGCAACAGTCCAGGTAATAGTTAGGGGCTTCAATGGGAAGGAGGCCTAGACACTCCATGGGTCCATACCCATCCACCCCAAAATCACAAAATTCCATGCTGAAAGGAACCTCAGAAGTTATCTAGTCTAAACTGTACCTTATATCTCTATTAATGGAAGAAATATATTAAATATAAAACCTAGAATGACAACCAGCTTTAACTCAACATAACTATAACATTTTCCCCAAACGTATAGTTTTAGAAACACAGAGCCATCAAATCCCATTAACATATTCTTTCCAATCATATTTTTTTGACCTATGTTTCCCATTGATGCCAAGTTTCATATTGTCATTCATATCATGATTCAGAAGCTCATGTTTTTCTCTACAATCCAAAAGACCCTAAATCTAGAGTCATCCAGTAAAATCTGTAGAGGATTTTGAGACCTTTTACTTGCAAGATAATCCTTCACTCATGTAAACAAATCAATCAAAATAGTAACAAATGAAAGATACTAAAAAGAAGGATCATAGCAATAATACTCAAGTGTTCCATCTCCATAATAGTCTCTCTCTCTCTCTCTTTCTCTCTCTCTCTTTCTCTCTCTCTCTTTCTCTCTCTCTTTCTCTGTCTCTCTCTCTCTCCATCTGTCTATCTTTCTATCTATCTATACATTTATATGTAGTTGTCTATATCCATCTGTCTACAAAACATGCTTAAACTTCAGCAACATCTTGGTAAAACAGACTTTTTTTTGGCTGTTTTGGCAATCTGCCACTGAGTCTAATGTGTTTTTTATTAGAAGCTAATTCTTGAGGACTGATGTTACAGCCTGCAATGATGTACTGTACAGTTTTCTATCTTTCCTTAAAAAATAATAATAATTATATAGTACCTACTATGTTTTAGACACCGTGCTAAATGACAATGGAAGGCCAATTCTTGGAACACAATCAGTGTCTAATTTGGGGACTGTCTATACACTTACATTTTATAAAGAAATGCCCCTGTGTATGTCTCAACGTAAATTACACCCCAATTTTGACATTCTTTGTTCAGTATTGAAATGGGTTTCCCCTATTGTTCTCCTCCGCTCTCAGGCAACATGATTTAGTAAGTTTCAGGAAAGGATACAGAATAGAAACTTACATGTGATGCTGAACTCAGAGTTCAAGGCAGAGTTAAGGCTACATCCAAGAAGTTCCTGGATGGGATCCCCACATGGACATTACCTCACTCTAAATGAGTACCTGAAAAGGCCTTATCCTGAAAGGGCCAGAGTCTCCCATTGCATCCTGGGCTATCTCCAGTCATCCTTATGAATGTCTGGTCACTGGACCCAGATGGCTCGGGAGGAGAAAGTGAGGCTGGCGACCTTGCACTGCCCTGCCTCATTCAAAGTCAATTGCAAGTCATGTTATAATTTCCCTGATGTCATGGTCTCCTTCGAAAATGAAGGACAAATACAACCACAAGAATGGGCTCCCTAGCTAAAGCGGGGAAGCCTCAAACCTCTAAGAGAAAAACTGTGCTTGCAGTCATGGCCCTGGGACATGGAACAGGAAAAAATAGGTGGCTGGAATAAAATAGGAGGTAAGCTACAGAATAACAAAACGGAAAGGGGCTTTCTAATGTGGTTTGTAAACTTTTCCTTAAGGCATTTCCAAAAGAAGTACTTAAGGAATATCTGGAATCCTGACTACACGAATGGCATATGCCTGACTTTTTGGGGTGACAGTATTGAAGGGATCACATTCATTTTAACACACCAGAGTCCGTTTGCTGGATGGAGTTTGTGTGCCTTAAGTACAGACACAGGAGATAGCCAAGCGAAGACAGAAGGTAGGGAGCCAGTCAGTCAAGAAACATTTAATAGTGCCTACTATATGACAAGTGCTATGCTACGTGCTAGTAGGATTTTGACTCTCTGATCTTCTCATCTTTTAATATGGGTCCTGTCTTCCCTTTGGAGCTCAATAAGATATCAGGCCCACATATCCTCGGGTATAGAAAGAAAACCCTCTTGGATTATCTGGCTTCTTCTTGGACATTCTAATAAAAACATGTCCTCAGAGGCCTTGAGAAACAGGTTAAATAATTACTCTTGGAAGAAGCAGACATTGCTTCGCTTAGTAACAGCAAAATTTGACAGTGGGTACATACTATCAAATTTGCTAAAGGTAACCAAAAATGCTTTACCTCAGAATAAACCTATGAAGTAACTATCAATAGGAATCAGAGGACCTACAATGGGTGAGATCCATGTGAACTCAACCAACAGTATGTTGACAAAAAAGTACTGAACAAATAGTTGAGGAATGAGGATTTGTGTGTAGACACAAAAGTATTTATGAAATTAATTCAGGAAAAGGTTATTGCCATCAGAAATTAAAGAGAGTTTATCATGAATCTTAAACTTTTTGATCAGTGCAAATTAATGGCACAGTCAGGTGTTACAGTGGATACAGTACTGGGTCTAGAATATTTGTAAAGCACTTAGCACAGTGTCTAACACATAGTATTATATAAGTATTATTATTATTTAAGGAAATATAGAAAACTGTATAATGCATCATTGCAGGCTGTAATACCAATCCTCATACCTCAATACCAATAAGACATGACCTGGTGGCTAGAATTATACATCAAAACTTCACTATCTTTCCCAAGTTAACAGATGAGAAATCCCAGTACTGCAAATACAGAACTCAAAATAATCTTGAAAAATCAACAAATAAAATGTATCATTGCTACAGACATAATTGTTGCCTACAGCTTCTCAGAGGTAACACCGATTCATGAAAATTTAAGAACAATGCTCTCAGTTGATGTTGCTAGACCAAATATTCATAATTTCCAAGATAATATGATCATTTAGTCAATCAAGGAGCATTTATTAAGCACCAATTATGTGCTAAATACTGGCCAATATTTTTAAAAACAGGCAATGTGAGAAGAAAATAATTATAAACAAACAAGATATTTACAAGAAAAATTGGAGATAATCTGAGAAGGAAGGCACTTACTAGCATTAAGTGAAATCAGGACAGACATCTTGTATGTAGGATTTTAGCTGGAATTTGAAGGCAGTCAGGAGGCAGAAATGAGGAGGGAAGCTATTCCAGGTATAGGAACAATGAATAAAATGTCTGAAGTCTGAAGATAGAGTGTCTTGTGCAAGGATCATGAGGACCAGTGTCCCTGGATCATAAAGTATGTGGTAGGGTACAGCATGTAAGAATACTGGAAAAGTAGGAGGGGGCTAGGTTATGAAGGGCTTTGAATGTCCAATAGAAAATTTTACTCAAGGTAAAAGGAAGTCATTGGAGTTAATTGAATAGGGAAGAGTGACATGATCAGACCTTCATTTTAGAAATTTCATTCTAGCAGCTTGGGAGTGATCTTTTACTCTCTGAAGGTCATACATTGCACAACAATAGGTCTCTGTCTCACTCTAAGTGAGCACCTGACTAGGCCAAGTTCTCCCGGTGCATTCTGGGTCTTCTTCAGTCATCCTGATGAATATCTGGTCACTGGATCCAGATAGCCCAGGAGGGGAAATGAGGCTGGTAATCTTATACAGCCCTCCCTCACTCAAAACAAAGTCAAATGCAAGTCATCATTTCTCTGATATCATGGTTTTCTTCACAAATGAAGGATGAATACAGACAGATTAAGTTCCTGGCTGAGGCTTCTGGAAGAGGAGCTAAGATGGCAGAGGAAAGAAAACATTCAGCTGAGCTTGCACAAATTTCCTTCCAAACCACTGTAAAATAATGCTGCCTCAGATCTAATACTGAAGTGGCAGAACCAACAAAAGGTCACAGTGAGATTGTCCAGCCCAAGACCACATAGGAGGTTGGAAACAGAAATCTGTGACACAGCCATGAAGGCTGGTCCACAACCCAAGTGGACATAATACCAATGGTGAGAGCACTAGGTGGTGATAACAGAAGCAACAACAGTTTCAAAAGCTCTCATGTCAGAGACAATAAGGGGACCTGACAACTGGTCAAAAAAAATTATAGGTACACCTGTGTTAATGCTGGATGCAAGAGCAGATGCCGTTTTCCAGCTCCATTGCTCATAGCCACTTCTGGATTATAACTCAAGGGCAGAGAGGGGCACTTTCAATCAAGAGTGAGTGGAAGCCCTGAGGGGCAGTGCAGTATCACTTCTGGTCCCAAGGGAGGAGAGGCCTTGAAGAACAGTATCACTTATAATCAATTATAATCAGGGCCCCTTCCAGTGTAATGACAAGAGTACCAGAGCGAAAATAAGAGAGCAGTGGTCATACTTCTCTCCAGATCACACCACCTTAGAAGCACCAAAAACTTGCACATTTCCAGAACTAGCTCCAGAAATAGCGCTGCAAAAAAGCCTGAACCTTGAAACAGTGTCATTTTCTGTCTCTCACACCCCAATCCTCAAATGGCAAGAACAGAGTACAACATTAACACCAAGTTTCAAATCAAAAAACAGGAGAAGGAAATAAACAATATCACACACACACACACACACACACACACACACACACACACACAAACCTGATCATAAAAACCTGCTCTACTGACAGAGAAAATCAAGAAACAAATTCAGAAGAATGAAGTCAAAATAGTTACAAGCAAAGTCTCAGAAATATATGTGAGTTGCCACAAGCCCAATATGAATTCCTGGAAGAGCTAAAAAATTATTTTCAAAGTCAAATAAGAGAAATAGAGGAAAATTTGGTAAGAAATGAAAGCAAAAGAAAAAAAAATATGAAAGACAATTAACAGCCCGATAAAGGAGGCACAAAAAATACTGAAGAAAACAACACCATACTAAAAAGAATTGGTCAAATGAAAAAAGTACAAAAGCTCATAGAAAAAAGTTAGCAATATATAGAAATGCAGATGATTTATGTGGGTTTAGTTTGTAACCTGTAACCTTGCCAAAGTTGTTTATCACTTCAAGTAGTTTTTTACTTGATTCTCTGTGATTCTCTAAGTATATGATCATATGTTCTGTAACTTAGTTTCTTCTTTGCCAATTCTAATTCCTTCAATTTCTTTTTCTTCTCTTATTGCTATAGATAGCATTTCTAATGCCATATTGAATAACAGTAGTGATAATGGGCGTCCTTGTTTCACCACTGATCTTATTGGAAATGCGTCTAGCTTATCCCCATTGCATAGAATGTCTGCTGGATGGCTTTAGGTAATACTGCTTATTATTTTATGGAAAGTTCCCTTTATTCCTATGCTCTCCAGTGTTTTCGATAGGAATAGGTGTTGCATTTCATCAAAAGCTTTTTCTGCATCTATTGATATTATCATGTGGTTTCTGTTAGTTTTACTGTTGATCTGATCAATAATGCTAATAGTTTTCCTAATATTGAATCAACCCTGCAATCCTGGTATAAATCCTACCTGATCATAATGTATTATTCTTGTGATAAGTTCCTGTATTCTTTTTGCTAATATCTTATTTAAAATTTTTGCATCTGTATTCATTAGAGAAATTGGTCTATAATTTTCTTTCTCTGTTTTGATGTATCAGAACCATATTTGTGTCATAAAAAGAATTTGGGAGGACTCCTCCAATTTTCCCAAATAGTCTATATAGTACTGGAATTAGCTGTTCTTTAAAAGTTTGATAGAAATCACTTGTAAATCCATCTGGCCCTGGAGATTTTTTTCCTGTGGAGTTCATTGATGGCTTGTTCATTTCTTTTTCTGAGATGGGGTTATTTAAATATTCAACTTCCTCTTCTGCTAATCTGGGCAATTTATATGTTTTTTAAAATAACCATCCATCTCATTTAGGTTGTCGAATTTATGGGCATATAGTTGGGCAAAGAAATTTCTATTTATTGTTTTAATTTCTTCCCCATTGGAGGTTAGTTCACCCTTTTCATTTTTGATATGGATAATTCGGTTTTCTTTTTTCTTTTTTTAAATCAAATTAACCAACGGTTTATCAATTTTATTGTTTTGCTTTTTTCATAAAACCAACTCCTACTTTTATTTATTAGTCCAATAGTTTTCTTAATTTCAGTTTTATTAATCTCTCCTTTGGTTTTCAGTATTTCTAATTTGGTATTTACTTGGGGATTTTCAATTTGTTCTTTTTTGAGCTTTTTCAGCTGCATACCCAATTTATTGATCTCCTCTTTCTCTATTTTATTCATGTAAGCATTCAAAGATATAAAACTTCCCCTAAGAACTGCTTTTGCAGTATCCCATAACACTTGGTAGGTTGTCTCGTTATTGTCATTCTCTTGAATGAAGTTGTTGATTGTTTCTATTATTTGTTGTTTAAATCACTCATTGTTTAGGATTAGATTATTTAGTTTCCAATTAATTGTTGGTTTATCTTTCCAAGATCTTTGATTACATATAATTTTCGTTGCATTATGATCTGAGAAGGATGCATTGACTATCTCTGCCTTTTTGCACTGGATTGTGACGTTTTTAATGGTCTAGTACATGGTCAATTTTTGTATATGTGCCATGTACCACTGAGAAAAAGGTATATTCCTTTCTATCCCCATTCAATTTTCTCCAGAGATCTATCCTATCTATCTTATCCAGAGTTTTATTCACCTCCTCAACTTCTTTCTCATTTATTTTGAGGTTAGATTTATCAAGTTCAGAGAGGAGGATATTGAGATCCTCCACTAGTATAGTTTTGCTGTCTATTTCTTCCTGTAACTCCCTTAACTTCTGTAAGAATTTAGATGCTATACCACTTGGAGCATGTATGTTTAGGAATGAAATTTCTTCATTGTCTATGGTGCCTTTTATCAGGATACAGTGTCTGTCCTTATCTCTTTTGATTAGATCTATTTCTGCTTTGCTTTGTCTGAGATTAGGATTGCTACCCCTGCTTTTTTTTACATCAGCTGAAGCACAATCTATTCTGCTCCAACCTTTTATCTTCATCCTGTGTGTATTCCCCTCTTTCAGATGTGTTTCTTGATAACAACATATTGTTGGATTATGGTTTTTAATCCATTCTGTTATTCATCTCCATTTTATGGGAGAGTTCATCCCATTCACATTCACAGTTATGATTACTATCTGTGTCTTTTCCTCCATCTCCTATCCCATAGTTTGTACTTTTAGTTCTCCTTTCCCCTCCACAATAGAATTTTAATTTTTGACCACTGCCTCCCCTAGTATTCCCTCCCTTCTTTTAGTCCCTTCCCTTTTACTTCTCTTTTCCCTTACTACTTCCTCTCTCCCTTTAAGCCTCCCCTCCCTTTTCTTTCTCCCTTCCCCTGCTACTGCCTATAGAGCTAGTTATATTTCTGTATTTAACTGAACCCAATGAACCCTTGGATCCAATCAGATGAGAGTAACTCTCAAACAATGCTTATCTCCCTCCCCTCTTTCCTTCTACTGTAATATATTTTTGTGCCTCTTCCTGTGATGTAATTTACCTTTTTCTGACTCCTCCTTTTCACATCTCATATTATGATCCCTTTGCACCCTTAAATCACATTTGTGTCATGACATCATTTACTTTATAGCCACTCCCTCTATCTATGTATATCCCTTTTATATATCATAACAAATAAACAATTCTCAAGATTAACAAGTATCATCTTCCCTTATAGGGATGTAAAGAGTTTGCCCATATTAATAACAGGTTTTTTTTTTTTACCCTGTTTACCTTTTTATGCCTCTCTTGAGAACTGTGTTTGAAGATCAAATTATCTATTGAACTCTGGCCTTTTCATCAGGAAGGTCTGGAAATCCCTTATTTCACTGAATGTCCATCTCCTTGCCTGAAATGTTATGCTGAACTTTGCTGGGTAATTGATCCTTGGTTGTAGTCCCAGTTCCTTTGCCTTATGAAATATCATATTCCAGTCCCTCTGATCTTTTAAAGCAGAAGCTACAAGGTCCTGTATGGTCCTGACTGTAGCTCCTAGATATTTGAATTGTCTCTTTCTGGCTGCTTGAAGTATTTTGTCCTTCACTTGACAGTTCTGGAATATGGCAACAATATTCTTTGGTGTTTTTAGTTTGGGATCCCTTTCAGGAGGTGAACTGTGGATCCTTTTGATGACTGTTTTGCCCTCTGGATCTAGGAACTCTGAACAGTTTTTCTTAATTATTTCTTGGAAGATATTTTCCAGGCTCTTTTTTTCTTCATGGCTTTCTGGTAGACCAATAACCCTTAGATTTTCTCTCCTGGATCTACTTTCCAAGTCAGTTGTTTTTCCAATTAGATATTTTACATTTTTCTTCTATCTTTTTGTTATTTAGATTCTGTTTGACTGATTCTTGATGTCTCAAAGAGTTATTAGCTTCTACTTGTCCATTTCTAATTTTTATCAAATTATTTTCTTCAGTTAACTTCTGCATCTCCTTTTGAATTTGTCCAGTTGTTCCTTTTAAGGAGTTATTTTCTCCAGTTAGGTTTTGTACTTCCTTTTCCATTTGTCCAATTTTGCTTTTAGATTCTTCTGTGATTTCTTTTTTCATAGTTTTAAAATCATTGGCCAGTTTTTCTTCTATTTCTCTAATTTGGATTTTAAAATCCTTCCTGAGCTCTTCCAAGAATGTTTTTTGTCCTTGAGACCAGTTCATATTCCCTTCTGAAGTTTCAAATGGGAGTACAATCTCAATGCTGGTCTCTTTGGTATTTGTGTTTTGGTCCTTATCTCCATTGAAAGATTCTATGGTCTTTTCTGCTTTGCTTCTTTCTCATGATGATCACCCTTTTCCTGGCTTTTAAAGTAGATCTCTGCTTCTAGGGTACAGGGAACTCTGTCCCACAACTCTTTTGCCTAGAACTTGAGGCTTTGTGTGTTGCAGCCTCCGGTTCTTTCAGCTAGAAGTTAAAATGCTGCTGCTTATATGACTCTGAGCTGGCTGGTGTTGGAAAGCAGAGACCAGGTGAGGTTTTTTTGAGTTTCTCCACAGTTATCCTGGAGTTAGCTCATTAAGTGTGGGGGAGGAGTGGTCTGGCCTCAGGAAGTCTCCTCTGCTGAGCTAGAGAAGAGGAAAGCTCAGCAGTTGGTGATCCTGTCTGCACTCATGTCTTCCCTATTCCCCTGGGGTGCTGAGGCACGCCTGGAGTCCTGGTGTTGACGGTTGCGGGCTCCACTCCCCTGGGGCTCAGGATCTCCTTCTGGTTTGCTGAGGTTTGGCTGTCTGGAACAACTCTTGTCCTGCATTGGTTCCCTTCAGCCACAGCAAGAGGGACCCTCCTTAACAATTTTCCTAGCCTCGTGGGCTAAGAGACTGCTTACCCCTTCAGTTGATTCCATTGTTCCAGGATTTTTCCTGGGGAAATATTCTCTGGGCTCTTCAAGGTCAACAAGGAGAGGGAGATAGCAGTTACTGATCACTTTGCCATCTTGGCTCTCAGAATATTAATCATTTTGTACAAGAAGACTCAATTTAGAGAAAAAGTGAAAGAGAGAAAGTGAAAAATAGCGTGTTTCAGTCTGTATTCAAACAATATTAGTTCTTTCTATGTAGGCAGGCAGCATGCTTCATCATTAATCCTTTGGGATTGTCTTGGATCATTGTATTGCTAAGAATAGCTAAATTATTCACAGTTTTCAATCAAACAGTATTGCTGTTTCTGTATACAACATTCTCCTAATTCTATTCACCTCACTATACATCAGTTCATGTAAGTCTTTCCAGATTTTTCTAAAATCATTCTGCTTATCATTTCTTATAGCACAATAATATTCCATTACAATCATATACCACAGCTTGTTTAGTCATTTCCCAATTGATAGACATCCTGAAGATGAAATTAAAGCAATTATTAGGAGTTGTTTTGCCCCATTAAACTGACAATATAAGGAAATGGATGAATATTTACAAAAAATATAAATTGCCCATACTAACAAAAGAGGAAATAAAATATTTCAATAACTCTATCTTAGAAAAAGAAATTAGACAAGTTATTAGTGAACTCCCTAAGAAAAAATTTTCATACCAAATGAATTTACAAATAAATTCTACCAGACATTTAAGAAAGAATTAATCTCAACACTCTAAAAGTTATTTGAAAAAATAGGTGAAGAAGGAGTTCTACTAAATTTTTTTAATGACACAAATATGGTTTTGATACCTAAAGCAAGGAGAGCAAAAACAGTGAGAGGAAACTGTAGACTAATTTTCTTAATGAATATCAGTGCAAAAATTTTAAATAAAATATTAGCAAAGAGATTACAACAATACATCATAAAGATCATACCACTATAACCAGGTGTATAGAACTAGTTCAATATTACAGACACTATCAGCATAACTGACTACATCAATAACAAAAACAACAAAAATCATATCTGCAGTTATTTTAAATGGAATTTTTCTTTGTATCTCTTGCTACTGGATTTCGTTGGTACTATATAGAAATACTGATGATTTATGTGGGTTTATTTTATATCCTGAAACTGTTGAAGTTGCTTCAGCTCCTTTTTTAGTTTATTCTCTAAGGTTCTCTAAATATACCTTCATATCATCCATAAAGAGTAATAGTTTTGTTTCCTTGTTGCTTATCTTTATTTCTTTTTTTTTTTACCGTATTGTTATAGCTGGCATTTCTAGTACAATATTGTGTAATATTCATGACAATGGACATCCTTGCTTTACATTTGATCTTAATGGAAAGGCT
Source organism: Bettongia penicillata ogilbyi (assembly GCA_023548195.1). Lineage (NCBI taxonomy): Eukaryota > Metazoa > Chordata > Mammalia > Diprotodontia > Potoroidae > Bettongia > Bettongia penicillata. The sequence continues at coordinate 1,125,013 of JAJHZJ010000535.1, forward strand.
TCAAGTTTATTTTGATTAAAGAAAATTATTGCTCCTGGTTTTATATAGATGCCATTTATTTTAAGAAAGGCTGCATTGATTGCTCTCTTTTCTAGTGTTTTTAATAGGAATGAGTGTTGTATTTTGCCAAAGACTTTTCTGCATTTATTGAGATAATCGTATATAAAGTACTTGGGAATCTACTTGTCAAGACAATACTAGAAATTATAGGAACATAATTACAAACTCTTTAGCAAACAAAGACAGATTTAAACAATTGGAGAAATATTAATTACTTATAGGTAGACGAAGTTAATATGATAAAAATGACAATTGTCCATAAGTTAATTTACTTATCCAGTGTCATACTAATCAAACTACAGAAAATTCTTACATAAAGCTAGGAAAAATAGTAACAAAATTCATCTGAAAGAACAAAAGATCAGGAATATCAAGCGAATTAATGAAAAAAAATTAAGGAAGGTGGTCTAGCATAAAAATATTCCAGCAGATCTAGGGATTAGAGAAAAATTTAGAGAGCTGGAGAGGGAATTCAAATTCACTGATTCTTACTCATCCCTTTCCCTTACCCTGTAGAGCTCTTTTCAGTATACATTTATACTTATATATTGCTTTGGCTGCTTAAGGTCCTGCTGGGTCCAAAGAAAATTATGTATCTAATGAGCTACACTTCCACCATGAGTTACAAGCCCTGTAACATTTTTAAAGGTCATTTAGGATCTAGATACATTTTTTAAAAGATATGTTTGAAGAAAACCTTCTGAGCAACTTCAGGTAAGTGGGTGTTTTATGGAAGAGGTATTAAGCATGTAGTCTGAGGGTCACAATACCTCTGAGAATATAGAAACCAGATTAGAAAGTAATTGGGAAATAGTTAACAAAATAAATAAAAATATAGTAAAATATAGATCATATTAATAAGCTGTTTTCTAATTCAATATGATTCCTGCAGAGATCCTTATTTATAGCTTAGTGGTGCCTGTTTCTATTTGATTTTGATACTACCGTTGGAGAGTCAAGATTGCTGAAACTGGATTGGAGAGCATACAAAAAAGAGACCAAAGAACATGAGTCTTCCCATCTTGGAACTCTTTATTTACACTATGACTGGTCTACCAATGATCTGTAATATAGGAACAAATGCAGCCACAGGCAAAATTGACTGTCATTTTGTCAGTGGCACACCAACACAGATTGACTTGGTATACATGTTTGAGAGAGTTGCCTAAAGTTCAGAGGCATCAAATGATGTAGTACAATAGAAACAACATTGATTCTAGCATCAGAGGACATGGATTCAATGGCAATTACCAATGCCTTATTACCTGTGTGACCCTGGGAAAGTTACTTCAGTTCCCTAAGTGTTCTTATCTGTAAAATGGAAGAGTTGGATTAGATGGTCTTTGAGATTCCTTTCACTTTTAGAGTTACGATCATATAACATGCTTATGTCACATGGTTAGTATGTAGTCAGAGACCATATTAGAACCTGGTTCTTCCTGATACAGAGATAGATCTATCTATCTATCTATATCTATGTCTATATCTTCTCTAGATCTATCTATACATCAGGATGAACTGGGTTCCAATATGGCATCTGATATATCAAGGGGGTCTTTCTCTTAGTCATTGCTGGCAAAATTCTTGCTAGAGTCCTCCTTAATAGGCTGATCCTTCACCTGGAAGATGGTATCTGAGAGCCAGTGTAGCTTCAAAAAGTGTCGAGGAACAGTTGATATGGTATTTTTTGCCCACTAACTCCAGGAAAAATGCCAGGAGCAGAACAGAGAACTGTACACAACATTTGTAGATCTGACCAAGGCCTTTGACACTGTTAGTCATGAGGGCTTATGGAAAATTATGTTAAAATTTGGTTGCTCAGAGAAGTTATTCATCAATATTGTATGTCAATTTCATGATGGCATGTTTGCCTGGGTTCTAGATAACGGACAAAGCTCTCGTGCCTTCCCAGTCACCAACAGAGTGAAACAGGGCTGTGTGCTTGCTCTCATGCTTTTTAGCACAATGTTTTCAGCCATGCTGTCAAATGCTTTCAATGAGGATGAACATGGCATCAAGATCAACTACTGGACTGATATTAAGTTCTTCAATTTGAAAAGGCTACAAGCCAAGACCAAAGTGGACAGAGTGTTGGTGCATGGTTTTCTGTTTGCAGGTGATTGTGCACTCAATGCAGCGTCTGAAGCTGAGATGCAACAAAGTATGGATCAATTCTCTGCTGCCTGTGCTAATTTTGGCTTAATAATTAACACCAAGAAAACACAGGTGTTCTGTCAGCCACCTTCACACCATCCATATGTGGAGTCACTGGTTACAATAAATGGAGAAGCTCTGAATACTGTAGATAAGTTCATTTACCTTGATAGTGTACTTTGCAGGGAGGTACACATTGACAATGAGGTTGATGCACGCATTGCCAGAGCTAGCTCAGTGTTTGGGAGGCTCTGAAGAAAAGTTTGGGAGAGAAGAGGTATTAGCTCGACTACCAAACTGAAGGTCTACAGAACCGTTGTGCTGATGTCATTGTTGTATGCCTGTGAAACCTGGACAGTCTACCAGCGCCATGCCAGGAAACTGGATTGCTTCCATTCCAACTGTCTTAGGAAGATTCTGAGGCTCACCTGGCAGGATAAGGTACCAGACACTGAAGTTCTTGTTTGAGCTGAACTGCCAAGCATTCAAACTATGTTTCAGAGAGCACAACTCTGATGGACTGGCCATGCTGTTTGAATGCAAAATGTAGGTTTTCCAAAAAGACTGTTTTATGGAGAACATGTATGGGGCAGGTGATCAGGTGGCCAGAAGGAGTGATACAAGAACACTCTCAAGGTCTCTCTCAAGAACTTTGGATTTGACTGTGCAACATGGGAGACATTGGCACAGAACTACTCCGCATGGGGTGCCCACATCAGAAAGGGGGCTGTGCTTTATGAGCAAAGCAGAATTGAGATAGCACAAAGTAAACATAGGATGCCCAAATCTGGAGTATCCATCCCAAATATTCACATGGACTATCTGTCCCCAACCTGTGGGAGAGCATTCTGAGTTCATATTGATCTGATCAGTCAGTCAGACACACTAAAATTTCAATTTATCATAGTGATGTCATTTTGGTCCTCTTCCAGAAAGAAGGACAACTACCAATCATATATACATACCCACATATATACATACACACATACACATATGTTTATATACACACGTGTGTGCATTAAATGTGTGTACGTGTATGTGCATATATATGTATGTGTATGTATACATAAAAATATATCCTGATCTCTCTCCCTTTCTCTCTCTCTCTCTTCATATAGATAGATATCTATCTATATGTATGCACACAAATGTATATTTTGTTGTTCAGTTCTTCCAATTATGTCCAGTCTTTCTGACCCCAGACACCAGATACTGGATGTGACTCCAAATACTGGAGTGGTTTGCCATTTCCTTCTCCAGTTCATAAGACAGTTGAGTAAACTGAGGCAGACAGGGTTAAATGACTTGCCCAAGGTCACATAGGTAGTAAGTGTCTGAGGCCAGATTTGAGTTCATGAAGATGACTCTTCCTGACTCCAGGCCCAGCATTCTATCTACTGTGCCACTTAACTATGATTACATATACATACACACACACACACACACACACACATACTCATACATATATACACACATATATCAGGAAGAACTGGGTTCAAATATGACCTCTGATTACATAATAATTACATATATATGTATTTATGTGTGTATATACACACACGTGTGTGTGTGTGTGTGTGTGTGTATATATATATATATATATATATATATATATATAGTTACCTATTAAGTGCTTTTCAAAACCACAAGCTCTTGACCTGCCTTTGAGCAGCCTTATATCACCAAATAAAGTACAAAGGCAATGGGTTTTTGGCTGGCCTAGCAAAGTTCTAGTTAAATAATTGTATCTTCAACAGCTTACTTTTGGATATTTGATTTATTGTCCATTTTGCACTTTGGTTTCAAAGCTACCTTCTCCGGGAAAAAAAATCTAAAGATCTGGCAATTTTTCATTTCTTTACCTTTTCAGAAGTTAGTGTCTTCCTTAACACTTAAAGAGGACATATTTTATTTAGTGCTTGATAAAAAAAAATCACATACAAACTTCACATCTGTAGCAACAAAAAGGCAATTATAGTGGCCAGTGTGATTTATTTACTTATTTTTAAAAATGCTTTATTGATATCTTCTTTTTTTTAATATCACAGTCACAGATATAACTCTCCAACCCCCCCAACTCTATCATGAGGACTTTTTTAACACAAAGAAAAGCTATTATCTAAAATCATATACTATAGTTTGCCTAGTCATCCCCCAGTTGATGGGCATTCCTTTGATTTCCAATTCATTGTCATCACAAAAGAGTTGCTATAGATATTTTGTATAAATAGGTCCTTTTCTTTTCTTATGGATATCTTTGGGATAAAGGTCCAGCAGTGGTATTGCTGGATCAAAGGGCATGTACCTTTTTACAGTTCTTTAGGCATAGTTCCAAATTGCTCTCCAGAATGTCTGGATCAGCTCACAGCTCTACCAACAATACATTGGTATTGGTGTGCCAGTTTGCGGAAGAGTTTTGTGTAGGTCTGCCATGATGGACTGGCAGCAGGGCATGGTGCTACTCTTGGATCCAGCATTACTTCAGCCTATTTTCATAGATAATCCTAAACCCAAAACTATCATGGTAGCAGCACAGAACTCCCAAGAATGGCACATTTCCTTCTTTGCTAAGGATTTCCCACTACCATAAAGATCATACAGTTGTTCCACCATGAGATGGTCTAGCTCCATTCCAATGAGATTACCTCACATCACAAACCTCAAGTTCAGCCCACTCCATCTCTACTTTGGATTTGAATTTTCCATCTCTTCACAAATCAAAACACACTGCTCCATGGTACATTAAACCCGAACAAACAAGGAGATTGAACAAACTAACTCCAACTTCTTGTATTCTCTGCTCCTTCTCCTACCAAAAGAGGGATTATTACATCTCCTTTCACAAGGCTCACAGCAGATTTTTGTCTGCCATGCAGACATCCATTTGGAACACCCCCTTTATTCAAGCTACTGAGTTTTTTAAAAATCATTTTATGGCTTTTGGATTGCTCCTTTAGGCCCAAAGGCAATGACAGTGTGTTTGAGGATTAGATCTACTTTACACTTATAATGTGCTAGGAAGTTTTGACATTTTGTTGGATGCCCTGGAAAAAGGATACTGTGTAAAAAGAATACTGTGTGTGAATAAAAAGTCCCTCCATCCTGCCAGATCCTTGATCCCAACTGTGTCTCTGAGTCTGGCTCTGCCACAGGTCTGGACAGTCATCCTTTTCCCACCTCTATCTACCATTCCATGGTTCTTACATTCACTTTGTTCTTTTATATATACTCATGCATCCACATGCACCCAAACATGCACGCATGCACATACAGTTATATACATACATATATTCATCACCACTACCATATTTACCATTGTCACCATCTCTATCACTACCACCAAGTCACAATTATAGCTAACATCTACAAAGCACATAAAGATTTACAAAGAATTCTACATAAATATTTCATTTTGAACTCATAACCCTAGGACATAGGTAGTAGAGCCATTTGTATCCCTTATTTATAAGAAATATTTTTGATAAATTAAAGTGCATTTTACAGATAAGGAAACTAAGTTTGGTAGAGGTTAAATTGGTTCTTGATCACCAGGATTCAAACCACTTGAATGGTTCAAACATTTGAGTGAGTGTCTCTTGACTGAATCCAGTGTTATTTTGAATACGTCAACCATATTCAATTTATTGACCAGAGCTGTGTCCATCCAGTTTTTTAAATCTTTTTTGCATGAGTACCTTATGTGAGTTAGTAGTAGGATTCATCAAAGCTAATTTCTCCATGCAGTAGTTACTTGGTTTAACTTGTCTTCAAATGAACAAAGATTCACAAATTTTTCTTTGAGCCTAATTCCCTCCCCCCGACAAGTATATGAGATTTTTCAATGCTATGTGCTCAATAAATACAAGGAGTCTCGAAAGTTTTAGAACAGTTTTGAGCCACCAAAGCTTAATGGCATAATAGATAAGAGTGCTAGACTGTAAGTCAGGAAAGTCTCAGATGAAACCCTCCCTCAGTGAAATCTTACCTGTTTGACCATGGGCAAGTCGCTTAATCTCTCCGATCCAATTTAGAATCCAATATCCAACATTTAGAATTCAAGAGAAATTCTCTAAAAGTCTAAGTTATACGTGGATTGTGAACTGCATAGGCAGAGAGTGTTTTCATATTAAAGAAGTGATCCTTAAGACTGCCTGCCTCACAAGTTTGTGAGGAGAGTGCTCCATAAACCCTAAAGAGTAAAAAAGAGTATATGGATATTGTTATTACAGAACAGCAATGCTATAGTCTTTTTCCTTGTATTTTTATCATCTAATTTCCAATGAGTCTTTTTTTTTCGGTTTGTTTCTGTGTTTTGGCATATACAAAATGAATTCAAGGTAAACTCAGGGAAAACCACTAGCCATTGTGGGGTTATCGGGAAAGGTCTTTTGTAGCAAATTTATTTGACTGGACTCACTGATAAGCACAAGACATTGAAGAGGGGCAAATTCCTAGGTTTTCCCAAGTCTTATTCTAGTGTTGGTTAGACATTGCTGATGAAACAACCTTAGTGAGATGGGAAGAAAAAATGTTCCCTCATAAATCTAATAGCAAAGTACAGGAATATAGAAGGCACAAAAATCATCAAAGTGCTGGTGCTGAAATTCCTTGAGTACCACATGGTGTATGAAAGGAGAAGGGAACAGGAAAGGTAGATGTGAGTGATAAGACAAAACCCATTTGGTTTGTGTGGTTATTTGTTTGGGTATTACTATGGAGTCTTGGGGTATTAGGGAAGATAAGGAAAATAATAATTCTTAGACCTACTGGAAATCAGCTCCATTTAAGCTCAACCTGTGTCTAGCTTACGTGATGTTCAGTCCCACAGTAAATATACATTTCAAACTAGAAGGGGGAAGGGAAGGATAAAAAGCATTTACATGGCATCTAAATACATGCTATAGACATTATGCTAAATGCTTTACAAATATTATCTCATTTGATACTCCCCACAAACCTCAGAGGCACATGCTATATTATTATCTCCATTTTACAATCAAAGAAGTGGAAGCAAATGGGTTAAATAACTTGCCAATGATCACACAGCTAATAAGTCACTGAGATCAGGTTTGAACTTAGGTTTTCCTGATTTCAGGACCAGCTCTTTTTCTACTGTACCACCTAGTTATTTTTTCCCTAAATGGAATAGAAATGTTGTTGTTGAGTCGTTTAAGTCATATCCAATTCTCCTTGTTAAGTGACTTGCCCAGGGTCACACAGCTAGCAAGTTTCTGAGACCCATTTTGAACACATAAAGATTAGTCTTCCTGACTCCAAACCTGGTACTCCATCCACAACACCACCTAGCTGACAGAAAAAGAAAGAGTTACATGAGGGAGCAGAAAATGTAAGAATGAACATGATCACATGTGTTCTTATGCTTCTATTTATATGAATTATTCTAGATCAACTCTACACATAGAGTTTATTGTTCAGTAGTTTTCACTTGTGTCCAACTCTTGGCAACCCCATTTGGGGTTTTCTTGGCAAAGATACTGGAGGGCCATTTCCTTTGCCAGCTCATTTTGCAGATGAGGAACTGAGGCAAACAGGGTTAAGTGTCTGTGTTTGAATTCATAAAGATGAGTCTTCCTGACTCCAGGCCCAGCGCTAAGCTGCACCACCTAGCTGCTGTTGTAAGTCATACAGATAGCTATTAATATGATGTGGTGTAAGAAGTGATGCAAGCCAGTCAACAAGCTTGTCTCTGTAACAGTGATCACTCCATGGGGTATGTGTGAGTATAGCTCTGTAGGCTAGCCACTTTAGACACTTCTGGTGATACATATGGAATAACTAGGGCACTCTTCAAGGAGTACTATGCCCGAAACACTTCCCACTTCATATGTCTTGGGCCTTCTGATAAAGGGCATGTGCACCCAATGCTTCTGTTGCCTCCACCCATCTCCATGACAGTATGGTCAATCTTCCAAAGATGATTGGCATGGAACAGCAAAAGTAACCACTCACTAGTCTTTAGAGAGAAAGAGCTTCTACTCTCTCTTATTCCTCTCTTTTGAATATGTGGCTTGGAACTCAGACAGCTACCCTTGGACTTCCTACAGGATGAGGAGGGGGAAGAGGTTTCTCCTTCCTCTATGGCTACATTGGCTTGAACATGGTAGTGAGAGCATGTGTTTTTGTAGGTGGGCCACAGACTCAATCCCAAAGCCCTAGCTAACTTCATTTGCTTGGGTTTCTTTCCCTGAACATAGGCTACTGGACAGCAATCATGAGAAACAAACTTTTTGAGATTGGTGACTAATTTAGGAGTCCAGGAATTCCTGGATTCCCAAGTTGGTGCTGACTTCCCTGTACTGCCTGCGGAGGCACTGCCTGCAGCTACTCTGATACTTCTCAGAGGAGTTGGCCACAAACAGAAAGATGAGCTCAAGCCAATCCAGGCTCATCAGAAGTTATGGACCTTCAGTGAATTATTTCAGAGCTGAGGTGAAGTTGAAATGCTTGTTGAATAGTTCCACAAAGTGTTTCATATCTTAATGTTTTAAGCATCTACCTCCTAAAAGAAGATAATAAGAGTAATGACTTACTATATCATGTTAGGATTTGTTATTACACACATGACAATTTTGCATTTTAGGTATATCTTTTATTGTGTTAGAAATAGCTATCCAATATCTGATCTGCTCTCTACACTGAAAAAAGCTCAAAAATAGACTCTGTTAATTACTTTTAGGGAGACCCCAGATATGAATCAAACCTAAATTTCAAGAGAGTTCCCTTCCATCTCAGGGGTGGAGACATAATGAGATAGAAATAATGTTATAGCCTTGACATTCACTGTTAGACAATGATTAAAAGACACACTCATGTGCATACATATACGCACATGGTTCCCTTTTTTCTTTGAAGGCCAGGCTCCTATCAGGACAATCCAGGCCATTTTATCCCTGAGTTAGGGCTCCTCAGTTGGAGAAGGTACTCCCACTGCTCATGCATCATTATGCCTCAAAAATTCCTTACAATAGCTTACCACTGTGCCTGACATTTCCTCCATTGTGACTGCCATTCCTCTGACTTACAACACTGCTATCACAGGATCATAGAGGAACATATTAACCCACTATAAACAATAAAAGGAGCATGTTATATTCATCAATGTAGTTTGTTATAATATTTTTGTACAGATTTAAAAGATAATCTCAATTTTTCCTATTACCTACTACTATCAAGTGATTCACAATCTTATATTTTAATAAATTCTTTTCTAGCAACCCAAACTGCATTAACTTAACATACCAAAATGTAGCTACTGATGATTTCTTGTTATATTTCACTTGGAGAATATTCTTGTTCAGTGTCCAACAGTGCTTGTCACATGCTTGTCACTGATGGCACCAAAGTTTTGGGAAACAAGTTCAAATGTGAATCCGAGAAATGCATCCTAAGTGACATATTACATTCTATAACTTTATAGACTTGAGAAGATTAATGACAATTTCTTGGTAATTTTATCTCTTGAATTTCCTAACAAGTTTTTGGTTGTATTTTAAAATAATTTCCACTCAACACCTTCAGTTTTATTCAACTGTTCTTCAAAATGTTCATCTCTGACTAGTTCACTTATATGAGGATACACAAATCTCTCATCTTCTATGTTAGTCTCATTTATGCTCAGAAATTTATTTTTCAGATAAAGAAAACATAGCATTTTGATCCACTGACTTTTCAAGATTTTTTATTAAGCCAAGTTTAAGATATAATACTGGTAAGGAAACTTTTCTAGGACCAACTAGCAGTTTGCTTCACCCAGTTTTCTGTCCTATAATCTGTTCTTTCCTTTGAATTCAGTGTTTTTTATTTGTTTTTTCATTTTAATGTTTTTTTCTGTCTCTGTTGTTACATCCACAAATACTAATAACATGTACTTATGTTTTAATCCTAGTAAAAGAAGGATCAGTCTCAGTTCCCCACAGCATTACCAAGAATTGCTTTGATACTTAATGTTTCTCAAGAGAAATGACATATTTTGAATACATTCTGGTACCCTCTTGCAGGAGATGACATCCTTTTAGTATAAAACTAAACATTCAGCTTAACTTTTCAATGTGTTAAGATCACAGAGAAGTTCATTTAGGTCTCCTTGATTTATCAAATAAAGATCTGAGAATAAACAGATTGCTTCAAGTGGAAGATGACCAGATTTTTGTTTCTCATTTTAATCTGCATTATCAGGTTGATTTTCTTCATCTAACAATTTTCTGGTAGTTTTAGTACGAGTCAGGCTTTACTGTATGAAACAGGTGTCATAGTTGAACACAGATTTGGGTATTGCAAAGTATGTTCAACTTTAGAAATAGCCCTTGATAGTTCTATTACGCAAAAACTGCAACCAATTAGGTGATAATTTTGTTATCTCCAAATTATAGGAACCACAAATGTGACCTGAGGAGATCCATGTATCCAACCTATTAGTAACCTAATACAAGATATACTTCACAAGTAAGTAATCCAAGCCTTGATCATTTATTTTATAACCAAGCTAGAATTTACATGTTTTTTTTTTTCAACCAGAGGAGTAAAATTTCGTATCTGAAATTTAACTTTGGTTCTGTCACTTTCCTTGATCTATACCATGACTAAAAACATCTACTGCGTGGCCTTTGGCAAGCAATTTAACCTCTCTGAATTCAGTTTCTTCATCTATAAAGTGAGAAGGGCTGAACAAGATGACCCTTACAGTCTGTCCAGCTCTAAATGAACATCTAAAAGTTAACTCATTCCATAAATAACAGAAACTATTAAGATGATTGACACACAAGACATCCTGAAAGTTTAAGCGAAATATACTAGCATCTACAAATTACAAATAGTTTGTGAAACAAGATTGGACATAATAATGATGTTTACCAAAAGATACCCCACACACAACAGACAGGACAGTCTGTTACATATTATAGCATGACTGAACATATGTGAATATGTCCCAGTGTGCTCTACCACACATAACACAAACTGAGACTTCACACAGTATGCAAGAACAAGACAACAAGTGACTTCTAATTATCCCTCTCCCCCTCCAACTAGACTAAATTTTATTATAGCTTCGTATTGCATAATTTATATGAAAATTCATGTCTCACTCAATGATGGTAGATGTGAGAAAAATGCCATTTGCATTTTTTAATTCAACATCTAAAAATACACATAAAACATCAAGAGATTTCCATGTGACAAAATGTGCATGGAATAGCATTATTAACCTGTAAATCAGTGCCCAGAATCAAATGAAATTCAGGGCTTACATGAACTAAGTTCAGTCTTAAAAACTTCTGTGTTGAGTAATCTCTGGTTCATGCTCCCACCCAGAGTGTCTACTGGAAAAATCAAATTTCGTTTTATATTAGCTCTGGTTGAGGTATCTTCCACTCTCTTGCAAGCAAGTGAAGCTAACAAGATATGGAAAGAATCTTTTGAACACAATAAAGAATATAGAAAGAACTCATAACTAAGCCCATAGAGTCTATCCTTAAAAAAAGGATTTGTTCCATGAAGTCTAAATTCAGTCAAAGAGTTGAACTCAAGAACCTAGAAGGCCTTATGTGGCCCTCAGCTTCCCCACCCTTGCTAGAGAGTTGAGAAAACTTTCCTCTCTAGAAGACCCCATGTTTCCTCAGTAACCATTCCCAACTGTCATTGCTGGTTGAGTTTGAAACTAGGGTTGCTTAGAGAGACAATCTGCCACTCTCATGAAACAAACCACACTTTCCTCTAAGACTTGACCCTTTCTCTAGGTTTATAGTTCTACCTTGGAGTTTGGACCTCTCCAAATAGGGAAAGAAATAAAGTTAACCCCCTTTTCCTTGACCATATGCCTAAAAATCCATATGCCTAACAATATCCCTGAAGCTCAAAGTCTGGATGTTTCCACTTTGTTGTATCTTTATGCATCTTTGTTCTCAGGTTCTGACCTCTGCTCTGGTTCTTTGAGTATAGGATTGAGTATAGTATAGCATGATCTTCCTTCCCTCTTTGCGTTTCATTACTGTATGTAAGGTGAATTACAGTGTACGTAAAATAGATTTTTGTTATTATTTCTTTCAGTTCAGTTTTCCAGGATCCAGAGCCATAACAATCCCTTCTTCCCAGGTGTTAGATATGATTTTCCACAATTATGGTTCAAAACATCTCCACCACACTCACACAGCATTATATAATGGTAAATAATATAAACATCCACCGTGGTTGCACAAATACAGGGATGGAGTGATGTAAACTTGTGAGGCTATTGTTGGCAATATACCTTCTTTGTTTGTTGCCCTATAAAGTAGATGGGCATTGGTCAGTGAATGGGGAACTTTAGGGTTGAATGCATAAATGCTGTGTGTTCCTTGATTGGCCCCCATCAAGGCTTGGGGGGAATCTAAGTTTGCTTTAACCGGTCCCAATTGAGGCTTGAGGAGATTTAGGAGAATGCACAAGTTTTACCTCAATCAACCCCATCAAGACATCAAGCTGACCCTCCTCCTTGTTTCATTCTTATCACTTGACCACATGTAACTTAGCAATGTCCATACTCTTGCTTCCATTGGACATCTATCATACTCTTTTCATTCACCTTTTCGACTTTCATCATCATCCCTATTGATGATTAGGTCAACGCCAAACAAATTAATTTGAAGTTCATAGGTATCTCAAGAAAATACTAGAGATGCTAGAAAAGGAATGTCTCCCAATGCAATGGACACTGGAAACCTGGAGGAGCAAAAGGGGTTAAAGGGAAGGGTATCCAAAGGTAAACCTCCTACTTCATAGTTTCAACTAGAGAAAGATCTTTCATAAAGTTTCTTGCATAAAATTTTCACTAGGACCTAAAATCATCATTATAGGATGACTTAGAAGAGCAGTGGCAAAATAGAGAAGAGTACTCCTTGAACAAATGTTCAGCTTAAGGGAACTATCCTAGACAATGCCTATTTGGAATCTGAAGACCTGGGTGTGAATTCTGACTAAACCACTTCCAGCAGTGTGACTTTGGGAAAGTTAATCACCTCTCTGAATTTCTGTTTCCTCATCTATAAAATAGGCTCCAAATATTTCACATTACCCCCCTCACAGGATGGTCCTGGGTATCAAATGTGATCACATATGCCAAATGTTTTGTAACAATACAGAACCATAGAATAATAATCAGCTAGTAGCATTTTATGGACACTTAAAGGTTTGCATAGTCCTTTTTATACATGTTAATCAATTTCCTACTTATAACAACCCTGTGAGGTAAGTGCTATTATTATCCCTATATAAGAATGAAGTGAAGTGATTTGCCCAGGGTCACACAGCTAATGTCTGAGGCAGAGTTCAAATCCAGGTCTTCCTGATTCCAAGTCCTATGCTCCCTCTAAGATGCCACCTAGCTACACCTTGTGTAGAAATGCAAACTGCTTTTTTTTTATTCCAGAGTCACAGAATGACAGATCTAAAAGAAACCTTAGATTAATTCATCTAGGGAAGTGTCCTCATTATCCACATGAGGCAAATGAGGGCCAGAGAAATGAAAAAGGGTCAGAGATATAGTCTTCTAAATTCCTTAAATCCACCCAGTATAGGATCTTTCTATCATCAAAGAAAGACATGGAAGAAATTTTCAAGAATAACCTAATATCAATTAGTCAATAAATATTTATTCAGCACCTACTAAGTGCCTGGCTGAGCTAAGCACTCATTATACAAAGAAAGGCAAAAGATGTCCCTATTCTTAAGGACCTCAGAAATTTCAATCATCTACTATTCAGGCCACAGTGGATCTAGGGGATTATTTCCAGATAATTATTTATTTACCTCGTTTATTAGTGTCAATAGTGGACTTTCTTAACTTGACATATATTGACACTGTCACCCATTGATGCCTCAGTTTGCTTTTAAGACCAAGCATATGTGATAGCAGAAAGACACAGTGTAAAAACGGATTATAACACAGCAAATGATGTTTCACTAAATAAGTCCCCTTATTGCAATTCTGCTGTTCTTTCTACCTCTATCCTTGTCTGTTTGCTGTGAAACAGCCAAACACAACAGGAAAGCATCGAGTTTGCCAGGACAATGCCTGTCTTCCCTCGTCAGTTCCGTCCAGCCCACGGGATGGATCCAGGCATAATAATGAAATTACCTGATGATTGGGACTCCTGGGATTTGCTAACCATTATGAAGGGTGTGCCAGGTTCCTTCTGAGTGAGAAAAAGGATGAATTACTGCCCTCTGCCCCCACCTGTTTATTCTTGGTGTGGTGATAGATGCCAGGATACTAATTACATCTTAATTATATCAGAGCTCTGTGCCCTGGATATTCAGGGATCCCTATTACCCACATTTATCAGGATTGTTTTTTGAGAAAATCAAATGGGATCACATATGTAAAAGTGATTTATAAACCATGTAGTATTGCATATGTATCAACTTTCAATCTTCTTGCAGTTGTTATCATTATTCAGCAGGAAGATCTGTAGCACCTAAAAAAATTTAGCAGGTTCTGCCATAGAGTCATAAAAGTATGAAATTAAGCATGGTGTATGAAAAGACCCCTAAGGGCATCTAGTAGTCTAGCTCCAATCAGAACAGAAATCCCTGGAATCAGAGGACTTGTATTCAAATCCTGCCTCTAACACTTGGCATCTGTGTAACTTGGGAAAGTCATCTAATCTCTCCGGGTTTCAATTTCTTCATCTGTAAAATGAAGGGTTTTTATTAGATGGTCTCTAACATCCCTTCCAGCTCTAGGATCTATGCTTCTCTATAACTGTTTCAAGAGGCAATGAGGTGGCACAGTTTATAGAGATAATGGATCCTAAAGTCAGGTAGATGTAGCCTCAGAAACATATTTTTTTCATTTATTTATTTTTTTAATTTTTATTTATTTATTAAAACTGTGTGATTTTGGGCAAGTCACTCAACCTTGGTCTAGTATAGTTTCCTCATCTATATAAGGGATAATGAAGCAGTTATCCAGCTTCTGCGAGGGGGCAACTCACTTCCTATGGCAAATTGGTTTTCATTTTTGATCAACTCTAATTATTAGGAAACTTTTCCTTACACTGACCTGAAATCTATTCCTCTGCAGTTTCCTCCCATTGCCTTCCAGGATCAGAGACAAGTCTTTCACCTGCTGGTCTTTCAAAAGGCTTGAAGTCAACAGCATATTTCCTAGGATTCCACTTGACACAAGTCTTCTCTTCTGCTTCAACCATTTCTTGTATGACATCATATGCAATCCCACCCCCCCAACAAGTCAGATGTCTCCTTTGGACCCATTCCAGTTCTTCCTAGAATGGGGCAGCACAAATAGAACACACTTCTCTATGTGGGATATCAAGGGGAGAGAAAACAATAGCTCCCTTGTTCTGATATTGACCCTATTACTATAGCCCAACATGGCATTAACAATTTTCACTCCCATTTCACATTACTGACTCATATTCAATTTGCATTCCTCTGGAACTCCATTTTTTTCCCTCCTACATTACCACTTGTCTAGACAATCCCACAGAAGCAGCATACTATAGTGGAAAGAGCCCTAGAAACAGAATCTACAGAGAGGGGCCCTCAAATCCTGCTTCTCCAGCTGACTACCTATGTGACTGTGGTCAAGTCATTTCAACTCTCTGAATCCCAGTTTCCTCTGCTCTGAAATTGGGACAATAATTCTTGCAATATCTATTTCCTACAGTTATGAGGAAAGTGTTTCACAAATCTTAATTCACTCTGTATGAGTTACTCTATATGCTTACCTCATCCTGTATCTATACAGCATATTATTTCCTAACCAAAGAGTAGGAATTTAATTGGTTACTATTCAGTTTCATCTTATTTGATTTTACCCCACCGTTCTGTCCTGTCAAGATCTTGCTGCATCGTGATTCTCATACATATGTTGGCTATCTTTCTGTACTTTGTGTCATTTGCAAATCTGAAAAGAAGGGCAACTTTTCCTTCACCCAGATCAGGGATAAAAATCTTGAACCAGATTAGATTAATTTTCTTGCATTTTTTTCTCTCTGATTCTCTCATGGCAACTCTCTATTCTTGAGCGTTCTGTCAGTGGTTTTTGAGAGTTTTGGCAGGTCTTGGTCAACGGGAAAGTCTTTGAATGGGTCAATAATGGTTAATATAGTGCAATAATTGAAGGAACAAGCTGCCACCTGCAGAGGGTGTCACTGCAGATAAATAAACAGCCTTTTTACTCACTTACCATGTCCCAAATATGTCATTATTTTCTCTCCAAATCTGCCCCTGCTCCAAATTTCTCTATTTTTGTTGAGAGCACCCACCATTTTTCCAATCAGTCAGCTTTGCAATTTGGAGGTCATCTTTTACTCTTCCCTCACCCCCAACTGCCAATCAGTTTCCAGGCCTGGTTTCATTTAACCTTCAGAATATCTTTCATGGTCATCCCCTTCTCTCCACTGACATCACCACTAATTTAGTTAAGGATTCAATTGCCTAATTAGTCCTAATTAGTTTCCTACCTTCTGATCTGTCCTTTCCTGCCCATCCTTCACACAGCTGCTAAAATAATCTTTCCAAATCTGACCATTATTCCCCTGCTCAAAAATTAGCCATGACTCCTCATTGCTTCTAGAATGAAATACCAATTTCCCAGTCTGGCATGTAAAGGCCGCCTTTGCCTGGATTCCTTCTACTTTTCCAACAAGATTCCTCTTTATGTACAGGCAGTTCTTGCTCTATGTAAATTTTGCATTGCCCAAATATGACACCAAGGCAGGCCAACTGTAGGACTCTGAACTGCCCCTCTCAAGTAGGCAGGGATGACAGCAACACAGCAGCAACCAACCCATAGCTGTGGATCATCCTCTGCAAGCACAGAAACAGCTCAGGCTTGGGGGGATGAGGCTTGGGGCTGCAGTCATGGAGGGGAGGGGACAGGGACACGCAGAGCTTTCCAGGAATAGGGGGGGATGTTAAGCAAGGATCATCTTGCATTCTATTTAATAGCTAAATTGGCCTATTAGCTGTTCACTGACCTTGTCATCCCCTCATCTCCTGTCTCTGTGCCTTTGCAAGGCTTTTCCCCTTCTTCTGGAATCTATATGTAAAACTACCTTTATCTATCTATCTATCTATAATTTTATTAAATATTTATTTAATTTATTTTTCATTTTAAAATTTAATATTAATTTTATTTTACATAATGCACTCAATAAATTATGTGAATAATTTATTTAACTTAAATTTATTAAATTATATTAATTATTATTTAAAGCATAAGACTGCTGTCATTTAAATTACTAGCAAAATATTTCTCCTGTAATCCATATAGCCCTGTGTTTTGATGTTTTATTGATTTTTTAAAATTTACTGTCACTTCCTAATGATACTCCTCCCATCCCCAATACTTCTTTGTAATAAAGTACAATTAAACAAAACAAGCCAATACATGGGAGCAGGCATTCTTTAGATCAGAGGTGTCAAACACTTAAGCAGCCTCACCACATTCTTAGTGCTGCCAGAAGTCGATTAAAAGGGTAGTTTGGAAACACTTAGCAAAATAAATAAAAATACAATAAGACATAGATAATATTAACATGTGGGCAGAGAGCTGTATATATGCTTTAGTGGTTCCTGTTTCTATTTGAGTTTGATACCACTGCTTTAAAGGAAATCTGGAAATAATGCCCATCTTGATCAAGGGAAAAATTGTTGAGTTAAGGGGCCACCATAACCATCTGGATAGAATAGTGCAACCCTGGTCTTGGCTCTTGTCTCACTGATTAAGATTATGGCAACCCTATGGTTGTGACAAAAAAAAAATGGTGCTATTATGTTTCAATAGTTAGAAATTTGAGGCTCTAATAATGCTTTTTACAGGGGCAAGCTTATTGAACTTTGCTGAGTGGGGGGAGGGAAGAGGAATGTGATTTAATTTTTTTTTTTCATTTTAATAACTAAAAAGGAAAGCATTCTCTCCTTAAAGAAAGTGATATATTTTGGAAGGTTTCATTTTGTAAGTTCTTTAGGTACTGTTGTATGTCTCATATTTGGGTCACTGGAAAATCCACAAAGTCTTTCTCTTATTAGGTTATTTTCCAGGAGACTTAGCCTGTACAGTAAAAGAACTTTCATATTCTCATCTGTAAGAATTAAATACTTAACTCCTTATATATTTCAATCATCATGTATTTTTTTTTCATGGATGGATGGCAAAATTTCCAAATGTGTCAAATTAATTTGATTCAAATGCTCACGTCTCCTCTATTGGAAAAAAGGGATTCTCAAAAGGATTTACTCAAATGAGTGTCATCTCAATGACTCAGTGCCTAGAAAAGCGTCCGTCTGAAACCAGGGCTTGTGTCAAACAATCAAAAGGCATCATTTCAGCATGATAGTCAAATGATCAGAAGACATCATTTTGGCATTATGTGTATGTACATACACATAAACACACATAATAGACATGCATATATGTATATACATGTGTATGTATTGTATTGTGTATGTATGTGTATATACATGTGTACATATGGTATGTACACATAGACACACATATACATGCACCATCATTAGACTTAAAACATAGTGGCATCTAACAGAAACTGAACACAGATTTTAATGAAGGAAAGCCACAGGTCACTCCTGCAAGGTTCTAATTTCATCATGTAATATGTGGCTATTCCTTATCATTGGGCTATTTTTGCTCTTTTTTTCTCTCCCAACCTAATGTACTTCTCTTTTTGTTATCCTCAAATAAAAACAGATTTCCCTGCCCTTTTGATTTTAGAATAAAAATATGGCTCCCATACATGGGGAAAACAGCCAGTGTTTCTGTGATCTCTAAGAATTAATGTGTCGTTTCCTCTCCTTCCCTCCTCAGTCATCAATTTGTAGTGATAAGAAAGCTAACTCTGGGCAAAGGCTGGTTTGGTGATATTCAGCTCACACATTTGAGCAATCAGCTCTGTTTTCCGCTGGCTTATTCAATTTAGAGTCTTTTTTTCTGGGAGAGTTTGTAGAAAGCTTATCTCCACATTAAATTTTTTTCCCATTAAAACACATTTTCTCAAATTCCCTGACTTATGCCTACAGACTAAAAAGGGCAATATTGGTTAGCAATTTTAAAAAAGAAAGAACACGATAGATTGAAAGGAGAAAATTTAAAAAAAAAGTTGGGTGGAATGAATAACAAGCAAACCTGATTTAAAAAAAAAAAATGGAATTACACCATAGAAGTCACTATGCCCTAATCGTCATAATGATAGGGTTTTGTAGAAAGCCAAATACCCTAGGAGATGTGTATTTTGTTTCCAAGGCCTACACAGTAGTTTCCTAAAACCTAGGGCTGTAGTATTTTTAGAATTTCTCAAATCTTTAAAAAAAAATTCAGTTTACACAAATCCCTTCCAAATTCTGATTTGTCAAGACTGCCATAATGCAAATGAAAGGGATTATTCTATGGGGAGAAAAAAACGTCAGCCCTAAATTGAGGGAAAATTTCAATTATAAACATGATGCAATTATAAACATGATATTAGAGGAAAGAAAATGTAGGTTAAATTTAAGGCCTAACAGCTTTGGACTCTAGGTTTTATTACAGCATGCATGCCATTCAAATTAGTCACTACCCTAATGTGAATTTACTACACTGTTATTTACGCTTTGGTCTTTCCTCAGTCATTAACAGCTGGTGAGCGCCCACACTCTTTCCCTAAGATTGCTAGAGGAACAAGGCAGGAGATTTATCATGCAACGAGACCTGCTTCTCTGAAGATCAATCACAAACATCTCTGAAGTCTTCAAAATAGCCCAGATTGTCCATTTTCATGAAATCTAAAAGAAAAAATAGGATCCATGATCCATTATGTGCCTCATGTAGGAGCTGATATTCTATATTTAGATTTTTTTGTTTTGTCTTGTCTTGTTTTTCTCTTTTTTTCCAAGAAGAAAGTGGTTCAGTAAATCAAAGAATGCTGTTGATCCTAAATTCACCTTTAAAGCAGCTGCTAGTTTGTAAACACCCAGTGGATGAAACAACCAGGGGGCTTAAACACTTTCTGGAGGGAGAAACTTTCCTCTTAGTAGCATCTGAAATTAGCATCACACAGAAGTCCAATCTTGACCCCTTCCCACCACCCAGGCCAATTGTCATATATGATAATCAGACTTCTGATTAGAAGACCATACAATCCTTAGCAACCCCCACCCCCTTTTACTTCTTTTAAATACATAGCACACATTTTAAATACAATCATAAAGCAACATCTCCATCTTATCTGGACCAGGTTTAGTCTTGCGTGTAGGTATACGTGTGTGTATGTATGTGCATGCACATGTGTTACTTATGTAGTTATCTTGGTGAGCTAACTGGTTTGTAGACAGTCTTGTCCAGGAGGAGGATAGCTTGTGATTAGAAGATGTGTAATAGTAAGGTTTTCTAGAACAAATCAATTACAGCACACCATCTGTTCCCTTCAATATTAACAAGCACCAAACATTATTAAATATCTCAGATATGGCCAAAATAACCTTAAGTGTGAGCCCTCAATTTCTCAAAACTTTCTTACAGATCTCTGTCTGGATATCCTCTTTGCCTTTTCACATTCTACTTCTCTGCCCCCCTTACTTGTTTACATACAGTTATATTATAGAACTATAACAAGGGTGGAGCATCAGGAGATTTGTTTGAAGGCACCAGAATTTAGAAGGTATAAAATTTTAACACGTGACTACAGAATCACATAATCCAAGAACTTCTGAGTTAGAAGGGACCTCAGGGGCCAGGCCTAGAAAAGACTTTCTACCTCTTTTTCAGAACTCACATGGGGCAGGCAATCCCATGGTGGTCAGAAGAAGCAATACAAGGACACTCTCAAGGTCTCTCTCAAGAACTTTGGATTTGACTTGCAACATGGGAGACACTGGCACAGGACTGCTCAGCATGGCGTGCCCACATCAGAAAAGGTGCTGTGCTCCATGAGCAAAGCAGAATTGAGACAGCACAAAATAAATGTAGGATGTGCAAATTTGAACTATCCACCTCAAATGTCACATGGACTATCTGTGCCCAACCTGTGGTAGGGCATTCTGAGCTCATATTGATCTGATCAGCCATAGTCCGACACACTGAAACTTGAGTTTATCATGGTGATGTCATTTTGGTCCTCTCTGAGAATGAAGGACAAAAACCAACCAGTGTGGAAACAACCTAGCTTTGTTTAGCAATGATAATTAGTTAAAATAAGCTACCAGATCATGGGCATTGTTAACACCACTCATCCATGAGCTACTAGAGTAATTAATTTCTTAATTTGTATAACTGAAGTAGTGTGACCATTTGTATTATTCCTGAATTACAACGTTGACTTGAAGGTTTCTTTCTTGCTGCTGCTTCCCTCAGACCAAGTCCTATTGATTGTTTCAGATTAATGTTAATAGCAATAGTTTCTGCTTTGGCCAGAAATCATTATGGTTTTTTCCTCCCTTATCTATTTTTTTAAGGAGGTCATTCTTTGCATCATTTTTATTAAACCTTAATCACTGAATAGGCACTGCCTCAATCAGACTGAGATCTGTTAAAGACCTTAGCTTGAAAAGGCCAAGGTCCTCCACTGCATCTGGGTCATCTCTAGTTATCCTGATCTATATCTGGCAACTAGATCCAGCTGACTCTGGAGGAGAAAGTGAGGCTGGGAACTTTTGCACAGCCCTCCCTCGCTTAAATCCAATTCACTTGCATGTCATGACATCATCTCCCTGATGACATGGTCCTCTATGAGAAGGAAGGAAAAACAGCAGCAAGCAATTGTAATCAATCAATAATCATTTACTAAGCACCTACTATGTTCCCTGGATTGTGTTAAGGTCTGGAGTTACAGAGACAAAAAAAGCCCTCAAGGAGCTCACATGCTAATGAGGAGATAATATGTACTTATACACATACAGAATAAACACAAAATACATACAAGGCAGTTCAAGATAGTATAGTACTAATTGGAGGCATCAAGAATCACTTCATGTGCAAGGGCATACTTCAGTTGAATTTTGATGGAAATAGGTGAGGACGTTCTAGGCACGGAGGATAGTCACTGCAAACCATGGAGGGGAGAGATGGACTCTAGACTCTTGGAGAGCAGAGACTATGTCATTTTGATGTTTACAATCATAGCGTCCAGCACAGTTCATTGTACCTAGTACGGGAATTTACTGTAATCAAGGAAAAGGTCATGATTCACCTCAACACATATGTGAAGCCAAAATTAACAGTGACCACTCAGTTTCATTCCAATATATGTGTCTTAAGCATGTATGGTCCCAGGTCCACCTTTAGATGACTAACTTCTTGTGACACTGACAAATATATTCCTCCCAGTGCATCATGCCAAAAAAATGTGACTGGAAAGTACATCTTTCAAGGAAGTGAAACTTATTTATGAAAGTTATGAAATCCCAGCCTTTTTTTTCAGAAGTGCAATAAAGTGGAATAAACTCTGGATTTAGAGTCAGAGAATCTAGGGTTGAATTCTAACTTCTGTATTTACTAGCTCTAGTTCCTTAGACAAAGCCCTTAAATTCTCTGGGCCTAGATTTCCTCATCAGGAAAATGAGAGAGTCTCATCTGATGACCTCTAAAGTCTCTTTCAAATGTAAATCTACGGTCCTCTGGTGCCATGACCTTACATTTTTTAGAAAACCCTCAAAACAGAAATAACAGCATTTTTAAAGTATAAAAAAAATGTATTCAGAGATCCAATATTTCGCATTCTGAACCTCTCCATGAGAACAATATTTCAAAGGTAAAATTCTTTGGATAACTAAAATATTTTTGAAAAATCATAGGATAACTATGAATTGTAAAAACTTGAAATTAGAGCAAGAAACCAAAGAATAACTAATTATGACATAAAGCTTTTAAAAAACTAGTTTGCCTCAAAATGACTGCCCCACCTTGCAATAGAGTATGCATTTCATCCTCTTTTAAATTGCAACAATGTCAACTGCCTAGTCACTTATAAGTCAGATGTTAAGAGTAAAAGAATGTGTTGCTTCCTCCATACAGATGTGTAGCTCCTATTAGTCTGTAGGAGTAACAGGCACGCAAGGAGACTATTATTCCCTCCCTATTTGCAGTCAGTGGCTGAATGCTGGCTTTCAAATGGGAAGAGATGACCTTTCTGTTCTCTTAACTAAGAAGGAACCCCAAAAGGGAAGTCTCTGTTTTTCTGCCTACTGCTTGAATACAGAAATAAAAATGGAACAAGGGGAGAAACTGAAAAGATAATTGCCAATTGCTTTTCATATGGTGGTTGAAGGCACTTTCCTGTTCAATGGTTTTAATAAAGGAACAGAGAAAAACCAGTTGGAGCACAATTCAGGGATTCTGACTATAATCTGCACATAACCTATTGTTTCTGTCGGAGTTCTCCCTTCGTTGTTTCAAATGATGCCTTATATCCTGTGCAGAATCCCAAGCTGTCCACGGGCTGTAGTCTAAGAATCAGTAAAAACTTTGTGCTTGGCATTAAAAACAGTATTTATGACGTGCCCCACCTAATATTACTTTGACATTCTTAATCAAGTAACTCATTAGATAGATTTACAGGTTGTCCAGAAAGATAATACTCAAACTAAGTCCAGTGGTATTTTCCCCTCCATATGTTTAGTATTTGAGTACCTAGAGCAAATATGATGACTTAAGTGGAGAAAACATCAACTTTGACTTGGTAAATGGCTTTGCCTTCTGACTCAGTACTAACTCCTGAGCCAAATGGTCATCAGGGGAGCCAGACACTATTCTAGCCCCCTTCTCTCAGGTCAGATTGATGACTTCCCACATGGGAATTTCATAGGCCTGAGACACCCCACCAAAATCTTGAAAATAACATCACTGCCAGCACTGGATCCAGAGTGTCAATCTAACTACATGTCTGAGAGGCAGAAAGAACCTCCAAAACAAAGTAACCTTCCCTTTTGCCCTCCTGCATCAGTGGAAAGAAAAGAAATTTCACAACTTCTTGAGAGCAGAGCCTAATCCCAGGGCTCTGTGGATGGAAGGGAAGAGGTAGGTGGGGCTACAACGCAGAAAGAATGTTTTCTGACACACTAATTTATTACAAGTGTCTGCATTCTTTGGTGAGGGGAGTGGTGATTGTATCCTTATGTCTAATCAAAAGCAAGGCCTCTTCTGGAATTCCTCTCTGGGCACCTCGCCCTGTTCTGGGGGCAGATGGGGACTACAGGGGAGCTCAAAGCAGAAAAAACGCTTTAAGACCAGAGCCCTGGATTTTGGAAGGATTCAACTCAGCTCCTAGAGAAGTAGCTGAGCTACAGTTGCCATATAATGTAAAGGGTACTATGTTAATTTTCCACACACGGTATGAGCTTAGCATGCTTTGACCCTACATCCTACAGGACTGAATCAAGTATGGACAGTTGCCTGTAACGATGGCTTTTTCTCTTTGGGTAAGTTGTGGCCTGGCTAGACCTCTGTAGCATTATAAAGTAGGCAAAGCTTATCTTCATCATCCTCTCATAGGCTTTGGCAACTCATTCAGTGCCTTGGGGCTTCTCTCAACCAGCCACGTGCCTTAAGAACTGGGCAGTTGATCATGTTTCAGATACTTCCCTACAAGTGATGCTGTGGAAAGAGCCTTGAATTGACTCAGAGAACCCAGGTTCAAATCAGGACTCTTTCATTTATTAGCCATGTGACCTTGGGCAACTGCTTAATGTTCATGAGCTGGTTTTCATATCTATAAAAGTAAGAGGATTAGACTCTTCCAACTCTAAATCTATGATTTCACCTCCCTTGCCTCATTCATCATAATTATGATCATACTGACCTCCTCTCCTAGCCCCCATTAAAAATTACCTGTCCTTTCTTCCATTCCTTCTTCCTGCCAACTATGGAATACCTGTGTTTTGCATATAGGTTAATTGTTATCATTATTCAGAAGTAGCATGGTATAATCTATAGAATGCTAGTCTCAGAGCCAAGAACAACTCTACTCAAGATGTACATCTGAAATACTGGATAGAAACTGAGACTCAGATTAAATTCATTGCCACAGTCACTGAAATAGTAAGTGTCAGGGGGCAGATTTTGAGCCCAGATTTTCTGGAGTCCATGCCCAACAATAATATCCACTATGACCCTGTAGCTCCAATTCATAAATTAAATTCAGTAAACTAATTCAGCAGCTAGCTAATTTGGTTCTTTATAAGGTAACATGATGCCTTAACTCAATTAAAATACATCTCCAGAAGATCCCCTTATGAATTATTCCAGGGGAGGAAATATCAGGCACTGTAATGTCCAGCATAGGAGATATCTGGAGTGCAGTTTTTGATAGTCTCAAATTACACCAAAAGGAGGCTACCTTCTCTGACTATATATGAGTTAATGGTGGGTCCTGAGGCACTCCTTAATATTTTCAGTTCAGCACAGGACAACAGGAGGGATCATTTATGAAGCATTAAGTGAATGGCACTATGATAAGTTCCAATTTGTCCTGTATCATCTTGTCCACACAGTTGCCTGCAGATTGTCTCCCAAGTTAGACTCTGTGCTTCTTGAGAGCAGGGTTTGTTTTTTTGTTGGTGTTGTTTTGGGTTTTTTGTTGTTTTTGTTGTCCATTATGTCCTTTTTTTGTCCTTTTTATGTCCTTTTTTTGTCATTACTATGTTTGGCACAATGGCTAGCACATAGTAGGTGCTCAATAAATGCTTTTAACCTGACTTCAGAACCTTAAAATCAGATCTTGGCAATTTCTTTCCTTCCCTCAAAACAAAACACAAAAATAATGGAGGAAAATAGATATTCATTCTCTATTGGTGGGATCCTCTCCATCTTGGGCACATGTAGACTGGAATCTATGGAATAAAAACTAAAAGCACACCAAATAATCTCAAGAAAGCCTTTGACCTCGTGGAGCAAAAGAACTTGAGTTTCTTCTTGGGGGCCAGTTTAGACCCAGTTAGACCTAGATCCAGGGCAGTCTGTATAAGATCCGTCCTTCTGATAGAGATGCCTCTTTGGACCCAGATTCTGCTTCTCAAGTCAGCCTCATTTTATGTTGATTCCTTGGAGCTATCTAAAGAAAGACAGATGGAGATGGAAGTTGGGGGGAGGGGAGGTGGGAGGAATGGTCATCACAAAGTCCCCTGAAATTGTATTCAGAGGAAAGATGCTGTTGTCCTCACCAGGACCAGAATCGTTTCTTCTACCTCAGCTGCTTTTGTTACAGAGATATGGGCTGCTCATTGACTCATGAAAGGAACAGAGAGGAACACCGTCAGCGACTATTGCCAACTCTGTTTGACCAGAAGCATTTCTCATTATCAGTATGTGATATTTACATACTTGGATATGAGAAAAAAATTGTCACGCTGAAATAAGTTTTTCCCAGCTAGCCTTGGGGACTCAAAAAAATGAACTGATGAGTTTTTTGCCATTTCATGGGATGTGAGAATTCATTTGCTGAATATGAACATAGTATAGTGCATTTAATTACTTTTTTTAAAAGAATTTCCTAATTTACATCTCTACCAAGGTTTTTAAAAGTTTAATTAAAACATTTAGTATATGTGGCAGAGGGGAAAAAAATAAAGATTCCAGACATAGCTCCTCCTAAATTTCTAGGAGACAAGACAATGATTGTTAAGTCTTTGTATTTATTGCCCTGAGAGTCTAGTAGCTTGGAAAGCCAGACACTGTCAGATTTCACTTGAGAAAGCCATAATCATGGATGTACTCAAACAAGTCCCAGTGTTGACTCCCACCACCAGTGCTAAGCTATAAGACTAGAAACATAGCTCATTCCTTTAAAAATATTTATTTTTATTGATCTTTTGTTTTTATATTATAATCATTCAGGACATATTTTTCTTTCCTATTAAGGCCCCTCGTCTATCAAATATTTTGTATCAAATAAGAAATAGTTAAGCAAAACCAACTAGTGATGGTGCATACAACTTTCTGCACTTTAGTCTCTGCTGCACACCCAGCTCCCCCAATTCTTAACCTAGAAGAGGGTTCTTTTCTTTTAATGTTTTCTTCACTTCCATTATTTTACTTATTTTTAAATTTAAAAAATTTTTTAATTTGATTTTTTATTGATCTTTTATTTTTTACATCACCAAAATTTCCTCTTGTATCCCTCTTCTCTCCCCTCTCGGAGAACCATCCTATAAAACAATGAATTCATTTTATTTTTAAAAATTAAATTAAATTTTTTTCAGTGAAAATTGCCCTTCTCCTCCTCTTCTCCTTCTCTCCCTCCTGTCTTTCCTCCCTGGTACTGAGAAATAAAGACAAAACCCTTGTTACAGACATGTATAGCCAGGCAAGAGCAAGACAAATTCTAGCATTTACCATAGTCAAAAAAATTTTGTGTCCATCTTCACTCTAACTATCGCTTCTCCATCAGAAGATGAGTCGCATGTTTCATTGTGAATCCTCTGTAATCATGACTGATTTCACTGAGTAATAATAATTAGAATTATAGCTAATATGTGCCAGGTACTTTGCTAAGCACTTTATAGTTATTATCTCAATTAATCTCCTCAACAACATTGGGAGATAGGTGCTATTATTAGCCAGATTTTACACATGAGGAGACTGAGGCAAATAGGGGTTATGTGACTTGCCCAAGGTCACACAGCTACCTGAGATTTGAACTCAGGGTTTCCTGACTCCAGGCCTAGCATTCACTGTATCACTGAGCTGTCTTAGTGGATCAGAATTCCTAAATCAAAGAATTTATTTTAAGGAGAAAAAATACAAAGAAGAAGAAGAGGTAAAAATTCAGCAAAAACAATTGACAATCCAAAAAAATATATCATACATGGATTGTTACATGCAGTGTTCCACATACATCTCTCTCCTCCCCATCCTCAATGCAAATGAGTAGAGAGATCTATCTTCTTCTATCTATTCTTTCTGTTTTTTGTAATTTTTTTAATGTTTCTGAATGATTTGTTTTTGCTATTTGTTTCCATTTACATTGTTGTGGTTATTGTGGATATTATTTTCTTGACTCTACTTACTTTACTCTGCATCAGTTCATGTAGATCTTTCCATGTTTCTCCATATTCATCATATTCATAATTTCTTACAGCACAGTAACATTTTATCGTTTGTTAGCCACAATTGGTCTATTTCTTCATTTCCCCCAATCAATGAGCACATACTTATTTCTAGTTCTTTGCTACCACAAAAAGTACTGCTACACATATTTTTGTTTATATAAGCCTTTCTTTTTCTTTTTTTAATCAGTGATCTCTAGGGGATATATGCTTAACAGTGGAATCTCTAGGTCAAAGAGCATGGATATTTTAGTTACTTTTTGCATAATTCCAAATTGTTTTCTAAAATGGTTGTACTAGTTCTTAACTCCACCAACAATGTATTACTGTACCTATCTTTCTGTGATCCCTAAGTCACTTATAATTCCAATTTTTTGTCAATGTTATTAACACGAATACTCTGTTATAATTCAAGACACTAAAGTTCCTAAAGGGGAAGGACTGGGTCATATTTAGCTTTTTTAATCTCCCTCAGTGCTTCACACAGAATAAATGTTCAATGTTAGACAAATCCAACTAAATTGAATTCTGAAAATAAGAGAGTTTGAGTAACAGCAAAGTTTAGCTGAATAGTAAATAGAATCATCATTAACACAGAATAATTGCCTTCCTGTTAGGTGTAAAGCATTTTGGTTCTGGGTATATTAAAAAAAAAAACTAGGCCACAAAAAAGAGTCAACAAATAGAGAGAAGGAATTTAGAGAATTCCTTACAAAGGTCTGAAAGATGGGAATATAGAATTTTATGATTTAGACCTGAAAGGAACACAAGACATGATCTTGTCCAACCCCCTAATTTTGCAGATAGAAAACTGAAGCCGGGAGAGATAAAGTGACTATGAAACAGGTAGTGAGTTGCAAAATTAAGGGTTCTCTGACTAAAAATCCAATGTATTTGACATTACCCCACTTCTATCTATTTATAAACAGAGAATAATTAAAATATTATTAAAATAGAGTGTTGGCAAAGAGAAAAGATTCAGCTAATTGAAACACTGAATGCCATGTTAAGAAGTTTACATTTTATCTTATAGGAAATGAAAAACCATCAGGGAAAGAGTAGGCAGAAAAGTGAGGGAAGTAGAAGTGGTGTTTTAAGACCATTATCTGGTAACTGTATATAGGATGGATTGGGGAGGAAAATATTAGAGGACACTATTATAATATCCCAGCCTTGAGGTAATGATAACTGGACAGTGTACAGGTAGTAGAAATGGAAGGGAAGAAATAGATGTAAAAGTTTTGTGGTTTTTTGGGTTTTTTTTAAGAAGAAGCTTACTGGATAGATTGAAACCTATATATACTCAGTCTCTTGATCTCACCTTGGTGGATGAGTTGGATAGCCATAACTCCAGATTGAACAAGGGCATAGAAAATAAAAGGTTTGATTTCTCCTCTTGTTACTGCCAAACTAAAGACACCAGCCATGTGACAAATCCCAAAGCCACGACTCTAAGGGAGTCAAAGAGACTTCTGCTAATCCTGGCCTAAGGCTTGTTCCCTAGAAGACCATTTGAAGAGAGTGGTATAGTATTACTTGGAGGGAGGTAAACCAAAGAGGTTGCTCATTAAAGGGTGAGCCCAGGGAACCTAGGAGATTGACTCATCCAATTGGCACCCTATGAAGAGCCCAATGACTTAGTGACCAGTCTAGACTTATCTAACAAAACATGCCTGTTGTAGTCTGGAAGTAACCCAATGACTGAGTGACCTGTCTGGTCCAATCCGGAAACATCTGTGCCCTTTGGGCAAATAACCTGCCTAGTCCAGGCCATCGGCAGCCCTCTCAGACAACTATCAGACCTGGGAAATCCTGTTCTTATGTCTTCTTATAACTATGGCCTGTCACTGGGACTTCATCTCATTCCATCCCAATGGCAGTGATGTTGGTCCTGGGACATTCAGACATTTCCATCTTCACAACTCTGTATATAGCATTTCAGTTCTTGGTTAGGCAGGTGGCAGTGTCAAAGAAACTAAGCAAAATTGAGGAATGTTGAAGGAACATAATTTTGATGATAGATTCATATGCAATTATCTGATCAAATTTTTTTTCCAATTTATAATTTTTACGAATCAATATGCTTGAATAGGTCTCTACGTAAACGTACAAGCAACATGTTTTGATGGACAATCTTGGAGTCAGAAAGCCCTGTGTCCCTGCCTTGATGCATACTGCTTGAGTAACTACAGACAAATCACTTAACCTCTGGCATCCCAGCCAATGTTCTTCGTCTATAAGTTTCAGACAAATTGTTAATGTGCGTTGGCTGATCTGTTTTAGGAGTCTCCTATGTTGTAAAATCACCATTCCAGGCTGGAAAAATATATAGATTACAGTTTATATACATAAACACATATAGGGAGAGATGATTTAGATATGATTAGAAATAGATATAAAGATGCAGATATATATGTATATATATATGGAGAGAGAGAGAGAGAGAGAGAGAGAGAGAGAGAGAGAGAGAGAGAGAGAGAGAGACAGAAAGAGAGAGAGAGAGAGAGAGAGGCAGCATAACATACTGGGTTGAGGGCTGGCCTCTGAGTCAGGAAGACCAAAGTTCAAGTCTGACCTCTGACATATATTAGTTGTGTAAACCTAAACAAACCACCTGACCTCTCATGGTCAAGGCAACTCTATAAGACTATTAGTTGCAGAGAAGGTACTTCTCTGTATGCATTACTAGAAAAAGTTCCTCACCTGGAGCTCTTCACAATGATGAAATTCAAGGTCTAGTAAAAAAAAATCAGAAATTAAAATATGGATATATAGAAATATGCATATATATGTGTGTGTGTATACACACACACACATACACACGCATGCAGGGAGAGTCAAATCTATGGGCATAGCTAAATAGGAATAAAAATTTATACCATTATGTCAGATACTCTCTTCCTGATATGAAGGGTTTGAATTTGAGGGATCTCTCATGAGAATTAAAATTCCCCAGTCTGCAAGAAAAACCACTGAGGCAGAACTCTGAGCCAGTGGCACTTTATTAAAGGGTCCGTGGTCCTCTCTAATGAAGTGGACCCCAGACCTCATCTTGTTTTCATAGAGTTTAAATACTCAAATAATGGAAAAGAGTTATGGTAAAATACAGAGTCTCGTTGGTTGGTAGACCTTGCTTTTGAAGGCAAAAAGTGACATATCAGCAGGGGGATCACAGGTTAGGGGAAGCAAAGGGCATTTCCACTGACTAAGTGGTCATAAGATGGTCACCTGCTCATGTTGGGCAAGAAAGAGCAGTCCAGAGGTGCAAAAATAAGTTGAAGAACTTTCCAAATAATCAAGGCACCCCACCCATGTTGGGTTTGGACATGGAATTTAAGTAAAACAAGATAGAGAATCTTTGTCAGCATTCTTGTAGTTGCACAAGTGAGCTTCATAACTGGTAAACAATTAGTGAATATTACATTAAACTTTGAGACCCATTATAAAAGCCTACTATGAGAAACTATCTTATCTAATTATCCCTATATGATTTATGTAAAATATCAAATTGATTAATACTGATGGGAACAGAGTAGGAGTCCAACGAATAATTTCTCATATTGTCACAATTCTAGCTCATTTGGGTCCCAGGGGAAGCCTGGGAATGTCAACATCTGACACTTCTCTGTTCTGGGATGGCCACTTTCTTCCCATTACAAGTAGTTAGGCTTACAAGAATCAGAAATAAAATAATCTTTATTCACATAGTAAAAATTTGGAAATGACTCATACTTGAATCTATAGCAAGTCCAGAGACATTTTTCTCTTTCCATTGGGTTTCTACCTCCCCTCTCCCCAGAGACCTATACATCTATTACAACTCACAGCACTACGGTGGGTAGGAGTACCAGGAAAGGGAAAGAACTTGGGGTTTCCTAGAGAGCCCAGATACCCCACTATCTCTTTTGTATGAACTTTTGTCTTGTCCAGAGACCTATATATGGCTCCTAATACTGTTCTAGATGTTCTGCCTGTAAGGGATAAGGATTCAGGGTTCGATTCCCACATTGGGGTTCTTTGCTATGTTGTCCATGCTCTAGCAGTAATATATTCACTCTCTTGTTGACATTTTTTATGGCACTGCCACAGTCATCCATTCCTAATTGATTTCTTGAGTACATCTGGCATGGTTACTACCCTCTGCTCCTCATCAGTCTCAGTCTTTATTTATTTATTTTTTGCCACTGCACTGTCCTCAGTTAAGCTATATGACTCTATAGCTCCTGAATGTTGGTTTTCCTTTTTAGGAGATAGTATCAGCTTTGAAGCATTATAACTTTTTCAGAATGAAATAGTCAAAATTATTATGAATCATTTAAGACAGTAGCTTTCCACCCAGTCCCACAAGCTTGCCCTCCACATAAAGATCTCTTTAGATAACTGTAAAAATGTTCTCTTGCTCAGATTGTTCTAAATTATCTTTATTTTCTTCTCTGAGTCCTGGTCAATCCCTTGTACTTAACTTCTGAATCAAGCAGCCAATAAACATTTATTAAGCACCTACCATGTGTCAGGCACTGTGCTAAGTGGTGGGGATACAAAGAGAGGCAAAAGGGAGTCACTATTCTTGAGGTTCTCACAATCTTATGAGGGAGAAAACAAGAAAACAGATATATATCTATATCTATATCTATCTATTTATCTATCAACATATATATACATATATATATATATATATATATATATATATACCAGTTATACATAGGATAAAGAGGAAATAATTAACAAAGGGAAAGCACTTAGAATTAAGAAGAGTTGCAAAAGGCTTGGTGTAGAAGATAGGATTTTAGCTATATTTAGGCAGAAATAGAGAAGCCAGGAGGCAAAAACAAGAAAGGGGAGCATTCCAGGCATGAGAGGTTCTTCCTGGCCCCAGACTTAGACAATCTACCTTCTCTTACCTTCCACTAGTCATGGAGTTCTATAATGGCAGTGCCCTAGGGCAATACAAATTAATCCAGGGATGCTTCTCTGAGGCATCTCAGGAGTTCTCTGAAAGTAGGGATAGTTCCTACTGTCTGCTCCCAGCATACGCAACTGGGACGTATCAGAGCAGAGGTAACCCTGACCCAATGAGGATAATTAATGATCTCCAAAAAAAACACATAACATATACATGACTGTGTGCATTTCAGTAGACATATATCACAAAAAACATAGGTTTTAGAGAGGGAAGGTACAGTGGAGAAATTACTTATTTTATACATAATTTTCATTGTTATCTGTTTTGTTTTCGCACCCAATTTTAATTCACGATCATCCCCCAAAGAATAAAATCTAACAGTAGGAGCTCTTTTTTTCTTTCTACAATAACCCTAGCAGTACAAAATAGCATCTGCAGTGTAAGTCTGACACGTTGAAAATTTGTTTATTTCTCAAAACTAGTATTCTATCCATAGATAGTCTTTTCCACAAATGTCTTCTATTCAAAGGGATCTAAAGGAACTACAGCCTTCGGGTTGGAGAGGTTGTTCAAATGCTTGATGTATTTCTCTCCGCCATTAAGCCTTTGCTTAAAGGCACTGCTGAAAGACAGTGTTTTGTGGCATGAAGCAGGACTGCTGGAGAAAATTGCTACTTGAAGCCTGTACAGTAAAAGAGAGTTATAATGCCATGCAGGAAACATGGAAATGGATGCTCTAGCTAAGGGACATTAAAAACAAAATTTTCAGGAAAAACAGCCAAGAAATGAATTTGCTTATATTCCTATTTTTCAATCCAGCATAACTGTGATTACCAATACCCTCCTATACTCTACCTCATACTGAATGACATATCACATACAAAGCACATGATGCTGGATGCTAAGGAAAAATTCCAGTAGATAGAGGAAAATAAATCAGTAAAGTTATACTCATGAGAATTACGATTTGGAGACAGAGTTCTTTAAACTGAAGATAATAAAGACTGCATTGCTGTTCAATAATTTTTCAGTCATATCTAACTTTTTGTGACCACATTTGGAATTTTCTTGGCAAAGATACTAGAGTGGTGTCCTTTTCTTGTCTAGCTCATTTTATAGATGAGGAAATGGAGGCAAAGGAGGCAAAGACTTACCAAAGGTTACACAACTAGTAAGTATCTGATTTGTACTCAGGAAAACGAGTATTTCTGACTCCAGGCCTGGCACTTGATCTATTGTACCACCTAGCTACCCTATGTGAAGTTGTATGTAACATGTAAACAATTCTCAGCTTGGAAGATGAACTGTATCACAAATGTATAATTGTCAGCAACTTGGGCACTGACAGTGTAATCAAACCTCTCCCAGGATGCCCGACTTGGCCAGATCTCATAGTACCACTGCAGCTGGCATCTGTGGGAAAAGTAGTTTCCTAAGCCACATAACAGCTGCTGTTGCATATCCATGGATGCACGGAGCATTTCCTTAGACAAGGTAAAGAGAAAGAAAGCAGCGCCTATGTCCACCAGGCACCACAAAAATCAGAACTCTGATCAGTTGACTGAGGGGTTATTTGCGTAGTATTGCTGAGGCCAGACTGCCTGCAGCATACCTTTGTAAAATAACTACAGAGAATGATCGCCATGTTGCAGCTGTAAAAAACCTGCCATCTACCATCGACCATCTATGCTCTTACCAGGATTGGGAATTGTTGCCATAGACTTAAAACAGATTCACTTTGTCTGCAGTCTCTGGAGAGTGGGGCGCTTTTGTGGGAAATGGTTGGTTTATTAATGTTCTTAGAGAAATGACATGTCTCACTTGCTGAGACCACTGCATAATAAGAAGTAAGAAGATTCTCGGTAGGAACCAGATGCAGTTGGGGATGAGCATAGTAAATTGGTGTCATCCACAACAACTCACTCTCCTTTACTCTCATCTCTTATCATTTGCCAAATCTTGCAGAATCTACCCTGATAATATTTCCTGCATCTACCACCATCTTTCCACCCAAATGAGCCTACTCATTCTTCCCCTTTTCACCTCTTGCCAAGACCACTGCAACAGCTTTTTAGTGGGTTACTGCTCTTGTTCTTGAGTCATTTCAGTCATATCTGACTGTCTGTGACCTCACTTTGGAGGTTTTCTTGGCAGAGATATTGGGGTGGTTTGTCCTTTTCTTCTCCAGCCCATTTTATAGATGAGGAACTGAAGCAAACAGGTTTAAGTGATTTGTCCAGGGTCACACAACTAGTATGTGTCTGAAGTCACATTTGAACTCAGGTTCCAGGACCAGAGCTCTATTCACTGTGCCATCTACCTGCCCTCTTAGTGGGTCTCCCTGCTTCAAATCTCTTGCCTCTCAAATCTGTCTTCCACACAGCTGCTAAAGTCTGACCATGTCATTTTCCTGCTAAATAATCACCAGTGGCTCCCTTTTACTTTTAAAACAAAATACAAACTCACCTATCATTTAAAACCTTTCACAACCTGCCTGCAAACTATCTTGTCACCTTATTATACGACTCCCCAGAGTCATGTATAATAAGGTTGACAAGACTGTGGGGAAGTTGTGGCCTTGAGGTCACATGTGGCCCTCTAGGTCCTCAAATGCAGCCCTTTGATTGAATCCAAACTTCATGGAACAAATCCCTTTAATAAAAGGTTTTGTTCTATAAAACTTAGACTCAGTCAAAAGGCTGCACCCAAGGACCTAAAAGGCCATGGGTTCCACTGACCTTATTCACACAACATTTCATTGCTCAGACTGTGTTCCAACACTGGAATGCACTCCCTATTCACCTCCACCTCTAGCTTCCTTCAAAGTTCAGCATGAATATTACCTCCTATATGAGGCCTTTCTTGATCCTCTCCTCTATCAATTACCTTGTATTTATTTTATCTATATTTAGGGTGTGTACATTTTCTCTTTCAAATAGAATCTGAGATCCCTGAAGATGAAAAATGTTTTATTTTTGTTCTTTTATCCCTACATCCTTGCCCCAGGCCTGGACCAGAGTGGGTGCTTCATTTGGTTTTTGCTCATGATGAGTTAAAGTACTGAAGGGGTGTATGTATATGTATGTGCTTATATGCACATTCACCAGGACACCACTACAGCTGGTAGCAGAAATATTCAAAGTATGGAGTGAAGAAGCCAGATCAACAGAAGAGAAAGGAAATGGAGATTACAGCAATAAAGCAGGGTCCAAAGCAGGAACTGTGGAGCCAAAACAATTCAGGGCAGCTGGCATAAAAACATCAGAAATACCAAAGTGAACACAGAGTGATTACATGATGAGTCAGAAGGGCTATAAGGATATGAAAAGCCAAGAGAAAGCTGAGGTCACAATGTTGGAGGGAATGTACAGGTGCAAGAGTTCAGAGAGTCATGAGAAGTCATGACTATTTGTAATGACCAAAATATACTCTGGCGTGGTTAAGTCTTAGTAGTGGATTGGTGGATGCCACCCGTGTTCTCCTTCATTTCATAAAAGGAGCAGCCAGTCAACAGTAAAGAGCTGAATAACAGGCTGATTGGGGATGGTAGCTTAAGAGTTTCATCTAAGTGCTGCAGTGGATTGAACACTATACTTGAAGTCAGGAACAACTGAGTTCAAATCTTACCCAAGACACTTCCTAGGAAATTCACTCAATATTTCTCAACATCAGTTCTTCCATCCATAAAATGGGAATAATAGCATTTATCTCATAGGACTGCTGTGTGAGGATCAAATGAAATAATGTATGTAAAGTGATTTGTAAACTTCAATGCCCTGTAGTTTTAACCAGGCTTCTACCAAAATCTATATGCTAGGGAGACTTTCGGGGACAGATAGAAGACATTACAGAGAGGCAGAGGAAAAAGACTTGGAAAAAGCAGATATGCTTGAGAAACTGGTCTCATAATGTCTCTGTTTACTTGAAATTTTACAGCTTCCTAGAATGGAACTTTTCTGAGTAAGAGAGTTCTTTCTCTCCTGGTTTGAGCCCAGATCTCCTCTTGTTCCTAGTTAAAAGGCTCATTCACTCATCTGTGCTCTTTGGTATATTCTAACCTGTATAACTTGTCCAATTTCTGTTAGCTGTTTGGATAAATGGGTTTACTCAGTATATACTATTTATGATGATCTTTGTGAAACCAAGATTTGGTGATAAGAAGCTAAGTTGGTGAATATAAGTGAAGGGTTACCATGTTCCTTAAAAATGACTAGGGAAGCAGCTTTCCTTCTGAAGACAAACTTGTACCCCTAAACTAGATTAAAGAAGATAGATGTAATTCTAGCTCAATAGTCCTTTCAGAAACTGGAGAAAAGAATACTTAACCCTGGTGATGCTCCTGGGGACTTCCTGCCTCTTCTGCCACCCTACCAACAGGTATATAAGCAAGCATTGTCTTTGACTTTCTTCCTCTCTTCAGAAAGAGCCAGCTCCTAGATCATTTCTATCCATATTAGTCAGACACTGTGTCTATACACTTAAATGATCCATGTAACCTACATAGTCTGCACTAATATCTCATACAGAGTAATGTTGATAGAAAGGCTTGACCCATTGACAGAGGCACAGCCACTTGAGATCTCATATTTATCTACTCTTTATAGTAGGTAAGAGTAGAAGTTTTGATTTATGAAGAACACAGTGAAAAGAGAGAGATGAATGAAATGAAATTTTAAAAACTAATGAACAGAACTAGCCAAAGGGAGGGAGAGGAAGAAAGAATCTACTTGATGAACTGAAAGGGAAAAAAAGAGAAAGAAGAGATATATAACCAGGTTTTAAAAAAAAAGGAGAGAGGAAAAAATAAACAAAACCCCAAAGGGAAAGGTGTGACAAAGAAGAGCGCATCAGATGTGAGGAGAAGGGAATCAGTGGGAACAAGGCTCTCTTTAAAAAAAAAAAAATTATAGTAGAGCAACCAAAGGAACATAATACTGTATTAACAACAAAAGAGGGAGGGGGGGAATCAGAACTTGGAAAAAATCCTACAAGTGGTTGCTTACAAGAAAAGAAAATTAAAACAAAAGATATAAACAAAACTG
This sequence comes from Bettongia penicillata ogilbyi, assembly GCA_023548195.1. Taxonomy (NCBI): domain Eukaryota; kingdom Metazoa; phylum Chordata; class Mammalia; order Diprotodontia; family Potoroidae; genus Bettongia; species Bettongia penicillata. Next base: position 1,163,224 of record JAJHZJ010000535.1, read on the forward strand.
AAGAGGGGAAAAATTTTTTACTCATATGAAGTGAATCTAAAAAAAAACAGGAATTGTCATCAGACTCTCATAAGCAAAAACAAATATTGGAAAAAACAAAAAGAGACGAACAAAGAAACTCTACTATGCTGAAAGAAACCATAAACAACAAACCAATATAAGCAAATATATATGTTTCAAATGCCTTAGCATCTAAATTCATAAAGGAAATATTATTCATATTTCAAGAAGTCATAGACAGTAATACAACAGTGACAATAGACTTCAATATCCCTGTGTCAGTTTTGGATAAGCCTAACAGAAAGATAAACAAAGGGGGAATATATGAAATATGAAAAACACTAAATACGAAATTTCTGGAGAAACTAGTGTCAAAAGACTTATGACATCTATGTAGAGTAGCAAAATGAATGGACATATGTCTTTATATCATATGGAACTTTTACAAAAATTGATCATGTACTAGTGTAGTTTATATAGAGAAAAATAGAATTTTGCAAACAAATGTAAAAAAATGCAGAAATAGTTAAGACATCATTTACAGACCATAATGCAATGAGAAGAAACATTGGTTCAGAGAACACCAACAAAAGATACAGATCCAAATGAAATCTTAACAATGAAACCATAAATAATGAGTGGGTCAAAGAACAAATCATAGAACAAACAGCTATATAAAATAAAATGATAATGAAACAATATACACAAATTCTGGCAGTTAAAGTAGTCCTCAGGAGAAAAATCATGCCCTTGTAATCATACATTAACAAAATAAAAAGAGAAGATTAATGAACCAAATATGTATTTTAGAAATTAGAAAATCAACAAATCTAAAAATCAACAAACCTAAGATAAACACCAAGTAAGAGATACTAAAAATTAGAAAGGAAATTGAAAAATTAGAAATGAAAAACAGAAATTATAAAGAAAACTAAAAACTTGGAAAAGAGTAATAAAATTGCTTTAAAAAATGAATTTTAACTAATCTAATTAAAGAGATCAGAAAATCAAATCACTAATATACCAAATAAACAAGACCACAAAGCAAATACAGCAAAACCAGAAGAAATAAAAAGCATAATCAGAGCATATTGCGCACAGTCATATGCTCTCAGTCTTAGAACACAAAGGAAATAAAAGAATACCATCAAAAACATAAAATACCCTAACAGAAGAATAGATAGAGGTCTTAAAAAACTAATGTTAGAATAGGAAATATGTCTAGTCATAAAGGTATTACCAAAGAAAAAAAATATTCCCATGACCCTAATGGATTCACAAGATAATTCTATTAAAGTTTTAAAGAAGATCTAGTACCCCTACCTCACAAATTATTCTTGAAAACTGAGAAAGAACCTTACCAGAATCCTTTTATGAGATAAATGTAGTCATAATGCCTTCACCAGGGAAAAACAAAATACAGAAAGAAAACTATAGACCAATCTCATGAGAAAACATTAACTCAAAAATTTTAAACAAAATCCTATCAAACAGACTATAAGGATATATCCAAGAAATCATTCATTATGACCAAGAGGCATTTATACCAGGAAATACAAGGATGGTTCAACATTAGGAGAAACCTCAATACAATTAATCATATTAAAAATCAAAGAATCCAAAGTCACAATCATCTCAATAGAAAATACAACATATTTATTTGCTATAAATCCTACAAAGAATAAGTATAGAGGAACCTTTTTAATATCATAAAAAAACTATCTAAAACCAAAAGCAAGAATCATATGAAATGAGAATACACTAGGACCTTTTCCAATATATACAAGGGTGAACCAAAAATTTCCACTCTCCTTATTCTTATTTGATATAGCTATGGAAATTTCAGCAACAGCAATGAAACAAGCAAATGCAATTAAAGTTTTCAAGATAGGTAAAGAAAGGGAAAGAACTATCACTGTTTGATGATGATTGGATGGTTTAGTTGGAAAACCTTAGGGAATCAGCAAAGATACCATTTGAGACAATTAATAGCTTTGGCAAGGTTACAGGGTACAAAATAAGCTCTCAAAAGCCACATTTCTACATAATAATAATAATAATAACAAAACACAAGAAGCAATGTATGTGTGTTTGTCCTTCGTTGCTGAAGAAGAAATGCCATCAGAGAAATAATGACATGACTTGCACTTGACTTTGCTTTGAGTGAGAGAGGGCTGTGCAGGTCACCAGCCTCACTTCTCATCCAGAGCCATCTGAATCTTGTGACCAGATATTCATCAGGATGACTGGAGATGACCCTGAATGAGGCAATTGGGGTTAAGTGACTTGTCAAGGTCGCACAGCTAGTGAGTGTCAAATGTCTGAGGTGAAATTTGAACTTGGGTCCTTCTGACTCTAGTGCTAGCGTTCTATTCACTGCACCACCTAGCTGCCCCACAAGAAGCAATAATAGAAAGGTAAATCCCATCCCAAGTAACTACAAAATATATAAAATTTCTGCACACAAAAACTTGTATAGAATCAACTACAAAGTGCTCCTTAAAGAAATAAAGAACACTTAATTAGATGGAGAAATATTCAGTACACATGACCAGGCATTACCAATATAATAAAAATGACAATACTGTACTACCCAAATTAATTTACATTTGTAATGCTATACCAATCAAATTGCCAAGGGGATGACCTAATCTTTGCAAAGATACTGGCGTGGTTTACCATTTCCTTCCCCAGTTCATTGGTCAATGGATCCAAGTGGCCCAGGAGGAAGAAACGAGTCTGGTGACTTTGCACAGCCTTCCCTCACTCAAAACAAAGTCAAGTGCAAGTCATGTCATCATTTCTCTGATGTCATGGTCTTCTTTGAAAATGACGGACGAACACAACAACCAAGGGAATACTTTACAGAAAATGACAAAATAATAAAATTCATTTGGAAATGATGAAAAGAAGTAAGGGTATATGAGGAATAACACTTCCAGACATTAATCTATATAGTAAAGCAGTAGTAATCAAAACCATCTGGTACTGATTAAAGAATAGATAGATCAAGGAACAGAACAAGAGAGATTCAAAAACAATAGGACTCAATAACCAGTGTTTGATAAAGTACAACACATAAATTACCTAGAAAAAACTCCTTATATGATTAAAAAAACAAACAACTGCTGGGAAAACTGAAAAGCAGTCTGGCAAAAATTAGACTTAAACCAACATCTTACATCACATTCCTCAATATATTCTGAATAGATACATGACATTAATATCAATGATTTTGTGAGACATCAAGAAACACTATACAAAGCAAAAAAAACCTGAAAAAATAGAAAATGTGAAATATCTCATCAGAAAAATAACTGACCTGGTAAATAAATCAAGGAGAGATAATTTAAGAATTATTGGACTAACTGAAAGCCACAATCAAAGAAAGAGCCTAGATATTATCTTTCAAGAAATTATAAAAGAAGATTGGCCTAACATCTTGGAGCCAGAGGGCAAAATAGAAATTGGAGAATCCACTGCCCACCTTCTGAAAAACGTCCCAAAATGAAAACTCCCAGAATATTATAGCCAAATTCTGGAATTCTTAGGTCAAAAAGAAAATACGTCAAGCAGCCAGAAAGAAACCATCCAAACACCATGGAACCAGAGTCAGGATCATACAATATTTAGCAGCTACTATGTTAAAGTAGTGGAGGGGTTAGAAAATGATGTTTCAGAAGGTAAAGGAGCTAGGATCACAACCAAAAGTAACATACCCCGTAAAACTGAGTAATAATCCTTTGAGGGGAAAGTGGTTATTTAATGAAAAAAAGAACTTTTAACCATTCTTGATGAAAAGACCAGAGATGAATAGAAAAATTGTCTTTCAAATACAGATTCAAGAGAAGCATAAAAATGTAAACATGAATGACAAATCACAAGGGACTCAATAAGGTTAAACCATTTACATTCCAACATGGGAAGATGATACATACAACTTAAAAAATTTATTATTGTTAGAGCAGTTGGAAGGCATAGGACAGAGGACATAAGAATGAGTCAATTTCGTTAGAATAATCTAAAACGAATGGATGATTGAGAAAAAAAGGATATACCATAAGAAGGGAGGAAGAAGAAGAAGAATGGGGGAGGTTATCTCACATAAAAGAGGCATACAAAGGAAAATGAGGCAGGGTGAGTGATGGACAATGCTTAAATTTTACTCTCATCTGAACTGATTCAAAGAGGGAAGAATATATACATGAAGTGATTAGAAGCTAAACAGATGTTTGAGAAAGGACAGGGTAATAAGAGAGAGCAAAAGAAAAAAGAAGAAATAGAATGGAAACAAATGAATAGTAGTCATCATAACTGTGAATGCTGATGGGATGAAATCACTTATAAAATGAAAGAGAATAACAGAATAGATTAGAAATCATATCCAACAATACAGTTACAAGAAACACACATGAACAGAAACATACACAGATAATTAAAATAAAGGGCTGGCACAGATTCTGTTACTCTTCAGTTGAACTAAAGAAAAGGGTGGTAGGAATAGTAAAATTAAGATCTCAGAAAATAAGCAAAAGAAAAAATATAACTAAAAAAGATAAGCAGGGAAACTTCATCTTGCTAAAAGGTACCATAGCAATACTAAACATATAGAAACCAACTGGCATAGCATCCAAATTCTTAAAGGAAAAGTTATATAAGCCAAACAGAAAATTATACCAATGAGAGACTTCAACTTCCCCCTATCAGAGTTAGATAAATCTAACCATAAAGTAAATAAAAAAGATGAATAGAATTTTGTGAAAGTCAGATATGACAGACCTCTGGAGAAAACTGGGTGAGAATAGAAAGGAGCATACCTTTTTTGGGTGTTCATGCACCTTCACAAAAATTTATCGTATATTAATGCATAAAAACCTCCAAAACAAATGCAAAAAAGTAGTAGAAGATGCATCTCTTGGGGTTATAACTCAATAAAAATTACATTCAATAAAGGGCCTTGGAAGCATAGATTAAAAATTCATTGGAAACAAAATAATCTAATCTTAAAGAATGATTGAAGATTATAAATCACAGAAATAATCATTTTCATTAAAGATAATGACAATAATAACAGAACATACCAAAATTCTTAGGATGCAACCAAAGCATTACTTGGAAGAAAACTTATATTTCTAAACTTGTACATCAGGAAAAGAGAGGAAAAGTAGATCAATTTAAAAAAAAAAAACCCTAGAAACAGAACAAATTAAATACTCCAATTCGACACCAAAATGTAAATCCTGAAAATCACAGGAGTAGAAATTTTAAAAACCCGGGAGTAAGTTTTATGAAAATAAAATAAAAGAGATAAACTACTGATTAATTTTATTGAAAAAAAAACAAATTGTAAGTATCAAAAATGAAAAGAGTGAATGCAACATCAGTCAAGATGACATTAAAACAATTATTAGGAGTTATTTAGCTCAATTTTATGTCAGTAAAACTGACAATCTAAGTGAAATAGATGAACAATTACAAAAATATAAATTATTCAGATTAACAGAAGAAGTATCATACTTAAATAACCCAGTCTTAGAAAAAGAAATTCAACAAATCATAAATGAGCTCCCTAAGAAGAAATCCCCAGGACTAGGTAGATTTACAAATGAATTTTACCAAATACTTAAGGTACAATTGATTCCTAATAAAGTAAATCCCCAATAAATTAAAAATAGGTAAATAAGGAATCCTACCAAATTTCTTCTATAACACAAATGTAGTTTTAATTACCTAAACCAGAGAGATCAAAAACAGAGGAAGAAACCCATAAGCCAATGTTCCTAATGAATATTGATGCAAAAAAATTTAAATAAAAACTAGCAAAGAGATTACAGCAATATATCATAAAGGTCATATACTATGGCCAGTTGGGATTTATACTAGGATTGCAGAGCTAGTTCAATAGTAGGAAAAGTATAAACATCTTTGACCATATCAATAACAAAAACAACAAAAATCATACAATTTATATCAGTAGATGCAGAAAAATATTTTGACAAAATGTAACATCCTTTCCTGTTAAAAACGCTAGATAGCATGGGAAACAATGGACCCTTTCCTAAAATAAAGTAGTATCTATCTAAAACTAAAAACAAGCATTATGTCTAATAGGAATAAACTAGAAGCTTTCCCAGTAAGAACAGGAGTGAATGAAGAATGCCCATTATCATCAATATTAATCAATGTTATATTGGAAATGCTAGCTATAGCAACAAGACAAGAAAAAGAAATTGAAGAAATAAAAATTGGCAACGAGTAAGTAAAACTATCACTCTTTGTAAATGATATGATGGTTTACTGGGAGAACCCTAGAGAATCAACTACAAAACTAGTGAAAGCATTGAATAACTTTAACAACATTTCAGGATATAAAATAAATCCACATGAATCATCAGAATTTTTTTATATTATCAACAAAATCCAGCAACAAGAAATAGAATGATATATTCAATTTAAAATAACTGCAGACAATATAAAATACTTGGGAGTCTACTTTCCAAGACAATCCCAAGGACTATATGAACACAGTTATGAAACATTTTTCATGTAAATAAAGACATCTAAGTAATTGGAGAAATATTAATTGCTCTTGTGTAAGCTAAATCAACATAATAAAAATGACATGAAAATAGAAGAGAAAGTGAAACATCTTATAAGAAAAAGCAACAGATTTGGAGAAGAGATCAAGAAGAGAAAATATAAAAATAATTGGACTAACTGAAAGTTATGATCAAAAAAAAGAATCTTGACACAGTAATACAAGAAATAATTACAGGAAATTGTCCTGAAGCAGTAGAAATAGAAAAAATTCATCAATTACCACTTAAAATAGATCCTGTGAGGAAAACTCATAGGAATATCACAGTCAAATTTCAAAACTCCCAGCTCAAGGATAAAATATTAAAAGTATCAAGATTAAAACAATCTAAATATGATGGAGTCACAATTAGAATTACACAAGACCCAGCAGCAGAGACATTCAAGGACCACATGTCTTGGAATATAATATATCAAACTGGGGCTCTGGTCAAAAATATCATACCCTGCAAAGTTAAGCATTATTTGGAATGAAAAAAATGGACATTTGATAAACTCTCAAACTGTAAGACTTCATTAACAGAAATGCTGAACTTAATAGAAGATTCAATATACAAGAACCAAGAGAAATATAAGGTATATACCAAAGACTGATTATAAAGGAGTCATAAAGACAAACTTTCCCTTTTACATATGTAAAATATGTCTAAGACTCTTATTAATAATTGGGTAGCTCATAACAAAGATTGGTGTAAACCTATGACAATTTTAAAATTAAAACCATTTAAGAATAGCTAAAAAGAATAATTATTTTATACAAATGTGATGCAAGAGGAAGAACTGATACAGAGGAATTAGATAGGGGAGGAAGGCTGGTAGTTCTGGGAACCTATTTTCTTCGGAAATGAGTTTAAGAGGGAACAATACATATATATTTAGAAAAATATAAAAAATCTTCCAAATTCAGAGGAAATAAAATGGTAGGGGCATAGGGAGGTGAGAGAGGACAAGGGAGAGATCTTTAGAGGGACGGTGAGGGAATAGGTAAAAGGAGGATGCAGAAGAGTGTTTATATTTATGGGAATGGGAGTATAGGGGTGGGATCCTTGTAAGTAAGTAATAGAAGGGCATGGTAGAGGGTAGAAGTTAAGTAGAGGAGGCAGGAGGGATAGGAAATGAGAGATATGTACAAACATAAAAACCAAAGATCAGGTGTAGAATAGGTTTGAGAAAATACATGTGTATGTATATGTGTGTGTGTTTGTATGTGTCTATAGCTATTGAGAAACATATCTAATCTTCATTGTAGCCTTCTGAAGGAGGAGAGGGGAAGGGAAAAAAAAACAAAGTGAAAAAATGCACAGCAGAGAACAAAAGAATTCACAAGGAAGCAAAGAATACAATTTTCAACACACGTATTATTTATCATATAGGCTTTGTTGAAATGAAAACATATTGTTACATAATTTAAATCCTTTCATGTTTTCCTATGTAGATGACTTTTTTTTTCCTTTTCATCCTTGTATTTAAGTTTATGATATGTTTTTGTTTCTTTTCTCTATTCTGTATTTGTGTTCTGGCATTTGAGCCTAAAATAAAATTTTTAAAAAAGAAGAAAAAAAAGAGAAAAGACCAAAGCAAAACAATAAAAAAATTTCAGAGATTAAAATTTACATTTCCTTTGGGAGAAATGAAAAAGAAGGAAGGAAGGAAAGAGGGAAGGAAGGAAGGAAGGAAGGAAGGGAGGAAGGAAGGAAGAAAAAATAAAAATGACACCTATTCGGTGCCATAACAATGAAATTACTAAAGAGTTACTTTATAGTGTTAGAAAAAATAACAAAATTCATTGGGAAGTACAAAAGGTCAAGAATATCAAAGAAATCAATGAAAACAAATGTGAAGGAAGGTGGTGGATTGACAGTACCAGGTTTCAAACTATATTACAAAGCAGTAATTATTAAAACAATTTAGTACTGGCTAAGAAATAAAGTGATGGATCAGTAGAATAGATTAGGTACACAGTACACAGTAGTAAATGATCACAGTAATCTAGACCCAGGCTTAATGGACAAGAATTTACCGTTTGACAAAAACTGCTGAGAAAACTGGAAAGTAGTTTGAAAAAAAAGCATTCACCAAAACCTCACACCATAAGTTAAATAAGGTCAAAACAGGAAATGCTCTAGCAGAAAAAGTGATATCATAGGTAAATTAGGGGAGCATGGAAAAATGTCTCTCTCAGATACATAGATAAGGAAAGAGTTTATGACCAAACAAGAGATAGAGAGGATCATGGGAAATAAAGTGCATAATTATGATTACATAAAGTTAAAATGTTTTAGCATAAGCAAAACTAATGCAGTCAAAATTAGAGGAAATGCAGGAAACTGAAGGGAAAAGTTTTACAGCAAGTTCGTTTGATAAAGGCTTAATGAGACAAATTTATAAAAAAAATAAAAGCTATTTCCAGCTGATCAGTGGTCAAAGGGTATGAACAAGCAGTTTTCAGAAGAAGAAATTAAAACTATCAATAGTCACATGAAAAATGCTCTGAATCACTATTGATGAGAGAAAAGAAAATTAAAACAGTTATGAGGTATCTCACTCCTCTCACATTGATTAACATGACAGCAAAGGAAAATGACAAATGCCATTGGGGAGGTGGAAAAATTAGGACACTGATGCACTGTTGGTAGAGTTGTGAACTGGTCTATCCATTCTGGAGAACACTTTGGAACCATGCTCAAAGGGCTATGAAACTATGCATACTCTTGATCCAATGATACCATTACTATGTCTGTTTCCCAAAGACATCAAAGAAAAAAGGAAAAGGACCCAAAATATTTATAGCAGTTCTTTTTGTGTTGCAAAGAATTGGAAATTGAAGGGATATTCATCGATTGGGGAATGACCGAACAAGTACTGGTATAAGATTGTGATAGAATACTATTGTGTTAGAAGAAATGACTTGCAGGATGGTTTCAGAAAAACCTGAGAAGGCTTATGTGAACTGATGAAAAGTAAGTAAACAGAACTAGGAGAACATTGTACACTGTAAAAGCAATATTGTAAGGATGATTTACTATGAAAGACAGCTCCTCTGATCAAAACAATGATCCAAGTCAATTCCAAAGAACCTATAATGAAAAATGCTGTCCATCTCCAGAGAGAGAACTGACAGATTGAAGTATATTTTTTCACCTTATTTTTCTTGTTTTTTCTTGTTTGGTTGGGGTTTTTTGCAATATAGCTAATATGGAAAAATATTTTGCATGAATTCACACTGATATTATACTGCTTGCCTTCTTGGTGGAGAGGGAAGGGGTTGTTAGGGAGGCAGAGAATTTAGAACTCAATTTCATTTTTAAATGAAAGTTGAAAATGAATGAATGAATAACAATTTTTAAAAGAAAGAAAAATGTCCAAGTACAATATGTCTACAACATTCCCTTGATCTATCAATCTAGCAATCCTGAGTTTAAAAGGAAATGAAATTGTACTGGCAGGAGCTGGTTTTGATGAAGCCATTTTGGCTCTTTGTAATCACTACTTCCTTTTCCCGACATTCACCTACAAATACTTTGATAAGCCATATTAGACCTGTACCAAAAATTAAAGTCAAGCTCAGTGGTCTATTACTTAAGGACTTCATCCTCTTCCCTTTTTTGGAAAATTGGAATATCTGCCCTTTTCTTATTTTACGACACCTCTCCCATTCTCCATGATTTTTTGGCTCAGGAATCACATCTGCCGCTTCTTTCGGTACCTAATGGTATAATTTGTCCAGGTCTAGTGATTTTAACTCAGAGACAGCCCTTGATGCTCCCTCTTGCTATTTTCTCACTTAACTTGAATTTTAAAGCCCTGTTACCCATTTTTGTTTTATCCTTCCCAATCCAAAGGTCATTCTCCTTGGTTGGGGAAACAGAATAAAAATCGAACACTTCAGTCTCTCTGGGGCTCAGTTTCCTCATCTATAAAATGAAAGTTTAGAGTCAGGTAACACCTAATTTCCTGCTGGATCTAGCACTCTGTGCTTAGCCAATGTGTAGCCTCAGGGAATGCTGGGAAGCAGAGAGTTATGCCTGCAATATGACCTCTTCCAGGGATTCTGTAGGGCATACTCAGGGCTGCATTTACATGGAACATATTGAGGCATTAGCCTGAGGGTCTGGGGAAATGTATACCTTTTACACGCTTCCTCCTAGAGGAAGATGGGGGCAGCAAGGACTTGATAATTTTAATCATTCTGCCCAAATTCGTTGGCAACCTGGATATTTTTCTGGCCCTAAGGTTTTTCAGCAGGCAAAAACTTGATTATTTCAATGAATTAAGGAGGAGAAGTTCCTAGATATTAAGAAAAAATATAAGCCCTTATTGAAGTTTTATTCTGATGCTGTTTTTCCTTAAAAAAAAAACATAGTAGTTAAATAAATGACCTTACTGTCCCCCCAGTCACTGGAAGTGTAGATTATTCTATCCTCCAATAGAATGCAAACCCCTTGAAAAGTGGGACTATTTAGTTAGTCTTTGTATACTTAGTACTCTGGATTTTGTCTGGTAAATAGTGTCTTAAAAAATCCTTGTTGACTGAGTGCTTTTCTGATTGACCGGTTGACTGACTTGAGTAAAGGGTGGATGACCACATGCCCAAGATACTGCGAAGCAGATTTCTGTTCAGTTACAGGTTAGACTAGCTGGCCTCTGAGGACCCTTCCAACATTTAATGTCTGCAGCCTGATGGATGCAATAAGCAATACATCTCCCTATATCAAAAATATCATAAATAAGTCACATCTTTTTGTTTGGTTTTTCTCTTTTATCAGAGGAAATGTGGTCAAGGGGAAAAAATGACTGGAGCCGGATTCAGAGAACCTGAAATCAATTCCCAGCTATATCACTTAGGGTGTGTGCGACCCTGAGCAGGTTCTTTACTTACTCTGGGCCTTGATTTCCTCATCTGTAAAAGCAAAAGATTAGACTAGATGGTCTCTAAGATCACTTCCAGTTCTAAATCTATGGTCCATATGTAAAATGCAAACTGTCAACACATGAGTCATTTTTGCCCCAGGGACTGAATTGACTCATGAAACATATTCTAAAATGTTAAGGGTTCTTTCTTTTTTTTTTCTGGTACTCCTTCACCGTCGAAATGAACAGATGCATTCCACATCACATGAATCTCATGGAAACAGGCCAACCATTTTCTTAGCAACCAAACTCCCGTCTCCTGTGCTGTGCATGATGAACGAAAACAGCCTGTTGATGACTTAAAATAAACCTGCCCTTTTCTATTTAGCATTTTATCAAATGAAAGTAATTTCTTTTGCCGATGAATTTAGTTCAGCTCCAAAGGATTTCTTCTCTTCTTCATGGGGAGGCTGAAGAATCAGAATTGTCATTCCAGAGAAAGAGAATACATTCTTAGAAACAAAAGGCAGCCAGCATTCAGGGAGCAGTCTGAGGTCTGTGCAGGTAAAGCCAAAATATCTTTGTTAGTTTCCCCTCTCTCTAATGTTTCTTACAGAGCAGAATATGAAATTAAAATCAAAGCCATTTCTACATTCCTGAACTGTTATTGTCATGTTTGCAGACTCCAAAGAGCATTCATTAAATGTCAATGACTGTTTGGGGGGATTTTGTAGAGTCCCACATTTGCGTTTCTTTGATTTTATACATTATTGTCTCAGGTTATTTTATTTCCAGGATTTGGATGTGCCTAAACTTTGAATTGAACAACTCTACCATAGCAAGGTAGAGTTGGGACCTTCTCTTCCCGGGTACAAGAGGAAATGGGATGAACATGCATAGGTTGGCACAGAAAAGAAAAAACATCAAGGAAGGAGGAGATCCAGGGCTTTCTTCATGTCAGCAATTAAATTCCTGAAAGATGACTACATATCTAAGGTGAATTTGTATTACTTGTGTTTCTGTATATGTGCGTCTCTACACAATATATATTACATATATGCGTATATGAGATATATACACAGAATCATACACCATTAGAGCTAGAAGGGACTGCGGCAGTCATTTAATCAAACCACTCTCATTTTACAGATAGGCAAATTGAGGCCCAGAGAGGTGACATGCACTCAGACACATTTTTTAAAAAATCAAAACATTAGTAAAGCTTTTAACTTAGAAAGCAATAAGCATATGTTGCTCATGGCCAAAGCAGCACACACCTCCTGAGACCATAGAATGGAAGCAATAGAGTCAGATCAGTTTCCTTATTATCTTTTATTAGCACTTCCTTTCTGAAATAGACAAGGAAAATTATGATTCTGAGTGGCAGCACTACTTAAATTCTTGCTTTATTTCCCTCCAAAGTCAAATCCTAGCTTCATCATTAAGCAATCCACTGGACAACATCCTGTCAGGCAGTTTTTAAACACACCCCAAAGAAATGGAGTAAAAAAAAAAAATGTAAATCCCAGGTCTTGCTAATTCAAATCCTTCAGGTTCCTGGTCTTTTTGTGTTTTGTATGCAGCTCACCATAGTAGAAAAATCACTGTCACTGGAGTCAGAGAACCTGGGTTGAAATTAGCCTCAAAGGCTGTGTGACCTTCGGTAAGTTATTTAAATTCCTTGGGCTTTAGTTTCTTCATTGATAAAATGGAAGGAGGACTGAGTTAGATGACTAATAAAGTCACTTCTAGCTCTAAGTCTATGATCTTTTAATGTTCTAAGCAGGTAGCATGTAATAAATATCCTCAAAAATATGTGATCACTTAGTTTCTAGAGAAAGTGGATTGGCCTTTCAAAGTAGATATTGTAAAAAAGAGCTATTCCTGTATTTCAGCATCTTCTGTTTCCAAAGTGGTTTATCCATCAGAATTCTCTTTGTGTTTATGCTTGCTATGTCCCTCTAAGAGACATCACAGAAAACCGTACATTGGTCATTGAGGAACTATCATCGTACCTGAAAGTGTTAGTGCTCATTCTAAAGATGAGCACAGACACTCAAAGCTAACTAAGTTGTTCCTCCTAATGTCAGGAAACCCAGATGACCAACAGCCAGTTGATGACATCTACAGGGCATTCTTTTATATAGCCAAGCCCTATCTCTGATGGTCATTTATTGCTGTATAGTTTTATGATTATAACAAGGGCAGGACTGAAGGGAACTACAGAAGGAAACTTGGAGAAATTCCAGAAAGCTGGCAGCTGAACTTACAAGTAGCCTTCAGGAAAGTCAGTTTCCCTTCCTTTCCCTATCCCGCAGTTACCTTCTTTCTCTAAAACAGCAATATGAAACACTTTCTAAGTCACTTTCCCCTCTTTTTAAAAGCCAATCATGTGGCCTGGCACATATCGTGATCTATAGTAAAAGAAACCCATCTTTAATAATAAAATTGCCCTTCCCATCCAGAGATGTAAACCACTTAAGGGTAAAGATTATTTCAGTTTTGTCTTTGTCTTCCCAATGTCTGGAACAGTGCCTGACACAAAGTTAGTGCTTAATAAATACTAACTAAATTTAATTAAATTGCATGAATTGAATTCTTAAAACAATCACTCCATCATACTTTTTCCTAACTACAGTAAAATTTTTGTTGGTCTTGAAACAGTTAGAAACTAGATGTGGATATCTGCATTAGACTTTTTAGTAGTACTCTGACCATATATTTAATTTTAAAAAATCTTTTATTGATCCATTTTGAATTTTTTTGGCTACGGTCACATCCAAATATCTACCCCAACCTAATCCATTACAACCAATCCTTATAACAAAGAAAACTAGTAAAACCATAACACAATAATCACAACTGATAGCATACATTCATTCCTTTTTGATATTTGATGCTAGAATTAAATCTCTTTCCCAATATTTTTGTTTTTCCCAGGTTTCTTATGTTCCATAGATATAGTTGAAGTTTTATCTTGCATCTCAAGGTCTCAAGGTGAATCTTTTAGAGACAGAGTAAGGAAATTCTTTTTTCTTCTTTGTCTCTTTTTTCTTTAACAAATTTTTTGTTACATTTTGAGTTCTGAGTTCTCTCTCCTTCCCTCCCAATCTCACTCTACAGAAGTCCTACATTTGACATATATGTATATATAAATATATATACACATACACATATATACACATACATACACATATATACTCACATATATAGTCATATGCATCTTTATATACATATGTATGTGAAATCATAAATTCCATATGTCAATTCTTTCTCTGGGGGTGGATAGCATATTCCTTCATCGGTCCTTTGTATTTGATTTGAATATTCATATTCCTCAGAACAGTCATTCACAGTTACTCTTTGAACAATATTGCTGCTATGCTATGCAACATTCTCTTATTTCTGTCCATTTCACTCTTCATTTTTTCATGAAAGTCTTTCCATGTTTTCTATAATCAATCTGCTCAAAATTTCTTAAAACACAGTTAAATGCCATCACAAGTACATACCACAATTTGGTCATTCCCAAAGGATAGGCAACCCCTCAATTTCCAGTTCTTTGCCACCATAAAGAGAGTTGTTATAAATATGTTAGAATATATAGGTTCTTTTCCTTTTTCCCTGCTCACCTTAGAAAACAGACCTAATGGTGGTATTGTTGGATTAATATGTAGCTTTTTAACTCATTAGGCATAATTCCAGATTACTCTCCAAAATGAAGCAGTGTCTAGACTTTTTTTTTCTTATCTGAACCTTCAGATAGTGTAACATCTCTTATATTATCTTTCCTCAATCTATTTTCCAGGTCAGTTGTTTTTCTAATGAGATATTTCACATACCCTTCTATTTTTTTCATTCTTTTGGTTTTGTTTTATTATTTATGCTTTTTTTTATCAGTTCACACTTCCATAAACAATGTATTAGCATCCCAATTTTTCCACATCCCCTCCAACATTTGTCATTTTCTCCTATCATTTAAGCCAATCTGATAGGTATGAGATGCTATCTCAATGTTGTTTTACTTTGCATATTTCTAATCAATAATGATTTAGAGTATTTTTTATATGACTATATATATGACTTCTTCCAAAACTGTCCATACTCTTTGACCATTTATCAATTGGAAATAGCTCATATTCTTTTTTTTTAAATTTATTTATTTAACTTTTTTTACATTCATTTTCACAAAATTTTGGGTTCCAAATTTTCTCCCCATTTGTCCCCTCCTCCCACCGAGCATTCTAATTGCCCCTATCACCAATCTGCCCTCTCTTCTATCATCCCTCCCTTCCCTTGTCCCCATCTTCTCCTTTGTCCTATAGGGCCAGATAACTTTCTATACCCCATTACCTGTATTTCTTATTTCTTAGTAGCAAGAACAATACTCGACAGCTGTTCCTAAAACTTTGAGTTCCAGCTTCTCCCCATCCCTCCCTCCCCACCCATTCCCTTTGGGAAGGCAGGCAATTCAATATAGGCCATAACTGTGTTGTTTTGCAAATGACAACATGATAATAATCATGTTGTGTATGACTAACTATATTTCCCTCTATCCTATCCTGCCTCCCATTGCTTCTATTCTCTCTTTTGAGCCTGTCCCTCCCCAAGAGTGTTGAATTCAAATTGCTCCCTGCTCCCATTGCCCTCCCTTCCACCATCCCCCCACCCTGCTTATCCCCTTCTCCCCCACTTTCCTGTATTATAAGATAGGTTTTCATACCAAAAGGAGAGTGCATTTTATTCCTTCCTTTAGTCAAATGTGATGAGAGTTAACTTCATGTTTTTCTCTCAGTTCTCCTCTTTTTCCCTCCACTAAAAAGTCTCCTGCCTGCCTCTTCTATGAGGGATAATTTGCCCCATTCCATTTCTCCCTCTCTCCTCCCAATACATTTCTGTCTCACCGCTTAACGTCATTTTTTTAAGATATGATCTCATCCTATTCAATTCACTCTGTGCTCTCTGTCTCTGTGTGTGCGTGCATGTGTGTATGTGTGTGTGTGTGCATGTGTGTGTGTGTGTGTGTGTGTGTGTGTGTAATCCCATCAACTACTCAGATACTGAAAAGTTTCAAGAGTTACAAATATTGTCTTTCCATGTAGGAATGTAAACAGTTCAACTTTAGTAAGCCCCTTATGACTTCTCTTTGCTGTTTACCTTTTCATGCTTCTCTTCATTCTTGTGTTTGAAAGTCAAATCTTTTCAACTCTGGTCTTTTCATCAAGAATGCTGGAAAGTCCTCTGTTTCATTGAAAGACCATATTTTCCCCTGAAGTATTATACTCAGTTTTGCTGGGTAGGTGATTCTTGGTATTAGTCCTAGTTCCTTTGACTTCTGGAATATCATATTCGACGCCCTTTGATCCCTTAATGTAGAAGCTGCTAAATCTTGTGTTATCCTAATTGTATTTCCACAGTACTTGAATTGTTTCTTTCTAGCTGCTTGCAATATTTTCTCCTTGACCAGGGAACTCTGGAATTTGGCCACAATGTTCCTAGGAGTTTCTCGTTTTGGATCTCTTTCAGGCGGTGATCGATGGATTCCTTCAATACTTATTTTGCCCTCTGGTTCTAGAATATCAGGGCAGTTTTCCTTGATAATTTCATGAAAGATGATATCTAGGCTCTTTTTTTTGATCATGGCTTTCAGGTAGTCCCATAATTTTTAAATTGTCTCTCCTGGATCTATTTTCCAGGTCAGTTGTTTTTCCCATGAGATATTTCACATTCTCTTCCATTTTTTCATTCTTTTGGTTTTGTTTTGTGATATCTTGATTTCTCAGAAAGTCATTAGCCTCCATCTGTTCCATTCTAATTTTTAAAGAACTATTTTCTTCAGTGAGCTTTTGAACCTCCTTTTCCATTTGGCTAATTCTGCTTTTGAAAGCATTCTTCTCCTCACTGACTTTTTGAACCTCTTTTGCCAATTTAGCCTATTTTTCAAGGTGTTATTTTCTTCAGTATTTTTTGGGGGTCTCCTTTAGCAAGGTGTTGACTTGCTTTTCATGCTTTTCTTGCATCTCTCTCATTTCTCTTCACAGTTTTTCCTCCACCTGTCTAACTTGATTTTCAAAATCCTTTTTGAGCCCTTCCATGGCCTGAGCTCATTGAATATTTATTTTGGATGTTTGGGATACAGAAGCCTTGACTTCTATGTCTTTCCCTGATGGTAAGCATTGTTCTTCCTCATCTGAAAGGATGGGAGGAGATATCTGTTCGCCAAGAAAGTAACCTTCTATGGTCTTATTTTTTTTCCTTTTTTTGGACATTTTCCCAGCTCGTTACTTGACTTTTGAGTTCCGCCCAGCTAGTGCTTGGGGGTCTGAGATTCAAATGCTGCTTCCCAGCCTCAGGGCTTTCAGCAGGGGCAGGGCTGTTATTCAGTGTGAGATTAAATTCAGGTGTTCAGGTGAGGGCAGGGCTGCCTCACAGGGCTCCCTCAGGGAGTTTATGCAGAGATCTTCAACAATGGATCTGAGCTCCTGTCGACTTTGGGAGCTCCTGTCTGCTGCTGCCTCTGTTGCTGCCTCCCGAGGGGGCCTGTGTTATGGATATACCCTGCTCCCCTCTCAGCAAGCTGAAAAGACCCTCTCACTCACCTTTGGTGCCTGTGGGTGGAGGGACCTGCGCGGCCATTGGAGATTCTGTCCCTGAAGTTTGTTCGGGTCTGCTCCTTTTGGTGCCATGGCCAAGGCAGGGCTGGGCTCTGCTCCAGGTCCGGTGCGTGACAGGCCTTTGGTGTCGGTTTTTCAGGGCTCTCTGGAACAGAAATCTCCTCCACTTCATTGTTGTGTGGCTTCCACTGCTCCAGAATTTGTTGGGAGTTCTTCCTTACAGGTATTTTATGAGCTGTGGGTTAGGAGCTCGCATATGTGTGTCTTTCTACTCCGCCATCTTGGCTCCTCCCCCCTCATATTCTTAATTATTTGACAAATTCTCTATGTACTTGGGAAATGAAGTCTTTGTCTGGGAAACTGTCTATAAAATTCCTCCCTCCCAATTTTTTATTTTCCTTTTATGCTTGATTATATTGTTTTATTTGTACAAAAACTTTTTAACTTAATGTAATCAAAATTATACATTTTACATATCACAGTATTCTCTATCTCTTGCTTATCCATAAATTCTTCTCCTATTCACAGATCTGTTACATATAATATCTCCCTTTATGTCTAAGCCATGTATCCATTTTGACCTTAACTTGATAAATGGTGTAAGATATTGATCTATATCTAGTTGGTGATAACGGGCTTTGTTTCACTTCTGATCTTGGGAAGGCTTCTAGTTTGTTCCTGTTATGGATGATGTTTGCTCATGGTTTTAGGTAGATACTTATCATTTTAAGAAAAAAAATCTATTTAGACCTATGCTTTCAAGAGTTTTTAATAGGAATGAATAGTGTATTTTATCAAAAGCTTTTTCTGCATCTATTGACATATAATCATTTGATTTTTGTTACTATTGTTATTGATGTAATTAATTATGTTAATAGTGTTCCTTATAGTGGACCAGTCACACATTTCTGACGTAAATTCTATTTGGTCTCATTGTCTAATCTTTGCAATATATTGTCACAGTCTCCTATCTAGTATTTTATTTAGGATTTTTACATACACATTCATTAGTGAAATTGGTCTTTAATTTTCTTTCTCTGTTTTTGTTGTTTCTGGTTTGAATATTAATACCACATTTGTTTCACTGAAGGAATTTGGTGTTACTCCTTTCCATGTTATTTCAAATAATTTATTTAGTATTGGAATTAGTTGATCTTTAAATGTTTGGTAGTATTCACTTATAAATACATCTGGTCCTGATGATTTACTTTTCTTTAGGAAGCTCATTTAATGTTTAATTTCTTTTTCTAAAATAGGTTTATATAGATATTCAATTTCTTCTTTGACTAATATGGGCAGTTTATATTTTTGTAAATATTCTTTTATTTCACTTAAATTATTAAATGTATTGGCATATAATTGGACACAATTGCTCCTACTAATTGCTTTAATTTCATCTTCATTAATGGTGTATTCACCCTTTTCATTTTTGATACTAGTGATTTGGATTTTTTTTCTCTTTCTTTACATCAAAATCATCAATGGCTTATCTATATATTTCTCATAAAACAAGCTTCTAGTTTTATTTATTAATTCAATGGCTTTCTTATATTCAATTTATTAATTGAATATTTAGGATTTTCAATTTGGTGTTTAATTGGGGAATTTTTAGTTTGTTCTTTTTCTAGTTTTTTAAATTGCATATCCAATTCAATGATCTTCTCTTTCTCTATTTTATTAATGTAAGCATTTAGAGATATATTTTTTCCTCTGATTACTGCTTTTGATACATTCCATAAGTTTTGGTATATTATCTATTAGTATTCTTTTAATTTTCATTAAATATTATTTATCATTTCTACAACTGTTCTTTCATCCACTCATTGGATTATTTAGTATCCACTTAATTTTTAATCTGTTTCTATGGTCCTTTATTAAATATAATTTTAATTACATTATAAATTTGAAAAGGATGCAATTAATGTTTCTGCTTTTCTGCATTTCATTATAAAGTTTTTTGCTCTGTTATGGTCAATTTTGAAAAGATGTCATGTGCCACTGAGAAAAATTCATTTCTATGTATTCCTTTTTATTTCTATTCAATTCTTTCCACATGTCTATCATATCTAGTTTATATAAGATTCTATTCATTTCCTTGACTTCTTTCTTATTTATTTTTTTAATTAGATTTATCTATTTCTGAGAGGGGAAAGTTGAACTTCCTCATTATTGTGGTTTTGCTATCTATTTCCACCTGTAATTCATTTAACTTTTCCTTTGGATGCTATAACATTTGATGCATATATGTTTAATTGATATTACTTCATTATATATGGTAACTTTTAATATAATGTAGTTTCCCTGTTCATCTCTTTTAATTAAATTCAATTTAGTTTTGACTTTGTGCGAGGTCATGATTGCTACCCTGCTATTTTTTTCCATCAACTGGAGCATAATAAATTCTACTCCAGCCCTTTATTTTGACTCTATGTGTGTCTCTCATTTTTAAATGTGTTTCTTATAAACAGCTTATTTTAGGATGCTGGTTTTTGATCCATTCTTCCATTCATTTCCATTTCTATACCCTATTAGATGTATATGCTATTTCCTCTTTAACTTACTTCTAATGAAACTCAGGTTCCCACACTACCTGCCCTCCACAGTTTGGAACAGTTCTTCCATTCAAACTTCTTTAATATGAGATAATTTGTTCCATTTTACTTATCCCTACCCACTTTTATTTTTTTAGAGTCATCCCATCACAATCAACTCAACCCCAGACCTTCTATCTATGTATATACTCTTTCAAACTACTCTAGCAATGATAACATTTTTAAGAGTCAAATATCATTTTTTCATATAAGAAGCAAATAGTTTAACCTTATTAAATCCCTTATGATTAGTCTTTTATGTTTACCTTCTTATATTTCCCTTGATTCTTATAAGTTAAATTTTCTGTTCAGTTCTGGTCTTTTCCTCAAGAATGACTGAAAGTCTTTTAGTTCCTTAAATATCAATTTAAATGTCAATTTTTTTCCCTTGCAAGTATCCATTCAGCTTTGCACAATAGGTTATTCTTGGTTGCAGACCCAGTTCCTTTGTTCTTTGGAATTTCACATTCCATCCCCTTCAATCTTTTAAGGTAAAAGTTGCGAAATCTTGTGTATTCCTGACTCTAGCTCCAAAAAATTTAAATTGTTTCTTTTTTAATTGCTTATAATACTTAATTGCTTATAATATTTTTTCCTTGGCCTGGAGGCTTTGAAGTTCTCTATAATGTTTCTGTGACTCTTCATTTTGGGTTTTCTTTCAGGCAGTGATCAGTGGATTTTTTTCAATTTCTATTTTACCCTGTAGTTTTAAAACTTCAGAACAATTTTCCTTAATTTCTTGAAGCATAGTATCTGGACTCTTTTTTTAATCAGAACTTTCAGGTATTGTTACAACTCTTATATTATCTCTCCTCAATCAATTTTCCAGGTCAGTTGTTTTTCTAATAAAATATTTGCCATTCCCTTCTATTTTTTTCATTCTTTTGATTTTGTTTTATTATTTCTTGGTGTCTTACGAAATAATTTATTTCCTCTTGCCCAATTTTAATTAAGGAGTTATAATCTTCCATAAGTTTTTGGATCTCTTTTTTTCCAGTTGATTGACTTTCTTTTCACAATTTTCTTGATTTTCTTGCATTAGTCATTTCTTTTCTCATTTTTTTCCTCTGTCTCTCTTATTTAATTTTTAAAGTCCTTTTAAATGCTTCCAAGAACTCTTTTTAGGATTGTGGCCATTTTACATTTTTCTTTGAAACTTTAAAAAAAAAATAGCTGTTTTGGCTTTTGAGTTTGAACCTTGATCTTCTCTATTACCATAGTAGCTATCTATTATTGAATTCCTTTTCTGTTTTTTACACATTTTGAGTGACCTATTTCTTGGCTGTCAACTTTCTGTTAGGATCAGGCCCTGCTCCTGGAGTGTGGGGAATAATGTTGCAAGCTCCAGGTTTCTTATACTATTGTTTTCTGAACTCAGTATAGGAGTCTTTGATTTTTTGGTTCTTCTAATATTCTGTGATTCAAAGTCAGGTGTGTTCACTGCTGCTCCAGCTCAGCCCTTGGTCTTTAAGTGAACTCAGGTATTCCTTTCCACCCCCAAACCACAACCAGGGCTTCCAGCACCATTACCACCATAAACAGTCTTGCTCCCTGGGGGTTGAACGTGTCAGCTTGTTTCTTTGCCCTATAATGAAAACCAGGGACTTCACTTTCTTGAAAGTGACCACAACTAGTAGGGCTCTCACTCTTCTCTGATTGCACTCACTGGGGTGTTCCTCCTTCTCCCCCTCTGCCACAGTCTGGGATAGAGTCAGATCAATGTGCCTGGGTCTCGATTCCAATGCCAGTGAAGGGCCCTACTTCTTTCCCTTTCTTGTAATCTTCCCTCTCAATCTTCCCATGATCAGCTACCTGACCCCCATACCATCTATGGGGCAAAAGCTCTGGAAGCTAAGGTTGTTGCCCATACAGCTGTCCCCAAGACTTATTGTCTGTTGATTTGGCAGTAATACCTGTCTTATCTACACCTTGCTACCCTCCTCCCAAGTTGTCTTACACTGGACAACTCTTGACCCCAACTTATATTTTTTTCTGCCACTCTAAAATTCACTTAGAAATATTATTTTAAGATATTTGGGGCAGGCAATTTGGGAGAACTGGATTATTTCCTGCACTATTCCACTATTTTCCCACTCTTTCTTTCTCTTGAATTAAATAGTGACATAAAACCTTAGTTTGTTTTTTCTTAATCTCTTGGGACAATACAAACTCAGTATTTAAGGGCCTATGGGACTAATTATATGCAGGAAAATGGGGAGATAAAGTAATCATTTCTCTGGAGACTTTAAGAATAAAAATGAAACCCTTCAGTCCAGGATGGTTCTTAACAGCAAGAAATGGAGTAGATCTAATCGTTTCTGGCTTATGATTTTATGATATGCCTCTCCCTCTTTCCAAAGCAGTGAAATCTGGAAGCAATGTTCTATTCTAAGACTTTTGTCATTAAGTAAGATTAGGTTTCCACTAGGAATTTACATGAGTCAAGAAGAAAGAAGTCTCTCCTTCAGACCCACACAGTGATATGCCTTCTAACCAGAGTAGTCTTGGAAGATCAATAGGGGCTGAACTTAGAAAGAGTTTTTGTAAGTGGAGGTCCTCCCTTTGGCATTGTACAGTGGGCTGTAAATTGTATTTCTAGTTCATGGGGAAAGCACACTATTCCAATCAGGGACCAGAGGTTAGGAAGAAATTTTAAGATGCATCTAATTAGTCTCTTCACCTTATCCTTTCAATGAACTCTTCCCCAAACCAATTTCGGTTGTAGATTAGCAAAAGCAGGCTCTTCTATTATGCGACCCACATAGTGGTTCAATTTCTAATTAGAAGTTGATGAAGTTCTTTCATTTACTACAGTATCATTTGCACCACATTTTCCAACTGCATTAAGAAGTTAAATTATCTCACAGAAGATAATAAAAGACAGAGGAATTTACTCACCAGACTAGTAAAAAAAAAAAAAAAGCATATTTGGGCTCAAGCCACTGTTTCTTTCTGCTACATAGAACAACATTTAGGTAAATCCTTTGGGAAATGAGGACACAGAATCACTAACAGGGAATAAGTATGACCTAGTTAGCAAAGAAGTCAGGAGTTCTTGGCTTTATTTAGAGCTTCCCACTCAAGTCTGGTCTGACTACGCAGAGAATCCAAGGGGTTGGTAGGTGGAGTGTTGGCAAAAATTCTGCCCAAGTAGTCTATGCAAAGAAGGGGGAGATGGGGTAAAGGGGGGACATATTAAAGAGAAACAGACAGGGAACCCAGTGAGGCTTCAGGTAGGAAAAGGAGCTTACTGGAATCTTTGAGAAAGATCTGATATGAGGAAATCTATCCAAAAGGTCAAAAGAAAGCTGCAAACCACACACCCCCATCAAAACAAAACAAAAAAAAGAGTTAATGAATTTGAACACAATTTTAAAGTTATATAAGTAGAGAAGGATTTTTTTAAAGAACAGTTTTAGCTTTATCATTTATTCTTCACTTCCTCTCAGTCCCAACACCCTATTGATCACATAAAGTCTGCTGGAACCTGGAGAGAAATTATTTGGCAGGAAAGGAAATAGCTTTGCAAGGTTTTTTCCATAGAGGCCTGGATTTTCAACTTACATCTCATTACTTTTACATGACTATAAAAGTAAAGAGACTGATTTTCCTGTGTGGTTTACAAACTGACTGTTAAGGTAATTCCTAAAGAAGAGTTCCAGAAACAATCACTTAGAAGGGAATGACACTTGTTGGACCGCATAAGATTTGAATACTTTGGTGACATGGCATAGTGGATGCTGAGTTGGTCTTGGAACCAGGAAGACTTGAATTCATTTTACTTCTCTGATACATACTGGCTCTGTCCCCCTAAGTCAGTTATTTAACTTCTCATCTCAATGCTTTAGGCCAACTGGAGTTGGTTGGTCCTCAAGTAGCCTCCAGAATTCTGCAGGACCATATTAAAATGTAACTGGGAAATATTTAACAAAATAAATAAAAATATAATACGGCATAGATAATATTAACTTGCAGTTTTCTAAGTCAAAATGTGGCCTACAGGGATCTGTTTCTATTTAAATTTGATGCCGCTGCTCCAGATAACTCTCTAATGTCATAGGTTTTTCAGTAAGGGTGCCAGCCTACATTGATTGGTAGGGGAAGTTTCCTCACTGGTATAGTTCCTTATACCAATGAAACCACAGGTGCATTTCCTATCCCCCATTCTTTGTGTGGCTGACCCTTACTAATATTATGGTCTTATGCCTCATCATAGCACGGAGGTGTCCTTGCGCTCATAAAAGTTATGAACCTAAGCTTAGGCACATCCTACCAAAATGGAGAAACTTCAAATATGGGCTTATTGATCTTAGCCTATGACCAATTCTAGTTGAGCACAGAGGTTGGCAAGGAGGCAATGAAAAAATTTTGGTTGCAAGTAACTCATAAAGTTCATCTACTGAAGTAAGGAGGTGTTTGTGATCTGAGTATGTGGAAGTAGTACCCATACTGATGAAATCACAAATCTAATGATAATAGTAGTAGTAGCCACCAGTTATCTAGTGTTTTAAGGTTTTCAAATCATTTTATAGATTTTCTCTCATTTGATCCTCACAGCAATCCTGGAAGTTAGGTGCTCTTATTATTCCCATTTTACAGATGAGAAAACCAAGCCTCAAAGAGGTTAAGAAACTTGCTCAGGGTCACATAGGTAGTAAGCAATTGAGGTCAGATTTGAACTCACATCTTCCTAACTCCATGTCAGTATTTTCTTCACCACCCCACTTAGCTACCCATGTTGAAGTACATAAATAAAAATCAGTGTCATTATTTTAAGGTTTTACACTTCAGCTGCTCTGATAAATAGCATCTTAGATGTGATATCTCCTTTCCTGATCTCCATTTTCCCTCAGGACTAGAAATCACTAAAATGCCCTTTTATTTTGGTTTCCAGGATATTCTGACAGAAAAAATCACTTTAAAATTCATGCTTCCTCCACCCTTGTGGTAGGGCCAGCTAAACTATGAGTGCTGCAATTCATTGAATCATATATTGTTTATGATGGCTCAGACCCCTCCCTGAAAGATGTATGTTATTTAGAATTTTTTTAACTGTTAGTGCCAACTTTACTTTGTGAATATAAACAAACTGAATTGTTCACTAGAAAATACAGACATACAGGCACACATTAACAGTTATTTTCAGGCCTGACTCAGATGCAAGTTACTGCAGTGTATAAGATACTCAACAAAAGACCCTGAATGAATGATTACCCTGTTTAGTGCACTTACAGTATTCTGTAAAGTTCAGAGACTGGCTCAAGGGACCCAAGAATTAAACAAAAAATTCAGTTCCTGAACAAACTTAATGACACCTTCTCCTTTCCTTCCTCCCTTTCTTCCTTCCTTTCTTCCTTCTTTCCTTTCTTCTGAGTTTCTCTTTCTTTCTTTCTTTCTTTCTTTCTTTCTTTCTTTCTTTCTCTTCTTTCTTTCTTTCTTTCTTTCTTTCTTTCTTTCTTTCTTTCTTTCTTTCTTTCTTTCTTTCTTTCTTTCTTTCTTTCTTTCTTTCTTTCTTCTTCTTTCTTTCTTTCTTTCTTTCTTTCTTTCTTTCTTTCTCTTTTCCCCAAAGAAGTTCATAATGAAATAATCACCATATATGCAAGGACTCATAGAGTTTGAGAAACAGATCAAAAGAGATTGAGTTTAAAGTCATACATGTGTTAAGTGGAAGAACCAGGATTTGAGCCCTGGGTCCTCAGAAAGTTCCTCTATTCTTGGTTCTCAGAACATGAGAACAGGCCCAAAGTCAGTCATGATGTGATTCAGACTCTCTCTCCTACCTTCCTTTCCTCCCTCCTTTACCACTGCAATCAATTATACTAAAATGATTCCAAAGCAGAAATACTTGAGAAAGAACAACAGCTAATGCCTTGCTTCTCCTCACCAATTATTGCACTGGGAAGTCAGGAAAACTAATAAATGTCAGAAACGTAACCTTTCCCTTATGAAAAGGGAAATCTTGGAATCTATTTAATTCTACTACTCTCTTCTTGTCTAGCCGCACTTAAGGTCACTCTCACATAGGAGTCACCCACGTAGCTAACAAAGGCCTACTCTGAAACGCAAACCCAAGACCTTGGAGCATTCCTTATCTCTCATTCTCCTAAAATATTAGCTAGCTATAGAGAATATATTCATTTTGGATACACAAATTTTGTGTGGGCTCTGTCTTTTCATTTTCCTAGCATGAATGCTGATTTACTGCAAAAATTACTCATTTGGAGAGGTATTTCTCACCAAATGTAGGAATTGAAAAGGTCAGGGCTTAACA
This sequence comes from Bettongia penicillata ogilbyi, assembly GCA_023548195.1. Lineage (NCBI taxonomy): Eukaryota > Metazoa > Chordata > Mammalia > Diprotodontia > Potoroidae > Bettongia > Bettongia penicillata. The sequence goes on from JAJHZJ010000535.1 coordinate 1,190,148, forward strand.
AATCTCTTCCACTTTAAGAATAGTACTGTAGATCTAAAGACATTGCATTAATTCACCCCTTATCACTTGCATTCTCCAGAGTACCTGAAACAATATGAGAGGGATTTCTTGGCATGAGAGATGGGGAAAACATTTGAAACCAAGGTCAGTAATTTCTTAGCTTAGCCTTGTTTAAATCCATCTATTACATGACCTTGAACAAATCACTGAAGAATTCTGTGAGTTGATTTTGTTTTATTTTGTTCAGAATGTAGCCTGGGAGAATTTGACTTGCCATTTTATCTCTTTAGATTATTATTTTCCTCTGAGTACAAGGAAATGACTCTGAGAGAGACAGAAACTGAAAGACCAAGAGATTGAGAGGTTAAGAGAAAAAGGAGGAAAGGGAGGAAAGAAGGAAGGGAGAAGGGGAAGAAGAGAAAAGGGAGGGATGGAAGGAAGAAAGGAAGGGGGGAAGGAAGGAAGGAAAGAACTTGCTGGGATATTTCTGATATGCAGACAGGAAAAGGATTGTCCCTCTCTGTCTGAGATCAAGATGACCCTCTCCTTTTTCCAACAGTGTAAAAAAAAGGACAATAATTATGCTCAGTATTTTCTTTTCTCCTCACACTTTTTCTTATTCCCCTGAGATGGCAGTACTGTGTCATGAATAGAGAACTTAACTGGAAAGTGGTAGAAGTTAGGGCAACAAGAATTAGAACTTTCCCCAAAACATAACCCAAAATCAACTGAGGTCTAGCAGTTACTAGGATTTCAATTTGCCTAAAGGTTAGTGAGTTGAGGGAAATGTCATCTTTTCCACTTTTTCTTAATCCATGAACCTGAGATAAGGGTGGAGGGAGGGTGAATATTCTCGTTTTCATAAACTATGGGTACATGGATTCAAAATTTTCTTATTTATGTCAAAGAACAAGAGGCATGGATTCAAAGAGAAGAATTGATTTATTTCTTTTGCATTTAATTTCATATTATTAAAAACTGTATGATCAAAACATTCTAAATGTCTGAATCTATGACTGTCATGAGAAATGACCCAAGAAAGAATATATCTCTGGAGTGAAAGCCACAAGTCAGTTAAAAATAGTAGACTTCATCTTTTAATATTTGATCAATATTCCATTTCATCTCCTAAACTAAATTAGGAGCCCTGTCTTAATTGGATTTTTAAAAGGGGCTCTTCTGAGTCAAGTATGCCAAAGTCAGGGTAGGAAGAACCACACAGGCTGTAAGATGTTAACCCTTACAGAGAGTGACTGGCCGGAACATGCTCCTGGAAGCCTCGAAAAGAATGTCTGGAATGGTGTGCCACCTGGTGGTGAATTCAGATATTATATTCTGGGCTAATTTAAATTCTCTTGGCTGGATAATTAAGCCAATCAATGAATCAATAAACACTTATTAAGAACCTATGAGCCAGGCATTGTGCTAAGGACTAGGGATCCAAAAATAGGCAACAGACAGTCCCTGGCCTCAAGGAACTTACACTCTAACAGGGAAAGATAACACACGAACAAATATATGTAAAGTATGCTTCCTACTGGATAAACTAGAGATCATTAACATAGAGAAGGCATTGGAACTGAGAGGAGTTAAGGAAGGCTTCCTGTAGATTTTATCAAGGACTTAAAGGAAGCCAGGGAAGTCAGAGTGGGAGAGGAAAAAGCATTCCAGGAATGGAGGACAGCCAGAGAAAATGGTCAGAGTTGAGAGATGGAGTATCTTGTTCATGGAATAGCCAGGAGATCAGTATCAATGGATCAATAAATACATGTCTGGCAGTAATGTATAAGAATACTGGAAAGGCAAGAGGGGGCTAGGCTATGAAGGGCTGTGAATGACAAATTGAGCATTTGGAATTTGACCCTGGAGGAAACAGGGAGCCACTGGAGTTTATTGGAGAGGAGGAAAGAGGGGGGAGATAGCGTGGTGAAAAGATTTGAGAAAGATAGACACACTAGCAGGTGTAATGGTAAGGACCCTGGCATACACAGGAGGGCCTGCTGTACAGGTTCTTAGATCTGCTTTTCTAAAAGGAAGGCAACTTTTGAGGGGTCAACAATCTACTTTAATCAAGCACATATATCATTCACTTAGTTCAGGGGAAAAAGTCAACAACCTGAACTTCAGGAAAAATGCAAACAGAAATTATAAGCAGAAATTATAAAAAGAAAGACCAACAGACAGGGCTTCCAACTGTCTGACCATAGACAATACATTTATCGGTATCAGAGAGAGAAGCACCAACATCTGGGTTTTCAAAGCTGGAGGACTCCTCAGCGGGCTACCCAGAGTCTCATCTGGCACAGGAACCTTCTTCCAAAAAAATAAGCCCCAAAGTAAAACCTCACCTCAGAGAATATATACACTTTTCAGAGTTGAAAGACATGACATGACCCTCATGACCTAGTATCTCATTAGAAATTAACCAAAAGTATCTGAGGCTTATTAATGGGAGGTGAAGATCTTTAACTCTTTCCCCCACCTGCCATTAACCTTACATTAACATTACAGCAGGCTATTGCAATAGGCTAGGCATGAGATGCTGAGAGCCTTCACCAACATGGTAGGAGCATCAGAGGAGAGAAGGAGGCATATACATAACATACAGCAAAGATTAAATCAACTGGCCTTGGCAACAATTTAGACATGGTGAAAGAAAGTGAGTGAGGAATAGTGAAAGAGGCCAGAATAATTCACCAGGTGGTGCATCTGAGAGTTTGGGGAGGAGAGTGTTGCCTTTTACAGTAATAAGGAAGGTAGGAAGGGAGCTATGTTTAGGAGGAAAGATAATGAGTTCTGTTTTGGACATTTTGAATTTAAGATGTCTGACACTGGACATCCATTTCAAAATGGTGAAAGGCTATAGGAGATGCAAGATTGAAGGTCAGCAGAGACAGGTTACTTTGAGAATCATCAGCCCAGAGGCAGAAGAGAACTAGGACAGAAGCCTGAGGGACACGATCTGGAAGATCTGGTAAAAGAAACAAAGCACGAGCGGTAAGATAGGTGGGAGGAAAACCAGGAGAGACTGGTGTCCCAAAAATTTTGAGAGGAGAGTATCAAGGAGGAGAGAGTGATCAAAAATGTCAAAACTGCAGAAAGTTCAAGGAGAATGAGAATTGGGAAAAGGTTATTGGATTTACCAACTAAAAGATCATTAGTAACTTTGGAGAAATGTTCCAGTTTCAGTGGAATGATAAGGTTGGAAGCTAGATTGTAAAGGGGTAAGAAGACAGTGAGAGGAAAAAAAAAGTGGCACCTATTGCAGACAGCCTTTTCAAGGAGTTTAATTACAAAGGGCAGCAGAAAAACAGGCTGATAGCAGGGATAGAAGGATCAATTGAGGGTTGTCTTTTTTTTTTAGTATATGGGAGAAATGGGTATTTTAATGGGCAGTAGAAAATAAACCTGTAAACAAGAAGAAATTGAAAATAAGTGAAAGCATGGGCATGACAGAGGGCGCAATCTGTTGGAGAAGATAGGATAGAAAGGAATCACTTGAACAAGTAGAGGATTTATCCATGGTAAGCAGTAAGGCCACTTTTTCAGACAAGGGTGAAAAAAGAGATAGTGACAGAAAGCATATGAGTGATAGAAGATGAGGAACAGGGGAGAAGAAGGAGTCCACCATAGATGGTCTCAAATTATTTGAGAGAGTGAGGGGAAGAAGGAGTCATTGGAGGCTTGAGGAGGGATGGAAAGGTTTGGACTGAGACTAGGTTAGTGAGCTGAAAAGGGAGGCATAGTAAGATTGCCTAGCAGCAGTGAGGGCCCATTTGAGATGTTCAGTGATCGGTCATAAGTTCAAGAAAGGAGCTATAACTCAATCTAGTTTTGGATTGTATTTTGTTTTGTTTTGTTTGTTGTGGTGAACTGTTAGGCATAGCTAACCATTCAAAAGTTCCTCATGTAGCAAGAGTAGAAGATAAAACCTGGAAAAAGATACAGGAGAGTGCTAGCAAATGTTTAACAATTAATTAAAATATAAATAACACACTTTTAAGCTTAATCTGCATTATTAATATTTTGTCCATTATTTTATTAAACCTAGACATTAAAAATATAAATCAAGCCCTGATTTGTAGCATCTGCAGATTTCCAAGATATAAATGCTCACACTGAAAATTGTGTGGCACTCAGGACTTGGACTGGCACTCAGGAGTTGTTCAAGCAGAATCCAAAATAACCCTAAGTATTGTAATGTTGATGTAGGTTAATGGTGGGTGGAGGGAAGAGTTAAAGATCTTCCCCACTCATTAATAGGCCTTGATACCTTTTCTTAATTTCTATTAAGGCGCTGGGTCAGAGGGTCATGCCCTCCAGCTCTGAAAAGTGTATAAATACTCTGAGGTGAGAGTTTACTTTGAGGCTTACTCATTGGAGTGTTTGGCCAAATGAGATTCTGGGCAGCTGCTAAGAAGCCTCCTTGCTTTGAAAACCCAGATGTTGGTGCTTCTCTCTCTGGTTACTATGTCTGTATATAATGGTCAGATAGTTGGATCTGTCTGTTGATCTGTGATGTACGTATTATTTATGGTCAGACAGTTGGAAGCCCTGTCTGTTGGTCTTTATTTTTCTGTTTGTATTTTCTCTAAGTTCAGGGTGCTGACTTTTTCCCCTGAACTAAGTGAATGATACATGTGCTTGAATAAAGTGATTGCTGATTCCTCAAAAGCTGCTTTCCTTTTAGAAAGGCAGATCTAAGAACCTGTACAGCAGGCCCTTCAGTGTATGCCTGGGTCCTTGCTGTTACAACCATATATCTCCCTCTGAAGAAGAAGAATTGTTTAATAAACTGGTAACAACAATGGATGAAGATCTGTCAGTGGACAGGCTGAAAAACCTAAGTTCAGGAAAGTTTATAGATTTGGAGATGGAAGACATCTTAGAAGTCATCTAATCTAAATCTCAATTAAAATACTGCCTAGAGAGATTAAGTGACTTGTCCAAAGTCAGTTAAATAACAGAATCCTCTAGATTCCAATACATTGATCTACTACACCATGATGAAAACCCAGAAATAGCCTTGGATCTAGATATCCCACACCACAGGGAAATAATAGGGGACTACTACTAAACGATACATATTGCCCAAGGGCATTAGGAAAGTCATTGTATTTTCCCTACCACTACCTAACCCCTACATCTCCCTACTGGCCATCATTCAAGGTAACTTCTTAGGCAACAGAATGCATGAAGTCTGCAAGATTGTGTTGGTAGGCAGTAAGAACTAAACACTCCCTTGTAAAAAGATCAGAATGATCAAAAAGCACCAGAACAGGAACCTTGAAAGTTTCAGAGAATATCAGGTAGCTGACCCATTTGGTGCCTCTGTAGTATTTGAACCGAAGCATTCAGACTGGGACAGCTCAGTCCCAGAGGCTCTGAGGTCCCTAACTCTCTGTAGTGAAATGTCACAAAGGTCCCTAAAGACTCAGGACTTTCAGTGTCAGTGATCTAGGGAAAGCTTAACTCCAGAAAGTGGAGGTCAACACAATATCCCATGAGGCCCAGGGTGAAACTAAACAGAGCTTATCACCTTACCCAAAAGTGCAACAGGGCCCGGATGCCAAACCTCAATTTGGGAATTAAATCTGGAAAAAAAGAGTAAATCAAAGAAAATACCAATTAGTGTCAAAAATTATTGTAACTCTAACCGCATAACAAATTGAAGCAGAGAATCACAGGAAAAAAGAGTTTTCCACAAAGACTATATAAATGTCTAGGAGAAATGAAGCAAGAGATTTAAAAAATGAAATAAAAGCTCATAGGGAAAGAATTGGAAGACTAAATAGCTTAGAAGAGAAAGTGGTAAATCTTGCCCAAGAAACTGAATCTCTGAAAACAAGAATAGACCAAAAGAAATCAGTGACTCCATGAGAGGGGAAGAAAAATTAAGACAAAGTCAAAAGATTGAAAAAAATAAGAACATGCATGATACCTAATATCAAAGGCAACTAACTTGGAAAACAGGTCAAAGAGAGGTAATGTAAGAATTTTTAGATTCCCTGAAAAACATGATTTTTTAAAAAGACTGAATATTATATTTCTTTTCTAAATTAAACATTTTTACAATGGGGAGATTGTTCTTATTTTTTTCAATTTAAAAAAAAATCAGTCCATCCCACCACCTGTTGCCCCATGAACAACAACAAAGCCTGAAAAATAAAGCCCTCAATACACAGCTGCATGGTCAGGCAAAACAAATTTCCACAGTAGCCGTATCTGAAAGTGTATGTTTCTTTCTACATTTTAAGTTCATTACTTCACTGTCAAGAAGTGTATAGCATGTTTTATCCCCAATCTTTTGAACTTACGATTTATCATTGATCAGTTTTAAAGTCTTTTACAATTGCTTTTCTCCATGTTATGACTTTATAAATTGTTCTCCTTTTTCTGCCCACTTTGTTCTGCATTTGTTCTGAAGGTCTTCCCAGTTTCCTCCAAAATTGTCCGTTTCATCATTTCTTATGGCAAAAAAAAAAAAAAATATTCTATTCATATACCACAATTTATTTAGCCATTCCTCATTTGGAGGACATTCTCTTAGTTTCCCATATAGGGCTACACTAAAAGAGGTGTTATTTTCTTCTTTGTTTTCTTTTGCCTAGGAATGTGCTAATGCTGGCTTGAAGCAACTTGTGAGAGTCAATGGTTAAATTTTTTCAGTGTGAGCACTTATATCTCAGAAATTGGTAAACTGGGCTAAACTCACTGATTTATTGATTGTGTAGTCTCAAAAAAGAGATGGAGAACATGTTAATAATTAAGATAAAGCATAAAAGTATATATTTTCTCTTGAAAAGCTGGTTATTAAACATTGACCAGCATACCCCTGGACACAGAGCTAGTAGCTGGGTCAAAGGGTAATCAGATTTTCAACTGTTGGGGCATAGCTCCAAAGTGCTTTCCAGAAAGGCTAGACCAATTCAAAGCCCCACCAGCAGCACAATACTGTACCAGATGTCCCACAGTTCCTCCAAAATTTGTCATTTTTCTCTTTTGTCATCTTTACCAGTCTGATAGGTATGAGGTAGAATCTCAAAGTTGCTTTAATATATGTTTCTCTGGTAATGATCCAATGCATTTTTTTCGTGTTGTTGTTGATAATTCAGATTTCTTCCTTTGACAACTGCCTTTGACCTGTATCTCTTAGAAAATGATTTTTAGTTTTAGAAATTTCAATCAGTTCCATACATATCTTATATATCAGAACATTATCCTAGAAATCCTATTTCTCTCCTTGTCTTTATCATATTCAATTTATTTCTGCAAGAACTTTTCAATTTCATATGGTCAAAATTGTCCATTTTATCTTGTGACCTTCTCTTTCACTTATTTAGTCATGAACTTTTCCCTTATCGATATATCTATTATCCTATTCTTAAAATGGTAATGGGGAGTGGGGAAGGGAGATGGTCAGTAACAAGTAGCCACAATGGTTCCTTTCAGCCCCAGAAGTATCCATGCCCTCAGCTCTCTAACCAAGATGCTGCATCGGTGCCATGGTATTCTTCATTGTAGGGCTGTTCAGAACTCCATACATATCACCTGGGATTTTGGGAAATCTGCCTGACATCATAAACAAAGACATAGGGTCTGTTCCAGGGCCAAGATCTTGAGTAAATCCTTGTCAAGACTACAATACCCACAGCCAACTGACTTTCTCTGTTGGGTATTTAAAGATTTTCATAACCTAACCTTTTATAACCTTTCTTGTCTTAATAGAATTTACTCCCTTAAATACCGTCTGAGATCTAACTAGATTTTGCCTACTTGTCATTCTTTGAACATGGAGTCTCCTTCTCTTGATTTCAGGCTTTTGCATGGACTGTTTGCCATCCTTGGAATGATCTCCCCCTTGCCTTCTGCTTCTTAGATTTCCTCAATTTCTTCAAAACTCAGATCAAATCCTATTTACTACAGAAATTTTTTCTGTCCCTCTCACTTATCCATTCCCCCAGTAGCTTTCCTCTAAGATTATCTCCCTTCATCTTTAAATATATCTTATATTTACTAGTTAATTTACATACTGTCTCCACCATTAAAATGTAATTTCCTTGAGAACAAGGACAACGATTTTGCCCTCTTTTGGATCCCCCAAGAGTGTCTGGCACGTAGTAAGGGCTTCATAAATGTTTGTGGGCTGCCTGATTTGGCCCCATCCAAGTGTCCTGACACCATCTTGATCGTTGGGTAAACCTTCATGACAGTAAATCTCTGCAGTCTTCTCTGGGAGCACTATTGTGTTTTCTCTATTACACAGTGTCTCAAAAGACAGCGCAATTTAAAAAAGAATTATTAAAGTAAGAATTAAAAATATAAATCATTTGATCATGAAACAAAACAATCATCACAAAAAATTACTCCTGTCCCAGAAGCCCAGTTACTAATTCTTTATGAGATCAAAATTTCATCTTAAGCGCATTTATTTTGAATATAATCCAGTTGGAGCAAGTTTATAATTAAGCTGGCATTTACTACATGTAGTGTGCTTCATGCTGATTATATAGGATTGTGTAGGCCAAAGAAACGCTCTAGACATTTGAGAGTCTCCAAGGTCTTGATCACTTGATGGAAACAGTTAAGTAGAAATCTAGGCTTGGCAGGAGATAGATTAGTTTAAGTAATAGGTATTTTTAGATTGTGTGCCAAATCAAAACCCAGGAAACTTACCTCATTGTGGAGCCATGCAGTGTGGAAAGGCTGGGTTTCATTTATGTAATCAACTGCCCCTTATTGGAGAGAGAAACAAACAAAAAAAAGAGACAGACACAGACACAGACAGAGAGGGGATATAGAGATAAAGACAGAGACAGAGAGAAAACAAACTGCAATAGAAAGTTCCCAAAACAGCAAAATCACACTTACAGGAACTCTGAAGAAGTATTCTACTAGAGAAATAAGTAATCACAACATAAATTTGTAGGTTTTGCTTTCTCTGTAGATTAGCTCCCTTTTGCAGAATTCTCCTCCTCTCCAGATTTCAGGCACTATCCCCTATCAACTCAAAGCCCAGTCCTTTTTTGTTTTATTAACTTGAGCGTATTGGTAAAGGAACAGCATCTCTTAGGTGCTTGCACTTCTTTTACCGTTCTTATTGCTGCCATCACTCCTGGGCTGCATGCTTCAACATTCTTTCTTGGTTCATAGTCACTAAAACTCCTGATTCAGTTTTCAATCTGTAGGCAGTCTCTCTCATTTTGAGACATAGTCATTTTCACTTGGGTGGCTCCTGCTTTTTTCGAGGTAACTAACTCTGTTGGGGGCCATTGTCCGTCATCCTATGTCTTGCTACTGGAATCCAATGACTCTGTAGGATCTGAGACTGATGACTTTGCACAGCTCTGCCTCACTTAAATCCAATTCACTTGCAAGTCAAGACATTACTCTCCTGATGTCATTGGCTCTCTTCTAGAACAAAGGACAAACATCAACCCTACTAAAGCCCTGGAGTCTCCAGTGTATCGGGTGTCTTTCTTCCAGCCCCAAAGTTCCGCACAAAGAAGGGACAGATGCTTCTGGCCCCAGTGAAAGTGCAGGCCTGCTCTGCGTTTAGATTTCAGAGTTAGAAAAGGCCTTAATAGCCATCCAGTCCAATCTGTATATGATCAAGAGTGCTCTATATCACATGCCTCCTTAGAAGGTCATCCAACTTTTGCTTAAAGAGCTCCTACATACTTCCACTCTGGAGCCTTTTCCATTTCTGGATTTCTCTAGTTATTAGGAAGTTATTCCACCTACCAGGTCTGCATTTCCTTTTTTTTGCAACTTCTACTCATTGCTCCTAGTGTTGCCCTAAAGGGAGAAGCAGAAAAAAAAAGTCTAATCCCTTTTCCATCAGTCAGGAATAACTCAGCTGAAGCCTTCTGTCAAATGACTGCCGCAACTTCAACAAATTAGCTTTGTGTCTCCCTTCACGTGCCTTCAGTTATCGTTCTCAGGTTCCTATACTGAATTCCTATACCTAAAATGTGAGCCTCCCAACTCTCAGCGATTCACCCTTTACTTTAAAAGGTCCCACTCCCCAGATTTCCCCTGTAAAATTGATAGTTCTTTTTAGATCATGCCTCAGTCTCCAAATGTTTGTGATTTCTCACTATGGCTTGCTCTTCTTCATTATAGCTTTGCAGTTTCAAAGTCTTCAACATCGTCCTCACTTTGGTCCCTTTGAAATTGTGTTTCTTTATAGTCATTTTATCTACTATTTAAATTAATAATCCTTTCTCTGCTTCTTTATAATATTAAATTCTTCCCACACAACCAAGGCTTCTTTCTGTATGATTCACAAATATGTTTGAGTCTTTATATTTTATACCACAGATCTTTTTCTCTTCCAAACTGAACAAATCCCATCTGAAATCTGTATTTCTTCATATACATATATTAGCACTGTATATTAAAACAAAGTTATCTGTCTACTACTATTAGGTAACAGTGATGATATTTTACACCCTTGGAGAATTAATATAAATATATTCCTTTTATCCACTTTTGTCTCTTTCAATACTCCATTTATCTGAAACAGTATACCCTATATATGCATATATACATAATATACTAAATAAAAATGTAAGGTACTTTGGTGGGGAAGTCATTAGCAGTTGATGAAGATAAGGAAAAGCTTCATGTAGAATGTAGCATTTTAGCTGGGCTTTGAAGAAAACAAGGAATTCTAAGAGCTGGAGGGGAGGATGGAGTATGTCATATGTACACAGGACAACCTTGTATTTAGTAACTGTGAGTTTAGTATAGTGATTGGAACATAATAAATGTTTATTGAATTATTAAATTGAATCTGTGAAAAGACATAGAAATGGGAGACTGAGTATTGTATTTGCGGAATAGCCAGTTTGATTGGACCGTGGAGTGCATGAAGGGAAGTAATATGTAATAAGAATGGAAAAGTGATTGACTCAAGAAGCATAAAGAGTCATACATTTTGGAATAAGGCTGATGTGGGAATTTGTTTTACCTGAACATGTTCATGTTACAAGGATTTTCTTTTTCCTTTTTTTAAAAATGAATTTAAGAGGTATCTGGGAGAGAAAGGGGAGTTAACTATAGGTTTGCTATGAAGAAATAAAGAAAAAGAAAAGAAAGTTAAAAAAGCATTGAATTGTTTTTTCAATGTATAGAAGAGAACAGAAGAAAAGACAAAAGGAATCATAGACAAGCAAGACAGTTTTGAAAGTTACACACAGAATTTATTATATGCTTTTTTTAAAGCAAGTTCTCCATGATAAATATTTGCAATTTCATGTATAATCTTCTTTCTTACTATGTACATAAAATCTATACTTAATTTGGTATTAAGTTCAGAATGAAAAAAGAAAAAAAGGAAGAAAATTTGGTTGGAGCCAGGTAGTAAAAGATGCTTTCTTTAGACAATGCTTTAATTTTTTATTCATTTGTTTTCAGTTTTCAACATTCACTTCCACAAAATTTTGAACTTCAAATTTTCTCCCCATCTCTCCCCTACCCCCACCCCAGAACAGCATGTATTCTCATTATTCTTTCCCCCAATCTACTCTCCCTTCTATCAATTCCAGCTCCCCAGCCCCATTCCCTTCCTTTCTATTTTTCTGTAGGGCAAGATAGATTTCTATACACCATTGCCTATATATTTTATTTCCTAGTTGCATGTAAAAACAATTTTTAACATTCATTTTTAAAGCTTTGAGTTTCACATTCTCTCCCTTCTCCCCACCCCACTCAACCTCACTGAGAAGGCAAGCAATTCGATATGACTTACACACGTGTGGTCATGCAAAACATTTCCATAAGTCATGTTGTGAAAGACTAAATATTTCCCTCTATCCTGCTCCACCCTCCATTTATTTTTCTCCTTTAACCTGTCCCCCTATCAAAGTATTTGCTACTGATTACCCCTTCCCCCAATCTGCTGTCCCTTCTATTATCTCCCTTTCTTATCCCCTTCTCCCCTGCTTTCCTCTAGGGTAAGATAAACTTCCATATTTAATTGATGCGTATTTTACTCCCTTTCGCCCCTGCTTTCCTGTAGATTAAGATAAATTTTCATACCTACTTTAGTGTGTATTTTATTCCCTCCTGAAGCCAAATCTGTTGGAAGGAAGGTTCACTTATTCCTTCTCACGGTCCCCTTCTTCCCCTCTGTTGTAAAATCTTTTTCTTGCCTCTTTTATGTGAGATGATTTACCACATTCTACCTCTCCCTTTGTCTTTCTCCTAGTACATTCCTCTCAACTTTTAATTTCCTTTTTTAGATATAATCTTTTCATATTCAGCTCACCCTGTGCCCCCCATCTCTCTCTCTCTTTATACACACACATAGACACATACACATACATATACATATACATATTCCCTCCAACTATCCTAACACTGAGAAAGGTCTCATGAGTTACAAATATCATCTTTCCATGTAGGAATATAGACAGGTCAACTTAATTTCCTTATGGTTTCTCTTTCCTATTTTCCTTTTCATGCTTATCTTGATTCTTGTCTTTGAAAGTCAAATTTTCTCTTCAGTTCTGGTGTTTTCAACAGGAGTCCTTGGAAGTCCTCTATTTCATTGAATGATCATTTTTTCCCCTGAAGTATTTACTCAGTTTTTCTGGGTAGGTGTTTCTTGGTTTTAATCCTAGCTCCTTTGAACTCTGGAATATCATATTCTAAGTCCTCTGATCCCATAATATAGAAGCTGCTAAATCCTATGTTATACTGATTGCGTTTCCACAGTACTTGAACTGTTTCTTTCTGGCTGCTTATAACATTTTCTCCTTTACCTGGAAACTCTGGAATTTGAGTACAATATTTCTAGGAGTTTTCCTTTTGGGATCTCTTTAAGGAAGTGATGAGTAAATTCTTTCTTTTTCTATTTTGTCCTCTTTTTCTAGAATATCATGGTAATTTTCCTTGATAATTTCTTGAAAGTTGCTAAGTTCTTTTTTTGGTCATGGCTTTCAGGTAGTCCTAGAATTTTTAAATTATTTCTCCTGGATCCATTTTTCTAGGTCAGTTGTTTTTCCAAAGAGATACTTCACATTGTCTTTATTTTTTCATTCTTTTGGTTTTGTTTTATGATTTCTTAATTTCTCATAAAGTCATTAGCTTCTATTTGCTCCATTCTAATTTTTTAATAATTCTTTTCTTCTGTGAGATTTTGGACCTCTTTTTCCATTTGGCTCATTCTGCTTTTTAAAGCATTCTTCTCCTCGTTGGCTTTTTGGACCTCTTTTGCCATTTCAGTAAGTTTAATTTTAAAGTTGCTATTTTTTTCAGCATTTTTAGGGTCTCCTTTAGCAGGCCGTTGACTCATTTTTCATGATTTTCTTGCATCACTCTCATTTCTCTTCTCAATTTTTCCTCTACTTCTCTTACTTGATTTTCAAAATCCTTTTTAAGCTCTTTCATGACCTGAGACCAATTCATATTTTTCTTGAATGTTTTGGATGCAGGAGCTTTGATTTTGTTGTCTCCTTCTGGTTGCATGTTTTGATCTTCCTCATCACCAATGACATAAGAAAATCCCTCTTCACTGAGAAAGTAAGAATCTGTAGTGTTTCTTTTCCCAAGTTTGCTCATTTTCCCAGCTAATTACTTGACTTTTGAGCTCTGTGTTAAGTGTGGGGCTCCAGAAGCAGCCTTTGCTTCAGCAGTGGCTGCCACTACCCTGGTGCTGGGGTTGGGGCTAGAGTCAGACCACACTGCCCTCTCAGCCAGGTGAGAGACCCTTCCCACTGACTTTTGAAGCTGTCTTTGGTATTCGTGGGTTGAGAAGTCTGGAAACCACAGCAGCCACCAGAGATTTTGGGAACTAAGGCCTGCTCCAACTCTGTCCACACCTGGCATGGACCATGCCAAAGAACACTCTGCTCCCAGCCTAGTGCAACAGACCCTTCCTGTGGGTCTTCCATATTGTCCTGTGCTGGAAATTTGCTTTAGTCTGTCCTTTTGTGGCTTCTGCTGTTCTAGAATTTTAGTCATTTTTTACAGGCATTTTGAGGGGTTTGGGGGGAAAGCCCTAGCAGGTCCCTGCTTTTATGCCACCATCTTCTGTAAAGGAATTTAAATGGCAGAGGAGTTTGTATTTTATCCTAGAAAAGGTAGAGTTTACAAGACTAAGCAAATTGACCAGATCAAAAAAATCAATATTTATTAAGCACAATAATATTTATTAATTAGACAATATTATTAATAAGACAATAATATTTATTGTCTGTGCCCTCAAGGAGTTCACAATCCTAACATGTGAGATGAAGAGTCAAGGATGACTCCTTTACAACACAACTATAGCAATACTCACTATAAGGTACTTAAAGAAATACAGAACTATTGCCATGCCCAAACAAGGGCATTTTTCCATCACCAACCAAACTGCCACTTGTGCCTCACAGAATAACAAGAATTCTTACCATTCCCTTCTCCCTTGGGCATCTTCTACCATGTTGGTTTGACATTTTTGTAATTGTCTTTAATTTCTGTTTTAACTTGTTTAATTTCTTTCTCTAACCACATGCTGATCCACCTTATGGATCCAACATACTCTACTCTATGAAACTTTAAAATAAGCCTTGTGTAATTTATTAATACAATTCATTAAGGAAACATCTTTGACTCTTAAATTGTAGGATAGATGGAACCTGCATTGGTGGAGGAGTTTCCTCACTAGGGGTTCCCTACACCAATATGATTGCAGGTCAAGTTCCCCTTATTCCCCCCCCAAAATACTTTATTAGCAAGAAATACTCTGTAAATCAATTTTCCCCCACCAGGAGCAGGGCATTAAATCTGCTCTCAGAATTACCCCCCCCCCCCCATACTTTCCAGAGACACCCAGCTGTGAATAATAGGGCTTCCATCTCTGATCTGAGTAGACCAGCACTCAAGGGAAGGAAAACCTGGTTAAAATACGTATTCTTCTGAAACTGGTTATGGATGGCAGCTAGATATCACAGTGAATGGAGCCCTGAGGTTTTAAGTCAGAAAGATCTGTGTTTAAATATGACCTCAGATGCTTAATGGCTATTGTAATTGGAGTTAAAAACCTTCTCCACCTATTGATAGGCCTGAGGTGGTGCTATTGGGGGAGGCTTGATTAGGGGAGGCTTGTTTTGTATTAAGGCCTACACTTTTTATTAATTTCTAATGAGGCACTGGGTCATAAAAGATTGTGCCCTGCAGCTCTGAAAAGAGTACATGTACTCTGATGTGAAGTTTTGCTTTGGGGCTTATTTTTTAGAAGAAAGTTCATATACCAGATGAGACTCTGGGTAGTTGTTAAGAAGCACCCCCTGCTTTGAAAACCCAGATGTTGGTGCTTCTCGCTCTGGTAACGATATGTTAGTAATGATATCTGGCAACGATATATTGTCAGTGGTCAGACAGTTGGAAGCCTTGTCTGTTGGTTTTTCTGTTTGCAATTTCTGCTTGTAATTTCTGTTTGTATTTTCTCTAGAGTTCAGTGTTTCCCCTGAACAAAGTGAATGATATAAGTATTTGATTAAAGTGGATTGTTGACCCCTCAAAAGTTGCTTTTCCTTTTAGAAAAGTAGATCTAAGAACCTGTACAGAAGGCCCTCCTGCATATGCTGGTGTCCTTACTGTTACAGATGTAACCCTAGGTAAGTCACTTGACCTCTGTTTGCCTCAGTTTCCTCATCTGTAAAAATAAGGGCAATAATAGCACCTACTTCCCAGGGCTGTTGTGAAGGTCAAATGGGGTAATATTTGTGGTCCCTGGCACCTAGTAGGTGTTAAATAAAGGAGCTTCTGGGGCCCATTCTTAATACTCAGTCTCAGCTGAACTCCTCTGCCCTGTTTTCATTGCTAGCACCTAAAGCTTGTCTCCAGTGCACAGCTGAGTTCCTCTGCTAACATCATCTATCTGAATCTTAAGTATTCTCTAAGTTTCACTCTCTCCATCAATCCTTTTTGAGGCCCTAGTGATCTATCACTCTTTTGGACTCCTGTAAAATTTGTCATTTTATTTATATTAAACCTTGCCTGGCACTTGATATATCACCTTGTATTGTTAGTTAACCTTTTAAAATGTTGTGTCAAAAATACCTGTGGTACAGGTGACTGAGTTACCATAAGATGACATCTGTTGCCATTTCACTTCTGGGGTAGGGGACAACCTCAGCTATGAATATATTAATATAGAATATAATATAATATTATCCACATCACCAATTTTTGAGAAAATTGACCCAAAAAACAAGCCCATACATCTCAGTGATGATATATTATTATTATTTTACATGTTATAACTATGGAAATTATAAATTATTTTTCTCTATAAATATCTATTTTATATATTAAAGTTTGTTTAAAAGTATAATAAAATCTTAATTTTATCTGAAAAAAATGTGAGCTAAGAAAATTGTGTGGTTCAATGGGGAGTGAGTATATGGCAGTTTTTTTCTTTTATAAAGAAATAGATATTGTCATTACTTATAGCCATTAAATTATAGCCATTAAAGGAGGGAAGTCTGTCGGTTCCCAAAGTCTCAACCTTTAAGGACCAATCTCTTTCGAAATAAGAATAGTCAATCAACTAATTGTAGTCTGAAGGCATTTGGTTTGACTTTGATCCTACTCACTGGATCAGCATCTCTGCCCCAAGTCTCTAACTAACTTAGAGTTAGAAAGTCCTCTTTAGGAAGGTTTGCTTTTAGGGAAGGATCAGAGATAGATTTGGAAATAAAGATAATATAAAAACAAAAGATATAAAAAAATAATTAATTTTTAAAATTTCAATCAATTCCTTTTTGCCAACAAGCATCCCCTGAATCAATTCAAGAGCTATGTTACAAGAAACTACAAAGAGTTGTCTGAATCTAAGGTGACAAATCAATCAATAAGCTTTTCTCAAACAATCTGAGGATACAGAAGCAAAACTGAAAACAATCCCTGTGCATTTTCTTAAGGTGCACATCATGTATACAAGAGTACATACAGACTAAATACAAAATAATTCAAAGTAGTTTAGGGAGGAGGGGCTCAAAGATTGGAGTGGAAGGTGTATTGATAATGCATTTTTTTTTTGTTTTCGTATAATCAAGTGCCTCTCATTGAATAAAGTGATTAAAGAAGATCTTCCCCATCCGTTCATGGGTCTGCTCATAAGGGAAGTTTGACTGGGGAAGATTTTTAGGAAGACCCACACCTTTTGTTATGTTTCTAATGAGGTACTGGTTGTGATGCCCTTTGGTTCTAGAAAAATGTGGAAATACCCTGAGGGTGAGGTTTTACTTTGGGGTTTACTGATTAGAAGTATTTGTTTGGCCGGACTAGACTCTGGGAAGCCACTAAGGAGCCCCTGACTTTGAAAACCCAGATGTTGGTGCTTCTCTCTCTGGTAAATATGTATGTATGTAATGGTCAGACAGTTGGATCTGTCTCTTGATTTATGATATATGTTATTTCTTATATCAGACAGTTGGAAACCATGTCTGTTGACTTTGATTTTTCTGTATTTTCTCTGATGTTCAGGGTGCTGACTTTCCCCTCTGAACTAGGTGAATGATACATGTGAGTAAAGTGATTGTTGACCCCTCAAAAGTTGCCTTTCCTTTTAGAAACGCAGATCTAAAAACCTGTGATACGTTGGGGTGCTTGCTTTTACAGAGGGATCAGGAAAGGCTTCAAGCAGAAAGTGGTGCTTGAGTTGAGTCTTGAAAGAAAAGAATTCTAAGAGAAGAGGCAGAACAAGGAAGGAGTGCATTTCACAAAAGGGATGGCCAGTATAAAGGTTCAAGGATGGATAATAGATTGCCATATTTAAGGAACAGGAAAGAAGTTGATTTGGGGAGATTGTAGATGGAAAAGGACATAAGATACATATAATGAGACTGAAAATGTAGCTTGGGGGTCAAGTTTTGAATTTTTCCTCAACCCTACCTGTGGGTCTTGTCCTTTAAATGAAACTGAACAAACACGTTAAGCTTAGAGAACAGGGTAATCTTCCAGGTTGGCCTGTATATATCTATGTGATTATGCATATGTCTATGTTAGGAGTGAATAATATACAGTGAATAATATACAGCCTTGAGGCCACATGTGGCCATCTAGGTGCTAAAGGGTCACACTTGAGGACCCAGAGGGCCACATGTGGCCTCAATACCACATGTTTCCCACCCCTGAATTGTGGTCAGCAAAGAGCTTTCCAGGTTTTGAGGTAGGGTCCATCCTCGTACTTTATCCCTCTCTTGAGTATTGCAAACTTGTAGTCTGATTACATAAGGTATACATTTATTCACATTTGACCTCACGTAATTAGAAATCTCATTCTTTTCCATTCTGTTTTTCATGAAGAATGATCTCAAGAAAATTTTCTCTTACAGCTTTGGAAGAGAATTTAAAACTCAGGGTGGGGAAGGTAATTTGCCCCACCACAAGCAATTCAATCCATGATTTGTGTTGGGAGATCTCCTCACAGAGATTTAGGCAATTAGAAGTTAGAAGCCCTTAATTAGGATAGAAAAGAATCAGCTGTAGCTGGTTGGTAAAGTCTGATGAATTCCAGAAGGACTCTTTGTATATTAGAAGAGTTTCATAGTCCGTTCAACTACAACAAATCTAAGTTATGTGGAACATTTAATTCTGAAATGCTTTAATCATGCTCCAAAGCCAAAATGGGTTACTCTTGCTGCATGCTCTTGACTTTTGGTAGCCTGTTTCTTTTGGTGTCTTTGTCCTACTTACACTGCACAATATGTCTAGGAATGTGCTGGTAAACGTTTAAGAACCAGCCCCGGCAAGAAGGTGGGGGAAATGTACCCACAATATACATTTTCAATCTTTTGGATGCAATCAGGGTTAAGTGACTTGCCTGGGGCCATACAGCTAATAAGTGTCTAAAGCCACATTTGTACTCATGTCTTCTTTACTCTAGGGCTGTTGCTCTACCCTCTGCACCACATAGTTGCCCACAATATACTTTTAATCTACATTATTACCATTTTCTTCATTACTTTCTTAATTCTAGACAATCATTAAAATAATAAATTGAGCCCTGATTTTGTAGGTTCCTGATTTCCAAAATGTAAATGTTTACTCTGAAAATTTAATAGTCAGTTCTCATGACCCAGTTCAAGCTAACTCCAACATTGTTTACCTAATATCTTTCAGAGACAGGACTCCCGATCACCAGGCAAAAGTGAAAGAAGACTTCCTCTCTCATGCTGTAACAGGCATCACACTCTAGTTCCCAAGCTTTTCTTGCTAAAGCTGTAGGACCAATATGATATAATAAAACAAGCCCTGGACTTGGGGACAAGAAGATTCGGGTATAATTTCCTGCTATTCTACAGCTAAAACTGGCACTGTGAATAGAGCATTGGATTTGAAACCAAGAAGATTTGGATTCAAATCCTACCTCCCACACTAATTACCTATGTGACCAAATCACATTCTTTCTCTCTCCTTCTCTATAAAATGGGCATAACTTCAGATCACTAATTTAGAACTGGAAGGGGCCCCAGAGCTCTTTCGTTATATAAGAGAGGACATTGAGATCTGAGAAAGTACTGTGACTTGTCGAAGGTCATTCACCTACCAAGTGGCAGGAGTAGACCTTGAATCTAAATCTTCTGACTCAAGGAGGCAGTGCACCTTCTGCTTATGACATTCCCCCTTCACAGGTTTCATGAGGAAAGTATTTAATGGTAAAGTGTCAGATAAATTTGAGTTAATACCATTATTTGAGTCCTCATTCCAATTGTTGCTGTTTAGGAAAGCTTCCCCTACCTCAGTCTGCTTAAGGGATGTGCTGGTAAATGTTTGACAAGGCTCTGTGGAGGAGACTGGAGGAAATGTGTACTGAACATACTTTTAAGTGTAATCTGCATTATTGTAATTTTCTCCATCACCTTCTTAAGTCTATACAAACAACAAAACAATCAAGCCCTGATTTGTAGTATGCCAATTTCCAAGGTGAAACATTCATACTGAAAATTGAACAATCACCTCTGAGAACTAGTAGGAGCTGTCAAGCCCTTCTCTCTCTCTCTCTCTCTCTCTCTCTCTCTCTCTCTCTCTCTCTCCTCTCTCTCTCTCTCTAATAGAGTAATTTCTTCTCCTTCATTTGTATACAGACTCATTTGAGGGCTAACATTCGTTGTCTGCCTGTTTTGTTTCCTTATTAAATGATAAATTCTTTGATGGCATCAGAAAAGTTTTCTCAATATTTTGTACACTAAATGACAGTGCTGATGGTGGGCACTGGATTAACATGAAATGGTCATGCTACATATTTGCAATATTGGATGTTTGAGATTTATATTTGATGTTTGACTCTACACAGACCAGCAAATATCTGTTAGGGGGGTGTGTGTGTGCGTGTTGTCAGAGTTCAATATGATTGACCCCTAGATTAAAGGTATCAATAACAAATATGGCTCCAACCAGATTAAAATGTAATTGGGAAATATTTAACAAAATAAATTAAAAATACAATAAAACATAAATAATAATAATTTATGGTTTTCTAAGTCAACATGCAGCCCACAAGTATCCTTATATATAGTTTAGTGGGTCACATTTCCATTTAAGTTTGACACAACTGGTCTAAATCATAGGTTTACATCTCAGGGTCTATGGAGATAGATTTTAGTAGGATCTATGAACTTGAACAGGAAAAAAATTACTCAATTTTCACTGACCTCCAACTGAAACTTAACATTTCTTTCAATTATGCATGTAGGCAAAAACACATTACCCTGAAACTGGTCCAAAAGCTTCACCAGTCTGTCAGAGGGAATCACAACACAAAAAATCTAAAGAGCCACTGATCTAGATCCATTAAGCTCCATTTATTAGGAACATAGTATGTGCTGGGCACTGTCCTAAGTGCTGGAGATACAAATAACAATAGTAAGCATTTATTATTATGCTTATTATTGTTATAGAATTAATTATATAATAATTAATATACATATATCTAAATATATCATGTTATTATATAGTGTAATATGTTCATTATACTATGCATATTATTATGCAAATGTTTAAGGTTTGCAAAGCATTATATATACATTATCTATCTAAAATTTCATTTGATCATCACAACAACCCTGGGGAAAGGATAGATGCTATTGTTACCCCATTCTACAGATGAGGAAACTGAGAGAAATAGAGGCTGACTGTCTCAGCTTCATACAACTAATACAGACAGGTATGAAGATAGGGCAGGTTCACTTTCAGATCACCACAATAAATCAAATATGCCAGAAAGCAAGTCACATGAATCTTTTCATTTCCAAGTGCATGTAAAAGTTAAGTGTGTAATAGTATTGTGTCTAAAAAAAAAACCAATTTACATACCTTAATAAAAGTACTTTATTGCTAAAAAAAAAAGTTAACCATCATCTACAAGCTATAAT
The DNA here is from genome assembly GCA_023548195.1 of Bettongia penicillata ogilbyi. Lineage (NCBI taxonomy): Eukaryota > Metazoa > Chordata > Mammalia > Diprotodontia > Potoroidae > Bettongia > Bettongia penicillata. The sequence continues at coordinate 1,211,519 of JAJHZJ010000535.1, forward strand.
CATTTTGCAAGCGGAGAGTCTTGCCTTGATATTGATGACTGCTGACTGATCAGGGTAGTAGTTGCTGATGGTTGGGGTGATTGTGACAAATTCTTAAAAGAAGAAAACAATGACGTTTGCCTTATAAATTGACTTCCTTTCACTTAAACACTTAGAGGCCATTGCTGCATTATTATAGCTGATCTAATATTTTGGGATCTTAGGAAACAGAAAGGCTCAAGGAGAAGGAGAGTTGGGAAATGGCCAGTCAGTGAAGCAGTGAGAGCACATACAACATTTGTTTATTAAGTTTGCTATCTTTTACAGGCACAGTTCAAGGCATCCCCGAACAGTTACAATAGCAACCTCAAAGATGACTAATCCCAGATTACCATTACAGATTAATAATCATGAAAAAGTTTGAAATATGACTAGAATTATCAAAATGCAATATAGAAACATGATGTGCGCAAATATTTTTTGGGAAAAAGGCACCAATAGACTTGCTCCATGCAGGCTTGCCACAAATCTTTTATTTGTAAAAATAGCAATATAGCTCAGTAAAGCAAAGTGCAATAAAACTGAGGTATGCCTGTAATTGTCTAAGGCAGAATTTGAATTCAAGTGTTTCTGACTCTGACTTCAATGCTCAATCCACTGCACCACCTAGTAGATAAAAATGAAATAGCATCTGCCCTCAAGGAGCTAACATCCTTTAATAGTCAAGACCTAAAATTCACAGCAGGTTTGGGAAACTCAAATACTTTCATATCATTTAGCATCTCCTTGAAAAGATTGTCCAAAAGATTGTCGTGACACTCAAATGAGGTAATGTATATGAAGTTCTTTGCAAACATTGACATAGAAATGTTAGTTGTTTTAATTAAAAAGTAAGTTTTTAAAAAATAAAGAAAAGGCTGAGCTTAAATGATGACAACTCCCTGTTACAAAGCACTTTAAGGTTTACAAAATATTTTTTTGACTAGGTAGGTAGTACTCCATTTTATAGATAAGGCAACTGAGGGGGTCAGAAAGCAACTTACAGTATCACAGTCAGGATTTGAAATTGGAATGCCATCAATTTACATTCTCTTAGATGATGATCATGGTCATGAGAAATTAGACAAAATAATTTATCAGCATTTGGGGTCTATCTACAAGCTCTGATCAGTCTGTCAGATTTGAATGCTTTCTGTCTTCTAATTTCATAGAAATGTTTTCAACTTTAACCAAAACTATTTTCACTAAAACTTATATACATACTTGCTGCTGTTCTGATTATCATCATCATCATCTCATCAAGAATAATTTCCCTAAATATTAATTCTGTACAATAAAATATAGTATTGTCTAGATCTGCTTTTGAATCTTTTTAAAAAATTGTATTGTTTTCTGGCATCTTGGTTTTTGATCATCTTTGCAATATAATTAGGGGTGGGGTGGGGAAGAGTGCTGATACATTCATTGCAGATGTCTCAACATGCATGTAGTGACTGCTAATGGAGCACATATGTAGCTTCTTCCTTCCCCACACATTCCACAAGAAGGAATTTTCTTTTTTTTCTTTTCTTTTTAAAATGTGTTTTCCTTAATTATGTGTAAAAAAACTTTTTTTTTTAACATTTGTTAAAATTTTGAGTTCCCAGTTCTCTCCATTCTCCCTTCTCTTCCCTCCCTCTTCTTTGAGAAGGCAAGCAATTTGATAATACATTATACATGTGCAATCAAGAACAAGACCAAAAATAAAAAACAAACACTGAATAATAAAGTTTAAGAAAAAGTGTGCTTCAATATTCATTCGGACTTCATCAGGTCTTTCTCTCGAGATGGATAGTATTTTTCCTCACAAGTCCTTTGTAATTGACTTGGATCATTGTCTTGATTAGAGAAGCTGTCTTTCATGATTGATCATCCTTATAGTATTGTTGTTACTGTGTACAATGTTTTCCTGATTCTGCTTATTTGACTTTGCATCAGTTCATATAAGATTTTTCAGGTTTTTCTGAAACCTTCATTTCTTATAACTAGTCATTTCTTATAACACAGTAGTATTTTATTACAATCAACACCAAAGCTTGTTTAGCCATTTCCCAATTGATGGGCATCTCTTCAGTTTCCAATTCTTTACCACCACAAAAAGAGCTGGTATAGATATATAGGTCCTTTTCCTTTTTCTCTGATCTCTTTGGAATATATGCCTAGTAGTAGTTAGTAGGGTCAAAAGGTAGGCACAGTTTTATAGCCCTTTGGACATAGTATCAAATTGCTCTCCAGAAGGGTTAGATCAGTTCACAACATCACCAACAGTGAATTAGTGTCCCTAATTTTTCCACAAGTCCTCCAACATGTTATTTTCCTTTTCCATCATATTAAGCAATCTGACAAATGTGAAGTAGCTCCTCAAAGTTGCTTTAATTTGCATTCCCCTAATCAATAGTGATTTAGAGCATTTTTTCATATGACTATAGATAACTTTGACTTCCAGAAGATGGAATTTTCAAGGAGTATTTGTTTTATGGGCCTTTGTAAAGAGGTATGTCATTTCCATGACAGAAATTAAGGGAAACTGAGGCAATAAAGTTCCAAGCATGTTCTCTTTATTAGCAAGACTGGTCAATAAAAAGGGGCAATATCTCTTCAGTAGTCAAAGGCCCCAAATGAGGATGATAGGATCTTGTGTAATGTTTAATAACATGACATAGTAAGATTTAGAGCAACAAGTTATTATTCAGTCATTTCAGCCATATCTCACTCTTTGTGGCCACATTTGAGGTTTTCTTGGCAAAGATATTGCAGTAGTTTGCCATTTCCTTCTCCATTTCATTTTACAGATGAGGAAATCCATATGTGGAACCATCAATTACAACAAATGGAAAAGTTTTGAATGCTGTGGATAAGTTCACTTACCTTGGTAGTATACTTTCCAGGGATATACACATTGACAATGAGGTTGATGCACGCATTGCCAGAGCTAGTTCAGTGCTTGGGAGGCTCTGAAGAAAAGTTTGAGAGACAAGAGGTATTAGACTGACTACCAAACTGAACGTCTACAGAGTCATTGTGCTGATCTCATTGTTGTATGCCTGTGAAACATAGACAGTCTACCAGTGCCATGCCAGGAAACTGAATCGCTTCCATTTGAACTATCTTAGGAAGATTCTGAGGATTATCTGACAGAATAAGGTACCAGACACTGAAGTTCTTGCTCAAGCTGAACTGCCAAGTATTCAAACTATGCTTCAGAGAGTGCAACTCTGATGGGCTGGCCACATTGTTCGAATACAAAATGTACGCTTGCCAAAAAGACTATTTTATGGAGAACTCATACGAGGCAGGTGATCACATGGTGGTCAGAAGAAGTGATACAAGGACACTCTCAAGAACTTTGGATTTGACTGTGCAACATGGGAGACACTGGCACAGGACCACTCAGCAAGGCATGCCCACATCAGAAAGGGTACTGTGCTCTATGGGCAAAGCAGAATTGAGACAGCACAAAGTAAATGTAGGATGCACAAATTTGGAGTAACCACTCCAAATACACTATTTGTGCCCAACCTCTGGTAGAGCATTTGGAGCTCGTATTCGCCTGATCAGCCACAGTCAGACACACTGAAACGTCACTTTATCATGGTGATGCCATTTAGGTCTTCTTCGAAAACAAAGGACAACAACCATATAAGACTCAATCCATTTCCATGAAAGTGCTCTGATTCCATCTAGCTCAATCTAGCCCACTTTTTAACGTAAGCATCACAAATGTTCAGATTCCTTAAGAGTCTAGTCAACAGTGAGATTTCTTAAGAGTCTGGCCAATATGGTAGGTCTTTAATAAACTTTATTTTTCTTTGGCTGAAAGAAGGTTTGGGTCCAATTCATTTGGACAAGACCCAACATGTTGGTATTTTGGGGTCTCAAGCACCCCTAAACCTCAACAATTCCACCAGCCTTTCCTATAGAAAAAGAGCCTACAGTACCTTGGCACAGAAGAAGTTGGGAGAGACCCAGGGTGGACCTCTGCAAAATAGTCCCTTGGTAGAAATCCATTGGAGCCTTCCTGAGAACTTTTGAGGGTGTTATCCCCAAATTAGGATTCTTTTATAGTTGCCAATTCTAACTCCACAAATTAAGGTAAATTGAGACAATAAAGTTTTAAACAGGCATATAGGTGAGTCTTCTTCTAATTGGTTATATTTCATAAGTGTTATCTCAGCTCCTTTCCATTACATCATTAGGAGTTTAGATCAATTCTCAAAAAATGGGATTAGTCCTCAAGTGATGGGATTAGTCTGCTGGTATAGGAATTGCAGTTTAGATTAATGAGATTGACCTTTAGGCAAGTTTTTCCAGAATGGGCGAAGTTTACAAGTGTTATAAGTCATTAAGATAGAATCCTGATCCAAGTGACCTGAGGCTACCTGAGTACACTTGTAGGGATATGAGATTTAGACTCAGATAGGGAAGGAGAATATTAACTCTATTCTGGCTTCATTAAATCTTAACAAATAGAATTAAAAATCAATTATCAATTTCATATCACATAGGAAATCGTAAAATGAGGGACTTGGAACAGTGGATTTTCAAACTTCAAATATTTAATATTTCTTGGGTTTGTTTTGAGTTGTTTGTTTTGTTTTGGTTTTGGTCAAGGAATTTGCCTGTTTTTGCATTTTTTAGGTAGGGGATTTATTTTTATTTATATTTAATATTTCCTCTTGTGCATCTGGATTCTTTTTCTTCATCATTTTTGATGTCAAAACACAAAAAAGAAATTTCATCACAATGTTTCTTAGTTAGACAACTGAGAGAGAAGCAGAATCTGATAGGTTTCCTTCACAGCACTGAACACAACAGGCTAGCCGAAAGCTAGCACATCTATGGTGCAATCTTTCAAAGCATTGAATTGACTCCGTTACACACAGCTCAAACACAAAGGCACTGTATTTTGGATCCTTCTTGGAAATCAATAGCAGCGCGTATTGGGGACAGTGACTGCTACTCATTAGGAATCTATGCAGCCACACAGCAAGAAGATGCTAGGAGCGTAAGCGTCACCCAGCTCTGATGGTATCTGCACCCCCGCTGCAGCATGCTCCCCCTCCTCCATCATCAGCCCGTGCCCCAAACCAGCACATGTACACACACAAACCAATCTCTGCACTTGAAGCAAAGCAGTTATCTGCAAAGAAGGGAGCTTTTGAAAAGCTGGAGGAGAGACTGCCTCCCTCTAATGGAAGAGTACCCTAGTCAGTCATAAAACACAGAAGCAGGCTCAGCTTCTCCTCTGCAGACAGGCAGTGAATGGCCTCAGGCTGAGCTCTGCTGCTCCCACGGACTGCTGCCCACATTGATTTGCTGCACAGATTGATTTCTTCTGCCATTTGCAACTCTCCTAGAGGAAAAAAAATCCAATGGATAAATAAACCGAATCTCCCCATGATGTATGAATATGAGAGATGAGATTGGAGTCACACTGACTTCATATAGATAATAGCACTACAGTAATAGTAGCTGGATTAAAGTCTTTGGAAACCTGGGTTGCACTATATTGTATATACTTGGGTTATAATAGGGGAATTGTGACAACATATGGCTTTAAATTTTGACCCAATTCATATGATCTTAGATTTAAAGTTCAAAGGAAACTTAGAGGTCATTTGGTCTAACATGTTCATTTTGCAGGAGAGAAAATGCCTCAAGGATTGGAGAGGTGACTTCCCCAGGGTCACCCAGGCAGTAAGTGACAGTGACCGGTAGTGACATTTGAACACATGTCCTCTGACCACTCCTCACACCCATAATTCAAACAGTCTTTCCACTGTCCTATACTGTATTCTCAGACAAAATGCCTTCCTGGAGGTTATATCCTAATAGGGGGAATTAACATAAATGTAAACTCATTTCAAGAGTGCTAATACCTAGGTAAAGCATAAGAACAAGCTTGGTTTCAAACAATTTAGTTTTTGTGCTATGTCAAAAATTCTTGAACACACACACACATACATATGAAGGAATGTTTGTTTTATGGACCTTTGGCTACAATTTGTAAATAGGAGTATCACATATATGGGGAAAGAGCCCATGTTGGAGCGATGTATTTTAAAACTTTTCAAATATTTAAGATTTCCTTAATTATTTGTAGTTAAGAAAGTTGCCTGCAATAACCTTTGACCCAGCAATTTCATTTCTAAGACTGTATCCTCAAGAGATAATAAAAATGAGGAAGGGTCCCACATGTACAAAAATATTTATAGCAGCACTCTTTGTAGTGGCCAAAACTGGAAATCAAGGGGATGCCCATCAATTGGGGAATGGCTGAATAAATTATGGTATATGAATGTAATGGAGTACTATTGCACCATAAGAAATGATGAACAAGAAGACTTCAGAGAGGCCTGGAAAGACTTATATGATCTGATGCTGAGCGAAAGGAGCAGAACCAGGAGAACTTTGTGCACAGCAACGACCACAGTGTGCGAGAGTTTTTTCTGGTAGACTTGGATCTTCATAGCAATATGCAAGGACGTTAAAAAAAAAATTCCCAGTGGTCTTCTAAGGCAAAGTGCCTTCCACATCCAGAGAAAGAACTATGAAATTCAATCGCAGAATGTAGCAGATCATTTTCGTGTGTGTGTGTGTATGTGTGTGTGTGTGTGTGTGTGTGCGCGCGTATGTATTATGTTTTGGTTTGTTATATGATTTCTCCCATTTATTTTAGTTCTTCTACACAGCATGACTATAATGAAAATGTATTCAGTAGGAATGTATGTGTAGATCCTATATAGAATTGCATGCTGTCTTGGGGAGGGAGGAGTGTTGTGGGGGGTACGAAGGGGGAAAAAAATCTAAGTTTAATGGTAGTGATTGTAGAGCATTAAAAATAAATAAAATGAATATTTTTAAAAAAGTTGCCTGCATTTGTGTGTGTGTTGGATAGGTATGTGTATGGGAATGAATTTAATATTTCTTCTTATACATCCAAATTCTTTTTCTTCATCATTTTAATGTTGGACTACAAAAAAGAAATTTCATTGAAGTGTGGAATATATTAAAAACATACAATAAAAAGTATATAAATATTATATATACACACAAATATATATCTGTAAACATATAGATATTGACACAAAGCATTATTTTAAATTTTATCCAATAAGATACAATTTCTAATGGAATTGCTTGCTACTCAGAGAAGGTATCTCAAAGTCTTAAATGTGCTGATATTTTCATAGATGAACCTGGGCATATCTGTAGATGAATTTGGCCTCCTGAATATGATTTGATAAATTCTATTTTTGTTTGTTTTTATCCCTAGGTAGTATTTCCTGAAATCCAAGCCAGAAATATCAGATGGAGTATTTCAGTTCCCTCTATGTCTCTGCCTCTTGTCTGTCTTTATCTTTCAGGTTCTTTGAGTGTTATCTTTCAGTAATTATGTTTGTATGTGTTTTTTTGTCTGTCTCTCTTTTTGACTAGAATGAACATTTTATTGGCTTCCAGTTACTCATGCAATCATAATCAAGAGCTAGAAGGGTAGCCCAAACCCTTTACACTACAGATGAGACAACTGAGGCCCAGAAAAGTACCTGCCTACAGTAGTAAATGGAAGAACTGGGCTTTGAATCCAGTTTCTTTGCCTCCACATCTAATACACCTTCTGTCACACTATGCTGACACCATCAGGTCAAGACCTGGAATTCAAGAAGCCACGTTCTTGTAGAATCTGATTTCTTTGATGCCCTCCAAGAGACCGAATAGAATGATGTTCTAACAACAGGTCTGGTTTTCCAAACCTTCAAAAAGGCATTTCTACATAGCTATTGTGTCTAGAGGGATACATGTTTTCTGAGTGACATAACAGGAGGAAGCTGAAGGTTTGTCCCCTCTACTCCCGTCCCTGGAAATGTCTGGTCAGGAGAGGAGTGTCATTCTGGATGGTAACCAAGGATAAGAGAGAAGGGAAGACACTTCATCCTTGGGGTTCTCATGACACTTGCCAAGAAAAAAATAAAAGGGTAAGCCTAAAACCATTTCCTCCACATTTCAAAAAGATAAGATGGATAACTAAATGCGCTTGCTCTTTTTTGTGGTGGTGTTTTTTTCTTTTGTCACAAAGTACACCTGAGACTCAGCCACCCCAAAGCTTTATATAAAAGCTTCATTCAAATTCTTATTATTCTTGCCTTGTATTTCTCAACATGTGCTAGAGCAACAAGCACCTGAAGGGATATTTGTCAAAATCAGCTGGAAAGAATTCTGACTCTGAACTAGCCTTCTAATACTTCCCCTCAGGCTAATGAAAATCGGATTTTTCTGATTATTTTCAGCATTATCTAATAACTTTTTATTTTCCATTCCCACACTGTATGTTTTGAGTAAAGTGGGTTTTTTTCTTTTTTTTCTTTTCTTTTTAAAGACTGGATGTATTGTCTGATTACAATCCTTGGTGTTTCTGCAAAGATATCATTCCCCTGCAACATTGACAGCTCATTCGTGCCATCTAATAATAAGCTATTGGTGAAACACACACAGGGAAAAGATAAACAAAGGTCTCTGAATTTAAATCAAATTATTCATTAGCTTCTCTGAATGATAGAGGCTATATCTATATGAGAGATTCCCAATTTGTGGTCAGTGATGGTTTTGGGGTTTTTTTAGTATTTCAATAACCATTTCAATATACTTAGTTTCCTTTGTAATATGTATTTTAGTCACTGCATTTAAAAACATGATTATCAAAGTAGTCCTTTGGTCACACTGCCCAAGTGGTAAAGGACATACAAAATGGTTAAGAGGCCCTTGTTTCTATGATTCTAAGTAATTTATATCAGGAGCAAAGTGTCAGATGATTTAGCCAGATCCGTTGGACTTCACCAGTATGTGTGTGCATCAAGACTAATGCTTCTGGAAGTAGGCCAGCCCTTAGCTCTGCCATACAGAGATATACAAAGGGCCAGCTCAGCACATGGAATTTTTCAGTCCAATTTGATTTACCCAAAGCTACGTAGAGTTCTTCATTGTTTATACTGGCCTTTTGGAAAACTATTCCTCAGGAATCTCAAGAGATATGTGATTTTGTTGGGTCAACCTGCTTTGGGAAACTTGTGAAGTCAATCCTAATGCTTTAACTATTTGAGCAAATCCAATTCCCCATGCAAAAGAAAAATAATAGTTTCCACTCTGGTTAGCACTAAGTAGAATGCCACAATTGTAATGTCCTAGTGTGATTTCAGAATCATAAGAAAATAGAATGCCAGAGCCTTAGGGACCTATCATTTTGTCCAACCCCTAAGTCTAACACAGCACTTGAATTTTTTTGGTCCCTACCTGTGATTTCACTGGTATAGAGAGATCTCATGAAGAAATTTCTTTTCTAAATGCAAATTGACAAGCTGCCTACAATTTAGAATATTGCCTAGGGAGCTAAGCATTTAAGTGACTTACCCAGGGTCATACAGAGAATATCATTCTCTATATCTGTCTATGTCTACATCTCTATCTATCCATCTATCTATAGCTACATCTATCTACATATCTATGGACAAGACTTCAACCCTGTTCTTCATATCTCTGAGGCTGGCTTTCTTTGTACAACATTCTACCTCTTGCCACCTGGTACATAGTAAGTGCTTAATATATGCTTGGTGAATTGAACAGATTTGAATTTTACAATCAAATCAAATCAAGAAGCATTTATTAAGCGGGTGCCACTCTGAGGTAAATAAAAAAGAAAAAACAGTCCCAACCTAAAAGGAGTTCATAATTGATTGGAATGGAGGGAGCCAAGAAGCAAACTACTAAATACGAACATGATATATACAGGAAATACTGGAGATAATCTAAAAAGGAGGCACTAACATTAAGGAGGATGGGGACAACTTTCTTGAAGAAAGTGTGATTCTAACAGAAGATGAGATAACAAAAATAAAGCCTGGAGAAGTTCAATGACTTACCCAAGGTCCCATAGCTACTGAGTGCTAAAGCTAGGATTGTGGCAGGTTCGTCATCATTATCCCCAGGACTGTCATTGATGAGTTAGTTAAAATGAAGGAGAAATTCCCTGTCTGTTTATGCCCTGCCATTCTTCTTAGAAGAATTGAAAAAAAGGAACAGATACTTTAGGTGTCAGGTAGACGTAGGACAGAAGTTTATGAGACAGAAGGAGTAGATTCTTGTGCCTGGAACCTATATGGAATTCTCATTAGTCATGATGAGGTAATAGACATTCCTGGGACTGAAACTGATGATGTCACAGGTATGGTGACAATTCTCACAGCTCTTAGTTTGGTCAATCCAAGTGCTTTCTCATATGCCTTGAAACTGACCATTTGGGCTGCTTACAACACAGGTATAGAAATTAAACATATCTTGACATTCTATAGACAGTAGAAGGAGTTTAGTTGAAATAAGCATCTATTTTTTTTCCTTTTGGTATTAAGATTTAATTCAACTGTTACTCTTAGGGTTTTCATGTAAATAGAAATATTTGTATAATATAATCTAATTGTAATAGTTCTTAGAGGATATTGTATAATTTACCTCCAATTTTTATTAATGATATCCCCATGGACTGTTATACACAATAGCCTTGTGTTGATTTAGTAAATAACAAATATTATTCTGAACCCCCAAACCATCTCAGTTTTGTCTAGCAAATTTTATAATGGAATATTCTTCTTTTCTGAGTATAGTTTTAAATTTTTTAAATTATTCATAATGAATAATGGTCATAATATATAAAATCAATATATTTTTATAATTAAAAAAGGAAAATGCTATGATCAAATTTGCTGAAGAGTAGAGTATAGATTGGCCATTCATCATTGGTCATAAAAAATTGTTGACTCTTCCTTTATCTTCCTGCTGTGATACTGGCACATGAGCAATGTTGCATTAAAAATTAGCATGAGCAACTCTATTTTGACTTTTATCCACCATTTTGTGAAGTTAAGTCTCCACTTAGGTAAGTCACCTGATTTTGGAGAAGTCATAAGATTACTGCACCTCCCAACTTCATTCAACTTAAGGAATGTCACAAAACTACCCCTCTGCCTCTCACCTCAGTGTCTCTTGATTCTTTCCACCAATAAGAAACCAGGTGTCTCAGTCCTTACATTCTGTTTTTCACTCCCTCCAAATTATATATCGACTGTGTAGAAACCAAAGTTTAGGGTCTGACTACCAAGAGCCTTGGACTCAATTTGTTTCAGCGGTCTTATGCCTTGCTAAATAAAACATTTGTCTGGATGAAATTCAGTTTCTTAAAATTCCACCATAACTGTTATGGTAACCACAAAGGGACAGAGACTTTGAGTCTTTGTGTGACAAATGGAACTTTAACAAAGGAATATGCTAAGGTGCTATTTCTTCCAATGGACATCCTTGGTGAAGGATCACTGATCCTCAGACCTCCATGTCTTTTTACACCACACACAGATGAATCTCCTTAGAGCTAAGTGATCCCTGATCAGTGTACCATCAGGGTCTGCTCTATTAGGGAAGTTCTTATTGGCTTGAGAACAGGGGAAATTTCTCATTTGGATGTCTCAGAAGAAAATAAAACTCTCAAACTGTAGAAAAAATTTATCTAAAATATGTGAAAATCCAAAGAAGTCCCTGATCTGGTCTAAAGAAGAGACTTTCAATTACTGAAAATTAAAGGGTTTGAGAGTGCTTTTAGAAAATTATGCATAATGATTTTTTTCTTAATTAACCTTTCAATGGGAGATAAGAGGGAAAAACTTTGCTGACAAGTACATCTATGTCTTATGGCATTATGTCTGTTTTGTGTCTTGATAAAACATTCTAACTTTTTCCTGTGACCTGATCAGCCAAATGAAAAGAGTGGAAAGAGTGAAAATTTTTCTGAAGAACTTTCAAAGTCTTCAAAAAGTAGTCTTATGGGATTGTAATCTGATACTGTTTTAAGTTTTGATTTCAGATATGAATGTCTGAAGTGAATATCATGATGTGAATGGTGGACCATTCAAAGGAAATGCCATGTGCCGCCCAAAGGGAGTGTAGTCTGAGAATTGCTATAGGTGGATATCTGTGTCTGGATAAGTTGAAGGGATGACCTTGCATCGATGAAGGTAGGATCCTCTTGACTCATTTTTCCATTGTGCTATTTTCTTTCTGAACAGGAAATTTTCCTACCTGGTTAATTTTGAGCCTGGCTTTTGAATCCCTGTGAATAATATGGAACTTTGCTACAAGATGGGCTGGCAAATATGATTTATGCCTATAATCAAACAAAACTAAGAGAATTTTTCCCTGTTATGGCTTTTGTTAATCAATCTATGTCTTCGAGGAGACAGCCTTGATATTGTTATAACCATACCCCTTCTTTTTCTTTCATAGAAAATTTCTAAAATTAGGATAAAGAGCAGATAATATTAAATCTATTAATTAATATATTAATACTAAAGCATCTCTGAGTTACTATAGTAGAATGCATATATGAAAGATCTTACTACTTTTAATCTGAATTTATAGTCAACTCCATATCCTAAGCAACTAAATAAAGGAGTTCTTGGGCTTGTCATCTACTTGCTAATATTTATATATTCATGCATAAGATTGAACCCTAGAAGTATTTCATTGTTTCAGAATGACATGGAGATAATACACTCAAAATGGGGGGATATGACAAAGATGAAAAACTTCTCTCATTAAATGAAGTAGTAAATCCTGAGAAAGCCATAGGATCAGACTGCTTTCTCTAAGAACTGGGATATACACACATACATATATGTATATATACATATATGAATATACATTATGTGTATGTATATATATGTGTATGTGTGTGTACATATGTATGCATATGCACACATGATCAGTTTCCAAATTTTTCTAATAGGATATATATGCCCTGAATATGTTTCAGTCGTAAGTTTTCAAAATTGGATTAAGAATTTTACATATAAAATTGCATTATAATTGTAAAGAAATTTTAAATCATCCTTTTCCTACTTTGAAGTCTCTGTCTAATAATATTAAGAAACAGAAGGACTCATTTTCCAAGTCAAATTCTCATGGATTTTTTTTAAGATTGTTCCTTCAGTCTGTTGTCCATATCAGGTATAGGGTTCAAGTAAAGATACAAAGAGCAAGTAATATTAAAAATTGAAATTCTCTGACGTTTCAGGTGGATTATGGGTTCCTAATTTGATTGTCTTCTTATAGCTCTTTTGTTACTAGGATCAGAACCATAAAGCTTGAGCTGGTTTTCAGCACATGAACTAATTATTGAGAAACCAAATTTAGGAAGTTGTACTAAATTGTATTGAGTCTTATTACTGGCAGATTTTAGCAGAATTATCTAGGAATCTCTGCAAGTGACTTGGAACAAGAAAATCAAATCTACTAGGAGGAACCCCATTCAGAGCTTCCCTGAGTATGAGATTTGCTCCAGAATGTCCAAGGGAAGATGGTTTCCAGGAGTCAGACAAATTATCTTGAGACATTTGTGTCTCAAGATAAAATATGCTGATTAAATGAACATTGAGAGTGGGTTATCAGGTCAGAAGGAAACTTGATATTATTTAATGTTGATGATCATTATTGTATTACTTTGGCTTTTTGTTTTCTGGTATTTATATTTGCTGAGATTTCTTGGTTATCTTGGTGATGTGTAAGTCTTCCCTCTCAATTCATAGTGGTCCTTCTAAGTCTTTTGATCTGTAAGATGGTTTGCCCATTTTTGTCTTCTTAGAGGACATATAAGATTATGACTCTGCTTGAACTCTTTGTGTCTCTCACCCCACTTGTCTGATGTCCTTTAAGGCAGACTATCATTCCATCCAGAAATCCCTAATATATGAAGCATTTAAATAAGTGATCCTGGGGCAGAGGGGGCTCTGAGAACTCCAGGATCAAGGGGGTCAATGTTACATTTAAAAATTAGCAGAATAATCCCATTTTGTTCTTTATGAAGTTAAGTCTCAAACTTCATATAACTCACCTGATTTTGGAGGAGTCACAAAATTACTCCCCCTTCCAGCTATCACCCTACTTAAGGAATGTCACAAAACTGCCCCTTTCCCTCTCACTTCAGGGTCTTCTGATCCATCCTCCAAACACTTTCACTTTCAGAACCTTAATGTCTTCCAATTCTCTCCACCAATAAGAAATCAGGGGTCACAATCCCTACATCCTGGTTTTCCTGTTTTCCACTCCCTCCAAATTGTATAAAACTTATAGAAACCAGGGTTCTGGGTCCTGAACTACAAAGAAATCTTGGGCACAACTTGTCTTTGCAATCATATGCCTTGCTAAATGAAACTCATTTTCTTTATCCCATTGTAACAGCAGCATGGAAATAAAGTTGGAATTAGGAAAACACCTTTTCGAGTTCAAATTTGGCCTTAGACACTTACTAGCTATGTTATGCCAGGCAAGTCATTAAACCCTGTTTGTCTCAGTTTCTCATCTGTAAAATGATAGGGAGAAGAAAATGGCAAAAACACTCTAGTATCCTTGCCAAGAAAACTCCAAATGAAAAATTGCACATGACTGAACAGCAGCCCCTCATATTCCTTTTTTTGTTCCCCCTATACCAATGCCTTCTAAAACCTTGCCATCTCATAGCTAATCTGTTACAATCCTCTCTAACATCTGAAAGTGGTCTGTTTCATAAAAATCAATCCTCTGTAATATAGCACTTACCTATTTTGAGCAGGAAGGATCTCAAATATCATATTACCCTATCAACATAATCTTCAAATCTTTGTTATATTAGTTCTGGGGCATTAGTGGAATGGGGGACAACAGATAAAGAAAACACTAATAGGTCATTTTGCAATTCTCTGAAGTCAAAAGAAGCAGCAAGTCCGGGATTCAGATTGATAAAACATATTAAAGGTCAGGACTCCAGTCAGGTAAGTCAGGTCAAAACTGCATCATATAGTGGGTGACAAGTTAAGTGACCTAGATTCAAATTCCAGCTTTCATACTTGCTATTTCTAAGTTTTCAAGTCATTTAAATCCTCATCTACAAAACAGGAAACATAGCACCATCCTGTCCCACACAGTTGTTGGGAGAGAACCTGACATCAAGACAAGGTCTGTGTGAAGTATCATTTTCTTGGATTATTCCTACTAGGGCAACTAGATTAGGGCAACATGGGCATTTTCTCAGGGCACAGAAATTTATATATTGCTAGCAATTCTTGTACTCCTTCAGTAGATTGAAAACAAATGAATTTATCACCTTGTTAGCAACAATAATTAGTTAAGTTACCAGTTGGAACAAACTTTTCCCTAGGGGGCCGCACCAAGAGTGCTCTCCTCTCCAGTCTAGCATCATTCCATTCCATCCTTCATAGGTGGCCTCTCCAGGATTTATAACAAAGGTATTATCCTAGGGCTTTTCTCTTAATAAGGTCTTATGCCCTCAGGTCCAAGGTCTCTCCCCAGATTTCTTTTCACAAACATGAAGCCGAATTTATCTTTAACAGTTGATTTTGGGAGCACCTTTCATGCAGTGTGATCTTCAGGGTATATTTGGAACAACCCACAGGACAGAATGTATAAGTGGGGCGATAACCTAATCAGGTGTGTGTTGTGTATAGGTGGGCTTAAAATCTGCAGGGCAGATCAATATTGACATATGGTTAGGAAGGAAGATGAGATTATAATAGTATACCCTTTGCTCATCACACTTTGCATGAGTCAAACTTCTTAGAATGTCATAAAGCTCTGATTAACTCATCTCCCTATGTGTCCTCTGACTGTAAACTAAATCAATTCTGCCCTAACCAACTTCCATATTATCCATTTTGTCTGTATTGTTCATTCTCATCTTCATCATAATATCATTGGATTAGAATTTAAATGGTCCTTAGAGATCATTTTACTCAGCCCCTTCATTTTAAAAATAAGTAACCAGAGGCTAAGAAAAGTTCAGTGATTTATCTGAGATCAAATATGTAGTCCATGACACTGCCAGGTCTTCCTGATAACTCGTCCAATGCTCTTTAAACCACACCGCTGTCTTCCATTCAACACCTCCACAAATTTGACATGCTAACTTCATTTTTCTTGGATTCAGATTCTATAAAATAATGTGGTTACACTAGGAAACAGAGTGGTACAATTGATAGAACCCTAGTTCTAGATTCAGGATCTATGTTCAAATCCTGTCTGTGGCACTTATTATCTGTGTGACCTTGGGCAAGTGGGTCTCACCTCTGTGAGCCTTACTTTCTTCATGTGTAAAATGAAGGGATTGGTGTCAGAGGTGGCAAACCCACTGCCTGGGGCCCATGAAATCTCCTAAGTGTAGCCTGAACCACTTAGAAATGTAAAGGGAAATGTACAACAAAATTTAAAAAATTAAGTACAATACACCATAATTAATGTTCATTTGTGGGTTTTTTAAGTCAACATAAGCCCCAAAGAAAACAGCTTCTAATTGAGTTTGGCACCATTAGACTAATGACTTCTGGAGTTTCTTCCTGTTATAGATCTATTACCTATGAACTTGGGCAAGTCACTTAACATCATTGGGTCTCCATTTCCTTACCTGTCAGATTGGAGGATAGAGAGGATGCAGAGCTGAACTCATGATACTATGCATTTACATTTATCCATTTAAAAAAATTTCATCTTCAGAGTGGTACAGTGGATAGAAAACTGGCCTCTCATTCAAGAAGTCTTGGTTTCAAGTCCTATTTCTGATACACACTAGGGGAATGGATCATGAGCATTCATTCTGTGTTTTTGGCAACTTTCTAAAAGTGTGAGTCCCTGAGCAATAGGTAGAAGGAATTTCTTCATAGGCAACTCTACACCAGTGAAATCACAAATATAAATCTCTCCCCCAGGGGGAGAAATTTTGTTTTTTCCAGGGCATTATTGCAACCAATTGTAAACTTTGGGGATCCTTACTGTGTCAGTCAGAGTTTTTATATTTATTTTTATCGTTCTCTTTTGTTTTCTAAATATATCCCACTCCTCTCCAGTCCCCTATTCAGAGCACCATCCCTTGCAGCAGTGAGTTGGTGAATGTCTTACAACTGGCTGGGAAAGGGGGTAAAGGGAAATATATGCAGGATACACTCTTAACCTTCATTATTAACATTTTCATGATCACTTTCTTAAGTATAGACAATCAACAAAGCAATAAAGTAACCCCTGATTTACTAGTAGAATTTGCTGATGTCTGACATTCAAATGTTCACACTGAAAATTTAACAATCAGCTCTCAGAGCAGGCTCCAGCTGGCTCCATCACATCCCTGAATGGAAGAAAGAATAAGAAGTTAGCCAAAGCTGTAGCTGTTTCTCTCCACTTTGTCATCCACAAATTTGACAAGCATTCCATCTGTGTTTTCACCCAAGTTGCTAAAAAAAAAAAAAAAAGTGTGGGTGAAAATAAGGCCAAGTACCCTGTGACATACTTCCCAAGACTTTCTCATAGGCTGACATGAAACCATTCATGTGTGGCTGGTCACTTGGACTCAGTTCAGAAGAAGCTGATTATTTAGTGAGGTAATCCATTCTATTTATGGGCAATTTTAGTTATTAGAAATGTCATGCACGTTGAGCCCTAAATCTATCTTCCTATAACTTCCACCAACTAGTCTCAGTCTGGTGATATAATTAAATCCACCCAACTGTATATCACTCAATCCTGTCTTGTTCATGAGGCTATCATGAAAACCTTGGTCAGATGCCTTGTGCATATCTAAATGCAAACCAATATGGCAGTCCTTCATATAAAATCCAGCCTCAGGCACTTACTATTTACATAAGATTCTTGGCAAGTCACTTAACCTTTGTATGTGTCAGTTTCTTCATCTATAAAATGGAAATAATAACACCAGCTACTTCCCAAGTTGTTCTGAGGTTCAAATGAGGAAATATTAATAGGGAGCTTTGCAAACCTTAGAGAGTTATATAAATGCTAGCTATTATTATCATCAAGACAATATTTTTAGGGGGGGAGGTAGACACTGCCATTTATTCTCTGTGGAAAAATTGGACAAACTCAGGTTGACAATTGTAATCAATTTGTTTTGCTTTAATTACCATTTGATACACAAAATTCTACTTATTATGCTTATTTGGTAGAAAGAGCTGGGAAATTAGTCAAGAACACTTGGAAGTAAAAAAACTAAGTTCTAGATACTAGTTCTAGACATTTACTAGCTATGTAGCCATGGTCAAACTGCTTTATTTCTCTTGTCTCAATTTTCTCATCCATAAAGTGGAGATAGTATTTGTACCACTTGTATGTCATAAACCTTCAAGCACTATATGTGTGAGTTATTATTATTAAAATTATAACCTGTATAAAAAGAACAAAATGGAAACGGTTGTCTAGATCTGCCTATAGATGGTGGTCCTAGGTATAGCGAATTAGCATATTTAGCTGAGAAGTCTTTGAAAATTTCTCTAAGGTTGCTCACTGCTTACAGGAGGATGGAAAAAAGACCATATTAACTTGGCAAATCTCTTTATTAACAAATTATAAGGTTTTATTTGAATAAAACTGCAGCACTATTTGCAAATGAACGAATAACTTCCTTTAATTTGAAGGCCTTCTAATCCAGTAGAAAAAGCACTGAATTTTGAACCACAGGAGTTCAAATCCCATTTTGCTATTTAACTACTATAATTTCATTTCTCTGTGCCTCAGTGTCCTTATTTTTATGATGAGGAGATTTGATTAGATAACCTGTATTGTCCCTTTCGGTACTAGATCTATGAGCCTATAATGTTAGAATATTATTTAGAGTCTCTCAAATGTTCCCTTAGAATAAAATAACTTAAAGCACTAGACCTGGAGAGGGTCTCTTCTCTCCAATGGATTCCCTACTAGACTAAGACTTATTGTTCAGTAAGTCTAGCTGGGGGCAGGCAGGTGGCACAGTGGATAGAGCACTGGCCTAAGAATCAGGAAGATGAGATTTCTTGAGTTCAAATATAGCCTTAGACACTTACTAGCTGCGTGACCCTGGGCAAGTTACTTTAACTCTACTTGCCTCAGTTTGTTCATCTGAAAAAGGAACTGGAGAAGGAAATGGAATACCACTCTTGGCCAGCAAACTCTAAATGAGGTCACAAAGAGTCGGACATAACTGAGGGTCTCAGTCAGTACATGGAGAGTGTCACTTAACTAACCGATATGGTATTCATGTCAAATCCATGGCTTAGCTTTTTGAGGTTTTCCTAGGTACTTAGGCAAAAAATGGAGCCCATTTCCTCTCAATAGCTTCACTAAACAAATGTTCATAAAACATGCCTGATAATGCTCTTTTCTCTTTTTCTACCTCATTTTCTAATTTGATAAGAAGCTCTATAAGTAAAGTCAAAACTAGCAATTTTTATGCCCTAGGCAAGATCTACAAACCAGCAACCAGCAAACTATGCCCTTAATTCAGCTTTTTTAAAACAAACTCAGTGGGGTTGGAGGTGGGGGTGGGGAGAGAGGCGGAAAATGGCCATGGGGTTGAGGAAAGGATGTGGAACCATAATACCATCTGGTAGCTCCCCATTTAATTCATCTTTCCTGCTAACTAGATCTTGAGCTCTACTTCAAGAGCTGGTATCAGCTCTCTAAATTGGATGTCCTGTGGCAAAGTCTGGGTCATACCCCCTTCGTTATGGTTCTGGCCATAAAGAAAACTTTCAGGGAAGCCACCAAATCTCACTGGCTGTTAGGGAGCTCTAAAGGCTGTTCTATGTCTGGGCATGTGAGAACAAATCATGGGCACATTTCAGGTGTTCTCTCACAGTTTCCCCTCTCAACTCACAAGCAGCATTCTCATACATATCCGGACTGAGAGAACTCTGTCCCCTAAAGCTAACCAATGCCACGTAGCTAGAAATGGAATGGTTTGTTATGATTAACATTCCTTGAAGAGTATAATGAATTGGAATGGGTATTAATGTAATTTTCCCCACACCAGCCAAATGCTCCACATTTGGGTCCAGGCCCCTCCCAAGTGCAACACTTCTTTCTTCAACTGTTTCTGCCCCTCTAAGTGAAGTAACTGGCCTGCAGAGAATAACCAGGCAGTGAGGTACAGAGGGGAAGTCAGGCAGGCACCAAGCTGCCCTCTTAACAACAGTAATAATAACAGCTAACATTTATTTAGTGTTTTAAGGTTTGCCAAATGCTTTACATTCATTGTCGCATTTGCTCCTCACTACAATCCCTGTGAGGTAGAAGACATTGTTATTATTATCCTGTTTTACAAATGAGATTTACAATTTAACATTGCCAAAAGCTTTGACAGATCGACATTTTATTGTGTTTCCAGCAGAAGATTGGGGAAGGGCAGTCTTAAATGGCATTTCTACACCTTAGTGTTTGTTTTTACAACATTTGTTACTGATGTTAGCACAGAAGGCACCATCTGGGGGAAAAAATGGAATGCAGCTATTTCTGGTATATTGGGGTTTTTATGGCTGGACTAACTGCTAATTATTTAAGCGAAAATGTTTTTAATATTGAGCTACATCAGCATGCTGTACACTTCCATGCACATAAAAACAGAAGCAGATTGCCTCCTAATTAGAACGACTTGTATTGAAGTCCTTGCTGGGAATTTGTTAGAGGATTCTGCTGAAAATATTAATCTATAAATATTATTCTTTCATATCAAATCATTAAGGTCCTACCTGAGAACAATAAGGGGAAAATACCTTAATTAACTAAATGATTTTAAGTGATCTTTCAAGTGATTATATAATTGCCTATGTTTCCCCACCCCCCACCTCATTCCTCGCTTAGTAACGCTACAAAGGCAAGAAATCTACCTAGAAAAGGGGATGGTTTCTTTTATTTTTAAAAACGGAAAGGTTGGCATCTATTAAATCAGGTGCAGAATAGTATTCAGGTAATTTATGCATTGGGGAAAAAACAAATCTGGACTCAATAAATCCTGCAACCTTTAACCAAGTACTCAAGTGCACTAACTGACTAAATAAAATGAGTAAGCTTGTTTTCACATTCGATTTGAAAGTCTCCAAAAGGGAACCTTTCACAAAACATTCATGACTTGCCTGGGCAGAAGGAGTTCCATTAACCCTGCAGGAATATGATAATGAACTAGATATGAACTAATTGCCAGTAATAAATCTAAGAGCATGAATGTCTCAAAAAAAAAAATCAAACCAACAACATTTGATTATAAAATACAAAAAGGAGATGGAAAGGGGAATGGGTTGGGTGGGAGGCAGGAAATGAGGTTAGCACCTTCCAGAAAGAGAGGAGTAGAAAAGCAATTTGGGGTTGAAGGGAAGGGTTTATTTGGGGGGGAAGGATAATTTTTTTTAAAATTAAATAAAGGAAGCTTTTACTTAAGGCACTCAATAAATGAGCATTAATCTATATTTTCATAAACAAGGGTACTTACTTAGATTTTCAGTCACAATCTCCATTTACATTTTGGCGAAGCCTGTGGCCCCTTTTTAAGAATAATGTTTTTAAAAACATAAAATAAACCAATTATATTGAAATAAAGATGTAATTCTTTTCCATCCAAATTCAAAGTCCCCCCTGAAACGGAGGTTCACAGACCTCAATATTAAGAACCCCAGCTCTATAGCAAATACATGTCAACCTATATTATCATTTTCTTTGAGGAGAAAGGGAGGAGAAATTTTATTTTCTGTAATCTTCTACTGAGTTCTTACATTTTCTCCGCACCCACAAACATTCTTTGATCTTTATTAGAATTTGAAATGGAGCATGGATAATTAATGTCACCCCACTCTTCACTTGTGGACCACAGCTCCTGCCTGCAGTCACTGAAGTCACAGGCTGCTTGGAACAGACTGATTTCTTCTTGCTGCTAGGGAGATGCTCTTTGATCTCCATGAGCACTGATACAGTGAAATGGACATACATCATTCCACATGGCCTGTGAGATCATTTAGAGTGTGATTTGTCTCACCTCTGCTCCTGACAAGCCTGTCTCACTGTCTGATCAGTTTTGTTTAATCTACTGGAGAGAAATAATTTAGGAAACATGTCTCACGAATGAGTGGAGAGATTTATAGGGCGGCTCCTGCAGGTAGGATAGCAATTGGGCTTAAACAGGAATTTATACTTCCTCCCCCAGCTTGGCATGGATGTTTTATTATCTGGAAGCCCCAAAGTTTGAATTTCTCCCCCTTCTACCTTCCTGTGGTTAAAAGAAAGACAACTCTGTTATTTGAGTGGATTAGCAGTGAACAATGCAATTATGCCTTTATAGACAAGAACTAAATATTTACCAGTCAAAAAACATTTTTTCCTTTTGTGATCAATTCCTTCTCTCCCCGAGTTACACAAACCTATTTGATTCAGATAATAAAGTAAATACCATCAGCATTCAGTTTCACAAGTCCATCATGAATTTTTATTGGGCCTTTGGTTGTCTACAAAGGTATTTTATTATACCTGGTTGCTCTCTGGCCATTTCTGGGGATCACTTCCTTTTGGATCTTGAGCATGAAGTGGTTTCTTGAGTCAGACTCTGAGTCAAAGAGAGAGAACTTCTGTTTTTCTTAACCTAGTTCCTTTTGTAATCCTGTATTTATCATATTTGCCCAATGAATAGCTCTCTTTTCAAAATGCCTTCATGTGAATAATGTGCAGTAACTTAAAACACTCTTGTGACAACTGCTGGTATTACCTGTATTGTGTTTCTCGATGCTGTGTTATGGTAGAAGGTATGCTGGTTTCAGGGTCACAGAATGTGGGTTCAAATCCTAGGTAATGCCACTTAAAAGCTATGTGATCTCAGGCATCTCACTGCATCTCTCCAGACCTTGTTTCTTCATCTGTAAAATAACAGTTAGATGAATCAGGAGACTCTGAACTGAGGTCCATGTACTTACTTTTTAAGGATATTTTGGTAACTGCCTTACAATATATTTGGTTTCCTTTGAAATATGTGCATTTTATTTCACTCATTTAAAAATATTATTCTTTAAAGGGATCCAGAGACTGCCAAAGGGATCTGTACACAAAAGAGGTTAAGAATCCGTAGACTAGATGATCTATAAGGTCTTCTTTAGCTCTAAATCTGTGATCCTAAGATGTTGATAATATTTCAAAAAGGCATCAAGACATTTAATGGAGCAGTCTAGGGGAGGAAAAAATAATTGGAACGGTCCCCAAAAAGAGAACCATAAGTTCTCCATATATTCCTAGAAAGACTTTACTTTAGGCCATGATTTTGACTATGAGAAGCTCTCCTGATCGCTTCCAGTTTAGCCTGTATGTATCTTATTTGTGCCCAGTTGTTTACATATTATCTTCCTTTGCCTCTCTTTGTACCCTCAGAGTTTAACACAGTGACTGGCATATAGTAGAGGCTTAATATAGTAGGCTTGTTGACTTGACTAGGGAATATGGTCACTTTCTGATGCATTTGCAACATAGTGGGTTTTGAGGCAAGGTAATCTGTCTCACTGCATTAGAACCAGAAGACTGACAGGGTCACTTGGTTTCCATCATTTATCCACAGTGTTTTCATCAACAAGTATATCTGTTAACAGCAAATCATGGCGTGCTCCTAAAAACAAACAAAAAAACCAGATATATCTTATGCTGAGGGATGAGGATGTAGTACACATGAAAAAATAAATATAGTAGGAGCATATGGGAGAAAAAAGTGATTCAGATAATAAAAGGAAAGGAGGATATGATCAATTCTTGCAGGAGTGGCCAAAGAAGATTTCAAAGAAACAGCAATTTGAACTGGACATTGAAGGATATGTTGGATTTTGATAAGTAGGAGGATATTTTAGCATAAGACTTTATATATCAATAAATCTGGCTAAACCAATCAATAAATCAATAACCATTTAAGTCCCTCCTGTGTTCCAGATGCTAAGGATACCAATATAAAGTGAGATAGTCCCTGCCCTCAAGGAGCTTACATGGTTGGGGGTAGGAGGTGGAGGAGATAATATGTCCATAGAGAATCAAGTACAGGCTGGAGAGGTAGGTACAGGACCTCTGATTTCATTGATACATGGAATTCCAAGATAGGGAGATTCCTTCTGCCAATGAAGGTCATCACCTTCTATGTAACTCATGGTGTTAAAGCATTGTTTAGAGAAATGAGAGTTAATCAACTTTCAAGGGTCACACAGCCAATATAAATCAAAAGGGTAGAACTTGAACTCAGGTCTTCCTAGTTCTGAGGCCAGAACTCTAGCCACTATGCAGCATTGCTTCTCAAATATGAGGAACATATAAATACAAGATACAGACAAAAGAAATACAAAGTCATTTCAGGATGGCAAACCCTTCATAAAAAATTGTTGAGTGAACAAATGAATGTAAGAAAAGGAATTTCAGGTATTTTAGGTAGCTTGAATGAGCAAAAGTTCTAAAATAAGAATTAGAAGAGAGGTTCAAAAGACAGAGAATAGACTTGTTAAGCCATAGTAGAGAAGAATTCATTTGGGTGAGTGTTAGCAGATGATTAGCTAGGAAGATCGTTGAGGTCATATTGTATGTATGCATGGATGCATGCATGCATGCATATATGTATATACATACATATATGTGTATACACACACATATACATACACAGAGATATACATATGGACACACAGATATATAGATATACATTATGCACATATGTGCATGCATATATGTGTATGTATGTGCATATGTATATGTATGTATATATGTTTGTATGTGTGTATGTGTATATATATGTATATATCGCAAAGAACCCTAAACCCCAGAGGAAAGAGTTTGGACTTTATCCCATAGGCTGTGTAGAATCACTGAAGATTTATGAACTGGGAAATGATATATTATGGCACGAAGAAAGGATGTTTTAAGATCACTCTGGCAGTGATATGTAGGATGGACTGAATAGTGAGATACTCATGGCTTGATGTCCAGCTGGGAAGTCATTATATTATAATAGTCACTGAATCATAGATTTCAGATGTGAAAGGGACTTCAAAGGGTATTTATAATCCAACTTCTGTGCTTTGCTTGATGTCCTCCAAAGAGAAGAAATCTTATGCTTCCCAAGGCAGATCATTCAACTTTTGAATAGTTCTAAAGTGGGAAGTTTTTCCTTATGTAACAGTGATTGCATTATGTATTTGGTTTGGAAGGAATCCCAACTACTCCCACTTGGATGACCCTTGTGTTTGTCCTTCATTTTTGAAGAGGACCATGACATCAGGATACTGACGACAAGATTTGCACTTAACTTTGATTTGAGTGAGGGAGGGCTGTGAAAGGTCACCAACCTCACTTACTTTTCCAGAGCCTTCTGGATCCAGTGACCAGATATTCATAAGGATGACTGGAGCTGACCCAGGATGCAATAGGAGACCTTGACCTTTTCAGGCTAAGGCATTTTCAGGACCTCATTTAGAGTGAGGTAATACCCATTCGTTGAACAGGCCTCTTTAAGAAATAGTCAGAAGATGGTCCCTTGAATGAGAAGAAGGAAAAAATAACTAAATCAAGCTGGGATGGAAAGAGAAACAGTCACTATTGATAATCGCTGTAAGAGGAGGTTCCAAAAAACAGCCATTAAGTGCAGCTTAAGCAGGGACATGTTGTTGTCCAATCTATGAGCCTTAGAAGTCACTGGGTTTAAGGTTTTAGGGCAAGAAAAAGAGAGAGAGAGAGGAAGGAAGGAAGGAAGGAAGAGAGAGAGAGGGAGGAAGGGAGGAAGGGAGGAAGGGAGAAAGGAAGGAAGGGAGGAAGGAAGGAAGGAAGGAAGGAAGGAAGAAAGAAAGAAAGAAAGAAAGAAAGAAAGAAAGAAAGAAAGAAAGAAAGAAAGAAAGAAAGAAAGAAAGAAAGAAAGAAAGAAAGAAAGAAAGAGAAACGTAGCCAATAAACCCCAAGTTAACTGGGAAGCTTCTGGATGGCTCTCACCTCATGTGGTAGAGTAATTCTTTTCTAGCTCCTCCCTTCAGGGTCGCTGAAGGACTTTCTCCTAGCTAATGCCTTCATTCTGACCCAAGCAAGGGTTTCCTTGAATTTTCCTAGAAAATAGAGAAATGGGGTTAAGGAATTGCCCACTGCTTCAGAGGGATTTAGTTTCTCGTTACCCTGCTTCTGGTCCCATAATACCACTGCTTAGCTCAATTTTGACCCAGGGCAATCTGAGAACAGTCTAGATACATTTTCAGCCTCTACTTTGGAAGAGTTTGTAATATGTTTTCAATAAAAATTCCTCTGATTTGTTTTGAGGCCTCAGTCAAGAAACTCCACAATGATTTTGGAAAGAGAACTTCCTACCCTCTGTGTGTATCCCTGTGCAACCATAGCCTTTTGCTCCACTGCTTCTTTTAATTCCCCTCACCCCCCAGGACAATGAATGCTGCAGTGGATAGAACATTGGGCCTAGAGTCAGGAAGACCTGAGTTCATATTCAGACTAGACACTTACTAGCTGTGTGATACTGGGCAAAAAGTTACTTAACCGCTGCCTGCCTCAATTTCCTCAACTATAAAATGGGAATTATAAATATAGCTACTTCTCAGGGCTATTGTAAGGATCAAAAGCAATAATATTTGTAGAGTTTCACATGATGCTTGGCACAGAGTAGCTACTTAATAAACACTTGTGACCCTTAACCTATGGATACTCTCATATATACTGAATGATATCTTTGAAAAATAGCTTGCTTTTTGGAGAATATTTGGCTAAAACAGAAAATTAATAGACTTTTTTTAAATTAAAGAAATTAGAGATTCAAAGTAGATTCAGTGAGAGAACCAGTAAAAGGTAGGAAATGAGGAATTCAGTTTCATCATTATTGCTCTCAGCAACCTGGTAGCAGCCACAGTCTTTCTCTTTCTTTCATTTTCTCAGTCATGGTAATGGACAAGTGAGTGAGAATGGAAGCTGTGTTATTGCAGAGACAACTATTCTTCCATCCTGTCATTCATATCACATTGAAGTCATATCCTTCCATGAGTGCATCATTCACTTCTTATCTTTCATGAGATTCCAGTTCAGACAACTCTAAAAGACCTGAGAATTATGAACAATACAATAACAAATCATGTTTCCAGAGAACCAGAGATGAAGTATGCTACCTACCTCCTGACAGAGAAGTGATGGGCTTGAGATAAAACATATATTATTTTTTGACATGGCCAATGCAGAAATTTACTTCACTTGATTATGCATATTTATTATGAAAGTTTCATTCTTTTGGTTGTTGTTCAAAAGGAGGCTAGGAGGGAGGTGGGAAGAAGAAATAAATACACGCTTGTAACAGCGATCACAGCAACACACCTAAGGACTGTTGCTGTGAATAATTTTAAGGGTCTAATTGCATAGCATAATGAATGACTTACTCAGCGATAAACTAAACATTGTTCAATAAAGTAAAGCATAACATTCATAGCAATATCCTTAAGTAAAACATATCATCTAATACATATATGTATCTCATAATACTCAGTATATCATATGGCACATAGCATATATTATTGCATCTCCAAAGTCAGGGGGTCCCAGGTTAGGGTCTTCCCTAGCAGGATACATCATTAAGGGGTAGCAGAAAATACCACACCATCCACCCCTAGGCCACTGTAAAAACAATCTCCTTAATCAATACACAGCGTCCAAGTAAAGTCTTCTCTCATCTTGACTCAAGGCTGACTTTCAAACCCCATGGCTCCTCTTCTGTGGGCCAACCTCTCTCAGCTCTTGCCTGGGTTCACACATAGGCAGCTTTCTTGGACCTGCTCCTTGTATCAACTCATGGGGACTGTTCCACTCCTAACTCTTCCTGTTTCTGCTGAACAGCAGGCTCCAGGGGCTCCTGCCCACTGGTTCTATTTCTAGGAGAACAAAGCTTTATAGGACTATAACAATATTTATATGCATTATCAGCAATATTGTCTTAATTCACTTTAAAAGCTCTTAAAAGGGGCTTAAGCTAAGATTCCTTCCTATGGGTGGATCTCCACTCTTCAGTTCAACTAACTCACAAAAACCAATAGGGCTTCTGTCTGAGAAGTTAACACAGAGCAACAGACAGGACTTCTATCCGAGAAATCAACACCGATCAATAGACGGGGCTTCTGTCTGAGGAATTAATACAGATCAACAGAGGGAGCACTGATATCACAAACATTCTTTCTGTTAGGCGTCTCCACAAGCAAGTTCCTCTAGTAGTACTTCTCTCTCTCTCTCAGCTTTGCTTCTCTCTCTACTCTCTCCTCTCTTTCCAAGTAATACATTGTGTGCGTGCGTATATATATGTATATATATATATATATATATATATATATATATACATATATATATATATATGTGTGTGTGTGTATGTGTGTGTGTGGATAGATAGATAGATAGATAGATAGATAGATAGATAGATAGATAGATAGATGATAGATACTCTTTCCTATCAAAGACTCTTGATTCAATCAAATGCATTTAATTGGCTAAAATTAAATCCAGAAAAACAGCAAAAAAATCCTACTTTGCTTGCTGCTACACTTGTTCATTGGAAAAAAAAATTAAAGTTAAAAAATAAAGGAGCTTGGAGAGCAATCTAGAATTGTGCCCAAAGAGTTATAAAACTGTGTATACCCCTTGACCCAGTAATAACACTATTAGGTCTGTTTCCCAAAGTGATCAAGGAAAAAGGAAAAGAACCTATATGTTCTAAAATACTTAGGGCAGCTCTTTTTTGTCATGACAAAGAACTGTAAATTAAGAGGACACCCACCAATTGAAGAATGTCTAAACAAGTTGAGGTATATGATTGTGGTATAAGAAATGATGAGCAGGTCAATTTTTTTTTTGTTTTATTTTTTAGTTTTTAGCATTCACTTTTAGAGAGAATTTGTGTTACAAATTTTTTCTCCCTCTCTCTTTCTCTTTCCCACTCCCTAAGATAGCAAGAAATCTGATATAGGTTATATATGTATAATCCTATTAAACATATTTCCACATTAGTCATGTTGTGAAAGAAGAATCAGAACAAAAGAGAAAAACCATGAGAAAGAAAAAGCAAGAAAAACAAAACAAAACTGAAAATAGTATGTTTCAATCTTCATTCATACTTCATAGTCTTTCTCAGGATGTGGATAACATTTTCCATCATGAATCTTTTGAAATTGTCTTAGATCATTGTATTGCTGAGAAGAGCTAAGTCTGTCATAGTGGATCATCACACAATGTTGCTGCTACTGTGTACAGTGTTCTCCTGGTTCTGCTCAGTTCACTCAGCATCAGTTCATGTAAGTCTTTCCAGGTTTCTCAGAAGTTCACCTGTTCATCATTTCTTATAGTACAGTAGTATTCCACTACATTCGTATACCATAGCTTGTTCAGTCATTCCCCAATTGACGATATCCTTTCAATTTCCAATTTTTTGCCACTGCAAAAAAGAGCTCCTATAAATATTTTTGAACATGTGGGTTTTTTTTTCCATTTTTCATTGTCTCTTTGGGATACAGAACTAACAGTGGTATGAGCAGATTGATTTTAGAAAAACACCTCATCATTTCTTATGCCACAAGATGCATAAAATAATGAAGAATGAAGTGAAGCAGTACCAAGAGAATGTTGTATATAGTAACAATAATATTGTTCAAAGATTAACTGAACACCTAAGTTATTCTGAGTACTATAAATATTCAAATCAACTACAAAGGAAGGAAGATGTTGTCTATCTCCAGAGAAATAACTGAAATAGAAGCATTTGTAGTATAGTTTTACATGTATGTGTGTGTATGTAAAATGGCGGCTTTCTCTGCTGTAGGATGGGGAGGAATGGAGACAATGGGGATCTTAAAATGTAACAAAAAGTAAATATAAGTAAAATAATGGGAGCTACAGGTAGTCTCAAGTATGGAATGACATTTGATTATTAAGACTTAGCTAAGAGTAAGCAAGGCATGAGGATGCCTTAACTATTGTATCCTTAGAGATATGTTGGACTCTGTACTTTGTGAGGATAGACTTAATTCAGAAGTATGGGGGAAAATGGAGAAAAAAAGGTCATTATCCTAGTCTCCATAAGAATACATGTTCAAAAAAATGTTTTCTTATCACTTGATCTCCTATTCTGGGACTCATTATTATAGCAATTGACTTTAACAATCATTTATTGTGCATCTATGTATTCATTGGTACTCTGGTAAACAGACAAATATTCAATGAACTTTTACCTTTCAGTGATCATTAACCTATAATCCTAATGTCAGAGATTTACATAACATGATGAGTAAGTATCTATTCACTTTAGAGGGTTTTCTTATTCTACTGGTTTATCACTCTGACCCAGAAACCCTGAGCACACAGACACATGATATCCCCAAGTATACTGAGACCATTTCCCTAAACTGTTAAGCATGGAACTCACAATATTAAAGATGAAAATGATTATTGAAAGACTTAACTATGAAAAGTGATACAGTGGAAACAATGAGGGATTCAGAGTCAGAGGAGCTAGGTTCAATTCCTCAGCTCTGCTGCTTACTATAAAGGTGTTAATCTCCTTTCCATGAGGGCAGTCCAAACAAGATTAAAATGTTATTGGGAAATGTTTAATAAAATAAATTAAAATGCAGTACAATATAACTAATGTTAATTTATTATTTTCTAGGTCAGTATTCAGCCAGCAGAGATGCTTTTTTATCTGAGTTTTATACCAGTAATCTAAGTGAATTTGGCCAAGTCAGTTTACTTCTCTAGGTTTCAATTTCTTCATCTGTAAAATGAGGGGATTTGGATTAGTTGCCTTCTTAGGTCCCTTTTGACTGGATCTATGGACAGAACAACTCTCTGAGATTCTAATTTGCGGAGAAAGTACTGGGGCCATTATCAACTGTGAGAACTTCTTCATCCTCTAGTTCCTAGAAACAACAGAATTACAAAATCTACTCCATCACTTTCCCCATACCAGTGTAATGCTGGACAAGATAGACACAACTTCTGTTTGCTTTAGTTTCCCCATATGTAAAAGGGGATGATTATACCACCTATCTTCCAAGATAGTTGTAAAGATAAAATGAGATTCTTAAAATTCCATATAAACGCTTAAAGTGCTATTGCTGCAGTCTAGGGGAGCTAGGAACCCCAAAAAAGCAAGGGTACAAGGTGGAAGTCTGCCTTGAAAGAATTCTACCACTCAAGCCTTCTTTAAGTTCAAGTAGCAAGTTTAAGACACCAACTGGATGAGCAGGATTCCTAGTGAGTCTGGGTTTAATGGAGTTGAGAATGAACCTTTTATACAGAGAAAGGGAAAATGGATCAGTGAAAAATCCTGATGAGATTAAGGAGTGGCAAGTAACCTGGGGTGGTCCAAAGGTAACAGAGGATGAAGGGCTGGGCTGGGTCAGGGACTACAATGAAAGGAGAGTTAAAAGGATTATACTGGGATGGGACAGAACTCAAGAAAATGCAGGAGACTTGGTTGCTGAAAGCTGTGGAAAATTCAAGGGCTTTGTGGGGTCCAGGTCCCAACCCCATCACAACTATTATTGTTAAGCTTTTTGCCCTTTCAGAACTGATTCTAAACTATTCTAAGTGAGGGATAAGAATGGATGAATAGACTAAATCAATAAGGAAGGCTTCATGGAGGAAGTGGAATTTGAGAAGGGCTTTAGGAGACTTTGAAAGGAAGAGACTGCATGAGAAAAGTCAGCTGTGCAAGAAACTATGAACAGGTCAATTAACTGTAGTAACTAAAAAACAAAAATCGTATCAAAAGCCCTATGTAGATCTGTGGCTGAAAGAGAGATTTAGTTGAATAGCAAATAAACTCAACAATTCCGGAGTTTTTCCTAAGGGCATGTGAATTCTGCCAAAATCCCATTAAAAAAGAGGTAGAAAATCGTAGTGTCTACACTTGAGAGACAGCACTGGCAAACTCTTCATTTAAGTTTCCTACTTTCTGGATTATTGCGGCATCATCAAGGTGAAATCTGCAACTCTACTGCTTTTTTTTTCTGGGTTTTTAAAAAAATATTACTAGTAGGTGAAATTTTAGTAATTTTCACTTTGCCAGCAAAGGGAAAAGTTATGGTAATCCCAAAGCAAACCTCATGGGATTAGAGCTAGCAAGAGAGGTAATTTCTGAGAGAACTGGCATAGTACAGTTCATAGAATCATATGTCTACAGCTGGAAATAGTCTCAGAGACTATGTAATCCAACTGTGTTATTGTACAGTTGAGGAGACTGAGACCCAGGGAAGCTATATGACTTGCCCAAGGTCAGTTACTTTGTTTTTCATTTGAAGTTGTCTTTTGCCTTCATATGTACCCATTTTACTGATGAAAAACTTGAGATATGGAGAAACTAATTTCATGTCCAACCATAGTTAGGAACAAAGTAGGGAACAAACTAATGTCATTGTTCAAAATTAAATTTTTAGAAAAATTAACATAAACTAGTTTTCCCTTCTTCCCCTCCTTGCCCACATCCCCAATTTTGGAGAGAGAGAAAAAAAACTGTTACAGCAAACATTCATAGTAAAGAAAAACCAAATTCCCACATTAGTCATATCCCAAAAATATATGTCTCATTCTGCACTCTGAGTCCATCACTTTTCTTTTAGGAGGTGGTAACATGTTTCATCATCAATCTTCTGACTGAAATCATGGTTGGTAATTATAGGATTAGAAATTAAGGTCTTCTTCATGGTGCCAGAGCAATCCCATCTTGTCTTTAGGAAGAACCTGGTTTATCATAAAGTATTAACTGCTCTTTTCTTCTGCTGATTATCTACAATGGTCATGTCAAACTCTCTAATGGGTACAGTCAAGGTTTGCCATTTGCTTGGCAGGGATAGCACTTGGATTGGCCTTAACTTTTCCTCAAAGAAATAGAAATTAGTCTTTGGAACAAAGGATATAGCAACAACATCTTCTAAGGTCACAAAAGAAAGTCAAGGCAGTATAGACAGCAAGGGTTGGGTTGACTGAGTCAGCAATGACCACAGGGAGTAGGTAGAGGTGTAAGCTAGGATGTGCTCATTAGTATTTTGAGTAACCTTGAATTTCAAAGAAGACAGGAGAGCTGACCAGCAAGTTTTGAAGACTTTTTTTTGTGAAAATGAGATAGAATAGAAACCCTCTGTGGTTATATTACGGAGCTCATGCATGTTTTCAGAACATCCTATGTAATATTCTCTAATTTTAAGGTCATGAATCTTTAGCTAATAGGTATCTTAGAGGTCAGCTAATCCAACTTCCACATTTTTTTAAAAAAATTATTCATTTATTTTTAGTTTTCAACATTCATTTCCACAAGTTTTGAGTTCCAAATTTTTCCCCATTTCTCCTCACCCCAAAACACTGCAATCTGATTATCCCTTCCCCCAATTGGTCCTCCCTTCCAACACACCTCTCCTTTCCCTTATCCTCATCTTCTCTCTTTTCCTGTAGGGCAAGATAGATTTCTATACCCCATTACCTGTATTTCTTATTTCCCAGTTGTATGTAAAAACAGTTCTCAACATTCATTCCTAAAACTGAGTTCCATCTTCTCTCCCTTCCTCCCTCCCCATCCATCCCTACTGAGAAAGCAACCAATTTAATATAGGGTATATATGTGTAGTTTTTGCAAAAGACTTCCATAATAGTCATGTTGTGAAGACTAACTATATTTCTCTCCATCCTATCCTGCCCCACATTTATTCTATTCTCTCTTTTGATCTTGTCCCTCCCCTAAAGTGTTTACACCTAATTACACTCTCCTCCCATTAACCCTCCCTTCTATCATCCCCCCTATATGCCACTTATCCCTTTCTCCCCTACTTTCCTCTAGTGTAAGATAAATTGTCACACCAAATTGAGTGTGCATTATCCCCTCTTTAAGTCAAATGTGATAAGACTAAGCTTCACTTTTTCCCTCTCACCTCCCCACTTTTCCCCTCCATTGAAAAAGCTTTTTCTTGCCTCTTATGACAGATAATTTGCCCCATTCCATGTCTCTTTTTCTCTTCCCAATATATTCCTCTCACCTCTTAAATTTATTTTTTTACATGTCATCCTTTCCTATTCAATACACCCTGTGCCCTCTGTCTATATGTGTGCATGTGCGTGTGTGCATGTGTGTGTGTGTGTGTGTGTGTCTCTGTGTAATCCCTCCAACTACCCAAATACTGAGAAAAGTTTCAATAGTTATAAATATTATCTTTCCATATAGGAATGCAAACAGTTCAACTTTAGTAAGTCCCTTATGATTTCTCTTTCTTGTTTACCTTTTCATGCTTCTTTTGATTCTTGTGTTTGAAAGTCAAATTTTCTCTTCAGCTCTGGTCTTTTCATCAAGAATGCTTGAAAGTCCTCTATTTCACTGAATGACCATTTTTTCCCCTGAAGTATTATACTAAGTTTTTCTGGGTAGGTGATTCTTTGTTTTAATCCTAGTTTCTTTGACTTCTGGAATATCATATTCCAAGCCCTTCAGTCCCTTAATGTAGAAGCTGCTAGATCTTGTGTTATCCTGATTGTATTTCCACAATACTTAAATTGTTTCTTTCTGGTTGCTTGCAGTATTTTCTCCTTGACCTGGGAACTCTGGAATTTGGATACAATATTCCTAGGAGTTTTTCTTTTCAGATCCCTTTCAGGAGGTGATCAGTAGATTCTTTCAATATTTATTTCAACCCCTGGTTCTAGAATATCAGGGCAGTTTTTCTTATAAATTTCATGAAAGATGATGTCTAGGCTCTTTTTTTGATCATGGCTTTCAGGTAGTCCCATAATTTTTAAACTGTCTCTCCTAGATCTATTTTCCAGGTCAGTTGTTTTTCTAATAAGATATTTCACATTACCTTCCATTTTTTCATTCTTTTGGTTTTGTTTTGTAATTTCTTGGTTTCTCATGAAGTCATTAGCTTCCATCTGCTCCATTCTAATTTTGAAAGAACTATTTGGTTCAGTGAGCTTTTGAACCTCCTTTTCCATTTAGTTAATTCTGCTTTTTAAAGCATTCTTCTCCTCATTGGCTTTTTGGACCTCTTTTGCCATTTGAGTTAGTCTATTTTTAAAGGTGTTATTTTCTGCAGCATTTTCTGGGTCTCTTTAGCAAGTTGTTGACTTGTTTTTCATGATTTTCTTGCATGGCCCTCATTTATCTTCTCAATTTTTCCTCCACCTCTCTTACTTGATTTTCAAAATCATTTTTTAGCTCTTCCATGATCTGAGATCATTGCATATTTATTTTGGACGTTTTGGATGCAGAAGCCTTGACTTTTGGGTATTCCTCTGATGGTAAGCATTGTTCTTTCTCATCTGAAAGAATGGAAGAAAATACCTGTTCACCCAGAAAATAACCTTCTATAGTCCTATATTCTTCCCTTTTTTGGGCATTTTCCCAACCAGTTACTTGACTTTTGAGTCCTTTGTCAAGAGAAGGGTATATGAGGAAACTAAGTTCTCAGTTCCTCCAAGGTGGCACAATCAAGGGAGAGGAGTTTTACGCCTCTCCTGATCTGCACTCTGGTCAGGACAAGCCCTCTGTCCTGCTCAGGATCTGCAAGTAGGATTCCTGTCCAGAGTCTCCGCCTCATCAGCACTCTTCCTCACTCCAGGACCACCACTCAGGGCTGAGACCTAGAGCAGTCTCTCAATTCCCCCAGGGTCTTTAGAGCAAGGGCTACAAAAATGGATGTTGCTACTGCCTGAGACTAGAGTAAGACCACGTTTCCTTCTCACTTAGGTGAAAGAGCTTTCTCACTGACCTTTGAAGCTGTCTTTGGTGTTTGTGGGTTGAGCAATCTGGGAACCACTGGTGCTGCCAGGAAGTCTGCCCTCTGAGGCTTGCTCAAGTCCTGTCCCTGCCACGCTGCACCACCAAGGCTAGGCTGTGTTCCATTCTGAGCTGGGTGGAATAGACTTTTCAGGTCAGCCTTCCAGGCTATCTTGAACTAGAAATCTCTTTCACTCTGTCATTTTGTGACTTCTGTGGCTCTAGAATTTGCTTAGAGCCATTTTTTACAGATATTTTATGGGCTGGGGGGGAGAGCTTTTACAGGTCCATCCTTCTACTCTGCCATCTTGGCTCCACCCCCCAGAAATGAAAGACATCTTTACTTTTTATGCCTGTCTTGAGACCTGCATTTGAAAATCAAATTTTCCAATGAGTTCTGTCCTTTTTAACAGGAAGGTGGAATTTCTTATTTCATTGAATGTCCATCTCCTTGCCTGAAATGTTATGCTGAACTTTACTGGGTAATTGATCCTTAGTTGTAGTCCCAGCTCCTTTGCCTTATGGAATATCATATTCCAATTCCTCCAACCTTTTAATGTAGAAGCTGCAAGGTCCTGTATGGTCTTGACTGTAGTTCCTCAATATTTGAATGGTTTCTTTCTGGCTGCCTGAAGTATTTTCTCCTTCACTTGATAGTTCTGGAATTGGGCAACAATATTTCTTGGTGTTTTTAGTTTAGGATCCCTTTTGGGAGGTTAACGGTGGATTCTTTCAATGACTATTTTGCCCTCTGGATCTAGCACTTCTGGGCAATTTTCCTTGAAAATTTCTTGGAAGATATTGTCTAGGTTCTTTTTTTCATCATGGCTTTCTGGTAGGCCAGTAATTCTTAGATTTTTCTCTCCTGGATCTATTTTCCAGGTCAGTTGTTTTTCCAATTAGATATTTCACATTTTCTTTTATCTTTTCATTCTTTAGATTTTGTTTGACTGATTCTTGATGTCTCGTAGAGTCATTAGCTTCTACTTGCCCAATTCTAATTTTATCGAATTGTTTTCTCCAGTTGACTTTTGCATCTCCTTTTCATCTGTCCAATTGTTCCTTTTAAGGAATTATTTTCTCCAGTTAGTTTTTGTACTTCCTTTTCCATTTGTTCAATTTTCCTTTTTAGAGAGCTGTTCTCTTCAGTGAATTCTTTTTTCATACTTTTAATGTCATTGGCTAGTTTTTCTTCTATTTCCTTCTTCAGCTCTTCCAAGAGTGCTCTTTGTGAATGTGAGCAGTTCATAGTGCCTTCTGAAATTTCAGATGGGAATATAGTCTCAATACTGACCTCTTTGATATTTGTGTTTTGGTCCTTGTACCCATAGAAAGATTCTATGGTCTTTTCCTTCTTACTTCGCTTCTTCTCACTCATGATGATGAGACTTTGTGTGTTGTGACCTCTGGTTCTTTCAACTAGAAGCTAAAGAACCTGGTGCTGAGCTGACTGGTGTGGGAAAACCAACCTCCTCATTTTACAGATAAGGAAAATGAGACCCAAAGAAGTTAATGACTTGTACAAGGTCACAGGATTATCAGCTCATAGGATCATATGTACAGAACTACAGGATACCACAGAGATCAATCTTGTCTAAAGCTTTTTTAGCCTGGGGTCTGTGAACATGTTTCTTTTTAAATATTATAACTACATTGCAATATATAATTGGTTTCTTTTTCTTGTGCATCTTATTTTATGCATTTAAATGCATTCTGAGAAAAGATCCACAAGCCTTCCCAGTAACTGAGATTAGAGATCTGTACCACCTTACTCAGCAATTTCTTTCAATTTAGGAAGTTACCATTGAGCATGAAGAACTTCTTTCTCCTATTATGGAGGCTAGTTGTAGACATCATCCCTGGTTGTCTTCTCTGACATTCCCCATTAAGTTTTGGAGATGTCAACTCTGCCTCCAAAGCAGAGTAAGGAGGGCTTTAATCATACTATTTTTAAAATACTAGGTTTTATCAGTTTTGAGGGGATTCATTTCCTTAGTGTGCAGTGCTCCTTGCTCTGCCTTGGGAGTCCTTTGGGAGTCTCTAAAACAGTTGGGGAACCTGCAGCCTTGAGACCACATGTGGTTCTCTTGAGCCTCAAGTGTGGTGCTTTGACTGAATGAAAAATTCATAGGCTTCAAGGCTGCAGGTTCCTTACCCCTGCTCTAAATCAACTGGCCCTCTCTTGAATGCACTCAGTAAAAGGGTCTATTGCTTTCACCATTAAAGGGCCCTTCTAATCCTTCTGGAAAGATGAACATGATTTCAGGTGCCTTCTAACTCAGATTGTGTGATTCAATAGAATAGACACTCAGGAAAACGTTACATTATTGTAAGATGATCAGCTATGAATGACAGCTATTCTTAGCAATACAGTGATCCTCCACAACTCTGGAGGACTTAAAATGAAAAATGCTATCCACCCCCAGAGAAAGAACTGATGGTGTCAGAATGCAGATTGAAGCATAGTTTATACTTTATTTTTCTATTTTTTCGGTCTATATTTTCTTTCACAACATGACTATTATGGAAATGTTTTGCATGACTACACACATAACCTATATTAAATTGTTTGCCTTCTTAATGAAAGGAGTGGAAAAGGAAAAAGGGAGAGAATTTGGAACTCAAAGCTTTAAAAATAAATGTTAAAAATTGTTTTTACATGTGACTGGGGAAAAATAAAATGTTAAATAAAAGAAAAAAAGAAAAAGAAAAAATATTGTGTCACCGTAACAGTGAAGGAAATGTAAGTAAAAACAAGCATTCTTTTTTTTTGTTGTTTATTTATTTATTTAACTTTACATTCATTTTCACAAAATTTTGGGTTCCAAATTTTCTCCACTTTTATCCCCTCCCCCTACCCCAATACCACAAGCAATCTAATTTTCCCTATCTCCAATCTGCCCTCTCTTCTGTCATCCCTCCCTTCTCTTGTCTCCATCTTCTCTTTTCTCCCGTAGGGCCAGATGACTTTCTATTCCTCCTTAACTGTATGTCTTCTCTCCTAGTAGCAACAGCAATACTAGACAGTTGTTCCTGAAAGTTTGAGTTCCAAATTCTCCCCATCCCTCCCTCCCCACCCATTCCCTTTGGGAAGGCAGGCAATTCAATATAGGCCATATCTGTGTAATTTTGCAAATGACTTCCCTGATAGTCGTGTTGTGTAAGACTAACTGAATTACCCTCCATCCTATTCTGTCCCTCATTGTTTCTCTTCTATCTTTTGATCCTGACCCTCCCCAAGTGTTGACTGCAAATTACTCCCTCCTCCCTTTGCCCTCCCTTCCATCATCCCCCCCCTTGCTTATCTCCTTCCCCCCCACTTTCCTATACTGTAAGATAGGTTTTCATACCAAAATGAGTGTGCATTTTATTCCTTCCTTTAGTCAAATGTGATGAGGGTAAACTTCTTGTTTTTTTTTTTTCCTCAACTCTCCACTTTATCCCTCCACTAAAAAGTCTCCTACTTGCCTCTTAAATGACATATAATTACCCCATTCCATTTCACCCTCTTTCCTCCCACTCCATTTCTCTCTCACCATTTACCTTGATTTCTTTTAAGCTATGGTCCCATCCTAATTAATTCACTCTGTGCTCTCTGTTTGTGTGTGTGTGTGTGCATGTGTGTATGTGTGTGTGCGTGCATGTGTGTACATGTGTATGTGTGGTCCCACCAACTACCCAGATACTGAAAAGTTTTAAGAGTTACAAATATTGTCTTTCCATGTAGAAATGTAAACAGTTCACTTCTGGTAAGTCCCTTAAGATTTCTCTTTGCTGTTTACTTTTTCATGCTTCTTCTCATTCTTGTGTTTGGAAGTCAAATTTTCTTTTCAGCTCTGGTCTTTTCATCAAGAATGATTGAAAGTCCTCTGTTTCATTGAAAGACCATATTTTCCCTTGAAGTATTATACTCAGTGTAGCTGGGTAGGTGGTTCTTGGTTTGAGTCCTAGTTCCTTTGACTTCTGGAATATCCTATTCCATGCCCTTCGATCCCTTAATGTAGAAGCTGCTAGATCTTGAGTTATCCTGATTGTATTTCCACAGTACTGGAATTGTTTCTTTCTAGCTGCTTGCAAGATTTTTTCCTTGAGCTGGGAGTTCTGGAATTTGGCCACAATGTTCCTAGGAGTTTCTCTTTTTGGATCTCTTTCAGGCGGTGATCAATGGATTCTTTCAATACTTATTTTGCCCTCTGGTTCTAGAATGTCAGGTCAGTTTTCCTTGATAATTTCATGGAAGATGATGTCTAGGCTCTTTTTTTGATCATGACTTTCAGGTAGTCCCATAATTTTTAAATTGTCTCTCCTGGATCTATTTTCCAGGTCAGTTGTTTTTCCCATGAGATATTTCACATTCTCTTCCATTTTTTCATTCTTTTGGTTTTGTTTGGTGATTTCTTGGTTTCTTGTAAAGTCATTAGACTCCATCTGTTCCATTCTAATTTTGAGAGAACTATTAAATTCAGTGAGCTTTTGAACCTCTTTTTCCATTTGGCTAATTCTGCTTTTGAAAGCATTCTTCTCCTCATTGGCTTTTTGAACCTCTTTTGCCAATTGAGTGAGCCTAGTCTTCAAGGTGTTATTTTCTTCAGCATTTTTTTGGGTCTCCTTGACCAAGGTATTGACCTGTTTTTCATACTTTTCTTCCATCTCTCTCATTTCTCTTCCCAGCTTTTCCTCCACCTGTCTAACTTGCTTTTCAAAATCCTTTTTGAGCTCTTCCAAGGCCTGAGCCCACCCGACAACCCCCTGGGGTGTCTGGGGTACTGAGGCCCCGCCCTCCACATCTTTCCCCGATAGCAAGAATATGTCCTCGTCCTCGCCATCAGATCCGAATGTTGGGATCATTTGCATTTGTTGGAAAAAACTCTCTATAGTCTTATTTTTCTTCCCTTTTCTAGGCATTTTCCCAGCCAATTACTTGACTTCTGAGATTCCTGTCCACCCCTGCCTAGATCCGCCCAGCTAGTGCTTGGGCTCTGAGATTCAAATGCGCCACCCAGCTGCTAATCAATGTGACCTTTTGTTCTGGTGCTGGGGTGGGGGCAGGGCCGCCTCCCAGGCTCAGTTCCCTCAGGGGCTTTATGCATAGACCTTCAGAAATGGAGCGTGGTGGGGCAGGGCCGTCTCCCAGGCTCAGCTCCCTTTATGCAGAGACTTTCAGTAATAAAGATCCTGCCTGCTATCGGGGGAGTCCCGGGCTGCCGCAGCCACGCCACTGCTGCCTGCCTCCGCTGCCGCCCAAGCCTCTGCCTCCGCCGCTTCCTGCCCTCGTCTCTGCCGCCGCCGCTGCTTCCTTCCGAGGGGGCCCGAGTCACGGAGACACTCCGCTCCCCTCCTCTGGCCCAGCCTCTCTCACTGACCTGTAGCTTCTGTGGGTGGAGGGACTTTCCCGGCTGCCAGAGCCTCCGTCTCTGAAGCCTGCTTGGGTCAGCTTCTCTGGGGCCGCGGCCAGGGCAGCCCTTGTGGTGGGGTCCTCTTTCTGGGGCGCGATGGACCCTGGGGACGGGTCTCCAGGGCTCCCTGGAACGGAAATCTCTTCCACTCCGTTTCTGTACCCCTTTCAGTGGTCCAGAAGTTATGCAAATCTCTTTTTACAATAATTCCATGTGCTGTGGGTTGGAGCTCGTAAACTTGCGTCCTTCTACTCCGCCATTCGTCCTTCTACTCCGCCATCAAAAACAAACTTTCATTCTATAAATTTGCATTTTCTAAAAGATAAAACTATGTGGATGAAAGTGTTGGCAATAACCTCAGACATATTTACAAGCAATGAAGATTGGTATTTTTGGAGAGACATCAAGCAATATGTGACTACCTGGCCATGGTCTTTAACTCAATCATTCCACTTTGGAGATTATAATTCAAAGGAAAAAAAAAACAAAAGAAAATGAAGACCTATTTATACATAGGTTTATTGTTATATATATATATACATATACATATATATAATTCTATGTTCATATGCATGTATACATGTATGTACACACAGCTACAACTGTAAACATTACCAACGGGGAATGGCTAAGCAGACTATGATACCTTTATCCAATGGAGTAAGTACTCCATCACCATCAAGAACAGTAAAAATGACAGAACTATGGTCAGGACTTTAATGCAGTCATAATGTAAGAGGAAAAAAAGAGGGGTAATGTCTATAGAATTATGAAAATTGTGTAAAAAATAGATTCTTTTGCTCCTGACCACTCATTTAAAAAGGTAGGTCTGTATAATTGAAAAGATGGAAAAAGTGAAAGTCATTATTTTTTAGTTTTCATTAATGTTCAGCAGTTTACATTTATTCCTATTGTAAAGTTGATTAGATAGATAATCATTAAAAGTCAGATTAGACACTGGATGGGATGACAGATAGATTATAAACACTATGGTGCCTTATTTGCAAATAGAGTGCTTTCTACAAGTGCTTTCTCAACAAAATTATAAGGTACAGACATAAAAGGGTTCAATTCACTCATAACACCACGTGTTTTCAATGGAAAGCCCTCTGAAAAATGCCCCTCTCTGCCCACACCTGCTTTTTCTGCTGAGCACAGAAGTCCCCTGGAATTAAATGTTTTGCTTTCAGTGCACTTGCCTTAGAAATGGGGAAAACAGTGCAAAGGGAAAGTAAACAGCATTGTTATTTAAAAAAAAAAAAAAGCACACTTTGTGTATGCTGGGGGCACCAGCCCCCATTTTATTGTTAGGTGGAACTGTAGCTGAAAGATTTCCCATTCTATATTTTTTCACATTAACCTCAGGCTTTCTGCAGCGTATTTGGAAGTCTTCATTTTATTTTCATATTATCATTAACATTGATTATGCTAGTGTTCTGCTTTATGTATTTTAATTAAATGTTTTCTATGTTGTACTTGCACCCTGAGGCCATTTTACCCAGAAGGGCACAATTTTATAAATTGAAAAAAGCAAATAAAATGAATGGTGTCCTCTGTGCTGTAAAGAACATTCAAAAACCGCAGTTCTTGCCTCAAAGTGTTTATAAGCTAAATAGATGAAAAGGAAAATGAAGAAATGCTTTTTAAAATGTCAGAACTAGGTTATCTTTCTCATTTGCTTTTGCTATCTTCAATGTTTTCATGCTTCCCCCACTCTTCACAGTAATCATTAGTTAGTATGGGCATTCTGCGGGGGGTGGAAATGAAGCAGATTTGGGACATAATAGTAATTCACGTTCAGATATCATTTTGAACTTCACAACAACCCTCTTAGGTAAACACAGTCACTATCCTTTTACAGATGAGGAGACTGAGGCACAAAAACCTGGTTTGCCCAGGTTCATACAGAGAGTAAATAACTGAGGTGATTTCCCAGATTTTCCTGGCTCCATATCCAGCCTTCTGTCCATTGTCACTAGTCACCATCACCGCTCTCCAGGTTTCACTCCAGATGGCCCAAAAATTTCATCCTAAAACTCAATCCTGCCCTGGAATTCACAAATTGGAAAGTACCTTCTGTCCCTGTGACCTCTCCCTCTGATTGGATGGCTCTTCAAAGACCTCCATTAAGCAGGAAGGGTGGCCATGCTAGCCACTTCTCATTCCTCTCCAGGATGCACTCTGAACCCTCCCAACCAAGCCCCTAAGCCATACTTCTCCTCTACTGCCATTTTAGCTTCCTTTTGTGAGTGGTCTTTTCCTATCAGCATGGAAACTCCTCAAGGTCAGGGACCATTTTCTTTTCTTTTTTTTTTAATTTGTATTCTCAGAACTTAATGCAGCACCTGGTTAGCAGGTTGTGGACTGATTGATTCACATTCTCCTCACATAGTGTTATGATTATGTAAGAAGTATTCAAGATTCCATGATAATAGAGATTTTAGAGATTATTTTGTTAAACAATTTGCTGAGGATTAACCTCATGAGGCAATAAATAGGGAGGCATTTTTTCCAACAAAAGTGTTGATAAAAGTTGTGGAAAGCATCCTACAAAAAGTCCAAATAAAAGAATTTCTGGTCAGTTGTGGCCTTTTCAAATGCTCCTACTTGCAGATGACATCATATTATTTGAATTAATCCCAGGAATAGGATGAAGCCCTCTCAGTAAAATCCATAGCAGGGCAAAAGGGATTGATCTAACAATTCATACTGGGAAACAAAGTAGATGAAAAGCACACATTACTAGGACCCTGACATGAAGGTGTATGAATCACCTGTCAAATTACTCCATCAATATGTGTTCTTTAGAAGCTTAGCTGAGGACATGAGTAAAAATAAGGGATTAGAGAGTATTACCTATGAGAAACTATACAGTGCTTTCAATAATGCCCAGTTACTTGATGTTGCAAAGCCCTATCTCTTTAAGTCAAGATTCTCTTAATATTGCTATATAGAATGTCAAAGCATAGAATACAAGGATACCAAAATGATTACAATTATATGCCAATTCTTCAAAAATATGAAGGCGGCTTTTATCTTCCCTAAATCTCTCCTCCAGGTAAACAGCCCAGGCTGCTTCAATTAGTATTCATAAGACCTGGTCTCTAACTCTTTCATTAACCCAATTGTTTTTAATCTCTCTACACCATTAAGATCCCTCTAGGATCTGGTAGACAAAACAGAAAATAGTACAACAAATATGGTCTGGATATTGGAGCATAAGGTGGGACCTCTACCCTCACTTGATAGGAACACTCTTGTTTCTTTAGTGATGCCAAAGATGACTTTTGGTTTTTTTCGTTAGTCCTTTTTACCTATGTCTGTCTTGACTGCTAGTCTCTGGACCTTCCCAAGCTCAACTTGCTTCCATGCTTATAGCCCTTAATGCTGCCTCACTGCATTGTCTTAGCTGTCCTAGCTTACCATGCAGCGATTTACTAGGTAGTCCTGG
Organism: Bettongia penicillata ogilbyi; assembly: GCA_023548195.1. Taxonomy (NCBI): domain Eukaryota; kingdom Metazoa; phylum Chordata; class Mammalia; order Diprotodontia; family Potoroidae; genus Bettongia; species Bettongia penicillata. The sequence continues at coordinate 1,256,001 of JAJHZJ010000535.1, forward strand.
AATCAGGAAGACTTGAATTCAAATTTGGCCTCAGATGTTTACAAGTTTTGTAACCCTGCACAAGTCGCTTTACCTCTACCTCAGTTTCTTCAACTCTAAAATGGGTATTATAATGGCAACCACCTCTCAAGTTTGTTGTAAGGATCAAATAAGATAATATTTGTGAACTCTGGGACAAAGCTCCAGGTTCACAACCCTACAGAAACTGTCTGGATTGGTATCACAGTAAGATACGCATATGAATTATAATAAAAACGTTCACTGATGGTTATTATGATAAAAGAAAGGAAGAGAATGTAAGCTCCTTGAGGAAGGGACTATGTTTCATTTCTGTCTTTGTTTCTTTATTGCCTAGCACAGACCTTTGCACTTGGTAAGTACCTAATAAATGCTTGTTTTGCATGAGTGAATGAAGCAAAAAGAATTTTTGAGGATTCATATGGTTGAGGATTCTTTTGATTTTGAGAAAAGAATTCAGCAGTGAATGAGGTTCCAATTTTCCATCTGTATATGCCCAAATCTGTGTCTGTTGATTTCAGAGAGTGGAAGCTTTAAAAGGAAGAATGATTTCCCCCACCCCTCCCCAAATCAAGCTTATTTAAATTCTCTGAATTGGTAGCATCTTTGAAATTCGGTGTCATATTTGGAAAGAACTCTGCTAGAGAGAACATTTTAGATTTACCGTAAATGTTTGGATGAAAACACCATAAAGATGGCTCTTCCTACAGTATCTTATCTGTTGGAGAACAAGACACTGAACAGACTACAAAAGTGAGTTAACCATTCCATTTAAACAAAGAAAATAACAGTTCAATCAGGTCCAATGTAAATCTGGTCCAATTCACAAAAGAAACTTCCAATTCAATAAAGACACCCAGAGCAAAAAAGAACAGTATGTTCTTTAGGTACATCTTTCCAGAAGAACTGCAATAACTGAAAGTTGAAATTAGTTTCTAGTTCATTCTATGCTTTCTGAAATGATCAACTTTATCAAGAAAAGAAGAGCCGAGGTTTCCAGTGTTTCAGAGAAGCCAATAGTGCCCTCTAAAGGAAAGCTGCAGGAGGTATGATTGCCAGGGCTTATTACAGCATTTCTTCTGCCAAGATTCCACATACTGTAAATAAAATATATATCATTGTTTGGGTCATGAATTATGAAAAGAAATAGAGGTGACCCTGAGCATAGATGACATAAGTGGCTGCTTATGTAGATCTCAAAATGAGGTGAAGGACCAGAAAACTGCTTTCAAATGGGAGAGAGGAGTGGAAATACAGCACTTTACCGCAGGTGCCTATTATGAACCTCTGCCACCAGTTGCTCTGGAAATTTTGTTTACATAGGTAGGGTAGCAGGAAGCACTGAGGCCGGGAGGGTGAGGCATTGACTAGAGAAAGTGACAGGTAATGGGGAACCCAGGTAAACCTGAATAACTGAGTGGCCAGGGTGACTTGTAGAAGGGTATTACACTGATGGAAAGAGTACCCAACTGGTGTGAAGAGAAAGGGAGAAAGAAAGGAAACATCAGTAGAAAGTCATATATAGTCAGCATTTTACCTTTGGAAGGGGACCCCAACCCTCTATATGGAGAAAGTTGCCGGATCAGCTCTCTTATAAAGAGACAGACAGTAGATGAAAAACCGAAAGCAACGTTTTGTAAAATATATGCAAGGCATTTTTATTTCTTCAACAAAAGCTCTGTTTATTCTTCTGTTTTTCCATCTGTCTTCTGTGTCTGTGATACTCCTAGAGGTATCAACAAATTGCTTGATAACATTACAAGAAATACTTGGCACACACAGGTATCGTTGTTATTGATCAGGTGCTGGGCAAGTCTTGGAGATTAATATCTGCCTTCAAGATACAAAAAGTCAATAACTACAGATGGCGGTTAATCCTGGATATAAATTGCTGCAGTGAAGTTATTGTTATCATAATTAGATCATTGGGAACAAAGTTTTAAAATATTTAATTACTTCTTTATTACCAGTGTTACATTCACAGTGTATTTGTTTGTATGTACGTGTGTTTATAAGAGGAAAGAGGAGGGAGGAACAGAAAAAAGAGGGAGAGGGAGACAGCAAGAATGAGAGTGGGGAGACAGACACAGGGAGAGAAAAAGACAGAGACTAAGAAATGAAAACAAGAGAGACAGATTTTCTGGTCAGTTTTCTTAAGACTCCTGTTTGGTTGGGCTCAGTACAACAAAATCACATGCAACATTTATAGGGCTACCCAGGAAAACTGAAGTTCTGATATATCTACTTTACTTCTACTTTTTACTGCTTTACTTCATAATGCCCTAAAATATTCCAGCTATATTAATGTAACTTGGTAGGGTGGAGTAGAGTAGCTTACAGGGATGCTCTGACATGACGGTCACAGATGGGAGAGAGAGACACTATATAGCTATTTTAGGAGCATATTGACACCTTTATAAGTTTATAAAAAAAAATACCTTGGTGATTGTAAATATTACTTCTTCAGGGCAAGAGAAGAAGCTGTGGTGATAACAAGTCATTCATTCATTCATTCATTCAAGAAACATTAAGTATTTGCTATGTGCAACACACTGTGCTAAGTGCTAGGAATACAAAACCTAGATGAAAAAAGGTCCCTATACTCAAGGCACTTACATTCACACTTATTCTTTTGACTATATAATAAACAATCTGTTGACAATGTCAGTAATTTTTTGCTTAAGTAAAGGTGGCAATAAAATCTATTAGTAAATTAAATTATATTTGGGTTTCAAAAAGGGATTTGCATGTTGCTAAGTCTCAAATTTTATACTGAGAAGCTAGGTCTAGAAAATAATTTAATGTTCTCAAAAGACAAAGGATTTTTTTTTTAATTCGGTACTTTAATACCCCAAATGACTGTGAGTTGTTGGAGTAGATACTCTTTTCACCAAAACATGGATCGTGACTTAATAGATGAACTTTGAAAGCTGATAGGCTTGAAAAGTTGGTCACCAAGTGTCCAATCTAGTGACATACTTCTCCAGGTGATCCAGGTTTATCCTCAGATGGCAGACATGGCTGGCTCCATAATGAGAGCATGTCCAATTTTGTAGACCCTTCCAGAGCTCATACGGTATGTCTGGCATTTGGGAACCCGAGTTCAACTCCACGCACCAGTATACGATGTAAGTGGATGAAAGCTTGTCTTAAACAAACAATAACAACAATAAAATACTTATTAATAGAATCATAAACAGAAACACAATTCATCAGTTTCTCATGGTCCTTCCTGCTATGGTCATTAGCCAATCTTTTTTTTTTTTTGTATTTATTAGTTTTAACATACAAATAATACTCAGACGAGCTTATTCTCAATTAAAAGCTCTCCTCTTGTCTTTAGCCATCTGTGTTGCCAGAGCATACCATACCACTGATATCACCCTCCTGAAGTTGAGCCATATTTCTTGGGAGCTTATTGCTTTCAAATCTGTTAAGAATTCTAAAGGTAAGGGGTAAAACAAAGCCTGACACCATAATTAGATAATTCCTCCAGCTCTCTTCCTTAGGACAAAGCTCTCTTTTGCAATATGTAATTACCAAACAACAGGTTTGAGCTTTTCTTATAAGATCCAAAGTAATGACACCCCAAGCTGCCCCATGACATGCTGAAAAGTACTGTTTACTAAATACTTTGTACAATCAGAAAATAGCAATCAGTATGTTTCATAATGGCAGCTCAAAGAGTAAGTCTTACCATGGTTTTTTATATGGATTTGGGGTACTATTTAAGCCAGCAAATAAGTACCTATCACCATGATTGTCAAGTGACAGAAATAGCATAGTTATCAACTGTGCCAGAGATTTAAAAATCAGGTTGTTTTTTCTGCTTCCTATGGATGTAGGTTAAAAGACACAAAAGAATGGTCTCTAAAATATAAACAAAGCCTAATTCTCGTCTGCTAAATTGATATTCAACTCACATTCTTTGTGAATGTACCTCAACACATTTCTGCAATGCTAAATGCAGCTAAAGATGCACTGCGTTTAAGCTGCTTCTTGCTCTAAATTTATATGCAAACCTGGCCCATGTTTTTCCAAATTAATAAAAATGTTACTTAGGCAATTGAGGTTTTGCAGTTAATCAAGAGAATTGTGTCTTTAAAGGAGTATCCTAGCAACCTCTCAGCAGCCAGGGAAGGGCCAGGCTGACAATGTACACTGATTTCATTGTGCTCCTGGCCGCCATCAAACTTTGCAGTTAATCAAAAAGAGACTTGGAAACAGACACAGAAATTCAGTCTGAGCTCACAAAGGGGCCAGCTTGTAAGCAGGGAGAAGAAGGAGTTTACAACTCAAACAACAGTTGCCTTCTCTTTGCACATGCTTGTTTGCCTAGTGAATGAAAAAGGTAGAGAAAGAATGGGAAAGGCAGATGAGTTCAGTGTGGGCATCAGAACCAGGTCTCTGTCCGCTGCCAGGTCATCTTACACTCCCAGGCCTTCACAGTTTCCTGCAATGCCCTTCCTCTCTCCTCTTGGCTTGTGCAATTTCTATCCATTTTTGTAAGCCCAATTCAGATGCCACCTCCTCCCAGCATCCTTCCTTCATCTCCCCCACTGGTAATAACTTTCTTCTTTGGACTTCACCTAATGCCTGATTTTGTACTTTTCTAACATCTTTTCTTAAGTCTGTAATATTTGCAAGAGGCCAAATGAAGTTTCAGAGGGTCCTTTGGATTTGAGAGTCAAGAAGATCTAGACTCAAATTCTGCCCAAGATATTCTGGGCTGTGTAACCTCTCTCAGCACCAGTTTCCTCATCTGTCGAATGTGGCTAATAACAGCACATACTGTACAGGATTGTTGTAAGAATCAAACAAGATCGTGTGTGTTTTTAAAGAGCTTTGCAAACCTTAAAATAAGATGTAAAATAGGAGTTGTTACTGGTAGTAATATTGTATAGGATTATGATTATGGATATTGAATGGACATATGTATTTTCTATTCAGTAAGGATTTATTAAATATTTAATACATGTGCTGTTGTGTGTTTGTCCTTTGTTGCTGAATAAGACCATGCCATCAGAGAAATAATGATATGACTTACATTTGACTTTTGTTTTTGAGTGAGGGAGGGCTGTGCCAAGTGTTGGGGATGCAAAGACAAAAATTATGCAGCTCCTGCCTTCAAGGAACTTGCTAGTTGTCTGTGCTTATGTCTTATCTCTCTGCTAGCCTATGAGCTCCATGGTAGCAAAGACTGTGTTTTATTAGAGCTTTTTATCTCCCATAGCACTGCGCATACAGTTTGTTATTTGAATGAATGGATTCTAAGAGATACTTATTTCAGGTCCAGGAGGGGAGAGATTTTCACAGCCTAATACATACATATTCAAAACTTGTCAGTCATGCCAGATTTTTCACTGGCCCACAAAAAGTTTCAATGATTTTTCTTTAATTGACCATTGAATGGATTGTGCCATTACTTCTGAGGGCATCAAAACCTAGGAGATGCCTGTTAGCATTCCCTTTCAGCCCACATACTTTGTAAAAATGCCGATGGGTTATATTGTACACAAAAAAGTTTTAAGCTGTTAAAGCTTAATATCAGAAAGAGGCTATTAAAACTGAAAACTAAACTTAGACTTTTGACAAACTTCATACAATTGGTAGTAGTGGTTGTACTTTCCAGACATAATACAGGACTTGGCAAGGAAAAAACTGGTTTTGAGTCTCAGTTCTGCCACTTGTTAGCCATATGTCCTAGAGTGTGTCATTTCCCTTGTCTATATCTAAATGCCCTCATCTGTAAAATGAACATTAACAATTTGTATTCTGATTTACAGGGTTACTGTAAGAACCTAATGAGATTGAGTATGTAAAGTATGAAATATATATATATATATATATATATACACACATACATATGTCATACACACATATATATGTATACACACATATATAGATACAGAAACAATTTATATATATATATATATATATATATATATATATATATATGTAAGACCTAGAGCAGAATATGGCCTTAGAACTCATCTAGTCCAATGCCTTCATTTTATGAATGAGGAAAATAAGATTCAGAGAGTAACAACTTACTCAAGGTCTCATGAGTTAACAACAGAGTTGAAATCTGAACCCAATTCCTCTGGTTCCAAATCTGTTACACACTACATCTTCTTGCTTTTCTATCACTTTATCCTGTCCTTGAGGAATTTCATTTAATTTTAATTTTTTTGGAAACTGACAATAAAAGCAAGAAAAGCTCTCGAACTGTACAGTAAACCAAAAAAACACAGCAGCAAGAATCGAAGCTCACAAATACTTGAAAAATCATCAGGAAACCATGTTCTCTAGCCATGTTCCCTGAATTCCCTTTCATATCTTTAATTCTTAGAATTCATTTACTGAATGGAAAATTAAGTAAGAAAGTGTGGCATTGGGTGGGCAAGATGAATTCTCACCTGTCTTCTACCTTGAATTTTTATTAATATTCCCTGTTCATTTGATTTTTCTTCAGAGAGAAATTAATCTTTGTATCTATTAAAAAGTGAGGTATTTTTTCCTGAGTTTTAGAAATTCTTGAATTTGAAGTTTTCTCCTGATCTTAAATGTAAAGGAACCAATTATTATAACAATACATTTGCTAGACATTTAAATATAATTTGGCTGGTCTTTTCGGAATTCTTCAAGTACAATTTTTTAATGTACTTCTGAAAGTCTGAAAGACATAGTGACTTAGATGGTGGGAATATGCCTTGTTGGCTTTGTGAAGATACTCAGAGCCTCTGGTGCTAGTTACTCTACCATTACTCAGAGAATAAAGATCTAGGTTAAAATCCCAGGCCCTGCTACTCATCAACTACTTGATTTAGGAAAAGTCATTTAACCTCTCCAAACTAAAGATTTTCCTGGGTGGTGGGGTGGGGGTGGAATAGAGATTACCATAATCCCTGCCCTGCCCTGCCTCATCCACAGGATGAACCAGAGGAATTGGGTTCAGATCCATCTGATCAGACAGACCAAATAGGTTCTTAGAGTTGTTATTTTAAAGTACAATATTAAGCAACCTTGATGTTAACAGTAACAGACCATAGTAGAACACAGAGGAAGTAATTCATATTAGGCCAAATCATCTTGCCTAAAAGGCAATGAAGGGATAGAGACAAATAGAACCTATATAATGAACTGATACTTACCTTTTGAACTTTGGTATGGAAAGCATGACCAGACTCTTAAAATCTCAGTGTTGTAAATTCATTATGGCTCAAAGGTTATCTAATCCAACCCATATTTCAACAAGAATACCTTCTATATCATAGCTGAAAAATAGGTGTCGTCTCTCTGCTTGAAGACCTCTAGTGATGGGTTTGCACACCACTTCTCAAGTTTTTCCCTTACGTGAAGCTGAAATCAGCTTCTCACCCACCAGCCGTACCTTTTGCAGAGTACATAATTCAATCCAATACTTCAGGGAACCATGATTTCACTGGTATGGGATACTCTTTTTGACTGATACAGATCCCAGGCCCTAGATACCAGACTATCTTCACAAGCTGCCATCTTTCACCTCTCCACCCCATCATCCCTTATTGGCCAGCCCTCTGGTGCTAAGACTTTGAATTTGACTAGGCTAATTTAGGAGGCAGTGAGATGGTGCAATGGTGCCAGGTATGGCGGTAAGAAGAGTCATCATCTGAAGTTGAAATCTGGCCTTAGAAATTTACTAGCCGTCACAGCCCATAGAATTAATGTAAGAAGAGATCCCCATAAGTTCTGGATCACTGCAAGGTGTGCATAATCACAGTGGAAGAGATTTTCGTTCCAAAGAGCCCTGGAGAGCCGTCCACAGGGTCCGTCGTGCCCCGGAAAGCGGACCCCACCCCAGCGCTGCCCTGGGCCCCAGAGAAGCTGATCCAAGCAGGCTTCAAGGACGCTCCGGCGGCCGGGAAAGTCCCTCCGCCCACAGAAGCTACAGGTCAGTGAGAGAGACGGCTGGGCTGGAGGAGGGGAGTGAAGTGTCTCCGTGACTCGGGCCCCTTCGGGAGGAAGCAGCGGCGGCAGAGGCAGGGGCAGGGGCGGAGGCAGAGGCGGGGGTGGTGGCGGAGGCAGCTGCGGCGGCAGCCCGGGACTCCCCCAGCAGCAGGCAGGATCTTCATTACTGAAAGTCTCTGCATAAACAACCTGAGGGAGCTGAGCCTGGGAGACGGCCCTGCCCCACCCCGCTCCATTACTGAAGGTCTCTGCATAAAGCCCCTGAGGGAACTGAGCCTGGAAGCCGGCCCTGCCCCCACCTGCTCCATCACTGAAGGTCACTGCATAAAGACCCTGAGGGAGCTGAGCCTGGGAGATGGCCCTGCCCCCACCCCAGCACCAGAACTAAAGCTCACATTGATTAGCAGCCGCTTGCCGCGGAAAGCTCATTTGAATCTCAGACCCCAAGCACTAGCTGGGCGGATCTAGGCGGGGGTGGACAGGAATCTCAGAAGTCAAGTAACTGGCTGGGAAAATGCCCAGAAAAGGGAAGAAAAATAAGACTATAGAGAGTTTTTTCGAACAGATGCAAATGATCCCGACATTCGGATCTGATGACAAGGACATATTCTTGCCATCAGGGAAAGATGTGGAGGGCGGGGCCTTGGTACCCCAGACATCCCAGGGGGATGTTGGGTGGGCTCAGGCCTTGGAAGAGCTCAAAAAGGATTTTGAAAAGCAAGTTAGACAGGTGGAGGAAAAACTGGGAAGAGAAATGACAGAGATGCAAGAAAAGTATGAAAAACGGGTCAATACCTTGGTCAAGGAGACCCAAAAAAATGCTGAAGAAAATAACACCTTGAAAAATAGGCTCACTCAATTGGCAAAAGAGGTTCAAAAAGCCAATGAGGAGAAGAATGCTTTCAAAAGCAAAATTAGCCAAATGGAAAAAGAGGTTCAAAAGCTCACTGAAGATAATAGTTCTCTCAAAATTAGAATGGAACAGATGGAGTCTAATGACTTTCTGAGAAATCAAGAAATCATCAAACAAAACCAAAAGAATGAAAAAATGGAAGAGAATGTGAAATATCTCATGGGAAAAATAACTGACCTGGAAAATAGATCCAGGAGAGACAATTTAAAAATTATGGGACTACCTGAAAGTCATGAGCAAAAAAAGAGCCTAGATATCATCTTCCATGAAATTATTGAGGAAAACTGCCCTGACATTCTACAACCAGAGGGCAAAATAAGTATTCAGGGAATCCATCGATCACCACCTGAAAGAGATCCAAAAAGAGAAACTCCTAGGAACATTGTGGCCAAATTCCAGAATTCCCAGCTCAAGGAGAAAATCTTGCAAGCAGCTAGAAAGAAACAATTCCAGTACTGTGGAAATACAATCAGGATAACTCAAGATCTAGCAGCTTCTACATTAAGGGATCGAAGGGCGTGGAATAGGATATTCCAGAAGTCAAAGGAACTAGGACTCAAACCAAGAATCACCTACCCAGCAAAACTGAGCATAATACTTCAGGGGAAAATATGGTCTTTCAATGAAATAGAGGACTTGCAAGCATTCTTGATGAAAAGACCAGAGCTGAAAAGAAAATTTGACTTTCAAACACAAGAATGAGAAGCATGAAAAAGTAAACAGCAAAGAGAAGTCTTAAGGGACTTACCAGAAGTGAACTGTTTACATTCCTACATGGAAAGACCATATTTGTAACTCTTAAAACTTTTCAGTATCTGGGTAGTTGGTGGGTCCATACACACACATGTACAGGCATGCACGCACAGACACATACACACATGCACACACATACACAGACAGAAAACACAGATTAAATTGAATAGGATGAGACCATATCTTAAAAGAAATTAAGGTAAATGATGAGAGAGAAATGTAGTGGGAGGAAAGAGGGTGAAATGGAATGAGGTAATTATATGTCATTTAAGAGGCAAATAGGAGACTTTTTAGTGGAGGGATAAAGAGGAGAGCTGAGAAAAAAAAAAAAAAACCAAGAAGTTTACCCTCATCACATTTGACTAAAGGAAGGAATAAAATGCACACTCATTTTGGTATGAAAACCTATCTTACAGTATAGGAAAGTGGGGGAGAAGGAGATAAGCAAGGGGTGGGGGAAGATGGATGGGAGGGCAAAGGGAGGAGGGAGCAATTTGAAGTCAACACTTGGGGAGGGACAGGATCAAAAGACATAAGAGAAACAATGAGGGGCAGGTTAGGATGGAGGGTAATTCAGTTAGTCTTACACAACACGACTATCAGGGAAGTCATTTGCAAAACTACACAGATATGGCCTATATTGAATTGCCTGCCTTCCCAAAGGGAATGGGTGGGGAGGGAGGGATGGGGAGAATTTGGAACTCAAAGTTTTAGGAACAACTGTTTAATATTGTTGTTGCTACTAGGAAAGAAGATATACAGTTAATGAGGAATAGAAAGTCATCTGGCCCTACAGGAGAAAAGAGAAGATGGAGACAAGAGAAGGGAGGGATGCAGAGGAGAGGGTAGATTGGAGATAGGGATAATTAGATTGCTTGGGGTATCGGGGTGGGGGGAAGGGATAAAAGGGGAGAAAATTTGGAACCCAAAATTTTGTGAAAATGAATGTAAAAAATTAAATAAATAAATATTTTTTTTAAAAAAAGAAATTTACTAGCCATGTGACCCTGGGCAAGTCCCTTAACACTGTCTGCCTCAGTTCCTCTATAAAATCTGTAAAATAGAGAAGAAAATGGCAAACCACTCTAGTATCTCTGCCAAGAAAACCCTGAACAGCATCACAAAGAGTTGGGCATGACTGAAATGACTGAACAACAAAAAGGCTAGTTTAAAGACAGAGACATGATCTATAACTGAGCTTCTTCAGCTTTATAAGTCCTGCTAGACCTTGAATTCTTTGGAGACAACCTTTGAGAACCAGGGTTACCTCCATGTCACACTGATACATTGGTGAAGGACATTCATAGCAAGGCATACAGTAAGCATCACCATCCCAAGACTTCATCCATGTTCACTGGGGCAGGTTCATTCATCCATATGTTCTCATCCTGTGCAATTCTAAGCTAAGTTCTTTCATGTGTACTCAAAGGAACATAGATGGAAAGCTAAAAGGACCCACTGAGTCTAAACCCCTCATTTTACAGATGAGTACCTGAGAGGCCAAGAGAGATTAAGTGACTTTGCCCTGAGTCATGCCTAGCAAGTGACCTGATCTTCCTGAATTCAAGTCCAGCACTATTCTCCACATCATGCTGCCTCTCAGAAGGCCCATCTGATATGACAGTGGTCCTCCTCTGGATCTTTTTAGATTTTATGAATACTCATGCAACATTTGAGCTGTTCATCTTTTGTCATCATGTTCTTGATACATGACCTGCCCATGTCTTCTTGTGATCATACATTTAATTTCCCTTATGCTACTTACTATCATTGAAAATTTGCTACAGCCTACTTGCACCCAGCACAAGGCAGGAAACAGATTATAAGTGTAGATTTACCTATATTAATATCTATTCTATTATAGCAACCTGGGTATTCCCCTTAGTTACTAGTGCCTTTTTTCTCAAATGATCTTTTATTTAACTCCTTTGTAAATATTTATATATTATATATATATTTTTCTTTTATTTGTTCTATATATATATTTATATATGTTCCCTCTTATCTTTCCTATTAGAAAGTAAGCTTTTTGTGAGGAGGGATCAGTTCCCTGAGACAGGAGATGGAATGTAATGTCAGAGTAAGTAGGCCAGTGTGGCTGAGTCATAGCTGTTCAAGGTGGCAAAGCTATGGCCCTATTCAGATATCAAAGTCAAGAAGGTACTGCTGATGTATCAGTCCCCCTATTCTTTCTAGGAGTCAAGACTATTACTGGACCATCCCATATAATGAATCAAGCAGAAAGAAGCCATATAAAGAACTATGGTACCCAGAGACTCTCATGCAGAAGTCTATGGGATATTGAGGATTATCTGATAAGGATTTTCATTGGAACTTGGATGTCCTTGGGGCCAACTCAGTAATCTTGGTCCAAACCTATATTCTCCTATAGCAGGACACAACTAATTAAAAGAGCCAAGATGTGGAAGCATCTCCCTCCACGACTATACTCATGTAGATCTCCTGGTAGAGAAGTTCTAGTCACGGTATTTTCTAAATGCAGCACTACATGACAATGTCAACAACCCTCTGCAACCAACCTGAAGGATGTCTCACTATGGAACTCCATCTTCTGGTCACTGCAGAGTTTCTGGCCCTTTAATGCTCTGCAAAGCAAACCTGGGATATAGCATCATGGACCTGATGGAATCTAGGTGGCTAATGCTACAGACTGCCTGGTTCCCAAACAAGTGGATCCTGAAACTGCCTATTAAAGAAGATGAACAGTGATGGCTGAAGTCTGCATTAAAAGTCAACTTAGCTGTCAACTTGGGCTAGTTGAGACACCTCAAAGAAATCTCTATATGCCATTATCATCTGTCGGGGCAGTTAGAATATGTGCTCAACAGCCTACAGAATTCCCTGGTAAGCCTTGAACTTCCATTCTGCTATCCAAGAGAGACCTAACTCACCTGGCCAAGAGTCACATGTAATACCCATCTCAGGAAGCTGAACCTCCCAGACAATAAAAAAACTGGCAATCTAGATTCCTGAAGGCAGTTTAGAACTCAATGACATTATCTATGTGAGTGTAACCTTGAGAACATCTACTTTTTTGTAGTATGTGATTAGGATGAAATACTATTGTTCTATAAGAAATGATAAGCAAGAGGTTTTCTGAAAAACCCAAATTTACATAAAACTGATGCAAAGTGAATTGAGCAGAAAGAACACTGTTAACAGCAATATTGTATGATGATCAACAGTGAATGACTTAGCTATTCTCAGCAATACTATGATGCAAGACAATTCCAAAGGACTCATGATCAAAAATGCTATCCACCTTCAAAGAAAGAACTGATGGAATCTGAATGTAGATCAAAGCATACTATTTTTCATTTTCATTATTTTCGTGTGGGGTGGGGTTGGTCTGTGTTTTCTTTCACAGCATGAAATGTTTTGCATGATTACACATGTATAACCTATATTAAATTGCTTGCCATCTCTGGGAGGGGGATGGAAGAGAGAGAATTTGAAACTCAAGATTTCAAAAAATGAATATTAAATGTTTTGCATATAACTAAGAGAAAATAAAATGCTTAAAAAAAAGGAGAGAGCATCTCCTTTTATGATATCCTGCCCTCACCTTGTGACTGTACTAATTATGGATGCAGGGGAGTCTGGAAGAGGTTGTGAAAGGTAGGAAGACACCAGGTTATAAAGAGCTTTAAATTCCAAACAAAGACCATTATATTTGTTCTGAGAGATAATAGGGATCCATTGGAGCTCATTAATGTAGGAGCTGGGAAGGTGTGTGTGACATGACCTAGATTTTAGTAAAATTATTTTGGCTGCATCATTTTGGTGAACATATTTGGGATTGGATTTGGGAGAAATTTGAGACAAGACCACCAATTAGTAGGCTCTTGCAGTGGTTCAGGTGAAAGTGGTTCAGTATTTTGACTATATGAGTGGAGAAGGGACATGAGAAATAATGATAAAGATAGGGACAAGTAGATTTGGCAATGGATTGGATATGTGAGAAAGGAGTCAAGGGTGACAGTGTGGTTGCTGGTCTGGGCACCTGGGGCATAGATGGTGGTACCCTCAGAGGAAAGAGAAGGATTTGGAAAGGGAGAAGTTTTATGGAAAAAGATAATGAGTTCTGTTTAAGGTATGTTGAGTCTGAGATTATAGTTGGATATCTAGAACTGAGAGTCATCTGTATATAAGTGATAATTGAATCCATGGGAGTGGATGAGATCATCAAATAAAATAGTATAGAGGAAAAAGACAAGGAGATCCAAGACAGAGGACTGTGGGACAACCATAGTTAGAAGGTATAATATTGAACAAGAAACAGCAAAGGAGATTGGGAAGCAGCAGTTGATCAGACAGGAGGAGAAGCAGGAGAGAACTGTATCATGAAAACCTATAGAGGAAAGAGAATCCTGAATGAGGTGATCAACAATGTCAAATACTACAGAGAGGTTAAAAAAAAGGATGAAGATTGAGAAAAGGCCGTTCAATTTGACAATAGAAAGATCATTGATAACTTTGTAGAGCATAGTTTCAGTTGAATGGTAAGGTTGGAAGTTACATTGCAGACGGTTTAGAAGAAAGTGAGTGGAAAGTAAGTACAAGCAATTAGTGTAGATGCCTTTCTCAACTTTAAGAAAGCAGGGGAAGATATAGGATAGCCAACTGTGAGATAGGGTTGGATCAAGTGAGGATCAAGTAAGGATGGCTTATAAGATGTGGATATATTTGTAGGCAGCAGAGAAATTACCAGTAGATGAGGAGAGGTTTGAGATTCTGGGGGAAGAGGGTGAAGGGGAGATAGAATGAAAGGAAATATGAAAGGGTGGGGGAATAAAAAAGGTGGAAGTGGAATGGGATCAAGGGTGCATGTACGGAGACTGGCCTTGGCAAGGAGTAGGGCCCTCTCTTCATTTGAGACCATAATAAGAAGATAAGGAAGACATCTGAGTGATATGAAATGAAGAAGGGATAAGGAGGAGTTCTTTTTGAATAGTTTTAATTTTTCAATGAAATGAGTTAATTCTCAGGCAACAAGAATTTATTAAGCACTTACTGTGTTCAGGCACTGTGCTAAGTGCTGGGATAGAAATGCAAGCAGAAAGAAAGACATGCTTCACCTCAAGGAGTCTATATTTTTATGGAGAAAGACAACACATAAAAAGAAAGGTGGGAGAAGAAAAAAAACAGGCTGAGAGAGTTGGGGGACAGAATGCTGCAGGAGGCTTGAGGGGTAATAAAGTTTTAAATAGCTACTGTGGAGGGCGGGATAGTGAATCAGAGAGGAATACAATGTTTGCTCTGCTACACTGAGAGAGCCCGGTTGAGATTATATAACATGAATTAGTAGTGGGCCTACTCAGCAGAGTTTAGTAATTTCCTCCAGCAACAGAGTTCCTCAGTGAGTGTGATTAACTCACTGGCCTGGATAACTCTTTACAGTCTCAGGTAGGTTGTTGTTTTTTTCCATATTAGGTTAAAAAAAAACCATTTTAATATGTGTTGAGGGTAGCAACATAGCTGGCCAGCAAATAGCTCAGCTCTATGGGGCAGGAATGCTGACATTTGATATTCAGGTCAGTTAATCAGGGAAATAAAGGAGCTTCCTTTAACCATGTTAGCTGGACAGTCCTTTTCATTCCTGCTGGCCCAGGAAGATTTTAAAGTTACATCCTGAATCCTAATGCACTGCCAGACCATTATTAGATTGCTGGTTTGCTAGGAAATCACCACTAAAGCAATGCTTTAGGAAATTGCAACTTATACTAGGTATAACAAACACGTCTTACAAAAAACTGTGAGAACATTCCTCAGTTTTCAAAATTAATTCATTATTGAGAATTAAGTACCACATCTAACGTTTGTCAGAAAAATGTGACTATTGGTTGAAGCTGGAAACAGTCCATAGTGTTCAAGAGGCAAATCTCCTTCCATTTAAGATTCAAGGATGTGTGGGCACTAGCTCAGATTAGCTTCTGAGAGCCAATTGTTAAATTTTCAGTGTGAGCACTTACACCTCAGAAACCAGCAAATGATATAAATCAGGACTTGATCTATTGTTTTCTTGATTGTCTGGTCTTTAAGAAAGTGATGAAAAAATGTTAATAATGCCAATTAAACGTAAACGTGTGTTGGGCACACTTTTTGAGAGTTCATTGTTGAACAAATGTTTACCAGCACGTGCTTTAAAGTGCACCTGTAGCATACTAGGTAGAAACACTAGATTTAGAATCAGAGAACTTGAGTTTGTGATCCCAACTCTGGCATTAACAAGTCATTTCCTTGGGCCTCAGTTGCCTCATCTAGAAGTGATTGTACTAGACGAGTTTCTTTAGAGTCTATGCATTCTGAGTGCCTTATTGTATGGTACTGTATTCTACTTACACTCTATGCTCCCTAAAATGGTCATAGTGTAATTCTGTCTTAGGTTTTACTCATCTTGTTTGCTGGGATGAGGAACTCACATATTAAGGATAATTTTGATCATAGAGGTGGTGGGGCAGTGGTGGTGGTTATAAACTCTATCTTCTTGGAACCCCTGGCTTCCTTCAAGACTCAGCTCAAGCGTCATGTTCTGAACAAGCACCTCTGCCAACAGGTTACCTTGTATCTGTTTTGTATGTATCCTACACACACCTGTAAGTGTGCATATTGACTTCCTTGTTAGAATTTAAACTTCCTGTGAGCAGGAACTGTTACATTTTTGTCAGTCTCCGGCGCCTAGCATAGTGTTTGGTACATAATAAATGTTTATTGAGTGATATGCAATTATTATATTCTAATTTACATTTATCTATGCAAATCTTATAATTCAAAGTAGGCTGCAAGTTAGGTTGACCTCGGAGAGTGGTCTTTATTCTTGCGCCCTCCTAAGCATACAGCATACTGCTTTGCATATGGTAGGTGTATCATACCTACTTGCTGAAAGAACAAACGACTTTATATTATGCACACATGAAATGGTTTTCCAGACACTACACGTTGGTATGCATTCCTAATAAAAGCAAACAACTGATGTGTACATCTGCCAGAACAATGTACATTTCAGGTTGGAGGCTAAAACAAAGTGAATTGTGACTCTATGCATGGCTTAACAAGCTTAGACATATGTTCCTCCTCCCTTGATGGTGTTACTAAATTTCTTTTGAGTCCTCCTCCACTACAAATTCCCCTCGGAGGTAAGCAGGTGCAAATCAGCAGTCATCTGGATATCAGTGATGTGGTGTTTATTTTAAGTTTACTTTCAAGTTTTATCCAATCACATAGTCAACCTTTATGAGATGAAAAGTAACATAAAAAAATCATCTTCTCTTTCTCCTAAGGTAACTTACAATAAATTATTTCAAAAGCTCTCTTAATTTAAGGCAAACATACTTTTAGGGAAAAGGTGCTTTTTTATACATGGTCCCTACCTGAATGTAATCTTCAAGAGACTACAAAAAAGAGTTGAACCTGTTATAATTTCTAAAGTTTAAACAGTTAAGAATATCAAATTATAGGCTAGTTCAAATCTGATGATGTGCATTTAATCACATACCTGTCACCTGAACATCTCCCTCTCCCTTCTTCCCCCAGCTTATTACATAAGCTTGTAAAGGTAGAAAGAACCTTAAATCTAATCTAAATCAAACCCCCCTCATTTTACTGCTACAAAAACAGAGGCCCACAGAGGTTAAATGACTTGCTCAAAGTCACGTAGCTAGCTAGTAGTTAAACTGGGAATAGAACCTTTCTGTTAGACCACTGTGGCTCATCAGTGATACTTACCTGACATCCAGTATTCATTGAACAAATATTTAAGTCACTGCTCTGTGCCAGATCCTGGGAATGTAAAAAAACAAAAACAAAAAGGGAAACAAGGTCCACCCTCAAGGTGCATAAGTTTTATTGGGGGTGGCACAAAATATACACAAAATAAATACGAAATAACTTATGGAAGTTCAGGGCCAATATGGCCCAGTAAAAGGCACATTCTAGCACAGTACTCCCAACGTTTCCCTCTAAACAATTTTAAAATAACACTTCGAATCAAATTCTAAAGTGACATAACCCACAAAAGGTCAGAGTGAGACATTTTTTCCAGTCCAGGACAACTTAGATCAGGAAAGGTCTGTGGCCCTGGAGGAGGGGTGGGCAGAGAGTGTGGCATGGCAGCGACACCAGGTATGAACCTTGGAGGTAGCCGTGGTAGCTTCAGCTGGAGCTTTCACCACCCAGAGATGTTAAGAGAACTAAATACCTGGTCATAAAGAGATTACAGGGGACCTCTGTGCTAAGACTGGATGCAGGGCCAGGTGCCATTTGGCAACTCCACTCTCCATTACCCAGTTCCAGGTAGCAGTTCTGGGATGGAGAGAAGTACTTGCAAGAGAAATGAAGACTTGAGGAAGGACAAGATATAAAAAAAAAAAGAAAAGGAAAAGAAGAAAATATAATGGAGGGAAATACAGTTACCAATCGTAATTGAGTATGTGAATGGGATGAACATCACCACAAAATGGAAGCAGAGAGAAGAATGGGTTAGAAACCAGAATCTATGTTATTTACAAGAAACACACTAGAAGCAGAAAGAAATGAAGAGTTAAAGTAAAAGGCTAGCACAAAATCTACTATGCTTTAGCTGAAGTTAAGAAAGACAGTGGTAGCAATCACGATCCTATACAAAGCAAAAACAAAACAGATCTAGTAAGAGGATAAGGAAACTCTATCCTGCTAAAAAGTGAAATACTATCGTTATTAAAAACACATGCATTGCTGTTGCTCAACCATTTCAGCCACAGCCAACTCTTCACCACCCCAATGGGGCGTTCATGGTTTGCCATTCCCTTCTTCAGCGCATTTCATAGATGAAGAAACTGAGGCAAACAGGGTTAAGTGACTTGCCCAGGGTCACACAGCTAGTAAGTGTCTGAGACCAAATCTGAACTCAAGTTTTCCTGACTCCAGGTCCAGTGTTCTATCCACTGAGCCACCTAGCTGTCCAAACAGCACAGCATCCAAATCCTTAAAGGAAAAGTTAAATAAACTACTGGAAGAAATAAACAATAAACTATGCTGGGGGGAACTTCAATTTACCCATCAGAAATAGACAAGCTAACCATAAAATGAGTAAGAAATAAGTTAAAGAGATGAATACAATTTCAGAAAAAAATAAATACGACAGACCTCTAGAGAAAACTGAATGGGAATAGAAAGGAGCATACCTTTTTCTCAGCTCTACATGGCACCTTCACAAAAACTGAGCATGTATCAGGGCAGAAATACCCCACAACCAAATGCATAAAAGCAGAAGTATTAAATGCACCTTTTTAGAACATACTACAATAGAATTACATTCAACAAAAGTCCATGAAAGAATAAATTAAAAATTAATTGGAAACTAAATAATCTAATTCTAAAGAATGAGTGGGTCAAAGAAGAAATCATAAAAAACAATTATTCCATTAATGGAAACAATGAGAAAACATACCAAAAGTTGTGGGATGTAGTCAAAGTAATACTTAAGGGAAAATAAATATCTCTAAATATTTACATAAATAAAAGAAAGAGCAGTTCAATGAACTAGGAAAGCAAATTTAAAAAAAAACAAAACTAGAGAATAAACTAAAAATCCCCCAAACACCAAAATAGAACATAAAAACTGAAGAGATTAATAATATTAAAAGTTAAAAAAAATGAGCTAGTAAATAAAAGTAGAAATTTGTTTTATATAAAAAAGGTTTACTTGATTAAAAAAAGAAGAAAACCAATACCAGTATCAAAAATGGAAAGAGTGACTGCACCACCAGTGAAGATGAAATTAAAGCAATTATTAGGAGATATTTTTCCCAATTATATGCAAGCAAAACTGACAATCTAAATGAAATGGATGAATATTTACCAATATATAAATTGCCCAGTTTAACAGAAGAGGAAATGGAATTCTTAAAAAATCCTATTTTAGAAAAAGAAATTCAACAGGTCACCAATGAATTCCCTAAGGAAAAAATCCCCAGAACCAGATGGATTTATAAACAAATTGTACCAAACATTTAAGAAACAATTAATTCCAATACTATATAAACTATTTAGAAAAAATAGGTAAAAAATTTCAAATTCCTCCTATGACACAAATATAGTTTTGATACCTAATCTAGGGAGAGCAACAGCAGAGAAATAAAACTAGACTAATTTTCCTAATGAATGGTGATGGCAAAAATTTAAATAAAACACTAACAAGGAAATTGTAGCAATACATTACAAAGATCATATACTATGACCAGGTAGGATTTATAGGAATGCAGGGCTGGTTCAATATTAAGAGAACTACAAGCGTAACTGATATAATACATATATATATATATATATATATATATATATATATATATATATATACACAAAATTGATATAAGTATAATTAATAAAAAAACCCACAATAAAACCATATCTATATCAATAGATACAGAAAAATATTCTAACAAATTTCAACACCTATACCTATTAAAAGCTTAATAATAGAAAGCATAATAATAAATGGAACTTTTCTTAAATTGATTAGTAGTATCTAAAACCAAAAGCAAGTATTATCTATAACAGGAGTAAATTTGAAGCCTTCTCAATAAGATCAGGGTGAAGCAAAGATGTCTAATATATCCATATTATTCAATATTGTACTTGAAATGCTAGCTTTAACAATAAGATGAGAAAAAGAAATTGAAAAAATAAGAATAGGAAACAAGAAAAAAAAACTGTCACCCTTCACAGATAACGTGATGGTATACTTAGAGAACCCCAACTTAGAAAACCAATTAAAAAATAGTTGAAATAATTAGCAACTTTAGCAAAATTGAAAGATATAAAATAAATCCAAATAAATCATCAGCATTTCTGTATATTACCAATAAAAACCCAGCAGGAAGAGATAGAGAAATGCCACTTAAAATCACTATAGACATACTTAGGAAATCTACCTGTCAAGATGTACCCAGAACTATATGAACACAGTTCCAACCACTTCTCACACAAATACAGATAGAGCTAAACAACTTGAGAAATATTAATTGCTTATAGAGGCTAAACCAATATAATAATATTGACTATTCAGCCTAAATTATCTTACCCATACAGTGTATTACCAAAGTCCAAAGAATTATAGAGATAGAAAAAACAATAAAAGGTATCTGAAGAACAAAAAATCAGAAATATCAAGGAAATCAATATGGAAAAAATGAAGGTAGAAGGCCTAGCAGCTCCAGATTCCAAACTGTACTTCACAGTAATCATCAAAACAATAGAGTATAGGATAAGAAATAGAATGGTGTATCAGCATAACAGATTAGGTACACATTACGCAGATGTAAATGAACACAGTAATCTCATATTTGATAAACCAAAAGATCCAAGCTTTTGGAACAAGTCACTGTTTCACAAAAACTATTGGGAAAACTGAAAAGCAGTGTGAGAGAAAGTAGGCCTAAACCAGGGGTGGGGAATCTGCAGCCTCAAGGCCACATGTGGTCTTCTAGATCCTCAAGTGAGACCCTTTGACTGAATCCAGACTTCACCTTTAATAAAAGGATCTGTTCTGTAAAAGTTAGACTCAGTCAAAAGGCCGCACTCAAGGACCTGGAAGTCCACATGGCGATATGACTAATATGGAAATGTGTTTTGCATACCCTTAACATGTATAATGGCTTTCACATTGCTTGACTTCTCAATGGTTGGGAGAGGGGGTTAAGGGAGACAAGAGAATTTCAAACTCAAAATTTAAAAAAAGGCCAATAAACAAATATTTTTAAAATTAAAAAAAATTGAATGGGGGATTTTCAAAAATTTAATTTTTAAATTAAATTTAATTAATTTTTAAATTTAAAAATGCCCAATAATTTCTGGAAGGGGAGGACATTAGTAATTGATGGAAGCAGAATAAACTTCCCATAGAAGTGGGACTTGAGCTAAGCTTAAAGGAAACCAGATATTCCATGAGGTGAAGGTGAGTTTGGAAGGCATTCTAGGGATGAGAGATAGCCTCTGCCAAGGCGCAGAGAGGAGACAGAATTTCCCATCTATTCAATATTTATTTTTCACATACTGATTTATATAGATGGTATATTCTTTATTAGACTGTAAATTATGGACAGGGACTATTTTTTCTTTATTCTTTATGTTCCCAGTACTTAACACAGTCCATGGCACATTAGTAAACACTTAATAATTATTCATTGATTTTTGTTTTTTTTATTAAGAACAGTAAACAGGCCAGGGTTATTGGCTTGTAGAGCTCATGAAGAATAATGTATAAGCCTAGAAAGACAGACTGGACCCAGATTTTGAGGTCCTTTAAAAGTTAAAAGGGAATTTGTGTCTTACTCTGGAAGCAAGATGGAGCCATTGACTATGATCAGGGAGTCACTTCATCAGATCTGTGTTTTACAGAAGCTGCTTTGGGGAAGTACTGGAGATGGGAATGACTGGTTTCAGGAAGACCAATTAGGAGCCTACTCAGCTGCATAAGTGTGTGATGACAAGGACCTAAACAAGTGATACATGTGCAAGTGGGGATATATGGAAGGGATCTTCTGGAAGTAGAATACATGACACTTGGAACCTAAATAGGAGAGCCTGAAGAGTCAAGGATAATGTAGAGGTTGAGAAACTGGGATTAGAACAACAGTGATAGCCCTTATTAGGAGGAAGTGAGATAAGATAATGAGTTCTCTTGAAAATCTATTGAGTTAGAAGTGCCTGTTGGGCATCCAAATGAAGATACAGAATAGGCATCTGGTGGTCCTAGATTGGAGCTCAGGGGAGAAACTAGGATCTTATTTTGGAGGTGTCTTGATAGATATGATAACTGAATATATGAAAGGTGGTAAGATCACCAAGAATTTATAGCAAGAGGGTCCAGAACAGAACCTTGCAGTATAGCCATGCCTGGGGGTAGAGGGAGAGGGGAAGGAACATGAATGATGAATCTATAAAGGAGTCAGAGGAGTATCCAGACAGGCAGAAGAGCCAGAAGAAAATACCGTTACAAAAACTTAAGGAGGAGAGAATATCTAGAAGAGGCTCATCAATAGGGTCAAATGCTGCATTGGTAAAGGATAAAGAAGACTATCAAATTTAGCAAGTAAGACATCACTGGTAACCTTGAGGAGAGCAGATTCATTTGAATGATAAGATCTCAGAAGCCAAAATATAAAGGCTTGAGAAGTGAGAGGAGAGAAATTAGAAGCACTAAAAGTAGACAACTTTTTCCAGGAGTTTGACCTGGCCATACACATGCCATGTTACCTGCAATGTAGCCATTATTTTCATCCTGTCACATCTCTCCTCCCATCAAAACCTTAGACTCCACTTTAATGATAATTGTGCTCTCATAGGTGAGCTCTTGCTGTATCTTGCCTGGAACCAGAACTAGAGTAGAACAAAGTAGGAGAGCACAGAAGATGATGTCTAGAGATATCTGGGAAGAACAGTATATTTATGAAAAATGGTCTCAATTTTTATGGAGGGGTACAGTTCTATGCTAATAAATTTGTATTGGACCCAGTCAGAACATTTGTATGACTCCCTCTAGCAGCACTGACTGCTGGTTAGAGTAGAGAAGGTTGATGGTGGGGGCTATCTAGGGTTGAGCCTTGGAAAGCAGTAGCAGTACAAGGATAGAGTAAAGGATTCAAGCACACAGGTCAGCATGAAATTGAATTAGTTAACCGAAGAGTAGAGATTTTGAAGGAATCAAGGTGAGGCCAGAGCAAGGTGGTCAAAGAAATATGAACTATGGATAGTGGAGATACAGCACTTGTGAGTGATGATGAAATCAGGGGTATGGGTATCCCTGTGTATGGCTGAGATGACATGAAGATGCGGATCATGGGAGCTGAGGATGTTGATTAACTGGAAACCAAGGGTATATGAGGAGACATTATACAATACGTTAAATTCCCCAAGTACAAAGGCAGGGTTTGGGGTGGAGTTAAGACTGAACTCCTTGAGAAAGAGGAAGAACTTGAGGTTCTAGTAAAGGGCAGCTGCTAGGATCTGGACTGAATGAACCTCAAAAAGATTTCAGAGTGATATTTTTAGGGAGAGAATCTGGAAGAGGCAGTGAAGAACAAAAGGCATGCCTATTTTTCCTTTTGTTTAAGGATGTCAGGGGGCATGAGTGAAGGTGCTTCCAGGAATAGAGGGGGTGGCCATACACTCGGTTTCTTCAGATGGAGAACACAGGGAACTGGAAGATACTTGAGAGGAACCAGTCAAATCTGAAGGGAAGTTTAACAATAGAACAAGTTTCAGAGAGCACAATGGAAAGGAAAGGGGCAGGATGGACAGGCTGAGGAAACAATGAATAGTAATGGAAATGGACTTTGGCTTAGTTGGTAGATTGTCAATACCCTTCACAGAAGTTAAAGTACTGCTTATTTAATTATCATTCCCAAAGAATGAAACAGAAAACTTTGGGGTGAGAAAGAATTTCCTTTCTGGGCATTTTCCTCTTCTGGTCTATGGCCAATGACCTGGCAGGAGTAGTTGAGTGGATGGTGAAAAGCCAAACAAAAGAATAACATAAACAAGTTTCTTTTGGCCTAACCAGCAGTGATTTCATTGGCACAGGGAAACCCCAGTGAAGAAACTTTCTCTAAAAGTACAGATCAGCAAATATTAATGCAATTTATAATCATCAGGAATTGCCTGGGGCAATGAGAATTAAAAGACTTGCTTGAGCTCTCACAATGAGTGGGTCACCCAGAGTCAGACTAGCTCTCTGTTCATTGCACCATTCAGCCTTTCGCCTGGCGCAGACTGGGTGCTTAATAATGATGCTGTGATCTGCTCCATTGTACAGACGGAGCACAGAAGAGACCAATTTTAAGAGGGTTCTATGACTTTCTCCTCAGGGCCTAGCACAGCGCTCGGCATGTACTAAAGTTCGCAGTAAGTGTTTGTTGACTGTCTTGCCTTGGGTCCCAGTCAGTCAGCATTTGTGTGAGGCTTAAATGCGGGTCTCAGGATTCCAACACCAGTGCTTTTTCCACTGGACACTGCGAATGCTTCCACAAAGGACATCAAACAGCTGAAATTTAACTCTTTCTTGATAAATACTGTTAGGAACAATTGTTGTACTGTGCAGCTCTGGTTTGATGTGTCAGTCCTATTGTTTTCCTGGCCCTCCCACCTCCTTGTTTTCACTTTCCAATCTTTTGTTGGCTTAACAAATCAGATAAACTTCTTGAAAACACAGAGTCAGGGGCTTTGTGACTACAAAAAAAGGCAGGGCTCACAGACTCCCTCCTACCATTTTCTAAGAGGATAGTTGTGATTGGATGGATATGTAGGTTCTTTTTCCATACAAGTCACTCTTTGGACTCTTAGAGTCCTCTCTCCCACAGTAACCTAAGGGTTCCTCACCTCCGTGGAACAGGCAGTATGACCAAATCAAGCACTAAAGCCTTTAAAAAAAAAATGTAGATGATGCAGAGGAATAGGAAAAGGGGTGGTAATCAGAAATGTCAGGGGTATAGGTAAAAAGGCATGAAATGTTTGTTTTCATTTCATGAATTACTTTAGTCCTTCATTCTTTGCTATTCAAAGCCATATGGGCTATTAAGATAGCTCTTTAGGGTGACAGGATTAATTAAAAGTACAATTATCTGATAAGACTAGCATATGGTCTAACCTGTCTCTGGGCAAATCCTATCTGAATTACAGAATTCTCTCAAGCAAAAAAAAAAGGGAAAAATTATAAGAAAAATTAACCCTATGGCTTCTGGTCCTACAGTATATTTTCTGTGTAATTCTAAGATATTATTTAAGTAAGGGATCATAATATTCTTTTAATCTAGGAATTGGAGTTCAGAGCATGAAAAAACAAAACAAAACACTGATATTTAGAGAAGGGGCTGACTTGCCCTTTCTCAACAGGTCTGCTCATAAGAGAAAGTCTGTTCTTTAAATTTTTCTATCTGATTCTTAATGGCTTAATATTTTCCTTTTTAAAACTAAAAATTAAATTTTAGGGTTAATTTAAATAATTCTGCTGTCTTTGCAAACTGTAACAGTAAGAAAACATTATAAGTAAAAAAACTACTTACACAATAATGATCTAAATATAAAATTTTTACTCAAACTCTTTAAAAAAATCTTAAAAACTAAACAATATTATAATTAGAACATTTGGGCAGAAAAATTAGCAGCTATCCACAAAATTAACATTACATAATAAATATAATTAAAATAATTGTATACCAGAACTGTATTACAATAATTGTTTTACAAATGTTAAAAATGATTTGTAACATATTAAATGTTTATCTGTTAGACATCAATGTCTCTTTATGAGTACTGTTTAATGTAGGTCAGTGCTATTTTTGCCCATTTTTAATGAGAATTACCTTTTATAAGATGATAGGGAGAATATATATTAGAGATTTATAAGTTAAATCATGTCAAACTAAGTGAAGAGGTATTGTACAGATTCCAAAATAAATATCACAATTCAAAGCCCTTTAGAATTCACGTTATTGGAAATCAAACTTTTATAAACAAATTCATCAATAGTATTGATGGAATAAATCATTTGTCATAACGTGTAATTCGTGAGTCTTTACTCATTCCTTGCCACACCATTTTCCCTCATTCCTCATCCTAGCTTTGTACTTCTTTTCTGTTAAATCCAAAATACATGAATATGGTTATTGTATATACAGGACACTTCTGCTGATGGTCAATTACAGTGGTCAAGGGTAGACCACTATAATCTAAAAAAGATACCTCTTGCCCAAATCGACTCAGAGTCACTGTCTTAAAGAGCAACTGCTTACTAACTCAGAGGTACAAGACAACATTATACTAATGCTGTCCCCTTAGTGTCTATTTGATTAGGTTCAGACTCGAACATCACGTTAAAATTTCAAAACTACATTACTACGGAAACATAATTCTGAGTTGACAATATTTTTCACTGAATAAGTCAAGAAATGTACATGCCTGTAGGTACAGTAACATACACATGTATCTTTTTGTTTTTTTTGCTATAAATGAATTGCATTTAGATCTTCACCTATCATTTATATATTCTGATTTTCAATGTATTTTATTTGGTTATTCACTTTAAACCAATAATGCATCAAAAATTACATTATACAGATAACATTTACTAATATAAAGTAGACACTAGGTTAAAGTGGAAATATCACTGTGCCTGTCAAAACTAAGCTGCACATCTCTATTACTTGGGAGACATTTCTGCTGGCAGTCTTTCTTGGTTTAATGATAATGTTTTTGCTGGAGGGACTGTCCTCAGAGCTGGCTTGGAATAGTTCTAATGAAAAAACTAGGTATAAAATCTCACACTTGTTTAAAGAGTATACTAGTGGGAAGAAATTAAGGGACTGTGCTACATACAAGTCTTTCAGGTTGTGGCAGCAATGAGTTGTTTACACAGTGAAATATCTTCTGACCTTGCCTCTGTCTGCATCTGCCAGGGATTTACAATCAGTATGGTTGCAGAAGTCTTCAGGAGCTGTGTTAAGACAAGCCATAGCAATCAGATTTGCATGAGGAAATGAATGGGGAGAGTCTTTAGGTCAATTTATTGTGGCTAATTCCTTCATTTAATCTAATAAATGTAAAACTCTTGCATATGAAGGGGGGAAATGATTCCAATAGTTTTAAATTGTCATAAACTTTCTCTGCAGTATATCTCTTTTAGAAATTTATGAAATATGTCCTAATCAATATGTGATATCACCAATTTCTGGAATTCCAGCATTATTAGTATTTCTTAATCAAAGACAATGACACCTCACAAAAAGCTGACTACAGCTGTGTTACTTAAAAATATTTCTCCATCACTGAGATTTTGAAGCAGCTTTTAAAATATTTGGTGATAGACATTATTCTAAAATCATAATGAAAACCTAAGTTAAATCTGAACTGAATGTGGGAAATTAAGATCAGTATCTTAGGCTATAAAAGCATTTTCCTAAAAAAGGAGTTCAAAACTCTTGACCTCAATGTGTTTAACATCACTACTATTTACCAATCCATAATCTTGAGGCATATACATGGTGAGGGGACAAAAGTATCCTTCCCTAAGTAAATTTTTTTCCCTAAGTAAACTAATTTACTAATCAGGATGAAGCTCTACCATTACAAGGCTGGGGCCCACATGCTTTCTCTCCCAGAATTCTTTTTTCTACTTCCAGTTCACACATTTGAACTGATCTGTGGGACACTAGTGGGCAACCCTAGTTGGAGAAAACCATGGAGAAAAACCAGATAGTGGACCTATTGAAGAAATTCTTTCCTAATTAAAGCTGGTATTAGTAAACATGGTTAAAGGGATTACAAAGATTCTTCTGGAAAAAAAAAGAAAAAGTTTTGTCCAGCTCTTTTCATCTAGCTTTATGAAGGAGAATCAGTGTATGTTTTTCAGGAAGTTATTCATTAACTTCTGATTATACATAGGCACTAATGGAGGTAGACAGTAAGGTTGACTGCAAAAAGTTAAGTATTCACTCTGCTGCTCTGTTATTATAGATGGGGAAAAGACAACTCAAGGGCTGAGGTTCCCTGACAGGTCAGGCTACTGGACACTGGGCATCCTGACCTTGCCTCTATTTATTGAAGCAGCTTTGCTTATCTCTACCCCAAGGTGGGAATCCTGACAAAGAGTTGTTCAGGAGTCACATCACCTAGTCTGATCAGTAAAAGGACTCCTTTCACTACTAATAGATCTCTTTCATAAATGAAAACTGATTAAGTTCAGTTTTATGATGATGACAGATGTCAATATGGTAGAAGGCTAACAAAGTGGAACTTGGAAAGGTGAATAAAGTCTTCAAAGGCATAAAACCTCAGCTGGTTTAAGACAAATCTTAAGCTGGTTCTACCAGTAAGGAAAAAAAAGGAAAAACCAAGAAAAAAAGCTTTAAGCCTATTTCATTCAAAATAATCTTCATTCTCTTGACAAATTATATTATGTAAACTACTTTTGCTTTAGTTAACTATTTCCATTGTTATTTGACTACTAAAATAATTCCTACATAAGGAACTTTTGAACATCTGAAAAATGTCTAAATTCTTTATAATAAATACTGTATTTAGGTGTTTTAATAATATTTACAATTGAAAAAATACGTATAGTCATCTCAGTACTACTTCTTCCATTTCATCTTCCAAAGAATCAACTGCCTTTACTGCTGGTCGATTGTTTGTGTGTTTTAGCCGGTGCCTGTTTGGATTAAAACTTCTCTCTTCACTGAGGAAAAAGTCATCATCTTCATCTTGTCCTTTGCCTCTGCTATCTTTATCTTTGGAGAGCACATTTAGAGGGTCAAAGTCCCCTTTGCTATTAGTCAGAGGACTTGAGGCACTATTTTTACTGGAAATGGTGCTGCTGGCACTGGCACCAAATAATTGCTCCATGAGATTAGTTTTTTTCTCCTTTTTTGTACTTAAATCTCCACTATCTTTAGTACTTCTTGGCAAATCTTCAAAACCACTTTTTTGACTAAACAGACTCGACCTTGCTGATGTTTTCCCAAAAGAAGGCACGTAACTACCAAATGTGAAATCAGTGGAGGTTGGGCTCCAAAAACTTCTTTTTTTCTGGTTGTCATTATTTGTGGATGTATAACTGCAATCTTCATTAAGAAACCCATTAAATACCCTCTCAGTGGATTCTAAGAACCTGAAACTTTGGGATTTTTTCTCTGGAGAGATTAATTGTGAATTTCTTAAGTTCAGGGAACTTTGTATTTCTCTGTCAATTTCATTCAATTTAGCAAGTAACATCTCTTTCTTTAGTCTTTCTGCTTCTGCTTCTTCTTCTTCTTCTCCTCCTTCTGACTTCTGACTATTTCCACTTTCAAAATGGTAAACTGTTGTTTCTGCTGTAGGTGTTTCTTCTTTCTGTATTAAAAACATACTTTCTATTTGATTTTCCTCAGGGTGCTCTTTTTCCCAATCTACATGGAATCAAATAACAAAACAAAACCAGAATAAATTTCACAGAATTAAACTCTTAACCGAGAGGTTCAAGTATCATAAATTTTAATCTGTAGCTAAATAACTTCTTTCAGTTTCATCACATCCACTATTATATCAGTGGTCTCTAACCTCTGATTAGTACTCCTGTGGTCATGGAACTTCTGCAATGGGTTCATGAAACCATGTGTAAACCAAGAACTGTCATTTGGCTCTTTCTTTAGCTCCAACAATTTATATATAGCATGACTTCAAATAATAAACATGCAAACTGACCCTCTGTGGACTGAATAAATTATATCTCCCATGAATGTATAGCTATTTTCAAATATATATAGGTGCTAATCATTACTGATAAAATACTACTTCATTTAAAAACAATACTGAATCCGGAGTATTTTTTTATTATCATGTGGTTTTTTTTTTAATCAATAGATGATATTAAAAAGTACTGGAGATTCCCCAAAATATCTAAATGTTAAAAAAGAGTCCTCAAACTCAAAAAAACTGGGAATCACTGCTTTAGATATTTGTTACTGTATCATGTAAGAAAACAGGGACTAACCGGTGTCTGAGATATAATGCTAAGAGAATAAATACAGCATGAACTCCTAGATGATAAGCTTTAGTCAATATATATAGGATAAGACTCATAAAGAGATACAAATAATACCACCTCCAATTATCTTTTTCTCAAGGTGATATATCCATATATGTTGACACAATTTTATCACTTTTCTGAGAATGGGGTATGTGTGCGTACACTTATATATGTGTATGTATATATAAATATATATATATATATATATCCATGTGTACATGCATGTTTATGTGTGTGCGTGTGTTATCTTCCTTTCATGCAATGAGACATTATTAACGTTTTAACTCTATGCCGGACATAAAAAAATTCCCATTTTTTAACTGTATCTTACTGTTGACTAAAGATAATATTGTTCTGCCTTGGGTGGGGCTACTTATCCTATATAGTTCTATTTAATCTGCCCTGGCCCAACTATTTTCCCCAAGATCAAATCCAAGATGGAATTCAGAAAACATAATTAGGTTTTTTGTTTCTTCTTAGCCTAAGTATCCAGGTCTAAAATCAGGTATTTGTAAAATCTTTTAATTCATTACCCAACTTACAAGGCCTATGAAGAAAATGAAATGTGTTTCCAGCTGTTATTTATCTTTTACTCAAAGAATACCAGGCAAACGGAATATTTTTCTTATTTCTGTCTTATTTCATAGCAGTTTCAGGTCACACAATGAATTACTCACTGCTTCATGAAACTGAATTCAAAAGTCCTTTGATCCTTTACAATGACGTAAAATTACATACAAACCAACCCAAGAAGATGGCAATTTTTTGGAACAATTTATTTAGTAATATGTGCCAATGTTTTACAATTCTTACTGTTAAGAAGCTCCTGAATAATATACATCTAAACTAAACTCTACTTCCTCTATTCCCTCTTGTCCTCTTAGAATAGAAAAACACACTCATACATTACTCTATTTGTTTGGAAGACTTTTTAAAAAAGCTTTTCCTATGACTTCTTTCCAGGATAACTAGACTAAGTTCCTTTAAGATTCCTTTTCGAAGGAATTATTTTCTAAAATTTTAAATATTTTTGTTCCTTCCTTCTGCTTCTAATAGTGTGCTTCTGTTATAGACTTCAAAATTAAAACCGAATACTTAATTAAAATTCTAACTAATGATATATGTGGCAGAATCATTAGGAAACCAAATTTCTATCTTCAAAAACCAGTTCCTGATTCTCTTTCACATCAGTCTCTATCCTATTTAATCCAGGATGGGATTGCTAAGGAATTTAAATGTTGAAGTAATTTAGTTCAGGACTTCCCTGATACTGTTTTACTACTTTATATTTATGGCCCTTTACGGGTTAAGGTGTCTACAAAAGAGCTAGCAAATGATTTGAAGCATCCAAAAAAAAACCTGCTACATCATTTAATAGCTGCTTGCTGATATCAATGCTGAGTGAGATTTAGGTAGCAAATACACAGTTGTATTTAAGTCTGGGCATATTCCAAACAGCTATTAAGTTTTAATTTAAGTTTTGAATCACATCTGAAGACATTCTAATCCTAGTGCCAAGGCATTAATATTTTGAAAAATTTCCACCTAAAATGACTATAACCATGAATGGTTTAACTGATGTTTCCACAGCTCTGACTTTTTGGCAGGGAGCTGTTCACTTATGCATCATGAATTTCTCTAACAGGTGGCCAGGTAGTTCTTTATCTTGACAACATTCTAGTTTCCTTCCGTTTTTCTTTTTCTCTCTCCATCTTCTCCTCCATTCTCACAAGTAGTTACTAAAGCAGTGATTTTAATATATACTTCCCTTAAATAGCTCCTATTTTTCATATTAGCTAGTCTTCCCCTCATTATTCTGATTTTGTAAAACCTTATGTGAAGCAGAAAACACACAGGAAATAAAAACTGTGATAAGCAATACTCTTTAAGAGATCTATTTTCCTACCATCTTGAAGAATCTCAGCCTTTTGTTTTGTAACACACAGTTCTTCATCTCTTTTTAGTTTCTCTTCTTCTGTACTTAGAGTCTCAGCTTCATCTTCATCCTTTTGGTCTTCTTGTTCCTATTACAATAAATGGTTATTTAAAAAAAAGAAAACTCATTATAAATGTGGAAAACCCTGCCTTATGATCAAAAATATAATTTCTACTAAGATCACAGTTAATATTAAAATCTACACATTTTAAATACTTAATTAAGGAGACCGATTTCATAAAAATGTCTTCTACTGCTATAAGCAAATTAAAAATTAATAAAATTTCTATTGATAAAGAAGTATCTAGAGAAAGTTTATCAGAAAGCTTATCAGCAGACTTGAGCAACATATGAACCAGAGTCTTTCAAAATTTCGAGATTAGTAGCTGAAGATGTGGAGGAATCAATTTAAACTAATACTCCACTTAACTAGCATACAAGGCAACCAGAACACTTTAGCAGTCAGTGGAAAAATCTAGAGAGCCCACTCTGTAGGTTTAAAGAAAACCTAAAGGTCTATCATTCTGAAATCTTCAGACAGTACTAACCACCAAATCCCTCTCCCCAAACCAAACAAGTTTTAGAAGTCACCCTGACAAAGTAGGTTTCTAAGTTTACTTTGCTAGTTATGCAATCCAAATGCAAGTTAGATTTACATTTTTATCAACCTTTAAGGGTGGTTAATTTAACAAGTTTTGTTCCACTGATTTTAACAACCACCTCCAGTTTCTAACATTAAGAATTGATTTTTAAAATACATATTTATTCCATGTGGCTTTGTGAAGCTTTCTGCTTCATAGATTCATTCTGGAGGAAAGATTTTTTTTCCCTACAGAATTTATATTCTTTAGCTTAAAGCTAGTGATAAATTTAACCTTTGTATTCATTTTGAAGTATCCTTTCCTATGTTGACTTTTAGGTGATGATATCAATTAAAGATATACAGTTGGAAAAATGCATAACTGAGAAATCAACAAAACTGAACAGGAAGTACAGGCTCTCACTGGGATGGATCTGCAATGAGGAATTTTCACTAAATGAATGGTAATACTATCAGTTGCATGAAAAGTTCAATTAAATAGGATGTGAAATGATCAATTGGTTTTGGAGCAAGACTTAAGCTGGAACTTTGATTTTGTTATTTTTATCTTGTCTGACCTTAGACATGTCGCTTCTTTCTGGAGCTCAATTTCCTTATTTCTAAAGTTCTTTCTGGGTCTAACATCTAAACCCTATTCCCCAGCCACAATCATCAACTGAAATGTTATGATGCTAAAACATAAGTAGTATCAACCTGAAAAATATATTATGTTCAGAAATTAACAAATTTTATCTTTGTCTTTCCAAGACGTTTCATTAAAGAAGAAAAATATATAAATATTTGACATAGCACAATGGTTGCATGGTCATGTGACACTGAGGGCAATTTTAAAAAAATGTTTTCCAACTTAAATAAGTACCTTTCCATTGCTATCTTACATCTCCATTAAGCTAATTCATCTTGAATGTGTTTATCTCACCGATGGTTCAAGTTTAAAAGAAAGACATTTATGAGACTCGACTGACCTGCTCAAGAACTTTGCAGGGGAAAAACAATCCTGGGTATATGGGAGTGGAGGAAAAGATCTATCCTAACCACTCCAACAGACATGAGATTAGAGAATTACCTGGACAATTGTAATCTTCTAACATTCACAATGATATGAAATACACTCGAGCTTCACTATACTACACTACCTAAGGAGTTGATTGTCAAATGTTTTTATAAGTGAAAGCATTTTACAACTTTGTCATTTTACTATATGTATAACTAAATCCTACAGATTGTACTCCAACACAGATCTACCATTTTCCACTCGAGTAGCTACTGTAAAGATTCCAGCATGCCTATTTTCTATGTTACTAACATATTAAATGTAAATGTACCCAAGGATAAATAAATTTAAAGTCATGGATGGAACAAAAAAAAAAAACAACCTACAAGTCACTAATATTGGTTATAATAAACAAGGCAGCAATGATAGTTATTTAAGTGTCTTACCTTAGCATATGTGCCGCCTAAAATACCTCTGGAAAGAAAATGCCCTACTGTTGCTGAGCCCTAAAACCATACCTAGCACAGCACATTATTCTATTTCGTGCCTGGTGGGATTAAAAACATTAGTAATAACTCACATTTATAAAGTGCTTTATAAAACACTTTTTTCAAAACAACCTTGAGCATAATAAAAATAACTGACATGTACAGAGCACTTTAAATTTTTTATCCTTATTTCACATCTGATCTTCCTGGGAAGTCTCTAGTTTATCCCCATTACAAATAATGCTTGCTGATAATTTTAGATAAATACTTATTATAAATATAAGGAAAAAATCCATTCATGCCAATACTTTCAAGTGTTTTTAATAGAAATGAGTGTTGAACTTTGTCAAAAGCTTTTATGCATCCACTGATATAATCGTCTTTTTAACTTTTATTATTGATGTAATCAATTCTATCAATAGTTTTCCTGATGTTAAAACATTCTTGCATCCCTGGTATAAATCCCACTTGATTATAATGTATAATCTTTGTAATATATATTGTTGTAATCTTTTAACTAATTTTTTATTTAGGATTTTTGCATCTACATTCATTAATGTGATTGGTCTATAATTTTCTATTTTTGTTTTTACTCTTCCTGGCATGGGTATCAGTATCATATTTGTTTCATAAAAGGAATTTGGTAGAATATATATTTATTCCAAACAACATATTCAATATTGGAATTAGCTGATCTATAACTGTTTGATAGAATTCACTTGTAAATCCATCTGGTCCTGGTGCCTTTCTCTTAAGAAGTTCACTTATGGCTTATTCAATTTTTTTTAAAATAGTTCTATTTAGATATTATTTTTCTTCTGCTAATCTAGGTACTTTATATTTTCATAAATTTTCTTGTAGTACACTTAAACTGTTAAATTTATTGGCACATAACTAGGCAAAAATAATTTCTTATAATTGTTCTAATTTTATCTTCATTAGTGATATATTCACCCTGCATCTTCATTAGTGATATATTCACCCTACATATGAACAGGCAGTTTTTCAATGAAGAAATCAAAACAATTTATAGTCATATAAAAATGCTCTAAATCATTATTGACTAGAGAAATGCTGACTGAAACAACCTTGAGATATCATTTTACACCTATCAGATTGGCTAAAATGACAGACAGGGAAAGTGACATATGTGTTGGAGAGGATATGGAAAAATTGGGACACTAATTCTTTGTTGGTGGGACTGTGAAATGATCCAACCATTTTATAGAGAGGAATCTGGAATTATGCCCTAATGAGTCATAAAACTACCTTTAACCTTTGACCAAGCAATACCACTACTTAAATCCACTTCAAAAGGTGATTAGGGAAAAAGTAAAAGAACCTATATATTCTAAGATGTTTACAGCAGCTCTCTTTATGGTGATAAAGAACTGGAAATTGCAGGGATTCCCATCAGTCGTGGAATGGCTTAACAAATTGAGGTACATTACTGTGAAGGAATACCACTGTGCCAAGAAATGAAAAGCTTAATGATTTTAGAAAAACATGGAAAGACTTGCACAAAATAATGGAAAGCAAAGTGAGCAGAACCAAGAGAACATTTTGTACAGTATCAGCAATACTGTTTTAAGAAAAACTCTGGAGGGGGTGGAGCCAAGATGGTGGAATAGAAAGACGCATATACTCTAGTTCTTCCCCCACAGCCCACAGAATACCTGTAAAAAATGACTCTCAACAAATTCTAGAGCAGCAGAAGTCACAGAACAACAGTGCAAAAGCAGTTTCCAGCCAAAGGTAACCTGGAAGGCCAACAGGAAAGGTCTATCTCATGGGACATTGAGCGGAGTGGAGCCCAGTTCTGACCACGCAGCACTGGGAGGAACAGGACCTGAACAGATCTCCTGGCAGATTCCTAGCAGCGAAGGTCCCAGATACCTCAACCCACAAGGATAAAGAAAGCTCCAAAGGTCAGTGTGGGAGGGCTTTCCCAGCTGGGCCAGAGGGAACAGGGCTCTTCTAGCAACAGCCCCAGGTAATGGCAGAGGCCTCAGCAGCAACTGGCAGTAGGGAGCAGTTGATCTAAACCTCAGCCTTGAACATGGCACTAGGGAGAGGAGGGACAATAGGACTGTCCTCTTGACAAAGAATTGAGAAGTCAAGTAACTGGCTGGGAAAATGCCCAAAAAAGGGAAAAAAATTAGACCACAGAAGGTTACTTTCTTGGAGAACACATGTCTCCTCCCATCCTTTTGGATGAGGAAGAACAAGGCTTACTGTCACAGGAAATCAAGGCCTCTGCCTCCAGGGCCTCCAAAGGGAACTTAAACTAGGCTCAGGCAATAGAAGAGCTTGAAAATCAAGTTAGCAGCTTGCTAAAGGAGAACCAAAAAAATGCTAAGGAAAATAACACCTTTAAAAAGAGGCTAACTCAGTTGGAAAAAGAGGTTCAAAAAGCCAGTGAGGAGAAGGAGGCTTTAAAACACAGAATTAACCAAATAGAGGAGAAGGTCCAAAAGCTCACTGAACAAAATAGTTCGTTGAAAGAAAGAAAAAATTGAGTTCAGGGAAATGAATGACTATGAGATAAACCAAGCAGTTAAAAAATAAAACCAAAAGTTTGAAAAAATAGAAGATAATGTGAAACATCTCACTGGAAAAACAACTGACCTGGAAAAGAGATCCAGGAGAGAAAATTTAAATATTATGGGACTACCTGAAAGCCATGATTAAAAAAAGAGCCTAGACATTATGTTCCATGAAATTATCAAGGAAAACTATCCTAATATTCTAGAACCAGAGGGCAAAATAAATACTGAAAGAATTCACCAATCACCTCCTGAAAGAGATCTGAAAAGAAAAACTCCTAGGAATACTGTAGCCAAATTCCAGAGTTCCCAAGTCAAGGAGAAAATATTGCAAGCAGCTAGAAAGAAACAATTCAAGTATTGTGGAAATACAATCAGGATAACACAGGATCTGGCAACTTCAACATTAAGGGACTGAAGGGCTTGGAATAGGATATTCCATAAGTCAAAGGAACTGGGATTAAAACCAAGAATCACCTACCCAGCAAAACTGAATTTAATACTTCAAGGGAATAAATGGTCATTCAATGATATAGAGGACTTTCAAGCATTCATGATGAAAAGACCAGAATTGTATAGAAAAAGTGACTTTCAAGCACAAGAATCAAGAGAAGCATGAAAAGGTAAACAGGAAAGAGAAATCATAAAAGACTTTCTAAAGCTCAACTTTTATATTCCTACACGGAAAGAAAATATTCGTAACTCTTGAGACTTTTCTCAGTATTTGGGTAGAGGTGGAGGGATTATACACACACACACACACACACACACACACACACACACACACACACAGTCAGAGCACAGGCTGTGTTGAATCAGAAGAGATGATATCCACAATAAATTAAAATAAAAATTAAGGGGTAAGGGAGCAAAATACTGGGAGGAGAAAGGGATAAATAGAATGACTGAATGTAAGTTGACAATCTACTCCTATCAGGAATTGACATGAAGCTGGGGAGATAATGTTTCCCTGCAATGTCCCTACTCTTAGAGGTAATTTTCTATAGCCAAAAGGTTTGTAAGCATAATACCAGATCTATTAAATTATAGATTGTTGGTTGGGGAACATCTGAGGTTAAGTCTAAAATAACTACAACTAATAAAAGAGATAAGAAAAATATTGTTCAATGGAGGAGAAGAGGGAGATGGGGAGAGGGTAAAAGTGAAGCTACTCTCTCCACATATGACTTAAGGAGGGAACGACAGGCTCACTAAATTTGGTATGAAAATCTATCTTACACTACAGGAAAGTAGAGGAGTAGGTACCAAGTGGGGTGAGAGGAATGATAGAAGGGAGGGCAAATGGGAGAAGGGAGTAACTAGAAATAAACACTTTTGGGAAGGGACATGGTCGAATGAGGGAATAAAAAATAAGGGGGGGGCAGAGTAGGATAGAGGGCAATATAGTTAGTATTACACAACATGATTATTATGGAAATCTTTTGCAAAATGATACATATTTAGTCTGTATTGAATTGCTTGCCTTCTCATTGGCACTAGGTAGGGAGGGAGTGAGGAAGAGAAGTTGGAATTCAAAGTACTAGAAATGAATGTTGAGAATTACTATTGCATATAACCAGGAAATAAGAAACACAGGTAAAAGGGTAGAGAAATTTATCTTGCCCTACAAGAAAGGAGAGAAGATGGGGATAAGGGAAGGGTGGGGTGTGACAGACGGGAGGGTACACTGAGGGAATGAGCAATCAGAATGCAAGGTATTAGGGGAATGGGGGAGGGGAGAGATGGGGAGAAAACTTGGACATATTCCAAAGTGATGTAAAAGCAATTAGTATTAAAACAATTGACTGAATTAATTACTGAGACTAAATCAGAGACATCTTTAGTTTGGG
Source organism: Bettongia penicillata ogilbyi (assembly GCA_023548195.1). Lineage (NCBI taxonomy): Eukaryota > Metazoa > Chordata > Mammalia > Diprotodontia > Potoroidae > Bettongia > Bettongia penicillata. The sequence goes on from JAJHZJ010000535.1 coordinate 1,294,604, forward strand.
GAAATGAATTTTAGTCTAAGTCTCCTAGAGGCTGGTAACTTGGGGCAAAATTTGGCATTGATGGAAAAGTTAAGGTTTTAATGGTAAATTTGATTTTATGATTGTTATTTAATCAGGAACTAGAACATGTTTCAAAAGGCATGTAAGCCACTTAAGACTTGTCTCAAAAGATGTTCCTTAGCCAGTGTGAAATTACAGTCATATCTGAAACCTGGTTATTGGAACTTGATATTTTAAGATGCTATGGGACTATTAACTGACTGTTCTTCTGAGTCTAACTCCAGGTATGGATAGCAAGAAAGGTGGTCTGAGCCTCCAATCCATGATGCCAGTAAGCCTGTGAGATTCTGGTATGAACTACAGAAGGTGATCTCATGGGAAGGGTGGGAGAGCAGCGGTTCAGCCTGGGCTGAGGTAGTATTCTCCTGACTCAGTTTGCCCACTGACACCTGACAGACCTTAAGTGCGACTGAATGCAAGCTGACAATCTACTCTTGCTTGAAATTGACGAGCTATTGTTTCCTTGCAGTGTCCCTACTCTTAGTAGTAATTTCCTATAGTCAAAAGGTTTGTAAAAGCTTAATACCAGATCTATTAAACTGTAGACTGTTGGTAGGGGAACATCCGAGGTCAAGTCTAAAATTAAGCTATTAGGCTTAGGACTTTAGACCAACAACAATAAGTCAGGGTCCTTTAATTGTTAGTAATAGTGTGAAGACGATTAGGTCAAGGGCCTGTGAAGTTAACATACATAGTTATTATTTGTGTCTCAGTTGGTTAATGTTAAAAAAAAAAATCATTTCTAGTCTACATTGTAGATGCTTTAAAAGAATTATCACCTGACCAAAAGCTGGAAACGTTTTATGTGATATGAGTTGTGTTAAAAATGAAAAAGAAAAAAAAAGAAAAAAAGAAAAACTTTGAGCAAATATTATAAATAAATTGAGCAAATATTTATAAGTATATAAAAATTATAAATATTTATAAATATAAATATGATAAATACTATAAATATTAAATTAACTTTAAAGGACATATGAAGAAAGACAATATCTTCATCCAGAGAAAGAACTGATAAATAGATGTGTAGAATAATTTTATATATATGTATATATATACACACACACGTGTATATATGTATCTATGTATATATATATGCATACACACACACACACACACATACATTTATATATATACTTATTTATGTCCAATGGTAAGGGGGGACAGGGAAGAAAAAAAAGATATTCATATAATTTTGTTGTATATTTGAAAGAAAAAGCAAGTTGCACACATAGGAGATCTGCATTTTCATGCACAACTATCTTTTTAATTATACTATGTTATGGAAATGCTTGTTTTATTCCATAAATTAAAAATAAATTGCATGCACTTTTTATGTATTTATCTCATTTGAGCATCATAAAAATCCTGTGTGATCCAGGTATAATTTGCCCCATTTTACAGATTAGAAAACTAAGGCTCAAAGAGAAGCTTGCCTATAGTCTCACAGCTAGAAATTACCAAAGGTATAACTGGAATGTAGGTTTTCCTGAGTCCAAATACATCACTCAATTCATTATGCCACACTATCCCTCTAGATATAACTGATGTTCATAAAGTACCTTACAGTTTGTAAAATGTTCTAAATACATTATTTCACTTGAGCCTCATAAAAACTTAGGGTAAGAGGGACTATAGGTAGTACTGCCTCCATTTTGCAGATAAATACACTGAAACATAGAAACTGAAATGACTTGTACTTGGGTTATGCAGCTAGTAAAAAGTGGAAACATGCTTTAAACCAGGTGTCCAGGTCAGGAAGCATCACCCCTGTGGCTGAGAGAGATTCAGTGATTTGTCTAAAGTCACAGAGCTAGCTAAAGACAAAGCCAAGGTCAACCTTTGAATATGCTTCCTGATTTCAAATTTAGTGTTCTTTTCCCTCAACTACATATGTACAGTTGCGCAAAAATTCCATTAGAAAAAATGACTGCAGTATAAATTTACAAAGCACCTGCTGCAATCACTGGAAGGAATTAGAAAAAAGCAGTCAGTAGAGATTTAAAAAAAAAAAATTGGTTCAGAGGTCCACATATGAAGCCTGGGGGACTATGGATAGACTATAAAAATGAAATAAAAATTTTAAAGAGGAAAATAGATCTTAAATCCTGGCTTGGATCCAGAAAGACAGATATACCATTAACACTGTTTTTCACATTTCAGGAAATTTAACACAGTCCTTATTTTTAGGGAAAAGTGGGGCCTAAAATTTGGTTTTAAGATTGTTAAACTCACCAGAGCAAGATGTTCCTCTTCTTGTGGTCTGGGTGAGTCTGGAGAAACAAAAGCTGTTGCTGACAGGTCATCTTCTTCACTATATTCACTGGTTTGCACTCCTTTTGTGCTATATATTCCTTTAATACTGTGAGTCACAGATACTAAAAAAATTGTAACCAAATAATATTTTAAAATTTGTTCAAGTTGCTATTTTCTCCAAATAATGTGGCCATGAAACGCTATTGGGCTTAGACATGTGATTTCATCAGTACAGGAAATCACTGGGGAGGAAATGCCTTCCTCCAATGCAGATCAACTACTGTTCTGCAATATGCCATGGAACAAATACTGTTCTGCAATGTAACCGCTTTCCAGATTAGCGCCTAGGGAACTGACAGGTTAAGCAACTTGCCAAGAGTAACAGAACTAAATATCAGAGTCAGGATGTACACTCTGATCTTCCTGACTCTGAAGATGGCTTTTTATCCAATCTACTGCTGCTTGAAATATATTGACAAACCAGTGTCTACAATTAATAAATACCATTGGATAAACAGAAATGTTGAACATGGGGAAATATTATAATGGAATAAAAGAAATAACATGTATTTTCACACTTTCAAATCAGTTCATATTTTAAGTACTTTTGATAATATAAAATATCATATTGTACAATGGGAATAATATTGCTACCACAGTATTCTCACCCCCAGCCCCACCCCGTTTCATGGAACCTTATTGACATCACATAGAATATCAGGGTTTGTGAAACAGTTTGGTGATGTATGAAACCGTTATGCAGAATGCTGTAAAAGATAGGCAATTCCATTAGATATTCAGCTCCCAAAGGTCTTTTGGAAGGTATGTGGGGATAAGGGTAGGAGCAAGAATACTGTGGAGGATAGGCTGTGAATTATGACTAGGTTAATTCAACTTATATTTTAATTTATGCTTTTCAAAAATTTTCAGTGCTGAGAGGGAAAAATACTTAAATTTTTGGAAAAAATAGTATGTAAGTTCACCTTGATGAATTTTTTTGAAAAACATCTACAGGGAAAAGTTAACAAGCCTTCAAAAACAAGTAAAGCGTATACTGAAATTATAACAGAATTTAAAACTTTACTAACAACAAGGGTAATAGTGCTACCTTTTATTTGTATACAACTTTAAAATTTCCAAGGACTTTCACATATATTATTCTCATTTGATACAACCCTGTGATGTAGACAGGACAGACATTTTAACCACACTCTGTAGCAGGAGAAACTGATGTGCAGAGAAGTTAGGGGCCTTTTCCCTGATTTTACAATGCTGGAGTCAGAATTTCTTACTTATTTTAAGTTAAACTTGAAGATTTTGACATGGCTTTTTATTTCACTTTGGATTGAAGGATTAACCCCTTTACCCCAGCACCCTAGTCCTGTCAATACATAATTAAAAATATTGACTGTACCACATTTTCTTGGAGAAGCATCTTTGTCTTTCTTAGGAGTTCTCTTTAGCATGCGGTTAGAATATATATTTTTTACATCCAGTTCTCTCTCTTTTTCCTAAAAATAAAGTCAGTATAATCAGCTGAGATTTTGAAATCTCCACTATAACTCAATTCAAGAAAAATTCCCATCACCCTGGTATTTGGCTTACTCAAGCTCAAATTACTAATTAGGTTAAGAGTGCTCTAGAAGTGAGTATTCAGAGAAATGGAATAAGAGAGTACCTCTTTTTCCACCATCCCCCTACCCTTTACAGATCTCAGGACTTCCAAGCTCCCAAATTTTTTCTTGCCTGCCCCATGAGTCTTAAGACACTGGTGTAAGCAGTTCCTTCAAAACTTAAATAAATAGTTCTGTAACAGAACAAACACGGAGTTGAGAGGAGGAGGTTTTTGTTTTTAAAATCAGCCTAATATGAAGTATCTCTGCAGTAAAAATGATATTATTTCTAACAATTCTCTAGCCTCCCCAAAAAAGTTTGTATTCTACATAGGAATGGTATATGCAGAAATAGACTAAGGTATTTTAATTTTTTTCAATATATTCTAAATTTTCTTGTACTTGATTATGGTAGCATATTTGTAACAGAGCACTTAATAATTCACCATTATGAGTGCATTACAACCATTATATTACCAGAATTTTTACTTCTAAGAGCCAAAGCTAATGAACATATATACTGAAATGTCATAATATACAAAGTACAGCTTTTTCCAAGTGAAAATATAGCATTATAACATATGACATATAAGACTACAATGACATATAAGAAAAATATTGCAGTTTTAACATTTTTTTTTAAAAAGCTCACCCTCAATTTTTGACATAATCGTTGTATCTCCCTTTGGAGAACTTTATTTTCATCCAGGGCATCATGTGCCTTTTTCTTTTCAGCATGTAACTGTCGTTGGTAACTACTAGTATTCAGTTCAAGATTTTTTGACAGCTCCTATAATATGTGTAAACAAATGAGAAAAACAACTGTTTATTTCAAAAGAAATCTTTTAGAGAACCACCATTTTCAACATCATCTTAAAATGGGCTGCTATATCCGTTGTTGGCCTACACACACAAATCATCTTGTGTCTACAGGAAAGAGATCAGGGAAGTACTATCCAGATTAAATCAGCTTTGTCCATTATATTTTTCTCTTTCTTTTTTTTTGAGAATTCATATACAAGCATGTATCAGCCTGAAATTTACATTGTTGGAATAGTAGGAGGGGTTAAAGCTAACAAGTTTTGTGGGCAGATGAAAATTTGGGAGGCAGGGAAGAGAAATGTTTTGTTGAAGGTCTTTTGAAAGCTAATAAAAAAAACAAGCAATGGCAATATTTAAATAATATTTTGCATCTAAAGGGTGCCCAGAGTAAAATAAAGTATTCCTAAGATAAAAAGCAACAAGTTATTGCAACATTATTCCGTAATATATAGTTTGAGTGAAAAAATTGATTAATATCCTCTAAATTAGCTTAAAGTATCAACAAAATAACATGCCTTTCTGTTAAAAAAAAAATCAAGAACATAATTAACATTCACATTCTTCCCTATCCCTATTTCTTCTGAAAGGAATAACTTTCTTATCAGAGCATCCATTGTTCTTTTAAAATGGAGAAAAAGCAATGAAAGAAGAATCAGGATTAGATCCTGACTGAAAGATAAAGAAGATGAAAACTAGCAGATAAAGAGGCATTCAGGGAAGAAGCCTAAGAAGTAGGGAATTATGTCATGAAAGCACACAAGGTGGCCAAAGTAGAAGTGGAAAGATTTATGCAAGTTATCAAAGTCAAGAAGATTTGCTTGTCTTTCCTTTTCTAGATTATAAGAAAAAAACATGATTATATGTGTTTGCATATAATACAAAAACAAAAAAAAAACATCTAGAATTCAACAAAACACTAATTTGCTGTCTTTAAGTTTTAGGATAATTTGGAAATAGGCTGGGCTAAAGGGAAGAGCCTCTTTTCATAAAGGACAAAATGCTAAACAATTGCAAAAGTCTAAACAATTTGAGAACTTTTCAAGTACATTGAAGGCACTTATTTACAAAATAAACTGCGCAATTTACACGTATGTAGCACTTTCTTTATGCTCAGTGAAGGTCACACATTAATTCATTTGATTCCAATAACAATCTTGATTCTAAATATTATCTCCACTTTTGACATAAGGAAAAATGAGTCTCAGAGAGCTATATGGAAAGAAAAACTAGTTAGAATCTAAAGTTTCTGGTTAGAATTCCAGGTAAGCCTCAGTTTCCTTACCTATAAATTGAGAGCACTAGACCAGATAATCTCTAGGGTCTCTACCATTTCTAAATAGATGCTCTAATCACACAGGGATGGGGAACCTGTGGCCTTAAGGACACATGTGACTCTCAAGGTCCTAAAGTGTGGTCCTTTGACTGAGTCCAAGTTTTACAGAACAAATGCTTTTTTACCTCTAAGGATATACAGTTAGTAGATGGTAGGAAAAAGGGCCAGGAGAAAAATATTTTGACTTCCAAATGACCACTTCAGATTTTCATATTTCACTTTATACTATCTTTAGAAAAAAAAAATTCTTAAACCCACATACATTAAAGTATGCAGTTTAAAATGAACTTACTTTTGAATGACTTTGAATGGTAAGAACTTTGTATTATGGACCTTAGTTGGAACACTGTTGCAAAAATGGAGACAGCATTGCACTAGGAATCAGATCTAGGTTCTTTCTAACCCTAACGGTGCCACTAACTCACTATTCTATTAGGCTAGTCACTCTGTATAGGCCCCAAACTTCCTGTTCAATTAAATCATTAGGTGATACTAGATGTTCTCTCAAGTCCTTTTTTTTTTGACACTGACAGTCTTAAAGTTTCTTTTAGCTCTAAAATTCCAGGCTATAATTTCAAAGAGCTTACTTTAAACACTGGTACAAAGTGATAGTTAAGTAATAATCATCTGACAGCTGTACTTGTTTTCAGTACAATTTTATATAAAATAACTTCATCATTAGATATAGTAACCTTTAAAACACATTACTAACAAGAACAAATGCAGTTTTGTTAAGACTAAGGTCCAACAGAGAAATTTATAAATGACAAAAAAATATATAATACTAACATCTGAAATCTCTATACATTATGTGTACAAAATTGTAAATTACATTGAGAATTGAACTGCTTAAACTGTGGTATCATAAATGCCACATTTTAATTTCTTTATACTTCATTAACTTTTCCTTTGTCCATATTTTTCCCACTAAAATGTTTGTAAAAACCAAATTTTATATAGCAGCACCATTTTAAAGATAAGCTTTTTGCACATATGTAATTCAAATACACCTTACTGATAAGCACTGAGAGGAAGGCCAATTTCAATTAGTAAAAATGATTAGTGTCAGAATATCTTAAAAGGATTTCAGTTTAATTACTTTCAAGCACCTACAATTATTAAAACTAGATTAACAAAATATTATTTAATAAATGGTCCTTGGAAGACCACTTTGATAGTTAAAAGGTATTTATGATGGCTTAATCACTAGCTTCTAGGTAAATAAATACCTGTTACAGGTTTGACAAGATTGGTCTTTTAAGCGATGTAAATGACTATTTTTAAAAAGCTACCATAAAACATCTATGGTTTATTTTGTTAATTTGCTTAGGCTCACAGACTGAGAGCTCAGAGGGACCCTAGGGCAGATCATGTAGTTCAACTCTTTCATTTTATGTATGAAGAAACTGAGGCCCTGAAGTTAACTAACTTGACCAAAGTCACACAGCAAGTAAGAGTCAGAATATGAACCTAAGTTCTCTAATTGCAAATTCAGCATTCTTTCCACAGCACTATGCTTCACCCTCTGAGAGAGTAAAACACAACTTTAGTTGGCTTTCAGGGTTTAATTTTATGAGATTTTAGCATATCACAACAGCCTTTTGAACAACCTTATCAGAACTTGTTCCTCATTTTCTGTTGCTTTTATTGATCATTTGGCAGTCTCTTCACAGAATAAAGCAACAGAACACAAACAGATGACGGTACTGTCTTAAAAACAATCTTGAGAGTTCTCAAATAAAACTCAAAGAGTTTTATTTTTTTATAGTTGCTTTTTAAGTTTGTGTTGATGACTTGGTAATTATTACGGCTTTCCAATGAAGTTCAAACAGGAAGACTGTTATGTATTATATAAGAATGTACCTCCTACTTTGCACATACTTGGTCCCATAAAAAAATATTTGTTGAATAAATTTTCAAATCTTATATGGAGAAATTTGGCTAATGGTTTTAAGGCATTTTGATGGGCTGTCCTAATTAGCTTTCTTCCTTTTTTTTTAAGCTTTATTCTGCAGGAAGGTGTTTAGAGTGCTGTAGTCTGCATTTGGGCCTTTAATCAGTTTTGGTATGGATACCAGAATCACAATGGCGGAACTAGTTATGGCAGTGAAGGAAAAGAATTGATGACCTGACAGCATTTATTTCTAGGTAACACTGCTTTGGTCTACATGGAGTGGCTTCACTTAGTTCTGAATAAATTGTGGAGGAAGTAAATTTTTAAAAAAACGAGTGTCTAGTTCATTTTTAAAAACACCTTTTAGTGGGACAAACATAGCTTAAAAACATTCAATTTAATTCGAATTTTATTCAATACTTAATTTGCACTGAGGTATGTATGACCAATTCATATAATATATGGAATTTAGTTTATGGAACCTAGAGAATAATGATAGTATTTTAAATGACTAAATTTTATCTTTGTTTTCATGACATTACATATAATACCTATGATTTATTTCCCGCAATTTCCACATCTACAAAATGAAGGTATTGGGTTGGATTACTTCTTAGCCCCTTTCTGGATCTAACATTATTGTTCTAAGTAAGAGTACTTTTTCAGTACCCTCAATTATAACATCATCTTTATGGGAAAAATGATTTTTGTTTTACAGTGATTGGTTTTATGCCCAGTTGCTAGGAATTCATTGTGAAAATAATTGAAACTGCTTTTTTAAAAAGCCAGGCACAGTGCTAAGCACTGGAGATACAGCAAAAAGCTAACTCCTATTTCCCCCACCCCCCACAAAAAGCCAACAACAACCTTATGCTGTATTTTAAATAATTCATTTATGAAAACACTATGGGATCAATATAGCATGAAAAACTGTTACTGAGTTAGTAATACTGTCCCCAATACACAACACTTTTGTTTAAAATGAATAGCTTAACTAAAGTCAGACAGAATTAGCCACTGCTGCTCATGGCCATTTTCCTCCCCTTCAAATTGAAAAGTAAATAAAGACAGAAATAAATCTCTTCCTCTATATCACTTTGGAAAAATCAAGAAAATCTGAAAAGTACTTGAATTTACAGGAAAGCCAACTTATTATACACTCCCTGATCTTTAAACAATTGTACCTAGGAAAAGTAAAAAAGTAGGAGAATTAGTATTATAGCACTGAGTAGGGAGCAACCCTGTACCTTCAGGCTTATAGGATGCCCTTTGATGGAAGAGTAAACTGGAGCCGAAAATTTTCCTGCTCAGCTAACACAGCTTTCTCATTACTGGAAAGTAACTGGTCTAATGATTTTTGTTTGGATCAGAACTGTGGCATAAGAATTTGCATGTGAAAATTCCCTCTACCAATGCCTATCAGTATCTGCTCTGCAGTTTATAGTCCTACAGGATTACTGGAGGCTCACAGAAATTAAATGACTCACCAGGGTAAGAGAGTCAGCATATTTGAGGCAGGCCTTGAACTCAGATCTTGTGTCCTCAGTGGGGAATTCTATCCACTGTATCAGACCGTCTCTCAAGCTTAAACCACAATAAGTAAATTACTGTGTTATATATACTATTGGAGAGGCATTAATTCTTTTCAGGCTATGAGACTACCTTCTAGTGAATTATTTTTATGTGCTAAAAAATCTTAACTACAGTCTTTTCTATTATGGACTTCTAATTTGTATTGTATCTGTTTGAAGAAACTTTGAAGAAGTTTGAAGAAACTAATTTAGGAATTCACAAGAATGATAATAATTAATATTTTTATAATACTTTAAGGTTTGCAAGGCACTTTACAAATATTATTTCATTTTGTCCTCACAATAACCATGGGAGGGAGGTGCTTTTATAGATCTTTTATAGATGCGTAAACTGAAGTGGGTAGGTTAAGTGACTTCTCCAGGATAATAGCTTAAAAAATAAGTGTCTGAGGCTGATTCTGAACTCAGATCTTCCTGATTCCTGGTGCAGTGCTTTATCCACTGAGCCACCTAGCTTCCTCAAGGACTTTTCCTGTGGCATTTTTTTCCTTAACAGACCTGAAATAAGTGCATGAAAGACAAGGACTACTATAGCAGTAAGTGGTAAACCACAAAGAAGGTAGAGTACATTCCAAGAATGGCATGACAGAACCAAGAAGTAATTTACTTCTCACAAAAGCTGATCTACTAATAAAATTTTTGACAGTTTAATTCTTCACATTTCCCTTTTATGTTTACCTTATCTCTAGCTTCCTACACACAAACTACTAAAAAGATTTCATTTACCAAGGGGTTTCAGTAAAACAGAAACTGGTTTTAAATAGGGCACATTATTAAATTTCTAATGGGAAAGTGACACAAGACAATATAATTAGAAGAGTTTCTTTAAAATTCACCTTAATTTTTTTCTCAGTATCATCTAATTTGTTCTCTGTTAAGACTAGTTTCTTCGCTAGATCTTCTCGTTCAGGTAAGTGCTTAGCTTCAGAGAGCTTTTTCAGTTTCTTTAAAGAACATTTTGTCTTATAAAGTTCACACTCTGTGTCTTTCACCTTTTTCTCAGTTGCCCGTTCTTTCTCTTGAGATTTTCTTAAGCGCTCTTTTAGTGCCTTAATCTCATTGTTATGTCTGAATATAAGTTGTGAGAGTTCATTTTCTGTATCTTCAAACTTATTCAGAGCTTTCTCCTGTCTGTACTGAAGCCTTTTCAAAGCCTTGTTTTCTTTTAGCAGCTCATCTAATTTGACCTGGAGTTCAGTCACTTCATTTTGCAGCTCATTGATTTTCAGCAGTCTGGCAGAAAGAACCCGTTTGGTGAGAAGATCAATATCTTTCTGAGAAGGCTCCCCACTGACACTACGGCGTCCCATTCGAATTCTTCTTCTGTTTAGTGGAAACTTGGAGCTTATTTTTCTATGGGCTAAAAGGAAATAATGGTTATATACAGTACATAATTTTACAGAATACAGTAAGAACAGAACATATACCATATATTACTAAAAATTTTCTCTCTGGAAAGAATGAACTAAGTTTCATATTTTAGCATACAGAAATGAAGATTTATTTCCTTTAAGCAAAGTATGCTTTCTTCTTCAATGGCTACAACTCAAAAATCATGCACTAGAAATGGTTATTCAAATTAAAAACAAATCCTAATATTTACTATTTTAAAATTTTCTAGAGAATTACTGTTTTATACGCTTACTATTACTGTTACTCTAGCAAAGAGAAGTAGCTTTAGATTTAACCAGTTTGTAATTTAATTAGAAAAATGAAACAAAAAATCACTTCTACCAGAAAAACTAAGCAAAAACAAAACAAACCCGTAGAAGCCTCCAAGACCAATTTGTGACATAGTATAATTGATGACAAATCAATTTTTATAATTCTGTATCATTATTTTCCCCAGATACTTCTTAAAAGCACATCATTCACCAATGATTCAAAACCGAATGGTTTCTCTTAGGGTTTCCTTGGTATAAATGCAAGTCAAAGACATCCATCCATTTATCTGTGCAGCGATCAATCGATCAATGCAGTGAGCCAACAAAAAAGATGGACGAAGATTTTAAATATACTTTAATTACGGCATATTTCAATGGATCCATGTAATGCTGACAAAAAGTCATGAGATATAGTAAAGATAGAGCCAAGAGGTCTGAGTTAATACCAGTTAGAGAGGCTGGCGTATACACCAGTTAACAAGGAATCTCAGGCCTTAGTCTGCGGTGTATCCCTTTAAAAGAGGCATCTGTAAGATTGCTATGGTTTAGAATCATCTCCAAGGTGACTGAGTGTTTTCCAGAGGGAAACACACTCTAGGTCACAGAGCATTAGAAAAAACTGAAAAAGCAAACCTGTCCTACTTCCCTCGGTCATCCTGGGGTCACTACATGATAAACCTGAAATCAGATACAATTTAAACAGGTAAGTAGGGATAAAGTGAAATGCTAGGCGTTAAAATATATAAAACTACATGATACTGCTTTTTAAAAAAAATATTTTAATAGAACCTGTTTTGAATAGTCTAAAACTGTCTAGAGGCTTCAATTCTGTGTATGGATTAATGTGAATGGAACTGAAGGCATAAATAACTAACAAACCATAGCAACAACTCATGAAGCAAAGTTTTCTCATTTTTAAAAAACCAATACAACCAAAAATAACAGAAAATAAGGCAGGGATGTATTCATTCCCATTTCAGATTATGAAAAATTATAGCCCAGATGATTATGGCAGCGTAACCATGAAGAAACAGAGTGACAAGAATATTTATGTGAATAAGATTTGAATTTTAGTATAATCAATATTTATTGACATACCAGAGGGATGCTGTGGCAAAATGAAGAATAAACCTTAGAATCAAGAAGACCTTGTTTCAAAATCTGTTGCTGACACAAACTGCTGCAGAGATTCTGTGCAAGTCACTGAATCTCTCAGTTCCCCCAGGCAACTCTGTAAAGCTCTTTTTAAATTGCATAGAAGGTGAGTACAATTTTGCTATGGTAGAGGAAGTTCCCCATCAGGCTGTCCCTACTAATGAAATCACAGGTCTGATCCCTAAACTAAACAAAGAAAACTATATACCAAGAAATTTGGAAAAACTATAAAAAGAAAGCTTATTTTCCTTAAATGATGATTCAGCTAGAGATACATATACAAGAAAAACTGACATACTTAAGTTACTGGATCTTTTTTTCTAGCTCTCCTGACATCTCTTTCCTTTTACCCTAACAATAGGAGCAGTATGTAAAATGGAAATTACAGTGAGAAAAAAGCCTTTTCTCTTAGTAATTTATACTAGATATATGTGGTGGGGTCAGAGGAGGGTCTGAACCAATGCACCCCAGAAGTAAAATTTTTTTATGCACAGCACCATTGGGTATATTTACTTATATTTTTATATATTACTATACAACTATGCACATTATAAACATACGAAAAATAGAAAAAGGATAAGGATAGAATAATTGACTCTGGAATCAATAGGAAACCACAAGAGTTTATGAACAGGGGAGTGAACAAACATGACCAGACCTACACTTTCGAAAAATCATTTTTGGAAACTGTGTTGGAGGATGGATTAGCAGAGAGGCCTGAGGAAGGGAGAGCAATTAGGAGGCTGTTAGAAAAGTCTGCACCAGAGGTGATCAGGGCCTGAACAAGTAGCAAGAGGTACAGATGCTGTTTTGTCAAATGATTACAAATGTGTGAGGTACGAGGGCTGAGGAGGAGACCAAGGTTGCTGTCTGATGAAGACCGTAGTGCCCTTCACAGGAAGAAAGTTCGGAAGAAAACTGGGTTTGGAGGTAAAGACAGTCATAAGATCTTTGAGGTATACTGCAGCCCATCCATATTAGCTCATCCTGTGTGACTCATTGTCTCACCCAAAACAAAAAGGGAAAGGGGCAAGGAGGGGTGTGCCTAACTCATTAGGTCACTGCTCCAGAGCCTATATATAAGCTGGGGGTGAGTATATAAGCTAGGTGCGAGTATATAAGCTAAGTGCTAGCAGAATTTTTCAATGGTACCTGCTGCTATGGGGGTTTGGGGTGGAGATGGGGTTATAAGTGTGTTAAACATTCCCTGAAAGGTTGATGAAGGAAGGGGATTGGAAACTTGAAACAGTGGAGGAAAGTGTTGAGTGAATAATCTATGTGGTGATAAGGGAAGGCATGACTGAACTGGAGGACAAGTCCATTGACTGGGAGCATAAGATGCCCCTTCTCACTGCCAGAGATGAGTTGATCTCATGGGATCACACTCAGGCTTGGACTTGGATCCAGGAAAGCCTGAATTCAAACCCTGACTCAGATACTTACTAGCTGTATGATCCTGGGCAAGTTACTTAACCTCTCTTGGCCTCAGTTTTCTTATCTGTAAAATGGGAACATTAATGGAGCTTGCCACACAAGACAGTTGTGAGGATCAAATAAGATAAATCACGAGATAATATATGTAAAACACTATTTGCTAGCACTAAATACTAGCTATTATTAGGTAGTCTAATTAGCTAATTAGTGTCTAATAATGTAACAATAAAGGAAATGTTCAACTCTTGGAAATATGTGGATTTTCCACATGATGCTTTTATTTTTGGCTGGGAAACACTCCACACCCAAATTGTTATTCTTGACATATATATACACACGTGATTTGAATTGTCCAGCACGGAAGATAAGGTTTTGTTATAATTTTACTGAATAGTAGTATAAGAACTGGCATTAAATTCCCATTTTTTTGGGGGGGTGGGTAAAACTGAATACCAAAAAGGCCTTTAAACCTTTTCCCTCTTACGAGAGAGAGAGAGAGAGAGAGAGAGAGAGAGAGAGAGAGAGAGAGAGAGAGAGAGAGAGAGAGAGAGAGAGAACCTATATTTATATCTCTATCTTTTAAAGAATAAACATGAAGTTGTCCTAACACAGAAAAAATTCTGGGTTTTCCTGTATACGATTTACCAAATTTTGAGTAGTAAAATAGAAGACAAATGTTTTTTATGATAGAAAGAGAAGGCAAAATGGCTATGGGGTATTTTACATGTATATGTGTACACATATAATGTGGTTGCATCTGATTAAATGGAGAATGTGAAAATACGAACTAGAGCAAAACTACTATTCAATGCTGACATTTTTGATCAAATAATCAACAGGAATGTTTAATGCTGACTATCTTTCTAGCAACTATATTTTTTAAATATACTTTTTTCTGACCTTACTCATTCACTGACAGTGAATGCTGAAAAAAAAAAAAGAATTATGGGCAACTAAGTAGTGTAGCAGACAAGAGTGCCGGGTCTGGGGGTCAGGAAGTCCTGAGTTCACATCTGGCCTTAGACACTTACTAGCTGTGACACTGGGCAAGTCACTTAAACCCTCATCTGTAAAATGAGCTAGAGAAGGAAATGGCAAACCACCCCAGTATCTTTGCCAAGAAAACCCCAAAAGGAAGCATAAAGTTGGACACACATTAAAACAGCTAAATAACAAACACACAAAGGAAAGAATTTAAACGGTCTATTTTATGTCACAATATTCTTGTTAGTTCATATAACCCAGTGACTTCAATTAAACCAGCAGAAATTAACTTACTGTTATTTTAATAGTTGATGGTTCCAAATGAGTCAGTTTAGTTCTATCATTTGCTTTTAATTTAAGAGAAATAACTAACCAAAGATTTCAAGTGCAAGTCAGAGAATAAAGAAAATCTGTGAAGTCAAGGTGATACAGCTTTCTCAACAATTTTTCTGTTGTTCAGTCATTTCAGTTGTGACCCCTTCTGGCGTTTTTGTGGCAAAAGACACTAAAATGGTTTAAATTGAAAATGTGAGACTTTATCAGGGCCACAAATTCAGCTTCCTTAACTGGGGCAGAGTACTCAAAACTGCATAGGAAAAGAAATGGCTGCCTTAAAATAAGGCTTTCCATGAGCAAGTTCATGAAGTTCAACTCTGATGTTCATAGAATCATATGAGCCCCAAACTGGAAGAGGCCTTAAAAATCGTGCAGTACAATCCCCTTTACAAGATAAATACCTCACTTCACTTGGAAATCTTCCAAAACAGTCCATTCTGTTTTAGAACTGCTCTACTGGTAAGGAAGTTTTTTATATTATGTCAAAATGTGTGTTCCTAGGTTTTACCACTGGTCTAGCTTTGCCCTGCAGCCCAAAAGGAATAAGTGTGATTCCTCTTCCACATGATAGCCCTTCAGATGTTGGAAAACAAATTCTTTCAACCAACAGTTTTTTCTCCAAACTGAAGTGCAAGATACTGAGGTTAATGTTCTTACTGAATTTTTAATATTGAAGTCATCAATTGTGCTATCACTAACATGTTACTGGTACTCAAAAACAAATTAGACACTTGTATTTAACATGAGAAATAAAAAGCCCATGAATGAATGTATAGAAATTATTTTTATTTAGGAAAATATATATACAACTTTAAGTCACAGAAATTCTCTACTTATCATCATGCAGATGCTTAAGTATCTGATTTATAGGTAACCTAAAGATCATCAATGAAATAATTCACTGTCCTCCTACTTCTCTAATCTATTACAAAAATTCATCAACTTTCAATACTGGTATTGCTTCATCAGAGCTAACAAAATTTTTTTCTGTTGGTGTTTTAAATTTACTTTTTAAATGTCATCAAGGACATTGAATGTGTTGGTATCAACTCAATTCAATAAATATTTAAGTATCACTACATGCCTACTCTATTTTTTATCTTTTTATTCTCTACACCTTGTAGGGAATTATAGGCACATTCATTGTAGGCACACATAATTCACTAAGTTGAATTATTTATTTTCACAGGTGATAGAATACATGGTAACTATTGTCCAAAATTTACTTTTAGTCATCTCACTCCTTTTTTCCAAAAGCTACTAGCTATTACATTTATTTTCAAAGTTCTTTTTTCAAAAAACCCCATGGAATCCTACACTTAAACAAAAACTGAGCATAATCTTAAGTTACTTTTGTCAGTTTGGTCATTAATCAAGTTCTTACTCTGTGCCAGGCCCTGTGTTAAAATGCTGGGAACACACACAAAAGGCAAAAAACACTGTCTCTGTTCTCAACAACCTTCAATGACTATTAGAAATGCTACCAAATAAGATGTCTGATTTTTAAAAAAATAAAACTTTTCTTCCAAATTGAATAATCATACAAATTGCTTGCTTAATAAAGAGGACATGATGATTCTATTAGTGTTTTATATTTGGAAACACTGGAAGTGATAGCTTACATGTAAGGGAGCCTTACAATAATTTTAATTTTCCTCAACTTACATAAGTCAATTATCTTTGCTTTAAAGATTTAAGTTTTTTATTTATTTTGTTTGTTTGTAAATACCTCTGCAATTTTGCTGGAACCATGGATCAATTTTTAAAAATATGGACACAAGATCACAAAATTTGGAGGTAGTAGGGTAAATAAAGTCTTCAAATCAGAGATAGTTATAATAATTTTTGCATTTGTTCTATATTTAGTACTTGAAATAGATTCATACATGTCTGTTTCATTGTCAGTCTTGGCTATGAATACTTTTGCTTTCTCTTCAAATTTCTCATGACTGTTGTCATTTAAAACAAAAAACAAACAATACAATTCATAGATTAAAAAACTCAAGCCTATATGTAGGCACTGATTACTTTACATTCTCTGTACTAAGAATCGTCCGCACCATGTTACTGAATGCATTCAATGAATAATACTGGTCTGTAATGAAATATTTTTCATCACATAATAGAATTAAACTAAGAGTTGATGGTTCTCTCCATCAGTTGAATGCATACGCTTAAATGCAACCAACTGAGACAACAAAGCAGACAGGTTTATTGTATGTGTCTATCACCAATTTTTTTCTTCATGAAATCTCTTTGACTGCTCTGTGACAATTCAGGGTTCTATGAAACAAAAGTTAGAGAATAAAGTAAAAACTATATATGGCCTGATCTTTGAGACCTCCAAAATCTGGTCCAATCTATTTTACCATCCTTTATCATTTACTATTCACATACAGGAATTCTTTGTTGTGGTCACATATGTCTACTCACCAACTCTCAAGCACCTTATGAATAAACAGAAACACAGAATTAGAAGGAACCAGAGGTCATCTTAGTTCAATATATGTCTGAATGGGAAATCTCCTATACTGTAGTCATCCAATCACTCAAATTTTCAGCAACAAGAAGAACTCAATACGATGAAGAAAATCCACTTTTAGAACAGATTTTAATTGTTAAAAATGTATTTTATTTGTTGAAAACCACATCACAAACTTCTATCTATTGTTCCTATTCTTTCCTCTAGGTCTAGGGAGAACAAGTCCAATTCTTAGTGATCATGTCCCTCCTGTTTTATTTTCTCCAGACCAACCTCCATTTTCTTCAACTTTACATTGCAGGGTATTAAATGCTCTTATTGTCATAGTCACTCCTCTAGAGATCAGGTCTTAGCAAGAATCCTCCTACAATAATTCCAACAAGTAATAATGTAGCCTCTTCCAGAAGATCTTTGGCAAAGAGAACGCTACCAACTAATGATTAAGGCAAACCCATTACATATGTCTTTGTCTTTCCTGATCCCCCCAAGACTTACTTTCTCAAAGCACAACATCCTAAATTCCTTCTAATGATCCCTCTATGGCAGGTGAGGGCTTGAAACCTTTACCTTAGTTACCTTCCTCTGGAAACTATGCCAACTTGATAATGTCATCTTTAAAAGATGGCACGTAAAATGAAAAAAGTACACTAGATGTGTGGTTAATGGGGAAAATGCAGCAGGACTATCATCTCTCTTGGACTAGGCAATGTGTCTTCATTATTCCTGAAAGAGCAGTAACTTATATGGCTGCATTATTGCATTGTAAACACTTACTGCACTCAATTCAGTTCACTCAAACCCCTTGGAACTTTTTCCCCATGAACTACTATTTCTACCTTGTACTTGTAAAACTGATTTTACCAAATTCATTTCCCTTTAGGAAATTTAATCTAATATGCTTAAGTCTTATAATTCTAGTATGTCAGGATCTTTTTGCATCTTGATTCTGTTCTTTAGTGTGTTAACTATGTTTCTCCCAGCGTTGTATATATTGCATTGATTAATTATGTCCACCTTGATCTACCACATGAAAAAAGAAATTGAGGTTAGTCTGGCAGGAGCTGACAACTAAGTACTTACTCTGTGTTGAGGCACTGCACTAGGTGCTAGGGGTACCAAAGACAGAAATTAAATCAGCCTTCTCTGGTGCCCTACATTGTGTGCATTGCCTTATATCTGCCACTTTCCATATATGCCTCTTACTGTTATCTTTTTTGTGTGTGTGTATCTTTACACCCAACTAGATTTTCTTTTCTTCCATTCCCTCACTCCCACAAGCATATAGTAGTGCTCAAAAAATTCATCAGTTGTTTGATCAGTAAGAGTACTGTAAAATCAAATCTTTTTGAACACTGCCATTTTGGGACAGAGCCAAGATGGCAGTGTTAAGGAGTGTAGTAAGCTTCCTGTCACAAGATTCCTCCAAACAGATCCAGAAAATACACCAAACTGATCTTGATGGAGCAGAAAAAGACATAGTGAGCCCAGTTTTAAATAGGGAAACAGAGATCTTTAGACACTAGGTAAAGGTCAGGAACTCTGCAGAGTGTTACTCTGGGAGAGGCTGCATATCAGCAAAAAGATGTCCCAGAAGATACATGGGCTCCACAGACCCATACCATGTGTCAACTGGCAACTTTGTTACCCATTACCCAGTCCTGATAACAGAATCCAGAGTAGAGTTAAGAAGGGGATTGTTTTGAGAGTAGAGTCTCCAGATAGGAAGGCCTTAGGCTGTGTATGGGGAAAGGAGGAAGTTCAAAAGCAAGCAGCAGAGACGTGAATCAGACCCCAAGCTCAGATCCTTCTGGCATCTAACTCAGCCTGCAGAGGAATAACCAAAGGAGGGAGTTGTAGACCAAAGGGCCTATACTTCTGTCAGAGCTTTCCAGATATTTAACAGGGGCTGGACCACAGCAGTTCACTCCTGCACAGAACAAAACCCAGGTCAGGAGCCTGCAGAGCTCACACCAGATGGCAGCTCATACTGGACTTTACCCAGATCAGACCACTCTGGGAGTAACAAAAGCTTGCTGTTCCTAAGATCCTGGAATAATACAATGCTCAATACCTCAAGGAAGCAGCAACAGTACCAACCTAGACTTTCCCCCCCGAAGTGCCACAGTTCCAGATCTAGAATCAAATCCAAAATTAGAGAGTGAACTGGAAGAATGAACAAAAATAACCCTAACTATAATCTATTTTGGTAGCAAGAATATTTAAGACACAAATGCAGAGGACAGACTATATCCAAAACATCAACAAGCAATGCCTCAGAGGAAAACATAAGCTGGGCTCAAACTCAACTAGAATTCTGGGAAGAAATGAAGAATTTAAAAAAAGAGTTAAAAATGTTTTTTATAAATGGAATGAGAATGCTTTAGAGAAAAAAAGTGAAAAGAATTAACAACTAGACACAAGAGACAGTTTGTGCAACAAACTCTGAAAATTAAAATTACCAAAAAATAGTCAATGACTTTATGAAGCAACAAATAATAGGTTGAAAAAAAAAATCTCACAGCAAAAAAAACCCCAAAACAAAAACAAAATCCCAAAAAACAACTGACTTGAAAAATAGGTTCAGGAGAAAAGAATGTAAGAATAAATGGACTATCTGAATGCCATGGCCAAAAGAAAAAAAGAAAGAACCTAGACATCACATTTCAAGAAACCTTAAAAATAAACTGCCCACATTTCTTAGCACCATAGAGAAATGGAATGAATCTACCAATTACTTTCTGAAAGAAAGCCCAAAATTAAAACTCCCTAGAACATCATATGGCCTCCAAGTCAATGGAAGAAAAATTCTTATTAGTGCAATGACCAACCAGTATTCTAGAGAACAAATGATGACACATACTATCTATCACCTGAATGAGTGGTAAGGAACTCAATGTCAAATGGGCCAAATTTTTTTTGGACATGGATGTGAAAATCTGCTTTGATAGATTAAAAATATTTGGCTTTGTTTTTCTTGAGTTTTCTTAATTAGGAATAGGGGACTGGGGTGGGAGGATGTGAAGGCAGATTGTGGATGAATGAAACAATTTTTTTAAAAACAAAACTGCAATTTGAATTATTTTGCCTAGAGAAGAAGTGAAGTGAGATCTAATTTCTATGTTGCAAATTTTAAAATCACTATTACTGTTCTCCTTATAAGCCCTTCAAAGCTGAATTTCAAAGTAGACACAAGACTTAGGCAAGTAACAGGAAAATCACATCGTAATTACTATATGCTTTATTTTGTCCCAGATTATTTTCTTGATGTACATGTGACCTTACTTAATCTTCTGCTATTTCAGTAGAATATGTAACTTATTTACATTTTATAGCTATAATGAAATTTTCTATTATATATTATAATTTTCTCATTAGCTTAGTTTAGCTTATGGTATACTAGCCCACTTCACAGACTCTGGATTCAGTGTTCCAGATTGGTGACATTTTCATCCTAATCATTTCCTTCTGTACCACTAGAACATGATCTCATTCAAAGGCTAAATTCTATTTCTGGATTCTGGTTCTGACTCTCCTATGGATAGACCTATTGCAGTATTTGGAGCAAGTATTTTGCCTAATTTATAAAATAAAAGGCCTTATAACTGAGATAATGCCATCCTTCATGGAAACTGAATTCTATTATTCTTATATTTTTAAAGGAATATTGAGGGTAATTAATAGAAAGGGGAAATGGTCAAATTATTAGTGAGATTATTCACATCTTCATAACTCCCATAAACTCATATGAGAACCAATTATATATTATGCATGTGTATATTTATGTGTATCTGTGTATATTTGCAAATATGTAGATATACACACACATACAAACCCCACCTAAAGATAACTGGTTCCAAAAATATATGAAATTAGGTAAAATAATATTATAAGAGAACCACCACTTAGTTCTGTACAGTCATTGTTCCAAATGTGTGATAATATTCCTTGAGTGCCAGAATTCAAACTATAAATGCTTAAATATTCTTAGATCTCATTTGATCTTTAGTTCAAGTAAGATAATGGATGTAAAGTACCTCGCAAACTTTGGAAAGTATTACATAAAATGTTAGCTAATTGGAAAGGCACCACTGAACAGGCACAGAGAGCCCAAGACTCAGAGTCAGGAAAACCCAAGTTCTCATACTAACTCTCTGACTTGGTAAATCCTTTAGCCTCTCTGACTTTGGATTCCTCATCTACAAAAATAGCACCTGCTTCAGGGAATTGTGAGAATCAAATGAAAATTTTATGAAAATGTATGTAAACCACTGCTAAAAGTAAAGAGCTACGTGAACTTTTTTTGCCTTATAATCTTGACACCAACATTTTTCTTCCAAGCAGTCTCTCACTTATAGTTGCAGCCCGCATGTTCCTACTGCCTCTAACTGAACCCATGAGCACAATTCTAAGCAGCCCTACTTTTCGCCAGGTTTACTCTAATTTAGTTCATCCATGCCTTGGCTCATTCTAGTGCGTCCTTTTGAACTCCTACTCACTTCTTAAACTTTGCTACATTAAACTTTTCAACCAATAGTCCTTTTACCTCATCTCTTTTCATTGAAACCTGGCTCTCCTGTGTTCCAAAATACTCTACTTTGAACTGCCACTCACCAACGATAGTCTCCTATCCTTCCAACTCTCCCATTCCCCCACACTAACCCTAATTTAACCTCCATTATAGTCTATTGTACCGAACTAACATTCTCTCTCTTCCACTGCCCTTACTTATCTCCATATCCAGCTTTAAGTATACAATCCATTACCTTAAGTGTTTCATTAACCCAACACTCTAAATTCCCTTATGCTTGTTATTTCAGACATTCATTTTTTATTCCTGGATAGATAAATGATGTGATTTATCCAATGAACTCTGATGCAAAGAAAAACCACTGAAATAAAGATCTACAATAAACTTATGGTATGCAACTTGAGCTAAACCGTCAATGGCAGTCAATAAACTTTGTATTCTTACTATCATGCCTTGCAACAAGTGCAAGTGTTCCTAATTGTTTCTTCTTATGCTCCAACCACAGCCCTGACCCTCACTTCTACTTTATTAAGACCGAGATCACCTGAAGGGAACGCCCTCATTTTCCATTCTCTACTCCTCAAAACTTCTCCACATTATCATTTACTCTCTTACCTCTTGCCACACAGGAAAGAGGTATTTCTATTAGTTATTACAGTTAATCCTTCTGCATGAGCATCTATTGCTGCCTATCTTTTCCAACACCGTGTATCAGCAATTATCCTTTTTTTCTTTCATATATCTTTAATCTCTTCCTTTCTACTAACTTCTTCCCATCTGCCTATACACGTTCCCCAATGTTAAAAAAAAAAAAAAAAAACCCAAAGCATCCCCTTATTCCATACATGACATCTGGCTACCACCATACCCCCTCTCTTTCTCTTTACTGCTAAACTTCTTGAACTATCCAAGTTCCCACTTCCTTAACCTCTTTCCTTCATGCCCTTGAAATCTGGCTTCCTCTCCCCACTACTCTTCCTGAAACTGCATTCTCAAGGGTGAAAAATAAACTTTTAAGCACCAGATCTAAATACTTTCTTTGGTCCTCACTCTCTTTCACCTCTTCTTCTTGCTGGGTTTCAGAGATACTTTCTTGAATCTCTTGACTAAATACTCCTTCTCTTCTTCCAGGCTTTTAAAAGTCAGTAATTCCCAAAGTTCTGTCCTTGTGTAACACTTTCTCTTATTAGCAGCAGTGCCATGTAGTGGGGAGAAAGTGATCAAAATATTTGGGTTCAGATTCTTTTTAACACCATTATTAGCTATGTGGCCATGACCAAGTCACTCAATCTCTCTGTGCCTTAGTTTCCCTATCTATAAAATGAGGACATCCATTACGGTACCTACTTCATAGGGTTGTTTGAAGTTCAAATGAGAACATGTACATACAGTGCTAAATAAATAAATAGCAGTCGGCAAGCACTGAGTGTTCAGCATGTGCCACCTTTTATTATTATTAGTGTCAACCTTATTCTCACTGCTCCAGCTACTGTTTCTCTACAGATGACTTCTAAATCTCCCAGCCTCTTTCTTTCTCCTGAGTTCCCATCTGTGTTTCTCTAGAGTACCTCCCTGTACTGCATATCCTAACTTTTTTTCTGGTCAAGGCAATATGTCACGCTGCTAGTAAGTGCCAAGTGTCTGAGGTCACATCTGAACTCAGGTCTCCTGACTCCAGGGCTGGTGCTCTATCCACTGCACCACCTAGATGCCCACAACATATCCTCCAAGGTTCCAATCAGTTCTAAAATTCCATGCCCCAAACTGAGTTTATTTTATTGTAAACATCTTTCACCTCCCTCACCTCCCTCAAGATGTTACTACTTCTGTTAGCTGTACTACCATACCCAGCAGTACTACCCAGAATTCCTTGTTCAAAATGTTAGTGTTCCAATTCTGGGCAAAATTAGTAAGACCTGTTGGTTCCACCTTCATATCTTCTCTCCATTCCCACTGTCTCAACCTCAGCACAAGCTATTATCCCCATCTGCTGGTCCTGCAACAGCACTCTTCCTGGTCCCACTTCTTCCTAATACAATCCATCCTTCATTCTGATGCAACATTAATCTTCTTTACAGACCTGGCCATTCTCAAATCTTCAATTGCTCCCTACTTCAAACTCCTTTAGCTAGCATTCAAACCCTCTACAATCTGGTATTCTACTTCCTTTTTTGTCACATTATCTACAATGTAGCCAAACCAGATGATTCACTCTATGTCCCATGCATTCCTGCCTAATCATGTCTTTGCCCCAGCCGCTACTTATCACTAAATGTCCTCTCTCTCACTCTTTGACAAATGAGCAACTAACCATACATCCTTTAAAACTGAACTCAAAAGAGACCTCTGGCGTGGTCTTGCTTGATCCCACAATCTGAAATTACCTTTCCTCACATCAACCACATATAAAGCACTTATTCTGTACCACTTGAATTATTTATGTTATTCTATATATTATCTGTGTTATATCCATCTTGAGACTGCAGGGCAGCTAGGTGGCACAAGTACTTAGGCCTGGAATCAGGAAGATATCTTTCGAAGTTCAAACCTGGCTTCAGATACTTACTAGCTATGGAAACATGGGCAAGTCATTTTAACCCTGTTTGCCTCAGTTCCTCATCTGTAAAATGAGCTGGAAAAGGAACTGACAAACCACTCCAGAATCTTTGTCAAGAAAACCCCAAAAGGGATCATGCAGTGTCATACACAGCTGAAATGATGCAAGCAACTATAAGCTCCATGAGGGCAGGAACTAGTGTCTTACTTAAATTTTCTATATCCCACATGATTTAGCATAATGCTCTGTCCACAGGAAGTACTTAACTAATACTGGTTTAACTCCAAGTCTATATATGCCTCTCTATGTTTGTGGTAGGCCAGTATGTTTATCTGACTACAGTTTGTAGTCTCCCCTAGTAGTTGATCATAGGCCCTATAACAAATGTGTTATGTATAAGGATGGATAGGGATAGAAGCTAATCATCGTATGTGATTTTGGCTTGTATTTAGGAGGATACAAGCACATATTGAATTTAGCTTAATGTTTTATTGTATTGTGCATAGAATAAAATATTATTCTAGAAATACCATAGCACTCTATCTTGAAACCAACATTATAATCATTCCAAAACAGATTACAAAAGATATCTACAATCCCACTATTAGACATATATATGTACAAATTTAGAGTTGAGGCAAGCTATATAAGGACCCTCGGTAAGGTTTGAAAATTGCTCTTCATATGTGTTACTGCCTACTGAGACTGAATCCTAATTGTAGGACATTAAACTTAGGTTACCACAAAATAAATACCTACCTGCCAGAGTGTAATTTGTTAGCACTAGAAAAGATACACATTTTCAAGTAATATTAAAATTGAACTCCCACTCAGCCATCTTTGATGTTGTACCTTAGGTAGCAATCATGTCTATTCCTAGCAGCAGCTCTGAACCTCATCCACACACATCTTTAAAAAGTAACCTTTATCTAAACTTTCCTTGAAAATTAAAAATGAACCTTTTTTTTTTAAATAGACCTTGAACCCACCTTGGTGATGATGTACTTGACTATCTGAATTGTGTATCTTAGTACCTTTCTTCCTTACTGATGGAGTATGATAGGCCTTCTGGATTGATGACAGGGTAGAAGCAAATGAATTTTCAAAATCATCGGAACAAAAGGAGTCACTGTATCGTTCTTGTTCTGAGTATTCATCATGATTGAAATCTGTGCTTCTTGCTCTTTCTCCCATTGTTTTGACATACAGTCTGCATTCACATAATTTCACGGATCCTTTTCTCCAGAAGTGTCCCTGATAATAGGGGAGGACATTTTAATAGTCTTCCTATTCTGGTGAATATACCATATTCTTTGTAATTCCTATTTTTCCTATAAGAAAATGATCTAAGTTTCATATTAGTAATTGATAATATCACTCAAAAGTAAAAAAAGTTTATTCCTATAGAAAAACTATTTTTCTATAATTAAAAAAAGCTTTATGATTAATAACAGTTTTAAAGTAAGCTACTTTTAAGTGTTATAAAGGTAATACCAGTGAAGTGCTTTAAAGGAAAAACATAACCATATTCTGCCTTATATTTTTTTAAAAATGGGGAAGGTAGGGTCTATTTTACAATCTGAACTAAAGTTTCATATATAATGATTTACAATACTAGGGGAAGGAACAAAGTTATCGCCACTTCCTATAAGTACATAATACTTTGATTTTGAACTCTACAAAAAATCTGAATTCTCAATTATACAGTTCTCACTTTATATAAACTCACATTACACAAATTCAACTTTCCATAAAAAATTCTGAAAGAAATCTGAATGAGGATATGATTGAATTGCTAGCTGCAAAGACTGCAGAAGAAGAAAGGGAAGCTTTGGAACCCAATGTCAAACCAAAAAGTTCACAATGTGAAACAACTGGCAGAAGTATTTCATCATTTGAGTGAATTTTTTTCTAATATTGAAAAGATGGATCCAAATACTCCAAAATTTTTAAAAGTTAAAAGATGAGTTGAGGATAATTTTTCTTGCTATTGTTGGATACAGCAAGACAGTTGTTGTCTAAACAGCTCTCAATAGCTTCATTAAAAACAGTCACCCATCCAACCACCAGTGATAAAGCCTAGGTGCAGTGGGTAGGGAAGGGATAAAATACTACACACCTATGTTAACTTTACCTTTCATTTCATAAATCTGTTTATTATCATGGTACATTATTTAATATGTCCACATTTTAGTATATTTCATGACTTAAGTAAAACCTTTATTTAGTGTATGCCTTTGTTATATAAGGTAAGTGTAGTGGTAGGTAGGAACAAATTTGCATTATGTAAAAACTGGTTTAGGTAGAAGTCTGCAGAATAGTCCACTTATGTTAAGAGAAAACTGTATATCTGGATATTAAACATGTTCAGTAAACCTTAGGATAATGAGAGGCACCGTAACAGACTACCACCTAAATAATGTAATTATAAGCAATCAAAACTGAATGCAAATATATTGTATAAAAAGCCATTTACAATAAAAATTCTCTATACTCTTGAGCATTGAAGAATAGAGTACATGAGAAATGTACTGGCTTAGATTTTTATTGGTGAATGTTACGTATGAAATTATTTAAGTTCCATCTATTGAAATGCTATCAACAGCAATAAAACTGCATTCATAGTTCATTTCTACATGAAATCATCTTTGAGTTCAGATAAATTCCAAAACTGTAAAGCAAACTGATAGACTCAATCATGGACAGTTGTGCACACATGCTAAGCTTTCTTTAGTCTGGACCTGTGTGCATGTTTTCTTTCTTTTTTGTCCAGATTTTTGATTTCATTGGTATAGTGAATTCCTGGTGAGGAACCTTCCTTTAACAATGCAGATCATCAACTGTTTTGAGACATAAAAGACTAACAATGTTACCTTATTAAAAAAAAAATCTGTGGACTTTACGTATGTGTGTGTGTGTGTATCAATTGTGAAAAAGCAACAACTTGTTTTCAAAGAGTTTTAATAGTAATAACCAACTACTTATATTACATATATGCATATATATTATAAAAGAAACAAACTGGGGAAAGTCGCAAATATATTTTGAATATATATTGAAATGTATATCTCTTGCCAAAGACTTTTAGGATGAGTTTTTAAAACTGATTATCCATGATTAAATGCTTGATTTTAACTGAATATATAGAGATCAGTTCCCTAATACATATTCTAGCAGGGTCCAGGTCAAAGCCTAAAGCAGAAAATAGCTATTATAAATCTTTACATAGTATGCTGCAAGT
Source organism: Bettongia penicillata ogilbyi (assembly GCA_023548195.1). NCBI lineage: Eukaryota > Metazoa > Chordata > Mammalia > Diprotodontia > Potoroidae > Bettongia > Bettongia penicillata. Next base: position 1,322,555 of record JAJHZJ010000535.1, read on the forward strand.
ATCATTTAAATAAAGAATCTTTTAAAATATATTGCTTTTTAAAATTATACTAAGCATTTTTACATAAGAAGTAACTAGTCAAAAACACATGCAGTAGTAAATTCAAGGATCATCTTTTGAAATTTGGGTACCTTATTTCACTTTTTTTCTTACCTCCCCTGCAAAGATAAATCACATTAATTCTATGAAAAATAACTTTCCTTACAAACAAAATCCACAGGTAAAGATGAAAACATAATATTTTCTTGTATTTTGTGACAATTATGAGCATCTAAAAAAGTATTTTCAACCTAGTTCTACAATTGTGATTGCATATAAAATCAACTGAAAATACCTATTAAGAATAACACTCCCATCCCTTTGGAAAGATAAATCCAACTTAAATTCTTAATACAAAAAAAAATTATTTTAAAAAATCTATGCAATAATTAGAAAGTACTGATCATACCACTCTACAATTTCTCTTCAAGAGTTACAGTAACCAAAGAATTTATTTGGTGATGAGATTTTCCAAATTAGCTACACTGGTACTAGGATAAACAGCTACTTAGCCTTCTACTGGGTCTATAATCAAAACTTATTTAGATTACTAGAAAATGCCAGAGCTTACACACTATTAGTACAACCTTCAAGGACTTTCACGTCAAGATGGAATGCAACTGTAGAGAAATCTACACATTACTAAAATATTTACTTTTAAAATATTTGCCTCTGGATTAGAAAATGTAAATAGACACTAAAAGCTATTTTCTAAAATTATCTACTTTTTATTTTTAAAAGGCAGTAGTATTCGAATGAATTGACAAGGGCTTCTGGAGCCTCTCTTAAATTCCAAAAGGCAAAAGTAAGAAAGTCAACTTTTATTCTACCTTTCTCCTGTAGTCTATACAGAAACTTACAATACAATTATGAGAACATTAAAAAAATTCACTGGGAATCCCTAGTTTAAAACAATTCAGGTCATTATAGGATTTCCATTATGTCTAAGTAGATATCCCTTGTTGGCACTCTCAGCTCTTTTTTTCTCCTTTTATATCATCTTTTATTCTCCAATTTAGTTGTCTTTTTCTCTCTTTTAATTTAATCCTAACCCATTTTTTAAGGTTTGCCAACAGTACGTAAATGAAGTGCTGCATGTGATAAAAGATGTCACTGATCCCCCCCGCATAAATTTTTTTTTTACTACAATAATTTCTTTTTTTATTAAACTAATCATGGTAAGTTTAGTCACTGGCAGATGAAACAGAAAAACCAAATGATTTCTTTTTTTATGATCTTTAAGCTATATTAAAAAATTAATGTTAAGGTAGCAATATTATTGTTTTAATATATACAATGTACAAATACAAAAGATCTGTGACCAAATGCTAATATCACAAGTGCACAAATAGAATGTGCTAAAACAAAAAGCTCACACTGGTCTCAGAGGTTGGGATATAACAAATGAAATTTTGGAATATAATCTGGCTATAGTCTGACCACTCTCCATAAAGCAGAACCCCTTTATAACACTAGCGTTAAGAGACAGTATTACCATCGTAACTGTAGTGTTACGAGACAGGACTATTATCATTTCACATCTGGCTTCTGTTTATGGAATATGAGCTGACCTATGTTAAACAAGGCAGACTTTTAGGAGCATATAATCTTATAATCAAGGCAACTTTTTAATTAGCTAAGCAATTCTTCCTTAAAAATACAGAATCACCGAAACTAATGGGGTTTAGTCTCTGATCTCCCCGTAACTTACAGATCAGATACCTCAGAAAAAATCAGACAACCAAACACTTTACCCACACACACATTCTGTGTAATAATGAACTATCAAAATTCCACTGTACTTTTTTTTGATCTCATACAGAAAATTTTTCCAGGTTGGCATATCAATAGTAACAGAGGACATGTAGATAATTCATTGTTTTAAAGTTGCTAACTAATATTCTCCATCTGAATAAATACTTTATTAAAGAATCCAAATACAAACTAATGACTTATATAAATGTTAGCGTACTAATACAGATGAACAACACAAAGAAATCCTAATGTGAAAATCACCCAGCATTAACAACAAAATATTGGAAAATAACTGATGGCCACTCATATTAAAACAATAATATTGCTTCCTGAGTGTGTTTTATGTGTAATGGTCGTTTTAATGAAAAGGAGAAAGGAAAAAAAAAATCCCTCCAAACTTATTATTCTAAGTCTCATTTTTCTCTATAGCTTGCACAGAGATAAAATACACACACACACATATCCATTATCTGATTCTAAGTTAAAGATTATCCAAAGCACATCACTATCAAAGCAATTAAGTGAAAAAAAAACTATTCTTACAAAAAATTATAATCACTGACCCCAATCAGATTTAATCAGATTTTAGCCCACCCACAATTCTTTATGTTAGATACACTACAGACAGCTTGATGATAACATGTACATTCCCTTTCATAAACAATTTACCCCCAAATACCTACAGCTCATTTACCACATTTAATGTGGAAGGAAGGGTACCAGACTGGAATAAAGAGAAATGGATTCAAATAATGGCCCTGATCCCTATAAATTGTGTCACCTTAAGCAAGTCACTTAACCTCTTTAAATCTCAGCTCCCTTATCTGTAAGATGGAGGACAACAAAAACACACTATGTAGTTCATAGGGTGATTATGAGGAATACACTGTATAAACTATAAAACATTATATTAATGTGATAAATATGAAGTTAAAATCATAATCTATTTCCTACACTTATACATCTCATTTCCTGAGAATGTTATTTTTCATTGAACAAATTAAAAACAATTAAATTACCCCAATCCCATTTTATTATTTAAAAAAAACATGCAATTCCCTCATGTGAATTTTTTTTAACATTTTCTTCTTATTATGAACTTAACTACTGAAACAACAACAAAAAAAAACAAAAACCAAGAGGGAGTATCTGAAATTGTTAGAAATGTTTGTTTTTTTTAAAGCAAATACTAAATTTAACAAAATAATAACAAAATTGCCCTGTTTCTGCCCCTTTTGAATTTTTTTTATATACTTCTTTTTGTATTTGACCCTGGGCAAGTCACTTAATCCTATTTGCCTCAGTTGCCTCATCTGTAAAATAAGCTGGGGAAGGAAACTGGCAAACCATTCCAGTACCTTTTCCAAGAAAACTTCAAATGGAGTCACAGAGTCAATATGACTGAAAATGACTGGATGGAAAACAAAAATTGCATTTGTCACTTCTGACACTCCTCCCCTGCCCCTCTGTAACTGCTTAGTCAAACAAAATATATTAATATATAGGCGATGTCTGAAGATCTCTCATATGCACCTCTAAAGTCTATCACCTCTCTAACAACACCTCATGCAATTTTAAAAACACACATCCCTTCTTTAAAAGGCCCCCAAAGTGCACGCACTTATATATGATGATATATCATCAAACTCAGACTGGATGGAATTTTCTAAATCTGTCAGTCCCCATTATATACTTATCAATATAGATTAAACCTTACAAAATCAGGATCACAGAATCTGGTAACTGGAGGTGAACTCAGGGATCTAGTCCAACCTTTTACACAAAGTGAAATTCTATCTACATTCCAGACAAGTAGTCATCTAAGCACCTTAAGCAATGGAGACTCCAATACTGCTTGAAGCTGCCCATTTTACTTTTGGATAGCTTAAATGTTACTGACTCAGGAGCTAATTTCTTATAACTCACCCACTGTTCCTGGTCCTACCTCAGCCCCAAACATATCAAGTCCTACCCTTTTTCCACAGGATAACCTTGCAAATATCCTAAGCCTTCATCATTCCAGCCTAAACAGGAAGCATTACCATCCATTATTTCAAATTCCCTATACTAGTTGCTACCCTCTGTCAATGTCTCTTGTGAAGTATGATACTGGCTTGTTAGTGTCCTCTCAGGAAGTGTACCTACTACATGATATTCCAAATGCAGCTTGGCTCACATTGGAAGGAAGAAGACAACAGTATCATCTCTCTTGCTAGAGATACTTTACCAGATTGTTTTTGTTTGTTTTAGCTACCAGATCACTGCTAACTCCACTCAGCTTGGTTTCAGCTCTTATAACCTCTCACTTGGACTACTGCAATAGCTTCCTAATAAGCTTCCCTCCATCTTTTCCTGCTCCAGTCTATCCTTTATAAAGATGTTAAACCAATATTTCTCAAGTATAGGTCTAACCATGCCACTTTCCTGCCCAGTAAGCTTACCTGCTGCACCTTTGTAGAGACTCTCCCTCTCCATGCAAAGCTTTTGTATTTATTTATCTCTGTACAGTATACACATCTTCTTACCCTCCTTTCCAAAAGAATGCAATCTCTTTGAGGCAAGACATTTTTCACTTTTCTTTATATACATGTGGCCTAACAGTACCTGGCTTACAGCAGACATCTTTTTTTAAAGAGAGCCCTAAAGTCCACTAATATCCTAGGTTCTTCCGGAGCTGTTTTTAAACTATGTTCCCCCATCCCATACTTGTGCAGCTAATTTTTTGAACACAAATTTACATTTATCCCTTTAATTAATGAGATACATGGAAGGCTGCAAAGAGTACTGAGTTTGGAGACAGAGCCTACATTCAAATCCCCTCTCCCCCAATTAATGTGACCTTTAGTTTTGTCAATTTTCTGGGTTTCAGTTTCCTTATCTGTTAAAATTAGAGGATTGGATTAGATTAATAGTGTCAAACTAAAACAGAAACAGATCTCTGCCAGCAGCATACTGACTTAGAAAATCACAAATTAACACTATACTGTATTTATTTATTTTGTTAAGCATTTCCCAACGACATTTTTAATCTGGTTCAGACTCCTTAGGGAGCTTTGCTGGTTGCATGCAGCCAGTTTCACACCTCTGGGTTAGATGATCTATAAAGATCTATCTCCCTTCTGGTTTTAAATCTGTGATTTTCCCCTCTTTGCTAAAAGTTCATCTTAGTAGCTTTAGACATATTCTAGCCAAATGAGATCTTCGGGGCTTTCAGTAACTTCATCCAATCATTTGTTACTCTCCTAGTTCCAGGATCATCTACAAGTTTGTATGTATGTCCAGACATCTTCATCTAAGCTAAATATCAAACTATTTATCAGTAGAGCACCAAGCATCATATAGATGCATTAATTCTCTTGCTTTCAGTTAATCAACCAGAAAAGAATCTACCTAACCATGCTATCATGTAATATTCCTTAGCTTTCCACTTAGCCTATAAGGATATCATGAGCTTGCTGAAATTTCTGGACTATTATCTAGTAACTACTAAAAAAAGGAAATGAAAATTAGAATGTAATTGTTAATGAACCAATGGTGGCTCTTTCTTTTCTAAGAGCTCATAAATTCTAGAATTTTCAAAGAATAATAAAAGCTCACATTAAATAATTTAGTAACATTTACAAAGTACTTTCCTCATAACCCTGTGAGATGAAGCAAATTACACCACTTTACGGAGGTGGTAACTGAGGTTCAGAAAAGTTAAATGACCCATTATTTCAAGTATCTTTTTAAGCCCTTTGTGAAACTGTCACTTGTCTCCAGTTCTGTATCTTTTCCTTGTTCTTTAAAACTCCTCAAAAAGTAAGCGGCTCCCACATTCTCAAGTCCTAAGCCTAACTGTAACGTTCCTCTTAAATATCATTGTCCTAAATATTCCTCTTATTGGTCAGAAGCAAAACCAAGAATGTAAAAGTGTAGGCTCCTTGAGGGCAAAAGCTACAGAGGTTACAAAGGCTTTGTGTCTTAGTACAGTGTCTGGCACACAGAAGGTAAGTTCCATACTTTACTTTTCAGACACCATCACATAAACATGACTCCACCTCCATTATATTCATCTGCACCCAAGAACCAAAAAAGGGAGAGAGAAGAAAGAGAATCCCTAAATTCACTTTACCCAATTTTGAATCCTTTAATTTTCAGAGCACATCAATTTATTCCTCACAGGCACAACCTTCAAATTCTCCCATCCCCTTCGTTCACCAGATCGCCCATTTTACTGATGAGGAAACAAACTGGCCCTCTTAATAATTATTAATTATCATTTATTGATAATTTTATTAATAATAAATTAAGAGATTTGCCCAGGGGTTACAGTTAGGAATGGTCTAAAGTCGGATCTGAATCCAGGTCTTCCTGACAAAATTCCAGGGCCTGCTGTGGTGCCTTTTTTGTATTTATATTTCAGTACGCTGCTTCCGGATAAAAGATACTTAATACATGCTTTCTGATTGGTCTCAGTAGTCTGAAAACAGATATTTGTAATAATAAAGCATCACCCTCTCTAAAAAGTCACACACACACATTCTTTACAGATGAGGAAAGCCAGTCCCAAGGATGGTGGCTCGCCGCGGGTCAGTGACAGGATTCGAACTTGCAGTTTTCTTTCGGAGCCGCGCCTTTCAGCGTCGTCCTCCAGCCTCCACCCTCTCCCCCACTAATCCCCCTCCTCACCACCCCGTCCGTGCCCAGGCCTCCGGAAGGCCAAGAGGCCCCACCATCCCAAGGGCCCCCACCCAGCAGGAGTCACCTCCCCCACCCCCCCGGGCCTTATCCCCGCTTCTCCACCAGGAGGCCTCCCATCACGCCCCCACTTTGGCAGGGTCACCCCTCCACCGCCATCTGCAAGGCCACAGCCCTCTACCCCGGGGGCTCGCGTCACCCTCTCCCGCCAGTGAAGAACACGTCCCCCGCCCCATTCCCCAGGTCCTCTCAGTGCCCAGGCCTCCCTCACCAAGTCTGGCCCGTCTTCTCCACCTTCCTCTCCGCTAAGAAGCCTCCCAGCCCTAGATCTCCGCGTCAGCCCACCAATGGGCGGACGCCCGAGGGCGGCGGGGGAGTCCCTCCCCGGGAGGGTGCGGGGCTGACTATGGGCTGCGGTTGCCAGGTTGCGCTGTGTTTGAACCCGAGGCCGGGGGCGGGGACGAGGGCGGGGGCAGAGGCTCTTGGGGCAGCGACTCGGGCTCCAGGGTAACGGAGGCGGCGGCCCAGACTGCACTGCGGTACAGCCCCAGCCAATGGTGGCGGTTCTCCGACACCGATTGGGTGGTGCTAGCAGCCTGCCTTTCCTATTGGCTACGACCCTAGAGGATGACGCGGAGGGGGGGCGGGGCTATTGCAGGCGAGGCTTTTCTCTTGGCTACGACCCTAGAGGATGACGCGAAGGGGGCGGGGCTCTTGCAGGCGAGGCTCTAGCATTGGCCGGCAGTACCTCGTGGGGTTCTGTGCCGGGGACGCCCACCAGGCATCTTCAGTCGGGCCCAGATGGGTGTTTTTGACTGTATGTTTCTTGGTCATCCCCGTCCCGAATTCCTGGGGGTTGAGGGAGGGGATTCGGAGAAGCAACCTAGGAAGAAGGGGAAGGAGGAGGGAAGGAAGCGACCTTCGAGGGGGGAAGGGCGGGGTGAAATTGGTGCGATATGAAAGCAAAAAATGGGCGAAACCGTTGGTGGTAGAAACGAGCATGGATGGCACCTAGCGTTCGGCCCTTTCGAAGTATTCCCTTTTCCTGGGGTCAGATTTTTCAGTTGTTGGAACAAATTCACCGCTTCCAGGGATCTTCTTAAGATAGGCTGAGAAACTTCAATAAAAACAGCCTTCTAAGAGCGCCATCCGTGTTTTATTTGTTTTGCAGGATTTTTATTTTTATTTTTTTGCGTCATGGGACTGACGCCCTTGGCAGTCTGGAGAAGCCTTTGTTCTCCCCTGGAGTGTTTCTTAAATGCATGAAATGAAATGCGTAGGACTATGGAGGAAACCATTTATTTAAAAAAAAAATTCTTAATTTGCCGGACCCCAGGTTATTGAATGCTCTCTGTCCTCATCTCTGCTTCCTGGCTTCAAGTGACAGCTAACATCCTACTTTCCATGAGAAGCCTTTCCAGCCTCATCTCTGTGGTTGACCCACAATTTATCCTCTCCTCTCCCCAGTCTGACTAAGCTCCTTGAGAGCAGGGACTATCTCAACACCTTACACAGAAGTTTAACTAGTGTATTGACTGATTTTAAATAGATTTTCAAGAAATTATAGAGGGATGCTATGTAGGTTAGTTATATGCTGTACTTAAGAAATTGAGTGTGTACCATTTGTAGCCAGCAAGCATTTGTTAAACACCTTTTGCTACAGGCTGGGACCACAAAAATAAATGAAAAACATTGGGATCCTTTGCCTTTGGCTTTCCTGTTTTCATGTGCCAGATAGGACAGTTTGGGGATATTTTTTGAGAGGGAAGAAGGTTACATTCTCCTATTCGCTTACTGTATATTTACTAGAAATATGTTTTTGAAGAAATTCAGTTCAAAATATAAGAGATAAGGTTTGAAATTCAGTTCTAACATAGCATAAATGCTTATTGCTTTTTGATGATTCTTGAGAGAACTGTGGTTATATGCTTTTTCATCTAGCTCTTCTAATATGTGAAATAAGATATTTTTGCTTTTTGACTGAACCTGGTCTTGCAATACAAGAAAAGGTATTAATTGATGCAAGTCAGCATATTTTTACATGAAGTGGAGGATGCCCACCAATACTGAGATGTTTGAATGTATTTTGTTGTATGAGAAGTATTTGTAAAAAGCTATCCAGTATGACATTGGAAGTAGGATGAATCCCTAAAATGAGACTGCAATGATGAAATGAACACCAGTCTACTGAGTCTTTATTTTCTCTAAATTCACTGTGTAGCACAAGGACCATTAATATAGCCTAAAAGAGAGGCAGTCTGTATAATTTGATATTTTTTAAAAATTTGAGTTGAATCATTGGGTTGGATATTGTTGACCATTTGGAAATAAATGGAAAAAATACCTGAAATATTTTACTTAAACATGAAAAGCATCACTAGATATAGCTGAATTTAATTTATGGATAGAAAAAAACAGGAGATGGAAAGTAATATAGGCAAAGACAACTGAGCTTATTACTGATAATCATTTTCTTCATACCAATTTTATACAGAATTGCTAAAAGTAGAACAATTGAAGTATGACACTTTTTTTGCTTATTCTGGTAGAGTTGTTGATATAGGATGGGTAAAATAATTAAAAATATGGGTGATCCCCAAAATCAATAAGAATTATAAAAGTTGACTACAGTAGGCAGGTCAGTTCACAATATTACATAATCAGTGCATTAATATAAATTTTAACCAAAAAGGTAAAAAAAAGTTTAGAAACTATGTAAATAAGGAATTGATATTAGAGAAATGCAAGTTTAAAACAACTTTGAGATATCATCTTACATCTCTCAGATTGACTAAAATGATAGAAGGTGGGAAAAATGAGAAATATTGGAGGGTTGTAGAAAAACTGGAATGCTAATTCATTGTTTGTGGAACTGTGAGTTGATCAAACCATTTTGGAGAGCAATCTAGAATTCTGTCCAAAGATTTATTAAACTGTTTATGCCCTTTGACCCAGGAATATAACTAATAGATCTGTTCCCCAAGATGAGTAGGGAAAAAGGAAAAGAACTTACATGGTCTAAATATTTGTAGCAGCTCTTTGTGGTGGCAAAGAACTAGAGATTGTGGGGATGCCCATCAAATGGAGAATGTCTGAACAAGTTGTAGTATATGATAATATGTGATGTAATATATACTATGCTACAAGAAATGATGAGCTCAATGATTTTAGAAAAACATGGAAAGACTTGCATGGAATAATGAAGAGTGAAATGAGCGGAACCAGAAGAATGTTGTACACAATAATAAAAATATTGTTCCAAGAATAACTGAATGACTAAGTTATTTTGAGTTTTATAAATACTCAAATCAACTGCAAAGGACTTGTGAAGGAAGATGATAACATCTAGAAAAAGAAGTATTCTGTGGTTTTACATATATATGTATATATACTCATAAATATATATGTGAGTAGGTGTATATCTGCATATATGCATGTATATTTTTACATGTATATATTTACATATATGTATATATACATATATTTATATGTAGATATGAATTATATATATAGGTTTATGTATAACAGTAGCCTTCTTTAGGGTGAAGTGAGGGGGGAATACACAGCAGAGAACAAAAGAAAACTTAGAAAGTAGCACAGAAAAGCAGGGCAGCTTTGAAAAGAGGTGTAGCATTTATTACATAATTTTTCAAAACTGAAATAGGAATTCATGATTTTATAGTGAATCTTTTTATTTTGTGCTGTGTATACAGAAATACTCTTTTTTTGTCTTTTAGTATTTAAGTTCAAAATGAAAAAAAAAAATAAATGAACAAAAAACAAAAAACCTAACCATAAAATTCTTCTATGGTGAGAGGGAAGATCAAGATACAAATTCAGAAGAAAACAATGATATCAAAACAACTACAGGCAAAGTCTCAAAGGCAAATGTGAATTTGACATAAACAAAAATTCCTGAAAAAGCTAAAAATTAATTTTAGAATCAAATAATAATGGTAGAAGAAAAATTGACAAAAGAAATGAGTAATGCAAGAAAGTAGAAATCAATTAACAGTTTGGTAAAAGAGGCATAAAAAAGAATTGAAGAAAATAACACCTTAAAAAACAGAATTGGCCAAATAGGAAAAAAGGTTAAAAAAATCTGAGGAAATAATTCCTTAAAAATTAGAATTAGGCAAGTGAAAGCTAATGACTTCATGAGCTATCAAGAAGCGATAAAGTCAAAGGAATGAAAAAACAGAAGAAAAATTGAAATATATCATTAGAAAAATAACTGGCCTGGTAAATCGATCAAGAAAAATCCATTCAAGAATTATTGGACTGCCTAAAATGATGAAAAAAGCTCCTAGGTATCACGTCAAGAAATATATAAAGAAAAACGTCTCCAGTATCCTAGAAGCAGAGTTATCCCTGATAACATCTGGAAAGAGATTCCCCAAATGAAAAACCCCAAGAATATCATAACCAAATTTCAGAGTTCCCAGGTCAAAGAGAAATACTTCAAGCAGCCAGAAAGAAACAATTCAAATATCATGGAACCCCAGATAGAATCACACAAGACTTAGTATCTACCATGTTAAAGAAAGGGAGACCTTAGAATATGATATTCCAGAAGGCAAAGGAGCAAGGATTGCAAGAATAACTTGGCCAACAAAACTAAGTACAATTTTTCATGGGGAAAAAAATAGATATTTCATGAAATAGAGGAGCTTCAAGCATTCCTTATGAAAAGACAGAGGTCAATATAAAATTTGATTTTAAATGCAAGATCAAAAAATTAAATGCAAGATCAAAAAAACAAAACATGAAGAGAAATCATAAGGGACTCAAGGTTAAACTGTTTACATTTCTATGTAGGAAGATGATATGTGTAATACTAAGGGCTTTATCATTAGGGCATTTGGAAGGACTCTATGTAGACAAGAGGCATGAGAATGAGTTGATTATGTTGGCATAATGTTAAAAAATAAGGGGAAGGGTTGAGAAAGAGGGATGCACTGGGAAAAGGGGGAAAGGAAGAGGAAAAATGAAGAAAATTATTTCACATAAAAGAGGTATACAAGGAAGAGATTTTACAGTGAAAGAGTGGCTGGCATTTTGTTAACCTCACTGTCATCTAATTGGTTCAAAGAAGGAAGAAAAGACACTAAATTGGGTACAGAAATCTATCTTATCCAACAAGGAAGTAGGAAAGAAAGAACATAAGAGAAAGGGGAGAGGAGTATTAGAAGAGAGGGAGGATAATGGCAGGCAGTAGTCAGAAGCAAAATAGATTTTAGAGGAGGGACAGGATAAAAAGAAAGAAGGATAAAAAGAAGAAAATAAGATTAAGGGAAATGCAGTTAGTAATCATTAATATGAAATTAACAGGAAGAATTAAATCCGTAAAATGGAAGCCGAAAACAGAATAGATTAGAAACAGAATTGAACAATACATTGTTTACAAGAAGCACACTTGAAAAAGAGATACACACAGAGTTAAGATAAGGGACCAGAGCAAAATCTATTCTGTTTCAGCTGAAGTAAAAAAAGACAGGGGTTAGCAGTCAACATCTCAAACAAATAAAAGGAAATGGCACCATAGACAATGAAGTAATATCAATATTAAACATATATGAACCAAATGACATAGTTTTTTTTATCAGATGTAGCCAACACTTCATGACCCTATTTGAGGTTTTCTTGGCAAAGATACTAAAGTAGTTTGCCATTTCCTTCTCCAGCTCATTTTACAGATGAAGAAATTGAAGCAAACAGGGTTAAGGGACTTACTCTGGGTCACACAGATAGTACGTGGGACCAGGTTTGAACTCAGAAAGATAAGTCTTCCTGATTTCAGGCCCAGCACTCTAATCTACTGTACCAGCTAGCGGCCCTTAAATGGCATAGTTAAATGGGTCAAAGGAGGAAACAGCCCAGGCATGGAAAATCTGTAGGTTTTAGTCTACATGTAGCCTTTTAGGTTCTTGGGTACAGCCTTTTGACTGAGTCTTAAGTTTTGCAGAACAAATCCTTTTATTAAAGGGATCTGTTCTGCGAAGTTGAGATTCAGTCAAAGAGCCATATTTGAGGACACAGAAGCGCATGTGTAACCTTGAGGCCACCCCTGAAATAGATAGTAAAACTGTGCTGGTATGGAACCTCAAGATTTCCCTCTCGGAGCTAGATATAGCTAACCATAAAATAAGTCAGAAAGATGTCAAGGAGATGCATAGAATCTTAGAAAAGTTAGACATGATGGACGTCTGGAGAAAACTAAATGGGAAGAAAAAATAGTATACCTTTTTGTCTGCTGTACATGGCACCTCCACAAAAACTGATCATGTACTAGGGCATAATATAACCTCATAACCCAATGCAGAAAAGCAGAAATATTAAATGCACCATTTTCAGGCTATAATACAATAAAAATTATTATTAATATGGGGCTTTGGAAGCATAGGTTGAAAATTAACTGGAAATTAAATAATCTAATCCTGAAAAATGAGTGGGTCAAAGAACAAATCACAGAAATGATCAGTAATTTCATTAAAGATAATGACAACAATGTAACAATATGCCAGAATTTTGGGGATGCGGTCAAAGCAATACATAGGGAAAATTTTGTATCTCTAAAAATATACATCAATAAAAGAAAGATCAAATCAATGAATTGGGCACGCAACTAAAAAAAAAATACTAGAAAAAAATTACGTTCTAAACCCCTAATTAAATACCAAAGTAGATATCTTAAAAATCAAAGGAGAGATTAATAAAAATTGAAAGTAAAAAAAATTAAAAAATTGAAAGTTTTATGGAAAAAAACTATAAGAGACAAATGATTGGCTAATTCGATTTTTTAAAAAAGAAAGAAAACCAAATTAACAGTATCAAAAATGAAAAGGGGGAATGTACTGTCAATGAAAATGAAATTAAAGCAATTAGTAGGAATTATTTTGCCCAACTATGTGCCAGTAAGACTGATTCTCTAAGTGAAATGAATGGATATTTATAAAAATAAAATTTTCCCAGGTTAACAGGAGAAATAGAATACTTTACCTTATCTTAGAAAGAGAAATTGAATCAGCCATAAATGAGCTCCCAAAGAAAAAATCTACAGGACCAAATGGATTTACAAGTGAATAATACCAAATATTTAAGGAACAATTAATCCTAAATATGACATAAAATATTTGAAAAAATAGGTATTGAAGAAGTCCTCCCAAATTCTATCTCTGACACAACTATGGTTTTTGTTTACCCAAACCAGGGAGAAAAAAAAAAAACAGAGAAAGAAAATGATAGGCTAATTTTCCTAATGAATATTGATGCAAAAAATTTAAATAAAATACTAGCAAAAAGATTGCAATAGTGTTATCACAAAGATCATACACTCTTACTAGGTGGAATTTATATTACATATGCAGGCTGGTTCAGTATTAGAAAAGCTATTAGCAAAATTGACCAAATCAATAGCAAAAAACAACTCAAAAAATTGTATGATTACGTCAGGCAGAAAAAGCCTTTGAAAAAATACAAGACCTATTTCTATTAAAAACATTAGAAAGTATAGAAGTAAATTAAGCCTTTCTTAAAATGATGCTTAATATCTATCTAAAGCCAAAAGTAAGTATTATGTGTAATGGGGACAAGCTAGAAACCTTAGTAAGATCAGTAATGAAGCAAGGTTGTGCATTATCAACATTATTATTTAACATTGTACTAGAAATGCTAGCTTTAGCAATGAAACAAGAAAAAAAATTGAAGGAGTAAAAAGTAGGCAACAAGGAAACAAAACTACCACACTGCGGACCATGTGATGATATACTCGCACAACCTTAGAGAATCAACTAAAAAACTAGTTTAAACAATTAATTTGACCAAAGTTGCAGGATGTAAAATAAACTCACATAAATCATCAGTATTTCTATATGATACTAACAGAACCCAGCAGGAAGAAATAGAAAGAGAAATTCCATCTAAAGTAACTGCACATAATATGTCTACCTGGAAAGACAAACTTGGGACTATATGAACACAATTATAAAACACTTTCCACAAATAAAGAACAGATCTAAACAATTGGAGAAATGTTAATTGTTCTTGGGAAAGTAGAATCTAAATAATAAAAATTATAATTCTATCTAAATTAATTTACTTATTCAGTGCCATACCAATCAAAATACCAAAGAAGTATTTTGTAGAGCTGGAAATAATGACAAAGTTCATCTGGAAGAACAAATGGTCAAAAATATCGGGAAAATCAATGAAAAAATGTGAAGGCAGTACCAGATTTCAAATTACATTACAAAATAGTAATTACAAAAACAAACTATTACTAAGAAATAAAGCAACATATTACTGGAATGAATGAAGGACACAATACACTGTTGTAAATGACCATGCTAATTTAGTGTTTGATAAATGCAAAGAACCAGACTTTTGGGGCAAGAACTCACCTTTTGACAAAAATTTCTGAGAAAACTAGAAAGCAGTTTGGCAGAACAACTTCTCATACTATATACCAACATAAAAATCAAAATGGTTAAATGATTTAGACCTAAAGGCTGATGTAAGCAAATTAGAGAAGCCTGAAAGATTTTACCTCTCAGATCTGTGGATAAGGGAAGAGTTTTTGACAAAAACAAGAGATAGAAAGAATCATGTGAAGTAAAATAAATAAATATGATTACATGAACTTATAAAAAAATTTGCACAAGCAAAAGCAATGCAGACAAAATTAGAAGGAAAGCAGGAAACTGAGCAAAAAAAATGTTTATAGGAAGGTTCTCTGATAAAGTCCTCATTTCTCAAATATATAGGGAACGAAGCCAAAACTTTAAAATTAGAACCATTAATAAATGATAAAAAAAACCAAGCAGTTTTCAGAAGAAGAAATCAAAGCTATTAATAATCACATAAAAATGCTCTAGATCACTATTGATTAGAGAAATACAAGTTAAAACAAATCTGAGATACCACCTCATCCTTTCATATTGACTAATATGCCATAAAAGGAAAATTTTAAATGCTAGAGGGGATGCGGAAAAATTAGGACACTAATGCATTATTGGTGGAGTTATAAACAAGTGTAATCATTCTGGAGGACAGTTTGGAACTATATCCAAAGGGCTAGAAAATTGTGCATATCCTTTGATGTAACAAAACTACTGCTAGATCTATATCCCAAAGAGATTAGAGAAAAGAGGAAAGGAAGTATTTGTACAAAAATATTTATAGCAGCTCATTTTGTGATGGCAGAAAATTGGGAATTGAGGAGATGTCTGTCAGTTAGGGAACCGCTGAACAAGTTGTGGTATATTATTGTGATGGAATATTATTGTACTATAAGAAATGATGAGCAGGATGGTTTCAGAAAAACTTGAGAAAACTCACATGAACAGAGGTAAGGTGAAGTGAGAAGAAATGGAATATAATCGGACAGAATCACAGCAATATTGTAAAGATGATCAGTTATGAGACTTAGCTATTCTGACCAATACAGTTAGAGGTTCCCAAACTTATTTGGCCAACCATTTCCTTTTAAAAAAAAAAATTACTAACATCTCCCTCTGCCAATCTACTTTCTTTAACCCTTTAAAACTGCCACTCATTTACAATCTTCTTCAGAGAGCACAACTCCAATGGGCTGGCCATGTTGTTTGAATGCAAAATGTATGCTTGCCAAAAAGACTTTTATGGAGAACTCACACAGGGCAAGTGCTCACATGGTGGTTAGAAGAAGCGATACAAGAACACTCTCAAGGTCTCAGTTAAGAACTCTGGAATTGATTGCGTGACATGGGAGACACTGGCACAGGACCGCTCAGCATGGCGTGCCCAAATCAGAGAAAGTGCTGTGCTCTGTGAGCAAAGCAGAATTGAAACAGCTCAAAGGAAACGCAGGATGCACAAATTTAAGAGTATCCACCCCACATGTTCACACAGACTATCTGTGCCTGACCTGTGGTGGAGCATTCCAAGCTTCTATTGGTCTGATCAGCCACATTGGGACACACTGAAACTTGGCTCTAGCACAGCAATGTCATTTTGGTCCTCTTCGAGAACAAAGCATAGCAACCAACAACCAATATTTTGTTTTGTTTTTTTAATTTGCATCATTTCAAAAAAATATATTTTTCAAAAAATGATACATCTTAAATTTAATAATTTATTGTAAATTTGTGGGGTTTTTCACTGTATTGAAATTTTGATGATGTAATATTGAGTCATTACATATCATTCCATGCTCATATTCCTGCTGATGCATGCTGGACTTCCTGACAATGACCAACATGTTTGCCTGCCAGTACTTTCTTGTTAAGACCTGTTGGAAGACTTGACCACTGATTAGTTATATAACTGATTATAACTTGTTACAACCATTATAACTTGCATTTTGTGTGTTTGTTTGGAAAATAATGTAATCACTACAATTTTATCTCTATTACACAACTGATGAAACATTTGCCCCCAAGGCTGTTTACCAGTCCCCCTGGATCATTCCAGCACACCCTATACATCCCCTATGTTGGGAACCATGACCTACAACTGTTTCAAAGAACCCATTATAAAAGATACCATTTCACCTCTTGAACTCTTGGTGTAGACTGAAGCATACGTTTTTCACTTTTTTAAGGTTTCTTTCTGTTGTTGAGGCTTTTTTCTTTTTTTGGTAACGTGACTAATTTGGAAATATGTTTGCATGACTTCACAAATATACTTGATGTCATATTGCTTTCCTTCTTAAGGGGTGGAGGTGGGTGGGACTTAAGGGAGGGAGGAAAATTTGAAATTAAAAAAAATTTAAATGAATGTTAAAGATAAATTTAAAAATTTAAAAAACTCAAGAAAATGTAACAGAATTATAAAGATCAAACAGAACTTTAATGAAGAGATATCAGAAGACACTCCCAGTCCACTAAGTCCATAGTGCTACACGTTACACAGGGTTTCAGATTCCTTCAATGTACTGATCAATTGTGTTGACTTTTTTCTCTCTTAAAAAAATACTATTTGAAGAAAAAACAATTTTTTGTCATATTGGCTGGCTGTCTGGGATGGGGACAGATATTTGGGATAACTAAAGAGATGTAAGAAATAGAAAAATATAAGTAAAAACATGAAAATAAAAAGAGTTGGGCCTAAATCCCATATCTGATACCTAGTCATGAAACTAATCTTCAGTTTCTTCATTGTTTCAATGGGGATAATAGTGGTAATATCTACTTCACTGGTGAAGTATATTACAAACTTATCAGTACTATATAAATTATTACTCCTATTATTCTACTCTCTGACTGAAAATAGAAAAAAAGTACACAAGAAAAATCTCCTACCCTTGTAAGGAAAATGAAACTTAAAGGCAAGGTTATAATAAGAAAACAGTGTCCACTTTTACCTTACTTTTTATCAGCAGATACAAGTGCCCTACGTGTCAGGCTGCTTTGGGGTATGTAATTTCCCATAGCAGTCAGTCAGCTAAGTGACAAGCATTTACTAAGTGCTTACTGTGTGTCTAGAGACACTGTGCTAAGTAAGTGTAGGAAATACAGATAAAAGCAGATAGTCCTTGCTTTCAAGGAGCTTACATTTTTATAGAGGAAGAAAACATTTAAAAGGAAACTAGAAAGGAAGGTAAGTGAGGAAGAAAGTTCTCAGCACAGATCATGATAGAGGAAATTCCTATGGTGATGACTCAGCCACATAGCCTGTTGAGGGATAAAGACATCAGCTGGAGTCTGTAGATTTGAGCAACATTAGGCTATTTTGCCTATTAAAGTTAAATTCTGATATTATAGAACAGTCAATTCAAGGCCTTTGTCACACTACTTCAAATTATGTCATGGGGATAAAAAATTATGGGAAAATGGAAGATCCTTTGGGAACCAGAATTCTAGTGAGTGAGGAAGGAACAATTCCTTTTTCCTTGAAGTTCAATTTTTGGTTAATGAATGGAAGTATACAATGGACATAGCCATCAAGCCTTTGAGTTGGCCTAAATTCTCCTCACGTTTACAGTAATATTCCTCAACTGAACTTTTGACTCATCATCTTAACTGTGACCTCTTTTTTATTCTTTTTAAAAAAAAACACCTCTCCCCTTCACTTTGCTGCTTTTCTTTTTGCCATGATTCCTGGTAGTTCATCCATGCCTGCGTTTCCTTTCTGGATCTTGTCTATCTCTGCTTCTGATGCTATTACTTGCCCTTTACATTTCCTTTTTTTTTTTTTTTTTGTATCCTGGATTAAAAGAAGTAAGCTGCTTTGAGTTGAACTTTAATCCATCCAAATGAAGTCTGTTGTACACACGGGTGATTATTTCTGATAACTCCAGCTCTCTGAAATATTGAATTATTAGAAGGAACATTTTTATGGGTTTAAGTATGTGTGACATTCCATGTCTTGAGTCATTTTCAAGTATCCCCTTTGATCTCAACTTTAAAAGACATATTTGTTGGCTTGCCACCTACCAGGCGGCAGCATGTTGTAGTAGAATGAGTGCTGGAGATACCAGGTTAGAATCCTGCCTGTGATGCTTACTAGTGATAGGGCTACGGACACCTCAATTCACTTCTCGAAATCTCAGTTGCCTCATCTTTGTATAATAATACTTAATCTACCTATTTCAAAGGGTTGTTGTGAGAAAAGCACTTGGTAAACTTCAAGGTGTCATAGAAATGTGAATTATTAGCATCTTTATTTACCATTCCATGTTTCCTCATTTTAAGACAGTTACCACGCCCTATCCTTATCTCTCTAATCTTTCTGTCCAAATTAGATTAGCAATTTCATTGACTTCTTAGTTTTAAATTATTTCCACCCTTTACCCTCCCCATGTCCTACCATACTATAGTCAACTCTATCCACCACTGTTCTCTTTCTAAGTTGGTACCTTAAACTAGTTCACTGGCATCATTTCGAGGTCATCACTACAAAGAGACAGTTCACTTTCCCTGTAAAACTTGATATTATTTTACACATGAGATGCATTTCTGAAAAGACATGTGTGGGGTGGCCATTTGCAAAGCAGATGTTTTCCTGTCCATTTTATTATGCTATAGTTTCAGACTTGCTCCCCTAGAAAAGGAAAAAAAAACTTGCTTCATGCAAAAGAAAAAAATGCTAAAAATGTTAACATTCTCCTCAAGGAGAATTCTGCCTTTTGTTATTGTGCAGTGAAGGCCCAGGACAAATCCCACCTCCATACTATACTGACGTCCCAACCTGTAAGCACTATTCTAAATTCCTATAGCATATTTTTATAATGGGTTTAGCAAATGGGCAGAATGTACCAACTTGATTGATGCAACCTCTCCACAAAAAGGAACCAGGGAGCTTCTCAGAGAATTGTGACTGGTGTAAGGGAGCATGGAATTAGGGTGTTAGTGTCTGGTCTGACAATGGTTGGATACATCTGGTGGGGTTTGATCCAATGGCAGAAATACCTTAATGGCAGAAATCCAATGGAAGAAATACCTTTACTCCTCAGGGTATACCCTAGAGGGTGAGTGGAAAATGTGGCCATACCGAGACTGAGTGGGGCTGAACCTAATGAGATTGTATTTGGTGATAATGAGTCTAAAACTGTATATTTGGGTTCAGAAAATAAATATCATTCAGGTCAGTCAGTAAATATTTATTAAACACTTACTATGTACTTAGCCTCAGGGAACTCACAATCTAAAGGGAGAGACAACAAGCAAAGATGTACAAACAAACTATACACAGACTGAGCAAAAAATAAAACAGGGAAGACACCATAATGAAGAGGAATTGAAAAAAATCTTACAAAAGGTGGCATTTTATTTGAGACTTAAAAGCCAGGAAAGCTAGGAGGTGGAGTTGAAGAGGGGTAGTATTCTAGGCATGGGGGACATCCAGAGAAAATGTTTGGAGCTGAGAGATGGAGTGTCTTGTTCTTGAAACAGTAAGGAGGCCAGTGTCATCAGGTCAAAAAGTACGTAGCAGAGAGATGTAACAAGACTGGAAAGGTAGGTAGGCCTCTGGGTTACAAAGGACTTGTAATGCCAAATGGGAGATGTGGTTAGATATCAATCCATCTGAAAAAGATCAGAAGGTTTTAGAGTGAGTCAATTATGTGATGTAGCTTCATTAGGAGAGGCAGTTTCCAGGATTAAGGAGGTGATGGCACTGTGGTACCCTCTTTCCTGATCAGACCACGTTTGTATTATTGCGTATAATTCCAGGTACTTTTCAGGATAGTAATAATAAGCTAGAAAGTGCACAAAAGGAGGATGACTGGAATGGTGTAGGTCCATCATGCCAGAAGATTAGTTGATGGAACTTGGAATAGTTAACTTAGAAAAGAAAAAACTTGGGATGGAGGAGTCATTGATGATAGCTATCTAAAAGTATCTGAAGGATTGTCATCTGGAAAAAGGTTTAGACTGTGTGCTGCCTGACTTCAGGAGAAGGAAGCAGAAGCAATGTCTAGAAGGTATCAAGAGGAAAATGTAGGCTCTTTTCCAATAAAGTATGTCATTTGAATATTTAGAAAATTTATTGATAATCTTTGTTTTTACATAACCTACATTTACCAATATATTCCTCTTTTTCTTTACCCCTCTCCACTGTGGAGGGATGGGAGGGAAAGGAGAGTTATATCACAGAGAAAAAATAGATGAGAAAAACTAATCTAACCAATACATCATCTGTGTCAGTCATTTACTTCTTCTATACCCCAGGTTCTGAATCTCAGCACAGAATTTCCCATTTTGAAGTCATAAGATTTTCTCAGTAAATTATTTAGAAATTCTCTGATTACCAATATTGAACCAGGTGTAAAACAGGAAGAAGTAGGTCTGCCAAAGGTACTTGCCACTACCATGAAGGAAGTTCAAATAGAAGTTAGATTTTCCATAAATGGTGATGTCCTTCAGCTGATTCTATTTGCAGAGGGCACTGGGCTAATTGCATCAAGCTTCATAATGCTATATAGTCTCATAAGTGATGTATACAGCCATTCAAAAGTGCTCTAACAATCCACCATATTGGGAATGTCTTCTGTTGCTCAGACAATAACATTACATAAATAGTCCATTGAGTTTCCTATACCAATGAAATAACATAATCCTAAAAAAAAAAGTTCCCCCAATTGCCTCTATTGTTAGAATGTCATGAAATACCATGCTCTTTGAAGAATCATAATTGCAGGGGACCTCAAAGGCAGTCAAAACTATATGTAGCACTACAAGCAAGAAGCAGCATAAAATGATTATCTAGAAAATGAATGATCTTGGCCATGTAGTTTACAAAAGATAAGTAATCTACATAAAACCCAAGTACTTCACTTGTAGCCATGAAATATTAAAAGATCTGGTGGCAAAAATAAGTATTTCAAAGTTATGAAGAGCAAACTTGCCCCTAAAGAAAAGATAAGAAAATATATTTTCCCTAAGTCATTTGCAGAGTCAATGGGTATGGAACCTTATATAAACAGCAAGATCCCAAATGTGAATAATGAATCCCCTGAATATCCTGTGTATTTAAATTAGCACTATTTGCAGTCATAATTATGTAAAATCTGGTCATTGGTTCCAACCCAATGGAAATATGCAGTACAACTTCAAATAACATAACCACTTCAAGTGTATTCATTATTCATACTCGTCAAGAACCTAGCTACATGGCCAGATTTTTATCAATGTATTGATTAGCTTTTCTAAATTTTCTTTTAAAAAATTCTTTGCTATAAGGGATGGCAGGGGAGGAGGAGAAAAGGAGGAATATAGAGGGAAATTTATGCAATGCAATAAAGATATCAATTAAAAAACTATTTTTAAAAATCTAGTGACTGACCTCTAATGTGTTATGGTGGTATGTGGGAGGACATGGACAAATTGTAAAGGATGAAAATTTAGCTGGACTTTCATCTGCACCATTGCATCCATAGCAACAAGATCCCAGATCTATCAAAGGATTAAAGCATTTTTAAAATGTTCCTTTTTATCTTCCTCTGTGAGTTAGTTTCTTTAAATGTTTTCTATCAATAAACATTCATCCAATGACCAAGAGCTAACAAGTTCTGAATAACTACGAAGAGCTTAATTAGCAAGCAATTCATGTCATTGACTAAGTTGAATCCCTGATGATGGGATTATTGTTTAATTAGCAGAATCTGAAGTCTTTATCATTCCCATGTTAGTCATTAGATCCAGTGCTAGAAAAGGCTTCAGGCAGGTATGGTGCTGGGGCATAAAGGTAGAAATTTCTGTGAACCATATGCCATCACTGTCATTTGCTATAGGATCAGGCCATAATCTTATGGTCTTCTTAAGGATGTTATAATCTGAGAATCAGTGAGCCACATCAGGAATAAGATTATAACAGGAAATGCTCTAAAAAGGAGTTGGGGGAAGTAGGAGGAGAGATACTGCAAGGCTAGAAGGGCTTTGAGGTTCAATCTCCCAATACTCAATTAAAAGCATGTTTTACATTAAACTTGGGTTCCCAAACAAGCAATCTCAATATTTCAGTAGATTCATAGCAATATGGAAGGAAAACTAATTATTCACACTAATGGGGAACAGGATTAAAATAGTGTTCATTCTGGACAACCACATCAAGGCAATTAACGTTAATATTCCTGTATTGGAAACTACTGAAATGTTGGTTTTATTCCTAAAATGAAGACTACTAGTAGTACGTATAATTCAAGAGTTGTCATCTAGGCATATTTTTGCGTTTGTACTTTCACAGTTCTGAATTGCCATGATCTATATGGGCTGAGGCTATCTATATTTCTAATACATTTGACCGGAAAATATAGAAAGCATGGAGTTTTAATAACCAGATTATAGAAAGTATCAGCGAACTTTACAGGCCATTTGACATCAAAGTGATGGTGAATTAAGGTGGTAGGCAACATTATCAACCTGTAGAAATATAGAATGATTGCTATGGGTCATGTTTTTTTATTAGAATGTATACTTTGATGTATGCTTACCTGCAGCCTGATTTTGCTTATATCTGGGCCCCTAATAAATCTGCATGGCTATTCACAGGAGAAAAAAAACAACTATGATTACTGAAGATGTTTGGCGTCTTCTGAATTATAACTCAAAAACATAAAGTTTTAAATTCTCCTGAAACAAGAAAAAATTCAGTATTGATTGTTAAAGAAGATCTGTAAAGAGAAATGTGAAAATTGAAGCCACTCCATTATATTAGAATGACCCCAAATTGTGGTAACTATTTTATTGTATAACCGTCTCCTAATATAATTATATTTAATATATTTATTTTCATTTGGACTAGGTAAAGAAGGAAGACTTATCAGTAGCCCTAAATTAGCTTGCTGGGATGCCACAGATCATTGACTGGCTCATAATATTAGGAGCCCTGAGATGCAGCCTTCTCCAAAACTAATTTAAATTTCACATGTTGTAATAATCCATCTATAACTCTCCATTTGGCTTGCTAAAATTTTTCTAGCTTGTTTCCAGGATAAAAGTACTCTTAATAATTGTGAGTTTGTATTCATCTAGGCTGGTTGAACAAGCTTTTAAGATACAGCATGATTTATTAATTTGAACCTTGCTAATTTGGAATTTGTGATAATTCAATACAGACTGGGCTAATGTTTGCCTTTGTACCCTCTAGTAAGAATGGGCTTAATACCATTAACAGGATTGAGGGGAGGGAGAAAGATGCTTAATCTACTTAAAAGAAAAACAGTTTTGAAGGCCGAATTTAGCACAGTACGTGGATTTGTTACCAGCAGGTTTAATATTAATATGAGGGTCAAAGAAGTTTCACCTGTATAAGTGGTACATTATGGAAAGAAATCAGTATAATTAAAAAGAAGAAAAAATAGGAAGAAAAATTGGAGGGGGGTTGCAGACATGACACATTGCTATGTTTAATTTTATCTTTTGTAAGGGCTAAAGGAGAATAGAACATGAGAATAAGGAAATAACCTAGTCAACTTCTTCTACACTGCCCCCCCCCCCAAAGAAAGAAGACTAATTGGAGATATTTATTTTGCAGATATGTATGAGATAAGAACCTGGGAGTCAGTCAGCCAATAATCATTTATTCAACAATCGATCAGCATGTATTATTTATTAAAAGCCTACTATTTTCAAGCATTGTGCTTGGTTCTTGGGATACAAATTAAAGTGAAATAATCCTTCCCTCCCTCCCTCGAAAAGCTTACACAGCAAAGACATTTAGGAAATATGTGCTTCAGAGATGAAGTTAATACAAATAAGTACAAAGTGATGAAATAAAAGATAGGGGAGGGGGGGTCGAATGGTTCGTAGAATTGGTAAAAGCTTTATGAGTTATTGAACAATGACATAAGCAGAGTCAAAAAGACAATACATGCAATCACTACAACAACGTCAGTGGAAACAACCACATACACAAAATCAAACGTGAATGTTGCAAAATTATAAGGAGCAAACCAAGCTCAAAAGAGGAGATATGGGGAGACACCCCCTTGCAGAGCTAGGAGGTCCGCAGGTGTTGCACATTGCACATACTTTATTTTCAGACTTTTTCAATGAATTGATCAACTGTGCTGATTTTTTTGTCTTTTTCTCTTTTTGGGTCATCTTTATAATTACTACTTATAATATGGTATTATACTGGAAGGATAATTAAGAGGGGAAAAGGAAAGTCCACTGGGGTGAATGGGGAGGGTAGTGAGCAGTGTAGGAACCTAAGGTAAGACCAAGCAGGGCCAAATACCCTATCCAAAAATACATCAAAGGGTGGTTCTGGCCCTACATTCATAAATTCCCAGTTCAGGGATTTAAGCTAGAGAGATGAGTAAATCAAAGAAAATACTGACCAGCATAAAAATTGTTGTATTGTTCCCAAAAGAAAAAATGAATGACTCTGTAACAACTGCAAGCAGTGACTCAAAGGGGGAGGGAGGATATGGATTTCCACAAAGACTAGGTGAATACCTAGAAGAAATTAATCCAGAGAGGGCTAAAACGGACTTTTTCGCTCCATTTCCTGCCTTGATTGGTTTGCCCCTCCATAGGCAACCTGTTTGTCCCTCTCTCTTTGGGCCTCACCACATTAATTCTGAACTTAGCGTGTCCACCCTATTGCCAGAGCGTGCTGCAACTCAGAACTCTTAATTTCAAGAGATCTACTAGCCTCAGCCTCATAAGGTAGTTGGAATTAATCAGTCAGTTGATAAGCATTTATTAAGAGCCTTTTATGTGTTGGGCACTGCTCTAAGCACTGGGAATACACACAACAAAAGGCAAAAGACAGTATCAGCTCTCAAGGAGCTCATAATTGAATGAGAGAGACAACATGCAAGTAACTACATACATTATAAACAGGAAATGATATACAGAAGAAAGGCCCTAGAATTAAGAGGAATTAGGAAAAAATTCTTGTAAAACGTAGGATTTTTAGCTGGAATTTGAAGGAAACCAGAAGGTAGAAATGAGTAGAGAGGGCATTCCATTCATGGGGGACAGCCATAGAAAATGTTCAGAGCTGAGAGATGGAGTGTCTTGTTTGGGGAACAGCAAGGAGGTCAGTCACTGGACTGAAGAGTATCTGGTCAAGGAAGGGATATAAGGTTTAAGAAGACTGGAAAGGTAGGAAGGAAGTAGGTTAATTTTTGTTCTGTTTTGTTTTTACAATTGTGCACCACTGTGCCTAGCCTGAGTTCTCGTAAAAGCAATTTTCTCACTGAAGGGCAAACTGGTTACTAAGCCACAAAAAATTTTAAAAATGTTTTATTTCATCCTTACCACTGCTTAGTTCCTGCCATTTTTTGGTAGCCTCCCAATTTTCAAGTAATTTCCCCCTTATGAAATAAAATGAGAAAGGCAAGTAATATTCTCATTTTTAAGAATCTACAAAAACTCCTCAGAGCAGATGTTCACTGGGAATTTTCAATTTGTTTCTTTTGACTTCAGCAACTAGTGATAAAACAGCTTATAAGAGAGGAAAAGCTATAGTATTGGCTGTTCTTTTACCCTTTCTAGTTTAAAAAACTGAATGAAAGACCTCCATCTTGAATCACTTTTGTAACTGACTTGGGTTGCCTTTTTCCACTTCTGTGTTCTCTGGAAAAGATCCCACTAGGATTTTTATTTGTTTTGGATCATTTTTTTTTATCTCTTTTTACCCAGAAATGCAGCATTTAGAATCATTCAGTGGAATTTTCCCTGGCAACTGAACAAAGGTGAAAGGAATTTTTCAGTTGTAGAGGAGGAAGAATGTAGGTCATATCCCCCAAATTAAAGGTTATAAGGGGCAGGAATGGATTGCCAATTAGGTTCTCTCTCTCCCCCTCCCCCCCCTCCCCCTCCACCTCTCCCTCTCTCACCCTCTCTCCCCCTCCCACCATCTCATTTTCCCTCCCCCCACATAAGCACACATTCTCCCACTCCAATCCCATTGGAATACTACCGGTACCACAGTGGTATTGTCTGTAATGGTTTCACTGCTATCTTCTATGGAAATAGAGAATACACTTGATGACCTTCTTTAACTCATTGATTTTTTTTTTTAATCACATGACTTGCACACTAATCCTTTCTCTGCTGGACCCTAGGAAAAAAAGGAACATTTCTACTTCTTTTAAGAAGAGAGTCCAGTGATAATAGGCTTATAATGATCTCTGAGCTTTGAAGTAGGAACACAGAAAAGCTAGGGCATAGTAAATTAATGCTTTTGTGTTTGTTTTGTTTTGACATTTTTACTCAGAGAGTATTAAATTGTAAAACATCCAATGAAGCATAGGACTTTTGTAACTTAGCCATCACAGTATACAAAAGATGGATTAACTCAGCATGTGATTACTAGGCAGATTGGGAGGTACAGATACCTATCCTCACTGACCTTGCCAAAATAACCACTAAGGTACATGATGTTCATAAGGGAGCTATGAGCAAGGTACTGTGGGAGTTAAAAGGAAGGAGGGAAGATTTCATTTCCAGCTTGGGGGTTGGGAGCCTGTATCAAGGAGGCATCACAGCAGTGGTGGCATTTAAGCTCAGTAGGATTTCAAAAAGCAAAGACAGGACATTATTCTAGGTAGAGGCACACTGGTAACAACAAAGGCAGAGAAACTCAAATGTTCAATAAATGCTGTTGACTTTAGGTATAATCCCTCCCAACCCTCTGGCCACAATGAATGAGAAGATCTGTAGTCATTTGTCCTCCAGAGTGTCCTCCAACCAAAAGTCATGTACTTACTGCCCAACCCATTGTCACTAGGGATTCAATTCATACCTTTCATTATTGCTATTAGTGTGGGATAGCCTCCCTTGAGATGGAGTCCTGCTATTGAGATTTCCAGAAGGTAGAAATGTCTGACTCCTTTTCCCTTGTATCCTTTTAAAATTAGTATTTAGCTTTTGTTTCCATCATTTTTCTGGCATCCCCAAAACATGGTAAGAGTATGCCTACTTCTGAGTGGTGCTTATTATGGATGGAAGTTTTTGACTAGGTGTGTTCTCAGTAATAATTCAGAGATCAGTTGAGCAAGTAGATTAAAAATGGTTTATATTTCCTTCATATTCATTTGATCTTTTTTGTATTGTTATTTAATAGTGTGAAATTGATATTCTAGTGGTTGTAGCACCAATGTGATATTCACAGCTACTATGGCAGTCATGAATATGCTGGCACAATTCTGAATCACGAAATATAACAGACTCTCCATATGGAAGACAGAACCAAAACACTTATTTAAATACCAGAAAGTCTAATCTATCATAGTAACAAATCTACACACAGCAATGCAAAGGTCAATGCCATCTCCAAGCCTTCCCTCTGTTGGGCTTCACACAGACCAGTTCCTTTAAATGAATCGCAGACAAGCTGTCTCACGCTAGCCAGCTGCTTGTTTTCTCTCTCCTTCAGTTCTGACCACTCTCACCAATTTCCTCTCTGCTCCAGCTCCATCCCTTCCTGTTCTAACCCTTCCTGTTCCCCCTATTCAGCAAATTTCTCCCACCACAGGCTCCATGTACTTCAGACTTTCATGTGACCCAATCAGGTCATGTGGACCTATTAATGGATGGGAAAGATCTTCCCATTAAGAAGCAAAATTGCATTAACAATAAGCAAAATGCATTATCAGTACAGTGGTCATATAATATTCATTGCCTTCTGTTGTAGTGATTTGTGTTATCTGTATGCTCCTTGAAGTTAGGAACTGTCTTATGCATTTTTGAAACTTCTCACCCAGTCTAGCAATAAATGAATTAATCCAACTAATCTGATAAATATGGAAACTCCTTGAGAGCAGAGACTTTTCATTTTTTGCCTTTGTATCTCCAGCACCTAGCACAATTTATATAAAATTCTTTTACTGAAAGCCTTCCCCAACACCTCCTAACTCTTGTGCCTTCCCTCTGTTGGTTACTCTCTTAAGAACTTTGGAATTGATTGTGGGACATGGGAGACATTGGCACAGGATCGCTCAGCATCAGTAAGGGTGCTGTGCTCTATGAGCAAAGCAGAATTGAGACAGAATGAAGAAATCCGGAGTAACCACCCCAAATCTTCACACGGACTATCTGTGCCCAGTCTGTGGTAGAGCATTCCAAGCTTGTATTGTCCGATCGGCCACGGCTGGACACACCGAAACTTGATTCTAGCATAGGGATGTCATTTTGGTCCTCTGCAAGAATGAAGGACAACAGCCAACCAACCAATTTATCCTCTATTAGCTTTCTTTGTATATATTTGTTTTCATATTGTCTCCGCTACCAGACTGTAAACTCCTTGAGGGCAGGAGCTGTCTGGTGCCTTTTTGCATCCCCAATGCTTAGGACAGTGCTTGGAACAGAATAGGTGCTTAATAAATGTTTATTGATCGATATGGCACAGCACCTATACCACGCCTAACACATAATAGGCACTTAATAAATGCTTTCATGGATTGATTGATTGGTCCCGGTAGTGACTATAAATTAAATGAATGTTCAAAAAACCTATTTTCCCCCTTCTGTTATTCACATGCATAGATGACCTCACAGAAAGTTGTAACAAGGTTCTACCCCCCCCACTCCCAGTCATCAAGAAGCAGAGAACACACAGTCAATGGAAGGGGAATTGGCACATGAGCCCAGACTTTAGGAGTTTGTGCAGAGTGCTTGCTTAAGGCATTTCCTACATGGACTTTAGAGCATTCTTAGACATTTTGTAACTGATTCCAGTATGTCAGCTACATGGTGAATAGGAGGTTCTTTGTTGGCTACAGCAGTGTAGCTTGAAAGGAGGGGAGGGTATAGTCAAACAATATTAATTGATCTTGATATTTGTCATCAGTTATCTTCTTCAGGACTGGCAACATCTGATGAGAGAAGAGATAAAATGCTAATGAGGAGAGAAGCCTTGAGTTCTCCCCATCCACACCAGTAATGTGACCATAGACCTTAGTTCTTTGCTCTTTTGTTCTAGGAGAAGGGTATTGGAGGCTACAACCTTCTAAGTTTTGAAAGGTTAGGAGAGCAAGTTACCAAGAGCTCCAGAAGTAAAGTCTGTGCTGGGGTTCACAGCCAGTCTGTCCAACTTCGAGGTCCCTAAGAAGATCTCAGGAGAGATCTTCCAGACCCAGTTGAGACAACAGTTCATCTAGCAGTGATGCCCCATTTGGATATAAAATATGTAGCAACTGCGTTGTCTGAATCCGTTCTCCCCAGAGACAGAGATGATCTAGGGAGAGTGCGCCCATAAAGGGTCAGCAGGAGATGGATATTTGGACTTCTGTTCATGCTATATCTTCAAAGTAAATATCCCTTTGCAAGAGCAAATTATTGTCAACTGGTTCATTAAAACTAGAACTGACACAGTAGTTAAGGACAACACCTTCCTATCAGAAGAGCATCAGAAGAAGACATACCTCCATGGCTCAGGGATCCCCTTAGGGAGATAGAGCTGGTCTTGCTCTGGGAGCGTGTGGCCAGGGGACTTGCTCCTATGTAATATTGTGGAAAGAGCACTGGACAAGGAATTAGGAGACCTGGATTCTAATTTCAAATCTTCCACTAACTGTGTGTGACCCTGGGCAAATCACTTCATCTTTCTGAACTTCAAGTCTCCAATCTGTAAAATGAAGGCATTGATAGCTACTTGTATCATTAGAATTCAAGTCTAGGACTTGTTGGACTTGCTGTCTTAAAATTCTCCTACAAAAACAGCTTAAGCATTAGCATAAAAGTAATTTTTGTGCTTCAAAGTAATACAATTTTGTGTTCTGTTATTTTCAGTACCGTATGACTCTGGGGGCCCATTTAGGGGGCAAATATACTGGAGTGGTTTGCCATTTCCCTCTCCAGCTCATTTTACAGATGAGGAAACTGAGGCAAACAGGGTTAAGTGACTTGCCCAGGATCACATGGCTAGTGTCTAAGGTCAGATTTGAACTCAGAAAGAGGAGTCTTCCTGACTTCAGACTCAGTACTCTTGTCCACTGCATCACCTAGCTGCCTCTAGGCAATTTTATATTCATATAACCTTTTCTTTCACTATCTTAGTATTTTAGCAGCTATGGTTCCTCAATTATGTGGCTTCATTTAAAATCTCCATCATTTGTGACTCCTGAATTTATTTATTTCAGTCAACCTTGACTTCTCACCTGTATCTAAGTCTCATTAACAACTGCTTTTGCAATATCACTGTCATTCCAAAGTTATCCTGAGAATTGAACCTTTTGTTTTCCCTATCCCTAGTTTTTTTTCCCCTCCCCACTCTGTTAGTAGTGCTACTTTTGTTTCACATTCCCAGTTTGCCCAGGGATGTGTAATATGTGTTACAGGTGGGATGTGAAATCATATCTTCCTGGCTCTAAGGCCAGCTATCCATTTACCATTCTGTCTCTGTAAGAATGTAGCTCAAAAGAAGGCCAACAAGGTAGGTTGAGAGCATATTATAGACAGATAGCAGAGTTCAAATTTGACATGTTTGTCAATAAGGAACTTTTTGTGTGTCCTTTCTCAAACTGTATTTGGAAACAACTTCAAAGGAAAACATTTCCAACTCCCAAATGAATATTAAACTCTGTCATGCCATATTCTCTTCCCATCTTTAATGTGTGTATATTTTATATACTTATAATTGATGTATATGTGCTATTTGGTTATATTTATTTTATTTAGAATTTTTCAGACATATATATATATATATATATATCCATGCATGAACATAGTCCCCAGATATATAATTTTCATTGCTAATAGCTATGTGATATTTCATCAGTCAGCATTTCATATTTTGCTTAGCTAGATAAAAACTTTGAAGTAATCTTCCCTTTTCTATGTCTATGGTAATCATATTTACCTAACCAAAAATCAGAGCACATGGTTTTACAGGAGAAATTAATTTTGCAAATCTATATTAGAAAAAATCTTTTGTTTTCTTGAAATGGTAACTACCTAGAAAAGCTGGGACATATGGTTATTGTACTCATAGCAAATCTGTCACCACATTCTGTTCTTTCTTTCTTGGAATTGTTTTTTAGATTTTCTGGGTCCTTACATTTCCATTGCTGCCACCCTAGCCTAGTGTTTCATTACCTAATGCGAAAATATCTCTCACCCCCTTCTCTCTTCCCTCCAGCACATATTTTGAATCATGACTACATGGATTTTAAAGCTCTGCTTTCATTAAGTTACTTCCTTACTCAAGAGGCTACGAAGAATCACTGTTGATTAACTTATCCAACCTAAACTTTACTGTCTTCCTTCCAGAGCTATTGATACTCTGGTTTTAACTTGATCTTATTTTGTGCTGCTCTCCAACACAGAGACAAGATGGCTAGTGGATAGCTGGTCTTAGAACCAGGAAGACCTGATTTTAAGTCCCACCTGAGACACATATTGTGTCTCTGAGGAAATCAGTCAAGCTCTTAGTACTCTAGGCAACTCTGTTCAATTGTTTTTCAGTCATGTTGGACTCTCTGTGACACCATTTGGGGTTTTCTTGGCACAGATGGTTTGCCATTTCCATCTCCAGCTCATTTGATAGATGACCAACTGAGGTAAAGGGGGTAGGTGGCTTGCCCATGGTCACACAGCTAACAAATGTCTGCAGCCTGATTTGAACTCAGGAAGATGAGTCTTCTTGACTCTGAGCCCAGTGCTCCATCCATTGTGCCATCTAATGCCCCTGGGCAATTCTGGAAGACTATAAATTGAAAAGTAGGAGTCAACCTGAATACCTTCCATTTTCTTACCTAGGAGTTCCCTATATCAGGGAAATCATGGGACTAGTTCCTATATTTTCAACACATCACCTTGTTTTACAATCAGGCCAGCCTCCCCACTGACCCTCTGAGTGCTCATTTCTGTCTCTGTCACATTTCTCTAATAAGGGATATATTATTTCACTCTTCTCTCTACCTAAGCAATAATATGTTTTTTCCTTAGTGATTTACTATTTTCCTTTATAGGCCTCAAGCAGAACTTTCCACCGGCAGAAAGTCATTAGCCTTGTAAATGACTAGGGAGGGAACCACCAGTCATTCAACTGTGTGTCAAGCATTGTACTACGACTGAGAGTATAAAGAAAGGCAAAAGCACAAAAATAGTTACTACCATCAAGGAACTTACATTCTAGTGGAGGAGAATAACATATTTAAAAAATATACATTTAGACAACAGACATATAACAAGTATTAACGTTTTATTTATATGTGAAACTCAATGTACAAATCTGAGCTTTTTTATAAGGTTCTCCTGATTGGTGGAGAGAACAATGACTTGAGAACTTGGGAGAGGAGACTCCCAGTCTGGAGAAAGGATCATACAAGATACATACACAATGGTAGGAAAGCAATCTTCGGCTCAAGTGGCTAGAGGGCCTGGGAAGCAGCGTCAAAATGTACTTACTCAAGGGACAGCGATAATTCAGGAATTAGATTTTTTGTTTTTCTAAAAATCCTTTGTGGTCAGAGCTCGTTAAGGAAGGAGAGGAGAAAGCACTCCTCATCCCTCCCTGCTAGAGTTATTATGTTATTGCCTCATCTGTATTTAAGTGTGTAATGCACTGTCTCCCATTTCTGGAATACTCTCACCTCTGCCTCTTGTCTGCCCTGATTTCCTTCTTGTCTCAGCTAAAAGCCTACTTTCTATACAAAGTCTTTTCTGGTCCCTCTTACTGCCAGTGTCTACTCTCTGAGATTACTTCCAATTTACATGCACAAATATATCACTATATGTATATGCATATATTATGTACATGCATATATACACATGTGGGTATATATACATATTCAGACACATCACTATATGTGTATGCATATATTACACATGCACATATGTGTTTGTGTATATATTATATTTATAGATCTTGTTTGCACATAGTTGTTTGCCTGTTGTCTCCCACTATTAGATTGTGAGCCCTATGTGACTGTTTATGTTTTGCCTTTTGCTGTATTCCTGAGCTTAGTACAGTGACTGGTATAGTAAGAGCTGAATAAATACATTGTCAACAGACTAATGAAAAGATTAATAGAACAAAGTGTTTTAGTCTCATTAACACATTCTTATCAGGAACATTTGAATCATTCTCCTGTCAGTCAATAGGCATTTATTACCATAAAGCCTTTTTTTTTTCTGTAGATCTGATCATCTGGTGATTTAGGATGGGTACAAAAGTACAAATAATGGAAGAGTCAAAACACAGAACTGGTGCCTTCCTTCCGGGAGACAGACAGAAGTATTCAAAATGTCAGAGTATGAGATTCTATCTTTCAAGAGGCAAATCAATTATCTCCTCTTTCATTACATCCAACAAACATTTATTAAATAATAAGTATTTATTAAGCACTTGTTGATCTACCAGGTACTGTGGGAGGTGTAAAGGATGCAAAGATACAAATAATACAATCTCAGTCATCAAAAAATTTACATTATTTCTTTGGGGGGAGATGACTTATGCATATAAATACAGGATAAATAGAAGGTAATTTTACAAAGGCACAAAGACAGAAAATGGACTATCATGTTAGGAACCACAAGAAGGTTAGTTTAGTTGCATGATAGAGTGTTTGAGGGGGGGGATGATGTGTAATAAACCTGGAAAGGTATACTGGAACCTGGTTGTGAAGGATTTAAAAGTCTGATGGCGGGGTGAGGGGGGAGGACAGAGGGGGGATGAGAGACAGATCATATTTAATCCTAGAAGCCACAGGAAGACATTGGAGTTTAATGAAGATTACTGATGTGGTCAGAATGATGCTTTAGGAATATCACTTTTCACAGCTATTTGGAGAATAGATTGGAGAGCAAGGAGATTAGGAGTCTATTTCTGCAGACCAAGTGAGAAGTGATGAAAGCTTGTGGGGCTTTTAAATATGGAAAGGAGACTAATTCAAGAAATATCATGAAAGTAAAATTGACAAGTCTTGGCAACTGATTGGATATAGAAATTGAGGAACAGTGAATTGCTGAGGATGATGCTAAGGTTGAAAACTTAATTGGAAAATAAGAAAACTTGGATGACTAGGAGGATGGTGGTTTCCTCAGTGGAAGTCTGGAAAGTAAGAAGTAAGAGTTTGGGAAAAAAGATGAGTTCCATTTTGGATCTGTTGAGCTTGAGGGGCCTTCAGGACATCAAGTTAGAAATGTACAACAGGCAATTTTTCATGCAGCTCTGGAACTCAAGAGAGAGAGATTAGGACATGATATGTAAAACTGGAAGTCCTCTATGCTTTAATTAAGCACTTACGATGTTCAAGGCCCTGTAGTAAGCACTTGGGTGTACAAAATGAAAAATATAGCTCCTGCCTTCAAGAAGTTAACAATCTACTGAAAACTTTTCCAAATTGCTCCAGCCCATAGAGATCTAATTTTTGATCTGGAAGAGACAAGAGATCATCCATCTCTACTACACTGAGAGTGAGTAAGCTATAAACTCAATGCTTTGTAATTAAACAATTTAATTATTTTTGCATTATTTCTTGTGTGCTAATCTCTATACCTTAGAGATTGTAAGCTCTCTGAGGAAAGGGATTTTATAATATATTTTGGTACGACTTACTGGCCCAAACATTGTAAGTCCTTAATAAATCCTTTTTGATTGATTATAAAAAAAGAGACATAGGTATTTCAGAGATTTTACAGAAAATCAGAGTGGTGGGTCATTGGACTTCATCTCATTAATCTTGGATGAATTACTGTAGGTTATTATAATAACCAGAAATCAGCTAATAACTGGTTTGTGCTTTTAGTCTAACAGCTAATAGAATTGTGTCAATTTAATTAGGTTTTTAGAATTGAGGTGACTAAGTGTTGAAAATAATAGAAAAATAGCTACCTGTGCCATACATCTACCTTAGTACTCTTATCATAGCATCCAAACATTATAGAGGAACAAAATTAAGAAGAAACTAAACCTGAGCTAAAATATTGCTAGAACTCGTGGGTATTAAACAAGATAATTCTGCTTCCTGTTTGTAATCCTGATTCCCAAAGACAATTTTTTTTTCAACCTGATGTATGTCTACCAGATAAATTGTCAAATTCCCTTTATCTTTTCTGTGTATTTCTATCCCAGCCCCAAACTCACGATGATCGAAGTTTCTCTTTATACCTTTCTCTTCCTATAAAGGATTGTCTCTCATAAATGCTTAGGAGTTAACCATTTGTTCTTCTAACTTATGAAACAGAACCGGGATTATGAGGAACTTGGTTTTTTGGTTTTTTTTTTTTGGAGTTGTAGGCTGAATTCAGAGTTGTTATTATTTTGGGGGGTTCTAAACTTCTAAATAAGTTATAGTCTCAGGTAGTTGGTGGGGGAGTAAGGGGCGGATTAAATTGTAAGTCTCCAGCACTTAGTACATTGCTGGGCACATAGAAGCCTCTTTAGTAAATGCTTATTGAATTGGGTCAAGTAGCCCATATGTGTCAAAGGCAGAACTTGAATCCAGGTCTTTCTGATTTTGAGGCCAATTCTCTATCTACTATGCCATACCACCTTGCAGGTACATTGATCTGTTGCCAAATTTCTGCCCCATTTTATGTTGTAATTTGTGTGTGTGTGTGTGTGTGTATGTGTATATACATATATATATACACACACAAATTATAAATATTTTTAAAACAACATTTTCTAGAAATAGTTTCATGTAATTCTCACAAATTTCTCTCCACACTATGTATTTTAGAAAGCATTGTATGTTTATCCAGAGAAAAAAGCTGAGTAGATGTCTGAAACATTAATGTGTTTGGCTGTTATTAGCACACACACACACAAAAGGAAAACTCAGACTCAGGCACTCTCCTAGCATAACAAGTTCTGCCTGCCAAATGGTATTATCAAAGAAAGACAAAGATGGTTGCACATTGACTAAGCAGACAGATGGAAGGTGTGAGTCAAAACACTCTGGGAGTCTTTAAACTCAATTCATTGCGCTGGACTCACTGCCCAGGGAGAGATGGGGGGAGAGAGGGGGAAGGGACAGAAATGAGAACACCACCAATTTACTCATTGGAAGAATTGTGAAAGAGCAGACAACCCCTACTAAAAGAGAGAATTTCAAAACATAAGGAGACAATTGAGGTTTTAAATGTCTTCTCTTAACCCTAAGGAAAATATAAACTGTCCTAACAGTTTTGTAACAAAAGCCCTTTCTCCTCCCTGATCATACTTACACCTTCTAGTCTCGCAAAGCTCCCTGCTATACCCAGTGCACAAGGAGGTAATTGTTTCTCTCCATTAGCGCATGGTTGGGTTATCACTGAGCTGAGCTAGGACCACCTGTTACTCCAGTTAACCTGGCTGCATTCCTGCAAGCCAGGGTTCCCAGGGAGCCAGAGATAAGGTTTTAACTATATTCTAGCTTGGGATGCATTGCAGGGGTTTTACTTGTCGCCTCACCTTTGAATAACGAACAAAGCTGTCATTGTGTTGCAGAGACCCCCACTTTAAGCAAAGCCAAGTCAAATGAACTCTCTTTTCCTCCAGTAACCTTTTTTCATATTTCGGTCACAAAGAAAATGAACTGCAGTGAATATAAATGTAATTATAGAAAAAAGCCCTAGGTGGAGCCTTAGTACTGAGTGGCACATATGGAGAAGAGAAATAAGAAAGCAAAATGAAACAAAATATTCACAGGGCTTTAAAAATCTATAATAAAAATATCCATTTCCACTTCATTCATTCATTTGATGTTTTTGTTGTTCTAGCATAGTTCTAAGTGCATATGGAGAATTCAGAACTGTATGGGATATAGTCCCAGTCTCCAGGAGATTAAAGAAAGTAGTAGAATTGTATTTTATAGTTTTTAAGAACAGCTTTTATTTGGGAAATTTCTCTGCCTTCTAAACCTTTTACATAAAAGCCACAAATGGAAAAGGACAATCTGTCATTTGGTGGGCACTTATTAGGCACTTAGTGTGTACTAGACTCTGTGTTCAGTGTGCCAGGCACTGTTTCAAATAAGCACCAAGTATTACAAAGATACAATTGAATATCCTTGCTTTCAAGTGTCTTTTGTTCTAAAGGGGAGACAATACATATATGATATAAATATATACAAGACACATATGTAGGCACATGCTGAGCAGATACAAAGTGGGTTTGAATGAGAAGATATTAGCACCTGGAGGCACCAGGAAAGGTCTCTTGCCAAAGTGGCACTTGAGCAAAGTCATTAAGGAAAGCAAGGATTTTAAATGTTGAAGGTCAGATAGACCAGCATTTATAACCATTTCCATGCAGGAAATGCAGTATCCAGGTTGCACAGTATTTTGACCCTGATGATAATAATAACACTCATACAATGCTTTCAGGTTTCCAAAGCACTTTCCTACGCAGTAGGTCGCATAAATATATTACCTTCCCCCTCTCCTTCACAGATGACAAAACAGATTTGGACAGTTAAAGTGACTTGCCCAAGGTCACACAGCTAATAAAGTGTCTGAGCTGGGATTCTATCCTAGGTTGCCTGACTCCAAGTACAAAATCTCTTACAAAAGGAATGCTTTCTGGAAGTTAATTGTAATTGTTTATTCAATTCAACAAGCAATTATTAAGCATGTATTATGTACACGGCATTGTGCTAGGTCCTGATGGTATAAAGATGAAAAATTATATGTGCCCTCCCCTTGAGGAATTTCTAGCCTACCAGAAGAAATATGATATTAGCCTATTGAGCAAGGTAGCCCAAGGTACCCTTCCCCACTAATGGAATTACCCCTGGGAAACCAGAATTTTTTTTCAGTCTTGTCAAGATATCATCTCACCTGAACGGTGCAGGAAAAATACCTATATTTTGCTCTCCAATTCTCATTTTTCTGGATTTCTTACAGATTGCCAACTTCCTAATTACTTCTTAATATACTTTGTAACATGTTCTAATTTATAACTGCAGATTATTTAATATTGAAGGGTTATTTTTTGAAGGATGTAAAATTTCCAACCCTGAGGCTTAGGCCTTATTGACTATCAGCAACTTACTCATTACCTTGAGCCCTAGAGCTCTTTTATATTATACACCACATTTAATTTATCCAATCCTTGAAACTCAGCTCAAGCTTCCTAACCATCTAGGGCCTTGTCTGTATTTGACTCCTCAGGTCTGAAATCTGCTGCATGTAAGTCCTCTTCCTTTTCTTCCATTTCAATCATGCCTAGGTACCCTTTCCTAGCAGGCACTTCCTTCTTTTCTTTTTACGCAATCTCCACAGGTGCTACACCACAAGAGTGCCATTTTTCAGTTTTGTAAAAGGAAAAGAGAATATACAAATTCAGAAGTTAAACAGTAAAGAAAAAAAGGAATTACCCAGTTCCAAAGTAGGTGACACTAAACTTCCCAAATTCTTCAGTATGAAAATTATCCCGGGCCCAACCTGGATATCTTCATTCCCTCTCAATTGAGAATGGCAGCCCCTGAAGTCTACTTCCATAGTTGATGCATGGTTGCCACTCATGGCTGGTGCATGTTTGAATTTAGGAAGTAAATATTCTTTGTCCGTTTTGGTCTTTCCTTGTAGACGAACACGCCAAACTCCTTTGTGAGATTACAGTTCTCTTTCAGGAGGTTTTGCAATGTCTTAGGACTTCACATAATCAATACACTGTTGTTCAATAAACAGGAGTATCTGGAGGACCTAGCAATTCCCACAGAACCTATCCTCAACTAAACTCTCCATTAGATTTCCTACATCACAGTGGCAAATACTTTTGGCAATCATGTCTCTCTGTTTCATGTCTTGCTTGATGCTTATCATTAGAGTGCTATTTAGAATATAACCCAAGACAAAACACTTTCCTGGATTGTCTAGACCTGCATTTTCTAATCTAAATTGGCATTTTCTAATCCAAGGTTCACTTTGTGCCAATCAAGAGTCATCCCAGTTGCTTGGTGGACTTATCACAAAATATGTAACAGCTATTCCATCTAAATTCAATCATTGCTTCTATAGAGACATCGCAGAAGGTATTACAAATCCCAGATTTGTGTAATATAAATATAATGGAGGAGTTCTACAACCTCTTTTCAATTAATGTAATATAATCAGTGTAAGGGCTTAATGAAGTTTTAAGTATATAAATTTTAAATAAGATTAAATGTGTTCCTGTACTGTGATCTCCTGTGAAATTTTTTGATTGGGTCTAGAAGAAAATTTTTGACCAACATAGCTAAATGTACCTCTGGAGACTAAAAACCTGATGGAACTTCAACAAAAGGAAGTCTAAGAGGAAGCAGGAAAATGGTGGAAGATTCCAGATTTAGGGGCACTTTGAGGAGGCAGACCCTGGAACCTGTATCAGAGGACAGCAGGTATGGGAGTGAGCTAACAGGGAATGTTGTTCCTTTCCTCTCCCTCCCCACAATTAATTATGCCATTGGAGAGACTTATGAATAGAGAATAGTAGAGAAATATGACTCTAACTGGAAGCAGGGAGAAACACACACCAAGAATAAATACAGATTCTGAAAGATAGCTACTTGAGGAATGAAGCAACTTCAAAGAATATGATCCTGGTGGATAGGGTGGCAGAACCAAGATAGTGGAGCAATCAGTTGAGGTCTCCCAATATTCCCCTCCCAACAACTTTAAAATAATGCCTCAAACTGAGTTCTGGAGAGGCAGAGCAATCAAAAAGTCAGAGTGAGACATTTTTCCGTTTCTCTTGGGAAAGAGAAATCTATGACGTGGAGGAAGAGGCTGGCCCAGAGCCCATATGGATAAACACCAGTGGTAGGACTAGGTCGTGGCAGAAACAGCAGCAACTATGGAAGCTCTCAAGCCAAAGATAGTAAGGAGACCCGGTAAGTGGTCAAAGAGATTACAAGGTACCCCGGTGCTAGCATGGGATGTGGGATCAGATGCTGTTGGACAAGTCCATTGCCTATGCCCACTTCTGGATCACAGTTAAAGAGCA
This sequence comes from Bettongia penicillata ogilbyi, assembly GCA_023548195.1. Classification (NCBI taxonomy): domain Eukaryota; kingdom Metazoa; phylum Chordata; class Mammalia; order Diprotodontia; family Potoroidae; genus Bettongia; species Bettongia penicillata. The sequence goes on from JAJHZJ010000535.1 coordinate 1,363,316, forward strand.
GATAGGAACACTTTCTATTAACAAGGAGTGTGATTCCTGAGAGGCAGTATCACTTCTGGCCCTAGAGGATCAGGGACTCTGAGAAGTAATATCTAATCTAATCCTAAAGCGTGAGTTGGTCAAAGAACAAATCATAGAAACAATAATTTTGTGAAAGATAATGAAAATACTGTGAAAACATGCTGAAATTTGTGGGATTTAGTCAAAGCAGTACTTTAGGGGGAATTTATCTCTAAACATGTACATCCATAAAAGAAACAAAGAGTAGAGCAATGAATGGGGAATACAATGAAAAAGAAAAGAAATGTTGTCTCCAATTAAGCACCAAAAGGGAAATCCTGAAAATCAAAGGAGACATTAATAAAAATGAAAGTAAAAAAAAATTGAACTAATAAATAAAATTAGGAGCTGATTTTATACAACAAAGCTCAATAAACTAGATAAACTGTTGGTTGATGGGTTTATAAAAGAAAAGGAAAACCAAATTTCTAATATCAAAAATGAAAAGTGTGAATTCACCATGATGAAATTAAAGCAATTATTAGGAATTGTTTTGTCCCTTTATAGGCCAGTAAAAGTTGACAGTCTAAATAAAATAGATGAATATTTACCAAAAAATATAAACTGCCCAGATTAACAGAGGAAATAGAAATACTTAAATAACCCTATCTTAGAAAAAGAAATTGAACAAGCCATTAATTAGCTCTTGAAGGAAAAATTCCCAGGACTAGATGGATTTACAAGTGAATTCTACAAAACTTTTAAGGAACAATTAATCCCAATACTATATAAACTATTTGAAAAAATATGTAAAGAAAAAAGTCCTACCAAATTCCTTTTATGACACAAATATGGCTTTGACACCTAAATCAGGAAGAGGAAAAATACAGAAAGAAAACTATAGACCAATTTCCTTAATGAAGATTGATTCAAAAAATTTAAATAAGTTACTAGTCGGGAGATTACAGCACTAAATCAAAAAGTTTATACACTATGACGAGGTGGGATTTATACCAGGATTGCAGGGCTGATTCAGTATTAGGAAAACTGTCAGCATTATTGACTATATCAACAATAATATAATTATATCAATAGATGGCGGAAAAAGCCTCTGACAAAATACAGCAGCCATTCATATTAAAAATTCTAGAAAACATAGATCTTAAAACTGTAAGTAGCATCTACCTAAAATCAAGAGAATTATCTCTAATGGGGATAAATTTGAAGCCTTCCTAATAAGATCATACTATCAACAAAATCCAGCAGCCAGAGATAAAAGTAGTTCCATTTAGAATAACTTCAGACAATAGAAAATAGTTGAGAATCTACCTGCCAAGACAAACCCAGGTATTAAATGAACATAATTACAAAACACTTTATACAAATAAAGGCAGATATATATAATTGGAAAAATATTATTTGCTAGTAGGTAGGAAAGCCAATATAATAAAAATGACAAGTCTACCTAAGTTAATTTACTTATTCAGTGATATAACAATCAAACTATCAAAGAATTATTTTATGGAGGTAGAAAAAATAGTAACAAATTTTATCTGAAAGAACGAAATATCAAGGAAATCAATGAAAGAAAAATGTTAAGTAAAGCAGGCTAGCAATTCCAGATTTCAAACCATATTACAAAGTGGCAATTATGAAACTAATGTGTTACTAGCTAAGAAATAGAGTGATGGATCAGTGGAATAGATTAGGTGCACAATACATAATAATAAGTGATCATAGATTGATTGATTGATAAACCATTGATTGATAAACCAAAAGATCCAAGGTTTTGGGGTAAGATCTCACTATTTGACAAAAATTTCTGGGAAAACTGGAAAGTAGTTTGGCAGAAACTAGAACAACATCTCAAGATAAAGTCAAAATCAGTACATGATTTAGACACAAAGACTGATATTGTAAATATATTAAGGAAGCATGGAAAAATATATCTGTCATATTGGTGGATAAGGGAAGGACTTATGACCAAATGGGAGACAGAGGAGTTTGTAGGAAGTAAAATAGAAAATTTCGATTACATGAAACTAAAAAGCTTTTGCACAAATAAAACTAATGCAGTCAAAATTAGAAAGAACACAGGAAATTGGGGAAAATTTTGCAACAAGTTTCTTTGACACAGTCCTCATTTCTCAAACATATAGAAAACAGAGCCAAATTTAAAAAAATAAGAGTCATTTCCCAGTTGACAAATGGTCCAAGGATATGAACAGGCAGTTTTCAGAAGAAAACATGAAAGCTATCAAGAGTTACTTGAAAAATTATTTGTCACCTCTGATTAGAAAATGCAAATTAAAACAACTCTGAGATACCATCTCCTACTTATCAGATTGGCTAACTGACAGAAAAAGACAATGACAAATGCTAGAGGGGATGTGGACAAATTGACTCAGTAACGCACTGTTGGTGGAATCGTGAACCACTCTGGAGAACAATTTGGAATTATGTACAAAAGGAGATCAAACTGTGCATACTCTTTGACCCAGCAGTACTACTACTAAGTAGTCTATATCACAAAGAGATCAGAGAAGAGCAAAAATGATCTATTTATACAAAAATATTTAGAGCAGCTCTTTTTGTGGTGGCTAAGAACTGGAAATTGAGGGGATGCCCATCAATTTGCGTTTATGATTGTGACGGAATTCTGTAGTGCTGTAAGAAATGATGAGTAATATAAACTCATGCAAAGTGAAGTGAGTAGAATCAGAACTTTGTATTCAGTAACAGCAATATTGGAGAGAAAAACAGCTGTGAGACTTAGCTCTTCTGATTAGGGCAATGATCAAAGACAGTTTCAAAGGACCCATGATGAAAAGTGCTATCCACCTCTCCAGAGAAAACATATGATCCAAAATGAAGATTGAGCCACACTTTTTTTAAACTTTATTTTTATTTTTTTATTCCATTTGTGGTTTTTTTTTTGCAACCTGGTTAATATGAAATCTTTTACAAGGCTTCACATGCATAATCTAAGCCAAAATGCTTGTCTTTCTTCATTCCTAAAATATATCGAGAACTGAGTTAAATTTATAAGAATACAAGTCATTCATTCCTCAACTGATTAATGATCAAAGGCTACAAACTGGTAGTTTTCAGATGAAGAAATAAAAGCTATCTATAGTAATATGAAAAAGTACTCTAAATCACTGTTGATTTGAGAAATGGCAGTCAAAACAACTTTGAGACACTGCCTCACACGGCCACACAGCCTGTTAAATTGGCTAATGTGACAGAAAAGGAAAAGGATAAATATTGTAGAAGATATGGGGAAATTGTAATACTAATGCATTGTTGGTGAAGTTGTGAATGGATCTAATCATTCAAGGGAACTATTTGGAACTATGCATACCCTTTCACCCAGCAAAATCACTACTAGGTCCACATCTCAAAAAGATCATAAAAAAAGGGAAAAGGACCCACATGTACAAAAATATTTATACCAGCTCTTTTAGTGGTGATAAAGAATTGGTAATTGAGGGGATGTGCATCAACTGGGAAATGGCTTCGCAAATTGTGGTGTGTGAATGTAATGGAATACTATTGTGCTATAAGAAATTATGAGCAAGCAGTTTTCAGAAAACCTAGAAAGACTTCCATGAACTGACGCAAAGTGAAGTAAGCAGAACCAAAACAAGTTCTATCTTTTTAATCCTAATTCTACAGGGTACCTGTGGAGAGCAAAGATGAGGAAAAGGACAGGAGGAGAGAAGTGAGTAGAAATAGTAGGATCAGGGGTGTGCTGGAGCCACCTCCAACTGGAGTATAAAATTTCAGTGGAAACATTTACACCTCAGAAATCCACACTCACTACAAATGAAGGCTTGCTTTATTGTTTTGTTGATTGTCACAGACTTAAGGAAGTGATTGAGAAAATATTAAGAATGCAAATATAACCTAAAATTGGTAGTGCTTACATTTCCCCCTCCGTTTGTTAAACATTTACTAGTACACTCCTTTATGACTGTATAAACATTGCTTAAACTCACCAAATGTGCAATAGAAAGATCAGGGAGTGAAGTCATCACCAGATAACAGCCTAGTGACTGTGGAATAGTAATAATATTGATGATAATAACTGACATTTATATAGTGCTTTGAGGGTTACAAAAGCTTTACATCCATTATCTCATTTGAGCCTCACAATACCTGTGACTACAAATCTTGTTGATTTAGGCAGCACAGCAATTTTTCCCCTGGGAAAGTAGGCTCACGTCAGAGGGAAGTTTTCTAAGGGATTCATTTGAGCAGAACAGGGGAAATGACCCTTTCACATTCCTTCTGCATAGGTGCCCTGAGTCAACACTTGGAGCTAAATCCATACTATACTTAAAGAACTTTGAAATGGCATGTAGCTGCAAGTGGCATTAAGTAGAGGAACTTGCAGGCAGGATGACCTGAATTCCAATCCTTCCTTAGGCATAATTACTTAGCTTTCCTCAGACCTATTATTGATGTACTTTTTAAAGTATTCATTGAATGGAGTTGCTTCACTCAAAGTGAGAACTTGAAAAAATTTTAGCTTAAAAAGGTCAAGGTCACCTACTATATCCTGGGTCATCTCCTGTCATCCTGATTGATATCTGGCCATGGGAACCAGATAGCTCTGGAGGAAAAAGTGAGGCTGGTGACTTTGCATAACCCTGTTTCACTCAAATCAAATTAAATTGCAAGTTATATCATCATCTCCCTGATGTCATGGCCCTCTTCAAGAACAAAGGACAAACTACATAAACACAGATTCCTTCAGGCTCAATTTCCTCATTTGTAAAATGGGGATAATAATAGCACCTAACTCACTGGGTTGTTGTGAGAATTAAATGAGGTAAGATGTGTAAAGCAGTTTGTAAACTTCAAAGTTTTACATAAATGTTAACTCTTATTATTAGGTATCACTGTGAGACCATGAACAACTCAGTCAATCTCACTCAGATTCAGTTTCCTCAGTTATAAGACGAAGGTAGTAATGCCTAGATATACCTTCCTCACAGGGTTGCTGTGGGATCCAAAAAAGAATGTCTACACAGAGTTTCTTCATTTGTAAAATGAGAGGGTAGGGCTAGATGGCCTTTGAGGGTCCTTCTAGTTCTAGGGCTGTGCTATATGTTTCTATGCATTCAGTCAATGTTACTAAATTTCCAGGTTTTTCTTAAATCCCCCTGCTCATCATTTCTTATGGAACAATAGTATTCCATATACCACAAGTTGTTCAGCCATTCCCCAGTTGATGGGTATGTGCTCGATCTCCAATTCTTTGCCACTCCAAAAAGAGCTGCTATAAAAATTTTTGTACATGTGGGTCCTTTCCCCTTTTTTATGATATCTTTAGGATACAGATCTAATAGCAGTATTGCTGAATCAAAGGATATGATTGTCCTTTGGACATAGTTCCAAATTATTCTCCAGAATAGTTGGATCAGTTCCCAATTCCACCAACAATGTATTAGTGTCCAATTTTTCCCACAGCTTCTACAATATTTCTCATTTTCCTGTTTGGTCGTGCTAACCAATCTGATAGGTGTGAGACAATGCCTCAGTTGTTTTAATTGAAATTTCTGTAATCAACAGTGATTCAGAGCATTTTTTCATATGACTATGTATAGCTTTCATTTCTTCATCTGAAAACTGCCTGTTCATATCCTTTGACCATTTATCAATTGGGGAAAGAGTTATAAATTTGACTTAGTTCTCTACATATTATATAGACACACACATACACACACCCACTATATGTTCTATATATATTTTAGATATCAGAGACACTGCAAAAGTTGTTTTCCAGTTTTCTGCTTCCCTTCTAATCTTTGTTGCATTGGCTTTGTTTGTGCAAAACTTTTCAATTTAATGTAATCAAAATCATCCATTTTGTGTTTCATAATGTTCTCTATCTCTTGTTTGGTCATAAATTCTTCTGTTATCCATAAATTGGACAGGTAAACTATCCTTTGCTCTCCTAACTTGTTTATAGTATCATCCTTTAGGTCTAAATCATGTACCCATTTTGACCTTATCTTGGTATACAGTATAAGATGTTGGTCTATACCTAGTTTGTGCCATACTATTTTCTAGTTTTCCTGGTAGTTTTTGTCAAATGATGAGTTCTTATCCCAGAAGCTGGAGTCTTTGAGTACTCAGCTTTGTAACAGAGTAACTCTTGACTTGTATACTTCATTGCCTCCCCACCCAACCTGTATCTGATTGGCACCTTGACTCCCCCTTCTCTATTAGAAAAGCATATTAATATTTACTGAGGAAGGAAGTCACTTTCTATGAGGGGAGTGATCAAGAGCCAGTGGAATTATTACTCAATTATTTTGAAATATCAACCCCCAGATATTTACATATTGTGATCTTTTACTTGTTTAAGATTCCTTTGCATATTACTTGTAATCATTTTGGGATAGAGTCATCTTGGAGACCATGGGGAACTATGCCATCTTGGACTTTATTCAAGCTAGGAATTCTTGGTTATTAGATTAATGTTAAATTAAAATTATTCCTGGCAGACAAGCCTAAAAATGCAAAAAACAGTATCAGTATTAATATTTTTTTCTTTAATACTAATTATGATATTTCTTATTATATGTGTTCTAGATTTCCTGTTAACTTCTGGAAACTATCATCATTTTACCTGAAGTCACTTTCAGGGGCCAGGACTGATACTTGCAGAGTAGCCCTGCCACATATTTCAAGACCTCAGCCCATACTACTATTAACCTACTCACTCCACTGAGAACTTCACTGACAAGGGACACAAAAGAATAAGAAATGAGAAAAATAAGATCCTGTATTAATGAGGTTACCTATGGAACCATGGAGCTCTGACCACTATAGCTAGGATGTTGACCCACAGGGTAGCTTTATCTAGTTGGTCATATCACTCCCTTACTACTGAGTTCTTTCTGGGGTCTCCATTTTCGGAAAATGCCCAGACCAGCTATGTTTTTTTCCTACCCCAGTTTTACTTCTGATTCTCTGAATTTCACCACCATGCCTTAATTTCTTCTTCGTCCTGGAATTTCTCTTAATGCTTAGGACTTTGTCACTCTGAAGATCTTTCCACCCCTTTTAAATGCATGGTATAGTCAATTGTTGCTCTGAGTTCAGTTGCTGGTCTGGGAAAACTTTACGAAAGAGACAGGATTTGCACTGTTGCTTAAAGGTGAAGGAGGAAGCAAAATTCATTTATTTATTTATTTTAATTAAATATTTTATCAGGAATATTAGCCATCAGTATAAGTGTATGTTTAATTAATAATTATTTACCTTTTAATCAGTTCCTTTCAATGCATTTTGATGGACTTTTTTAGTTCCTTTCACTAAGTCCTCACCATGTTTCCTTAGCTATTCATTCTCATTCATTTTTCCTCATGGTTTATATTCCATTCTTCTGGTCCTGTTTTTTCTGCTCTGCATTATTTTATAAAGACCTTTCCAGATTTCTCTCTATTCCTCATAATTGGTGGTATTACTTAGATTAGAGGTTAAAGAAGACATTTATTAACTATTATTATGTACCAGATTCCAGTATTGAGTTTCAGGAATACAAACATAAGAAAAAAAAAAGAAAAAATGATCCCTACCCCTAATGAGCTTGGATTCTAATGGGGAAGACAACATACGAAAGGGAGATGGAAGGTAGGGGAGAGTAGCCCAATCAGTGAGGGGTTAAGCTGAGTTAGAAGTGAACATCACTGACACAAATACTTCCTCAAGCAGAGGTTGCCAAGGAAGAACTTGGCAATTATAGTAGGAAGACAGAGAAGTAAAACTGCCAGTATAAGAGGGCCACTGAGTTGGAGGTGGAAAAGTAGCCAGAGAGTCAGGGTCTGCACCAGGTTAGAAAATTAAGTATGAAGTATGGCTAGTGAGAATATGGCATTATGATATTTCACTGCATTAATGTGACACAATTTATTGACCTATTATCCTGTTGTTGGACATATATATATATATATATATATATATATATATATATATATTTCAATTATATATTATGCTGCTATGAAAAATTTGAACTGATAGCACTTTTACTTGCACCATTGGTTTAGTCTCCAAAATTAATTATTGAGTTAGACTACAGTTAGACTATGATTATTTTTAGAACCTAGTAAAAACATGGAAATGTTACCTACCAGGGACATAACATCCAATCAGCTTCAGCAACAACCTATAGGAGTTTTTCCATTCTGTTTGTAATCCAAGCCAGTGTTAGATCTGGAAGGCCTTGTTCTTTAGTTAATGAGACTTCAAAATGGAATACCTCCATTGTTGAACTCCCCTTTGTTTTGTTGAATAATCAGTAAATTATAGAATTATGTGAGTACATGCATAATCATTTGAAATCACTTTTTGTTTTTGTTTCCATTTTTTGTTCTTTTATTCTTACTTGTATATTTAAATGCTTGTCAATGGAATTGATAATCAATCAATGTATTGATTATAAAAACATTTATGGGTACTTAATAGACCATCAGGGAGTCAGGAGGGAACTGTCTTGGGAAGCTACCAAGAGTTGAATTACAACAGTTTCTGGAACTACCTTGACTTTTCACTAGATATTTGATGGTGGGTCTGCTCACAGTCATCCAAAAGATCCCAAAGCAGTGTGGTAGCCAAATTACAACTGAACTGAAGAGAATGTTCATTGTTGTATCTAACCTGGAGTGCCTTATCTCCCATTGCCCAATCAAAGTGGAAACTGAGACCTCCAAGGTAGAAAAAAAGGAACAAACTGTGTTCCAGAAAAAGAAAAAAAAACACATTTGGGACAGAGTTCAATTATATTATCTGGGAAAAAGTACTGTTGACAGTAGAGGCAGCATAGAACTGCCTTTTGAAATAAGGGACACTACTTTGAGGGAGCATAAGTGATAGAAATCCATATCAACCTTTAGTATTTAAGAAAATCTCCAATTTACATATAAGCTAAAACAGCCTCAGACCCAGACTCGGACCTACCAAGCTCTACTCCTTTAAGAAAAAAAAAATGATTTATTTAAAATATCAATGCAACTAATGAATTTTTTAAGGGATCATTTACATTTAAATAAACTGACATCTATTCATGAAATATAACAAATTTTTAGTCACTCTCCCTAATTCTCTATCAGGATTACTTGTCCATTCATTTTCTTCAATTTTCCCTTCATGTGGTCCTAATTAGTATGTACCCTTTTCTTCTGGTTCTGGGGTGTGTGTGTATGTGTATGTGTATGTGTGTGTGTGTATGCACGTGTGTGCACGTGTGTTTCTCTTTAAATTATTTCATGAAGGTATGCTATAAGGCCCCTTTCATGGACTTGCTGGTCACATGTTGACATCAAAGTGCCAAGAATGTGGCTGAACTGGCAAAGGAGCCAATGACCTTACTTCCTGGGCTTAACTTAGTCTCTCTGCATTTGTGTAAATCCTTCGTCTACACAGAATAATAAAAGAGCTTAGGTTTGGAAAACTGAAGAACAGGACCATCTTCCCCAACTCTATTATGTTGTTTGGTAGTTACCTCCTTTACAATCTAGATGTGAGAGATTATAATGAGAAAGTATGTAGCCCGTTCAACGTGCGCTAGCTAGAGTAGGGTTGCCTCAGAAGATCCTGAAGTCAACAACGAGGCAGTTGGATCCAAAAGAAGGACATGTTCTCTCTTTGTTCTAAAGAGCCTGACATCTTGCTGGAAATCTGTTTAAGAGATAAGGAATTTCAAGCCAAGACTCTTGAAGAGAACCAGACAGGAGAATTCAAGGGGAGACTTTTTTTTTCCCCAGGCAAGAGTCTCTGCCTATTGTAAAAGAAATGGAAAAAGCCTACAGACTTTAAGCTAAAAGAGCATGGCAGCCACGAGGGATGGCACATGCCTGTAATCTCTGAGACCAGGGAGGCTGAGGCTTTCTAATTTCTTGAGCTAAGAAATTCTGGGCTGATTTGGGTGAAGCCAATTGGATTTCTACACTGTTAGGCATTAATTAGATGAGTTTTCAGGAACAAACCAAGGTTGGAAAACAATACAAATCAAAGTTCCTGTGATGATTAGAGTGAGATCAGGCCCATAAGTGGCCCTTGTACATTCAGTCTGGATATGATAGGGAGACATAGTCAAAATAAAATTAAATGAAACAAACATCTGCTGTTCTCTTCAGTAACTGAGCCAGATGTTGAAATCAGTCAAGTGGCATCTGCCTGAGACCAGAAGAGAGATTTTTCCTCATTCCAAGCAGTGTTTAGCAGAGTCTACAAGACCAGTAGGGCGCAGTTAGATGAGTACAGTAATGTGATTAGAAGATATCACTAACTCTGCAGCTTTGGACATGACTTACGCCTCCACATATATATGTCCTGGTTGTGTGTTTCCTATGTGTGTTCCCCTCAATGTAAGTGTCCTATCCATATATGTTCCTTGTGTATGACTCTGCATGTATTTAGTCTTACTGACATGATGAGGTATTTGAGGAAGAGTACATTACAGGTTTAAGGAGTTTTTCTTTTGAAAACTATTGTTTCATAATCTTTGACCATCATATCCTGAGATTTTTTTGTGAATTTTTAATAGTTCCTTATATGTTTTAGATGTAAATGTCTAATCTGTCATATTGCTATAACCCAGTCTTTTAAAAAAAGTTTGTTATAATTTTCATTGTACAGCTATTATTTCAATGTAGTCAAGTACACCTATCTTGTTGCTAGTAATTAATTCTATTTGCTTAATAAGAAAAAGTAACTTTACCTCCACAATGGAGATAATACATTATTCCATGTTCTTTCATCTTCTTTATGTTTGTCTACCATCTAATAGATTGTAAGCTCCTTCAGGACAGGTGCTTTGCTATTTTTGCCTTTGTAACCACAAAGTCTGGCATATGGCATACCCAAATGAATCTGTGAACTCAGTCATCTAGAAGTTCCCTCCAGTAATGCAGATTGCAAGTGATGCATGGTTGTCCATGCTGTGTAACTCTTGTCTATATCCTCCCATTAATTTGTCATAAGGAGTCAGCCTTTTCCTACTTCCATCAATCAATCAATCAATATTTATTAAGTGCCTACTATGTACACTGTACTAAATGCTGAGAATGCAAAAAAGAGGCAAAAGACACTATCTTCTGTAGTGCCCAATGCAATATCCACAGTTCTGACAGCGACTATGAATATGCTGGTGTCAACACAAGTACCAGCCCAAATTTGGCAAATAGATTATATTGGACCCCTACCATAAGATAAAGGATGCAAATTTATATGTACTTGTGTTGACAACTATTCAGGTGTACTAGTGGCTTGTCCCTATAACAATGCAACCCAGAAAAACACCTATAAAACTCTAGATATCACAAGTCTGTATTATGGAACCCCAATGCAGATTTAAAGTGACAACGGGTCACATTTCAAAGTTAATAAAATGAAGAGATATTGTGTATCAAGCAATGTAGAATGAATATATCATATTCCATATTATCCACAAGTGTCTGGGTTAATTAAAAAAAAGAATGAATTATTGAAAGAACAGTTAAGGAAGTTAAGTTCTGATAATTTTTATCAATATAGGAAAAATAATTTGTTCACTGCTTTACATGTGAATTACAGACCATTGGGCAGAAGTCTACCTCTAGTCAGAATAATGACCCCAAATCTGCAAATCAGAAACAACAAATACGTAAGATCCCAAATACTGAGTATTGGATTATGAGGTCAGATATCCCAGCACCGTATTCAGTGACACCTAGTTCAGCAGCATATGATTTACGTTGGTTGGAGGACTTTTGATTGGACTAGAATACATATGCAAATCCCTAAAAATAATTTTTGGACAGCTATTACCTAAATCAGAATTAGTAGTTCAAGGAACACTTGTATTGGCTGGAGTGATAGATTCTAATTATCAAAGAGAAATTATTGTGACATTCTAAAATTTAGATGAAGAACCCATATACTTTTGTAAAAATGATAGAATAGTTCAAGTGATTATAATTCCTTGTGAAACAATACCTCTTGTGAAAATTAGTCCTTCTTCTGAAAAATCTACCAGAGGAACCCTTAACTCAAATATTCTGCCATAAATGAGGCTATGATAGTGACTTCATGAACTCCAGAAGCACAGCTGACTCTGCTTCTGGTTATTGTCTCTGTTTCTTTTTGGTTTTTTTGTCTGTTAAACTTGTTTGCTAGATTCGTTTGCTGCAGGCTCCACCTTCAGATGTCTGATCACTTAAGCCGGATGTCACCCCCTGTCCATGACTGTGATGTGTCACCTTTGGACCTGGCATTGACCAAGCTCCAGATGCCAGCTAAAGAAATGATCTCTCAAATGGGACTTCTTGGGGCAGGGACAGCTCTATGTACAATTTTAGCAGGAAGCAGCTATAGAAGAAGAGACCTTCTCCTCTTAACCCAAGATTTTAGGTCCCTTTCTTTCGAGGGGGGGGATGATGGGATGCTTGTCATCAAGCCTCACCCTAAGATATTGTTTTATATGCTTATTTTCTGTTATCCCTGTTACAATTCTGTTGCCCCACCAACCTATATAATGAATATGAAAGATCTTGGGGCCAAATGTAATGGTAATTTAAAAGGAAAGATCTTTCCCATTCATTAATAGGCCCATGTGACCTGCTTAAATTACATGGAGGCCTAAGTCACATGTGGTGGGAGAAACTTGCTGAATGGGTGGAACAGGAAGGGCAGAGCAGAACTGGGAAAAAGTTGGTGAGAGCAGTCAGGGTGGAGGAGAGTGGACACAGGCAGGCACAGCTAGTCTTGTGAGTGTTTGTTTGTGGGAAGGTCACTGCAAAGGGTGGGAGGAGGAAGGCTTGAGAATGACTTTGTCCCCTGCAATGCTAATGTGTATTGATGTCTTTGTTACTATGACATATTTTTGGTGTTTGAATAAATGTTTTTCTTCTGCCTTCTATATGGGGAGTGTTATACTTTGTGATTCAGAACTATGCAGGTATATCCATAGTTTCTGTAAATTTGGATGGCTAAAAGATGCCCAGTTGACTTGGGTTTTACTAGCTAGTTTCCTTTCCTTCCCTGCCCTTCCCTTCCCTTCTCTGTTTCCCTCTCAGCCTGATGTCTTTCTTTTTCTTGGCCTCATTAAATGGGTCATGCCCTGGCTACTTCTTAAACAGGCCTACTCAATGAATGGGCACTACCTCACTCTAAGTGAGTACCTGCAAAGACCTTGGCCTAAAGGGCCCAAGGTCTCCCAGTGCATCCTGGGTCATTTCCAGTCATCTTGATGAATATCTGGTCACTGAGTTCAGATGACTTTGGAGAAGTGAGGCTGGTGACCAGCATAGCCCTCCCTCACTCAAAACAAAGTCAAGTACAAGTCATGTCATTATTTCTCTGATGGCATGGTCTTCTTCAGTAACGAAGGATGAACACAAACAAAGGTGCTGTGAATATTGCCTTGATGATACATCTGCCCTCAAACAACTTATAATACAGTGGTTACATTCTAACCTAGCTATTCCTGAGGTAGGCTGTCCACCTGTAATCCTTCACTCTCACCGAGGCACTAGCCCATCTTTTCTTCCTGTTTTCATTTCCCTGATTGTGTCTTCAGAATTCATTCTTGACAACTTCTCATTCTATTTCAGCCAGCTCTCTTTATATAATATTAGATAAATAGAGCTAACCTTTATTCTCTCTGAACTTTCTGACCTGCTTTACGAAAATACAGCGTATACATCCAACAATGTACAGCTTTCCTTTTCTCTCTCATAATATCTAACAAACTAATCACCTCTTCTCAAGGTTTGCACATCTTGATTTGAGCAACCAGGTCAGGTTCAGAATAGTAGCTTCCCTTACTGTTTACTCCACCTTTGAAAAAATGAAATTGTCATTAAGAAAAGTCAAGAACTTCCCAACTTTTGCCAAAAAGAGTTCCAGCAAATGTTTGGATGGTTGGAATTTCTTGTCACTATTGATACGCTATCCATGTAATTTAATAGTGTTGAGAAAGTGCTATGTTTTCATGTTGGGCTCTTTTTTTTGTTTGTTTCTAAAGTTCTATTACTTCCATCTTTCCAAGTAGTTTATACTATAATTCTATAAAATTATAACTTTTGTTTCTTCCTGTATTCTCACCCAAATTCTCTCCACTCTGCTTTACCCATCAATTCCTATATTTCCTCATATGAACATATCTTCATGATACATAATATTACTCTACTGCTTTTTGCCCATTCTAATAATAACAATATTATTCATGATACAACGATTATATCATCCTACTATAATAATATAATAATCCAATGAGATAATATCTGTAAAATACTTAGCATAATGCCTGGAACAAGGTAGGGCCTTAATAAATGTTTGTTCCCTCCTCTAATAGCTAGCATTTATATACAGCACTTTAAGGTTTACAAAGCACTTTCCAAATACTATCTCATTTTATCTTCACAACAACCTTGGAAAAAAGGTGCTGTTGTTATCCTCCTATATCCTTCCTATAGATGAGAAAACTGTGGCAGACAGACTAAAGTGATCTATCCATGCAAGAAGCTAGTAAGTAGTGACTGAGGCTAGATTGGAATTCAATTTTTCCTAACTCCATGTCCAGCACTCTATCTACCTTGTCATCTATCTTCCTTTTGAATGAGATTCCTTTTTAACAGCATATTCCAGTCACAAATCCCAACCCACTAAGTCAAATATCTAAAATTAAATTTACCTCTTTATATTGGGATCTCAACTTTATCCCATTTATTGCTTATAATTGGTACATAGATGTCTGGTGTTATGGGTTTTGTGTTATGTGGTAAAATAAATTCTGGACTTGTTGTGAGGAGAAAGCTGGTTTTGAATTCTGGTTTAGATCTGACACTTGCTGGGTGACCCTGGACAAATTACTTAATATTTCTTAGCCTTACTTTCCTCATCTGTTAAATGCATATAACAATACTTGCACAAGAGTATTTGCATAGAGTTATTAGGAAAGTGCCTTATTACTCTCTTCTTGGAGGTTGTCATCTGCCAATTACTGATTTTCTCTCCTGCTACTCTTCTTATATTAGATCTATTATTCTTTGTGTTATTTGGCTTGGCATATGTATGAGGATTGTTTTCTTACTTGGCTCCCAATTTCAGTGTAAAGCCCCCATGATAGGATTCTCAAATCCTCAGGAAAAAAAATAATTCTATTGACTCTCTGTAAATCTATTCCATATCTGCTTGCCAGGAGCCTATTATTTCAATATTTTAAGCTGTCACCCAGAAATCAAAATCCCATCCCAGATAGCATCATCTTAGCAAACTGTTCACTTTCAAAATCACTTTTCTTTTTTTAAACAATTGGCAGCAGTGATTCTTCTCCAAGACATCAAAATCTTTAGCAATGCTTTCTGGAATCTTACTGTTAGTATTGTATGTTTTGACATGAATTTTCGCTGCCTTTCTGTCCTCCAGATTCAACTGTTCTGCCTTCCTAAGTGTGGAAGTAATAATTTAGTTATCACTATTTAAAAGTAGAGCAAAATACTGTATTTGCTCAGATGGAAGATGCTCATACATTTCATGTAATTTTTTCAAAGAACTTTGATTCTTTGAAGAATCTGTGATCTCATTGATGTATTTATCACAACATATCCATGCCTTTTTAACCTCTGTGAAAAGAAGAGAAATTTTTAAAAGTTGTAAAAATAGAGTATACACTATTGCATAATATAGATAAGACTATTTCAACCCTTCAGAAAGAGAAATAAATATTTCCTTACTCATCATGAGGTAGTCTCAATGACACTATTTCTGATCCAGTAAAATGTTTGATAATAATTGTTTATCATCTTAAAGTTCACATTTGTATTACAATATATGAATATTACCCCCAAAATACATGCTATAAATACGTACTATAAAAGGGCTGATACCATAAAGGAATCTGGGAACTATTTTTTTAATATTTTAATAATTGTATTTCAATATATTTTACTTCCTTTGTAATGCTATGTATTTTTTGTGCATTTACACACTATTTTTCTGAGAAGAGACTCCCCTAGGATTCACCAGACTGCCAGAGTCTATGACATACAAAAAGACCAAGAACTCTTGCTTTAAGGGCTGACCTTATTCTAGCAGAATAGATTGTCTGCTGTACTATATGGTCCCACTGTCTTAATACTCCTTCTTTATTCTTCTTGAAAATCTTCAGTTTGTGGTACTGCAAGTACTTCCACAAATCAGAGAATTATTTAGGTTAACACTGCTCTTTTGAAATGTAAATAGCCTTGAAAGGGTTAAGAGGCTAATAGTTATTTATATCTTAGCATGAATTAATTTAATCAGATTGCTTTTATTCTAATACCCCCATTAGACAGCAGATAATTGTAGTTTTAGAGCTAGAAGGCACCTTACAGGTCATCAAATCTAACCTAATTCTACAGATGAGGACATGTTATTAGAAAAGACATTTTGATTGTCTCAGAATAGCAGATGGTATTAGATCATGAAACCCTGGTTTAGGGAGGAAGAGGAAAACTAAAGGCTAAATAGAGCAGGCAGGGCAGGGTTTAGGACACCCAAAGAACTCCAGGTACCTACCTAATAAGCAGGGTGAGCAAAGGCAAGGAGAAATGCAGAAAGGGAAATGTGAATAAGCAAAAAAGAAAAATGGACAGAAAAAAAGGAAGAAAAATGCATAGGTGATAGGGAAAAGTGATAGATAAATAGATAAATGATAGCCAGATACATAGATAAATAGATAGATAGATAGACAGACACACAGATACATAGATAGATACATAGATATCAAAGGCAAACCATAAGACCCAGACTGGACTGGCTGGAGTGCATCACAAGGAGGATTTGGCTAGCAGATAGGAATACATGTTCAAAATAGGAATGTGAGGTCAATATACTTGCTCCTAGTTCCTTTGTCCTTGCTGCAGGTTCATTTCTTTTCTTTTTAAAAAATTGTATTGATATGTTTTATTTTTACATTACAAACATTTACAGGTTTTTCTCAATGGGAAAATAGGGTAGGAGGAGGGCACTAGAGATGTAAACAAAGTAAAACAATTTAATAAATTAAGTAAAACTAATAATTCAGTCACTTCATTTCAAAGGGCTTACAGCACTGCAGGTCTATAGAACCTAGCCATCCCACTAAAACGTTTTTTTTTTCCATTTTTAAGATTATTTTTTTAAAAAATCAACAAAAATCTGTTTTCTCTCACTCCTACTCCTACCCCATTGGGGAAAAAAAGAGAAAAAACAAATTCCTTGTAACTGATATGCATAGTTGAGCAAAGTAAATTCCCTCATTGACTGTATACAAAAATATGCCTCATTTTGTACCTTAAATCTATCCCCTCTGTGTCAAAGGGTAGATCATAGTATGATTAATTATCCATCCTTTGTCTGGATCATTGCATTGATCATCATTCTTACAGTTTTCAAAGTTGTTTGTCTTTACGATGCAGTTGTTCTTGTACTCATTGTTCCCCTGGTTTTGCTCATTTCATTTTTCATTGATTTCCATCTTTTTTATAAGTTCATTTTAATAATACTGATGCTATAGTATAAATTGTTCTTATGGTTCTTCTCACATCATTCTGTATCAGTTCATATGTGTTTCTATGTCTCCTTGAAATGACCTATTTCCTAAATTTTTTTAGTACAGCAGTATTCTTTCACTTTCATATACCACAACTCTATCAGCTAGTCCTCAACTGAAGGACATTTCCTTTAGTTTACAGTTTTTTGCTACTCCACAAAGAGTTGTTCTATATACTTTTGTACAAATAGTACCTTTTCCTGTTTCTCTGATATATTTTGGGTACTAACCTAGCAGGGGCATAACTAGATCAAAGGGCCTGCACTATTAAGTAACTTTTTGTGCCTAATTCCATATTTTTTACAGAATAATCATATACATTCCCAGGTCTACCACCATTCTTTCAATGTGCCTGTTTTTCCAAAGCCCCTGATATTTATTTTGGATCTATTTTATAGCCTACAAATTTGCTGAAGTGATGAATTTTTTCAGCTAATTTTTAATTTACTCTTTAGAGTTCTTTAAATAAATTATTGTATTTTTTAAAAAAGTGATAATTCTGCTTATTCCCTTGCACTTACTCTCTTAATTTCCTTTTCTTGTATTACTGCTATAGCCAGAATTATTAATATAATTTCAAATAGAAAGGATTCTAGTTTATCATTATTATTCAACACTCATTTCATTTTCATGACAGTAAAGAAGCCCATCTTGGGGGAAGTCTTGTTGCCCTAGCCTCCACAAAGTCCCAGATGAATTTGAGGAACACACAAGACTGTCAGGGATTTAACACAAATTAAAAGGAATTTTCTAACTCTAAGTCATAGTTGTCTGGAGCCAGGAATTGCAATTTGACAGCAGAAGAAATGCAGTCAAAAGAATAGCTTAAATTCCCTATTTGACAGAAATTGCTAGGGAAACTGGAAAATAATATGACAGAAACCACACATAGACCAATATCTTACACTGTATATCAAGATAAAGTCAAAATGCGTATATGATTTAGATATAAAGCCTGATGTTATAAGCAAACTGGGAGAGCAAGGAATCATTTACCTGTCAGATTTATGGCAAATGGAAGAACTCACGATAAAAAAAAGAGATAGAGAACATTATGAAATGCAAAATGGATAATTTTGATTACGTTAAATTGTGCATTAAATTGCACAAAGCAAATGCAACCAAGATTAGGAGGGAAGCAGAAAGCTGGGAAAGAATTTTTACAACTAGTGTCTGTGATAAAGGCCTCGTTTCTAAAGCATATAGAGAACTGAGTCAAATTTATCAGAATACAAATGATTCCCCAGTTGGCAAATGGTCAAAGGATATGAAAAAGAAGTTTTCAGAAGAAGAAATTAAAGCTATCTATAAGCACATGAGAAAAAATACTCTAAATCACTATTGATTAGAGAAATGCAAATCAAAACAATTCTGAGGTATTACATCACACCTATCAGATTGACTAACATGACAAAACAGGAAAATAAGAAATGTTGGAGAAGATGTGGGAAAATTGGAACGCTAATGCATTGTTGGTGGAGTTGTGAACTGATCCAACCATTCTGGA
The DNA here is from genome assembly GCA_023548195.1 of Bettongia penicillata ogilbyi. Classification (NCBI taxonomy): domain Eukaryota; kingdom Metazoa; phylum Chordata; class Mammalia; order Diprotodontia; family Potoroidae; genus Bettongia; species Bettongia penicillata. The sequence continues at coordinate 1,382,392 of JAJHZJ010000535.1, forward strand.
TTGCAATTTGAAATCATGGCATAATTTGTGGTGGCAAAGAATTGGATATTGAAGGGATGTTCATCAATTAGGGAATGGTTGAACAAGTTGTGGGATAGTAATATAATGGAATACTATTGGGTTACAAGAAATGATGAGCAAGCCGACTTCAGAAAAACCTGGAATGACTAGAACTAGGAGAATATTCTACACAGTAACAACCATATTGTGGGATGACTGACTTTGATAGACTAGCTCTTCTCAGCAATGCAAGAACCTAAGACAACTCCAAAAGACTCATGATGGAAAATGCCATCCACATTCAGAGAAAGAAATCTGGAGTCTGAATGCATATGGAAGCATACTATTTGCTCTCCTTTTCTTTTGTTGTTTTCTTTTGTTTCTTCTTTCTGTGGTTCCTCCCATTAGTTCTAATTCTTCTTTTGTGAAAATATGTTTAATATGAATCCATAAGTAGAGCTTGTAGCAGATTGCACAACATATTGGGGAGAGGGAGGGAAAGAAAGGGGAGAGAAGTTGAAACCCAAAATCTTATGAAAATGAATGTTGAAAACTAAAAATAAATAAATATAAGCATTTTAAGAGGAATAATTTAAATATATACATTTTAAGAGGAATAGCTTAAATCTTAATTACCTAACCAAAAGAAAAAAGTGAATTTTGAAACTAAATAGCTAGGATTAGAAGATGCTGTCAGGGATAGGCTTTTGATTTCTGGACTGCATCTTAAAATATAGAAATAATAGGTTCCTTCTGGGTAGGTGTGGAGTCATTGTAAGGAAAGTCAATAGAAAAAAAATTCCCTGTGGAGATCTGAAGACCTAAAGAAAACTTTAAAATCAAAATTAGAGGGCAAGGAAGAAAACTGTTCTCATGAATAAGCCAAGTCAGATACCACAAAGAATGGCAGGTGTAACGTAAGAGGTCAGTAATTTACAAGAAACAAAATAGTAGCTAACATCTATATAGCCCTTCAAGGTTCATAAGACTTTTTTGCACCAGCTCTCTGATGCTGGTTAAGCCAAATATTGTAATCCTCATTTTGCAGATGGGGAAAATGAGGCTCAGGTTAAACAACTTAACTTTGAGTGCTAAAGTTGAAGTCAGGAAGTCCTGGGTTTATAGTCTACCTAGATATTAACTAGCTGTATGACATTTGGCAAGTCATTTTCTGATCCTCAGTTTCCTCATCTGATAAAAAGAGATTATACTTGATGATCAATTCTCTTCGAGCCCTAAGTCTGTGATTCTGAGTCAGTGATAATGTTAGCCCTACATCCATCCTTCCTAGCAGTTCAGAAATGACATACAATAACTCCAGCTAAAGCATCACCTAGAAGAAGCCTTTTCTGCTAGGGGCATAAGAGTATCTATCATTCATTTGACATATATGTGTGTGTACATACATATACGTATATACACATATGCATAGATGTATAAATATATACATATATATGTCAAATATGTATGTTGGGATATACTTACATATGTGACTATTCCCTGAGGGCTAGATGTGTCTCTTTTATTGTCTGGTGCACAGTAGTAACACATGTTGATTGATTCCCATATGTTTCTGATGTCATTCATTTACTATTACATTTTTTTGGCATTCCTCCATTTTCTAACCCCAAACCACTGTTTGGTGTGTGTATGTAGTGGAAACTGAGTTTGCAGCCCCTCCTGAAACTCTTTCTTCTTTTACCTTATGGGTACAAACCCCATTGTGTTTTAAGCTTCCCAAATAAATACCATCTAACCCAGATGCCATCACTCCTGAGCCTCCTCAGCTTTTTACTATTTTGTGAAACAACTTAATACTGCCTTCTCCTGCCCCTCCTGAGCACTCCTCACTATTGAATTGTTTTAAACCTTGCCCCTTCTATTCCTCCCAGGCACCCCTTTATGTGTTGCTGTGGTGTCCCAAATTACAGTTTCCTTACCTGCATTAAAGACCCTTACAAGGTGTTGCTGCTTTGGTAGACCGCTTTATTTCTGGTTCACACATGCAATGCAACACATGGTGGGACTCCTGACTCTGAGAGTCCTTTTTTTTCTTTGCAGAATCTCCAGAAAGCTCACTTTGGAATGAGGCATCAACTATGGGAAAGTCATTTTCTTCCTGTGGAGGCCTGGCTTTTTTCAGTATAATGTGCTGGACTATGTCAAGCAGGGCCAAGCCACATGCCATAAGCTCTGGGACTTCAATTGTTGATAGAACCTTGGATGTTTTTTTGGGGGGAATCTTCTGTTCTCATTGATCTCCTGGGCCCTCCTGTCTCAGAACATTGATTCAACTAAGATCAGAAAAGAAGAAACACGACAGAAACAGAGCCTCCATTTGCTCAAGGACATATGGTGACTAGGTGGGAAATAGGGCAACCTGCCCTTCCTCCATGTCAGCTGACATCACAACTTTGAATTTTCTTTAGTCAACAGCTACCAGGACAATCTAAAAGACTGTCAATTCAGACCTTCCTATGCACATTCAGTTCTAGCTCAGCCTCTCCTGCCTCATCAGACCTTCTTGCTCTCCAGCCCCAAAAGATTTTTCACAGTACCAGCTCCTCCGTCACTCATAGCTGGAAGAAGGATCACCAAGCCTCTATGAGTTGGAATGGAACTAGGAAGGGGAATATTGCAAATGCTCTGAAAGAGGGGGAAGGGCCTCTCCATCCTGCGTGCCCAGAAGCAAATCTCTTAAGCTTCCAGGCCTTGCCTGGAATGCTGGTTACGCACACCCCAGGTATGGGTGAGACCGTAGGGGATGTTACATTACATATGTGTGACAGTTTCAAAACAGTGCTATGTGAAGTGGGTGAGGGGGTCGGGAAGGTTTTTTGGTTAGGGGAGATAAAGGAAAGTTTCACAGAGGGGTAATATTTTCAGATATGGCTAATGGGCAATTTGTTTTGCTATACTCTGTGGATATGAATTGAGGGATTTGTTTTTCAGGTTTTAAAAATAGTGCTTGTGGTGGGATAGAGAGAAGGAATAATAAAAAATATGTTACTTGAAATAAAATAGGATAGTCATTTTTAAAAATCTATTTTTCAGAAATTTAAAACAGAGGGTAAACTCCATCCTTCTGAAATATTTTGATGTTTCTTGATGGCAAAGAGTTAGGAAACTGATTTTTTCTTCAGGGTCCACTGATGATCAGGGTTTTTCAACCTGTATCAGAGGCATGTCTAATGGACTAGGGTTAAACAAAGATGGTATTTTCCAGGATATTTCAGTCAAGGACCATGTGACAGAATCATCCCTTTCCAGCCTTTGGAATATTTTATACTTAAGACTTAGAGTAGTTTATAATACAACTGAATACATAAGACTTTCCCATGGGATACACACATTGTAAGAGAACAAATACAGAAAAATCCACCCAGATAGAGTGCCTTTTTTTTTTTTGCTTTTCCTCCTGCCAAATCACTTAGCTCTACAGTCACATTATAAGGATCCTTCAGATATATTGTGTGGCACAAATATCTGTGCAGTACAGGTATCTGTGCAGTACAGAATATGAGCCTTCTTTGCACAGCTGCCCAGTATGGGTACAGTTCAGATACAGAACAGCAGAATTTCTAACCCCCTTCCCTCCAATCAAACGTACTTCTCATTGTCTTCAAATATCTTCTGGGGTGGGGCTACAGACCCCAAACTCAACACACACTGATTTTCTTACATATGCCATCTCTCTCACTCCAGTAAACACTCATTTCTGTCCCTGACGAGGCTTAGTCTTCAGAAAGCGGCACTGCTCAGATCTCCCATTGAAGTGGGCAGGGAAGGGGGGTGCCTATCTGTGCCTACTAGTCAACTGCCCTCAGTGCTGTATCAGGAGGGCAAATTGAAGTCCACTGTTAGATCAACCTGGAATCTTAAGCATATGTTGGATATAATCAAAGAAGCATAACCCTGCACAGAAGACCTGGTAAATGAGATATTCTGGGAGTTTTCACTGAGGATTCCTAATTGTCCCTACTTGCTCCAATTTTGTGGCAAAGAGAAGAAGGCTTTGAGGCTTGTCTGCTGTAGAGCTAAAAAAAGATAGGAGGCCCTACAAGGTCCACAGAGGAATATGGGTAGTATATGATAAGGGGAAAAAAAGACCCAAGGAACTAATCATGAGTAAGCCCTCAACAAATTTAGAAACTAGAATGACCTTACCCCCTTGCCTCCCTACTAGAATGCTCAAATGCTGGAGTAAAGATACAACCTTATCAGAACCCGAATCCCCTCACAAATAAGAACTGGAAGAGAATAGTTAGATAATTCTGTCTCTGAAGAGGAATATGAGCAGCACATGTCCCACAGTATGTGGGAGAGTGGGCTCTGAAGATGTGACTTCTAAGGAAATGACCCAGGGATAATAGCAGACCAAAGGTAGCTACATCTTCAAATTTCACCCTTAGCAAGACCAGCCAGCTGTGCAATATGTGTCCTTGTAAGGAATAAACATGCTACCAAAGGCACTTCAATGCTGAGGGGAGTACAGATCTCCGAGGTAGGAGGGGACAGATCACCTTGCTCCTCAAAGCTGAATATTTGGAATTAGGCAATTGGATTCAGAGGTAAATTCAAGTCCCAAACTAGATTCTTCCCATTGTGGAACAAGCCCTCACGTATGAAAACATGGGTCTGGCTCTAGAGTGGCCTCTCTATCTAAACCTTAGTGGCTATTTCCACTGCTGCCTTTCTTACAGAGCCTCTTTTTTTATCCTATACCACTGCTTCTACCCTCCCCAACACAGAAACACACTGGTTAGATGGCCTGGGGCTCCAAACCCAAAGCACAGACCACGTAACTCAGGCTCCTAGATGCTCCCAAAAGCAGCTAAATAACATGGTGGAGTCAGAAAGACCTGAGTTAAAATCCAGCCTCAAACACTTAACTAACAATGATCCTGCTCAAGTCACTTGATCTCTCTTAACCTCATTTTTCTGGTTTATAAAATGAGGATAATGATAACACCTACCTTCTGGGGTTGCTGGGAGGATCAAGTGAGGTAACATGTATAGCACCTTGCAATTCTTAAGGAGTTATATAAATGCTAGCTATCATTGTGTTATTATTAATAGTTGTAGTAGTGGTGGTGGTAGTAGCAGTAACGGTAGCAGTAGCAGTAGTAGCATTAATAGCATGAACTCTAGACTTGGTTTACTGAGAGCTCTTTTCCTCTTCAGTCCTCATGTTCTCTTCTGTTGTTTTAGTCTTTAACCTGTTTTCCAAGATGTTCAAGCAGGTCCATCAGCGAGATTGTAAGGAATGGAGTAGAGCAGTCTTGGAGTTTATAGCTCAACTTGTTATAAGCTTTAGTTTATTTCAGAATCCCTATCAAAACTACCTCTTCCCAGGTTACGATGGCTCTCAGAGGCCCAGATTCTTTAAGATACTCCAGTTGGGTCCTCACTAATGAAGCTCAGTGTTAGCACTGCAGTGTTCCACGTTCCATGTGTCTGTCAGTCAATAAGTATTTATTAAGCATTTACTACATGACACTTTGCTAAGTGCTGGGGATACAAGAAAGCACAAAAACAGATATGCCCTCAGGGAGCTTATGTTCTAGAGGAGGAACTATATCCAAAAATTTCTAAACTGTGCTAAAAGTCACTAAAAATCCTTTGACCCAACTATGCCTCAGGGTTTAAGAACCCTTGTTCTAAATATTTAATACTAATCAATGAGTATCTATTATCTGCCTGTTATTTGCCAGACATTGTGCTGTGCATTGGGAATATAAGTATGAAAATGAGATAGTACCTGCCCTCAAGGGGTTATATTCTACTATAGAAGACTGAAACAAAATCACTGAAGATCACCTAAAGCCACCATATTTCTAGGAATCCAAACTGTATGTAAGGCTTTAAACATTCAAGCATCAAAAGAGAGGAAAGCAGTTACATGCAACACAAGCCTTTATCCTCCCTTCTAATTTGCCTTTGGACACAAGGTTGTGTTGTCTTTGCCTTAACGTGAGCGCAACATTGGGGAAAAAAATCCAACAGACCGAAAACAAATCTAACTCTTGTTGCCATGGAGATTCCTTTGCCATCTGTTTTCTTCTCGCATGCTCTAGAGACGAAGGCTAAGGTTATATAACTTGGCAACCCGACTACATATTAACACTGACCTGATGGTGAAACCCTTGCTTTTTCTTAGCTTCAAAAGGGGATGACTTTGAATCCAAATGAGACATAACTGGTTGCTATATGTGCCCCATGGAATGAACATAGGATTTAAAGGCAGTTCGCTCTGATAACCTGAAGGAATATCTTAACTCCATCGCTGGCCCTGGATCTTTCTCTCATGAGGAGACTTTATTTAATTTAGATCTAGCCAATACTGCACAGGTTAATTTATCTGTATTATTATAATTTAGATTATGTGAAGTTGAAATAGAAGGGTTCCTAAAGAAGAAATCATTAGTGACTTACGGGCATTCTTTGCAAGGAAATTAAGCCTCTAACCAACCAATATCAATCCCATTTCAAGCAGGGGATACATCTTCCCAGCTCAGAAGAGCCAGAAATCTCTCTCTGTGCTCCTCTTCTCCTGCTTGTGTTTTGACAACCTCTAAATAAAGTAACCTTCTCAAGAGCAGCTTCAGGGAGCTGCTAGGGGGCATGTCATGGCACAAATAATGGAAATAGCCTCATCTCCTGGGATCGTAGGATTTGGGGCTGAAAGAATTCTTAGAGATCATTTAGTCCATCCCCTTCATTTTGTAGGAAACTGAGACTCTCAAAGGTCCTAGGCAGCTTGGTGAAGCAGTGGATGGTTGGAGTTCTGGGTCTGGAGTCAGGAAGACCAGAGTTCAAATCAGACCTTAGAGGCAAGGTACGTGACCCTGGGCAATTCACTCGACCTCTGCCTCGGTTGCTTCAACTGTAAAACAGGGATCATAATAGTACCTGCATCCAGGGTTGTGAGAATCAAATGAATTAATAATTTTGAAGTGCTTAGCATAGTGTGTGGCACATTATAAATGCTATGTAAATGTTAGCTAGTCTCATCATCGTCATCATCATCATTAAATATATTTAGCACAATGCCTGGCACACAGTAGGTGGTTATTTTCTGCCTTCAGAGGACCACAGATTTAGAGCTGGGAATCAGTTGGGTTGTTCAGTTGTTTTCATCTCATCCAATTCTTCATTACCTCACTTGGGTTTTCTTGGCAAAGATACTGGAATGGTTTGCCATTTCTTTCTCTAGTTCATTTTACAGATGAGTAAACTGAGGCAAAGAGATGACTTGACCAGTGTCACATAGTGAGTGTCTGAGGTCTGAACTCAAGAAGACGAGTCCTCCTGACTTCAGGTCTGGCACTCTATCCACTGTATCACCTAGCTGCCCTTAGTCAATTGGGTATAATTCCCTCATTTTACAGGTAAGGAAACCAAAGTTGAAAGTGATTAATGTACTTGCTCAGAGTCACAAAGCTAATAAATGTCGGAGGCAGGTTTAGAACTCAGATTTTCCTGTCTTCCACATTCAATGTTCTTTCTACTTATGCTATTTAGGACCAGGATTCAAACCAGGTCTTCTAATGACAAATTCAGTATTATTCCCATTATGTCATTTTGCCTTCTGTTTGCCTCCTTTGAGGTACCAGGTACTGATCTGCCTAGAGAGGTCTTCAGCTGTGGTGCAAGAGAATTGGGCTTAATAGATGATATTAGCCAGGTATGTGCGTACAATTTAAATTCATAATAGCATCCTAGAATCTTGGAATTGGGAAGGATATGAGAAATCTAACATTACTTTAAATTTAGGGACCCCTTCTATAGTATTCCTGATGGATATTCATCTAACCCCTACTTGAACATTTCCAGTGAAAGGAGCTTATTACTTTGTAAGGAAAATTATTTCATTTTTGGACAGCTAAAGTCTTCTAAGTTCATCTTTATATTGAACTAGAACCTACCTTTTTGTAACTCCCATTCATGGTTCCTGGTTCCCCTTGCTAAGACCAGGTAGAATAAGTTTAACTGCCTTGTTTTTTATTTTTTTTACGTAACAGCCCTTCAAATATTTAAAGGTAACTTCAAGATCTCCCCTGGGTCTTCTCTCTCCTAGCCCAAACATTTCCAATTTACTTTACCATTGCCCATATAACATGGCTTCTGGAATCTATACCAGCCTGCTTGCTCCCCCTAGACCCAGGTTTTCCAATGTCCTTTTTAAAATGTGATTTCCAGAACTAAAGAGATGAACATCAGAAGAAAATTCATTTTCTTTGAAAAGCAGTTCAGACACCCCTCTTACAAATTCCAAAGCATGGTCAATCACCATTTCAGGTGTGATCAGAAGGTTCTCTGGGACAACATACTATTATTTCATATTTTGAAAAAGTCTTGATTTAATCGCTGTGGTCCCAAGTCAGGCAGTCCATTATTAGGGGAAGATGTGAATCCTTCCATCTTAGAAGTACCTTCCATAACTTATGCTTCTCTGGTACAGCCTTTAAGAAGACACAGTCAATTCTGTGACAGGATAAGACTGGCGAGATGACCGTTACTACTAATTACAATCATTTATTACTCCAACGTACTAGAAGCTGTTCAGAATATAGTCCCTCGGGGTATATATTTTCCAAAGAAAACATTGTATATGATCATTGTAATCAGTGAAATTAGTAGGAAGAATTACAAAAAAGACATACTTACATGAGAAATTATTCCCATTGGCACATGATGAAAAACAGATGTCAAGAATACATGGATGGCAAGTGATTTGGGCAGCATCCGTTACCATGAAGTAAACCATCTGAGAATCTAATCTTGGTGGAAGATTTTGGCTGTTCTTAGTTTTTATTGAACACTAGATGGTAGATTTAATTCTTTCACTTCATTTTGGAAGAGATTCTGTATTTTCCAGTTCATAGCTGACAATGATTCATTGAAATTTTGTGATACAAGTAACCTTCATGTTGACCAGTCCTTAAACCAGATTTCATAAAGAGAAAGTTAAGAAAACAAGAGATAAAAGGTTAAAGAGATGTCCAAGGTTAAAGAAATTATTAAAACTGAAATACCAGGATCAGACAAAGTGCAGCTCATCAGCCATCTGCCCATCTTGGTAAATTTATGCATGAGTGGCTTAGGAAGGGAATTTTTTTCCCCCTGGAGTATCTATGAGAAGTGAAGCTGAAAGGAACTGTCAAATCTCTCCCAACTCTCTCATTTTACAGATGAGGAAACTATGACCCAGGGTGACTTTCCCAAGGTCATGGCTAGTAAGTGAGTGTGGAATTTGAACTCAGGTCCTATGAATCTAAAGCCAATATTTTTCCACTGTTCTATCCTGTTTTATTATTCATCAAAGTGGGGACCTCTCAGTGTGCAATCTTTTTCCATCAACGTAAATGGGCAAGAAGTCTCTGGAATTTTTTGCTGAAGAGAATTGGCTGAGGCATTGAGGAATTAAGTGACCTGCCCAGGGTCATACAACTGGTGGGTATCAGAGGAAAAACTTGAGCCCAGATCTTGACTTCAAGGCTAGCCCTCTATTTTCTTATTAGATCCACTTGCTAAGGTATATTCTTGTTAAAAGGAAAGGACCAGTCTAGAAAGCTCCATCCAAATCCCCAGTTCTCAGGATTGGCAACTGCTCACTGGAACATTATTTCAGGAGGGACTTGGGCCATGCTCCACAGATCTATCTATGACTACTCTCCAAACCTCTTTTTAGCTTTCTGCTTGTTAACTGCTTTGCCTACAAATGGTATCTTTCCCTCTTCCCTCCACCCCCAGCTTTTGCATTGTCTTCCTCCATTACAATGTAAGTCCATTGAGGGCAGGGACTATATAACTTGAATGTATTTGTATCCTCAGTGTGCACAGTTAGCACTTAATAAAGATTTTTTTATCTATCTTTTATGATCCTTGTCATGTCCAAATTTTATATCAATTCTCACCTTATCTTTCTAATACCTGGGGAGTAGAGAGCTCTTTGAATCTGTCCTCACCCAGCCTGGGCATGGCACAGTGCCATCTTGCAGTGTTTCCTTTGCTAAATGAATTTCTTATATCATTTCTCTGACTCTTAATGATGTGAAAGGGGGATGAAAGGTTTTGTGATTACAAACCATGTTTCCTTTCAGGCCTATTCTATTACTGGGCTTGGCTTTTGTATCTTACAGAAGTCTGTTATTCAGGTGCTAGGACTGCCTGACCAAATGTTTAGAAACAGTTTGCATTTTGGCTAGAATATCTCAGGCTCCTATGTCTGGGAAATTTAATACCTCTCTCTTCAGAAATCAGAAACTCAAACTCTCTCTCTTTTCTTAGTACAGAATTTCAGAAGTCACAGGCTCAAGACAGTTCTTTCTCCATTAAGGTTATACAGATGAACCCTTCTTGTCATTTAACTCTACACTTAAGTCTATTCAGCTGACTCTGAATATCATGACCTTATTTAAGCAAAGCTGGCTTTGTATGAATGTGCACAGCATCATGCTGTATTTAAAAAGAAAGTGATCAGAAACACACACAAAATGAGGGTTCTATGGTATATTCCTGTAGTTTCTATTTCTAGGGGAGGCTGTCACTTGAGTTCTGGAGTTCAGAACTCTAGTAGGGCTAAAGATGGTTGGAAGTTGACACTCTCTAGCACCAATATAGTCAGCCACTGGCAGTGCACTGAGAGTGGTGGGGCAAAACTAGCCCAAGTCAGGAAGAGAGGAGCTCAGAACTTATGTGCTCATCAACAGTGAGGTCAGGCCCTTGAGTGGCTGCTGCAGTTCCAGTCTAGGCAAGATAGGGAGATTGAGACTCAAAACAAAATAAAACAAAAAGCAGCCCCAGGAAATTAACATTGGGGCAGGTTGCTTCTTTTCAGAATTAAAATTTAGATTTCTATTTGGTAGCAGTCAGAATTTCCACAATTAGAAACTACTTTTTAGGGGGCGGAGTCAAGATGGCAGAGTAGAAAGACGCACATTTGCGAGCTCCGAACCCACAGCCCATAGAATTAATGTAAGAAGAGATCCCCATAAGTTCTGGATCACTGCAGGGTGTCCATAAACATAGTGGAAGAGACTTCCATTCCACAGAGCCCTGGAGAGCCGTCCACAGGGTCCTTCGCGCCCCAGAAAGCGGACCCCACCCCAGTGCTGCCCTGGCCGCGGCCCCAGAGAAGCTGATCCGAGCAGGCTTCAGGGACGGAAGCTCCGGCAGCCGGGAAAGTCTCTCCGCCCACAGAAGCTACAGGTCAGTGAGAGACGGCTGGCTGGAAGAGGGGAGCAGGGTGTCTCTGTGACTTGGGCCCCCTCGGGAGGAAGCGGCGGTGGCAGAGGTGGGGGCAGGAAGCGGTGGAGGCAGAGGCGGGGCGGCGGCCCGGGACTCCCCCAGCAGCAGGCAGGATCTTCATTACTGAAAGTCTCTGCATAAACAACCTGAGGGAGCTGAGCCTGGGAGACGGCCCTGCCCCCACCCCAGCACCAGAACTAAAGCTCACATTGATTAGCAGCTGCGCGGTGCGGAAAGCCCATTTGAATCTCAGACCCCAAGCACTAGCTAGGCGGATCCAGGCGGGGGTGGACAGGAATCTCAGAAGTCAAGTAACTGACTGGGAAAATGCCTAGAAAAGGGAAGAAAAATAAGACTATAGAGAGTTTTTTCGAACAGATGCAAATGATCCCAACATTCGGATCTGATGATGAGGACGTATTCTTGCAATCAGAGATAGACGTGGAGGGCGGGGCCTCAGTACCCCAGACACCCCAGGGGGATGTCAGGTGGGCTCAGGCCTTGGAAGAGCTCAAAAAGGATTTTGAAAATCAAGTTAGACAGGTGGAGGAAAAACTGGGAAGAGAAATGAGAGAGATGCAAGAAAAGTATGAAAAACGGGTCAATACCTTGGTAAAGGAGACCCAAAAAAATGCTGAAGAAAATAACACCTTGAAAAATAGGCTCACTCAATTGGCAAAAGAGGTTCAAAAAACCAATGAGGAGAAGAATGCTTTCAAAAGCAGAATTAGCCAAATGGAAAAAGAGGTTCAAAAGCTCACTGAAGATAATAGTTCTCTCAAAATTAGAATGGAACAGATGGAGTCTAATGACTTTCTGAGAAAGCAAGAAATCACAAAACAAAACCAAAAGAATGAAAAAATGGAAGAGAATGTGAAATATCTCATGGGAAAAACAACTGACCTGGAAATAGATCCAGGAAAGACAATTTAAAAATCATGGGACTACCTGAAAGTCATGATCAAAAAAAGAGCCTAGACATCATCTTCCATGAAATTATCAAGGAAAACTGCCCTGACATTCTACAACCAGAGGGCAAAATAAGTATTGAAAGAATCCATCGATCACCACCTGAAAGAGATCCAAAAAGAGAAACTCCTAGGAACACTGTGGCAAAATTCCAGAATTCCCAGCTCAAGGAGAAAATCTTGCAAGCAGCTAGAAAGAAACAATTCCAGTACTATGGAAATACAATCAGGATAACTCAAGATCTAGCAGCTTCTACATTAAGGGATTGAAGGGCGTGCAATAGGATATTCCAGAAGTCAAAGGAACTAGGACTCAAACCAAGAATCACCTACCCAGCAAAACTGAGTATAATACTTCAGGGGAAAATATGGTGTTTCAATGAAACAGAGGACTTTCAAGCATTCTTGATGAAAAGACCAGAGCTGAAAAGAAAATTTGACTTTCAAACACAAGAATGAGAAGAAGCATGAAAAAGGAAACAGCAAAGAGAAGTCTTAAGGGACTTACCAGAAGTGAACTGTTTACATTCCTACATGGAAAGACAATATTTGTAACTCTTAAAACTTTTCAGTATCTGGGTAATTGGTGGGACCACACACACACATGTACATGCATGCATGCACACACACATACACACATGCACACACACACAGAGACAGAGAGCACAGAGTGAATTGAATAGGATGGGACCATAGCTGAAAAGAAATTAAGGTAAATGGTGAGAGAGAAATGTAGTGGGAGGAAAGAGGGTGAAATGGAATGGGGTAATTATATGTCATTTAAGAGGCAAGTAGGAGACTTTTTAGTGGAGGGAAAAAGAGGAGAGCTGAGAAAAAAAAATGTGATGAGTCATCACATTTGACTAAAGGAAAGAATAAAATGCACACTCATTTTGGTATGAAAATCTATCTTACAGTATAGGAAAGTGGGGGAGAAGGAGATAAGCAAGGGGGGGGGGATGATGGAAGGGAGGGCAAAGAGAGGAGGGAGCAATTTAAAATCAACACTTGGTGAGGGACAGGATTAAAAGACAGAATAGAAACAATGAGGGGCAGGGTTGGATGGAGGGTAATTCAGTTAGTCTTACACAACACGACTATCAGGGAAGTCATTTGCAAAATTACGCAGATATGGCTTATATTGAATTGCCTGCCTTCCCAAAGGGAATGGGTGGGGAGGGAGGGATGGGGAGAATTTGGAACTCAAAGTTTTAGGAACAACTGTTTAGTATTGTTGTTGCTACTAGGAAAGAAGACATACAGTTAATGAGGAATAGAAAGTCATCTGGCCCTACAGGAGAAAAGAGAAGATGGAGACAAGAGAAGGGAGGGATGACAGAAGAGAGGGTAGATTGGAGATAGGGAAAATTAGATTGCTTGGGGTATTGGGGTGGGGGAGGGGATAAAAGGGGAGAAAATTTGGAACCCAAAATTTTGTGAAAATGAATGTAAAAAATTAAATAAATAAATAAATATTAAAAAAAAAAAAACAACTACCTTTTAGCTATCATTTTAGGAGAAAATCACCTGTATTTTCAGTGTTCTTCCATTCTATTTTGCTAGCCTATGAAATATACCTACCAATAGAACCTCCTATAGTCTTAATTTAAAAAAATAGATATTGTTTTTATCAAGAAGAAAGGCTGACTTTGAAATCTGAAAGGCGTTGTTGCCTTCTAGTCATGGGGGCCTCCGTCCCATGGATCTCCACAGCTCCATATACCCATGTTGTCTTGGTAAGTTGTGTTTTGGAGATTATTAGCTCCAGGTTAATGAGGTTACAGTCATAGCTGTGATTCAACTTTAGTCTGGAAAGCCTCCCATAGCTTCTCTGAAACTGCTCTTAGACTGACATGGACAGATAAATGGTCACATTCAGTTATGGAGTCACCCTGTGAGAGACATCAGTGTATAATGAATGGATAGAATGCTGGGCTTGGATCCAGGAAGACCTGAGTTCAAATCCTGTATCAGACAGATACTAGCTGGGTGACCTTGCATAAGTCATCCAACTTCCCTCAGTCTCAGTTTTCTCATCTGTGGAATAGGGATAATAACTGCTACCTTCCAAAGTTTTGTGAAGATCAAATTAAATATTCCATGTGAAGTTCTTTGCAAACATTAAAAATCATCTATTATCATTAGTTGTCTAAAATTCTAGGCTCGACAATTTCCACAACAAATTCCTATTATGCTTGGCACCTGAGTAAAATTTATGTGGCAGCTAGCCATTGCTGTTATTTCTCTTATTATTCTTAAAACCTGACTTCCTGTTGTTTCTACATCTTCCTTTAGGTAGAAGGGATTGCATGTATATGCACATATAAAAGACCCAAATGAGGGCACCCCAGGGTCATCTGATACATTCAGATGCTTTTTGGGATATTCAGGGGAAGCTAGGTTGGACAGCTCAGAACAGGCCAAGTTATGAAGGTCTCAAATGATACAGTATTTTATATTTGATTCTAGAAGGTTTAGGAAGCAACTAGAATTTGTTGGAAGGCAGCGAGGTGGCACAATGAATAGAGAGCCAGGTCTAAAGTAAGGAAGATTCATTTTCTTGAGTTTAAATCTGGCCTCAGACACTGACTATCTGTGTGACCCTGGGCAAATTACTTATCTCTATTTGCCTTAGTTCCTTATCTATAAGATGAACTGGAGAAGAAAATGGCAAACCACTCCAGTGTCTTTGCCAAGAAAACCCCAAATGGCAGGGTCACAAAGAGTTGGACATGATTGAAATGAGCAAACAGAAGAGTTTATGGTGAGGGAGAAGAAGGGAGGTGACATGGTCAAGCCTACATTTTAGGAAAATAACTTTGGCAGCTGATTTAACTGGAGGAAGCTTGCAGTAAGGAACCCAACCAGAAGGTGATTTCAGTAGTCCACGTGTGAGGGAGTAAGAGCCTGTCTGTATAAAGATGACTCCTGTGTAAGTGGAGAGAAGGTATTATTAGAGAGATATTATAAAGGAAGATGACAAGACTGCAACAAATTAGATATGTGGGGTGAATGTGAGAGACAAGTCAGTGATGACAACAACATTGTAAATCTAATTGACTGAGTGGATGGAAAATTAGGAAGGGAAAATGTTTAGGAGAAAGATAATGAGTTCTATTTTGGACATTTTGAGTTTAAAATATTTTCAGGATATCCAATTTAAAATGTCCAAAGGGTAGTTGCTTATGAGTGATTAGCATTCAGAAGAGTCTGAGTACATAGAACTGGGAATCATCTGTATAGAGAACATAATTGATCTACTTGCAGTTGATGAAATCACTAAGTCAGAGGGAAAAGAGAAGATGGCTCAGGACAAAAGGAACAAAATTAGTGAGGAACAAAATTATTCTCCTAATAAATAATTCTCAAAATTATTCCCCTAAAAACTCTTGGAGTGCCATCTCCCAGAAAGACACATCATGTCCATGGGGAGACTGGGTTCAAAAGTAAATCACAAAAGCAGTGAGGCATGTGGACTGGATAAATGTGTAGCAAAGGATAGTAACATAGTATTGGAAGTCCTTTTTTCCTTCGTTAAGTCATCATACAGCTCACCTTGAGCGCAGCTCTCTTGGGGAAGCTGCTCCCCTTGGTTTTCTAGATCTGTTCCTTTTCAGCCTCCCTTTCTCTCTGCTATGAAGGGGTCACATTCTCTGAATCTGCTTCTGTCCTTAGGTGACTGTCTTTCTGCATCAATGTCTGACCTTGGTGTATCTCTTTGCTCCCAGCTGAATGCATTGTCTCTTAGGTCCAGCCTCTCTAATGACATAGTTATGACCTGCTTTATACCTTGTGATCATTTTCTGAGTGCTTATTGATTGTCCTGACAACATCAATTAAGATAAGTAGTGAAACTTTCTTAAAACTGATTACATTCTGGGCCTCGTGTGATTGCATTAATTGAGGTGGAACTCCCATTACAGTATTATTGTGACCTCCTTCAAAGAAGTGCTACTTGCTGGCATCCTAACATATCCTGTGCATAGAGAATCTTAGTTTATTTCACCTTGATGGTGACATTATAAAAGTCCAATAACAAAGCCCCTCTTAGAGTTCCCTTAGAAACTACTGTGCATGTAATAGAATCTCTGCCTCATTGCCACCAACATCATTTTCATAAAAAGTAATTTGAGGCAGGCACAAGTAACAGGTCCCACTCAGGTACACAGCAATGGAGCAAAGTTCAGGGATTGAATTCTCCAATATGTAAAGCATGATGGGCTTATAAGCCTGAGAGTATATTATTCTGATTTCACGACATCTCTTGTCTGTGGTTGGAGGGAGGGGGTGGAAAGAGGGGTGTGGAGAAGGGATGGTGGAGCAGAGAATCAAAGTGAATATTTATGTCAAACATAAGATTGTTATTGAGACCAGTGGCCTATCCTGATTAGAAAGCACAATCATTTTCACTTGTCTGATAAGCCCCAGTGATTTCCATTCAAGATGCTGGCCTTCTTGACCTGCATTTGAAGCTGGCATGGTGATAATCAGCGTTCAGATCATAATAGCCACCAATGTGGTGTGGTATGGTGTGTGTGTGTGTGTGTGTGTGTGTGTATTCCTGGAAGAAAAAAGAAATTTTGAAAGTGAAAAAAAGGTTAAAAAGAATCTCTGATTGACTTAGCATACTTTTTAACCACTAGGCAAGTTGCCCAAAGCTTTCCAGACAAGTTTTACTGGAAGAGGAGGAATGGTCACATAAGACAGTGAATGGCATTGCTTCAAGAATGTGCCCTGCCCTCAGCCCTGCCCTCCCATGGAACTGTCACGTCCTGCTGACAACTGTACCTTCTTTCCTTCCAACAAGTAGCTCTTTGAGCTCCTCCTACAAGAACTGCCTGAGACACCCGGCAGACTCTCTTTCTTTTGTCCTTCTGAGCTTCATTGGTGAATTTCATTCATCTCTGACTTTGGCCTGATTGCACCACAACTGAGTCAGCTGTGATAAAGTCAATTAGGTTGCAAATGGAGGAGCTGGATGGATAGGCCACTTAGGCATAATGATGGAAGTCCCTACCTCAACTTAGTCATTACAAATACCAAATCAACTAGTATCTTTTAATTCTGTGGATGGAGCCTTGTTTTCTCCTCACACAGCAGGGTTCACCTCTCAGGCTCAGCATCTGCCATAGGAGTGGCTACCCTGAGGTATATCATTGAATACTAACAAATATTTAGCACTTTAAGACTTGCAAAGTTCTTTTTATATATGTTATCCAATTTGATCCTCACAAACAAAACCAAACAAACAACTGAGGTTGGTTGAATATCCTTCATTACCATCTACTTTGGTGTCTTGGATACTTTCTGGTCTTTCCCTCGCCAATTTAGCCCTTATGTGGCTGCCAATGGAATCTCCCCAATATACAGTGCAGGTCTGGGTATGGCAATCCCCTGCTCAGAAGTCATCAGGAGCTCACTTTTGCCTATGGGAACAAACAGGAACTGCTTAACATGACTTTCGAGACCTTCCAATCTACCTCCTAGTTCCAACCTAAATTTCTACCCTTATTTTACAAAATATCTCTCTGAGCACTGCTGCATTGTAGTTACAGATAACCTGGAGTCAAGAGACCCAGGTTCAAGTCTGTTATTTATAAACTGTGTGTCTCTGGTAAGATTACTTAAGCTCTGAGTCGCAGTTTGTTTATCTGAAAAAAAAAAAGGCACCGCAGAGTAGAGTATAGTATATAATGGGCTAGCCTTAGAATCAGAAAGACCTGGGTTTAAATCATTCCTCTGATACATTCTGCTGTGGAATTATAGACGAATTAATTACTCTATTTGTGCCTCACACAGCTCATTAAATCTATAAATTCTAGAGAATGAGACAATCTAGATAGATGAAAAGAATTTTCTATGTAGAATCCTCTATATCAGTGTTATCAAAAGGCCTTTTAAGCCCCTTATTGACTTAAAAAACCCCAGAAATTAACATCATCTCTATTATATTTTAATTTATTCTGTTAAACATTTCCCAATTACATTTTAATCTGATTAAGGTTGAGAGTTTTACAGGCCTTTTATGGCAAGTTTGCCACCTCTGCTCCACATTAATGGTGTCAAATTCCAGTAAAAATGGAGACCAATAAAACATACATGAGGATACCCGAGGCATGAATTTTGACTTAGAAAACCACATATTAATGTTATCTGTGTTTTGTGGTATTTTTCTTTAGTTTGTTAAATATTTCCCAATTATACTTTCAGTGCTAACCAGGGCTATCTGTTTGAAACCTCTCCTCCACCTTTGTTGAGGTTTAAAGTTGGGAGAGCTCAGTTCAGCTGTGAAAGAATTCACTTAGACTTTTCTCTTAGCCAATGGGAGCTTTTTATTTTATATGCAAAAGCATCATGGGCATCCTTAACAAGAAAGTTAAGTGAGACCCTGATATTTGGGGGAATTTTGCTTTTATAGAGGTTTCAGAATGATGTAGTTTTAAAGGTTTTTATGGAGGCTAAAGATTAAAGACAGGGATGACATAGGATGAGGGAAACAAAGGGTTTAAAGATTTAAGGACAGAGCAGGAGGATACAGTTTAAAAATTACAGGACCTGGGAAACACAGGGTAAAGGAGATAAAAGCAATTCTTTTGGTACAGGTTCAAGATAAGGGGGAAAGGACTTTAGAGCAACTTCATGTTACAGAATAAGCTACAGGACTTCACAAAATATTAGAAAAGCAATCCTGAATATTATTTTAACCCTTAGGGCAGTGTTTGTATCTGCATCATTTCCCCACTCAACTAGGCAGGAGGGGCAGCTAGGTGGTGCAGTGGATAGAGCACCAGTGCAGGAGTCAGGAGGACCTGAGTTCAAATCTCACCTCAGACACTTGACACTCACTAGCTGTGTGACCCTTGACAAGTCACTTAACCCCAACTGCCTCATCCTGGGTCATCTCCAGTCATCCTGATGAATATCCGGTCACTGGATCCAGATGGCTCTGGTGGAGAAGTGAGGCTGGTGACCTGCACAGCCTTCCCTCACTCAAAACAAAGTCAAGTGCAAGTCACGTCATCATTTCTCTGATGGCATGGTCTTCTTCAGCAACGAAGGACAAACACACTAGGCAGGAGAAATCTTTCAGAAAAGGGGAGATTGTTATCTTCTTTGATCAATTTTCTGGCTGCCACATCCTGATCTTCTCTCCTCTCTCATGTCCTGCTTGCTCCATATGCCTCAAGTGTTCTTTTCTATCTCATCACACTGATGAAATTACAAATGCAGATTTTTTTAAAGACTAAAAATTGAAGGGATTGGACTAGCTAAGACACCCCTCCACACATACTCCCAGGTCCGCCATTTTATGATCTTTGAGCCATTCCTCAATTCCCTTCTATTCTCTTTCACCTCCATGTATTTATATCATCTTTCATGTTTACAATAAATTCCCTCAGCATCTCTAACCCCATTGAAATCCTTTTCTTCCTTAATGAACTAGCCCAGGTGTTGGTTGTTCCACACAACCTTCTGGTCATCTCTTCCCCCAGTCTCTAAGCGCTTCCATTTTGCAGGCAGATAGGCAGCGAGTATTTATTAAATTCTGATTAAGTGCTAGGCACCATGGTAAGCACTGGGGATATAAATGCAGGTAAAAAAAAACAACCCCAAACCAATCCCTGCTCTCAAGGAGTTTATATTCTAATAGGGGAAGATAACACATAAAAGGGAGCTGAAAGGGGGGAGGGATGTTGCATGGGGGAGGAGGAAAAGGTAAATTAGAGGTGGCAAGGAGCAGAGAATCCAAAGCACAGCATTGAAAGGAATGAAGTATGGCTGACTTGAGCCTGTCCCCAAAATGGTGGCTTCCAGAAAGAACTTATCAATGGTAGAAGGTGAGTGGTGGGATATCTGAGGGTAAGAATGTGCCAGGTGGTGACAGTATTTGTAAAGTGCTTCACCCAGGGCTTGACATACAGTAGATGCTATACATATGCTAGCTATTGATTTTATCACTGTTAATTATTATTATTCCAGAATAAGAAGACTCGATACTGAGGGAATTTCCAGCGTGAGAAGGTAGAGATGCTCTCCAGGAAAGTCAGAAGCACAGCCTGGAGGGAAATGAGGCATGGCCCTCTTGGGCTCATCCCTAAAATGGAGGCCCTCAAAGGAACTAACCAATGGAAATCATCATTTGCTCTTTCTTATGTACTTATCTCATTCTTACTTGTATTATTTTTATTTGGATCCATGGTTTATCTCCCTACAAGGTTGTAAAGGTTTCAGGGACAAGGAGTAGGTAATTTTTTCATCTTTGCATACCAACACTCAGCAGAGTGAACTGGATAAAATGGATGCAGGGTAAATATTTGTTGAAATAAATTGACTTTTTAAAATTTGTTTTAGACAAGTGTCTTTACTTCAGGGCTTCACTTTCATCACCTTTTAAAAATTGAAGGAATTAAGCTAGTTGATTTCTAAGACTCCTGCCAAAACTAAAACTCTTGACTCTGGCTTTGTGATTCATTTGGAAGTGGGTGGATAGCCCATGCCTCATGCCCCACAGGACGCCATTGCACTGCTGTGCAAATGTTAATGGTAGCTTTGATGTCCCTGCTTTGATGAGCATGGCTCTTTGTTACAGAAACAGATGCTTCCCATTATTCGTTTAGCAGTCTTAAAATAAATGATTGAACTCTCTCCTAAACACAAGGCCAAGAGCATATCAACATTGTCATTTTGCATCTCATTTAAAAACTAAGTTGCCCTTGGTCTAGTTCTCCACCTCTGGGTGCTTTTCCCTCTGGCTTCTGGTGTAACTATAATGTTTGGTCACCATATGTTCTGGACCACACATGTTGAATATCACAATTTTAAGATGCTTTGTGCTGAAGCCCTTAAAGTTCTGTATACATTCCATGCTATGGGTGGTAGTACTCTATAGGAAAAAGAAAAGGCAATAGACTTGGTTTCTAGTCTTGATTCTATCACTAAACAGCTGTTTGACCTTTGTCTAGTCACCATAACCACTCTGCACTTTTTTTCCCATCTGTAAAAAGAAGAGGTTAAATTCAAAATCTCTAAATCATCCTTGGTTTCCATTAAGACTCAGCTCAGTATATTAATTAGATTGATTAATTCATTAGGTTGTGAGCTCCTTGAGGGTAGGAGCTGTCTTTTTCTTTTTGTATCTCTAGGGCATGGTACATAGTAGGTACTTAATACATGCCTATTATCTGATTGACACCTCAAGTGATACCTTCTCCATGAGGCCTTTTTCCAATTGTTAATGCCTTTCCCTCCAAGGTCACCTTCTCTCTGCTACTGTGATTCACTTTCCATACTTCTCATGGACCACGTTGTTCCTAGGGGGCTATCCCTAGTCTATTTCCAGCTCCTTATATATGTTATATTGTCTTCCCCTAGTGAATTGTAAGCTCCTTGAGAGCAGGAACTGTTTTGGTTGTCTCTGTGGCATATAATAAGTAGTTACTAATGCTCTATCCATCTAGTATCTGTGTGGTTTTATACAGCAATATATACTATCTATCTATCTATCAATCTATATGAATGTTGTCTTCCTCCTTGAATATCGATTTCTTGCAGAACAGCAATTATTTCACTCCCAGCACAGTGCTTGGCACATAGTGCATGCATAGTAAACAATAGTTGATTGATTGATTCCTGCAGATTTTGTATTCTTTGATTCTAAGTGCCAGTTCTTTTTGGATTTTCCTGCCCAATTTTCACCTTCCTATGAAATATCTGTAGAGGCGAGCTATTGGGCAAGATAGACTTAGCCTCTCAAATAAGAGATACCCTCTTCCCCCTTTTACATTCCCTGTTACAGTTACTAGAGCCCTACTAGGTAATTTTTCTAGGGCCCCCCAAAAGCTCAGCGAGAAAAGATCCCAGCCTAGTCTTACAGGCACTGAGAAGTGGAATCTCATCATCCTTTGGGGAGAGATAGTTATGTGAAACTTGACTGTAAAACAGTGTTCTCCAGACTAAAGTTTGGCAAAGGTTTCTGACTGCATTTCTCTTCATCCTTCTTTCATCTTTCACCCAACTCTGTCCTCTGCCCTTTACTTGCTATGCCAAGTACTGGAAATTTAAGTCTCTGACAAAAAATGAGTATGGAATTCAAGAAATTACAATGTTAAAATTCTTGGTTTAGTAAATTCTTGATAATAGGTGCTAATGATAATAGCTGGCACATAGTTAAGGCTTTAAGACTTACAGAGCACTTTGCATATATTATCTCATTTTATCTTCAAAACAACCCAGAAAGGCATTACACAGGTATTATTATCTATATTTTATAGATGAGAAATTGAAATTCAGAGTGTCTAAATAGCCATAAGCAAGTCATTTTATATCTCTCAGATTCAGTTTCCTCATTTGCAAAATGTGGGTCATGGCCACATTTGAGGTACCTTCTGATTCTAAAATCCTGTGAGGTTTTTTACTTGCCCGTGATCACGACTAGTAGATATTGAGTCAGAATTTGAACACAAGTCTCTCATCATTCCAAGTCCACTGAGCTATCCACTATGGGACACTGTCTTCTTGCTGCAGTAGAACAAGAACACAGGTAGTAGAAAACATCAAATAATTTTTAATCTTAAGATCACAGATTTAGAATTGTACAGGATCATAGAAGTCATCTAGGAAAACCTTATTTTTAGCTATGAGAGGTTAAGTGACTTGCCTAAGTTCACATAGCTACTAAGTATTTGGATTTGAATGTGGGTCCTTGTGATTGCATGGTTGGATAAAATGACTTAGACTTGTATTTGAAGTGAAGTATGTGATTCTACCTGTGCTCCTACCACCTACCCACTCAGTACTATTATAACTGTTTTTTATAAAATTAATTTTGATTTCCTTAGAATATGCCAATGAATAGCAGGAGAAAAAAGCTGAAAGCCATACCATAGATAGGTCAGTTTGACTTGAAGTTTACAATTTGCTCTGATAATCCACAAATTGGATTTGAGTCTCGACTCTACTGTTAACTACTTACATGACCTTGGGCTAGTTCACTAGCCTCTTTGGACCTGAATTTCTTTATTTATACAATGAATAAATGAAACTATAATTGGTCCTTAAAATATTTGGTCTCATGACAAATTTACACTCAAAAAATACTGAGAACCTCTTCATGAGAGTTACATCTATTAGTATTTGCCATATTAAAGATTAAAATGTCTTAGTATTATTATAAAAATAGATTTAACTTCAACAGCCCTTGGAGAAGGTCTCAGGATCCCAAGGGGTCCCTGGACTACACCTTGAGACCTAATGGACTGGATGATTCCTAAGATTCCTTCTACCTCAAAAACTTAGATTAGAATTATCTTAGAATAGGACATAGAATCAGAAACTTAGACATTTCCTGAAACTGGACTACAATTTCAGCAGGCATACCTATGCTCATAGAGAATGATACTAATAAGGATAATAGTGGGGAATACTTACAGATGCCTTAAAATTTACCAAGTATATTGCTAACATTTGATTTGAAGCTCATAACAGTCCTCTATATTCTCATTTTACAAATTAGGAAACTGAGGCTTAGAAAGGTTAAGTGATTTGTCCAACATCACACAGCTAATAAATGCCAGAGGTGGGATCTGGTTTTTCTTTTCATCTGCTAAACCTACAAACTATCCCTGGAAAATACTAGTTTGGATGTAGTGACCATATTTTCCTGAATCAAAAATTGGGGTATATGATATAAACAAGGAAATGCCTTTGAAAAAACCCAACACCATTGAGTTTTATTAACAATGGAAAAATTCGTTTACTAGCAGCTCAGTGTGAAAAACATTGGTATGTTTGAAGCTTTCTGTAACTCTGTTAAGCTTTTTGGAATCTATACCAGTATATACCATTCCAATAGAAATGGTGAAACCAGGAAAATATCCCAGGGGTAAACCAGAAATTCCTTTTGAGTTCTCTCCCCACGGGAAGTGCAACATAGTTTTGTATGAGATGAGTTTGTCAACATTCAGAACACCCTCCAGTGTGACATGAGACACTCTCTTTTGGCCAAAGGATCTGACAAAGACATGTGAATTCATCTTTCATCCTGCTCCTCAGAAGGGAAAGTTAACCCCAAGGATGGTCAAGTAATCTTGCAAGCATACTTCCATTTCCTGAAATCAGCATAGTCCTGTAAAATCTGGGATACACAGTTACTGTAAATGTAGGAATTAAGATAACAAGATGGGAGAACATAGGAGCAAGCCTTGGGAAAGGGAAAAAAAAAAGGTTGTGTCCAGAAATCCAGCAGGCCCCAAGAGAGGGAAGAGTTGTCATCAGCGCCTTTGGAGCTGAGCTGCTGAGAGGATGCCAGGCATGGTTTAGCCTTTCTTTACAGTGCGGGCTGTGGAGTAACCTTTGCTGGGCATTGTGAAATCCCAAAGCAAGCAGTGTTCTATTCAGACCACAGCAAATAAAAGGCTAGCTCTGGCATCTGGTTTAGATTCTGAAATAAAAAGCAGTCTGCAGTCTAAAAGGGGGAAGGGGAATTCCCGAAGGTTCCTGTTCATTCTCATTCCAGTGTCTGGAGGGAAGGATATTTTTCTTTAAACCCATGTCAAAACTAAACTCTTTAAATGCTTGAATCAAGTTCTTTTATTTGGGTTAGCTTCGAGTAATGACCCACTGAATGAAAGATTGCAGTTTACTTACCTTAGTAATTGGTCTAAAACTGGAATGTCCTTTGACCTGTGACTTTTTTTCTTCGTATAACTCCTGCTGGCATTTTGAAGAAATAAGGGTGAAATGAAATTACCTTCTTTTTCAATACTTGACAGCAATGAACTCAGAGATAAGGTGGTTATGGAAACTTGAAAACAGAATGCTGGCATGAACAAGATGGGGAATCCCACTGGTAAGACAAAGTAGTTTTTTTGCCTGCTCTCATTGGGGCATTACCAAATGACATCTCATCATTAGCTTCGGTAAAGGAAGGGGAACTTTGAGCACTAAGTCATCTGAAATAGGGTCAGCCCTTGCCTTGAGTTCAGTAGGTCCTGTCCCTATCAGACTCCCAAAGTTCTGCAATTCCAAGCTCTAGTCATGTGTTGAGAAGTGGGCAACAGCTTTGTCCTCATACCCATAAATCTCTGCTAAAAGCAGACTAGCTGAGATGATACTACAATGAATGAATGGATGGATGAATGAATGAGTGAAAACACATTTATTAATCGTTTTCTATGAGCAAGCACCATGCTAAGGGCTGGGGGCAGAGACAAATATATCAGTCTATGCTCTCAAGGAGATCACATTCAAATAGGGAAAACAATGCATATAGAAAAAGCTTCAGCTGCAAGTCAGACAAAAAGGTCCAATAGTCTTTAAGTACACTGACAAAGCAGCTGATAATGCATCTTCTTTAATACCATTTCCTAATTGTAAAGCTCTATCAGTTTCTGATGTTAAACCATTTGATGGTTTCCTTGGCTGATGGCTAGAGGTGGGGGGAGATGGCCCTTAACTCAGTACCTGGCACACAGTAGATTCTTAATAAATGTTTATTGATTGATTGAGAGAGAAGGTTGGAGAAAGGGCAATTATTCAAGGTGAACCATTATTTCCCCAGCTCTTAGGTGCAAGGTCTTAGGCTCTCCCTACCTAAGAGCAGGAGGAGGTTGTGACAGTGATTTGGCCTGCCTGGTGGTACACCCTGTCTCCTGTCTTTCTCTAGATGGTTTGCCGCTCCTTGCCCTCAAGGAGCTTATATTCTATTATTTTCAATTCCCTTAGGATAGGTATTCACATGTTAGTAAAGAACTATTTCTTTGGAAAACAAAGTTTTCTATTTCTGTTTCAGAGTAGTATCATTGGAGCTTCTTCACAAGTACATAAGTAGCATCATCTTTTTCTCACTAATTGATCTTTTTTCAAAGTGTACAGACACCTTAGTTAGTTTTAAATGATGCTTAATTTTTTAAATATTTTTACATATATCAGATGCTACATGTTCTGGGAAAAAATTTTTAGTAGTTACCATATCCAAGTCTCTATTACAGGACCATGTGAACAGTGGAATTCAACAATGTGGATATGATAATGATGAGGAGGATAAAGTTAAGCATGCATTGTTTAATGGAATAAATATATCTGGGGACTCCTCTCTGCTCATACCCTCTTGGTAGGGAGGAGTGTTGAACTTTTGAATGAAGGACTGACCCTCTGATGAAACTGTAAAGCTAAGGAAGTTTGTCTTCCTCAGTCTTTCAGGTATTTTTTAAATTAATTTTTTTTAATTATCAAGCATTTATTTTATCTTTATCTTCTCCACTGCACTGAAAGAAAACAAAAAGAAGAAAAAACAAAATCCTTGTAATAAATATACATAGTCAAGAAAAACAAATTCCCATGTTGTTCATGTCCAAAACCATTCCTCATTCTGAATATTTAGTTTGTCCCTTCTCTTTCTGGAGGTGGGTAGCGTTCTTCATCATCAGTTCTCCAGGATTATTTCATTGATCAGACATCTTTATGTCTTTCAAAATTGTGTATTTTTGTAATGTTATCATAGTATAAATTGTTCTGCTGGTTCTACTCACTTTTCACCCTGTATCAGTTCAAATAAGACTTCCCAGGTTTCTCTGAAATCGGCCCTTTCATCACATCTTACAGCATAATAGTATTCCATTTCATTTGTGTACCATAATTTGTTCAGCCAGTCTTCATATGATGCAATCATCAAGTTAGCAGGGCAGGATACAATGATTTATGTAGGCTCACCCACCAAGTCTAAAAGGGCCCTGACTCCAGGAAGCACAGTTTGTTTCTTAGCACCTTGTGCCAATCAAGTCCCAGAAATAGCAAAAAAAATAGCCTAACTGATATTGCCATTTAAGGAATACAGATGTTTTGGGTAATCTAGCTCTTTTACCCTGTGCTAGGCTGCCTCAAATAAAGTGCTATAAAAGAAATTTGAGAGAGAAAGCTCCCTTTTAGCTACTTCTTTCCAGCAAATCTTCCAGATTTTGATTGTACTACATTTGTATTTTCCTTTCAGTATTTGTTTTGCCTAAAATAATATTCTAGTTTTTAGAACTCCCTCTGCTTTCTGCCAGAGCCTGATTCTATTTCACAGAAATGTGGGCTGCAGTTAAATGTGCTAATGAGCTACCCCTCTGTAGCTCCTTCAGGAGATGTGAAAACCCAATCAGATGCTACATGGTGTTTCAACGGAAAAGGCTTCACACTGTAGTCAATGTCAGAAGGTAATAAGAGGCAAGAATTCCTCCCACTGAGATAGTGCCTCATATTTACTGGGCCAGCCACAGGATACTGATGCTGGGGAAGGGGGCTATGAGCTTTGCATTGTATTTGGACAGTTCCCAAATAACATGAGGCACAAGAAACTGAGTTCTGAGATGAGGGGATGTGTTAGGAAATAACAACAGAGTTGAGGGGAAGGTAGTAGGACATACTTTTATGTTTAATCCACATTGTTCACTTTTGCCCCATCATTTTCTTAAGTATTAACAAACAATAAATCAAATTCTCATTAGTAGGGGTTGCTGATTTCCTTGGTGTAAATGCTTATACTGAAAATTTACCAATCACCTCCCCCAAGCCAACACAAGCTGGTTCCGTCACATTCGTGTTTGGAATAGACCACTGGTAATCAGACGTTGTTAATATGGGTTTAGACATATCCTAGAATTATAGGTTTTTACAGCTTAGTGGGACCCCTGAAATCTCCACCCTTGCTGTTTTACTGAGGTTGGGTTGAATCCCTTCACTGGGGGTTCAAATCCAGGTCTACAGAGTCCATATTCTGGATTTTTTTCCGGTGAGGAAAAGTTACCTAATATGGATCCATTCTGCTCTGCAGGAAATAGAAAAGTGAGGAGACTGGCATTGTTGTACACATTTTTGCTCAGTTTTAGAAGAGTGAGGAGGGAATCCTTACCCTTGCCATCTTTGGGAGGTAGGTGAATGTCAGAAGAATTATTGCATCACTAGTACTGAGTACATGGTAGGTGCAATCAAATTGCATTGTTTTGAAATAGTTTTTATGTCCGATAAATTACTTAGCTGACTTTTGTTTGACATTCATCTTTGATTAGCAATTTTGCTGTACCTCAACATTTAAAGGCCATGATCTTAACCTGGTATGGTGAGTTAGTGTATTGGTAGAACTAGGGTGGTATGAATTCACCCCTCCCCTCTGTTGTACACCTCCAACATCATGGCTTTCATACGCAAGGAAGTTTTGGTGCAAGGCTGGGGCATATTGGGGAGGGGGGAGAGTTAACTTTGCTTACAGGTGGATTGATCTGGAACCCATTTATAGGCCATTTGGAAAGGAAGCAAATTGTTTTGTTTGTTTGGTTTGGATTTGAGTTTTGCAGGGAAATTCTAAAACTCTAAGGAACTTCTTTCTCAACTGCAAGCAACTTATATATTTTTTCATCCTTAGGATTGTTTTTAAGCAGCACAGAGAATTGCTTCTACCTAAGAGTATCAGGTAGTGGCTCGCTGGAGAGAATTCTGGGCCTAGAGTCAGGATAGAGCTGAGTTCAAATGTGACTTCAGGCACTTCTTAGCTGTGTGACCCTGGGCAAGTCGCTTAAACCTGTTTACTTAATCCCCTGAAGAAAGAAATTACAAACCTCTCCGATATCTTTGCCAAGAAACTCCATGGAAAGTATGGGCCATGGAGTCATGAAAAGTCCCATACAACTGACTCTTTGTTTAAACCCTCTGGCTCAAAGTGATAGATTGTACCAGATGTAAGATAGTGACCCAGATATTGGGCCAGGGGAAGGGTGGAGGGCAATCTGTAAATTTGCTTGTTAGAAAATATTTTAGTTACTATGTTTCACTATAGTTCTTGTAATCCTAGGTATTTTATTTTATGCATGTAAAAGCATTATTCTGAAAAGAGGTCTGTTATATGTATGGCTTTAAAGTGAGTACCTTCTTAATTCAAGTTTGATACTGGGATGATGGAGATATGAAAGAATTATATAGTGGCACTAATTTTTTCTATAGCCAGACTATGCCCTCAGACCAGGAAACTGAATCAGGGGAGAAAACTCCATCAAGGTCAGGGAAGTAACTGGTCCTATCACAGGGTGCATAGGCTTCACCAGTCTGCCCAAAGTACCCATAATGCAAAAGAAAAGGTTAAAAACTTCTAATTTAAGCCAATTTATTCAGTATTCTGGTCTGACTATTCACTTTCTTGGACATCTGAATTTTAGGAAAAGCAATGCCTGCCTGGAAGGTTTCAGCTGCCAATAGGATGAATTTTATATGAATATAAATCTATAATGGGGACATCTAATTTTTATGAAGAAGATTGAAAACTGCCTAGCCCTCAGTCCTTTCTGGTGTCTAGAACACTTGAATTTAGTGTCAGAGTTATTGTTCAGCCATTTTAGTCATGTCTGACTCTTTGTGACCCCATTTGGGGCTTTCTTGGCAAAAATTCTGGAATAATTTGCCATTTCTTTCTCAGGCTCATTTTACAGATGAGGAAACTGGGGCAAACAGGTTAAGTGATTTGTTCAGGATCCCACTGCTAGTGTCTCAGGCTGGATTTGAACTCAGGAAGATGAATTTTCTTGACTCCATGCCTGGCAGTCTATCTACCTCACCACCTCACTTGTTCTTTGGTATCAGCTTACTTAAATTCAAATACTTGCTCTAATACTTAGTATCTTTGAGACTATAGCAGGTGATTTAATTTCTCTGAGCACCGGTTTCCTTAGCAGTGAAATGAAAGGTTTCCACTAGGCGATCTCTAAGGCCTCTTTCGGTTCTAAATCTATAATGCTAGGATATTGAATCTCATTATAAAACTGGCACAAAACAGCGCTCATGGACGGTGAATCTGTAACAATTTCATTGACCATGCACCTTTCAGTACATTCTGTAATCTCTCTGAAGTATGTTCCTTTGAATCTTGCACCAATTAAGTGTTAATAATTAATATAAATCCTTAACTGTCCTCTTGGAAAGACAAAAAAGGCTGCATTTGAGACTCTCTTCTTTTACTGGAGAAAATGTAAGGTCTCCTGTCTATGTGTTAGACTTTGGATAGTCTTGAATAAATCATATGGCTTTGAATGGTTTGAAACATAGCGTTAAGACTTGCTTTTTTCGACGTCATTTTTGCTGTAATTGATGTGCAGATCCAGCTCTTAAAGTTAGCTGAAGCTTCTAACAGGTGATTTGGAGGTGACTACAAGATCTATCTAACCTATACCACCTTCCTCAAGATCTTTAGAAAGTCTCTATCAAAAACCTGAGAGTGAAGGAAAAAGAGATCTATTATTTTAACACTCATTAACAGCTTAACAGTGACCACTTTATCAAAGTAGGGAGTCTGCTTGTTCAACTGAGGAAATAAAAAGCAAGACCCATAAGAGATGGCACTTGGAATAAATAAGCTTTGGAGAGCAGGTGGGAAAAGTGGGAAAGATTAGAAACGGAGAATTGCTATGGATAGCAGACATCTCATTCAGTGCCTTCAGTGGGACATTTCATAGTTCATAGACTCACTAATTTTGAGCTACAAGAAATCATCATGAGGAAACTGAGGCTGAAAGCAATGAAATGACTGCCCTGGGGTCACATATAGTGCTGCACTGGGAAGTTCTAAACACTGGGGAAAGGGACACAATGAAGACAGTAACCCCAGATGGTTTTATCTGTCTGATCTTTACATAGTACCTAATGTCTAAGTCTGCCCAGCTATGCAATAAACATCAGTATCAAATATAAGTACCTCTATTTGACATTTAGAGCACTTTACAAACTGCCTCCATTCTACTTATCCAGACATTGTATATTACTCTCCACCCATATACTTTGTAGTTTCCTTTCTGTCTCTTGCACTCAACAGTCCATCTCTCATCATTGTCTTCATATTGGATGGCCCCTATGCCTGTAATCTATTCCTCCCCACCTTTGCCTTTCGGAATC
Source organism: Bettongia penicillata ogilbyi (assembly GCA_023548195.1). Taxonomy (NCBI): domain Eukaryota; kingdom Metazoa; phylum Chordata; class Mammalia; order Diprotodontia; family Potoroidae; genus Bettongia; species Bettongia penicillata. The sequence continues at coordinate 1,413,525 of JAJHZJ010000535.1, forward strand.
CCTGGTTTCCTTCATAACTCTGTTTATGTACCACCTTCCATGTGTAATCCCAAACTCAAAATCCATTGGTAGGGGATCCTTTCCTTATTGGTGGAGACAAGCGGGCAGGGTCTTGATCTCTATTAATAAAGTGAGAGTTGCATATCAATGCGTTTTGGGACTGGGGTTACATACATAAAGCCTTTCCTAATCCATTACACCTTTCTCTCCTGGAGCTACCAGTGCCCTTTGTAAGGTTACCTTTTATCTTTTTCAAATGTGAGTGTTGTCTTCGCCTTTAGAAAATAAATTCCTTAAGGGCAGGGACGATTTCATGTTTGTCTTTATATCTCTAGCTTGTACTGCAGTGCTTGCCACATAGTAGGTATTTAAATAAATGCTTTCTTGACTGATTAGCTGATTGAGTACCTACTGGCAGTAATAATTATAATAACTCACATTCACGTAGCTCTTTTGGGTTGACCAAGTACTTTCTTCACAACACACCTTTAAGACAGGTAACACAAATATCATCACCTCCAGATCTTAAACAATGACTCTGGAACCCAAATCGGGAAATCTCTTCCCCAGTATGGCACGGCTAATAACTTTAGGACATGGAGCTAGATCTTTAGACTCCAGGACCAATGGTCTTCTCAAAATATGACATGAGAAAGTAAACTGTTAGAAAAATGCATAAAAAAATAAAAATAGCCAGTTAATCCAATCATTTCACATTTCACATTGCCCAGAGAAAACTTTTCCTCTTTAAAAACACCCCCCAAAAAATCAACCGTGACCCCACCTCATGGCCCATCCCTCACCCCAGCTATCAAAGGACTTCCACAGTGTCTCCCAAGAGGAAATTAGTAGCAGTTGCTGTAAAGTTATCTATCTGTTCCCAAGTTATATGGTATGGCAGATAAAGATAGCTTTGGAGTTACCATAAATGCTCCACGACCTTGATTACTGAGTTATTTCTTCTCTAACCAATACCAACTCTACAAATCCTCTTTGTTTCTGTGCATTATCAGTGTCAATCTAATCAGTTAAGAAACATTTATTGATAGTTTGTCAAGTGTCTGGACCTGTTCTAAGGACACAGTGAGAAGGACACAGAAACAAAAGAAAGAGAAGAGAAGCTATGAGCTTTAATGGCTCGTGGTCCAGTTGGGGAGCCAAGATGTATGCATAAAAAATAACAAGGGAACAATGCCAGATAGCACAGGGCCTTGTACAGAGTACATGCTCAATGTTTGATGAATGAATGAATGATTAAGTGCAAAATTATGCAATAGCAGCAGGTTCAGGACTAAGTAAAATTGTGAAATATTGGGAGGCTTTTCTTTTTGTTTTATCGATGCCTTCTGTTCTTACGCTGCAGTTATTTCCCAAACTACTACCCAGCCTCCCACTGAAAACTCTCTAATACTAAAGAAAAACATGCAAGCAAAACAAGAAAACACAACGAAATCTGAAAACAAATGCAAAATTCCATACCTACAGGCCCCATACTTCTCTACCAAGAGAAGATATATTCTTCAACTGTTCTGCAGGACATAGATTAATCATTAAAATAATTCAAGTTTGGGTGTCATTTAATATTGTTTTTACTTATATCATTGTAATCAACATATACACATATATACATACATATATACACATATGCATACATACACACACACACACACACACACACACACACACACACACATATATATATATATATATATATATATATATATATATATATATATATATATATATGTACATATATGCTCTGCTTCTGTTCCTGGTTCTGCTTAGTTTGCTCTGCATGGGTCCATACATCTTCCTATGTTCCTCTGAATTCCTTATATTCATCATTTCTTATAGCATTATAGTATTCTATTACCATCACAAAGAGTAATTTGTTCAGCCACGCCTAGAGATGCCTCTCCTTCCCTGAGCCTTCCCTTTACTGTTTTGTCCTCATGTTCTTTCTGCCCACCTCTTCCATATCAAAACCCCCTCTGATAAACTCATTCTCCTTAAGTTTTAAGACAGAGATGGACTTATTAAGTTTTTCTCCCAGCCTTGTCTTTGAATTTGAACAGGGGATAAGTCAGGGGATAGTTCAGAAGACCTAGGTGCTTGGTTTCTGTATCTGTAATATGAAATACTGTTTATGCCATCTAGTTGAAAGAGCAGATGGTTGTGAAGAAAATGATCTGGAAAATATAAAGTGCTTTATAAATATAAACATTATGAAACTCTAATAGTGAAATTTCAGGCATCAATCAATGGTGGGAGCTGGCATTTTGGAAGGGAAAGAGGCCTTCCTAGTGTCACTGAAAATATACCTCTTCAGTATCCCTATTACAAGGACAATTCTGTGCATAGACTAAAGATCCAGGTACCTTCCTGAAGGGTAAACTTTTTTTTTTCACATTGAATTGCAGGACAGTATGCTGTAGTTAAAAAAACAAACAAAACACTAAATTTAGAGTCACATAGATGGATATCTGAATTCTAGCTCCAACCCTTATTAGTTGTATGACCATAGGCAAATTGATCTCCAAACCTGCTTTCTTGTCTATAAAATGTAAATAAAGGAATACCACTTACAGCATTATTATGAGGATGGCCATCTTGCCCCCCATGTGGAATAGCATCCTCTATGTGGAACCCTGAGAAACCCTGTTCTTAGTCTCTGGGGTGGTTCATTTGATCAGTTTTGTAATTCTGGCCCCGGAGCTAAGCTATCTTGACTGGTGAGCAAATGAGTGTAAGCTCACCTAGCCTACTATTTCTAGCCTGCTCCAAACCAGATCATGCGTTATTTTCCATCTAGCCATCTTTCCATCTGTTCTGCCAGCAGACTTGGGTCCATCCCCCATCTACTGTCTACCTCTTACTATTGGCACAGTAATCAACATTTTGCTTCTGGAAAAGGATCTATCTGTCCATCCACTGCCATGTAGCTCTATATACCATCCCTGTGACTCCACAGACCAAAACTTCCCTTTATGTTTTATTTTCTTTAATTTTTCCTTATTAAAATCTAAACTTTCTGAGGGCAAGAACTGTCTCACATTTTATTTGTATCACCAGCACTTAGCACAGTGCCTGGCACATGGCAAGTTACCTAATAAATGCTTTTTAATTCATTCATCTATTTCATTTAAAAATGCTTTGTAAATCTTAAAAGACTAAATAAATACAGACTTACGACAATCTGACTGGGAGCCTGTTCCACACTTGAATCCTTCAGAGGTTATCTCATAGTGTGGTATATTGGAAGAGGCCTTGGATTTGGAGTCAGAATAACTGGATTTGAATTCTGGTTTTGCCTATGTAATCTTGGGCAAGACATTCTACCTCTTTGGGACTCAGTTCTCTTATCTGTAAAATGAGAACCAGATGATTCCAATGGTTCCTTCCAACTCTAAATTCTATGATTCTATCAGAACAAACTTACTTCTTTATTAATGAAATTAATTAAGAGTTATTTCATTTGACTCAGCTTCTCTTTTCCTTCCTGGTCCTGTCTATCCTCAATCTTCTCTTTTTTAAAATTATTAATGTATTTGTTTTCAGTTTTCTACAATCACTTCTATAAGTCTTAGATTTTCTCCCCCTTCCTCCACTCTCCCCAAGACAGCATGCAGTCTCATATGGGTTCTACACAAACATCCTCATTAAACACATTTTTACATTAGTCATGTTGCATAGAAGAATTAAAATGAATGAGAGAAACCATGAGAAATCTCAGTCTTCTTTTATGCCAACCTTTTTCCCTTTCTTTCTTTTTGCAAGATGAGGAGTGGTAGTAGTGTGGAAGTGAAGGTTAGGGGATGCATATTGATAATGTTTAATATAAAATTTTGGAATAATCTCTTTGTTCTCTCTGAAGCAAACTCAGAGAATGCCTCTTCCTATGTCAACAAAAGCCAGCCAGGGCTGACTTAACATTCCTTAAGAGACCTTTAACCTAAGACACTATCTTGAATAACGGTACGTTTTCCATATCTTAATATTTGTAGACATATACTATGTTATGGCATGTTAATGGTAAAGAAAACACAGACATCTTGGGTTGTAATTTCTATGTGAAACTTTGTCAAACTCTGTTATCTTATTGTATTTACAAACTATGCAGTTAAGAAATTCCTTTCTAATGGTCTAGTTAATCACTTATGGAGACCATAAATCTAAAGGACACAGAACATTTCTTTGTCCTAAAACATATTTAAGGCTGCCCAATTCTTTGTATCGGTAGCCAGAACATTTCTGGCTCCATAATGCATTATGTTATCATTTTCTTTAATAGGGAATTGATTAATTAATTAATTAAATCATAAAATGTATGCATTGAGCCTGTTGCCTTTTCTTTAACCAAGTTTTCAGGTCAACAATATGATAGTTCAGTTTCAGTTTTTCTGTCCCTGTCTTGTCATTGTTTAGGACGTGATTAGCAAGGATTTTCTCCCCCTGCCTCAACTTAGTGAATTTAGGATTTTGTTCTAGTCTAGAAATTATGCCATTTGGTAAAGAAAGAAATTTTATTCTATAACCTTTGAGATCACTTTTCTTTTACTCACCCTTCTGAGTTATCCATTTAGAGTGCTGAAATATACATGTATGTCCTCTTTTGCCAACATTATCCTCTTCTCCTTATGACCAAATCAGTTAATCAATATCCATATATATATATAATGTGCCTACTACATGCCAGGCACTGTACCAGGCACTGAAAATATAAAGGCAAAAATGGAGCCAGTCAGAGAACAAAGCACTGCCCAGATTTCCAGGTTTTCTCTTTGTTTTATTGTGCTGTTGATTATTCATTGTTGCAATGATTCTGTTTTCTTTCAAATGGTGAATGACTTGCCTCCTGGTGGTGTAATCCTTGTGAAAATTGATTTTATCTAAGCTTCACCCTTAGGTTGATTCCTTCACTTATACCTCTGCTCTCTGAAAAAAGGGGAGAATGAAGTGAAACTTATTTGGTTATATTTTAAATTTCTGTAGACATCCTAAATTATTTCCATCTGACCTTTGTAAGCATGATAACAGAATGAGAATATGGTGAAAAGGCAGGTTATTTGTCAATATTTACATACCTTAGGTTTCCACCTTATTTCAGGTGTGCCCAACCCATTTTGGGTGTGTGAGTGCTGGCTAAGGAATCATTCAGCAATTAAGCTTTAAATAAATGACTTATGGATGTTCCAAGGTTAACAATTCCTTACATTACTTATTGAAAACAGATAATTTTACTCATTGATGGCAAACTATATTAAATATACTGTAAGGACTAAATAAAATGGTAATGAAATACTTGCCCTTATTTAAAGCAACCAGAGAGACTTCTTTATATCTTTTTATTAATTTTTTGGTTTTTATATCTCCTTTATTACCAAATGTATCCCTGTTATTTGCCTACTGAGCAAGCCCTCCCTTAAAAAAAATTTCGGTAGTAATTTATCAAAGCCAACCAATATATCAACCGTATATGAGGGCAATGTAGGCAAAGAAGGTCCAGAATAGTGATTCAATCAATTAATCAATCAAAAATACAGCAGTGCAGCAAGTTCTAACTAGAGAGGAATATAGTGTCTTGATCACTGGATAATGACGCCTTAACAGGAAATATCTTGTCACTAGTCACAAGAACAAGTCATACACAGTAAGGCTTTGTATAAACAGCAAGCTAATAAGGAGCCACTCAGCTGAGTTGTGATCCAATCCAATTGTGAAGAACTCCTGAGAGGGGCTTGCCCTTGATAGGAAGGTGAGAGAAATCTTCTCACCTCCTCCTCCAAGCTGTGACCAGATGACTTACTTTGTGTAATTTTTAAGACAAGAAGAGCTGGAATTCAGGTGTCAACAGAAATGTTTCTATAGTAGCAATGGCTGATAGCAAGGTCTGTACTAGTTGCTGAGAGATATATCAAGGACAAATTAGAAACACTTAAGGAAGACAACTTTAGCGCATACATTTCCTCAGGCAAAGAGAAATATAAGCTTTGGGACTCAACAAAGGCACTTATCTCAAGGGCCCAATAGAAGTAAAACACATAATGAGTCTACAAAGAATGGAAAGAACCTCACAGCAACCAACAATTATGAGGTACCCCTTTGCCACATGTGTTCTCACTGCATGTAGTTCACTACCACTTTAGTATAAGTTTGAGCTTACTCTCTTGAGAAACTTTGTCCATACAAGGGGGATTAGTTGAAGTGAGTGGTTGTTTTGTAATTACTGTCTTTTCTATACCTGCTTATTTAAATACCCTTTCTAAAAAGTACTTGTCTGGCTGGTAATCAATGTGAAATATACTGGTGGGGGCTCATGATCAATTGTACTAGAACAACCCAGACCTCAGCATTATTCCTAGAACTCTGAGAGTAGTAGTAGTTATTACCCACTGGAAACAGCAAATTGCCAGTGGGATTTGGAACACAGATGGGATGCTTCACATTTCAAACCCATAGTCTCACCCCTGTACAAAAATTGAAGGGAAATACATTTTTTTGAACTTTTCTCCATTGTTAATGCTTGGTTATTTATACAGGGCTCAGTTTTATAGTTTTATTTTTTCTGTTTACATTATTGAAGTCATTGTGTATATTGTTTATGTTGAATTAGTCATATATGTCTTCCCATGCTTTTCTGAATTTTTTATATTTATTGGTTCTTACAGCATAGCAATATTCATATTTGTCAAGCCAGTTCCCAAATGATGAGAATCTACTTTAGTCCAGTTTCTTGCTACTACTAAAAAATACTAATTGAATTGTTTGGTTTATCTGAGATCTCTCTGTCTCCTAGGGGTATATGCTTAGCACTGGGTTCTCTCAGTCAAGGGACAGGGTCAGTTTGGTCGCTTTCTAAAGAGTAACTCCAAGTTAGTTTCCAGAAGTGATGTGCTAATTTTTAACTTCACCACCAATGTATTAATGTGTGTGTCTTTTCTAGCCCTTTCAACAGTAACTATTCCCATCTTTTGACATTTGTGCCAATTAGTTGGGTGTGAAGTGAAACGTCAAAGATATTTTTATTAAGGATTTGAAGCAAGTTGTCATAGGGTCATTAATAGTTTTCAGTTCTTTTGTAAATTAAAAAAGATGCCATTTATGTATGGGACAATGGCTACAGAAAGGCTTTTTTGAGTCCTTTGAGTCCTGTCTCCACTATTAATCTTGTTGGTGCTCAGGCATCAACCTAGGGGAGATATTTTTAATGTTGTTAATCCTTTATTAATAACTATCTAAGGAAGTGATGCATACTATACATAAGGAGTCTTAGAAGGAGGATCTGTAATTTGGTGAGTAGAATGCCACATCTATAGTTAGAGGACCTGGATTTGAATTCTGGCTCTATTATTTAACACGTTTCTCTTAGGCAGATCATTTGGCCTCCCTGGACTCTAGTTTCCATATCTGTAAAATAAAGGGACTGAGTTTGATCAGCTTGAAACTAAGAGCTTTTCCAGCTCTAACTTTATGACTCTATCCTGCTAAGTACTGACCACTTTTAAAGGAATATCTATAAAAGTCAAGGTCAGCTACCTGTCTTTGAGGGTGTTTTACAGCAAACAATGGGAATTTTTACTAAGGACTTGTGAAAAATTTTTAGAAATGCAGTACAAATTATGGGAACTCAACAATGTTAACAGTGATTAGCACATGGTGTTAAATATTTGTTAAATTGGACAGAACTGAATGGGTCTTGAAAAAAAGGTGTATACTATGGACAAACATAAGTTAATATAATGCAAAATATAGGTTTTCTTTCTATAGACATACCTATCCCTCATAAGGTCACTCTAGCCAGCCCCGTTTTTTGTATTAATGTTATTAATACATTGTCAACAAGCCCCATTAACATGTTGTTCTGCCTAACATATTTTTGTGGAATGAATTAATGATGTTAAGATTGAGTATACTATTCTTGTGGTTGGGCAGATTTCATGCACTTAAAATTTTTTTTATTACTACATTGGGTTTTTTATACAATAGACACTTCCAAACAGCATTCCCTATGCAGTACACGACATTACTCACATACCAAATAGTTAAGCAGACCTCCCCCACTGTAGAGTGATTGTGGCTGTAAATGTATAGTATGTCACTCTCCATTTTTATAGTTTAACCATTTGTTAGTAGAAGGAAAGGACGTCTGCTTTAAATTAGTACCAACATTGTCCTTTATATTTGAACTGAGTTTAGTTGTAGTCATATCTGATGTTCTTTTGATGGTTTTCAGAGTGGATACAAAACCAACCTCATTCTGGGAAACCTGAATTCAAGGTCTCCTTCCGACACTTAGTGCTCTAGAGGCCTCGTGCACCTGCATAGAAGTCTTTACATATTTCTCTAGATTTCTCACGTGTTCATTCCTTACAGAAGGTTAGAGAGGCAGTGTTGCTTAGTAGTAAGAAAAATTATTTTGCTATTATATATTAATAACCGATTGTTAAATTGGGATCCAGGCTTTTCTTTGTTTCTTCTTTGAGGCCTAGCTCCTGGGGAAGATCAGCCTCTGAAGGAGATGAATGATTGAGATTATCCTTAACCCTCAGGAAATCCGCTCTTCCATCTTGGGTTGGACCCCACCCAACTAGGAGACATTACTTCTACTTAGAATGTAAACTGAATTCATTCTGGCAATTTCTTAATCCTAGGAAAAGGAGTCCTGTCCTTGTACCCCTCCATTAGACTTTAGGGTGATCCAGTTTATGAAGGAGAAAGCCAACCAGAGTGGTCTGGATGAAGACAGATTCCTCTGTCCAGGTTGCTGTAGACAGCTGAGTCTTATGAGCAGGCCATGTTCTCAGTAGGAGGAACTGAAGACTTTTAGTCCACCTCCTCATTAAATGTCCACCACACAGGGTTGATTTTCAGTTGTCAAGGGAATTCCCTTGCAAGGATTATTTACACTTAGGCTCTCTCTGGTTGCCAAGAGAAACCACTTACCATCAATTTACTGATTATCAGCTAGCCTAATTAATAAACTGATTTTTAATTACCCAGAAATTCTGTCTTTCAGGTTTTTCATTCATCACAGTAGATAAGACTACTATCTTTGGAATTGGGAAGACCTAATTTTAATTCCTGACCTTGACACATACAAATTGTGTCACCCTGAGCAAGTCACTTCATCTATCAGTGTATCAGACAATTCTCTCAGACTGACCATTATAGAAGAACTGCTGTCTGCCCTGATAGAAGGAATTTGCTCACTAGGAGTTCCCTATACCAACAAAATCACAGATCTAAACAAAATAGCAATGGCAACAAAACTGACTAATAATTTCCATTCCATTCATATATCATGCCTTGTTCTGTTATTTCCCAGTCCCCAGTCATTAGGAACATAATTCATTTCCAGTCTTTTGCTTTTAAAAATAGTACTGCTATAAATAGTTTTGTAATATAAGAGAATTTCATTGCCGTCTACATATAATTATGAAAAGCCAGGAGTTCAGCTATTCATCTGGGGAACAATGACCTTGATCTCTGGGTTTAGCTTTTGTGTTTGTGCAGGTTTATTTAGATGGTACACATAATACATTTAGGAGTCACTACAAAGACGAAAAGTAAGTCAGACAGACACAGCTCTGAGGAGCTTTGGCAGACTTCCATCCTCCTTTTGAAATGGGTACAGGAACACAAGATTCCTATGATGAATTAGGCAGGGAAGTACATAGATGTATCATTAAGCACCTGGACACATCCAGGATGGCCTGCTAGCACAGGTTCTTTGATCTGCTTTTCTAAAAGGAAAGCAACTTTTGAGGGGTCACACAATTTTCTTTAATCACATATACCAACAGAGAAAATACAAGCAGAGAAATAAAGACCTACAGATAGGGCTTCTAACTGTCTGACCATAAGCAATACATACATCACAGATCAACACACAGATCCAACTGTCTGACCATTACATACACACATAATTACCAGAGAGAGAAGTACCATCATTTGGGTTTTCAAAGTGGCAGGGTGGTTGCTGCTTAAAGGCTACTCAGTCTCATCTGGCACAGGAACCTTCTTCCAAAGAGTAGGCCCCAAAGCAAAATCTCACCTCAGAGTATAAATACACTTTTCATTGCCAAGGGACATCCAGACTTTCTGTGACCCAGTGCTTCATTAAAAATTAACAAAAGATGTGGGTCTTCCTACAAAACCAGTGTCCCCTAACCAAGCTTCCATTAATGGGCTACACCTGAGGTCCATAAATGGTCTTTTAACTCCCATTAACATTACAATAGAATATCATAAATCAAGAATGAGAACTCAGGCAGAGAGGTTTTCTGACTCTAAGGCAGGCCCTCTATCCCTTATCATTGCTCATCTAATAACCCAGACATGTAAATGGAAATACAATGTTATGAGAGAGATTAGATACTCTTTTGCCTTGTACCCTGTAAACACTTAATAAAATGTTTGTGAAATGAAGAATTTTCTCTCAGAGAGGAAACGCCTATTTCAACCAAAACTCAGAGGAAATTTACCTTTCATAGGAAGAAGAGTCATTGGGTATTTTTTCCCCAAGTCCAATGACTGCGTATGTTGGAAATTTTCCCTTTGTAAAAGAACTGTAGGAAGGGGTCTCTTTGCTTTAAGCTAAAAGAAAAATGCACTGCTTCATACTCTTCTGAAGTCATAAACAAAGAGGGAGCTCCATGATCTGTGCCTAAGGGAACTGCCACTGGCAATGATCAGAAGCAAACAAGGGGAATAGTCAATCAACAAACATTTATTAAACCTTTACTATGTTCTAGGTACTATCCTAGGTCTAAGAATACAAATACAACCAAAAAGAAAGATGAAGTCCCTGCCCTCAAGGAACATGCTTTCTTTTTTTGATGGGGGGGACTTTATCTTTTTTTTCTTTTTAAAATTTTTGTTATTCGTTTTGAACTTAAATACAAAAAGACAAAAAAAAAAAAACCCATTTCCATGTACATAGCACAACATAAAAAATGATTTATAAAACTATAGATTTCCATTTCATATCATTTACTTTTTTAAAAAACTATGTAATAAATACTTCACATCATTTTCAAAGCTACCCTGATTTTCTATGCTTTCTTCTAAGTTTAAAGAGCTTAATTTCTTCTAGAGAAGACAATATAGAATAGGAAACTAAAATGGCAGGGAAAAAGGTCAGAGGGCAAAGTCCAGAGGATTAAAGCCTGGTGGGAAATGAAGAGATGGTTGGCCTTAAATGGAAGTGCTTGGGAGGAACCCTCCAATTAGAGGGATGGGCTCCAGTTTGGGTCATAACTGTGTCTTAACAACTCCATGCTGGTTTTTAATGATGGATTCTTTGTTTTGTAAATGGTCACAAACTTTCCATTAAATAATCCCAGCATCTCTGTGAGAATTTCACTATGATCCTGTTCTCTCTCCAGAATTCCTCAAATAGCACCAACAATGGTCTGGCAATGACATCTGTAAAGTTATTTCAGAATCCTAGGAAGTAACTTGCCCTGGTCTAGTCACTTGAACTTATGAAGGGCTGTTTGGTACTCTCTTAGAAGCTTTTCACTAAATTGTGGGTTTTAATTCCCTATTATCCATTTTTTTCTCCTTTCTCTCCTTTCCAGTTTGAAGATCATTCTCTTAGAGAAAACTGAAGCAGAACAAGTGTTAAGTATTTCAACCTTCTCAATTGTTCGTTATCATTATCCTATCTACCCATAGCAGCAGGTCTATCCCTTCCTCGATCATCTTCTTGTCCCCATTGTACCTTTAAAAGCCCTTTTTGTTTTCCCCAGTACTTATCATGAGCATCCTCTCAATCTAGACTTTATCCTTCCTGGCACTGTTTTTGAAAGACAGAGCTACTTTTTGGGATTTGTCCTGAGTTGCCTGCCTGGACTTATATCTTTTGTACATGTCTTTTAAACATCTGAGCTTGTCCGTGATTTCTCAGTGCAGCTCTAATAGTTGGTAATAATAATTCTCTAATAATTAGTTCTTTACACTCTTTCCTCTCCTCTTCCTCAACAGAATAATTTCCTAATGTTGTGAAATTCTGTTCTTGGGAGTCTTCCATCCCCCTTGATCTAATTTAAGACTTTAGAATTTAGAGCTAAATTTTTTCTCACATGTCTTTTCTCTCCAGTTCTATGTTTCTATGAACCTCAAACCCCTCATTTTATAGATGAGAAAACTGAGGGCCAGAGAAGTTAAATGTTAAGTGAAGCCTGAGGTCAGAGAAGACCTAGGTTCAGTTCCCAGGTCAGCCTTTTACTATCCATGCAACCTTAGGCTTAATTTAACACAGCCTTCTGAACCTCAGTTTTCTGAATCTTATCCATTTCTTCTAGCTGGCCTGATAGCCTATTATAGGCTATATATGTTATATTATTGCTTCTATTTCTCTCTTATTTGATCCTTAGAAGTAGCTGAGTGGTTTAGGGAATAAAGCACTGAGCTTCGAGTCAGGAAGATGTGAGTTCAAATTTGATTTCAGACACTTATTAGCTGTAGGATGCTGGGCAAATCATTTAAACCTCTATCTGCCTCAGTTTCTTTAACTATAAAATGGGGATTGTAATAGCACCTACCTCTGAGGGTTGTTGTGGGGATCAAATGAGATAGTAGCTTTAAACAATAAGAAAAAGAAAGCCCTTAACACAGTGCCTGGCACGTAGAAGGACAAATCAGTAAATGGTGATTCCTTCCTTTCCCTCCCTTTACTCAAATGTTCTCCACTAGATTTTCCCTTTCAGATCTCTGGGTTTTCACACAGTTGAATATTTCTTCTACATAAAATGTCACTATACCACCCCTTTATATAATCTGTTTCTTTTAAGTTGTATCACTCCATTGCTACAGTCTAGTCATGACTTTTAACTTACCAAGTTTCAGTGGTGATGATGAGTTCATATTTACTTCCCTACAATAAGATCTCTGGATCATTTCACTTATTCTTAATACTCTGTGGCTTGGTATACTACTACTACTACTACTACTACTACTACTACTACTACTACTACTGCTACTGCTACTACTACTACTACTATTATCACTACCACCACCACCGCCACTATCACCCCTACTACTATTGAATATTTATTTCTTGGTACTTTATAAAGCACTTTATGTTTGCCATTCAGTATTCACCACAACCTTAGGAGGTAGGCTGGGCAGATAGAATTACTCCCATATTACTGCTGAGAAAACTGAAGTTTTGAGAGACAAAATGACTAGCCTACTGTGACACAATTAATGAGTTAACAGAGCTGGTATTTAAAGCCAGGTCTACCTCCAAATCCAATGTGTCTTTCTTTCTCTTCTTTTTTTCTTCTATACCATAGGTGCCCTGTGCTACACTGAAACCTGACATAATGGGTATTGTTCTTTTTGTGTTTTCATCTATTAAGTAAGTCTAGTATAATTTTTCTTTCTATGGTATGCCTGTTATTCTCTATTACATCTGCTTTAACAAATATTTCTAGGCAGTTCTCTCTCTCTCTCTCTCTCTCTCTCTCTCTCTGTCTTTCTTTTTCTCTCTCTTCAGCATAAAGCCCTTTTAACTCAGATCAGTTCTTCACCAGGTAAATGCATTCTCCCCTATTCTCATCAGATATACTCCTAGGTAAGACCTCATCATCCTTATATCTTGACCTCATACCATCATCCCGTATCTACTATATACTCTCCCCCAAAAGTTTAGTATAAAGTTTATCACATATTTAGTCCTATTGTAGGTAATGGCATATTTCATGGTAATGAAGATATATTGCATCACACAGAAAATCTACAACATGGCTATTATCAGTGGTCTCTGCACCAATGTTATAATGGGGTTTTATTTCAATGTGGGCATGAGTAGGTTGCAACATATGACCAGTGAACAGAACTCAGAAGAACAAAAGAAATAAAACATTTCATCAAGAAACTATCATAGGAAGATGTAAAAGCAAGCAGCCTGGCATACACAGGGGCACCTGCTGCATAGGTTCTTAGATCTGCTTTTCTAAAAGGAAAGCAACTTTTGAGAGGTCAACAATCACTTTAATCAAGCACATATAACATTCATTTAATTCAGGGGAAAAAGTCAACACCCTGAACTTCAGAGAAAATACAGACAGAGAAATAAAGACCAACAGACAGGGCTTCTGTCTGACCGTAAGCAATACAGGAATCACAGATCAAAAGACAGATCCAATTGTCTGACAATACATACATAGTTTCCAGAGAAAGAAGCACCAACATCTGGGTTTACAAAGGGGGTGGGATGGGAGGAAAAGGGAACAGGTTCCTTAACAGCTGCCCAGAGTCTCGTCTGGCCAAAGAAACTTCCAATGAGTAAGCCCCAAAGTAAAACCTCACCTCAGAGTATTTATACACTTTTCAGAGCCAGAGGGAATCACAGCCCTTGAGAATCAGTGCCTCATTAGAAACTAACAAAAAGTATGGGCCTTCCTACAAAACAAATCTCCCCTAATAAAACTTCCCTCAATGGGCAAGCCCAATAATGGGTGGGGAAGATCTTTGACTCTTATAATTACCATTAGAGAAGAGAAAATAGTGTGGTCAGAAGACAAGAATCGGGGATGATGGACGGGTAGCAGAATGCTCTACTGGTACCTTTGCAGTGTCAGCTAAGGAAGGCCTTCAGCATTTTGGCTGGCCCTTGTGTCAAATTTAAGGAAAAATATAGTCAAGAGTCACCCAGGCATAGATGGGTAATCTATACCAATGAGACCACAGCTACATTGGAGTACTACATATGAAAATGCTTCCTTCTAAAGAATCTATACCCCAATCTTACCTGATAAATGTGATTATCTAATGGTTGTTGCTTAAACTAATGTAGATCTAGTCTTTGAATTTAAACTCCTTATGAATTAGGCAGGAAAAATAGACACACAAACTGGGGGAAATGGTGATAAGAGATGGAGGATATTCTAATATTACATCTCATTACTATGCCTCCCACTCCCTTGACTCATAGAATGTTAGTACTGGAACAGAACCTAGTGATATTATAGTATAGCCCCTCATTTTACAGATAAAAATAGTTCACATTTATTTAGTGCTTTCTGTTTTACAAAATGTTTTATAGAATTTATCTCATTTGATTCTCTAGACAATTCTGAGGAAATTTTATAGATGAAGTTTAGTGGAGTTCAGTGCTTTGCCCAAGGTGACTTACCTAATCGTTATCTACAGCAGGATTTAAACTTAGAACTTCTTGTACTTAAGTACAGGGTTCTAGTCAGTCTGCCACACAAAGAGGGACTTACCTATTTTGGAAACAAAAATAGAAATCTGATCTCAGCTTCTTTATTTTCCTTAAAACCACTCAAGTTAGAGAGATTAGATAAAAAAAAACCAACACATTTTAGCATTTTTTTTTTTTTGCTATATCTTACTTATACCTGTATTGATATGTTGAAGAAATATTTAAAATTTCTTGTGGGATGAAAAGACAAATGATTCTTAACACAAAAACCTGAAACTCACTTATAATATTATTATGAAAGATCAAAAAGGATTCAGCATTTCAATAGTAATCTAAATATACTCATCTCCCTTTAACGCAACAGGGAAATAATTTTAGAAGCTGAAAATCATTCTTTAGAAAGCATTGTCTAGCCCTTGGAAATTCCTATAACTTACTTTGCATAATGTTATACAAACAGCAAGCTTCCTCTTTCAGCAATAAATTCAGAAGTAGAGGAACAATCTCATAGCATGATATCCAATCCTGATTTATTTTTACAGTATACACTTAAAGATAGAAAGAGAAATTTAAACTTGGGGGAATCTTCCAAGATAAAAACCTTGCAAGGTTGCTGCTCTTAGAAGTTAGAAGCAGATGGGCCTTTTACTTTTTTCTTCTTACCTATTACCAAGCTTTTTTGATTAGATGTAATTGATTTTTGTTATTTGATCCCATAGGAAGATGACAAAAATAGAGTAAAACTTTGATTGGTGACATATCTCAGAAATAGAGGGAAGGATGCTGCTCATTTAATAATCTGGTTAATCTAAAAACCCTTTTAATTTCAACTCTGTTGAAAAACATTTTTAAAAACTGTTTACTAAAACAAATACAGTGTCAAAGGCATTGCTTAATCTTTCTGTGATGATTCAGAAACTTGAGTGTCTTAGGGACATCATTTGGAATTTCAGCTTTCATTGTACAGTATTCTAGGTATGGGGGGTATTGCAAAGATGGTCTCTCATCAGAAGATAAGCCTCTGTCGGTAGATCCTTGACTCTAAGATTCTAAGCTCCTTGAGACTAGGAATTATTTCAATAAGAGCAGACAATAAATGCAGCTGACTCATTACATAGCCTTATCTGGTAGAAAATAATCTCAGAGTTGGAAGGGACCTTGGAAACCACCTAGTCTAGCAGTTCTCAAACTTTTTACAACTTTAAACATTAGGTTCACATTGCTGTAACATAAACATTGAAAATCTTTTCAGTCTTAAAAATTAATGATCTTTTCTATGTGGGGTTATATCCAGCAGAGTGCTGGTTAATGTTTAACAACCAGCTGTAGGGGAGGGGTAGTGTTGAAGAGATGTAAGACACACTTTTAAATTTAATCTGCATTATTAGTATTTCCTGTCACTTTCTGAAGCCTAAACAATAAATAAAACAATATATCAAGCCCTGATTTATATAGTATTTGTCAACTTCTGAGGTGTAGATGCTGTCACTGAAAATTTAACAATTTGCTCTTGGGAGCAATTCAAGCTACTTCCAGCACATCCCTAGTTATATTTATTGATATTTAATGTATTAGAAATAAAAAATTCTTTGTATCATTATGAAATAGTTTGACCTTGAAGATCCCCTGAGAAGATTTTGTGGAATGCCAGAATTCATCAGAGCATACTTTGAGAACTGATCTAGCTGAATTAAACTTCCACACCATTCCTAACAAGTAGTCGTTTAGCACCTAACCCATTGCTGGCACATAGTAGGGATTTAATAAATGCAATATTGATTACTTTTCTAGCCTTTACTTGAGGATAGTCCCTGCCTCCCCCAACCCCCAACTCTGTTTAGGTAATTCTAATTTTAAGTTCCCTTCACTGTGAATAAATTCTCTTCCCCCATCACTATCCCCATTCACCTAACCAGGGTGGGAAACTTGTGACTTTGAAGCCATATGTGGCCCTCTAGATCCTCAAGTGTGGCCCTTTGATGGAATCCATACAGTCAAAGGGCTGCACTTGAGCACCTAGAAGGTCACATGTGACCTTCAGGCTGCAGTTTCCCCACCCTTGACCTAACCTATCCCTTTCCCATTTCCCCCCAGCCATTATAACTTTAGGAAAATGAAAATAAAACCACACACATACTTACACCCAAACAGAGATCTTGGTACCTCGGTGCTGGAGATGGGGTTGAATTTGTACAGATCATGATATAGCCTGGTAAGGAGTAGGTTTTGTTTGTTTCTTTTTTTTTCCTGACTAAATTCTTGTTATGAGTTTGGATTTTTTTTGTTTTGTTTTCGGTGATTTGCCTGCTTCTCCTAAATAGAAGGATAATAATTCAAACTAGTGGAAGGCTCTGTCTAAGCCATTTCTCATAATCAATTTTACACTGTATTAAATGTATCTCTTTGTTTCTCTCTATCATCTATTTGTTCTCTCTCTCTCTCTGTCTCTCTCTCTCCTTCTCTCTCTATCTGCCTGAGTCTACAAAGTAACAGAAAGCAATGAATCTTCTGTTTTTTTCCTTTCAGTCACATGGCTACATCTCACCATTGTTTTCTTTAATTAGAACTTTCTTAACTTCAGTATGACTATGATCACTGTTATTAAAATCTTTTAATTAATCCCTTTGCTATGAGTGGCACTATATAAAAAGACTTGGGGCAGCTAGGTGGTGCAGTGGATAGAGCACCAGTGCAGGAGTCAGGAGGAGTTCAAATCTTACCTTAGACACTTGACACTCACTAGCTGTGTGGCCCTGGACAAATCACTTAACCCCAATTGCCTCATCCTGGGTCATCTACAGTCATCCTGATGAATATCTGGTCACTGGATTCAGATGGCTCTGGAGGAGAAGTGAGGCTGGTGACCTGCACAGCCCTCCCTCCCTCAAAACAAAGTCAAGTGTAAGTCATGTCATTATTTCTCTGATGGCATGATCTTCTTCGGCAATGAAGGATGAACACACATAAAGAAATTGACACAAGCCTGGCTTTCTACCCTTCATGTTACAAAAAATATACAGATGGACATATGCACATACATACTGACATATGATGATACAGTTTATAATCCCTATGTCAAATGATAAATTGATCAATAGTGTACTTACATCATTATCATAATAATAGCTAGCATTTTCAGAATACTTTAGGTTTACAAAGATCTTTACAAATATTAACTCATTTTATTGTCATGACAATCTTGGTAGAAAAGTGCTTTTATTAACCTCATTTTACAGAAGAGGAAACTGATACCGGCAAAGGTTAAATGACTTGCCCAATTTCACAAAGCTAGTAAGTGTCTGAGGATTGATTTGAACTCAGGACTTTTGGACTCTAAGTCTGGAATTGTGCCACCTACCTGCTACACTGTACATTAAAGATAATATAAACATATTATCTATAGTAGGGATTCATAACCTGATGTCCATAAATACTATAGAGTTCAAGGAAGTCTGTGAATTTGTCATTTTTTATTATTTTAGTAACTTAACATAGTTTGTAATCTGCATTTTCTTTTATACATTTATGAATATTATTCTGAGAAGGGGTTCATAGGCTTCATTAGACTGACAAAGGAGTCCATAACAAAAATAAAGAAATAAAATAAAAAGAGAAACTTTGATCTATAGGGAAAGAGCTGTCATCATCTGTTGAAGGCTCACTACATGTAGGACACCATACTACCACTTTGGAAAACTACAGAGGATATGACAAGCACAGTTCAAGAATTTATGTTTTAATGGTAGATACAGGAGAAAATATATGCATATATATAATAAGCATATATTATATATGTGTGTGTATATATATATACACATACATACACAAGTATATGTACACATAAAGTACCTATACATACATATTCATAGACTTTCATAGAGTCCTGAGTTTGTAATCACCATTTGTGGCTGCCATGTGGCATTCTTCCTCAGCTCTTGCACATTCCTCCTAGAGATATGATAAGCCGCTTCCTTCCTATCATAAGTTTCTCCTAGCCTCTTGCCTCCCCATGTAGGTACGGTCTATACTATTTTCCCAGGAGATCATTCAAGGCTCTTGCAAGTATTTTTTCATCCAACTCTGCTTTGGTATAAAAATCTCTTTTTTGTAGGATGGGGTGGAATTGGGGGAGAGGGGCAGGCTAAAGTTATTTCAGCACTGGGACAGGGTTCTGCATGCTGACATACATATTTGATATTAATGGTGCCCCTAGCGTACCTTAGAGTACAAGAAGCTGCAAGCCAGCCTTGCTAAATGGGGCTGCCACTTTGGGCTTGAAGGAATAGACCATGGGGCTACCTGATTCTGACCGTGTATCTTTCAATAAATATCTGCAGTCTTGTCAGTCTCATGTAAGTCACTTCCAGCAATTTCTGACTAGAACTTGAGCACCAATTGTCTTATCTGAAAGATATATATACAGATATGGATAATAGCTCTGTGGCTTAGGAAGAAATTATTCATTACTCCATTAATTTTCTCAGACTCAACTGTCATATTAGCTTGTTTAACTGGATAGCAATCTTTTTTTTTTTTGAACAGATGGTTAGAATTAGAATGTGAGCTCCTTGAGATCAGGAATCATGTTTTTATCTTTCTTTATAACCCAGGGTTAGCGTAGTGCCTGGCACATAGTAAGTGTTTAATAAATGCTTGTTGACAAGCAAATGTGTCACCTTTGACATTTTTAATGAGGGTTTGCTACATGCCTAGGCCACCTAAAATGACACTACCTGTGGAAGATGCTGGGAGATCTACTTTTTGGAGACAGGAAAACTGGTGTATATGTGGACATTGAATATTGACCTACAATGCTTAGGCATGACCTTTTCCCATGGGCTGCATAGTTGAAATAACAGTAAACTGCCTGCTAGAGCAGTTAGAAATTTTTCTTGCATTCCCATCTGAGGGTAAAGGTCCCTACTCACAGCAGATGACACTGTGTGACCATGAGGTCATGTGGTCCCAAGAAGTGGGCTTGAGATTTTGGTATTTTTATCATTTTCAGGTCTAGGTACAGAGAATGGAGTCTCCAACATAGGAGCTTAAGACATGAAGACTAAAGAGTCCAGGAATTAAGACTGGGCATTTCAAACAACTCAGGAACAAGGATCTGGAAGGTTAGCTCAGTGGGGATTTGAACTTGAATTTGATAAAACTAATGCTATGAAAGAACTGTGAGACTAATTCTTCTGTAGGGTTGGTTATTTCCCCCCTCCCCCCACCTCACCCAAGGTAATGGGTAAAGTATTTCAATATATATTTTTGCTATATCTTTGAATTATATGTACCTCTTTGTAAAAGCTAACACTACCTTCAGTGGTTAAATGGAACTGGAGTGTTGGTCACTGGCACCTCAAAATGGGGTGAACACAGTCAGTGAGGGTATCAAGCAAATGGCAGAGAAGAGAGACTCCCCAACCCTGCTCTTCCTCTTAGGGTATGAGAGAAAGGGTCAAAAAGGTAAAATGTAAAAGAGTTGGCCACAAAGTGGCATTTGGCCTCAGCCCTTACACATTCCTCCTACAGATATGATAAGCCTGCTTCCTAAGCAATGTTATGTTACATATTCACTATGATCATTTTAGAACAATGTAGAACAGGCAGAATCCCAGACGGTCTAGTGAAGGTTCATGTCATCTCATGTTGAATCTCTTGAGAGTATGGATAGCATATATTTAGGCCTGATCAGTCAGGCCTGATACAGGATCATTCATTGAATACAGTCAAATTCCAAAGATAAAATCCTGAAAGGTGAGTGGCCAGAATATTTAAAATAGCTATTCAGTTAATTGGTGGATAATAAGTTGTATCTCTGTGAGCCTCAGTTTGCTCATGGGTATAATGAGGGAGTTACCTAGATGGCCACTGAGGTTCCTTCCAGATTAAACCTAGCATCCTTTAAGGATGTCTCTTGATATTAGAATGAGTTGATTCAACTTCTTTCTTAAGTCTTGTATGTTATCAGTATTTTAAAACTGTACATCCTGTACCCATTATTTTGTATTATTGTGGTAACCAAATTTGCAAGCTCGGTAAACCGAGCTTGCAAAGTTATAGCAATAATAGTAATGAAACACACACACACACACACACACAAACACACAAAATCCCCACATTTAGGGACCAAGGCACATTCAACATTCAGCAGAAAGTTCCCCACAAGAAACCATTTTTGTTGCTGAACTAGACTATATAACCACTGTACTGTTTAAAAGACTGGCATCATGAAAAGACTACAACAATAAACAATATTTTTTAAAAAAATATATTCCCAGAATCACAGACTCTCTGAGTTGGAATGGACCTCAAAGGTTCACTAGTCCAACCCATAGCTGAAAAACAATTCCTTCACATCATGCTTGCCAAGTTGTCATCCTGGCTCTGACAAAAGACCTCCAAAAAAGGGCAGCTCATTATTTCCACAGCATGAGTCCTCTTGAGGACATTTCTAATTGTTAAGAAAATTTCTCTTATTTTTAAGTTAAATCAAACTCTGCAACTTTCACCGTTTGCTCTTTATTCTGCCCTCTGGGACAAAATAGAGCATTCTCTTACAAATAAATAACAACCCTTTATCATCTTAAAAAACCAACCAAACAAAAAACCTATCAATATTTATATTGGAAAGTCACTAGACTGCTAGTGCTCTCTGATTTTTCTCTCTTTCTCTGTATGTCTCTGTCTCTTTCTGTCTGTCTCCAGGTCTCTGACTATCTGTAGGTCTCTCTGTCTTCCTCTCTCTTTCTGTCTCTATCTCTCGGTTTGTCCATGTTATTAATTAACTTTTTATCAGAACTGGGCTAACCTTACCTGCTGAGATAAGAAAATAAATATAGTATAACAGGTAGAAAACAGTCCACTCCCACCACACAGGAAGAGCCTTGTATTTATTGTCATAGAATATTCCTAAAGTATTAACAACAACGTAAATGACATACATACATGACAAAAGAAGATGGATTGGACACATGGGGAAGTGGGGATAATAAATGGACATCTCACTTGTTCCACCGGTATCCATGCAGTATAAAAAGAACTCAAAGGTGGCTCCCCAGAATGTTGGTGGGGTGGGCTTCCTGAGAAGGATTTATGGGAGGCCACAGAAAAGCGTCTCACAGGGTAGCCAGGCATGAATGAATTGCCATTTTGGACAATTGAAGCCATTGGTACAATGGGCACCCATTCAATAATTCCCTCCTGGAAACGTGCTGGAAAATGTGCACTTTTAAAAAAGCCACACATTTGCCTCAACTATAGATATTACTAGCAGTGAAGCAGAACCCTGCTGGAGTGTGATTCCTATTTTTTTGATACGCTTTTGCATTTCAAGCTTCTCAGTTTTCTTCTAACACAATTTTTACTATTTAAAAAGTCGCTTGCATTTCTAATTTTCAGCTCATTGAAGGAAAAAAAATCTCATAAACTTCAACCAGTTACAGAGTAACCTACAAAACAACCCAGTTCAGCACGGGCGGCAGCCTCAGCCTGCCTCGCCTCCAGGAAGCATCTGCCTGGCGGATTCCGGGACCAGTTTTCCAGGTGGGGTCCTAGAGAAGAATACGAGTCCATCCACGCGAGAATTCCTCATTAGAGGGTTTATTTGTTTTGCTTTTTTTTTTAAATTTTCAGCGGTTACTTTCCTGCTCAGAATATATGTGAAGGGTGAAATTTGTATTCTACAGGACTAGGGTTCCAACGCAAGGTTTTTCACTTGCTACAAATGTGACCTTGGCAAGTCACTTACATCTGAAACTGACACAGCCCTAAGAGGCCTGGAAATCGACCTCCCTTCTCACTTGCAGCTCCCCACCTCCACCCCCGTCACCACCTCTTCCCCCACCCGCCCCATTTTACAGAGGGGGAAACTGAGGTTTAAGGAGTTTAGGCACATTCCCTTTTCCGGCTTCTGTTTCACCCTCTGCAAAGGGTAGGCGCAGACCACCAAGCGAAGTCCCTTCCAGCGCAGTCCTCTTCGAACTCAGTTTTGTACTTATCGGACCTGGCGCGAAGCTGCCTTCCCACCTCCCTTCTGGGGAGCGGGTCAAACTACAAGTCCCGCCAGCCCCTGCGGCTCGCCTCCTCCCCCGCCCCCTCCCCTCTTTCACATCTCCCCAGCTGGCGGCTGGCGCTGGCAGAAGCCAGATCCCCGTAGTCCTCGGAGACGTCAGGCTGCAGCGCTCGTTCGGCTCGGCTCCGCATCTCAGCCCGCGCTCGCGCCTCCCGTTGGAGCGCCGCCCCCCGCCCCCCAACCAGGCGGAGAGTCGCTGGGGGTCCAGCCGGCACTGTCCAGCCCTCCTCCTCCTCTCCCCTCCCCTCCCGTCCACTCTCGAGTGAAGGGGCAGCGGATGAAGTGAGACGATGGTCATCCGCGTGTTCATCGCCTCCTCCTCCGGCTTTGTGGCGGTGAGTGAAGGAGGTGGGGGCGCCGGGGGTGAGGAGGGGGGACCTGAGACCCTGGCTGTCCCCGGCGTGGAGAAGTCCGACCCCAGCCCCCGAGGCGGGAGTCAAACTTTGCAATGAAGAAAGGGAAGGTGGGAACTTGGCGGCTGCGCCTTTAAACCCACTCCGCGGGCGTGTGCTGGGAGAAGGTGCCTGGGTCTAGAGGTAGGAGGGACCCCGGGGGTCCTGGAGACCAGCCCCCTCACAAGTCAGTGTACAGGTGAGAGCCCGAGACGAGGGAAGCGACTGGCCCAGGGTCGCGCAGGGAGGCGGTGGAAGAGCCAGTATTTGAACCTCAGGTCCCCCGACTCTAGATCCAGCACTCCTTCGGCTCCAAAGGATACGGGGTCCTGCAGCCTCCTCCCCTCCCCACCCAGGAGGGTAGAGTTAAATAGATTGAAATCTTGGAGTCCTCTAGTCTAATTCCTTGCTTTCACAGGTGAAGAAACTGAGTTCCAGAAAAGGTTAGGTGACTGATCCAAAGTCCATTTGATACACAGGGAGAAAATGGCAAGGCTGTGGGAGTCTTGGCTTCACATCCAGCCTTCTTGTCGTGCCAGATGTCTTCTTCCGGCCCTTGGGACCTCTGACACCCCTCGTTTTCCTACCTACTTGTCATATCATAGACTTAAAACTGGATCTCATACGACCCCTTCATTGTATAGGCTAATCATCAAACCTATTAAGGCATTATGTGCCAGGGATGAGAAAACTGAGGTCCGTAAAGGTAAATTGACACCTCCGTAGTCACACAGGGAGTAAGAAACAGAGGAGAGATTGGAGCACTCTGGTTCTGAGTCCTTTCAGAGGAGAAGACACAGATGTCTATGGGCTCTTCTCTAACTCCAACCCCCACCCAGTCCTAGATCCTAGATTTAGTGCTAGAATGGGTTCTAGAGATGATCTTTCCTAACCCCATCTAAGAAAGAGGTGGTCACACTAAAGTAGAAAGTAGCATAGGCAGGATTCTAACCCAGGTCCACTGACCTGAAATCCAAAGCTTTGCCCACTAGATCACACTGTTGGGCTATTCAAGGCTCAGGAATTGGGGTGAGGCACTGGAGGATGAACAATGCCTCTTGGTAGGGACTTTTAGGGGCAGACCAGAGAGGATTTTCTTGGTGTTCTCCTTTGCATCTCTGGCCTTTTAGCCACATTGACTGTGCCAAGTCCATTGTTTTGTTTTTAAATTTAGCTCCCAAAGGAAACATTTAAATGGAAAACACCTTCTCCCTTCTGTTCCACCTCCCCCCCCCCCCCCAGTATATTTCTGTAGTTTTGCTTCGGTACAAAGAAAGGCAAACCAGGTTTTTCCTGCTCTGTCAGTTTTTTAATGGTCACCCATAAAAATAGTACCTCCCTTTAGTGATACCTAATGATGTAATAAATATTTGTTTGAGGTGCTTTTTCTTATTTGTTTTATTTCTGTCCATACTGTGGTAAGTATATCTGGACATTTATGCTCTTAGTACGTTATAATTTGATCTAAAGGGATCTCAAAAACCATTTAATTGAGGGTTTCTTATTTTGGTGTCCAGGAACCCCAAGGGATCTCTGGATAGGTTTCGGGGAGAGGGGGGTCTGTGAAATTGGAAGGGAAAATAATTCACATCTTGATTCTCACTAACCTCTAACTTTAATTTAGCATTTCCTTCCTTGACATACAAAAAAGGTGAAGACCCTCCAGATCTAATCCAGTCACATCATTTTACAGATAAGGAAATAGAGTTTCTGGGAGGTATAGTGACTTTCCCAAGGTTACAGAGCAGATAAGTAACAGAACAGAGATTAAAAAATATGTAGATAGATATCTATATATAAAATACACACATCAAATTTGTTTTTATGGTATCTTTATTTCCAGGTATATCTTCTCCCTCTCCTCAGTGATCACTATAACAAAGAAGGAAAAGAAAAGAGAGAAATTACTCATGGAAATTTAGCAACACATTAACTATATCTGATAGTGTTCCACACCCATAGGATCATAGGTTTAAGGCTGGGAAGGACTTGGAGGCTTTGGAGATCAACTTTTTCATTTTACAGATGACGAAACAGAGGTGTGAAATAACATCTGAAATCACATTGAATGATAGAGATGGATATTGAATGATAGAGATGGGGTTGGAACATAGGCCCTGTTTTTTTTTAACTGCCATATCTATTTGGGGATAGTTGTGATTTCATGTTTTAACCTTAGGATAAAGATGGCAAGGAGAGTAAGTCTCAGTTAAACAGCTAGAGATTTTTCCTTAAAGAAAAAATATGGTGGACATCTCATACTGCAGGAGTAATCTATATCAGAGGTATGACTTGAATGTGCAGTTAAAGTTCATATTAAGTTTGTAAGTATATCCCAATATTAATAAATGCTTCATTAAGTCAAGAATCTTAATATACCTAAAGAAATGTAGGGGTCTCACTAGTTTCCTGCCCTGTATTTGGGTGGAGTAATTTTACAGTTGCTTCTTTCCCAAAGGGATTGATGGAATAAAATATTGCCTGTAATAGCTTATAAACCATCATAAGCATTTTAATTACAATAGAAACCAACCCCAGATTACTGAGGTATTTGCCAGAGAATGATTGGTGGGAAGTTACCATCGTGGCCAGACAGGGCTGTGTTGAGATTTCTGTAGTTTTGTCTCCTTTTGTTGCTGCTTAGTCATACCTATCTGCTATCATTTTCCCCATTAAGTCACAAATCATGTTTCTGGGAAGAGAGTCTGTCTCAGGAGTGGAAGTGCTCATCTAAATGTATCCTTTAATGAGGACATTAGAATGCTTTAAGTTTTATCTTTGACCTCTCTGCTTTAATAATTCTGTTCATGTCATTTTTATTCACTGAAGGAAGGAGAGTAGTGTCCTGTAGAGACTCAGGCTAGGCTCAAGCCTGGCAAAATTGTCAGGAATTAGCTTGTTATATTAATAACTGGATCCATGTGGACTGTAAATCAAAATGGTTCTGTATGACCAAGCCTTTCCCCCCAGCCTCTTAGCCTTTTTTCTTTTTTAATATTTCTTTTTGTTGAAAGGAACACTGGACTGGGAATCAGGAGATCGAGGGTCTCATCCTTGTCCTGCCACCCAATGATGCTCTGTACTACTGAACAAATTGCTTAAACCCTCTGGGCCCCTGGGTTTTTTAATATAAGCTAGGGTACATTTAGAGTGAAGGGCTAAAGTGGATGATCTCAAGATCCCTTATATCTTTAATATTCCTTTTTTTGAGTCATGAATCATAGAGATCATCCAGACCAGGGATTCTCAAACTCTTTATACTCTTAAAATTTGAGGACCCTTTCCTAAGAATTTCTGTTTATGTGGATTATATCTAACTATATTTACTGTAACAGGAATTAAAAAGTCTTAGTTTCATGAAAATAGTTTTGAACTTGTGAACTCTCTGAAAGAAAAGGTCTTGGGAACCTTTAGCTGCTCCTGGACCATACTTTGAGAACCACTGACCTAACCCAACCCATATCCTCCAAAGAATTCCCATTGCTAGATACTTGATAAGTTGATCACCTAACCTTGATTTGTAGGACCACCTACAAGAGAGAACTCACTGCCTCCAAAGGCAGCACTTTCCACTGGTAAAGATTTTTCCTTATATCAAGTCTAATCGGCTGCTTTGCAACTTTCACCCATTGCTCCTTGTTCTTTCCACTGTGGCTAAAAAGTCTAATCTTACTCTTCCGCATTACGTCCTTTTCAGAGCTTAAAGGCAGCTCTCTTTTCCCCACTGAGTCTTTTCTTTTTTGTGAATTGACTGGATCTGGATAATTTCCTGAATAATCCCCATTATTTTGTGTAGACAGGTCCTTAAAGTACATTTCTTTTTTTTCTCTTTAGTGTTTAACTCTCTGGCATCTGTGTTTTCTTCACTATAATGCCATACAGGTATTCTGAGAGAGCTTGGCACAAAGTTAGAAATACTCAGCAGTTGCATATTCACAGCTAATGAAAACTAATTATCCATTTCAATGGACTTCTGTGTAAACACTGAATCTTTTCAGGTTTCAAACAATGGATGTTCATTGAGACTCCCTAATTGTAATATTATATCCCATTAACTGATAGTCCACTTTTTCTGTAATGATGAAATATTAATGTTTTTGGTGATTCTGGAGTTTATGCCTAAATACAAGAATTAGTAATTATTCCAAGAAATAACAAGCTTCTTTATAGACTTCATTTAGGTCACCTAATAGCCGGCTGGGCAAAGTTAATGGGGTCTTGTTGCACTCCTGCCAGTTATTAAACCTGAGAAATAAAGCCCAGTTTCTCCCCCTCAAATAAACATAGTTGTCGACAGTCACATTTTCATTCATAGTAATGGAAACTTAGAGGTTTCTGTTCTTTCCAGAAAATAGCACATATGTCAGCAATCCTAGTTGCTCCAAATGGACAATAACGACATGATCCAACCCTGACTGGGGTGTGGGAGAAAAAATAATTTACTCTGCAGGTCAGTTTGGCTTTGGCTGAAACTTCTTAAATAGATGAGGTAGGAACAGGATTAGAACTGAACTGAGTCAAGTAAGTAATCTGCTTAAAAAGAGGAAAGGCATTGTGGCTTGGTTGATAGAGGGTTTGCTTTAGTATCAGGAAGACATGATTTAAAACTCGCTTCTGACATATACTAGATATGTGGCTTTGGGCAAGATAATTAATCTTTCGGTGCACCCAAACAACCTTCCAGCTTGATAAACAACAAATGAGTTCCTTATCTGTTGGCAGAAGGATTTCTTCATACTGGGAATTGCCACACTGATAATATCACAACATAAAAAAGAAAAACTAAAAAGACCTTGGGCTCACGTAGTCTGGATTTGAACAATGATTTTAAGTTAAAATTCTGATATTCTGGTGTAATTCATGTGATCTTGGGAAGTGAGTTCAATTCATTTCAGTTGAAAAATATTTATCAAGTGCCTTCTACTATGTACAATGCATTTTATTGAGCTCAGGGGTTGGGGAAGGGGAAGAGTCTAGATGGGATACTTGGAATCCTCCATTTATGAATGCTTTGTGTTGGGGATAGAGTGTCCAGTGAATTCCAGACACTGAGCTTCATTGGTCAAGGGATTTGGGGAGGGGGGAACCCAGGATTCTTCCATCCATCCCTAAGGATACATCTATCCTCAAGGGATTTGATGTCTATTAGTGTGTAGAGGAAATGAATTTGGGAGATGTGTGTACCTATGAGACATGAGGCAGGAGATACCTGCCTTCCTGAAATTTATAATCTAGTAAGAGAGTGGGGGAATGTGACACCTGTATAGACAGTGCAGAGTAGAATCAGCTGGGTAGATGGATAAATTGTTGCTGTAATTGTATATTGTTTTATATGTGTGTGTGTGTGTGTGTGTGTAGATATGCATGTATGTAAGTATATATATATATATATATACAAACATGGATGTGTATATATAAAAATTGTAACTATATTTATGCAAATATGTATGTGTATGTGTGTATATATATATCTACACACTTATGAAACAGTATATAATTAATTCACAATTTATACAGTGTGCCATTGTATAGATGCACACATACACACACTTTTTCCAGTGACAACACCAATTTCACTATGAAATGATAAATATTCTGTGATATTGTGTATATTTGGAAATTAAATGAATGTTGGTATTATCCTAATAATTGATAATTCATTTAAGTATTAACATTATTCTGGTCCTGGAATCAAGAAGACTTGAGTGAGACCTCACGCTGTGGGAGCCTGGGTAGTTCAGTTAACCTCTCTCTGCCTCAGTTTCCTTGACTTTAAAATGGGGATAATAATAATTACCTCAGTGTTTTTGTGAGAATTAAATAAGATATTGTTGTAAAGTGGTTGCCATAATACATGACACCTATTACTTGTTCCCTTCTCTTCCTTAGAGCATGTTAAATAAGGTGTAAATAGTATTAGGATTGGTCTGTCTGAGAAAGTGGCAGCCTCAGTTCTTCGCCAGAAAAGGGAGGCCCTAAAGTATTTGGAAAAGTAATATATTAATATGCTTTTTTTAAATTAAAGGAGTGGAAAGTTTCAGTAATAGTCATTCAAAAAGTATTTCTTGTGTTTACTTTACTAAATGATGGTGGGTAGAATGTTCAGGGTGGAATGGAAGAGACCATCTGGGAAGTAGAGGACATGAATTTGTAGTAGTGTGGAAAGCCTGAATGTGTCGTTACACGACCTGGGGTTGTCAGCCTGGCTTGGCTGCTTAGTATGTGGGTAACCTTGGCTAAATCACTTAGTGTTTTTGACCTCATTAGCCTCATCTGTAAAGTGAGGAGGTTGGCCCAGCTCATTCTAAGGTCCCATTCAACTTTGAAACCTGTGCTCCTATGCTCTCTCCTCACAGTACTTACTACTAAGCTGTGTAAACTAATACTTCTGTTAATAAAGAGGGCATGTCATAAGGACATATTTCTTTGTCAGAAACTTCACAATTCAAGGTAGAAATGTTATACTAGATATAGGGATGTTTTCTGATGTAGGCATTTACCCCTCGATACTAACACATCAATTATGTTAAAGAAAAATAAGAATTTAAATAAAGAAATAAAGAAAATAAGAATTACAGAGATTTCTCTAGGGAGAAAAATAACTTCCTTTCTACTTCAGAAAAATTTTTTACTGAGGCCAAAGCCTTTCAGTCTGCAACATACCCCAGTATATCAAGTATCTGTGATTGATCAGTGAAGCACATAGATAACAGCCCTTGTCTGTAAAAAGATGGTCTTTAAGGCCCTCATAATTCATGAACTATGGTGATGAGACTTACCAAACTCAAATAGATTGTTCTTCAGACAATACACATACATTCAGTCCACCACCTGTCTTATCCTTGAATCCTTTCCAGCTTGGTAGGAACCAAAGCTTGTATTCTATTTTCCCTGTGTCCACAACCTTTTGAAGACCCAGGGACATCTTCACACCATGAAGAAGCCTCAAGAATGGTTGTTTTATGAATCAGAGAAGAAGCTTAAAATCTCTATGCTGGTTTAATTGAAACTTTGAACATCATGTAAGCAGTCAATCTTAAACAATAAGTGAATGA
Organism: Bettongia penicillata ogilbyi; assembly: GCA_023548195.1. NCBI lineage: Eukaryota > Metazoa > Chordata > Mammalia > Diprotodontia > Potoroidae > Bettongia > Bettongia penicillata. Next base: position 1,444,218 of record JAJHZJ010000535.1, read on the forward strand.
TAGAAATGCTTTCTTGTTTTGATAGAGGGATGAGTCAAGAAGAACTGGCTTAGCAATTGATAATATAGAGAGAATTTTATAACTCAACATGAGGTGAATAAAACAGTTACAGAAGAACAGTATACATGGTATGATTATTTAAAAAAAGAAAAAAATAGATGCATCAGGTACAGTGGAAAGAGTTGTGACTTTGGAGGGTTTACCTGGGTTGAGATCCAGTTTCCTTTACTACCTGTATGACCTTGATTTATCTAACTCTTTCTGTCTCAGTATTCTCATATATAAAATGGACTAAATGACCTTTGAGATCATTTATATAGCTCTTGATCTGTGGTCCTTTGTAGTTCTAATATTAAGATTTGGGGCAAAAGAAAATGCTATCGATTCTGCAGAATTGTTTTTGTTTACTTTCCAAGTCAACCTGAAGCTCAGGAACATGTCATTCCATAATTCAATTCAACAGATATGTACTAAGCACCTACGTCATGTAACATACTATACTAGTGCCAGTGATACAATGAGAAAATCTGAAGGCAAACATATAAGGAGTAATAATAATGATGTGGTTATATTATACATATAAAATAATTTGTAATTATAATAGTTTTAAATATATTTTGTTTTGCTATTTAAAGTATGAAAATATATTTTAAAAGAGAATTTGTACACTAGTTGCAAAGTAACAGTTGAGTTTCACTTTTTACCAGTGAAAATTAATAGGTCCCAACTGAGCTGTAGTTAAGGTCAAGTTATCTCATTGGACAAAGCTGAATTTAAGATGTCAAAGGAAGTATTTATTCAACTGCTAAACTTCAGCAAACTTGACCTCTAACTTCTAATTGGAAATGAAAATTTTTTTCTCATTTATAAATTACTTTTAAGAATGACCTACTTTGTTCTGGCTTTAATTTTGGTTGTAGGGTGATTTAGTTAAAAGTATGAACCAACTTTTATTGATCCAAATTATACAGTGTAACTTTTATTAATTTACTTTTATGTGATTCACTTTACATTAAGGTTGACTAACCTCAAGGGGAAAATGGCTTCGGACCCCCAAGTTATAAACTTTATGATAAATTTGCCTCCTCTCTTTCTGGGTCACGTTGAATGCTCATTAAAATTTTGGGGAAAAGAAAACACTCCTGACTGTACACAACTGTTTTTTGTTTACCTTCCAGCTGAAGCTCAGGGATTTGGCATTGAACCTTTTAGGACTTTTGGCTGACCCTAATGCATCATAACCCAGGGAAGCAGGAAGCCTGCTTCACAGAGCTCATACAGCTTGCAAAAGGAATTTATGACAGTGTTAGATTTTGGTTTGGACTTATTCTCTTAATAGGTGCCTCCTGATGGGTACCATCAAGCGCATTTTGCCCAGTAATAGTTATAGTAAAAATATTTATACTCTAATACTGTAAAGATAAAGGGATTCTGTGTCTCCTTTGTGAATTAGATTAATTCCCAAAAGTCTGGAAGAGCATAATTCAATTTTTTCCTTTTAGGTCCATAGTCAACATGCTAAACATCAAAGGATAAATCAATTTCAGTGTGGGAATATTAAAATCTTGTTTGGGAAATAACTTGCATCGATCAGGATAGCTTAGAACTAGGCTGGTCTTCAGAGGGTGGCTCCCTGTACCCCTGGGTCTTTTGGAAGTTGGTCACTTCTTCTGTAGAAGGGGGCACAAATGTTACTGCAGGAACTTGGTGGGAAACATTTCTCAGCATTGTCATAGAGCCCTCAGAGCAGGGGAAAGTGAATCAGTCAATCAACGAGCAATTTTATTAAGCACCTGTTAAATGCTAGGCACTGTGCTAGGCACTAAGCATACAAAGACCAAGGAAGAATCTCTCCTCACAAGCCTGATGAAATTATTAGACTAGACCTGTGTATAGAGTGTCATAGCTACCATATGTTGTTTCAACTTCCTGTAATTACTGTGGATCAAATAAATGAAAATGGATATGAAAACAACTTTCTGCCCTCTTAGATTTAATGGCATTGAAAGTGAAGATTAGCCCTTGGATATTTAGAAGTAGCTTTCCAGCGCAAGACAATCTCAGTTTTATTTGGCATATAGATGCTGATGCAGTTCCTTTCAGTAATAACAGATTAGTTCATATACCTTGAATACATCCCTGGACCGCTGCAGATCACAGCCTATGCTATCTATATCTTCTTATCCTGTATGACTGGTCCTTATCCTTCCAAAGGCAGCTGGTGGTGAATGAAGTGAATAGAACACTGGGCGTAGAGTCAGGAAGATAGTTCAGATTTGACCTCTAGACACTTCCTAGTTGTGTGATCCTGGGCAAGTCACTTAACCTCTGTCTGCCTTAGTTTCCTTATTTAACAAAGACAGACCTAGGCATTTGGCCTGGGGTGCTTCCCTTTGTACCAAAGACCTTGGGTGAGAATTGTAGGGGTCTTTTATACTTAGGTGTACTTTCCTTCTGATTGGCCTGACACAACTCATTGGGACCTCCCTTGGCAGTCCTGATGGGTGGACATTTTAATGAGGAGGTAGGCTAAGAGTTCTCAGGTCTAACTTTGGGAAGGAGGAAGCTTGTGGGTTGGCCCTCAGATATGGCCTGTCACTCATCTATGTGTGATTACATACCTCTGGTCCTAAGGAATGAGAGTTGCTAACTATCAACCAGAAAAATCAACTCTGTTGGGTTTTTCTCCCCTTTGTAGACTAGGTCACTCCAAACTTTAATGAGCAAGGACTAAACTCCTACTCCCTGAAGGAGGGTCTAACTCAGGCCAACATGTGCCTCCAGGCCACAGGTTGGGTACCCGCTGCTCTAACTCCATTTGGGTCCAGTTTATAGAGTAAACGTTTGGGTAAGGACCAGCCCAAGCCGGTTAAAGAACAGATGCCTTGGGGGCTAGGAGTCATCATATTACTCTGGTTTGGGACCTTCAGAGACTGTCTGGCCTGTTCAGAAGTGAAGTCTTGACAAAAATAGGAATAAGAATGGATCACAAATTAGTAATTGATTATTGATATAATAGCATAATATAAATTTCCTTTATATGTAAAATGAGGAATTGTGCCAGCCTGCTAGCATTGTTGGGGGAATCAAATGAAGATAATATAATATTCTTCACAAACTTTAGAGCAGTATATAAATGTTAGCTATTAGTAGTTTAATACTACTAATCTCTTATTATGATAGTGTTAATAATAACAATAATTCCCCCCATAGAGTATATATTCAGTGCTCTGGAGATGTTCTAATATTTTTTAGGATGCCATTGTAACACTTGGCCTTTCCATCTGTGAAGGAGTGAAGACTCCTTCCTTTTCTGCCCTTGGTCTGGCCATGTGATTTCTTCTTTGAAGAGAGCTCCCCACTGAAGACATTCCGTTTTCCAGCGTAAATTGGCATTTGCTCTGCACTCTGTAGTCTTGGAGAGTTGCTTGGTCCCTGCAGATGAACACTTAACCATGCCCTTTTTGCCTTATGATGACATTGATACCATTTCTGAAAGGGAAAAGCACTGTTGCTAATATATCACAGCCTACTTATTTTACACATTTTTCTATTTTATTTTTATATAGGCATTTATTTTCTTTTCCTCACACCTTTCCCCAGTTTAAAAGTAAAATAAAACCCTTGTAACAAATATGCATAGTTAGGCAAAATACATTCCTAATTGTCCATGTCTAAAAATGTAAGTTTCATTTTCTATCTTGACTCTATTTCTTCTTGGTCAGGAGGTGGGTTGGCATTCTTCATTATCAGTCTTCTGGTGATAGTATGGTCATTGCACTGATCAGAGTTCTTAAGTTCCTTACGATTGTAATTGTTTGTATTTACAATATTATTCTTATTATCTAGATTATTTTCGCTGCTGCTGACTTAATTCTGCATCAGCTCACAAAAATTTTCCCAGGTTTCTCTGAAACCATCTCTTTAGACATTTCTTATAGCGTAATATATTCCATTACATTCATATGCCATAATTTATTCAGCCATTTCTCAACTGATAGACATTTCTGTAGTTCACAATGCGTTGCCACTACACAAAGAGCTTTTGTACAAATGGTTTTGTACATATGAATCCTATTCTTTTTTGTTTAATCTTTTTATAGTAGAAGTCTAATAGAGGCATCTCTGAGTCAAAGGATATGTACCATTCAATGACTTTTGAAAATTATAATTCCACATTCCAGAGTGGTTAGACCAATCAATCTGCAAGCTTCTCCAACACTTGTCATTTTTTTCTTTTTTGTCATTTTTGTCAAATCTGATGTCTGTAAAGTAGAAACTCAGAGTAATTTGCATTTTCTCTAATCATTGATGATTTGGAGGATTTTTAAAAATATAGCTTTTGTTAACCTGGATATCTTCCTTTGAGAACTGCCTGTTTATATCTTTGGAGCATTTATCAGTTGGTAAATAGCTCTTATTATAAATCTGAACCAGTTCCCTATGGATCTTGGAAATAAGTCTTTTATTAGAAAAAAAAATTGCTGCAAATATCCTTTTCCTTGTTGCTAGTTTGCCTTCTAATGTTAGCTGCATTGGTTTTGTTTGTGTAAACAATTTTTATTTTTATGTAATCAAAATTCTGTCATCTGTGATCTCTATCTTTTGTTTCATCATAAACTCTTCCTGTGGCCTGCTTACACTAATTGCATGTTTTTTCATTGTGTTTAGGGTCATCCCATTTGGATGTTTTGGAGATTATGGTGTTCCCTTGATTTGGAGCCATATGGCATCCCAGCAAGTTATTTCCCATTAGTATTTTAACCTTGTGCAAGATTCCTTGGTAGATGCAACCATAGAGATAATTATGTGCAGTGGTTTTATTATCAAGGTCCAGCACTCTGTGCTCCTTGGAGATATTTGCTGATGTGGAGATAAGCTGTGCAGATTCCAGATAGGGTGAAATTCTCCCTTGGTTCCTACTTATGGATGACACTGTGCTCATTAAATCAAACCCCAAAGTACAGGAGAGCCTCCTCATTGAGATCTGTTGACAATCAAAGAAGATCCATTTAGTAGTATACTCAAGGAGGAAAAAATGTGTTTGAAGAGTACTTTGATACGTTTGGGATAAGCAGCTCATGGCCTTAGTCCTTTAGTACGTCTCTTAAATAGGCGCTGTGGACAGTGAGCTGGGTCCAGAAGTGAACAGGGAAAGACAGCAGACTGAATTCATTCCATACAGAAAATTATGCAGCATTTTCAGTGATTGTAAACTGCTCCCCAACAGAGAAAGACACCAGAAAAATACTAAACGAAAATTCAGTATTAGCATGTAATGTTTAGTTTTGCTTATTGGTATTTTTATTTTTGTTTCTCTTCTTTTAGAGAACTGGCACGATATATAGTGTGCTGGGCCTGGAGTCACGAAGACCTGAGTTCTAATCCAGCCTCAGACGCTTAGCAGTATGACCTTGGACAAGTCACTTGAGCTCTGTTTGCCTCAATTTCCTCAATTATAAAATGGGAAGAATAATAACACCGACTTCCCAAAGTTGTTGTGAGGACCAAATGAGACAATATTTGTAAAGCACTTGGTACGGTGCTTGACACAGGTCCTTAATAAATGCTTATCCCTTGCCCCCTTCTTTTATATATGTCTGTCAGAGTAGGTACAAGACTTTTTTCTTCCTCATTCATGACAATCCTGTGCACCTTGGAAGCATTCTTTCTGCTTTGTTATCTTTATTAAGATAGTCTTTGAAAGATGTCCTCCAATAGACTTTGCGATATTTCAGTGAACCTCAACTCATTAACTGGAATTAAAAAAACAAAACAAAACTAGACATGTGATTTCATTGGTATAGGGAGCCCAAGGTCAACACCTTCTCTGAAACTTAGTCCTATAGAATTGCCTGAGCCTCTGAGAGGCTAAGTGACTTACCCATGGCCATTACATGGCTGTTATGTGGCAAAGGCAGGAACAGATTTTCTCTATTCTCTCTAACCACTAGGCCACCTTGCTTCTCCTAACTGGAATTTTTATTGGTGCTATAATTTTGGGCAAAGAAGCAAATGGAAACAAAACAAGCTGATGTCAAATATACATATACATATGTGCATATACATAGAGATTCAGTTCTCTTTTGTTCTCTTTTCCTACTGCTATAGCTGCAGTGTTGTAGGACATAATAGTAATTCAAAGTCATGCCCCAGTAATGCTGTAGAATTCTCATTTCATAGAATCACTAAATTATATTTAGGATGCACTACTGAAGCAGGAAAATGAAATTTTAGAAAAATTCTTCATGATTAAGGTTCAAACAAAAAAAGAATATGTTTAACCCTTAGGTAACCAGAAAATTAATTTAGTTAGAACAGTCCATTCCCTAAGCATTTTTAATTTAATTGAGGTTCTTCTATAAGTTTAATTACTACTGGGTATTTAATGGGTGCCCAATAGTAATTAAAGTTTTATAACTCCATTGAACTAATGATGCAGTCTTCTTGGATATCTCCTTTATGCCCACAACTGTGCTAGAAATCATAGATTGGAATGTTCTTCAGTTTGAGTAATAAGGAATATTAGGATTTGACTTGGGCTAAGATTTGTACTCTTAAGGTGTGCCATTTTAGGCTTTCATTCTAATTTGGACTAGAGCTAGGCTATTCTGAGGCTGTGAATATCATAGAAGAGTAGAGGACACTAATTCTTATGTTTTATGAATTTTTTAGAAAAAGCATTATAATAACTTTCCAGTGATTACTTCCTGTCCCCTCTGCCCACAAGGAAATATAGTTGTAACAAAGAATATTCCTTGTGCCTTCCCTCTTAGAATCTGTGACTTTCTTCAAGACTTAGCTCAGATGCCATCTTCTGCAGGAGGCCCTTAAGATAACTTTCTGTCTATTCTCTACCTGTTTATATATATGTTTTTCCCCCTTTAGAGTATAGGCTCTTTGAAGGCAGATACTGGTTTTTGTTTTGCCTTTCTTTTTGTGTCCTTAGATCTTAGCACCCTGACTCACACTAGTAAGCACTTAACAAAGTCGTTTTGATTGATTGATTAATTCTAACATCTCAGACCTTATTCTACAATTAAAGTCTATCAACTTTGGCAAGGGCAGCTGGGTGGCAAAAGGGATAGAGTTTTGGACCTGAAGTCTGGAAGACTCATCTTTGTGAGTTCAAATCTGGCCTCAAACAGTTACTGTGTGACCCTGAGAAAAATCACTTAACCCCATTTGCCTCAGTTTCCTCATCTTTAAAATAATGTGGAGAAGGAAATGGCAAACTACTCCAATCCCTTTGCCAAGAAAACCCCAAATGGAGTCATGAAGAGTCAGGCACAACTAAAAAACAACTGAACAGCAACAAAACTTGGGCAAAGAAGAGAATCATGTATCACTACATTCCTCCAAAATTTATTGATTCCTTCAGTAATCAGAGTTCTAGATTCTTTCAGTATTGTTTTTCCTTAATTTTTTTTTTTAGCAGGATCCACAAATTCATTGATGTAAGGAACTTTCCCTCCACCAGGGCAAATTGGTATTTACTTTACAGTTTATAATTTTTAGAGAGTTGGCTAGAAGACTAAAAGGTTAAACAACTTTCTCAAGGACACATAGCCTATAGTATGTCAGGAAGGATTGGACCCTGATCTTCCTTTCTTCTTTGGACTTTTTTACTCACTACTGCAAAAGGCAGCTTTTTTGGCTGCCATGGTAGACTGTTGACTTATACCAAACCTTTAGCCCATTAAAATATCCAGGTCTTTTTCAAGGTGGCTGTTCCTTATGCCTCCCCCATTTTGTACTTGCTAAAGAGATCTCATCTTATTAGATTCAACCCAGTATGCTAACCTGTCAAGGTATTTTGGGACCCTGACTGTCATTCACTGCATTGGATATTCTTACCAGCTTTGAGTTACCTGCACATTTGATGAGTTTGCCATCGATAGCTTTTTCTTACTCATTGATAAAAGTGTGAAATTGTACACGACCAAGTCCACGTCCTTGAAGTACTTCACTGGAGACTTCTTGCTATGCTGACAGTGAGCTGGTAGCAGCTGCTTTTTGAGTCTAGACATTCAGCCAGTTTGGAATCCATTTATTTGTTCGTTAATTCACAGTTCTTCGTCTTTACAAACTGTTTTGTTGCTTCTCTTTACTTTGCCTTATATCATTTCTCTGAATTTTTAGCATTTGGACTTAGGATAGTAGAAAAATATTTCATATGTTGCAATTGGTTTAGCTGTTCTCTACTTAATGGGTATCTAGTTTGCTTATGGTAATACTCAAACATGGTAAGTATTGCTATACATATTTTTTAATATAGGTCTTCCTTCTGCTATTTTTTAATCCCTTGGGATATAGGTAATTCTAAAACATTTGAAAAGTACTTAGGTATCAGACTTTTAATACTGTCATTGAATTGTTTGTTTTTCCCTATTGATACAAAAAACAGATAATCACCTATGTCCTATGGCAAACCAAAAAATTGTTATCTCTGTTCCTCTGATTGATAGTAAACACCTTATTTGGAATTAGGCAGCTAAGTAAGTACAAAGGGATAAAACTTATTACTTACAAATTCATATTTTTAATTAAAGAAAATTTTTCTTGACATAATACTCTTGCATGTTTGTGTGTGATTTTAAGTCACATACATGTGACTTCACCTTACAGTGAAGGCTCAAAATCTCTGGTCAATAATGCTTTGGGGACACAATTTTTACACTTTGTCTAGAGTGCACAAATATGTTCTGCACAAAGTGTTATTCATAGTTGAACCAGAAAGGACTTGTGAGAAATGTCCCCAAAATTTTTTGGTCGTATTTACTAAAAACATTTTCTTAATGTTTTTCTTTGTATTTTGATTGATTTTCCTGTATATAATTTTTAAATTGTCATAATTAAGCACATCTCTTTTGTCTTTCTATCTGTTAAATAGAAGTAATCTCCCCTTAATGTTTGAGATTATCATGTTACCCAACACTGTTCACCCTGTAGTTTATATGCTGACATCATCTATGTCTCTAATGTCAGACAAATGGAAGGAGATCCCTGTGGCCTGCATATTGGCTTAGAGAACCATAAACACATTGTGTTATATTTTCATTTATTTTGTTAAATGTACATTTTAATCTGGCAGCCCCTCCTACTTGGACGAGGAGATTGACACTTACTTGCATTCTGTGTGGCATTAGACATGATTAAAATTCTTTTGACTTACAGTAACTCTCAACTCTTGCTTCTGATAGCAACATGGTTTCATACTCCCCCAAATTCCTTCCCTCTGGGGTGAGGTTTAATTGTGTACTTGAACACTTTTGTTCTCTTGTCCAGAGTGAGAGGAGGAACTGGTGGAGCAGAAGCAAGTGGATTTTGGAATGAAGAAAACCTGTGGGGGAGAAAAATCTAGTCTTTAGATTTGAAAAAAAATTTTTGAGTAGCAGCTGCGAAGACAACCCTGGGATGGGATAACCAGTAATTGGATTCAAGTAACTTTTTCAAGCACATATTGAATTCTTGCCCATGATATACAAAGTTTAGATAAGACATAATCCTCACTTTCCTAATTAAATGTAGTGCAGACTTAGACAGATATGTATATATGTGCATATATATGTGTGTGTGTATGTATGTATGTATATATGTATGTATATACACATAACCACAAATAACTAGGACACTACTTCATAAGTCTGCTAGACAGATGTGGGGTGCTATATGATCGCTGAGGATATAATGATCATTAATGCCTGTTGGGTGCCAGTGAAAAGAAGATCATAGAGGTAACATGGAACCACTAGAGTTTCTTTAGCAGAGGAGTGACAGAGAGAGTGGTATGTGATCTGAACCTTGAAGGAAACTAAGGATTTTAAGGTTGTGAAGTCAGGAGAAAATAACTGTAGGCAAAGACATGTGCAAAGTCCACATGGACAGAAGACAGAATATTGAATCCAGGAAACAGCAGGTAGGCTAGTTTGGCTGTAGTGTGGCATGACTGTAATGTGACGTATATAAGGTGGAGTTATTTAGTAAATGATAAATTGTAAAAAGTTTTATTTACTTTTTTCAATTTATTTATTTGTTTTTGGTTTTCAACATTCACTTCCACAAGATATTGAGTTTCAAATTTTCTCCCCATCTCTTCACTCCCCCCACCCCAAAACACTGTGCATTCTGATTGTCCCTTCCCCCAATCTACCCTCCTTTCTGTCACACCCCTTCCTTCCCTTATTCCCATCTTCTCTCTTTCCTTGTAGGGCAAGATAGACTTCTATACCCCATTACCTGTATTTCTTATTTCCCAGTTACATGCAAAACAATTCTCAACATTCGTTCCTAAAACTTTGAGTTCTAACTTCTCCCCCTTCCTCCCTCCCCACTGAGAAGGCAAGCAATTCAGTATAGGCTATATATGTGTAGTTTTGCTAAAGACTTCCATAATAGTCATGTAAAATACTGCTTTTATTTCCCTCCATGCTAAACTGCTCCCTCATTTGTTCTGTTCTCTCTTTTGACCTTATCCTTCCCCAAAAGTGTTTACTTCTAATTACCCCACTTCTGTCATTTGCCCTCCCTTCTATCATCCCCGCCCCAACCCACACTTAACCTTTTTTCCCCTACTTTTCTGTAGAGTAAGATAGATTTTCATACCAAATTGAGTGAACATGTTATTACCTCCTTAAGCCAAATATGATGAGAGTATACTTCACTTTTTTCCTCTCACCTCCCCCCTTTTTCCCCTCCATTGACAAAGCTTTTTCTTGCCTTTTTTATGAGAGATAATTTGCCCCATTCCATTTCTCCCTTTCTCCTCCCAATATATTTCTCTCTCACCCCTTAATTTTATTTATTTAGATATCATCCCTTCCTATTCAACTCACCCCGTGCCCTCTGTCTACTTATATGTGTATAATCCCTCCCACTTGAGAAAAGTTTCAAGAGTTACAAGTATTATCTTTTCATGTAGGAATGTAAACAGCTCAGCTTTAGTAAGTCCCTTATGACTTCTCTTTGCTGTTTACATTTTCATGCTTCTCTTGATTCTTGTGTTTGAAAGTCACATTTTTTATTCAGTTCTGGTCTTTTCATCAAGAATGCTTGAAAGTCCTCTATTTCATTGAATGACCATTTTCTCCCTTGAAGTATTATACTCAGTTCTGGTGTGTAGGTGATTCTTGGTTTTAGTGCTAGTTCCTTTGACTTCTGGAATATTCTATTCCAAATCCTTTGATCCCTTAATGTAGAAGCTGCCAGATCTTGTGTTATCCTGATTGTATTTCCACAATACTTGAATTGTTTCTTTCTTGCTGCTTGCAATATTTTCTCCTTGACCTGGGAACTCTGGAATTTGGCTACAATATTCCTAGGAGTTTTCTTTTTAGGTCTCTTTCAGGAGGTGATCAGTGGATTCTTTTGATGACTATTTTGCCCTCTGGATCTAGCACTTCTGGACATTTTTCCTTGATGATTTCTTGAAAGGTATTGTCCAGACTCTTTTTTTCATCATGACTTTCTGGTAGGCTAGTAATTCTTAAATTATCTCTCTTGGATCTATTTTCCAGATCAGTTGTTTTTCCAATTAGATATTTTACATTTTCTTCTATCTTTACATTCTTTAGATTTTGTTTGACTGATACTTGATGTCTCATAGAGTAATTAGTTTCTACTTGCCCGATTCTAATTTTTATCAAATTATTTTCTTCAGTTAACTTTTGTATCTCCTTTTCCATCTATCCAATTATTCCTTTTAAGGAATTATTTTCTCCAGTTGTTTTTTTTTTTGTACTTTCTTTTCCATTTGTTCAGTTTTCCTTTTTAACAAGCTATTCTCTTCATAGAATTCTTTTTTCATACTTTTAAAATCATTGGCCAGTTTTTCTTTTATTTCCTTCTTCAGCTGTTCAGGAGAGCTGTTTGTGCATGCGAGCAATTCATATTCCTATCTTAAGTTTCAGATGGGAGTACAGTCTCAATACTGACCTCTTTGGTATTTTTGTCTTGGTCCTTGTCTCCATAGAAAGATTCTGTGGTCTTTTTCTTCCTCCTTTGCTTCTTGCTCATGATGGTGAGGCTTTGTGTGTTGTGGCCTCTGGTTCTTTCAGTTAAAAGCTGGAGAACTTGGTGTTGAGCTGTTGGTGTGGGATAGTAAAAGTCAGGTGCCTTTTTTCTTTTTGTTTTCTGTTTCCCTGGGTTAGCCCTGGGGCTAGCTTGTTAAGTGTGGGGGGGAGGGGTGGTCTGGTTACTGGTGACCTCCTCAGCTGAGCTGGAGCAAAGGCAAGTTCAGGGGTTGGTTATCCCAGCTGCCCTATTGTCTGTTTCCCCTGGAGTGCTTAGGCACACCTGGGTCCTAGTGCGAGTTTCCACCCCCCTGGGGTTCCTCTCCTACTGATTTGCCTCCACCATAGTAAGAGGAAAATTCTTTAGAATTTTCCTAGCCTCAGGTGCTATGAGGCTGTTTGCCCCTTCTGTTGATCTCACTGATCCAGGATTTTTCTGGGAAAATACTTTATGGTTCTTTTGAGGTCAGTAAGGGAAGGAGGAGAGACCATCTACCTATCACTCCACCATTTTGCCTCCTGGAAGTTCAGGTAGGTAACTTACAGATGTTTTATCTGTGGGCTGAAAGTCTTAGGAATGCTGTGGCTGATACCTGGGGCTCAGGGGCAGTTACTTGCTCGACTCCCACTGGTCTCCTGCCCTGGGCTGCCACTCTGCCATTCAGTCATGCTGCCGCCGCCTCACATCACCCCAGAGGTTTCCTGCTTGGGGTGCTGCAGAGGGATGTGCTGTGCTGTATACTGTGGGCTCCACTTGCGGAACAGATCCTTCCCGTTGACCTTCCAGTCTGTCCTGGTCTGTGAATCTGACTCAGCCTGTCTCCTATTGGATTCTGCACCTCCAATCTTTAGTCAGTCTCTTTTTAGAAGTATCTGAAGGAGTTTGTCCAAGAGCTTAGGTGAGTAGTTGCTCTCATTCCGCCATCTTGGCTCCGCTCTCTATTTGTATCTTTAACTTCAAACCAGGTATTAATATTTTATTGAGGGAATATACCAGGTCTTTTTTTTTGTTTGTTTGATCTGGACCTGTGATTTCAAAGGGCTAGGGAGCTCAGGAGGAACTTCCCTTTCCTAGTGCATATCAGCAAAGATTCTACCCTCCTGTCTTAGGAGAGTTGTTTAGGGCACTGAAAGGTTATGAGACTTGCTGGAGGTCACACAAAGGAAGTATGTATCATTGGCAAGGCTTGAACCCAGGATTTCTTGGCTGTGTTGCCAGGTCGTTATCCATTACACCAAACTCAATAGATTCCACAGACCTTGATGCAGATGAAATTTTTCTAGTAAAAGGATTTCTGAAAGGACTGAAATTGGTCTCTTCTTGATAGAATTGGTGAACATTAATGATCAAAAAGTATTCATTTAATGTCTGTCTGTCCTTGTTGCTGGGGTGGGTGTGGTTAAACCACTTAAAAAGGTCACTGCTCTTTGAGACCCTTGTCATAAGGTACTGTTAACTTGGGTAAACCTGTAAAATAACATGGACATGCCTGCAATGTGTAAGCACTGGAAAAATACTTTGATGATCAAAACAGTGTAGAAGGGACCTTAGAGACCATCTCATTTTATATACAAACAAGGCGCAGAGGGGGCAGAATTAGTAAAACCACATAGCTAGTTAGTGGTCGAGATTTGAGTAGGACTTAGCCCTCTCCAGATCTAGCATAGTATTCTTTCTTTTGTGCTATGCTATCTTGCTAGATTCATTGAAGTTTGCTTTTGTTATTTTCAAAGATGTTTTATTGATGCTTTTTGTTTTTATATCCCAGTATCTTCTGGATACTAACACCCTTCCCTCATCCTACCCCAACACTGAACGCTCCTTTGAAACAAAGAAAAATAGCTAAGCAAAACTGACTATAATTTTATCAGCTGGTATATGCTAAATTTCACATCCATAAACCTCATCCTTCTACAAAGAAAGATAAATTTCCTCACTTGTTCTCTGGGACCAAGATTAATCATTAAGATTACTCTGGCTTTTTTCAGTGTTCATTTTGTTCACATTATAGTAATAATATACTATTATCTTCCTGGTTCTACTTTTGCACTCTGTATAAGTTCATATATTTTCCCATATTTCTCAGAATTTGTCATTTCTTATGATGTAGTCATTTTCCATTACATTTGTACGCCACAATTTGTTCATCCATTGCCCAGTAAATGGACACATATTTTCTTCTAGTTTATTTGTTTTGGGGAGGGCAGGAGTTTGTCTTTTGCTGTCACAAAGATCACTACTATGTTTGATATTGTCATTCCCCTGCTCAAGAATTTCCAGTTATTTCATATCACCAGTAAGACATAGTACAAACACATCTGATTGGTGTTTAAATATTTTCACAGACTCACTTCAATCAGTTTTTAGATGTGCTCATTACAAATTGCTATCCAGTGTTAGAGTCAATAAACATTTATTCTCTTCCTACTATTCATCTACTAGATTGTGCCAGTTACCAAGCTAACAGGCATGACTCTGTCCTGCCCTCAAGGAACTCACAATCTAATGATGGAGACAACACAAAAAGAAACTGAAAAGCTGAGGGATGTACAAAAGGGAGAGGGAGAAGATATCTATTGCAGGGACCCAGGGTCATGATGAAGTCCTTATGTTGGGGTGGGAAAAGATCTGAAGAGCTGAGAGTTTTGAGATGATTTCATGTTGCAGAATGGTGTGTTTCTGGAGATGATGAAGTCCAAGAGAGCAGATTGTTGGGAAATGATGAGTCAGTCCATAGTGGACTTTAAAATCCAGACCAGCTTTCTTACTGTATTATCTGACATTCTCCTTCCCAACTCTGCGACTTTGCAAAGGTGGAGAATGCACCCTCTCTTCCCCTCTGCCTCTTGGACCTTCCAGCTGCCTCAGGTGTTACCTCAAGTGTTCCTTACTATAGGAGACCTTTCCTTTTCCTCCTCCTTGTAAGTGCCCTCTCTCCCAAAATTATTTTGTAATGTTGTGTATTTACCTGTGCCAATATATTTTTCCAATAGAATGTAAACTCCTTAAAGGAAGGGTCTGTTTAATTTTTATCTGTGTATCCCTAGTACCTGATAGGTCTTAGGTCCTTAATAAATCCTTATTGAATTGAATTGCTGTAAATATTTTCATGTAAGTAGTTATTGTTTCTGTCTTTGACCTCCTTGTAGTATATGCCCAGTCATGAGAAGAGTGGCTGAAAGGATGTGAACAGTTAAGTGATTTTTCTAACATCATTCTAAATTGATTTCCAGAATAGTTCTTGCCTCCACAACAGGGTATTAGTATGCTTGTCTTTTCACAGCACCTGCAACATTTACCATTTACAATCTGGCGGAGGGTTGAAGTGAAGCCTCAGAGTTATTTTAACTTGACCTTTCTCTTATTATTACCAATTTAAAGGAGTCTTTCGAATGGTTGTTAATAATTTGTAATTCTTTTGAAGATTGTTCATATCTTTTCATCATTTGTGTATTGAGACCCAAGTTCCCTTTATCACAGTCTCTTTAGCACAGAATTGATTCTGAGGTGAGCATTCTTCAATTTTGTCCAGAAACATTAATCATCTTATCATGTATTGAGCCCCTATGATGTGCTCAGCCCTGAGGCTAGGTCCTGTGAGAGATGAAGAGAGAGCGTTATCAACCAATCTACAAGCATTTATTAAGCACAAATTCAAACTGTGTTGAGTAATAAGGCTACAAAGTAGGGTGGAGCTAGATTGTGAAGGGCTTCAAATGGTGGAGGGAGGGAGGAGGGCTAGTATCTCTTCCCTCAAGGAATATAGAAACTCATCTATATGAGGGAGAGAAGACTAGTTCATGATACAGAAAACGATACTTGAACTTGAAATCAGTTGCAAAGTGACGTTGTTCCAGGTTTCAACTACCTGTGTGTTCATCCTTCGTTTTTGAAGAAGACCATTAGTGTAGTTTAAGTTTCAACTAAAAAGTGTTTGGAAAAGGGAGAGTACTGAGAGCAGCAACAGTAATCTTATCTGAATTCTGAGGATGTCTTATAAGGATAATCTTATCTGAATTCTAAGGATGTCCAAGAAGTTCCCCCCTCCCTGGAAATTTCAGTAGGAATTTAAAAGAATATGCTATAATTTATAAAATTGAGCAGATATTAGCACATCCCTCCTCAATCATTGCTGTCTTTTCTATTAGATTTGAAGGTGATGCAAGCCTGTTCTCTTACTTACTTCTCACGGTGGTGGTAGAAGACATAGCCTGTGGAGATACTTAAACACGAGTTTGATTCTGACAGATAATTAGCAAGGATGTCATGATTAATCATTATTCTTTTGGATTCCTTTTTGATTTTTCAAATGAAGTGCCATGTTTTTTCATCAGTCAATCAGTATGACTTGAGAGCCTGAAAAAGAACTATTGATCCATTCACTGTCATATCAAAACTAATTTGCGTTGAATGAGTTTCTGACTTTGTCCAAGGAAATGAGATTTTTTTTTTTTTTTTTTTTTTTTTTAGAGAAAAACATTCAAGCTCTTGACTTTTATGATGTGGTCTTTACCATTTGTATCTGAATAAGTTCCTCCCCAGAATGTTTGAGAGTTCTTTTATATAGGGACCTAGGGAAACTCAATCTACAAAGACAGATTAGTACCTTCTCTGCAATCTATAATCTCAGAGATTTGCCTAGAGTTCTGAGAGATCGCACATCACACAGTCAGTTTATGTCACAGGCAGGACTTGGACCCAGATCATTTTGGCTCTGAGTGTATCTTTATTCACGATGCTATGGTAGTTCTACTAGTGTATGTACAGCAGACCCTTCCTATCAAGAGGTCAAATCCTGACAACTTTAGGTATTTGGAACCTGGAAGTAATTCAGAAAGGCCGCTGGCCAACAACCAGTTGTCATAAAGCCTAGATACTGTGCTCTGAAGGAGAGGGTCAGGATCATCCTCATGCTCATCCAGACATATGTGGATAAGGTCACAGATTAGACATGAGGAAGGTAACCCTGTCTTGTGGCAGGAGGTATAGCTGGCAACAGAGGGGTGAAAAATTTAAAAAGAAATAAACCAACAGATAAATATAGCAGGAATCTGGGTTATTGAGGCAAACAGTTTTAGAGACTTAACTAGTCGCTTAAGATCTCTGTATTTGACCACCACACCCACTGGTATTGGTAGTATATTTTTTATATACTTGTTTAAGAGGACAGAGAAACTTGTAAGATAGTTCACAAAGATTTTAATTCAAAACAGTTAAAATAAAAATTGTACTCAAGGAAATGAATTTTAGTTATCTGGAAAAATCAATTATATGAAATACTTAATTCCCTAAAAGCTGCCTCAGTAGCAACTTCATTACAAGACATTTATTAAATACCTACTATGTTCCAGCTGTGAGCTAGGTGATGATACAAAAGGAAAAATAAAATCGTTCTTGTCTTCAAGGAGCCTATCAGTGGGACATTACTGTACTAGAATCTACAACCAGTTTTATTTATATTTATAATATAATATATTGTAATATAATTATTTATATAATATATTATATTATAGTTAATATATAATATTATAATATAAAATATATTTATATTAATATATTATTATATTTTATATTAAAAAAACCAAAAACTTTTTCTCATCAACTCACTCTTCTATTTCTACATCCTTTCTCTTCCTCCTAGTCAGTATCGCACTGTTCCATGATCCCATCTGTACTTTCTCATTCCTTTTTATATGAATCAGTGTGGCACTATAGTAGATAGAGTACTGGACTAGGAGTAACGAGTGCTTGGAGTCGTGTCCCATATCATACACTGACTGTATGTATGTCTTAGGGCAAGTCACTCTTTCTCTGTCAGTCAACCAGCATTTATTAAGCTCCTCCAGGTACTATTGGAGGTGCCAGAGATCTAAAGACAGAAATCAAATTCTTTGTCCTCTAGAACCTTTTATTCTCTTGAGAGCGTTGACATGTACCTAAGTTTATATATACAGAATGCACTTGTAATAAATATCAGGTCATTTGGAAGGGCGATAGGAGCTGGAGGGGCCATGTGTGATGGATGACTATCAAGATGGCTAGTTAGGCCCGACCGTAAAGTATGGGAAGGGAAACAATGTGTAATAAGGCAGGAAAGGTCCGAGGGGGCCGTATTATGGAGAGTTTTCAGTACCAAATGCATTTATGTTAACATCCTTCAGGCAGTAGGAAGCCACTAGAGTTTATTAAATAGGGAAAGGATATTATTAGACTCATGTTTTAAGGAAAATCACTTTAGTAGATATATGGAGGAAAGATTGAAAAGAAGTGAGGCTTGAAGCAGGGACAATATATTGGGAGGATATCACAATATTACAGGCAAGCAGTGATGATGGCCCTAACAAGAGTGGTAGCCTTGGAAAGAGAAAAGAAGTAAGATGTGGGAGATGTTTTAGAGGTAGAAAGGAAAATATTTGGCAACTGAATGAATAGATGGGTTGAGGGATAGTGAGGAGACAAGGATAGTGCTGAATTTGTGGAAGTGGGGGATTAGAAGGATAGTGGCCCCCTCACAGAAGTAATTAAGTCCTAAAGAGGAGTGGGCTTTGGACAGAAGGATTTGTATTACAAGTCTCTGAGTCTTCCTTTCCTTATCCATATAATGAGTTTGAAAATACCTGTAGTTCCTACCTCACAGGGATGTTTTAAATGAAACCCTCTATGGATTTCTCCTAAAGGGAGAGTGCTTTATTCTCTCAATTCTTGATTTTTCTCATGATGTCTTTAATTAGCCTATATTTCTTTCCATTGTTTTATTTATTGCTCTTTGAATATAGCACTCCTTTTTTTTCTTCCTTCCCTTTTTTTGGTAGCCATCCTTTACATTTAGCTTTATCTTTGCTGTTTTTTCATCCTCCCCTCTTTCCTTTTCTTAGTTTTACTCTAGCTCCTTTCTAAAAGAGAATCTGTGCTCATTTTGTTTTTCTTTCTGTGTAGTAAACTTAGGGTAAAATCTAACTTCTACTCAAGGCAGTTTCATGCATTTGTCATCTTTCTACTCTGATTCCCCCATTATGCTGGAAAATACCATTTGGGGAAGGAAGGAAAGAGTGGGAGCTACACCTGGCTTCCTGGAGCTAGTGGTGGAAGTGTTGTTGATTCCCTTCTCCCTATAGCTGGCAGGAAAAAAAAAAAACACAGCCCTTAGTATTCATGAATGGCAGGCACATTACCGAACTGTGTCTAGAAATGTTAAAAAATGTGCATCACACATTTGGTCAAATAATATCAAAGTACTAAAGAGTATAAAGAATTTGTAGGGGATTTGAATTGTCTGTTCTTTCTTCCCTTGCAAAGACTTAACCTGAAAAATAATTTGCTACTGTTTTTCTTAAAATGGACATGTTTCTAGTGAGATTACGTTGGGTTTCAAGACCTATATTTTTCTAGTTAAATTATTTTAATAGAGCCATTTTAAGTGTCCATGGCAAATTTTTAAATTTTAGACTGACTTCCTAGTATACATTTTGATACCTTCTTTTAACTGTAAATTGGCATGCACTCCAGGTATGCTGACTACTGTTATCACCAGCTCTTTCATAGCATAAATAGGAAGATAATTCGATTACAGCTCCCTTCTAAGAAAGAATCATATTATAAATTTTGAAGCCAAATGGAAATGATGTGGTTATATTACCATGGCTACGACTCAGATAATTGAAGCTACTCTCTAAGAAATACAACAGATTCCAAAACAAACTGTTTTTGCAAGGCAAAGCATTGGGGTAAATAACTTAATAGCTTAGGATATTGGGTAAAGGCAAGCCCTTTGGCTGGAGTCCTGTGGAAAATACAGCGCTCAGCAGGATTTCCTTCTTACTGCAGCAGGATTTTGACTGCTGTAATAGCAGCTTGTGCTGGAGCAGCTATTATAAAATGTAAGGCAGTAATTAACAGGAAGCAGGGAGTATGAGGCCTTATAGATGGTTTTTCAGAAAGTGTCTCCTTTAATAATTGTTCACCTAAGTTTTCACTTTATACTTTGCAGAGTATGTAGTTTTTTTGTAAATAGTATTTTATTTTTTTCCAATTACATGTAAAGATAGTTTTCAATTTTTATTTTTAAAAGATTTTGAGTTCCAAATTTTTCTTCTTCCCTCCTCCCTCCCCAAGATAGCAAACAATCTGATTTGGTTTTGCATATGCAATCATGGAAACATATTTCCGTAGTAGATTTTTTTTTTTAAAGCCAGTAAGGGCGTAATCTTGACAGTACATTTAAAAACAGGGAAAGCAGAACGCCCACATCTTTCACCCTGTGTTTCTGTTAATATTTTGTAATGTCACTTTCTCTCTAAATACTAAATTTGTTTACAGCTTTGTTTTTCATATCAAAGGGTAAAAGTAATATGTTAATACACCTACAAATATGGTGAAACAAAATCATATTACCTGGAAGCATCTAGTGGATAGACTGATGGTCCTGGAGTCAGGACACCTGAGTTCAAATGAGACCTCAGACACTTATTAGCTGTGTGATTCTAGGTAAGGGACTTACCTAGAATCTGTCTGCCTCAGTTTCTTCATCTGTCAGTTGAGGATAACAATAATACCCATTTCTCAGAGTTGGAAGGATAAAATGAGGTAATATTTGCAAAGTACTTTGCAAACCTTAAAATGTTACATAAATGCTAGCTATTACCTAAAGGGAGTTGAAGGAAAATGCATCAATGATCATCACCGAAGGGCTCAGCCTTCTGCAAAGTGCTCACCAAAAGAATTGGTGATGGAATTGACATTATGGTTGTTGACATGCTGTGTTGACACACAGTGTTGGATATTAGTATCTCCCACAAGGGTACATAGGATCTCCTTAAAGACATTGCTCTGATGGAAGAAATAAAACTAAAACAAATGAAAGAATCAAGCATGTGCAATTAAGCCCTAAATTGTGGGATGTTGTAGAGGAGAGGAAATTTAATGAGAATTGGAGTAGTTTGGAAGGCTTAGAGCAGGAATTGAGACTCGAGCTGAACTTTGAGAGGTAGGTACAGCTTGTGAAAGGTAGAGAATGGAGAAGGAGAAATTGTCTGAGGGAGAGCTATAAAAGTGGGGACCAAGGTTGGAAAGAACTCAGAATAGTTGGAGATTAAAATGGATAAATAGGGTGGGCCCAGATTATGAGAACTCTAGAAAGCCAGGCAGGAGAGATTAAATTTAATTTGGTGATAGTAGGGTGCTCCTTTCAAAATCCTTTCTTGCTAGTTGTTAGAGTATAATTCAGAACAGATTGTATGAAGCTGGAATTAGTGAAATTAATAATAACAGTAGTAGCTGATATGTATGTAGCATTTTACATATATCCTTTCATTTGATTCTCATGACAGCCCAATGAACATGCCATGAGGAGGACATTACCTTTGGCCCTTCCCTTTCCCCCCTGGCATACCTGGCTTGGAGGAAACTGGGGCTCAACTTTTCATCCCTTGTCTATGGCTGCTTAGTTAATAAGTATTAGGGATGTAACTCAAACCCATATGTCTCTCCTAACTCCAGGTCTAGTGCTTATCCTACTCCACATTGTGGCCCCTCTTAGTTGATTATAAAAGACAGCTAATAATATTAGATCAACTTAACTCTCTTCAGCACAAACACTCTATGAGATACTATAGCATAAGATGACCATTCCTTAAATAGGAAACTTGAAAAAAGAGCACCATTTGGTTGTTTTTATATACAAAATAATATTTCCTATATTTTAGAAAAATAACCAGACTATAGAAGCCAAGCATTTAGATTTCTTTTTTCAAGCAATGATAGACAATGTTGTGAATTTCTTATCCTAATTTGATTCCTCTTGTAATCGAGGGTTTATCTGGTGGAGATTGGTGTGTCATTTTATAGATATACATATGGGAATGGAACCAGTGACCTTGACCTTATTAGTTAGCACTGTGCCCCAGCTGGCTGATCTCACTGACCCAAACCAAATCACAATTAAAAGGTAGTTTTAAATACCTTTCAATTACCTTTATTATCCATATTTTGGAGATTCCCAGCCATTGACTACTTCATTGTCCCTACCACTAAAAGATTTCTCTTTCCAAAGTTTCCATTGATCTCTTAATTGCCAAATCTAAAGACTTTTTCTTAGTTCTTCTTGACTTTTCTGCAGCTATCAGTCACCCACTACTGCTTCATACTCTATCCTCTCTCAGTTTTTGTGACACTGCTCACTTCTGGTTCTCCTCTGAGGAAACAATAGATAGAGTTCTAGGCTTAGAGTCAGGAACATTTGAGTGTAGATTCAGCCAAAGACACTTCCTAGTAGCATGACCCTTGGCAAATCATTTAACGTCTGTCTACCTCAGTTTGCTCAGTTGTAAAATGGGTATCATAGTAGCACTTAGCTCATAGGGGTGTTATGAGGATTCATTTAGTAGTAATGTACTGATAGCTCAGGCAGCAGGAAAGATTGGAGGCATGGAAAATGGGTGAAATAGTCATGGTGAAAGCTGGTGAAGGCCTAAGCCAGATCTATGCCAGTGGGAATGGAATGGAATGGAATGGAATAAGGGAAGAATCATGAGGCCATCTGGCTAAATGTGAGGTCATGGGAGAAGGCGATATCAAAGGAAATTTAGGAATTTTTAACTTGGATCACTAAAAGAATGCTAGTACTGTTGTCAGAATTAAGGAAGGCCTGTTAGAGAGGATGTGGTTTTAGAGAAAAAAAGAAGTTTGGTTTCAGACATTGAGTTGAAGATGACTGCAACATTAGCAGGTGCTTGGAAATGTTGGAGTGGTAGTGAGGATGAGTGATGGAAATGTTAATTTAGGAGTCTTTTATTTAATAGTGATGGTTGAAACCCTGAAATGGGATGAATTCTCAAAGGGAGAGAAGTATGGAGAAGAGCAGAGTCACAGAATGGAGCATGATTTTACTGAGTGATATATATTATGTCAGATGCTATGAAAACCCCTGCCTTTATTTGCCATGTGGCCATACAGTCTGCTTTTTGGTTTTCCCTCTGTGGAAAGGTCTTAGACGTCAAACCTTGTTTAGAAAATAAGATATATGTAAGGAGAAATCATGTTTTCCATTAAGTTCAGTAATTGTTAAGAATAGGCCAGATCAATATCTCATTTACACACCGCAGATAATTACTGTAGCTTATGATATTCTGTTTTTGTGGAGGCTTTTTTCTTTTAAAGAGACATAAGACTACTTTGAAAAGGAAAGGTGTGCTCTTTACTGCATGTTAATGGAAAATGCTTGCAATACTTGTATGGAGTGTGCTGTGCCTTTTTACTCTGTGAATTTGTAATATAGATCTGATAATTTATGTTGCCTTCAGAGGCAAGCCGACAGGTAGAGTTTGTATAACTTTTACTTGAACTCTTGGACATTGGTAGGGTGGGGTTAAGCACTTTCATTTCCTGACAGCCTCTTGCTGTGCCCTTTACCCCTTACTATGTGCTTCTTTTCTGCCAAGGCCCAATGTCTCATGTCTTTTGTGCACATTCGTATTGACGGTATGACTTGGGCCAACTTATTCTGTATAAGACAATAATTCTCTTTATTCCACTGTGCCAATGAAGTCAAGGAATTTGTGAAGAATGAGACTAATTTTATTTTTTAGTTCAATGGTTTTCTTGCATTCAATTTTATCAATCTCTCTTTTGGTTTTTGAGGATTTCCAATTTGGTATTTAGTTGGGGATTTTAAAATTTGTTCTTTTTTCTAGTTTTTTTAGTTGCATGGTCAATTCATTGATCTACTCTTTCTCTATGTTATTGATGTGTTTAGAGATATAATTTTCTCCCTAAGTACTGCTTTTTGACTGTATCTCATAAATTTTGGTATAGGAAGTATTCTTTAATATGTTTTTTCTTGGACTAGTATTATAGTTGAACAATAATATGGGCCTGGAGTTGAAGACTGGAAATAATTGGGAATTTGCGTAATATTTTCTATGATCTTTTAAAACAGCATGCCATACAAATTCACTCCCTAGTAATTCACCTAGTAATCAACTATAGCTACAAGCCCAACTGTATTTTAAAAGATATCATCAAGGATAGGTAGACCAGTTATATAGTAAGAATGACAAAACAGCCTGAATAGTACCTTAGAACTCTCCAGTTAAGGTTTTTCTATTTATAATTTACAAATGATGAGACATGTAACTGATATTAGGGTGCTTTTAACTTCTACACAAAGGTTTTTGACCTTAAGTTTACACACTTCACCTTCAAGTACATCAAACAATGCAGTGACACAACTAATCAGTGTCATGAGATTACATGAGCTGAGGGTATAATTGCATTGATATTCAAGATGTTCTGACTCAGATTTGACCTTGTTTGTGCATACTTGTATTAAATCATATAATTAAGGTACCACATTCCCCGTCAGTCGGAGCAACTTTGCCATGTGCTCAGCTATCTTGGCATTGATTTGAATGTTTTCATTTTAAAAAATAGATGTCTGACAATTCTTATATTGTCTCTCCTCAATCTTTTCTCCAGATCAGTTGTTTTTCTAAGGAGATGTTTCTGATTCTCTTCCGTTTTTTCTAGTTTTATTATTCCTTGATGTCTTATAACATCATTCAGTTTCTCTTACCCAGTTCTAGTTTTCAAGAAACTGTTTTCTTCCTTAAGATTTTGAACCTCTTTCTTTCCAATTGATTAACTTAATTTTTTTCTTGTATTGCTATTATTTTTTTCCCTAATTTTCCTTGATCTCTCATATTTGATTTTTGAATTCCTTTTTTAAGCTCTTCTAAGAGTTCTTTTTGGGCTTTGACCATTTGATGTTACTCTTTGGAGTGGGAGTGGCTTTTTTTTCACCTCACTGTTCTTCCTCTGAATATGAACCCAGATCTTTTTTTACGTCAAAGTAGGCTATCTATGGGTAGGGGTCTTTTTTAAAAAAATTTTCTTTTCAGCACCTTATTATTATAATCAGGTTTTAATCCCAAGTTGTGGCTAGTGACATAGGCCTCAGGTCTTTCTTACTATTGTTTTCTGAATATTTTCTGGGAGCTCAACCTCTGTGACTCCTCTCCTCCCCTAAACTACAGTTAGGACCCCTAGCCCTTCTGTCTTGAAAATGTTCTTGTTCATTTGGAACTATGTCCAAAGGGCTGTAAAAATGTGCATACCCTTGGACCCAGGAATACCACTTCTAGGGCTTTATCCCAGAGTGATCATAAAAATGGAAAAAGGACCCACATATACAAAAAATATTTATAGCAGCTCTTTTTGTGATGGCCATGAACTGGAAATTAAGAGGATACCCATCAATTGGGGAAGGACTAAACAAGTTGTGGTATATGAATTTAATGGAATACTATTGTGCTAGAAGAAATGATGACCAGGTGGACTTCAGGAAAACCTGGAAAGACTTATATGAACTGATGCTGAGTGAAATGAGCAGAGTCAAGAGAACATTGTACATAGTAACACCCACAGTGTTTGATGACCAGCTTTGATAGACTTAGCCCTTCTCAGCAATGCAAGGACCTAAAGCAAGTCCAAAAGACTCATGACGGAAAATGCCATCCACATCCCGAAGCAGACTATTTTCTTTTTTTTTGTTTCTTTCTTATAGTTCCTCCCCTTTGTTCTAATTCCTCTGTACAACATGATTAATGTGAAAATATGTTTAGTAGGAATGTACATGTAGAGCCTATATCAGATAGCACACCTTGGGGAGGAGGGATGGGCAGAGAGGGAGAAAATTTAAAACTTATGGAAGTGAATGTTGAAAACTAAAAATAAATAAATTAGTTTACTAAAAAAACAAAAAATAAAATACAAAAAAGCCCCCACGTCTCGTGCTCCCTAAGGTGTTACACTCACTGGGCATGTGCTCATTCCTCCTTGCCCACAGCCACAGCCTTGGATCACTTCTGGTCAGCACCTCTAGGCCTCTTACAATTTACAGATGTCCCTTAGTTTACCAGATCAAGAATGTGAATTGGAGAAGCAGGATAATGAAGAAGGAGCAACGTATCTATTCTGAAGCACCAACTCTGCCACGAGCTAGCTGTGTGGCCTCAAGGAAGCACTTTTGAGTATCAGTTTCATATGTAACACGAAGATTATAATATTTGCACTGTCTTATAAAATTCTAATGAAAAACATGGAGATTATGTATAGACAGTTTATATCAATAAAGTATTATATAATTGTGAAAAAGATGTCTTTATGTAGGCATCATAATAAAAAATATCCAGTAAAAATAATGATAGTATA
The DNA here is from genome assembly GCA_023548195.1 of Bettongia penicillata ogilbyi. NCBI lineage: Eukaryota > Metazoa > Chordata > Mammalia > Diprotodontia > Potoroidae > Bettongia > Bettongia penicillata. The sequence continues at coordinate 1,470,435 of JAJHZJ010000535.1, forward strand.
TATGTATTATATACATTACATATATTGATATGCACACATGTTATCACTTTAAAGTTTGTGAAATACCTTACACATATCTGTCAATCCTTTAAGGCAGGTGCTATTATTATCCCTGTTTTAGAGGTGAGGAAACCTATAGGTTAAGTAGGTTGCCCAAGGTCACACAGCTCTTGGCCCTAAGTCTAGTACACTAGATCACTTGGCTGTCCTTTAATAATAATTCAATCATTTGGGGTTTTGCTTTGCACCCCTTCTGACCCACAAGCGTTCTTTTGCTCTCTCTCCCTGGGAGAATGTGTCCCATAGTCATGAAAACTCTGTATTAAGTAAGGTGTTCACACGTATATCTCAACTGTAATGGCTAAGTAATTGTGAGCATTTTAACCACTTTGTTTCTCATGTAGAAAATGAAAAAAAAAACTTGCAATATTTAATTGATAGGATATTTGTGAGGAAATTGCTTTGTAAAGTTTAAAGTACTATGTAATGTGAGCTGTGGTCATAATCATCATCCTGTAGCTACATACACCATCTACAGCTGTATAAATATATAGAGTACTTAGTGAGATGAATGCAAAAAGGAGTTGCTGAAGTGATTAGATTCAGCTGTGCTGATGTGGGAGGGTATCTTGCTAGAGGTGAGCCCAGCAGAGTTTAGAAGGAAGGAGGGAGTGTTACTTTGACGAAACAGAAGAAAAGAAAACATTTCAGGCAGCAGACATATTCTCAGTGAGAGAAGGCATGACATGCTGGTGACAGGTTTGCCCTGCTAAAGATAGATTGCATATGGTGGATTGTTGGAAAACCATGGAAAAGAGTCACATAGAATGAAGTGTTAAGGGTTGTGATCTGGATGAATGAAGTGAATACACGCACTGGAGGTATTGACCAGTTATGCTGTAACAAGAACTGAAGATAATTAAGAGCCATAAGGGGTTTTCTCTTTTTTCTTGTTTCTTTTTTAAGTGAAAAAGCAATTGGGGACTGCTATAGAATTCTGAGAAGTGTAGTGATGTGGCGAATTAATCTTAGCAAAAATTCTGCTTGCTGCTATGTATAGCATATGATATAGATTCTATATTTCATAGGATCTCAGAGTTGGAAGAGACTTCAGAGGTAGCAAAGTCCAACCTATGTCTGAGCAAGAATCCCCTACAAGTGAAAAGTTTTGTCATTAGAAGACATCTGGAGATGGGGAACTCATTACATTTCAAGATAATCAATTTCACTTTTAGATAGTTTTAATCATAAGAAATTTTTTGCTTTTAAGTCAGTGGCTCTCTCCTTTCTCATATTATGTGTATACTCACCTTTTTGCATGCTATATTCTTTGAGCTCTGTGACTGTTTTTCATTTTTTCTTTATATCTCCAGGGTCTAGCATAGTATCTTAATCATATAATTATTCAGTGTTTTTTTTTAGCCGTATCCTATTTTTTGTGACCTCATTTAGGTTTTTTTGTTTTTTGTTTTTTGTTTTTAGTAAAGATATCATAGTGGTTTGCCATTTCCTTCACCAGCTCATTTTACAAATGAGGAAACTCTGGCAAATAGGGTTAAGTGACTTGCCCAGGGTCACATAATCTAGTAAGCATCTGAGGCCAGATGTGAACTCAGAAAAATGAGTTTTCCTGACTCCAGGCCCAGCACTCTATCAACTTTTCCACCACTTAACAAATGCTTATTGGATTAAATTGGACTGCTGCTGTGACTTTAGCCTGTTGTTTCTGTATCTGCACTTTTGGGCCAAATAGAGCAAATCTAATGGTCTTCAGCCACTCCACTATTATTGCCTTCTGTAACCATGCTCCAGCTTGTCTGTCTCTTTTCTATAACTGAACATGAGAGCCTAGATGTAGTTTGATCATGGCGGAGTATAATGGACTATCATAGTTCAAATGAACTGTCATCTCTAGTATTTGTACTATAGATAGGACAGAGACTATAATTTCCCTTATTCTGGTTACTGTACTTCTGTTAATGGAAGCTAAGCATTTTTGGTGACTATGTCACTGTTAACCTATATTGAGCTTATAAACCATGAAAATCCCCAGATTTTTTTTTCCATGAACTATTGTCTAGCCATGCGCTTCCTCCATCTTAAATTGTATAACTGATTTTAATAATTTCAAGTGTAGGATATTTATATTTATCCCTATTAAATTGCATCTTATTATATTCAATTTATTGTTCTAGCATGTTTAAGGTATTTTAGGTTCCTGTCTGTTAGCCAATGTGTTACTTTTTTTGCAAATTTGTTGAACATACTATTTTCCCCTTCATTCAAATTGTTGATTATGATCTTGAAAAATGATAATAAGATTCCATGTAAATATGAATCAGAATAAGAAAGGGAGGGACTTTAGAGATTTTATCCAAGATTTTCATTTTATCATTGACGTAAAGTGACTTGACCACCAAGGGCATAATGGACAAGCAGGTAGCAGGTATTGATTTTGAGCGCAGAGGCCTCAGCTCAGGACCAAGAGTTTCACACTGAGGCATTCTGTCTTTCTAAAACCTTCTTCACATGATATGTGACAGACATGCAAAAAGTATATATATATATATAAATATATAAATACATAAACGTAAAAATATTTTTATATATATAAAAAGTAAATATATAAATATAAGTATATGTAAATATATATAAAAGTATATATAAATATATAAACATATATATAATATAAATATAAATGGACATACACATATATACATATACACACATATATGCCTAAGTATTAGCTCTTGAATTTGATCTAGATCTTCTTAATTTCAGGGCCAGTAATCACTAAAAATGTTGATGTGTTTAGGGTCAAGAGCATATTCCTGAGGCACCACCAAGGAAGAGACCATTGTCCAATTTAACATCATTGCATTTGAGGACAGTGAGGTTGACAAAGAGACTTGTGAGATGGTCCGTGAATGGCCCTGGAGTGAAATGGAAAAAAATAGGAAAGATTTCCAAAAATAGGATTTTCAGAACTTGGCAGGTAAAGGAATTGGATTTAAGGAGCAGAGAAGAGATGATGATTCCATAGTTATGTGCAAACAACCATGAAAAAGGAAATGAGTGTTATTGCACTGGGTGATGAAGCTGTGAGGGGAGGAGGGTTTATGGATGCAAATAATGAAGTTGTTAGATTAAAGTAAGTCTTTGAAATAAATGATTGCAGCTCAAATGTTCTTTAAAAAGGTTAATTAAAATATATGGCTGCTATTTAGATTGTAGTCTAGCTGATTTTATTTTTAAATTTACTGCAATGTCTAGCTGCCCCTTTTAAAAAGCATAGAAATATTAGAAGTAAACAAATCATTTTAGTAGCTTGTCTGTGATCACAGATGTGATGTAATAGGAATTGAATAAACTGCTTTATGAAAATATTTATGTTCCTAATCAGAAACTATTTACTGGTAACATTGTATTCTGATTATGAATTAGATTATAGTTCCTGGGAAAAACTGTTTCTGGCAGCTGCCGGGGAAACTGTCTTTGATCTGTTACGAAAGGTTACTTTGAACTCCAAGATACTAGACCATAAATTCAGACACCTGCCTGTACCTTGGTATAGTGAATAAGGTGACCCTCAGAAAGTTTAATTTTGTGCTAACCCCTTGTTAGGAGCTAAGTTAGCTTTAACATCGCTCGTAGCTTGATTCCCACATTGATCAGCATACAAGTTGTGATCTGTTACATTTCTAATAATTAGTTAGGTGGCATATGGGTAGAACAAGATTCAAGTCCAGAAACCCTCAGTTCAAGTACGCATCAGTTACTTACTAGTATGTAACACTGGACAGATCACAGCTTCTTCAGCTATTAGTTTCTTCATCTGTAAAATGGAGAAAATTATAGTACCTCCCCTCCAGGCTGTTATGAGCATAAAAAGAGACTTTGGGAACACACTATATTTTTAAATCACTTTGCAAACCTTAAAGTGCCATATATGTTATTTATTGTCATCATTATTGCTGTTTTTATTGTTAATATAAATTCCAAAAGGAAACCAACTGATTCGTATGTTTAAAAAGACCAAAAAATTTTATATTATCCCATTTAGGATAATTTGTAAACCATCTTTAGATGAACTTTTGCTTTTAAGGCAGAACTGTAAGGATGTTATGTTAACCCTTCTTTCCTCCACTGCCCCTACTTCTCACCTCTCCTGGGCCATCTTACCATTTCATGTTCTAGCCTCAGTTTCATTTTCTATCCTACCTTCATTGCAATTCAATTTAGACCCTAAATAATAATAAAAAAGCAAAGACTGTGAGTCTTAAATACTGTATTATTTGTCCATTTTTTGGTATTCTCTATATTTTCTCTAATAGATCTGAGAAGGTTGATTTATTTGCTTAGGTTGTTCTGCTAGATTTATGGCCAGTTAGCTTCACAAGTAAACACACCTTTTGTCCCTCCTACTATTGTCCACTTCACTCCTGATTCTGACCTGTCATCTCAAAAATAGTAATAATAATGAAAAAAGTTTGTATTTTTATAGTACCTTTTCTATCCATTCACTCATTAGTCTTATAATAGTTCCATGAGGTGGGTACAACTGGCATTATTATCCGTGTTTTATAAATGAGGAAACCTGAAGCTCCATTTTCTTAGTTATGTAATTGGAAAGTGTCAGGAGCAGAATTTGAGCGCAGGTCCTCTAATTCCAAATCTCACACTTAGTCTGCATGCTATTGCTCATATGGCAAAGGAAGAATTGGTTCAACACACACTAAAGGAGAAAAAAATTAAGTACACATTCTATTTACATGGAAACAGCATCATTTACACACACACACACATATATGATAGCTTATTCTTTATTGATAGATTTTATGTGCCTAGAAGGTATAGACTGTGTTTTATTATTTTTTTTTTACACTGGGTCACCCTATCTCATCCAGGCTGAAAGTGCAGTGGTCATTCATGGTCTAATCCCACTATTGACTGGCACAGAAGTTTTGATCTCTTTTATTTCCAACCTGAAGTTTGGATTGCTTCGCCTGGTGGCCCCTCTGCTCCTAAGAGCTTATCATCTTTGTGCCAGATTGAGTGCAGATACCTTATTGACTTTTACTGTACTGCTGCTCAGAACTCCTGAGCTCAAGTGATGTGTAAGTGACAGTTTCCCTGGTAATAGGAATTACAGGCATGTGTCATCATCTGTTTTCAAAAATCTGATATTTTGTAGTGTCTGATACTGTCCATGATTCTTCTGGTTTTGTTTTTTTCACTTTGTATTGTTTCATAAAGATATTTACAAATTTCTTTCTATGCTTCATACTTATTCTTCATTACATTACAGTTTTCAATTATATTAATGTAGTTCAATTTTATTTATCCAGTCCCCTGTGCTTGGACATTTAGATGACTTTTGGAGGTTTTTTTGTTTTTACATACCATGCTGTGAAAATCTTTGGACATATACCCTGCCAGCTTTTAAAAATAGTAGAGATAAGTTTACACAGAACTCCCTTTCTTTCTTGACTAGTGGCACACATTCTAGAATAACTGGTGTAGTTTGTTACCTTGGCACATGGCAAAGTCAGATGGACCCAAAGAGGATCAAATCCCCAACCTTGGCCTCATTAGCTTAGGATAGTACATTGAATTGACTGGACACAGGTACAATATAGAGAATTTCACAGATTTGCACATCTCACTTGCATAAGGGCTGCATTCATTTTCTTTCATTTCATAAATATGTATGCTACTAAATTGAACACAGAGATAGAGGCTCTATTTACTTAAGATTCTAGTTGAGATTTTTAGAGCCGTAGAAATAACTTATTTTGTTATAATTATGATTGAATGAAGGTTTTTATGTATTTAATTTCTTTTTCTTTTTCTTTGCTTTTTTTTAAATATAAATTTATTTATTTAACTTTTTACATTCATTTTCACAAAATTTTGGGTTCCAAATTTTCTCCCCATTTATCCCCTCCCCCCACCCCAATACACCAAGCATTCTAATTTCCCCTATCACCAATCTGCCCTCTCTTCTATCATCCCTCCCTTCTCTTGTCCCCATCTTCTCTTTTGTCCTGTAGGGCCAGATAACTTTCTCTTCCCCATTAACTGTATGTCTTCTTTCCTAGTAGCAACAACAATACTCAACAATTGTTCCTAAAACTTTGAGTTTCAAATTCTCCCCATCCCTCCCTCCCCACCCATTCCCTTTGGGAAGGCAGGCAATTCAAAACTGTGTAGTTTTGCAAATGACTTTGATAACAGTCGTGTTGTGTAAGTCTAACTGTATTTCCCTCCATCCTATCCTGCCCCCCCATTGTTTCTATTCTGTCTTTTGATCCTGTCTCTCCCCAAATGTTGACTTCAAATTGCTCCCTCCTCCCATTGCCCTCCCTTCCATCATCCCCCCCACCCTGCTTATCTCCTTCTCCCCCACTTTCCTGTACTGTAAGATAGGTTTTCATACCAAAATGTGTGTGCATTTTACTCCTTCCTTTAGTTGAATGTGATGAGGGTAAACTTCATGTTTTTTTCTCAGCTCTCCTCTTTTTCCCTCCACTAAAAAGTCTCCTGCTTGCCTCTTGAATGAGATATAATTTACCCCATTCCATTTCACCCTCTCTCCTCCCACTACATTTCTCTCTCACTGTTTACCTTAATTTCTTTTAAGATATGGTCCCATCCTATTCAATTCACTGTGCTCTCTGTCTCTGTATGTGCATGCATGTATGTACGTGTGTGCGTGTGTGTGTGTATGTGTGTGTGTGGTCCCACCAACTACCCAGATACTGAAACATTTTAAGAGTTACAAAAATTGTCTTTCCATGTAGGAATGTAAACAGTTCACCTTTGGTAAGTCCCTTATGACTTCTCTTTGCTGTTTACTTTTCCAAACTTCTTCTCATTCTTGTGTTTGAAGGTCAAATTTTCATTTCAGCTCTGGTCTTTTCATCAAGAATGCTTGAAAGTCCTCTGTTTCATTGAAAGACCATATTTTCCCCTGAAGTATTATACTCAGTTTTGCTGGGTAGGTGATTCTTGGTTTGAGTCCTAGTTCCTTTGACTTCTGGAATATCCTATTCCATGCCCTTCAATCCCTTAATGTAGAAGCTGCTAGATCTTGAGTTATCCTGATTGTATTTCCACAATACTGGAATTGTTTCTTTCTAGCTGCTTGCAATATTTTCTCCTTGAGCTGGGAGTTCTGGAATTTGGCCACAATGTTCCTAGGAGTTTCTCTTTTTGGATCTCTTTCAGGCTGTGATCGATGGATTCCTTGAATACTTATTTTGCCCTCTGGTTCTAGAATCTCAGGGCAGTTTTCCTTGATAATTTCATGAAAGATGATGTCTAGACTCTTTTTTTGATCATGACTTTCAGATAGTCCCATAATTTTTAAATTGTCTCTCCTGGATCAATTTTCCAGGTCAGTTGTTTTTCCCATGAGATATTTCACATTCTCTTCCATTTTTTCATTCTTTTGGTTTTGTTTGGTGATTTCTTGGTTTCTCGTAAAGTCATTAGACTCCATCTGTTCCATTCTAATTTTGAGAGAACTATTTTCTTCAGTGAGCTTTTGAACCTCTTTTTCCATTTGGCTAATTCTGCTTTTGAAAGCATTTTTCTCCTCATTGGCTTTTTGAACCTCTTTTGCCAATTGAGTGAGCCTATTTTTCAAGGTGTTATTTCCTTCAGCATTTTTTTGGGGTCTCCTTTACCAAGGTATTGACCCGTTTTTCATGCTTTTCTTGCATCTCTCTCATTTCTCTTCCCAGTTTTTCCTCCACCTGTCTAACTTGATTTTCAAAATCCTTTTTGAGCTCTTCCATGGCCTGAGCCCACCGGACATCCACCTGGGATGTCAGGGATACAGAGGCCCCGCCCTCCACATCTTTCCCTGATGGTAAGAATTGTTCCTCATCATCAGAAATGAAAGGTGGGAACGTTTGTCCCCCCAGAAAGTAGCTTTCTGTGGTCTTATTTTTCTTCCCTTTTCTGGGCATTTTCCCAGCCAGTTACTTGACTTCTGAGATTCCTCTGCACCCCTGCTTAGATCCACCTAGCTAGTGCTTGGAGTCTGAGATTCAAATGGACTTTCCGCGGCAGGCGCGGCTGCTATTCAATGTGAGCTTAAGTTCTGGTGCTGGAGTGGGGGCAGGGCCGCCTCCCAGACTCAGTTCCCTCAGGGGCTTTATGTGGAGACCTTCTGTAATGGCCCTGAGCTCCTGCCTGCTTGGGGAGTCACCGCTGCCTGTGCCGCTGCCTCCTGAGGGGGCCCGAGTCACGAAGACACCCCGCTCCCCTCTCGGCCAGCCCAGAATTCTCTCTCACTGACCTGGAGTGCCTGTGGGTGGAGGGACCTTCGCGGCCGCCAGATGTTCCGTCCCTGAAGCCTGCTCGGATCTGCTCCCCTGGGGCCACGTGGCCAGGGCTGGGCTCTGCTGTCCCGTGCGCCATGGACCCCTGGGGACGGCTTTCCAGGGCTCTCTGGAACGGAAATCTCTTCCACTGTGTTTCTGCACGGCTTGCACGGCTCCAGAATTTGTGGGGAGTTCTTTTTACAGGAAATTTATGGGCTGTGGATTTGGAGCTAGCATACATGAGTCTTTCTACTCTGCCATCTTGGCTCCTCCCCCCAAAAGTTTCTTATGACTTTAGACAGAGAGAGGGAGGAAGTAGAATAAGATACCAAGCCTTTGTCATAAGATGCTGGCCACTCTCAGCAATCTGAGCAAGGAAAACCCCCTTCATTCAGGCTTGCCCTTCTTGCTGTTAATCCCAGTGAAAGAGGTAAGGCATTGAGGGGCTGTTGTCTGGCTCAGGCTGGCCTTGTTTATAATCTATTTAGTTTCTTTTAAGTGTGGTGATAATCATTGGCCTCTGCTAAAGTCCCACTCTGATACCTCCTCATGAATTAGAGGTGACCCTGGGTTCTTGAAGGTTAGGTCAGTAGAGCACAAGCCCTGGCAGGGTCCACCAAGCCGCAAAATAAATGAATGCAGTGAAGCCTGGCAACATCTACTGTCTTTATCGCCTCATATTACAGTCAATCAGCTTTGCCTTGCTGCCAGAATTTTGCAGGCTTATTGCCAAATGCAGTATAAGGTTTGAAGGCTTTATGGCTAGAAAACACTGATCATCTCCGCTACATCCTGCTCTTCATATCATAGGCATACATCCTGTGAGCTGAACTATCAGTATGCATTTTCATGGATAATCTTTATATTTTTTCAGCCTACGATTATCTTTTGTAACTTTCAAGCTTCAGTGATTTATATGGTTTTTGTGTTCCAGTGCTTACAGATATGATTTACCTAGTTACTGTTTGGTGAAATATTGGGATTCTTGATACATTTTAAATGTTTATGGGGACAGCAGAACAATATTTAAAATTGTGACTAGCATGGAAAATTCAGGCTCTCTGGTTTTGTCCCCTCAGGCCAAACAGAACATTGTGTTGGTTTAGCTGAATTGGTTAAATATATTGAATTAAATATGCTGTGATCCTCCTTCTATGTCAGTATCATATATAGAACAGTTTAAAAATAACCCTCAATCCTGTTCCACCCCTTCTACTGGTGGTGGAATAGTTGGAAAAGGGAGGAAGGTTCTAAGAGTTTTAAGTTTTAGATTATCTGCTGCACCTATAGGTACTCTAAGTTTGGGATGTTGTTGAGTGACCACGAAATTGACATGCTGCTAGGACAGCTGAACCATAGCAGTATTCTTGTGATAGGCTAAATCAGAAGATGAATGAAAATTGTAGCCTATTAAATTTATAAGTTCCCCTTGGAAAGACAAGTAAGGGCCTCAGGGAAGTTGGTTTTATTGTGATCTGAAAGGAAATGTTAGTGGGTTATTTGTCCCTATAACTTTGAAACACTCATAGTAAGCAAATGACCATAATGATAATAATTGTAGCTTATGTACTACTGTCAGTTGTGGAGGATGAAGTACCAAATCTTGTTGTAAATTGTCATTTCTGTGACAATAATAATATTCCTGTAGCACTGTGTGTGCTAAGCATTTTACATTTATTATCTCATTTATTGTGTGTATAAAATGCAATATTTGTAGAGTGTTTGCTAAACACTCTTATGTTTTAATACTATGCAAATGCTAGTTCAGCGGTGGGAATCCTTTTAAGGATTTGTTCTATAAAACTTGGATTCAATCAAAAGGCCTCACGTAAGGATCCAGAACGCCACGTGTGGCCTCAAAGCTGCAGGTTCCCCGCCCCTGGGCTAGTTGTTGTTATGGTTACTAGTTTTCTGTTGAGATGGAGGTTCTTGATTAGTTGCTGGAGCTAGTCACTGGCCTTTGGAAGTGATATGATAGTTTTGTGCATGGTTTTTCTTGCATAGTATAGTTTTGGCAGCTTCTAGGGTAATTTTTATGTGTGTCAGGTAGCATCTGACTCCTTAAGGTAGTATTTGATTGTTGGGGTGGTCCCGAGTGGTGAGGATAGAAACTGGTTGAATAGAAATAGCACATCTTAAGTGGAGGTGTGAATGAATTGTTGAAATAATTAAGGAGTAACTAAAAGTATAAGGATGCTCAGTTATTCTGGTGATAAATTAATGAGACAGAGTTCCAAGGCACAGTTTTTTCTTTTCATCAGATGCTTGATCTGGAGGTGGTACACAGCGGGAAGACAGACTTTGATGTGTAATATGGGGGAAAAGGACCATCCAAAATGAGAAAATAATTGTGATCTGTGGAGGGTGAGTGGGTGGAGTGTGAAACCAGAACATCTCTTAGAGAAACAATTGTGTACATTTTTAATAGAAGTTCTAATATATTTGTGTCTGTTTACTCTAAATCTAAAACTAAATCAATATTCCCAATTAATAGGAACTCAATTTTTAACTATTTCTGCATATATCTTTAGATGTATTTGTAGATATAGGAATTGGGACTAGATCTGTGATTTCATTTGTGTAGGGATGTTCCAGGTGAGGAAATTCCTTCCACTAGTTAAGGTGATAGTGGCTGAAGATTGTCTTAGAACACTGAAAGGTGACATGACTTGACCGGAGTCATACAATGTGTGACAGACATATAAAAGTTTCTATATTTATACACACACACACACACACACACATATGGATGGATGTATAGACACATGTACATATACATATATATTTTGTAAGTGTTGGAACCACCAGTTTTCTATAAGTTCCTAACCTGAAATTTTCATTTTTTTTCTTTTATTGGTTTTATTAAGACTAGGTCTCCCTATCTCACTCAGGCTGGAAGTGCAGGAGCTACTCATGGGCCTAGTTCCACTCTGGTTCACATAGGAGCTGTCCTACTCTATTTTAGAGCTGGACTGGTTTGTCCTTCCAGAGGCAGCCTGGTGGCCTCTCCCTTCTAGGGGCTCAACATATTAATACCAAATTTATTTTGGGTACCTGGTCAGAATAATCCACCCTCACTCAGAACTTTCTTGCTCACCAGATCCCCAGAACTGGATACAGGCATGCATCACCTTAAGCATTTTCACATCACCTTCTACATTCCCCCAGATTAATTTTTCAAACAGCTTCCTTGCAGAGCAAATGAAATTATCAGATGTAAATTTATTAGAAGATGATGTACAATAATGGTAAATATTATGCCATGTGTAGATTAGCTATTAAGTTACATCAATTAGGGGAATACCATTTCTGTCGATGTGAAGTCAATGAATTAATAAGGAGAATTGTGATTATAGACTGTACACAATTCCATTAGACTTGAGTGGAAAAGGTGGCACAAGTTTTACATGTTGTTGGCCCTGGAGTCACAACACCTAGGCTTGAAGCCCAACTCCACATTTATTAGGTATATGACCTTGGGCAAATCACTTAATTTCTTTGTGTCTCAGTTTCCTTGTATGTAAAATGAGGAGAATATTTGCACTGCTCAATTAGGGTTACCCTGAGGATGCAATGAAATGTGTAAAAGTGATTCATAAACTATGTAAATGTAGGCTATTATTGCAGTGATTATCAATACCCCAGTCCTAAATGTCATTTTTATGACTACAATAGCCTGAATAACAGGTTTTTAAAAAAGTTAAATAAAGAATATGTTATGCTATTTATGTTGAATCTGAAAAATCACTATCATAACAATGTAGAGCTCTAAGAAATCTGAAAAATCATTAGGTTTCTGAATCCAGGAATCCTTTGACAGTCCGGAGAAGCTTGTTGTAAAAATAAGGTTTTTTTAAATACAAAATAAAATGCAAAGAAAATATATCATGTTGAAATTGTAATTAAAAAAATTTTATACACCTATATCAGGTTAAGAACCCCTGAGCTAGTCATTTTCTCAGTCTTAGTTTCCTAATCTGTGAAATTAAAGTATTGGACCAGATGACTTTGAAGGTCCCTTCCAGCTCTAAATCTGTGATCCTATAATGACAGGAAACAGACCCACAGAACTGAAGTAACGTGCAGAAGCATACTGTAGTGGCAGACTTTGAACTAGGCTCATAGGTGTTGAGCAGAGCTGAGAGGGACCTCCTTGGAATTTAGAGCTATTTTATTCCTGAGAGTATTCAAAGACCCACATCCATCTCATTAATTCCTCTGCTGTTATCTACACGTGACATATTACCCTATTAGACAGTGAGCTGGTGAGGTAAGGAAAGGAACTATATCTTATTCAAACTCCATAGCTCCTCTGTCTGCCACAGGGTTCTCATTCTCCGCTAGGACAGGAGCTGTTTTTAACCTTTCTTTGTATTCCTAACCCTTAGCACGTAGTAGGTGCTTAATCTTTATTGACTAACTCTACATAATCTGTACTTAATAAATACTTGTTCAATTAGACTTTAGAAGATAGAAAGCAAACTTAAAATTATCTCCTCCATACTATCCATACTTAAGTAAACCAAACAACCGGCACTAGCCCCCTAAATCCATTTTCTCTGCAGGATTGCTTTCTTGATATATTGACTGAATAGTGCCATCCCATATAGTGCCTTTGCTTTTGTTTCTGAACGCACATGAAACCCTTTCATGTTCAAACACATTTGACTGTGGCATTTCTCTTTCAAAAGCAAGCCTGAGATGGAAGCTGAACGGTTCACTGCACTGTGCATGCCTTTCGAAAGCTAGGACTGGTTTTTGAAAAACTCCTCCTTTCCCACTGCGTTCCCTCTCCCCTTTGCCTCCCCCTCTCACTGTCCCTCATTTGCAGACAGATAGGGAAAGGAGGATGGCTTTGGTCTGAGTAGCCGCAAGCCTTTGTGCTTGCAGAACCTGACAGTGGAGAACTAATAATTTCAGTTTAACTCCTCAAGCATTTATTGATTGGTTTCTAAGTGCCAGCGCTATTTTAGGCATCAAGGTTACAAACACAAAAGTGGAGATAGGGCTGGTCTTGAAGGAATTTAGGTTCTAATAGGACTTTAACATTCTTCTTTCCAAAAATATGCTGGGGGCCTGTTTGGCACAGTTTTCCAACAGTCAAGTGAGTGAATATTGTTGAATGAATGGCTGGTTAAGAATCCTAAAACAAGGAAAGAAGCAAACTACACAATTTTGAAAGCTGGCAACAGAGACCTGTCATTTATGAGATAGTGACTCAGGAAGGCTCTGGAGTCAGAGGACCCTGGGTTTAACCCCATCTTTGACATTATGTGTGTGACCTTAGATAAGTCACTTTCCTAGTCTTCTGTTGCTTCTATTGTTCGATGAGGGGAAAGGGAATGATTAGGACTGTTGCAGTCTAGGGGTACTGGGAACCCCAAAATTCAAAGGCAAAAGAAGTGGGTCTTGCCTTGTAAGAATTCCACTCAAGCCTTCTTTCAGTCTGAGCCAAGGCTTATTGTTTCTGCCAATAGAAGCAGACAGGACTTTTAAGAATCAGCACCTTCAGTGAATGAGACAACTCTTTTATAAGGGAAAAATAACTTTTGGGAAAATTTGAATGGGATCTACTGGTAGCCAGTAGGCTGGAGTGACTCAGAGATAGCGGAGAAGGCCTCTAGATGGGATTAAGGATGGGAAGGGTGGGAAGTAGCCTGGGTGATCCAGAGGTAACAGTCACAGCGGTAACAGAATTAGAGATTGAGGCAGAGTCAAACCCACAATGTTCAGATAGTTGAAAGAATTATACTGGGATGAACCTCAGGCTAATGCCAGGGCCATGTGGGAAAGTTCAGGGGAAGTTCACGGTGTGTGTGGTTTCCAGGGCTCATACCTCCTCAGTACTAGATGACTTCTGAAGTTTCTTCAGTTCTGAATATTGTGAATTCACCATAAAGTAGGTGGCACAGCACATGCAGCTAGTGGGTCCTTAAAAATTTCTAACCAAATGCATTTGCTATCACTATATATCATTATCTTCCATAAAGACCTAATGCAGAGCTCATCAGGTGGTGGAGGTGATCCTATGTCTTTGAAGGCTATGTCAGGAGAACACAAGTTACAACAATACCAAGCTAGTTTTTTGAGTACAGTCCCATCAAGGGGACCACTTGTTTATCTTCTGAGGACAGCTTTGTGGTAAAGTGGACACTTTACTAATTGTGTGACCCTGGCCAAGTCACTTAACCCTATTTGTCTCCATTCCCTTATTTGTAAAATGATGTGGAGAAGGAAATGGAAAACCACTCCAGGTATCTTTGCCAAGAAAATCCTAAATGGGGTCATGAAGAATTGGGTATGACTGAGATGACTGAACAGCAGCATCTGTCTTCTGAAAAGAGGCTTTTCCACTAGGCTGATCACAAGAAAGTTTTTCACCAGATGTTGAATGATTTTAATTATGACAATAAAACAGTTTTGCTCAGGCATGAAAGAAGTTTCAGTGTACATTGCTGGAGGGAATCCAAGGCAAAAATGATGTTACTTAGATTTGGAAGAGAACTTAGAAACCATAATATCATAGCTCCTGAGCTAAAATGGACCTTGCAAGCTATATGAAGCACTTTATGTTACAGATAAGGAAACTGAGGTCCTCAAGTGAAATGAGCTCAACCAGTTAACAAGGCAGCATAACCAACATTTGAACCCAGATCCTTTCTTGCAGAAATCACTTTTTTGTTCAGTCATTTTTCATTCGTGTCCAAATCTTTGTGACCTGTGCAAACAGGGTTAAATGAACTTGTCCATGGTCACACAGCTGGTATCTGAGGTCATATTTGAACTCAGGAAGATGAGTCTTCCTGACTCCAAAAACTGGCACTCTCTCCACCCGGCCACTTTGCTGCCCCATGGACCCTTTTGAAATATTAAATATTCTGCCTTGGGTCTTCCTCCCTTCTCCCTCTATTCAACCTTATTTGGTGATCTCATCAGCTCCCATGGATTTATCATCTCTCTATGCTGATGATTATCAGATTTAACTCTTCTGCCCTAACCTTTCTGCTAACCTCCAACAACAAAAAATTGAACAAGGTTTGGTGATTTTTAAAAAATCAGTAGTTGTTACGACTTTTAAAATCTGGAAACCCTTGTGTTAGATGATCTGTATTATATTTTAGTTGTACTAAATTTATTAAGTATGCTGTCCTCTAAAAGCAACTCAAGCAAAGAAAAAGAACCAAAATGCTTTATGCACAAATAATGTTTTTATAAGGCCTAAAAGCAGTATGGCGTAGTGAATACAGAGGCAACTTTCAAGCAAGGATCATCAGAGTTCCAATGTAACCTCTGATTCCTACTGGCTATGTGGCCCAGGGCGATGTGCTCAACCTTTCAGTGTTCTAGGACGTTCTTAAGATCCTAAGTACAGAATATGTGCTGACCTGCATTGGTAGAGGAAGTTTTCTCATCAGGCAGTTCCCTATACCAGGGAAATCATAGGTCCGGGCCGTGTCCCTGCCCTTGTAGGGCCTGATAATCCAATAGTTCAAATTAAGCCTACCATGTATATCACTGTTCCTTCTAAAATACTAGTGCGTTCTTGTGGTCTGTGTTTCTCCTATCATCCCCATTGTTCTCATAGGCTGGTTTCTTGAAAGTCAAACAGTTTTGCTGTTATCTTTGGCTAAATGACCTGGTATCTACTTTCCAGCAAGATAAACTGGAAAAGAAACCAGACATAGTACTTACGTGCTATCTAGTGTTTTCTTATTTAAAGGATCCTAGAAAGTTAAAAATTAATAAGAATTACAATTGGAGTAACTCTGCATTTTCAAAACTGAGTGGTTTTATATTTTGTACATTTATTTCAAGCAGTGATTATTTTCAGCTTATCCGATACTTTTAATGCCATTGGATGACGTTCCATATAATTGGTCAATGGTTTATTTAGTTTATTCTTTAACTAAAAATTCACTGTTAGACATGAAATAATAATTTGCTATCATATTATGGGATTTTAGGTTATCTTGTTACAGTTTTCTGCTGTTCGTAGCCAGGAAGGAGGGGTGTCTGCTTGGTCTTGAAATAACTACCACTCAATACTTTGCTTTTGTATGAAACCGCTGTAGTTAGAATACCGTAGAGCAGGAGTGGGGAATCTGAGGCCTCAGGGCCACACGTGAGCCTCCAGGTCCTCAGATGCGGCCCTCTGACTGAATCCAATCTCCTTAAATAAAAGGATTTGTTCGGTAAAACTTGAACTCAAAAGGCCTCACCCTAGGACCTGGAAGGACACATCTGACCTCAAGGCTGCAGGTTTCCTCACCCCTGCCCTGGAGTGATCACCTGTCAGGTTATTAATGAAGAGAAAAACAGGGATTGATAATCTCCCTTTGCAGATTAGGTAAAAGAGACCCTAATTGTGAAATCTCCCAGATCAGAGGTGAAGCTGAAAATAGAAGTTAATTTTCCCTAAAGCAATCTACTACTTTTTTTTTTTAACTGAACTGGATGATTCAGTCACTTCAAAGAGGTGTGGAAAGCTGGACTTTATGGGCCTCCATTTGATAATCTTGGCATACTATAATGAGAAATGATAGGTTCTTTGGACTCATGCACTATCTAGTTTTGAGAGGTCCATGTTTATCTTGTGTTCTTGCCATGTTCGCTTCACCTTCTGATACTAGAATTTGGTCTCTGACTTTTGTTACCTATGGTTTAACTGACTAACAACCCCTCTAGGTCTTGGTTTCCCCACATGTAAAATACCTATTCCCTCTAGCTTACAGTTTCTTCTTCCCTGCCCCCATCCCCATTTCTTGCATCAGTTTTGTGTATACTTCTGTCAGTCAGCTAACATATTTTAAGAAGCTACTATGTGCCAGGCTCTCTGCTAACCTCAGTTCAGTTTGAGCTCCTATAGAGGAGAGCTGATTTTCATCTTTGTTTCCCCAGCCCCTAGCCCAATGTCTGGCACATAGGAAATGCCTGTTAACTGATGGATCGAGGCATTTGGACTTGTTGACCTCTGGGGTTCCTTCCCAACTCTAGGTCTATGGTCCTATGATGTGATTTGCATTAAAGCCTTTCTTAGATTGGGAAGGAATCCTGAATATCTATTTTAGCAGAGGAGATAACCTTTAATAACTTACACCTTACTATTTGGTAATTATTCTTCATATTGAGTGTAAAGCCCCTCATTGGTTCAAGTTACTTTCCATCATTAGTGTTTTCTGTGAACCAAACAGAAGAAAGAATATAGTATAATGAAAAGAGCTACTCCTCTTTAATTAGGTAATATCTGTATGTCAAAAATCTACACAGTCTTAATCTTTTTCTGTGATAATTGTATCTTCATCCATATAGTTCAGCATGATCTTCACTTAGGAAGAAAAGCGGAACATTTCAGTGTTTCAGCTTGAGGTGAATCACATTTGGTGTCTGCCTAGTGGCTCAGCTCAGAAACAGAGCTTTGTTTTCTGAGGTAGCAAGACAACTAGGCAGAGTATTGGAGAACTGGCATTGGAGCTGGAAAAGACCTTTGCTTGATACTGCCTTTGATAGTTACCACTTACATGGTCATAGGAAAATCACTTAACTTTCTGGGCCTCATTTTCATTTTCTAAAAAAATGGAAATACTGATAACTCTAGTACCTACCTCATCACAGGTTTGTTATGAAGATCAAGTAAACAAATACAAATATTGTATGTGAAACATTTTGTAAAGCTTAAAGCACTTTGTAAATAGCATCTCTTATGTTATTTTAGTCATAGTTAGAAAAAATTTCTCTAGGGTTAAGATACCTTACCTTATAAGATAAATTTGTATTCCTAAATTGTTAGTAAGCAAATTTAAAATTGCTAGGTTTATTCTTTCTATATAGATGATTCCTTCTCCCACTCTTGTGCATAGATGTTCTTTAACTGCTTCCTGTCCACCATGTTATTCTCCAGCATAAGATATTTGACTTAACCTGCTGATTTGCTACTGAGCTAGAAACTGACTCGTTTTAAAAGAGGAAATAGTTTCAGGATGGCCAGTGTCATCGGAGATAGGGGAGGAAGGACAGTAAGATGTCATGGTGATTCCTCTTGCATGATAATTAAATGTAATGCTATCACAGCTCATAGAGTTGTAAGCCTTTCAAACTCATGAGGCCACCCACCAAAGGGAAGGAAACACAAAAGAAGCAAAAGGAACCAGGAGTGCCACCTGGGGAGGCTCACCCCATTAAAATCCTCTAGCTCCTAGCTAGGGCCAGATCAACATAATCTCCCCTTTTCCATCCTTCACCTTGCCAGAAAAAATGTTCTTCCCTACTCTCCACTAGCATCACATCTTGGGGGGAAGGGGACACATTGCATTTCCAAACCAAACAAACTTTGGTTGTATTATTAGTGATATTGTAGGCACCTCCTGGATTATGAACACTTGAATTATAAATGTTTTTTGTTGCCATTGTAATCAACTGATCGATAAGCATTTATTAAGCAGTTACAATGTACTAGGCACTGTGGTACAAAGACAAAATAAAAGTCCCTGCCCTCTTGGACCTAATCTAAGTGTATGCACAGTCTATATAAAATAAATACAAGGTAACTTTTTAGGGACAAGGCAGTAGCCTCTGGGGGAATCAGGAAAGGCTGCCTGTAGAAGGTGGTGCTGCAGGCTAGGGATTTCAGGAGCCTAGGATAAGAAGTGAGGGAGTTCATGTCAGGCGAGATGTCAGCATGTGCAAATGCAAAGAAATGGAGTGTCCAGTATAAAGAACAGCAAGATCAGTTTGGTTGGACCTTGGAGTTTACTGAGGGAGGCAGTGTATGAAACTAGAGGCTGTCAAGGACACCAAATGCTAAACAGAGAAGTGTACATTTTATCTTAGAGGCAACAGGAAGTTTGTTAAGTGTGATAAGGTGTGATATGGTCAAGCCTGAGCTTTAGCAGAATCACTTTGGCAGTTATGTGGAAGATGGATTAGAGAAGGGACAGACTTGGAATTCTATGATTGCAGTGATTATGTCTTCTTCATTTTTATCACCATCTAATAGAACTTTCTTAATATTTAATATATGTTCTAAGTGGAAGACCCTTTTCAGGTAGCAACCAAAATGTACAGGACTGACAACACTACCCATTGAGGGTTGATATGGTGACCTGTCTCTGTTCCAACATCTCTTCCCTACAACTCTTTTCTTTTTACCCGAAAGGGATTGATCTGTTCACTGGACCTAGATGGCTCAGGAGGAAAAGTGAGGTTGTTGAACTGCACAGCCCTCCCTCCCTCAAAACAAAGTCAAGTGCAAGTCATGTCATTATTTCTCTCATGTCGTGGTCTTCTTTGAAAACAAAAGATGAACACAGACCGTACATACATGATGCTCCTGCTTCCCCTGCTCTTCTTAGTTACAGCTCAATTAATTCTGCTTCTGCAGTCTCTTTGGTACATGTGCGAACACGTCCTCTTTAACCTTACCCTCTTTCCTTACTCTTTCTTTCAAATGCTTTTTCAGAAAATGCTCTTTTCTTCCTTTTCAGTGATAAGTCAGAAAGCAATTCAAATCGTGACTGAAGAGGCTAAAGAAAAGGGAAACCATGAGTTTTAAAGTGAAATTGAGACAACATGAAGAACCAGTGCTATCAGTCTCTAAAGCCTTTGAAAGTTTTCTGAGCCCCTTTCATTTACATGAAAGTCTTCATCTATGTTCTCAGCTTACTCTAACCAAAGCATTCAAAAATTATTCCTCATTCAGTTTTATCCTTAGGTTTGGCTTAAACCTTCTTTGCAATGATATAATTATTGTTATCTTTTAAACATTTCCATAGTTAATATGATTTCCATTGTGAAATTGAATTTTGAGGATTTTCTTGGTATCCAGACCATTGTTTCTGTAAGCTGATTTAGAAATGAGCATTTGTAAGTTGGGGTCCTACTTTTCTTAGATGTCCACAGTTCCTTTTTAGTGTTCGTTGTTCTGGCATTGTAGATTTCCATAACTGCCAGAGTTTAGAATGATCAACTCAATAAACATTTATCAAGTACCCACCTACTGTGACTGGTACATAGTGATAAATGCTTCTTTCCTTTTAAAAAAAAGTATAGTAAAAAAAATGCCATTTTTGCCTTAGAAAAGAGAGATGGGATATAATGACTCTTTATTTCCTACCTAATAAAGCCTCAGTTCCTTCACTTAGTATGGCAGGTTTTCCACATTTTGGACTCAAATTTGCCTTTGGTACTCATATCCCATTATTCTTTAGCCAGACTTAGCTACTTGTTCCTCAGATATGCCGCTTGTTTTACTAAGCCTTTATCCTTGTTATTCCTTCCACTTAGAGTGCCCTTTTTTCCCCCATCCCTAGTCTCACTTTTCTAATTCTTTCCCATCCTTTAAGATCTAGCTACAAAATCCTTTGTTCTCAAAAGAAAGAAATCTATCCCTGTTTTTTGATCCAAAAGCCTTTTTGTAGTTTTAGAATTACATCTCTGTCCAGGACTTCAGGCACTCAATAAATATTTGTTAAATGAGAAAGTGTTGCTGAAAGTGATGCTTTAAAAAAAATGGTTTAATATAAGTTTTATCTAAATTTTATCATTTAAAATAATGATTTTATTATTCTGTGATGTGTCTCTGAGAATCTGTATACATACATAAATAATCAAATACAGCTATGCCTAACTAAGCAAGTCAATATTTGAAAATCAGAGTATAACCAGAAAGTCAGTTAGGGGGTCCTTGTTCACTAGGAATCCTAGGATTCCTTTCTAGAATAAATTCTCTTAGCACTTTAAAAATAACTAATTTGCAGAACTGACATCCTTAAATTTTAGGGAATGCATCTTTTTAGGAAAGTTGTATTTGCACATAATTCGGTGTGTGTGTGTGTGTGTGTGTGTGTGTGTGTGTGTGTGTGTGTGTGAATTTAGCTTACTTATTTTGATACTCTAGATTCATGGTCTTACCACTATAGGCACTTTCACTGAGACATAACTGCCTTACCCTTTGTAGTTTCTCTTCATAACTTCCCCAAATCACCAGTCTCAGACTGGAGAAGCCCCCTACTTCAACCCATTGTTTTTACTGGATCTGTCATTTTATTGGTTTGGAGCTCCCAAGGAAGCAGTCCCTTCACCAGTGCAGGTTCTACATCTTAAAATCCTTAAGAGTTACCTGGGACACTGAGACGTGGGTGATGATTAAGTGACTTGTAGAGGGTCATATAGTCAGTAGGTGTCAGGAGTAGGACAATTCTGTACCCACTCTACTAAATCAGCATTAATAGCTAAACAAAAATCTCCTGTACAGTGTACCTGACAAGTGCTCATTCAACCATTACTTGAAGACCACTAGTGAGGAAAATTCACCCATGGTAGCATTGACAGTCACTATAATTTCTTAGTCATCCTATTTCACTTTTTGAAGCACCAATTACTAAGTTTTTCTTTATATTAAGTCAAAGTTCACTCCTCTGACACTTGCATCCACTAATTCTAATTCTACTTTCTGGAGCTAAATAGGACAAGTGGAATCCTTCTTCCACATTACCATCTTTCAAATAAATGCTTAAAGACAATTATGCTCCCTTCTCCCATATCTTCTCTTATCCAGGCTAGTCACCTGTTTCCTTCAATCGAACCTTATATGCTTTGATCTTACGGCCCTTTATCCCCTCACCATTATATGGACATTTTACAGCTTATTGATATTCTTACTAAGCTATGGTTCCCCCATTGATGCTTCATCAACTCCATGGAAATCTTCCTCTCATAAGTTATTTCAGCATATCAATATATATACTCACAGCATGGTTTATAATCATTAGTAAAAAAAAATAGTCAGTGTCCTCAACCAGGAAGTGAAAATGGTAATAATCAAGGTAGCCCAGATCTACCTTCTGAGTCTGCTAAAGTAGTCGAACAAGAATTCTCAGTTTTAGCCTTGAGAGTTTTTATGGGTAAGTAAATTGGAATCCTTCAGTTTACCCCTAACTGATGACAGAAACTGGAGTGCTTCATGTTTCTTCCTACCCATTTTCTTGGGAAATAGCAATCTTGGCATAACCAGTCACTAGCTGTGTAATTTTGATCAAGTCACTTAACTTTGGGGGACTGCACAGAGGCTCTGTTCCTTCTTAATAAGAACATTTAATTACATGATCTCTAAATTCCCTTCCTGTCCTATTATCCTATAATTCTTTATAATTTTCCTAGGACAGTTCTGATATCCCATTGAGGATTTAAGGACTTCTTGTCTTATTTCAGACCCCTTCAAAGAATTCAGTTTTTGAATGCAAAGTATAATGGGTGGTTCCTTTATGTTCATGAGTCAGCATGCTTTAACGGCTCTGTCAAGGTACTCCATATCTCTCTTCAAGACAAGTCCTCCTTTAACCCATGTTCAAAATAGGCAAATTCATTTCAAGGTGTATTTGTTTCAGCAGGCACCTGGAACAAGGCCAACCAGCATGACTAATCTTCTTTCCTGGATGTTATTTTAGTAACATAAACTTTTAAAACTCTCTTCTCTAATCTTGCCTCTTTGATGATTTTATTTCATCCTAACTTTCTTTTGTTTCATTATTGTTGTTTTGAAAACTTTCTTTTTCCTAATTAGTGAAAATAAACTTGATGACAGAAATCTGTCAGGGAATGAAATGTGAAGTTGGCTAAAAAGGGAGAGGTTTCCTAACTTTAAAAAGGCATCTCACCTATTATTCTAAATCCACTAGAAATACAAGGTTGTTCATTCCATCCTTACCTCTGCCTCAGTTTCCCTCTGTTCCTTTAACATCCAGTTCACATATCATCTTCTACATGAAGCCTTTCTTCATTTCTATAATTACTAGTGCCCTTGCTTCCATAGTATCTTGTATTTTACTAAGTTTTACATTGTTTAAATGATAATATTTTATCAGGAAATTCATTGCCCAGGTGGATTTTATACCAGAAATGTAGGGCTGGTTCAATTTTAGGAAAGCTATAAGCATAATTTACCATATCAACAACAAAAATCATATGATTATCTTAATTGATGCAGAAGAAGCTTTTGACAAAACACAATGTCCATAAAAACACTGGGAAGCATAGGAATCAATGGAGCTTTTCTTAAAATGATAAGTAATATCTATCTAAAATCAAGAGCAAGCATCATCTGTAATGGAGATAAAATAAAAGTCTTGCCAGTAAGATCAGGGGTGGAGTAATGATGTCCATTATCACCACTTTTATTCAGTATTGTATTAGAAATGCTAGTGATAGCAATAAAACAAGAAAAAGAAACTGAAGGAATAAAAATAGACAATGAGAAAACAAAACTGTCTCTCTGCAGATGATATGATGGTATCCTTAGAGAATCAATCAATAGTTGAAACAGTGAATAGTTTTAGTAAAGTTACAGAATACAATAAACCCGCATAAATCATCAGCATTTCTATATATTGCCATCAAAACCTAGCAGGAAGAGATGGAAAGAGAAATTCCATTTAAAATAGCTACAGATACTATAAAATACTTGGGAGTCTACCAGCCAAGACAAAACCAGAAACGATATGAATGTGATTACAAAATACTTTTCTCCCAAAATAAAGACATCTAAACAACTGGAGAAATCTTAATTGCTCACGGGCAGGCAGAGACAATATAATAAAGATGACAATTCTACATAAATTTATTTAGTTTTTCAGTGCCTTACCAATAAAACTAGAAAAAAAATAACAAAATTCAACACTTAAGCAGAAAAAGATCAAGAATATTAAGTAATTAATAAACCAAATATGAATCAAGGCATTTTAGTAGTACCAGATTTCAGACTATATTATAAGGTGGTAATCATCAAAAACAGTCTGGTACTGGACAAGAAATAAGAGCTGTGAATCGGTGGAATAGATTAGGTGTATAATATTTAGTAGTAAATGGTCATAGTAACCTTGGATAAATTCAAAGATCAAGTTTTTGGGACAGGAACTCATTATTTGACAAAAATTTCTGGGGAAACTGGAAGGCATTTTGGCAGAATTTTGGCATAGACCAACATCTAATGCTGTACACCTTGATAATGTCAAAATGGGTACATGATTTAAACATAAATGATGATTTCATAAACAAATTAAAGGAGAATGGAAAATTTTGCCTCAAATTTGTGAATAAGAGAAGAGTTTCTGACCAAATGAGATAGAGATGACCATAGAAAGCATAATAGATAATCTTGACTATGCAGGATTAAAAAGATTTTGCACAGACAAAAACCAGTGTAGCCAAAATTAGAAGGAAAGCTGGAAACTAGGAAAAAGTTTTACAGTAGGTTTCTATGATAAAGGCCTTATTTCTTAACTATTTAGGAAATTGAGTCAAATTTACAAAAATAGGAGCGTTCCCCAGTTGGGAATATGGTCAAAAGATATGAACAGAAAGTTTTCATAAGAAATCACATCTATCTATAGTCATATAAAAATGCTCTAAATCACTATTGCTTAGATAAATAAATTAAAATAGCTCTGATTGATTAACAAAACAGAAAACAAAAATGACAAATGCTGGAGGAGATCTGGAAAAGTAGTGCTGCTAATACAGTGTTGGTGGAGTTGTGAACTGGTCCAACCATTCTGAAGAATAATTTAGAACTGTGCCCATAAAATTGTGCATACCCTTTGACCCCTCAATACCACTACTAGGTCTGTATTCGAAAGAGATAAAAGAAAAAGAAAAAGGACTTATATGTACACAGATATTTCTAGCAGTCCTTTTTGTGGTGGAGAAAAATTGGAAATTGAAGGAATGTTGATCCGTTGGGGAATGGCTTAACAAGTTGTGGTAATAATTGTGATGGAATACTATTGTGCTATAAGAAATAACAAGCAGGATAAATTGATGCAGAGTGAAAGGGGCAGAATCAGATTATTGTAACAACAGTAAAAACAGTATTGTCACAGCAATGTTGCAGTGATGATCAACTGTGAAAGATTTTGCTACTCTGTCCCTGACTTTTCTAAAGCCCTCATGATGAAAAATGCTATCCGCCTCCAGAAAGTTGATGAACTCTGATTTAAGTTGAAGTATAATTTTTTTTCATTTTCTTTATTTTTCTTGCTTTGTTTGCAACATGGCTAATATAGAAATATGTTTTGTATGATTTCGATACCATATTGCTTGCCTTTTCAAATAGGTAAGGGAAGAGCCAGAGAGTGGGAGAAATTGAGTTTTTTGAAGTATAAAAATTAAAAAATAAATTAAAAAAAATTCAGTACACGTTCATATTTACTTTAAAAGGATTCACTATTTTCTCAGAGCTTGCCTTGCCCTCCCTTTCCAGTTCCTTAGATCAAGTACTTAAAAAATATTTTAGTCATGAGACAATAATCATCTTGTTTATGAAAATTGGGCTTAGATGTTCTTTGTAGGAATGTTTCAGTTGCATAAAGCTATGTAGACCTGGATTAATACTAGTAGCATCACTGGTTTATAATACTTATTCTAACGCCATTTTCAGTACCATTGAACAAACAAATTACGTTTCATAAGACTATCTTGTCTGTCTTTTGCTTAAGTCACTGTTTTGGAAACCAGTCAAAACATTCAGATTTCTTTATGTATGGCATGTGCCATTATTAATAGCATGACTATTTTAGTATCTGTTTGTAAATGTGTTCCATTATGCCTAATTGTCAAAAGCTAATCTCCTTTTGAATTTATTGTAATCAATCATATGACTGCTTGCTCCAGAACACAAGATGGGAAGTCTTTTAGAATGTTGCTTAATTTTTAACTTCAGTATCAAGCACCAGTGTCTTAATTTTGATTGTCCACGTGGAAATCTCTTCATCAATTCAGATTGCAGTTGTCTATAAATTATAGTCATATGCAGTTGCCTGAGCCTAAGAAAAATTTAATGATTTGCCCATGGTCTTACAGTTAGTGTCAGAGGCAGGATTTTAACCTATATTTTCTGGATTCCAATTCTAGCACCTTGTTCACTATGCCACCTCTACTTTTATACTAGTCAACATCTCAAAAAAGTTTTATGAGTTTCCTGAGCAATTATATTTAGCTACTGTTAGAAATTCATTGTTCCATTTTTCTTGGCATCTTTCAGGAGTTTTCAGACTGCCTGTGTCAGTGCAGAAGAACCCCAGAAATCCCAGACTGCTTGATTGAATTAATCATTCCTTCGCATAAGCTGGATAGGACACGCCATTAATCAATTTCAGAGCAATAAAATGCTTTGGTCTTTGGATAAACATAAATGATGCTACACACTGGAAATGTTTTGTGATTGCCTGAGTCAGAAATACCTCTGGGGTTGTTTACAAAACAACCAGTTGAGGGAACAAACTAGAACAGGAGTCTTTAAGCCAGCAGTAATCCAGTCAAGCCCCCGAGAGGGTGTCTGTTGGGGAGAGGAGGCCCAGTTCCAGGCCGTTGTATGGGTTTAGGAGATCCTGAGGTCCCATCAGAGAGGTGGTCCCATCACTAGAGTGGAAGCAGCAGACAGATGTGGAATGACAGCCATCTGAGAATAGCCACAACTTCAGTAAGTGAGAAGCCTCATGACACAAAAAGAGGTTCAACTATGAAGTCAACAGAGATAACTCTTGGAGCCCAGCAAAGAGCCACACACAAGGGGAACTTCATGAGAAGGGAGAAAAAGACTTTCAGTAAACAGCACTTTTAACTTATCTTTGAGTCACATCTCTACATTTATGCTTTACTACCATTGTTCTACCAAGGTCTATCCAAGAATCTTATGTATATAGGAGGAGGGTGTAGCTCCAGTTTTTAGGAATGTTTTTGTATCTTCTTGCCAACCTTCCTGAGTAAATACTCTTTTCTAAAAGCTAATTGGTGCTACTAGCTGCAGATAAATAGGGAACCCCGGTGGGAACTCGTGAACAAGAGTACTAGAAACCCAGCCCCTCGGGGTTACCCCTAGAACATTGATTAGTAGTAGTTACCTGAGTCTCTGGGTGCCCTAAACTATACAAATGGGTACAAACTGGAGGAAGTGAGCCTGGTGGGGTTATTATGTAAAGTTAAGTCTTGTTCTTTATGCATTGCTTAATGTTGACAGTAAATATTGTCTCTGTCCAAAATGTTTTAATATGTACTTCTAAATTTTAAAAGTGAACACTCATTTTAAGACCCTGTTACTAGGTAGGTGGTTTTAGCAAAAGAGTACAGATGACACCTAGTGACTAAGAAAGGTAATAGAAGATAGAGGAATGGAAAGGGTTAATAATTTAGTGAGACTTGGAGTGAGAGATTCCATCCTCTCTTCTTTTAAAAGTACAATTTTTCGCTGTGAATTAATGAAAAAAATATCTGTAAGAGTAGCATGAGTGGTTGCTATGCTGTTCAGGGGAAGAATGTTGATGAAAAGGTTCTCACCAGCACCCACCCACCCCCAATAGAACACTGGAAGCATGGTGTGGAATGAAGTCAGAAAACGTGGACTTGAGTCCTAGCTCCCCTGCTTCTGTGAAATCTGTGGGTCCTTTAAAAATATCACTTCACTTCTGCGTTCTGTTTCCTCATAGTAAACTGTCCTCTCTACTGGAAAAGGTTGTAAGAACTGAATGTAAAAGTGCTTTGTGAGTTGTACACTGGTGATTTTTGGGTTTATCCTGCTCATATTACCATTTTGAGTTAATCAGTAAATAAGCCTTTATTAAAGTACCTACTATGAGCCAGGTACTTTGTTGGGCTCCAGAAATACATAGACAAAATGAGCTTCTGTTCTGGTGAAAAACAAAGACCACACGTAGTACGTAAGTAAATACGATATGCATAGTGAGTTTCAGGGGAACGTTAATAGCTGAGGAGAAGTCAGGAAAACTCCCGTGGAAAAATGGCACTTAAAAGGAGCTTTTATGGAAACTAGGGATCCTAAGAAATAAAATTGAGACTAGAAGGCATTACAGGTAAAGGGGCAGGGAAGGACAGCTTATTGAAAAGCATGAAGGAGGGACATAGAGTGCTATAAGGGAGAGACAAGAAGTGGACTGCTTTGACTGGAATGTAGCATCCCTGAGGCGAGTGATGTGTAATTTTGCTGGAGAAGTAGGCTGGCGTCAGATTGTGAAGCTCTTTTAGAGCAAAACATAGGAGTTTGCATCTTATCGCAGAGGTAATAAGGAGCCGCTCGGATTTCTTTGCGCTCAGGAGTGGCGTCCTTTATCAGATCTTGGCATGTTTTGTGGAGGATGGCCTGGAGAAGAGAGTCTTAAGGCAGAGGGACCATGTAGGAGCTATGGTAGTAGTAAAAGTGAGCGATGATGAGCATCTGAACCTGGGTGGTGACCGTGAGTAGAGAGAAGGGGATCAGTTTGAAATATTGTGAAGGCAGAATCACTGTTTGGATATTGGGGGGAATGTAAGGGAGGGGGAGAATGGAAAGGAGAGGATGATTCCAGGGTTGCCTCACAACACTTTGGCAGCTGTGAGGATGGTGGTGTCTTTAACAGAAATACTGAAGTTGAGACTTTTCATAATAACAAATAGCCATATGTCTCTCTGTGAGGCTGGATTTGAACCTAAAGGTCATTTACAGGTAAAAAAAAGAATGTATATTTCTTTCGAGGAACCTTAAAATATATCTCAGAAACCCTTGGAATTTAGTGGGAGCCAGCTGAAAAAAACCTATTCTGGAGCTTACTTCAGATGCCCCTTGTGTTTACCTTGCATATTAACTGCCTGACTCACTAATTCTCTGCTCAGCTTACCCCAAGAAGTTAAATTCGGTTCATCTTGAATGAAATTCAAAAGGTCTCCCCCAACCAAACAAACAAAAATCCCTTCCCTGGTTCAGATTTCTTCTCATTTGCTGCTCTTTTCTCTCTAGATAAAGAAGAAACAGCAAGATGTAGTTCGTTTTCTGGAAGCCAACAAGATAGAATTTGAGGAGGTAGACATCACAATGTCGGAGGAGCAAAGACAGTGGATGTACAAGAACATTCCTCCAGAAAAAAAACCAGCTCAGGGCAATCCAACGCCACCACAAATATTCAATGGAGATCGATACTGTGGTGTAAGTAGCCAGAATGGTATATTATAAAACTTTGGGTAGATATGTACATTTATATATATGTACTGTTTATGTATATTTTTATCTATATTGTATGGTATGTAGCCTATACAAAATATTTTATATAGCGTAGATGTGAATATTATGTCTGTATATATAATTTGAACAGGACATGTTATTTCATTGGCCAGTACTTTATCCACTATACTGACTTACCTCTTCTCTATGTGCATGTGGATGGATGAAAGGATCGATAAATGGATAGAGAGAGTTAGCCTGACAGACAGACAGATGTAGGTAGACAGAAAGACAGTCTAATAGATAGATATAAATAGGTAGGTAGATAGATACATATATACACAAATAGACTGAGAGATGAGAAAGAGCAGACTTCAGAGTTTTGAAGATCTGAGTTCAAGCCCCATCTCCGCCACACCAGCTGTGTGATCCTACTCAAGTCACTTAGTCTCTCTCTGTATTCCAGGCAGCTGTCTAAGATTCTGTGTGGCATAGAGTGAGTTCCCTATACCAATGAAATCAAGCTCTGGTAAAAAAAAAATTAAATAGTCACAGTGGTTCTCAACTTTTCTGCTTTGTGAATAGCCGTATTCTTTTGAACAGAAATAGGGCTGAGCTGAGAAGGGTCTGCATACAGTAGGGGGTGTGTGTTTGTGTCTATCTATCTGTCTTTCTGGTTGTATTTTACATATAAGTATAAATAACTTTTGAGGACAGGAGGAAATTAACTCTGCCTCTCTACTTTTACATTAGTGTGAATAATCAAGAATTGACTGTAAACCAAACTCCTCTTCAGACATCTTTATGAGCATTTGAAATATATTGGGTCCATATAATTACATAGAACAGAAGATCCAGTGCCCATTCTCTAATTAGTAATTTAGGTCTTCCTAGACATAGCATTAGTTTTGCCCTAAAGCTTTAAGAAGAAATGAACTGGAGGAGATGGAAGTTGCCTGGTGCTTAAAAACATATACAAGACTGTTGAGTTAAGATGTCCACATTAAAACAGGCAATTTGATTCTCATTGGGGTGGAGAAATAGGATAACAGAGTTGACCAAATGAAAAATTTACGTGAAATGCTATGCAGATATTAAAGTGCAATGTAAACCTGTGTGTTCATTATTACTTACGATAATTTCGAAGAAAAGGCGAGGGGCAGTTAGAACAATGGAACACAAAACTCTAAGATGGATTGGTATTTTCTTTGGTAGCTGGATTACTGGTCCGATCATGTGCTGTTTTATGTAATGAAAGATGGCTTTAGTTGCAAAAGCTGTGTCCTCTATGGTAATGAATGGATTTAAAAGACCTTTGTGAGGGCATAAAATACCAGACCTTTTGAATATCTAGGTTAATTTTGCTGAATTTTTTTCCTTAACTCTTTTTTATTCTTTATTTTAAGGGATAGCCCTATCAGAAAGGGAGGGATACATTGGGAAATGTAGGCAATACAAAAACCAAAGTAGCAATAACTTTTTTCCCCAACTTTTCTTTTTTTTTAATTATTTTATTTGTTTTCAGTGTTCTACAGTCACTTCCATATATCTTAGATTTTTTTCCCCTCCCTCCCCCTTGTTCCTCCTTACCTCCCCACTCCCTCACTGAGATGGCATACAATTTTATATAGGTTCTACACATACATTCCTGTTAATACATTTTCACCTTAGTCATGTTGCATAGAAGAATTAAAATGAATGGGAGAAATCATAAAACAAAACAAAACATAACACAAAAGAAAATGGTCTGCTTCATTCTGCAATTGAATTCCATGGTTCTTTCTCTGGATATGGAAGGCATTTTGCCTCAAGAGACCATTGGGAATTTTTAAGTCCTTGCATTGCAATGAAGTACTAAGTCTACCAGAAAAATTCCTCGCACACTGTGGTTGTTGCTGTGTACAGAGTTCTCCTGGTTCTGCTCCTTTCACTCAGCATCAGTTTATATAAGTCTTTCCAGGTCTCTCTGAAGGCTTCCTGTTCATCATTTCTTATAGCACAATAGTATTCCATTACATTCATATACCACAGTTTATTCAACCATTCCTTGGTTGATGGGCCTCCCTTTGATTTCCAGTTTTTGGCCACCACAGAGAGAGCTGCGATAAATATTTTGGTACATATGGGACCCTTTTCCATTTTTATGATCTCTTGGGGATACAGTCCTAGAAACGGTATTGCTGGGTTGAAGGGCATGCATATTTTTGTAGCCCTTTGGACAAATTGCTCTCCAGAATGGTTGGATCATCTCACAGCTCCACCAACAATGAAGTAGTGTTCTGATCTCCCACATATTCTCCAACATTTATCATCTTCCTGTTTTGTCATGTTAGCAGTCTGATAGGTGTGATGTGGTATTTCAGACTTGTTTTGATTTGTATTTCTCTAATCAATAGTGATTTAGAGCATTTTTTCATATGATTATAGATAGCTTTAATTTCTTCCTCTGAAAACTGCCTGTTCTTATCCTTTGACCATTTATCAATTGGGCAGTGACTTGTATTCTTGTACATTTGACACTAGTTGCAAAAATTCTTTCCCAGTTTTCTGCTTTCCTCCTAATCTTGCATTGGGTTTGGTTGTGCAAAAACTTTTCAATTTAATGTAATAAAAATTATCTGTTTTGCATTTCATAATGTTTTTTCTCTCTTGTTTAGTCAAAAATTTTTCCATTCTCCATTAATCTGATAAATACAGTATCCCTTGCTCCACTGATTTGTTTATAGTATCAATCTTTATACCTAAATCATGTACCCATTTGGACTTTAAGCAATAAAATTTTTTAAAAGACCATCTTTTCTTAGAGGCTGTTAGTAAATTCTTTAAAATGGGCAGCCTTGCATAATCCTTTAAGTGAAAAATTGCTTCCAACTCTCAAGGAACAGGGATTTTGAACTCTTAGAATTAAACTTATTCTTCCCTCATTGTCTTTGGACAGATTTTGAAAGTAAATGCTTATTTTTGAATCTCCACTTTGTAGAACACAGTTAATCATATAAAGCCATAGAATACTGGAACTAGAACTTAGAGATCATCCTGTCCAACCTTCTCATTTTATTTGTTAACAAATAAAGGTAGCTAGTAGAAAGCTCTGATTTCAAATCCAACATTGAACATTTTGTAAGTGAGCAAGTCACTTAAATTTTGGCTGCCTCAGTTTCCTCAGTTGTTAAATGGGACTTGTAATAGCACTTACCTCTTAGAGCTGTTGTGAGGATCACTTTAGCTGATATTTGTAAAGCATTTAGCATAGTGCCTAGCACATAGTAGGTACTTGTTCCCTTCCAAAATAACAATATTAATAACTAATATTTATATAACACTTTAAGGTTTGCAAAGTGTTTTACGTGTATTCCATCATTTGTTCAGAAAGATGACTTTATCACTGAGGGTGATTTTCTGTTTCATCCCCCAACACACATAACCTAAAATCTCAGCCAAATAGGGGAAGAGCAGTGGCTGGAACTCTCCCTGATACCCAGTCCAGGGCCCTTTCCAGGACAACTTCTCTCTCTTTCTCTTACTCTTAACTTCTGAATTTGCTTTATTGTACTTTATGAGTTTTTTGGCAAGGTGGAATATTTTGGGAGTTATCACATGAGGCACACATATTGAAATAATCTACACCAAATACACAGAATCTGCTCTTACTGAACCGCTTAATCCCAGGCTGCTGCTGTAGAATGTGTTCACCTGTCCTTTTTGTCTGGTCTGGAAGGAATTCTGCAGAGAATATCCATGCACACCAAGGTCACTTACATTTTATTTCAGTAAAATTACTAGGGAGTAAGTAGCCAGAGAGTTAAATTCACTAATCTTCCTTTAAAAAGGACAGACACTTCCTTTTTTTTGGCTCTTGCCCTTTCCCTATCTCCTACCTAGCTGGTAGAAGGGTTTGGATTTATCTTTTTGATCAGTGGATAGGAATAGAAATATAAGACTTCCCTCCCTTCCTCCCCCATTGAGAAGAGATATAAAGATGCATTGGTCCAAGCAGGAAAAGAGCAAATGAACAGACCAGCAAAAGGATCAGTTGTTGCCCTTCTTTCCTGATCCTCTGATCTCTAAAGGAGAAAAAGAAAGCATATGACATCTATTATTCTTTCTCACCTTACACAACAAATATGTTGTTGTGATAAAAGCACTTTATAGGCTGTAAAATGTTATAGAAATGAATGAATGGAGTGTAGTACTGAAAACAAGGGACTGTGTTTCTCACTTCCTGCCCACCATAGTGTTTTGTACAGAGATTCTTAAAAATGTTCATTGAATTGTGTTGGATAAGGCCAAAAACTGGCCTACAGATACACCTGATTTTATGCATTAGGTTTATTCCCCAAAAGTAGAAATAGATCAGATACCCAAAATTGTCTTATTTTAAGTGTACTGAGGAATTTGCCTTTTAGAAGAAACTAAATCCTAAAAACTAAGGCACATCATCACTCTCTATCAGTTTTGCAAATTTAACTTTCACACATTGAATTTTCCTTAAACAGAACTTACTTATATAAAAAGCTAATCTGCAGCCAGAACAGCTACAAGATGGTTGTGGTAGCAAGAGAAGTTTAAGGCTTTGGGGTAGGATTGGTCATCAGCATGTATTATTAATCTCTTAATATGTTTAGAGTGTTGTATCAGGGCCCACATCAGGAGAGGAAATCTCATGGAAGAACCTGTTCCAGACTGATACCTCCAATTTCTTAGATCCTTCAACCTACCCTCAAAGTTTCTTGGACGTCTACTTAGATGAGATGGGGAAGATGCAGATATTAAAGTCTGCAGTTCTGAAGCCCTAACCTTAACTAATAATACCTAATATTTATATAATGCTTAAGGTTTGCAAGGTGCTTTACAAGTAACGTCTCATTCATGTATTCAAAAACCCTGTAAAGCAGGTGTTATTGTCCCCACTTTATAGATGAGCAAACTAAGGCAGAATGGTACAGTGACTTGTTCAAGGCCATACAGTCAGTGAAGTAAGTGTCTAAAGGCAAGGTCTGAAGTTTTAACTCAGGTCTTCCAGCAGACTTTCTATTATACCACACTACCTAGCTTTCTCATAAAGTGCCTCCAGTAAATATTGGGGGGTGGGGGTGAAGTCCAGTAACTAGATGATATGTCCCAAAAATGTTCAGATTTACCACAGTAGGTAGAAGTTCCACTCTGCTATGGTCTCAGTCCCACCAGCATTTTTAGCCAGATTTCATGGTCCTCCCAGTAGAAGCTACAGTCTCCGTGAGAAGATGGGACCATTTCATTTTTGCCTTGATTTCCTTAATACCTTGTACATATTAGGCCTCTGATTAACACTTGTTAAATATAATTGTATAGAATCCTGGCCCCTCCCCTTCCCTTTTCCTCAGCTCTGTGTTCTGGCTGATATGGACCTTTGCTGCAACCAACTTGAACTTTACCACCAACTTGTGCATATGCGTACAAACCGTCTGCAAGGCCTGGGATGTACTCATCTTTTCCTCTCAGAGCCTGTCTTCCTTCAAAACTCTGTCATTTCTTCTGGGAAGTTCTACTGATTGCCCAGTTGTTAAGTGGTCTCTTCCTCTTTAACTTACTCCGTACTATAATACTTCATGTGTACATTATATCCACCAGTAGAATGTATATTCCCCTAACAACAGGTCCTGTTTCATTTTGCTTTGTTTCCTCAGTGCCTAGAATAGTACCTGGCACGTAGTAAGCAGTTAATCAGTTTTTGTTGAATTGCTATGCCAAGTCCTGAGTTTGTCCAGCTCTTAAAATAGTGGACCACACCTCTGCTCTACTTCCACTAATAAAGGCCAATGCCAAATAGGTCAGGCTTTCAATTCTAGTGAATCATAAGCCTTTTTGAAATTGTGTTTGGTGAATCTTGTTTAGGATACTACCTCAGTTTGAAGCACCTTTGCCCTTAAATGCTACATTTTTTTCTTTTCAAAAATTTCAGTCTTTGAGTTTTTCACAAACTTATATTCATAGTTCATAGGTTTACAGCTGGAAATAATCTCTAGTACAACTCCATCATTTTACAAATGAGGAAACTGAGGCTAAGAATGTTTGAGCAGCTATGGTAGTCTATCCAAAAGACTTACAGTTTTTTCCTATGGGGAAGGTGTTTGAGGTATTTTCTTTAATCATATTTTGACATTCAGCTGTCTGCAGCAGTGAGATAGAAGCTTAGAGGTAAATGGGACCTCACTGGCCATCTAATCCAACCCATACCTGAACAGGAATACCCTGTATAGCAGACTCATCAAATAGTTACCCTGTCACCCTCTGAAAACCTCCTGTGATGAAGAACCCACTTCTTCCTGAGGTAGTATGTTCTGTTATAGGACAGCTCAAATGGCTTCTTTCATATGGTGCTACTAGTTCTGCCTTCTGGGACCAGCAGAACAAGTCTGAGGCCTCTTCCAGTCATAGCCCTTCAAATCTTTGACAGTTACTATCATGAATCCCTCACATTTTCTGTTCTCCATGTTAAATGTCCTCTCCCTTCAGCTGGTGCCTGGTCCCCAGTCCACTCACCATCCTTACTGCCCTCTTTTGGATGTGCAGTTGGTAGGTGAGGCAGAGGTCAGCACAATTCCCAATGCCATGTGAGGAAAAGGAATATTCTTAATCCTGTAAGTAACCTCAAGGAGAGGGGAGGCTTTTTAACCCTGGAACAGACTAGAAAAAAGCAGATCTGTGTTGGGGGAGGAAGTATGAGTTTCTCATCTCCCACCAACAAATCTTGAATCTTGAATTCTATGCTCCAAAGCATAAAAATTTACTATCTTTTGCAATTTTATCTATTCTTTACAACTCCAGTTTCTCTTCTACTGATTCTAAATGTTTAATCCTGCCCTTTTTTCACCTTTGCTAGGCTATTTGCCTTAGTGTTCTGTAGTGATGAATTCCTGTGATGTGATTGCAGCTTGAAAATGATGATTTCTGCTGTGAATATTGAAACCCCCCAGCCAAACGGTTTTCAAGGCCACACACAATTCCACATCCAACTGTGAACTTGGCCTAAACATTTAGCCCAAGCCTTTTTTTTCCTTCTTAATGCTCTCATTCTGTGTCTGCTTTCATGCCTTAGCCATGTATAGAATCTTATGGGGATGCTTAATGAGAGCCAAACCTAAGGATAGGCCACCAGAACCATTTTATCATATGCTTGAGACCAAAGTTTGGGAGGAAAGATTTCACAATTCTGCACGTTATTGCTTAAGGATTACTTATTTCACCCTAATGGGCTATCAAGCTTTATGTCTCATCCTGCCAGTCAAAATACAGATTAATTATTAAAAGTTTCTCTTCAAGGAGATTAACTAAAGGAGGGGAAAAGCGTGTTTATCTTGAGCTAGTGCAAGTGAATATGAATAATTACAGTGTTGTAATTTTCCCTTTCAGGCTAATTCTTTGATAGGATAATGTTAGATATATTTTCCTTCCTCTTCTGCAATTAAAACAGCTTTGACCAGAAGCATGCTATAATTTTTTAAAAACAATCTTCCTCTTTAAAATTTGCCTTTACTGTTAGGTGGTCTATTAAAAGACGATGTATGTATGTCTTCCATACCCTTTTAGGAGAATGTTAACTTCCTTCATCATAATTTCATGAGATGTACTGGAGCAGAAAGTAACCCTTAACCATTAAGTGAAGAAATTCTGCTTGCAGGATGCCCTTAGGCATGAAAGAAACAGCCCCTGCCCAGTTTAAGCCACTGGCAAATACTCTTGGAGTCTTAAAAAAAACTCATGTTCATTTCCTTCTCTAGGGCAATCCAGTTTAACTCGCTTCGTTTGGTAGTGATTGAAGTTGACCTTTTTCTTAGTGGCTCATCTTTGTTTTTACCCATCGCTGTCTTCCTTATTTGGGAGAAAAACTGGTAATATCAGCTTGTCACCTGATTGTCTCTGGTTTAGTGCTATGAAACAACACAGCTGTTCAAAGCAGCTGGAAGGGAGGGACCTGTTTCACATACAAACACCCTCCAACTAACCCTTTTTCTCTTTTGGGAAACATCATAATACTGTAAGGTTCTCCGTCTTAAATGCTGTCTAATCCAAGACAGCTTCATCAGTTTGCCTTTGATGTTCTTAAGTGAGCTCAGTGGAAGAATGTGAAGCCTGACTGTGACAGCTCTGCTATCACTTGTCACTTGTGAGACTATGGGCAAAGCACTTAATCTCCTTGGCCTCGGTTTCCTCATTTGTAAAATGATGGGGATTGGATTAGATGGCCCCTGAGGTCCTTTTCAGCTCTTGCTCTAATGATCAGTTATTCCTTCCATCAATAAATCTTCCTGACACCAGTTATAAATTATATAGTATAAAATATACTGCAACGATTGGACTTAAGGGTTATTTGACTAAATAAGAGTATAGTTGATAGGAGTTTTTAAACATTTCTAAAATTTTATAATTTGTAAGTCCAGAATGGTCAGATGAGTGTTCTTCATGCAAACAGAATTTTAAAAAGCAGACATCCAGAGAGGATCCAGGGAATTTCTGTTTCTTTCTTAAATGACTGACTGCACTATAAATGAAATGGCTTTTTCATTTAGCTTCAGAAGTTTAATGAAAGTAAACGAGTGTCTGAAACTGGATGAGGGCATGTGCAGACTTGCCCTTAATGATATTTGTGCATTTTCACCTTTTCCTAAAGGAGGCAATGAACTGATTGTTGGATAGAATATTTATGGTTCTGTTTGAAGAAAAAAAATAATGCATTTAACCAGAGTAGAAAAAAGCTTCAGTGTACCTTAATTGAAATATATATATATATATTAGATGAAACATTTTTTGATGAGAAAGCAGAATGGTTTTAACAATATAATTATTTTAGTTATTTTCATGTATTAGAAAACACAAAAGGAAAAATCCTCCTCAAGTCATTCAGCCATTGAATTTATTACCCATCTTATAGTACTGAATGTAAATAGAATGTAAGCTACTTGAGGGCAGGGACTGACTCACTTTTGACTCTGAATCCTTAGAAAGTGTCTGACAGGTATTGGGCGTAAATGCTCATTGGTTGTTTCATTTTTTTTTTTTTAATCTGAGGTAAATAACTTCAAGATAAAGATAGAAAAATCAGCTTGCAACAGGTCCTGGCGTATGAACTCTTGGCTTCTATTCTTTCATCTAACAGTTTGAGAGAGAATGATCTGACGTCTTCTATATTTAAGGATTTAACAGACCACCACTAGTGAACTGAATGTCAGTAACTGGAAGAAGAATGATGTCAGGGTGAAAAACATAACACCCTAGAGCTCTGATTCAGTAACATTACACTACTCGCGATTTGCAGTATTCATACATTATTAAAGTTTAACAACCTTACTACTCATGTTCAATGTTATAAAAATGTAAAAATATTTTCTTTCAGTTGAGTTGCTTACTAATTTTGGAGTTTGTCACATTCTTTATCGCTGAGTGAGGGCAGATTCCAACATTTAGGTACCATAAGTGAGAGGTTATAATTTATTTGTAAATGTCTGAAATCCATGTTTCATGTTAACGTCATGCATGAAAAGGACATGGTACCTAACTGAAGATACCCAAAAAAAAGTACATTTGACTGTAGTATGTCAGTGTGGTATAGTAGATAAAGAACGTTCTAGAGTTACCTACTATAAAGCACTTTGAAAGCTACAAAGTGCTATTTTTTTTTATATTGGATGCTTTTGTTTATTTGACTTCTTTGTCACAAGCAAGGATTTGGGGAAGGTGGGTGGTAGTTTGGAATGACTGAATGTAAAACCACAGCATCAATAAGATGTAGTAAAAGAGCAAAATTGCGTTTAAATGCTATAAAAGCTCAGTGGGGAAAATAGGCTTGTCCTTTGAAAGTGCTAAGAAAATAAAGATCTTCATCAAACAGAAACAACTTTCTCAAGGTGTTACTGCTGAATCATTTTTTCAGTCATGTCTGACATTGATGCCATTCGGAGTTTTCTTGGCAAAGATACTGCAGAAGTTTGCCATTTCCTTCTCTAGCTCATCTTACAGAGGAGGAAACTGAGGCATACAGGGTTAAGTGACTTGCCTAAGGTCATATAGCTAGTAAATATCTGAGGACAGATTTGAACTTGTAATGATGCATCTTCTTAACTTCAAGGCTAGTATTCTATCCACTGTGCCATCTAGGCGCCCTTCAAGCTTCTTAGTTTTCTGAAGTATGCCAAGGTTGCCTAGTATAATATTGAGAAATGCACCACACATGGAGAATAACTGAATAGGCTCTATTTTCGTTTAAATCTTGGCAGACCTTTAGTTTTGAAAAGATTATGATTAAAATGAAGCAGAAACTGCTGATAATCAGAAAAGAATACTGATCAGTTACATGTGGCAAATCTTTCAGATGACTTAGTTTTTTCAGTTTATGTTCTTGATATTGTGGAAGAACACCAAGTTCAAAAAAAGTCACTTTGCTACAGTATGAATTTGTCTATTTTTATCTGTTCAAGCTTCTGTTGCTTCTCAAACTAGAAAAAACTAAGATAGTAGATCCTTTAAGTTTCATTGTCAGTTTCTAATTTTAAAAATATTATTGCTGAAATATATAGATATGTGTTACCTTCACAGAATCAGTCTCAGAGCTGAGACCTAAGGAACCATTCAGCTCAAGCAAACCATACATGGATGTCCTCTAATACAGACATGGAAACTGGTCAAATGGTCTTATTTTGAAGAACTCCACGTACTACCTCTGAGTCATTGTTAGAATTTTTTTTTATATCAAGCCTAAATTTACTTCTACTTACAGTTCCTAACTCAGCTCTCTGAGACTAAAGAGAACAAGGCTAGTGCCCCTTCCCTGTGACAGCTTTTTGAATGCTTAGAAGAAAATTATCATTTTCCTCTATGCTAAACTCATCTTAATATGGCATCAACTTTTTGCCCTCTTCTGGAGGCTTTCCATTTTTGTCAGTGTCCTTTCTTTCTAAATATAATGTCCATGACTAAACCCAGCACTCCAGACCAGGTGAGTATAGCCTTCAATGTTGCTAGTGTTAAGCTAGTATGAAA
This sequence comes from Bettongia penicillata ogilbyi, assembly GCA_023548195.1. Taxonomy (NCBI): domain Eukaryota; kingdom Metazoa; phylum Chordata; class Mammalia; order Diprotodontia; family Potoroidae; genus Bettongia; species Bettongia penicillata. The sequence continues at coordinate 1,510,761 of JAJHZJ010000535.1, forward strand.
CCGGATGCAAACCTGATGAGTCAAGGAAACACCATGTGGTAGGAAGAGTGCTGAACTTAAGAATGAAAGGAACTTGGTTCAAATCTTGGCTCAACCACTAGGTGATCTTGGGAATGTCATTTGACTTCTTTGGGCTTCAGTTCCACATCTCAGGGCTTAAAGGAGAGGACCAAGGTGAGGTATGGGCAAACCAACTGTGGGATCCCAGTGCCACCTGTTTCCCCATAGTGCTGTATGAGGTAACCCGCAGTTGTGAGGACCTGGATGGAATCTCAGGGGCAAGGACCAATGTGGCACTATTCACATGGATATTATTTTTAGATAGGGGGCAGCTAGGTGGTGTAGTGAATAGAGCACCAGTGCAGGAGTCAGGACAACATGAGTTCAAATCTCACCTCAAACACTTGACACTCTCTAGCTGTGTGACCTTAGGCAAGTCACTTAACTCCAACTGCCTCATCCTGGGTCATCTCCTGTCATCCTGATGACTATCTGGTCACTGAATTCAGATGGCTCTGGAGGAGAAGTGAGGCTGGTGACCTGCACAGCCCTCCCTCACTCAAAACAAAGTCAAGTGCAAGTCATGTCATTATTTCTCTGATGGTACGGTCTTCTTTGGCAACAAAGGACGAACACACATTTTTAGATACATGATGGAAATTACTAAGTCAGAGTGTGTTTTTTTTAAATAATAAGAAAAGGAGATATTTTCATCTTACTATATGATTTCTAGGGTCCTTTCCAATGCTATAACTATTGTCCTATGATTTGAAGATTTTAAGAATCAGTATTTTAACATTTTCAGGTAGTTAGATTTCCTGAGAATAAGTAATAATCTACATATGAAAAAAATACCTAGATAAGAATTCAGAAGGTACTTTCTTTACATGTATACATTTAAATTCCTTTGTTTATATGTGTGTATGTGTATATATATATACACATATACATATATACTTATATATACATACATGTATATATAATATACATATACATTTTATATATATATATGAAAATTCTTGCAAGTCTTTTGTTTTCAATTTGTGAGCATTTTAAGATTAAAGTTTTCAATAGAAACATATTGAAACCTGGAATGTAGAAGCTGTTTTTCACCATAATTTATAGCATAGTCTTATGTATAGGACTTGAGAGTTACTATACTATACTATACTATATAGTATACTATACTATAGTTAGTCTTTTTAAGGCATAATAGGAATTACCCTACATAATTTTAATAATGAGAGTGATAAATGTAGTGTAATGTAGCAGTTCTCAAAGGTTTTGGTCTCAGGACCCCTTTATAACTCTTAAGCATTGTGGAGAACTCTCCAGAGAGCTTTTATGTGGGTTATATCTACTGATATTTATCATTAGAAATTATTAGTATATTTATTAGAAATATAATCATCTTAAGATTATTATGAAAATCGTTTTGACCTCACGGACCCTCTGAAAGACTCTTGGGGACCGTTAGGGACACCAGACATCACTTTGAGAACTGCTGATAGTAAACAGAGAACTAATCTTGCAGCCTGGAAAACCTGGGTTCAGGTTATACCTCTGATACATTTGGGCTATGTGATTTAAAACTCTTAAGTTACAAAGCAGCTTTAGATATGCATTGGGAGAAAACCCTTCTTTATTAGGAGTTCCTTATCAATAAAAGAATTGGCCCGGTCCCTTACAGTTCAACAGCAAATATAAACAATTTATTTTTAATATACAAATTGTCTAAATTTCCTGTTTCTCTACCTATTTTAATGAATTGGTGTCCTAGCTGATTTTTAATACTTAGCAATTCAAAGTTCTTTCTGGAAGCCCTGGCTCCTGGATTCTTTTCTTTTTTTTCTTTTAAAGGTAATTATCAGCCCATAATTTATCTGCCTGAACAGCTAGACTCATGTTCTCTAGAGCTGCTCTTCTAGCTCATCCCAGTAATTATGCTCATAGTAGAGTTTTTAGAACTTGCGAAAAGGTGGCTGAAGGTGATGCAGTCAGTCACACATTGGTACTGTTGATGTAAACCACCCCTACACCCCTCCTTTCTTCCATCTCTTATATAATCTGCAGCATTTCCTACCCATACTATTTACTTCCTCCTTTTCCTTGGGTCAGTCCCAACTTTCATCTAGATCTGAGAAAGAAGAATGAGCCAGACATATTGTCATAGGAACAGACTTGTCCAGCCCAGCTCTGGTTATATATAAGAGTATGTTACAAACAACTCCCCAGGATACCCAGATTGTTTGCCATAATATAATTTAGTCCCAACTGAACAAACATGAATGAATACAACGAATAGGTTGTTTGAAATCACACTCTTGTCCTACAGGGGATTGGAAATTAAACAAAGCCAAGAGCAGCATTTCTGTAGTGAAACAGCCAGAGGAAGACTGTATTCAGGAGGCAGCTAAGGGTCTGGCACTCTCACCCATTTACTTCTCCAAGTTTTGGATGGTTATTTTGGTGTTGTGTGAGTGCCTTGGTTGGGATAATAGGTTTGGCAGGTTAAGGAGTGATTTTTGGAGGGAATAGTTAGGAGATTTAAAGAGGACAAGAATGAAGAGAATTGGAGGGTAATATTTCTCCTATTAAATTCTCCCTCTGTTTATCTCTGTATCCCCTTTGCATGTACTTTTACCACACAGTAAAAGTAGTGTGGTCTAATGAATAGACCTTGAAGCCTGACAGATTTCAAGTCCTCACCCTGATACATACTGACTGTATGACCCTGGTTAAGTCACTTGCCCTGGAGGTGCCCTAGTCATCTCTCTAAGTATATAGGTTGCAGAGAAGGTGCTGGAAGAGGAAAATTCCTCCTTGGGAGTTCCTTATGCCAATGAAATCATAGGTCCATTCCTCATCTTATACTTTAAGATATCAATGTTTTATACGTATCCAGATTTTGTAGCCAACTTTCAGAAGTTGCTATAGCAGGAGAAAAAAAAGAACAACATCATTACCCTGCAGACTGGTAAAATGCCAGATAGATAGATAGAACATTCATTGTTTATCATATGCCAAGCACTGCGCTAAGCAGCTGGAGATAACTATGAAAGCACACAAGAAAGACCCTCTCCTCCAGGAACTTACATTCTGATAGGGGGAGAGGGGGAAGACTATCTATAAAGGGGAACTGGGAAAGGGGGGAAGTAATGAGACTGCAGGAAATGAAGTGTCCTTGTTTCCAGCCAGATAAAGTAAAAGGCTCAGTTATCAGAGCTCTACAGAAAATACAGTCCATCTTAAGCTCATATTCAGAGCCTTTCAGGGGTGGGAGACCATGCCAAAACTTTCACTCCCCTGCCATAACACTGGAGAATTCAAGGTCACCTTCATGCTTCATGAGATTTTGTAAGAGACCTAGTGGAGACTGTGCATTTAGGTCCCTAATGTATATTGCATTGAATTGCTACATAAAGGAAGACATGAAATAGTGGAGAACCCAGCTATATTTTAGCTTTTTGTCTCTCACGTCTAGTGTAAATGGCATTTGGAGAGTCATTATTATATAGCTAGGAACTAGAGAAAGCATTTGTCAAGGGATCCTGAAACCAGATTTTTAAAAAATGCTGTTATTAAGGCCTAGCATGTCCCGTCCCGCGGGACTAAGTTATTCGTGGGGGGCCGAGGGGGACCTAGCCTGAAGGGAATGGGTGAAAAAAGAGGAGTGAGACCGAGATGGTGACAAGCAAGGTCTAACTTTTATTATAATGCAAGACAGCTTATATAGTAGTTGAAACAGGGAAGAGGAATAGGGAGGGTCCAGGGCGAGGGTAGTATCTAGTGGTTAATTTCTGGAACTGGGGGGTCAAGCCCTTTTGTGCTTGCAACATCTATTGACAGAGGCATCTTGTGATACTTGCTTGTTGCAGAAAAGAGTTCAGGGCATGGTGACCTCAAGGGTGAGGGGCCCAGCACTAAGTGCTGGCTCCCAACATGTCCCCCTTTTCTGTTTAGAAATGCAGGTGAAAGGCCTGTCTTAGGCTATGTGGCCTGACTCCATGCCTGGTACCGAAAGTGGGCAGGGCCCCTGTCTTAGGCTATGTGGGTGGCCCCCACCTCCAGCATTTCTGGTAGGTGGACCCACAATAATCCCGTCATTGGGTACCTCTGCAGCCAATGGCATGATTATCCAGGTCATGGGGCCACAATATTCCCGTCATTGGCACAGTCACAGCAAAAGTCCATTATTGATCATAGCGGGGTACAGGGACGCTTTTGAAAAGTTTGATGGTATAATTAGCAGTAACCTTAATATAGTCCCAGGAGGAAGAAGGACCCCAATAAGTGTCACCCGTGGTTTCACAGCCCCAGCTACGGCAGTAATAATCAGTTATGCCTCCACATTTGGTGTTCAAGGCACGGCTTCTATGAGGGCTGGGGCAAACATAAAAGGGGAGTGTTCTCAACATACTTCTTCGGGATTGTGTACCACACCCACCCCATGGATCAGGGAACTGCTTTCCGGAGGGGGCCTCCTGTTGATCAGAATATCCCTCCAAGTCCCAATTGGCTGGAGCCCCTATGGCTAGTTTACAAAGATCTGCCGAATGCAAATCTTTGAGTGATTTGAAATGAAGCTTTTGAAATTTCTTGGGAGGGGTGTTTTGTGCAATTTGGGCATCATCATTCTTATTCTCATCCTCACTGGAAGACTCGTCCTGGGAATGAGAATCCGCAGGGGGTTCCTCAGTGGAGGATGAGGGGGAGTCATCGGGGAACAAATTAATGTCAGGAAACATAGAGGCCGTGAAACAAACGCCAGACCAGTTGAGGGGGAGTGCTGTGTATGCCAGATTGCCCCCACAAACAAAAACTTGCCCTAGTGGGGGGTACAGGGGGTCAGAGGTATTCGTCCAGGAAGAGCAATTGGGGGGCAGGGAGGACCCAACATTGAGGGTAATAGAGTTATGGGGGGTAATTCTGGCATAGCAAGGGGAGGGGAGAGCAAAGGGAATGCCGGGCTGAACCTTAAAGTATTTAAAACCAAACCCATTCCAATTCCCAGGAATACCCTTCTATAGACAAGGTGGGAAACCTGCGACTAGTCCTGAAAAGTTAGTGTCTCTGAAAAAGAGTCCCATTATTATCATAGTATAGTCCATCATCTTTAAACATGTGAGAAATATTGCCTTGGATGATAAATTTGGTTATTGTCTCACTCCATGACATCACCCTTAACCATGGTGGATTCCTGATGAACGCCCATCTCTGTTGTTCCTTTGGTGCTGGGTCGATGGACGCAGTGTTCTTGAGTGTCATGATAAGTACGAGAAAAATGAAAGGAGTCATCGTGACCTAGTTGATTAAGCTTCTCCAGAAGTTTTTTCATCTGCCACTGATAGCACCTCCTTACTCCCTGTGACCGCTTCACCTTGACGGTTGTCCTCTATCACTCTTATTCTTTTCACTGGAACCCAAACTTCTTTATTATCATCTGTTAAAACACAAACATACCCTTTTCCCCACGTTAACACTGTATGAGGACCAAATCAATTTTTATTCTCATCGTGCCTCATTACTGGCTGCTTTCAGGGCACTTGTTATTGCTGATTCATTCTTTGCAGACTCCTTATTAGGAAATGTTAAGAATTTCATAGCAGCCAATAAGCCATCATTATAGAATTTTAAATAATTTAGAGTATAAACAGCCAAACAGCCAATTGTAATTTATCATCAATTTAGAGTATAAACAGCCAATTGCGAATTTGTCATCAACTCCTGGTCCAACTACTCCTTTTTGTTTGTGCAAGTAGGTGTCCAGGGAGCGATTCGCCCGTTCCACTATAGCTTGACCAGTGGGATTATGGGAGATTCCAGTGACATGTAAAATGGAAAATTCCACCATGAACTGTTCAATGGCTTTACTGACATAAGCTGGACCATTGTGTGGTTTAATGCTTTTTGGTACTCCATGATTTAGAATGTGACCAAGTGTGTGTGATATAAAATATTGTTGTTTTGGCCCTCATTGCCTGTTGAACTTCCACAGTAATCTGTTTAATACTATCTGCCCTATCAGGAGTATAGGCTGACTCTAATCTAGGTATCAATAGTGCTGTATACTTTCTGTCTATGATGATATTGCAAGGTTCTTTCACATATAATAATGCTTGCAATACTGCATATAATTCATTTTGTTGTGTAGAAGTAAATGTTGTTTTAAATTTATGCATCTCCTTTTTAGATGGAATATACATAGATGCCTTAAAATTTTTTTGTTGCATCTGTAAAAACATTAACTCCCTCTACCGGTGAGGAAGAGCATTTGTCGGCCCAAGACCATGGCCACGTGGCAAATTGCCACCCAGAAGGAATTGGGAACCCGTGTTGGAAATTCTGATTAATCAATATCTGCCATTCCACAAACTCTTGTATGCAGTTCTCTGTTTGTTGACTTGTATACATAGTATATATTGTGTGAGGTTTCTGTCCTATTAACATCCTTACTCTCTTCACTGCCTTATGTATGACTTGGGCTACCAGCACAGCATAAGGCACACAAGCTTTGTTCTTTATCTGAGCCAAATGTACCCACTCAATAATCCCTTGTTTTTGATGTAAAACTCCAGTGGGTATTTTTTCAGTGAATAAAATTGTTACTTTCAAGTCCTGTGATTCTAATATCCTGCTAGTAGTACACTCCATAATCTTTTTCTGCACTAATTTCAAACATTCCAGTGCTTCATCTGTCCATCCTCTGCATGAGTTTAATTGAGAAGGACCTTTCAATAAATCATATAATGGTTTCATTTGATCAGTTGTAATTCCCAACTGTGGCCTACATCACTGAATTTCTCCTATCAATTTCTGAAAGTTATTTAAAGTTGTAACCTTTGTAGAATCTATGATAGGTGACTTCAAACTTAAACCTTACCACCTTACATCATTGTTTCACAGGCTAGTTTCTCCTTCTCTGATTACATTTACTCTGGAAAAAAAAAACTTTTGAGAAATTACGTTGTTAATAAGTTCAAACACTAAATTTAACTTTTGCTTAAGCCAAGGAATGACTACAAGTTCAGATTAAAAGAGCAAGATCTTTTCTGCTTCATAGATCATTACATATTAATTTATCAATACATTATCTTGAAAATGAAAATTTAAAACCGTTTAAAATTTCTCCTGTTGTTAATAGTCACTAAACTTTTACAAAAAAATTAGTTGAAAACCTTCAAAATAATAGTTCTCTTCTCTTGATCTAATCTGGAATGATAAAAGTTACAATTCGCTGTAGACCCAGCTGAATGATGAGTTGGGACTGCAGGGCAAAAAAATCTTAATGGTTCCAACCTTTACTCAAGTAAATTTTACTTCTGTGTCTACTCCTTAAGAACTTTCTTGAATGAGAGGGTTTTTGAATTCTTCAGCTGAAGGGAGGGAGACTTCTGGACAACTGCCCAGTGGCGCCAAGTCTATTCCATTCTGCTGGAGAGTTTCAAAAGCTTTATCTCTGCTGAGGTGTCCCTTTAAGATTTATGCATATTTCCAATTTGCCTAGTGCCAAATAATATAACAAATCCTGATCTGTTCCAAACATCCAACTAGGAGTGACACGCCTCACTCAAAATGTGACCAGAACAACCACCTTTTGGCTACTTCTCATTATACAAAATACTTTCCAAAACTTTTACGCTTTCCCTAAACTTCACATCCACGTTGTTCTCCTAATGGGCCTTGACCAAAGCCCCCTTTAAAACTGCACAGACACTATGTCCCTGCATTTCCCATCCAAGACTACACCTTGCAATCACATGAACTAAAAATAATATAAGATTAGTTCCTCTCTTTCTCTCTCCCATACTTCTCCCCGATGCTGCAGCCATCAGAGAGAAGGGAGGAGGGGGAGGAAAAGAGACAACATTCCAAGGTCCAGCCACCATGGAGCCGACCGCAATAACTCACAAACACACGCACACAGAACATGTAAAGACAGAACACACATACAGACAACAAAAGAATCCAAAAAACTGAGAAAAAATTGTCAGAAATCCTCTGTACACATTATAACTCTGGCTTAATTTCTATCACTGTGTAACCAAGCCTTGCACAATCTTATTAAGCGGGGCGAGAGGGGAGCCAGGATTTGGTAAGGCGCGCCAAGCTGCAAGTGCAGCATTGGCGGTTTGCGCCAAGAGACCTATTGGGAGGTGGCGTTGCCTGGCCTCCCCTGCGTATTTTCCCTGACCGCTCAATTTTTCATAAGTCCACTTTGAAGTGGGGGAGCTAGGGGCTTTTTGGTTGGCCGTAGTGGTGGATTGGCAGCGATCGAAAAAATCTGCCTTCCAGTCCAAAAACTGGCCCCTTGAAAGAACTGCTTGCACTACGCAGAGCCACTCCGCGGGCAGGAGATATCCTCCACGGGACACGGCCTCGAGGGCGGAAAGGGTAAACGGGGCATTGGGGCCATAGGACTTGACGGCCGCATTGAGATCTTTAAGCCCTTTGAAATGCAGCTTCCTGTATTCTGACTGCTCTCGGTCTGTCTTTCCACCACTCCGTCCCTCTCCCTCTCCCTCTTCCTCTTCCTCCTCCTCTTCATCTCCCTCCCCCTCTCCCTCTTCATCTCCCTCACTAGCAGAGGAATCCTTGAGGTCACCCGTCCCAGGGGCCAGCAGGGACCGACGGGATCGAGTTAAAACAGGGAACATCATTGACTGTGTCTTCTTAGGTTTTTTAGTTTTAGCGCTAGCTCCTATCTTTTTGAGGGATGCCTGGTTTGACCGAGGCTTAGCGGGGGAGAAGATAACTGAACTCTGGAGGGAGTATTGTAAGGAACTCAGCTCCGAAGAGAGCTGCATATACTGCTTTTGTAGGTCCAAGACCTCCCGGAGTTCCTTAACCTGAGTGGAAAGTTGATTTCTAGCATCTGCAAGGACGGAGGGAGTAGGAATCGGGGGCAGAGGCGCAGGGGCACAGGTTTGAGATAAGTAAGGAGGGGGCAAATACTGGGAAGTGGACCAATCTGGGGTATTATATCGGACGGCCTCCTCCTCGAGTCCCGCCTCATCCCCGGGGTCTAATGTATCGGGGCCGGGATCTTGTAAAGGAGGAGCTTTATGCTTTGCAATTATAGGAAACGCTAAGGACTTGGTGACAGGGTTCATCTCCACAGGGAGGTGAGGATAAAGGGACTTTGGAGGCTCCGGCGGAATGGTAATGGCCACGGACAGGGGCCTAGGGGGACTTTCTCCCACTGACTCTAATGACTTTACAGAGGCTGCCCGTGACAAGGGGTGCAGGCAGAATTCCGCCACCAAAAGGAGCTGGCGCTTATCGGGGTCCCCAGAGGCGGATTCCACTATATCTCTAATGATACCCCAGTAAGAAAAGGCTGAGGGAGGGACTGCCTCTGGCCCCTCACTCTGCAATTTTCTATTAAGATCTCTTCCGACCTTCTGCCAATTCCCCGGATGAATGTTTGGCCCACTAACTATAAACCAGGGACAAACCTCATCTACGAAGAGGAAGAACTTCACAAGGTCCTTTTTCTTAACCTTAACTCCTCTTGCCTTAAAGGCATTCTTAAGGTCCTGGATAAAGACCTGCTCCTTTGAGAGATTGGAACCCATGATTAGAATGAGGCGGACGAAACTATACTTACCAAAATGCAGGGGCTCTTCCTGAGCGGTGAAAACCAAGGGGTCGCGACGAGCTGTGTCTCAATGGGGGTCCGCCTGGCAGGGGTCCGTACCTCGAGTCCCACGTCTGGGCGCCACTTGTCCCGTCCCGCGGGACTAAGTTATTCGTGGGGGGCCGAGGGGGACCTAGCCTGAAGGGAATGGGTGAAAAAAGAGGAGTGAGACCGAGATGGTGACAAGCAAGGTCTAACTTTTATTATAATGCAAGACAGCTTATATAGTAGTTGAAACAGGGAAGAGGAATAGGGAGGGTCCAGGGCGAGGGTAGTATCTAGTGGTTAATTTCTGGAACTGGGGGGTCAAGCCCTTTTGTGCTTGCAACATCTATTGACAGAGGCGTCTTGTGATACTTGCTTGTTGCAGAAAAGAGTTCAGGGCATGGTGACCTCAAGGGTGAGGGGCCCAGCACTAAGTGCTGGCTCCCAACACTAGCAACCTGGACATTCATTAAGACATACAACATATATTCTGAGATGCTTTAGGGGAGGAACTGTAGTTTTTTGTTCCTTCCCTTCCTTCCTTCCTGTTACCCTCTCAGTTTCTAGCACCATGCTTCTTTGCATGTAATAGTCATTAATTATTTTTTAAAATTTTTTAATCTGTTAAGCTTAAGATCCTGGATGAGGTATTTTTAGGAGATGAAAAGACTAAAGCATGGTCCATTGTCCCAGTGGAGTATATAGCCGCCCAGGAGGATGGCACAGGATTTAGATTTAGAAAGGGATTGTAGAGACCGAGGGATTCTTCACCTTTTTTGTGTCTCATGAACATATTCTGGTAAAGTCTATGTACTGCTTCTCAGAATAATGTTCTTAGAAGGATAAAATACATAGAGTTTCAAAGAAAACCAGTTATATTAAAATATAGTTTTCAAAAGCAGGTGGGTGGCAAAGTATTTAGAGTTCTAAGCCTGAACTCAGGAAAACTCATCTTTCTAAGTTCAAATCTAGCCTCAGACACTTATTAGCCGTGTCACTCTGGGCAAGTCACTTAGCCTGTTTACCTCAGTTTCCCCATCTATAAAATGAGCTGAAGAAGGAAATGGCAAACCACTCCAGTATCTTTGCCACAAAATCTCCAAATGGGATCTGAAGAGTCAAACATGACTGAAATGACCGAACAGTAACAAAAAAGCCGCTTTGAAAATGAATCTCACATTAAGAGGTTTGATTGCTTCACTTTAAAGATAAGGAAACTGAAACTCATAGAGAGAGGTTAAGTGACTTGGCCAAAGATCCCACAGTAGTCAAGATTCGAAATTGTGTCTTCTGCCTCTAAATCCAGTGCTCTGCAGTGTTGCTTCCATGCATACAAATTGCTTGGAGTTTCATGGTAGAATGCACGTTCTGTGCAAGTTATGGAATGACATTGCCAGAAGGTGGAGAAGTAGGAGAGATTGTTTTCAGATGACAGGGAAGATGAGGTGTGGACAAAGGATCGTGGAATTTAAACCATGCCTTGAAGTGAATTGGACAGGTAGAACTGTCAGAGAATATTCCAGGTCGGGGAACAGGATAAGCAAAGACAGGAAAGCTTGGAATGTGTCAGGGAATGTTCAAGGATCATCAAGGAACTTTGGCTGTAGTGAAAGATGTGTGCAGAAGAAAGTTAGGATGAAAGGGTAAATTGAGTCTTAATCATGGAGGGCCTTAGGTACCAGGCAAAGGGGGTTGGACTTCATTTTTTAGGTAATGAGGAGAGAGACACTGAAGATCTTTGAGTGAGGGTTAGGGCACATGGCAATAGCTTTGTTACATAGAAATGAATTTTGAGACAGGGTCTCCTTACTTCATTCAGGCTGTTAAGTGTAGCAACGACCCAACTGGATATGCACAGAGGCTTTAACCTCAGTTTTTCTGATGGGCTAGTTCACTCCTCCTTAGATAACCCGCTAGCCTCTCAGCCTTAGAAATTCATCATGCTGGTGCCAGATTTAGCATGGCCCCGCAATTGACTTTAGCCCTCCTGCAGATCAGAAGTCCAGAGCTCAAGCCGTCCACCAGCCTCAGCCTCCCTTAGTCACAAGAAATAGAGTCAAGTGCCACCATACCTGACTTAGAAATGGTTTTATAAAGCTGTTTTCTGTCTTAAGATTTTACTAGTATTCATACTGCACTTAATCATGGACTCATATAATAGTCTGCTTAAAGTATAACCTTATTTGTAGTGTAAGTCATTTGAATTCAGCATTTTTGTTCTGTCTGAGGGCTGCAAACCCACATGGGTATAACACTTTAACTTATCCCTGCGGTACAGGTGCTGTAATCTGGAAAGAACAGTCATGACCATGGCTTCAGTTTACTGCAGCCTGCAGATAAGCTGGCTTGAGCAGCAGAGTCACTGCTGTCATATAGTTCAGACATTTAGGAATCAAACGCACTAGGAAGTTCCCAGAAATAAGGCTCTACCAAAAAAAAATTCTTGCTTTTCTTTGACAACTTCTGGACAGAGTTCAGTTTGTAATCCTGGGACTAGGAAATGTGCTAATCAGGGGCCGTAATCCCTGGCATTCAGATCACACCAGTATCAGTTGGTGCCAATAGCAGTAGCAGCAGTAAAATGTTTATTGCCTGAGAAATCTCAAATGAAAGCAGGGTTGTTTTTTTGCATAAGCCAAGAAGCTTTGTTTTCTGTTCCCGACTGATGTTCCTTGATGAAGGTAGTCTTTTACATTTACTCTTTCTTTTTCATGAGAGGCATTATGACAAAACATATAAATAACCATCCTTGGAACCAGAAAGATCTGGGTCTAAGCCTTGCCTCTAATATATATTGCCTGTGTGACCCTGGGCAAGTGACTTAAGCTCTCTGTGCTTGAGGCAACTCCTCAAGACAGTAATATGTAAATTGCAGAGAAGGCTTCATAGGTGGAAGGACTCCCTCACTAGGAGTTCCTTCCAGCAAAGAAATCAGTTCTGAAGTCTCTGAGAAGAGAATATATCAGGAAGCGCTGAATATACAGGCAAAATCTCTTTTCTAACTTTGTGTATGATTGTCTTTCCCGTGTCTGTTCCCCTTTATTCTTGGAGTCCTTTTCATCTACAGGTGAGCTTGTAGGAGACAGTACCCTCTATTGCAGTTGAATTTGTAACTGATCCTAGTAACAAATAAGGGTAGTCATGGTTATAATCCCAGCCTCTTCTTCCTGCTTCATTGGGCATTACTCTCCCTCCCACGTGCTGCGATCCAGAACTGGCCTTCTCTGTCTCCTTCAGTCATGTCACTTCGTCTCCCGTCTCTCTTTGTCCTAGTTGTTCTTCAGTCACACAGTAAATTTTTCAGTCACAGCAACCCACAGAGAATGTCCACGAAGTCTTGTGATCTGTAGCAATGGAGGACATGCTTTGGGTGATATAATAACAGGCCCCTGAAATATGGAAATAGAGAATATGCTTTAGGCATACACAATGAAGCGGTAACAAAGAGTGTTATAGAAGGCATCTCAAAATTTACAATTTGGAACGTGGTGGTGTCTCCTTTAAACATTTTTGCATCGGCAACATGGTCCAAGTCACACTAATCCGTATGATGTGACAGTAAGCAAGAGAACTTTCAAGCTCTCTGTAGAACTCGGACAGTTCCTGAACAAATGTCCTCTTTTGTGGTCTTTTCATGAGTCAGGATGGTAAGAATATCCTTGCAGAAGTTTGGCCCGATTCTATAGGACGTTTCATTTTGACTCTTTGATTTATCACCTTTGCAGATCACTGCCCCTTCATGTTTTCTCATCTTGTGTAAATATTGTCCCACGTTTTCCTGTGAATAGTCCACAGAAAAGCCATGCTGTATTCTAGAAGCCCTTCAGGTCTTTTAGAAAGAAGAATAAGCTGCCTTGTAGCAATACAAAAAGCTTGAAGCTGCAAAGTTTAAACTCCGGCTAGGAATTTTTTAAAAATTAAATAGATGAACTGATAATGATGACAGTCGATGGTGATGATGAACCAACCAACAAGCAATTGTTAAGATCCTGCCATGTGTCAGGCGCTGTGTTAGGTGCTGGGGATCTGATGACAAGAAGCTTGCCTCCTAGTGGGGGAGATGACATGTTTGTAAACAGGTCCAAACAAGATTCGTACGGAGTAGATGGAAGGATAACGCTAGAGGGCAAGTCCGTAGCAGCTGACGTCGCCTTAAGGTTTTCAGAAATGCTTTTCATGTGTTGACTCATTTATTCTGAGTTCTTTGATGTCTCTTCCTGTAAATGAGAGGTAGTGTGGTGCACCTGAAGGCGTCCTGTACTTAGGATGATAGAGCTGAATAAAGCTGCACTCCGACTCTGCCCCTTCCAAGCCATGTGACCTGGTGCAAATTACTTGTTCTATCTGAGCCTCAGTTTTCAGAATCTGTAAAATGAAAAGGTTTTACTAGATGATCTCTGGGTCTCCTTCCAACACTGGAGTGAGGATTTTGTGATCCTCTGAATCCAACAAGAGAGAAATGGTTCCTTAGACAGTGGTTACCTTTTGAAAGTTATAGCTTACCTGTTGAATAAATAACTCACATTATTATAGCATTTAATATTACAATATGTTTTCCTTATTACAGTCTTGTGAGGTATTAATATATGTATATAATTTCTACTTTATCAAAGGAGAAAATCAAGTCTCAGACTGGAGAATCCAAATCCATTTTTAAACTGATTCTCAAAAAGAGTTGAAAGTGAATGAAATTAAATAAATGAAAAAGACTTTATCAGTGTGCCAGTACAGGGGATACCAATGCAAAAGCAAAAATAATCCCTGTAATCCCTCAAAGAGCAAACATGCTAATTGGGAAAACAACACAAATTAGGGAGTGGTTCCCAGGGAAGAGTGTTTTGATTTGGGAAGTCACAGGAATTGAGTGAGTCATAAAAGAGTTGATCATCTTACTCTTTCTAATACAGATGGCAGTATTGGTATAATTAGAGTTTTCAGAGAAAGAGTTGGAAAGGGGCTTCAGGGTAACATGTCAAGACAATGTGCAAGGTGGAATGTGAAGGCAGGACTAGGGCATTCTGTGTCTAGCCAACCATGGGAGCTTCTGCTCTGCGCACTCACCAGTCATGACAATATGAGCCTCAGGGCTAGTGTTCCAAAGCTTGAATGGATTAAATCACCCAGGGCATCATCTGAGGCCCTGTTTTCTGCATTTGCCCTGTTGTATCTGGGGTGGCATATTAGAAGAAGGTACATATATCATTCCAGGAAAATCTTCGAGGCTTTAGCACTTAGAAAGAGCAAGGGGTAATTCTGAATTTGGGGTCCATAAATTTTTAAAAAAATTAATAACTATTTCAGTGTAATTTGTTTCCTTTGTAATCTTATTATTTTATGCATTTAAAAACATTATTCTGAGTTGTCATTAGACTTCCAAAGGTATCTGTACCACAAAGAAAGGCTTAAGAACCTCTTTCCTAGAAAATGATTCATTCTTGTTTTCTAAATTTCCCAAATTGTGAAATTTTAAATTTCTTATCAACCTATTACTGAAAGAGATTTGATTGTGTCCTTCTGTAGTTATAGATGGAAAAATCTGAATCTTAATTAATGTAGGGGGAAATGAATGAATGATTGTGGCAGTTTTCCCAAATTTTATTTATGTGGCTCTGGATTTTACATTGTCATGAGAAGAGAAGGGAGGATTTAAAAGGGATGTAGAGTAAAAGCAGCAAATATTCAAGACTTTTCCTAAAAGTAGATACAGATGTATTTTGTTTATATTTACATAGGTACTAAGGAATTATGTATCTAAGGTATCAAAGATACTGTTTGATTGTGTCTTTTCTTCTCTTCCCCCTCTCCCCCTTTTTAGGATTATGACAGCTTTTTTGAGTCAAAGGAAAGCAACACAGTCTTTTCATTCTTAGGCCTGAAAGCAAGATTGCCATCAAAGGTAAATAAGGACCTTCTTAATCCTTTTTTGGAATTATTTTCCTAAAATCCAGATTAAGGTTGTGGACTCATTGATGCTATCCTATATTTCAGTTTCCATTTTCTCAGCTGATTACTCTAATAAGAAATACATTCAGAACAGATCACGAATGGGTACTCAGGAATGATCTGGCGTAACCCTACCCAAAAAGCATTCCTGTCAACACCATCTCTGACAAGTGATCATGTCATGGAAGACCTTCAGTAACAGGAATTTTCTCTCTCTAGAGGACTGTCCATTCCATTTTTGGTTAGTTTGGTTAGAAAATTTAAGAAGTTCTCAATTTCAGTAGAGTTAAAATTGATTGGATATCCAATATAATCAGCCTTCAGGAGTGGAGGGAGGGAACACTTCAACCAGGTCGAAAACAATAGGTAAAAAAAGCTTTTGGACTAATCATCAGTGGGGGCAGGTCAGTAAATTGCTGCTGCACAAGTCTAGGCAAGATAGGGAGAACCAGTCTTTTGCAACAACAAACCATGTCCTTGACCATTCAAACCAAAAGCTCTTCTTAATTTTTATGATCAGAATTCCACTTCATTTATCAGGATCAGGAAATAGAAACCCATATCAGCCTGTGAGCTCTTTGAGGATGAGGACTGAATCTTATTTCTTTTGTATCTGCAGTGCCTGGCACCTAAATCTTTGTTAAGTTGGAAATTGAGTAAAATTTGATTTTTTTTAATATTTAGTTGGGTCTGAACAGTGCCCAACAAGAGAGCAGGGGAATGACTTGTGACAGAGTATGGTCAATACTGATATGATGTTGTCAGTCTTTATCTGTTCAATGTGATAGTGAAGTCACTTGATGTTAACATCATCTCCTTTTGTAGTCTTTGTGCAGAATGAGGAAGCTCTAGACCTGGTTTTCCTTTTTGTTGTCTAGATCTGGAAATAATTAGCATTATTGCAACCTTTTCATATACTTGGGACTACTTGCAAATTAAACTTTTTAATATTTGGAATTTGGCAGACATGAGCCCCAATTAGGAAAGACTGATTTCATTAATCCTAGTAAAAGAGATTTCTGTTCTTGTGTTAGTTTGAGAGCATAGGATCCAGAGTCAAAGAACCTGGGTTTGAATCCTGGTTTTATTACTTACGACTTGTAAGAGGGTCAGAATGGTATGGTGGATAGAGTGTTGGGTGTGGAGTCAAGAAGACCTGGGTTTAAATCCTAGCTCTGGCATTTGTTAGTTACATCAACATGAATAAGGCATTTGACTTCCCTGACCTTCAGTTTTCTCATCTGTAAAGTAGGGATAGTAATTCCTGTAGTATTTGCCTCAGAGAATTGTAATGAGGTTCAAATGTGGTGAGGTGTGTAATATACAGTATAAATTTTGATCATCATTATTTACATGACTTTGGATAAGTTTTTAAGTCACTATATGCCTTAATTTCCTTATTTATAAAATGAGGTGGTTGGCACAGATGACCTTTAATGCCTCTTCTTCTCCACATCAATGATCCCTTCATTTAATGTCAGCAGATTTTAGAAATATTCTATTAAAACAACAAATACTTGGAGAAGAAACTGTTTCTGACTAAAGGAAAAGTCTTACTTTGGTTTTATGTATTCTTAAAAGTAAAAGGCAGTCAACAGACATTAAATGGTTGGCGTTTTTTTAATGTTAAGATACCAGTAGTTCTTCATTATTCATGGTATCAGGAGACTAAGGTAATGAGAAAGTTACTCAGTTTTTAGATTATTCTTCCAAACTGTCTCCTAGAAGAATACTGGAAGGAAAAATAGCTAATTTGTGTTTTACATTTTTCTACCCACTAACAAGTAACAAACCTAAGCAGTTTTGAATATCTCCTCTTATTTTCATTACTTATCTTCCACGTATCATAGTAAAAAGTAAAGTGATGAGAGAAGATGCATATGGATAAATCTGAACATGTTTTAATTTTGAGCCTTGATTTCAAGGTTTCCAGTTTTATCCAGTGAATGAAAATAAATGCAAACTTTGTAGAATGTTTATATTTTGGGAGAGATAGGTTCTTCTAAAGTTCTCCAGGATTTCATTGTTTTCTGCAAATCTTGTAAGAGAAAGGAAGGGCTCAATCAACCGTAAGTTGACTGTAGTTGCTACTTCTGAGGAGACTAAAGCAAGTAGATGGCTTTAATTTGGGAATTCTGAGCTGCAGTAGGGCTAAAGCCAATCAGGTGTCTGCACTATACCTACTTCTAATATAGTGAGCCCCTGGAGACCAAAGGTCTACCAGACTGGCTAAAGAGGGTTGGGCTAGTCAAGGTTGGAATAAGAGAGCAAGTTAAAGCTTCTGTGCCAGTCAGCAGTGAGGCTGGGTCCTTTAATAACCAGTGAGTGTCCTTTTAGCCTGGGTAAGGTAAGGAGACCCAGTCTCAAAAAACAAAGAACACAAGTTAAAAATAGGCCCCATCAGTATACTTCTGGTGTAAAATGGTGTTTTGTTTTTTATCATTTGAGCCTCCATATGGTTGTGGGTGTTTTCCCTGCACATGTGTTAAGCAAAAACAAAGCCCACACATACACATTTTAAAGGCTCTTGGAAGTATTCTTAATATAGAACAATTGCATGCTTTTTAAAATTCTAGTATCTATATAAAATTTCTCACAAAAGGATCTTAAGAATGCAAATTTATCTGCAAAGAATTAAAAATGTGTGTTGTGGAATCATAAAAACTGGAAAGTACCTTAGTGATTATCTAACATAACCCTGTATTTGACCAAATCATTTCTACCACATTGCCAACAAGTGGTCATTCAGTCTATGTTTAAAGACCTTCAATAAGGGATGCTAGCAAGTGGGCTAGTTTGTATGACCAAAAAGTACTTGAAGGGGAATTATGTATTAAAAAAACTCAAGAGTTACATTGAAGCCAGATGGGGCTTTAAATGCCAAGTAGATGAGTTGGTATTTGATTCTAAAGGTAATGGAAGCCATTGGAGTTTGTTGAGCAGGAGAATAACTTGGTCAGATCTGTGCATTAAGAAAAATCACTTTGGTAGCTATATGCAATATAGAGTAGACAGGGGAAATCTCTGAGTCCAGGATGCCTATTAAGAGGTCACTGAAGTAGTTCTGGTAAGATCATGGAGGTCTATGGTAGGGTGATGGTCCTTTGAGTAGAGAGAGTACAAGAAAAGTAGATAGAATCAATAAGATCTGGCAGCTTAGCGGATTTGTGGGATGAGTGAGAGTCCAAGATGTCTCCAAGGATGGGTTACTAAAAGATGGTTGTGTCTTAGCAGAAACAAGGAAGTTTAGAAGGAGTTGAGGAGGAAAGCTAATGAGTTCTGTTTTGGACATGTTGAGTTTGAGATGCCTACAGGACATCCAGTTTGAAGTGTCTCAGAGATAGTTCATAGTACAGTATTGGGGCTCAGGAGCCATCAGGGTTAGACATAGAGATCTGAGAGTTTATCTACATTTGAAGTGATTATTAAATCCATAGGAACTAATGAGGTCATTAAAGAGAATATATTGAGACAGCCTTGCAGTATTCTCACATTTGGGAACATGATACACATGAAGATTCTCGAAGGAAGACTCAGCAGTTGATGTTGTATAGGACAAAAACTGAGAGAACCCTGTAAGGAAAACCAGACAGGAGAGTTTCCATAAAAGGGTGGTTAATAGCAATCAAAGACATCAGAAGGATCAAATAGGATGAAAGTTGAGAAAACGCTGTCTGACTTGGCAGTTTAAAGATAATCTCAGACAGGCCTATTTCTGTGGAGTGATGAGATTGGAGGCCAGACTGTAAAAGGTTGAAAAGTGGATGAAAGGAGAATAAATAGAGGTAACAAGAGAAGAAAACTTTTTTACAGGACTTTGACTTTGAAAGGGAAGAGAAATAAACAAGACAGTAGCTTGAGGTGATATTAGGGGCAAGTGAGAGTTTTATTTTATTTTTTTAAATCATGAGGGATATGAAGGCATGTTTGTAGGCACCAGAGAAGGAACCAGTAGATAAGGAAAGATTAAAAATGAAAAAGAGAGAGAGAATAAATTGTGAGAGCCAAACAGAGTAAGTATAATCCCTCTTTTACATTTCAGCCTTTTTGATACTTAGACAGCTAACACATTCCCACCCCTTCCCTCACCAATTGTTGTCTTTTTCTAGCTGAATATCCCTCATTCCTTCTGTCCTTACATGGCATGAAGTTAAGCCATTTCACTATCCTGGTCACTCTTTTTTTGGAATGTATTCTATTATGTTTATATCTTTTTTAAAACATAGTGCCCCAAAGTGATGAACCTGACCAGGGCAGAGTATGGACAGTCATTACGTCATTTATGTTCTCTTACCACACTAAGGCTCTCTTAATGCTGTCTAGGAAAACATTGGATTTTTTTTTACAACCATGCCACATTGTTGATTAGTAATGAGCTTGTGTTCCACTTTGACTCCCAGATCTTTTTCGCAGGGACTGTTTTCTAACTATATCTCCTCTGTCCTGTGCTTGTAAAGTTGATATTTGAACCTAAGTTCAAATTTTTCATTTGTTCTTATTTAATTTCATCTTATTAGATTAGCTTCATTGTTCTGCCTTGTCACAAACTTTTTGGACCAAACTTCGTTTGATATATCTCTTCCATCTTTTGAGTTATCTTTCTTTCTCAAAGTCAGGACAGGAAGAAAATCCAACAAGAGTCTAGAGAAAGGGAAGGGAGATTTTTTCAGGCAGTCTCAAAAAGGAGCCCCTCCCCTTTTTTGCCTAGCCCGTGTCGCTCCATCTTGTCCACTAGGTTCAGATCTGAGACTGTTAAATGCTCTGATAAAATCTGGGGAAATTCTGTCTCTTGCATTCCTCAGGTCTACTGATATTTTTGATTTCTGATCTACTGGTGTTCTCTTACCTACTTTCTCAAAAAGGGAGATGAAGTTAGTCTAGCATAACCTGTTCTTGATGAAGCCATGTTCCTTTTAGTGGTCACTGCTTTTCTTCCTTAGTGCTCACAAACCATCTTCTTAATTATGTACTATGGAATTTTTCAGGGAATAAAGATCAGATTTACTGGTTTATAGTTTGCATGTCCACTGTTTCCCCTCTCCTTAAAAAAAAAAAAAAAGATAATTGCCCTTCTCTAGACCTATGGCATCTTTCCCATTCTTTAGTTTCCAAAACCACTCTTGGCAGCTCAGAAATTTAGTATGTACTTTATCCAGGATGATTTGAACTTATTACAGGCAGTTTGACACTATCAAACAACGTTCATTTATTTTGGATTTCCTTTGTTTTGCTTACCAGTTTTGTTCTTTCCTTCCCAGTTGTTAGATCATTCTTCTCAGAAGAAAGAAAAGATAGAAGCAAAATAAGATTTGAATAGTTCAGCCTACTCAAAACCATCCATTTGAATTCTTCTGTCCACCTTGAGCAGTAGTCCAGTCCTTCCTTTGATTTTTTTTCTTGCTCTGAACGTAGCTAAAAAGGAAAAAAAAAATCTTGTCCTCAGTAGTTAAGGTGCTCCTGACACAATTCTTAGAAGGCCAAGTGTCATTTGCTTTAACATTATTGTGGTTACCATATAAGTTGTTTCTTTTTATTTTACATCAATTCTTACAAGTCTTCCCAAGGTTTTTGAAATTCTTTCTATTTGTCACTGGTTAAGTTATAATAATAATGAAATTTAGTTATTGAGAGTTTTTCATCTTTCTTGAGCTGACTTCCCTTCAAAATATGAGACCATTGAATCCTACCTGTCCTTATTCTGAACACTCCAGAAATTACTCTTCTAAGAATTTGCAATTTTCTTTTTTGTCACAAATTCTTGAGTATTTACTTGCTAAAAGTTATAGGTCAGCAACACCTTTTTCAAATGGACCCAGTGACCCTCATTGCTCATTAAGTTTCATCAAAGGACACAAGCACTTATTATTCTTGGTTCTCATTTTCCCCAAAGACAAAAGGAATGTGTAATTCCTTAGAAAACACAAAGATGAAATATTTTATTCATTATCAGATACATTTCTATCAACAATTGTCTAGCAAATTAGAAGACATTGGAAATTTATATTGATGTGTTTTATGACCATAGTGTTGAACACTATTTTGGGCCAATAGAAATTTGTCTGGACAGTTAAATATCTGATTCCTCTGGAATGTCAGCCATCCTATTTTATGACATTTTCCAATAATCTGGTATATGAAATTGGTCTGATAATGACATGGGTCATTTATTATTTTTTGAGTGAACCATGGCCTTGGGTATTAAAAAATACTATATCCTACATGATTATTTTTTTTGGAAGGATGTGTATCTTCTCTTCAGAAAAAATAATCATCTTTCCCCCATATAACTGTTCATTTTTGTGTTAAGTGATTTTCATTTTTAATTTTGCCTTTTGTCTCCATTTTGAAAATCATTTCATAGTAGTAATTGCTAAGCAGTTTTGACGAAAAGGGACAATAGAATAAATCATTATTATAGTATTTTAGAATAAGTGTATTAAATTAGAAGATACATTGAGTGGAGATGGGTTCAAAAGGATTCTATGAATTAACAAAATTGACAGAATTGGTTTTGGAAACTTTAATATCAGTCATTAATCCAACCCATTGCAAAGTAATTAAGACAAAGCAGCAGGATATGCAAACTAGAAGTGACAGTGATTTCTCTTTTCATATATAGAGAGAAATTTAGCTGCCTGAAAGTAATAACCCTCAAATATATTTGCTTATGGAGTTTTAGAATGGTGCCGTTTTGGTTTCTATTACATTTCGTGTGGGATCCAAAACAAACCATTAAGAAAAGAAGGTCGGAACTTGAATTCAGCAATCCAGTTTATTAACATTTATTAACCACCTACTATGTTCAAGGCAGAGTGGCAGCATGGCATAGTGGATAGAGAGCTGGCCTGGGAGCTGGGAAAGTCTCAATTTAAGTCCTGCCCAGATATATATGGAATCTATGATCCTGGACAGTCTCTTAACCTCTCAGTACTCTCAGCAAGTTTCTTATAAATGTAAACATTTTAAAATGAAATTTTTTCCAGTTAAAAAAATCAGTTCTTTCTCTTTTTCCCTCTCAACTTTTCGCCCATCACCCCAATTAGGAAAAACAAAACAAGAATAAAAACCACATTTCTTCCTTAGAATCTGAGACTTTTAAGTTACATATAAGGTGCCAGCCTTCATTCATAGAGGAATTTTCCTTATCTGGGAGTTGTTTACACGAATGAAATCACCATGTCCAGTCCCTATTGTAGCAGCAAGCACCCTGACACTTTCAAGGTGGCCTGCTAGCACAGGTTCTTAGTTCTTAGACTTGCTTTTCTAACTGTCTGACCATAAGAAGTACATATATCACAGATCCACTGTCTGACTATTAGATACATACATAGTTATCAGAGAGAGAAGCACCAACAGCCAGCATCTGAGTTTTCAAAGTCAGATGGGGGTGGGGGAGTTCTCCTTAATGACTACCCAGAGTGTCATCTGGCACAGGAACCTTCTTCCAAAGAGTAAACCCCAAAACTAAACCTCATCTCAGAGTATATATATAATTTTCAGAGCTGAGGGGCATCAAGACCCTTGTGACCCAGTGCCACATTAGAAATTAACAAAAGGTGTAGGCCTTTCTACAAAACAAGCCTCCCCTAATCAAGTTTCTCTTAAGGCTAAACCTGAGGCCTATTAATGGAGGTGGGGGGAGATCTTTAACTCTCGTTACACCTATGCAACAGATTTTTTAAAAATTCTAAAATATTGTTTATTTTTTCTTTATCACATTCTTTTAAAATTTCTATTTTGTGTACATTTTGCAATATATGTGTTAGTACAGTAGTACATGTATATAAAATATAAACAAATGTACACATGTAAGTGGTGCATATTCAGAATTTTTCCTGAAGTGCATGATCCAAAAGAGTCTGGAGCCCTTTTTACTGCGGGGAATACTGTGTACACATATAAATAAAAGGATATCTGAGGAGGGAGAGAGCAGTAACTACCGGGGGGTCAGGAGAGGATGCCCTTGGAGGTGACAACTAAGCTGAATGGTGAAGGACACATGATGCTGAGAGGCTGAGAAGAAGCAGTGTTGGGGAACACACCATCCGCAAAGACACACAGAGGAGAGGTGAGACGCTGTCTTGAGAAACAGCAGCTAGGCTAGTTTGTCTGGTGCATGGGCTGGAATGAAATGTGCACAAAGGGAGGATGGGGCCAGATTGTGAAGGGCTTTAGAGGATGGACTGATGGGTTGTTACTTTGTCCTGAAAGAGAGGAAGTTACTGAAGATCAATGAGTGGATACTGTGGAAGAGAAGAAAGTGCTTTTGCAAATACATTTCAATCTAATTCACTTGTGTGTTCCAAATATAAGTGTGTGCAGATCTACTCCTATATATACATATATACATGTGTGTATGCACATTTAAATACATGAATATAATCTCCAGTTCACTTTGCAATCTGAGATCTGCTTGAGTATCCATGTATGAAAGTGCAAAAAACACAGAAAATTAACCACCCCTGTTGTACTATCTCTCTGCCTCTTAGAAGAGGTAGCTAGGTAGTACAGTGGGTAGAGCACTGAGCCTGAAGGTAGAACTCTCAGAGTTAAAATCCAGTGTCAGACCCTAACGACCTGTGTGATCCTGGGCAGGTCACTTAAGCTCTGCTTCAGTTTCCTCATCTGTAAAATAGAGATAATAACAGTACTTTCCTTCCAGGATCATTGTGAGGGTCCAGTGAGATAATATTTGTAAAGCTCTTAGCACAGTGCGAAGAACATGGTAGGAGCTTAATAAATACTAGTTCCTTTCCCTCATCCTCCTGCATGAGGAGTCCTTAACCTGGGATCATCCATGAATTAAAACAACAACAGCATAATTGAATAATTGTATTTCAATATAATTGGTTTTTTTTTCAATCCTATATAATTTATTTTATTCAGAGAAGAACCCCATAGGTTTCACCATGTTGCCTAAGGGAGTTGACATGAAATATTTTTTATAAATTCATGTACTTTTCTTTGAGGTGTGAAAGCAGTGTACAATTTTCACATTTCTTCTGTACCCCCTCCACTGTTTATTGGGAGGCAGTGTGTGTAGTAGTGGAAAAGGCACTTTCTTTGTAGTCAGAAGAAACCTGGATTCATATATTTTCCTTGATAACTTAGTGGCTGGTTGACCATGGGCATGTCACTGAACCTTTCTGAACCCCAGTTTCTTTGTCTGTAAAGTTGAGTAAATAATACATTATACTGTTCAGAAAATGGTTTGTAACCTAATCTTAAAGTACTTTACAAAAGGGAGTTGCTGCTGCTATACACCTAGGAGATTTAGTGCAGATTTATGTGCTTTGCCCTAGAAAGAACACTGGCTCTAGATTCAGAAGACCTGGGTTCAAATCCCACCTTTAATGTTTACTGCCCATGTCACCTTAGGTAAATTATTTACATTCTGAGGGCCTTAGTTTCCTCATCTGTAAAATTCGACCCTGAAATGAAATGTTGTGACCTCTGAAGTCCCTTTGAGCTCCAGATTTGTAATCTTAACTCAACCTTGCTGGGCCTCAGTTCCCTCATCTGAAAAATGAAAGAGACAGGTCTGTTCTAGCCCTTACTCCTGTGATCCAGTCATTTAACCTCTCTAGGCATTAATTTACTCAGCTGTGAAATGAGGGAGTTGACCTGATAGCTTTTGATGTCCCTTCTGACTTGAGTGCTATGATCTATTTTGGACCATTTTGACTATGGGGACCTAGGCCAGACCTTACATCTCTCAAAATGGACTTGGCCAGTGGTTAGAGTAGCAACTCTTCCCCAGTGACTTTCATGTGCCATGCTGACAGTAGAGCTTCTCTGAAGGGTACAGTTTTTTGTACCTCCAAATACAGGCTTTCTTTCCATAATAGAAATTCACTTATAAATTTAAGCTTTCATAAATTAAGACAAAAATTTACTTCATAGGAGAGTATCTGCCTAAACTTAACCAATTCTTGTCCCTGCTGCTATTGCCAGCTGGAGTTTTGTCTCTGGTTACCCCAACTACTGGTTCCCAACAATGATGGCACTTTACTAAGAGCTAGAAGCATTGTCTTAAGCTCCTAGTTTTGTAATATATCAGAGGGACAAAACATTCTAACCTCTTACTGCCCATACCCATGTAAGCCTGAGATAAATATTTGTTGAATTGAATAATGAGGCTATCAGCCGGTAACACCAAACAAATCAAACAAACTGAACATGAAGTTGGGCAGACTTTTTTGGTTGGGCACAGTGTATTGTATTGGTATATGCTGGTCATTGTTTGACATTAGTTTTTTCTATCAGACTCCAATCTGAAGCAAAGCTTAGACTTGAACTTTGTTGTCTCTTAGAATGAAGAACATTATAAATGTCTTCCAAGTATTTGAGGGCTATCATGGAAAGAATGTAAGGCTTACTCTTAAGTGTGGTCACAAAGGGTAGAAGGAAGGGCAATGGACGAAAGGCATAGAAAGGCATATTTTCACCTAACATAAGGAAAAGTTTCCTAACAGTTAGAACTGTCCCATTGTAAAATGTGCCCTGAGTTCCCCTTCCTGTTTTTTTCAGACATCAACTAGTTAAGTACATGTTGAAAATTCATGCTTCAAACAAAGGCTGGACAGGGTGATTGCAGAGAGGACCCTTCCAACCCTGATATCCTAGGATTCGATGACCTGAGGGTGTTACCAAGTCATATCAACAAGCATTTATTAAGCATTTATTCTCCTACAGGCCCAGGGTGAATGCAAATGCAAACAAAAATAGACAGTCACTGCTGTCAAGGACCTTCCTTTCTAATGGGTGAGACAGCATATGACAGGGACCTGAAAAGACAGGGGTAGCAGATACTGGCTCGGGGCAAAGTAGGAAATGATGACCAAGTCCAGAGGATGAAGAATGAAAGAGAAAGGCCCTTGCTCAAAAGGGAGGTGGCAGAAAAATACTTAGCAACGAGAAGTGGGAGTGGGGAGGCCACCGGGAGAGGAAAAGACATCTTGAGGCATTGTGCTTGTAATTATTACAGACGATGTAGGTGTTTCTGGATATGTGGTAAAAGGGACAGTAAGTTCAAACAGTGAGAAAAGTGCAAAGCAAAGAAAGTTACACATTTCACTTGGATATAAAATTAGAATTAGTAAGTGATTGAAGTTGGGTAATAGTGGGAACAATACAAGTGGGTCGTACACCGTGAAACAGATCCAGTCTGCCAGTTTTTGGTGCTAAATTTTATTTTTATTTTGTATTTTTTCTATTTAGTACATTTTTAGTATTATTGATACATTATAGAAAACATTTTTTTTTTTGATTTGAGACAAAAGCGATTAAATGACTTTGCCTAGGGTCACACAGCTAGTAAGTGTCAAGTGTCTGAGGCTGGATTTGAACTTAGATCTTCCTGTCTTCAGGGCTGGTGCTGCACCGTCACCTAGATGCCCTATTTAGCTTTGCTTTTAAAAATCTTGTTGGTTGCAAATTTAGATAAGATTTTTGTTATATTTAGTTAACAAAATTTTTCTGGGAGAACATTACCTTCTGAGTCTTTATGAAAGCCAGATAGAAAAGAGATTTAATGGAAATTCTTTTTATAGCAGTACTGAAATGTATTTATTCCATTAAGCTAGGATACCTGGCAGGTGGTTTAAAAAATGTTTCCCTTCCTTCATAGCAGTCTGTGTAACCCTGTAAATAGGTGTTAAAGCCACAAAAAAGTACTAATTTTCACTTTCCAGGTCCCTGAATAGAAGAGAAACCTTCACACTTCCAATGAAAGATAAATGAAATGGAAAAAAAAAATACCCAAATCCTGTTTATTTAAGGACAGTGGACTTTGACATCCAGACTTAAATAAAAACAAATCTCTTCTTTCTTCAAGACTTGTCCCCTCATTAAAACCCTGCTTTGGCTTTGGATACCATTAACCAGAACACGTAGATTAACAGATGGTTCATAAAGTAAGATACTATAGGAAGTCCTGTTATAGCCTGAGGCCCTTGAGATACATCCACATCTATGAAGGAAAAAATCTCTGAAGAGGAATTATATCATGGAACATGGGGATGGCACATTTTATGGGAGCAAACATTTGTCTATTGTATATTGTCCGTAGGATATCTAAGCCCTTTGAGGGGGTGGATTGAATTATTTTTGGCTTTGTATTCAGTTAGTTCTTGGCACTTTTTTTTTTCTTTAGATCTGGACTTGTGATTTCATTCTTTTCACACAGCGACCTTCATGATTTAGAAACTTCCTCTACTTACACAGATCAGCAACTCCTCTATAATTTGAAGCTTTAGTTGCCTGAGGCACTGAGAAGTTAGAGACACACAGCTAATATGGGACATTATTCATGATACTAAGGCTGGTCCTGTCTGTGCTATAATTGTTTACCCATTAATAGGAAATGTGAACTGGGGTTAGGCCATTTAGAGACAAGTTAATTTTTATCTTACTGGGTTTTAATAAATTCAAGCTTATTGAACTGAATTACACTTGTGCTTTATTTTTCTTTTCCTTTTCTTTTCTTTCCTTTTCTTTTTATAGAATATCAGCTCCTTGATGGCAGAGACTGTTTCATTTTTGTCTCTGTAAGCACATTTCCTGGCACACAGTAGGCACTTAATACATTGCTATTGATTAATTTATCATCTTTTCATCCAAGACAACATCTCCTGCCATGAAAAGTTGCTGCCAGTATCACGGAGAAAAAATGAAGAGTTGAAGACCAAAACAGATTGTTTTGCATTTTGATAGAATATGACAAATCATGGTTATCTGTATTTGCTTTCTTTTTACATCTAGGCAGAGCCCTAAGAGTGGAAAGAAAACTAAGAGGGCAGAAGCACATTTGGACGGGAAAGCATGGTGTTCAGCAAACAGCCGCTGACCTAAGGGATCGCTGGGATAAAAGCCACTGAAGATGTACTTTCCAAAGATGTGGGACCACTGGGCGTTACAAAAATCTATAAAATCAAATTGGCTGTTTGGTGGATTGTTTCTTATTTTCTGATTTACCTGTGTTTGATGAGATGTCTTGGGGGAGTCTCTTCCTGGACATTGATCATCTTGCTTCCTAGTTTCAAAGATAAGTGGATGGCGGTCACCAGATAAAAAATGTAGCATCCCTACGATATTGCAGGGTATACCTATGTTAGTTAGACAAGCTTTCCTTTAAGCTAATGCTGCCCAGATCATGTTATTGAAATTAGTTTATTAGGACATTTGCATCTCTTGAGCCAGGAAGGGGAGAAAATGATTCTTAGAATAAGCAGAGTAATGAAGAAAAATGGCTCATAACTAGGAATGATGTTATTTCTGCTATTTGTAAATGCCACATAAATATAACCTTTGGTGTTAATAGCCTGCTTACTGTAATAATAGCTCTTGAAACTATAAAAAAATGATTCTAAATTCATTATCACAGTGAAACATACAGGTGACTTGTATTGAGGAAAACCTTGCTAGAATATTGAACTCTAACGATATTTTGGAAAGTATCTGGGGTTTTTTTTCCTCCTCTTTAGACAGCTTTTCCACTTAAATGCCATGAGACGCTTGACAGAGATTTTTAAATTGTGAAGGCCATGCACTAATTTAATCAAAACTTTATAAGAAAGTTGTTCAACTTACATCTGAAAGTTTTGTGACGACAGAGATGTATTGCATATGTGTGTGTATATAAATATGTATGCATGTATTTATGTATACACATGCAGATCTACATGTATATACCCCCATATATATTTTTAGTGTGCCCCTCCCCAGTAGTTACTTCTTGTCTCTTATAAAGGGATTATATTTTTTGAAAAGGGAGCTCTTGGTTAGATATATTTTGTGTATCCATTGATGAATCATATTAAATGATGCTGATACCTCTACATAAGTGAATATTTCTTTCTATGTAACCTTTCCTCTAACTGTACTTCTTCTGGACCCTACCCTAACCTTAACTATTTTAAAATTTAAGTATTTCAACTTAATGCAGACAAATACAGTTTTCTCACTAATCCTGACCTCAGGAATAAGTTTGCACACTACGCATTTACAAGAGAATGGCTTTATGGCATGTAATATCCTTTCACTCACACTTGGAGCAGCTGCTCATAAACTTTATAAAGCGATCTTCCCATTTGAGCAGGTGTACTTTTTTGCATCTTATTATTCTTAGTGTAAACAACTTGTACTTTTATAGTATTTGATAGCTAAATACGGGTCTTCCTTGCATGGGGCATGTTGTTTGCGTAGGGCATCTTCTTGGAGTACCCTGGAAAAACTCTTTGATGTGCATACAGATGCACACATACTCATGATCACATACACATGGACAGGACTATCTGAGTTATTAGGCCTGCTCCCAGAGAAATGACACAGTTGGGACTGTGAGCAGTAAGTTTATACAAAATCTAAAGAGCAGCAGAAATTCCCCCAAGTCTTGTTTCAAAAGTCTTTGTGTGATTTATTCATTGGGAAGCATTTCATAGAATTTGGTGAAGACTAAAACTAGACTCTCAGACCAGACACTTGTAGTCCAGCACTTTAACCAATAAAAGATAAAAAATTCAATGTTTGTTTCTATTCCAAAAAAACTAGAGACTTGAATGACCCAGGATCTGTCCAGATATAAAGGTTAGTCAGGAAGCTTGCGTGTCATTGGTTGGTTGGCAGAGTTAGTATGGAGAAGGTGAAATCCTATTACTGTGAATTACAAGGGCTTGTCCAGAAATTTTGTGTAATTGATTATTGGTTGTATATATGAGCTCTATGCTGCAATTTTGAAACTGTTTGCAGAGATCTTTATCGGATGCCATGGGATTTAATCCATGTCCCATTCCATTAAACTTTGCAAACAATAACAACAGCAAAAATGAAGTTGAAGGACAAGGATGAGGGTGGGTTCTTGGAACTTTGGACCAACGGCATGTATCCTAGAAAAAACAGCAACTCAGATTAGATGTTTCCCCTGTGAATTCTTAATTTCCTAGTTAATCTGGCATGTTCATACTAGATGAGTGTTCTTCTGAACTCATTTGACATACAATATCTATCCTTTGCTTCATTAATTAAATAGTAAAAGCAGATCAAGCAGTGCATTATTTCCATTGAATAATTAATTTTTGGAAGTACATCACATTAGGACCATCAAGGGATGAACATATTGTTTTAGGTTACTACAAGTTACCTCAAGTTAGTGACTCTGCATATATATATATTTAATATACATAGTCTAGGACCAACCAAGCCATCAAAGGACATACTCATGACCTTCTTTCTCTTACTTTCAATTAAATTCAATACTTTTTTTTAAAGCACCTAGTTTGTACAAAGTACTGCTCTAAATGTGAGGGATAATAAAATGAAAAATAGCACCATCCCTGCCCTCAAGGAATTTGTAGTCCAGTACAGTAATAAGATACATTTATATATACTTATGTTACAGGGTAAATCTGATAAGGGCAGAAGTAGGGTAAGCTAGACAAAATACAATAAGAAATATTAGGAATAAACTCTCATGCTTTACTGAAGAAATCAATGAAGGCTTCATCAAAGAAGGAGCACTTGAACTGATCCTTGAAGAAAGTGAAATATTTTAACAGACACAACTTTGATGTGGATGAAACACTTGAATTATCATGGAATTTTGGTGGCCAGTGTCTTAAAAACCAAGGCTGGGGAGGAATTATGATTATGGGACTGCAGTTACAAATTTCAAATGTTTGGGTACTCATTAAAGGAAAATTCTCAAGTGAGTTGCCGTTGGAAACAATTCTAGGGATTGATGGAGAAAAATCAAATTCTGTGATTTTTAATCAGGTGCTCTAGAGTCTTCTGTTGCTGCCAGAATGTTAAACAGAATATTTTGCTTAAGGGAATTTTTATTTTTACAGGTTTTAAGTGTTATATCAGATATCAAAACAGACAAGAAGAATTATCTTTGACTCCAAAAAAGAGTTCAGATTTTTATTTAAATAAAAACATTCCAACTTGACATCCGTAGTTTGACATTTTCTTCATAATGATTTAAAAATATAGCAAGGTAAAATGACTACATACTCCCTTTATAGAAAACAACAGGCTCTGTTTTTACTTTTCTTTAAAAGTGTTTTTCATTTTGCTGTCACTCCCTGCACTGCTTTGTAGCCCTTATTTCTGCTTTTGTCTTTTGCTTTGTTTGTCTGCTCATAAAATAAGTTGCATACCTGATGATAAATCTAGCAGCAAAAGAATGTTGGTGAGGTGCTTTTAAACATACGTTGAAATAGGGAGTGTCCCCCTGCCAGCAATTTTCCCCACCTACACCACTTTTGTACAGTTTTTTGAACAAAGCAAAACTTCTGCTTAGATACAGTTGTCTGCCGTATTTCATCTAGCCACATGCTTTTAGCCCAAATGTTAAAGACTCAGTCATATAAACAATGTAATGAAAGGAGAAGTAAGTGAATAGGACCCTGGGAAAAAGGTTTGGCTTATCTCAGAAAAACATCAATCAATACAGCACAAAGCAGCAGTAATTGTGTCAGCTCCTCTGTTTTTAGATCGCCAGTTCCTTGGCTGCCTGAGCACACAGATGCTGTGTGGTTGGTGAGTATTTTCCTTCTGTTAAGATAGCAACGTAAAGTAGTGGATAAAATTTGGGGCTTAGAACTGGGAAGACTGAGGTTCAGATCTGGCACTAGCTGAGTGAGACTGGTCATGTTCCTACTCTTTATGTTCCTAAGACAATTCCTAGGGCTTCTCTATTAAGTAAATGATACATGGATTATTGGGAATTTTGATCTGCCGAAGCAGAGGGAGTTCCTACATCAGGACTTTCATACGTTGATGAAATCACATATCCTTCACGTGTGTGTTCATCCTTTGTTGCCGAAGAAGACCATACCATTAGAGAAATATTGATGTGACTTGCACTTGACTTTGTTTTCTGTGTAAGTCACCAGCCTCACTTCTCAGAGCCATCTGAATCTAGTGACCAGATATTCATCAGGATGACTGAAGATGACCCAGGATGAGGCAGTTGGGGTTAAGTGACTTGCCCAAGCTCACACAGCTAGTGAGTGTCAAGTGTCTGAGGTGAGATTTGAACTCAGGTCCTCACTCCTCCACTGGTGCTCTATCCACTGTGCCACCTAGCTGCCTATCCTTCACGTATCCAGATAGCAGAGACCAAGGGAAATCTTAGCTTGTTTGAGATCACGTGGTACCTTTTGTTCAACATATCACATTAAGGGTAGCAATAGCTGACGTTCATCCCATCACTCAGTATATTCTTTCATTGCATTGTGGTGTCATGGAAACAGCTCCATTTAACCGGGGGCAAAATCTGGGTCTGTTTCCTCATTTGTAAAATGAGGAGATTGATCTTAGAAGACTTTTAAAGGTCCCTTGCACCTCTGTATGAGCTTATGATCTCAATCAACAAGTAAACATATGAAGGCAGCTTTGGAGGCCTGGCGGTAGAGCATAGACTTAGAATCAGGAAGACTTGTATTTGAATCCTGCCTTAGATATTTAACAAGCTGTATGCAAATCCAGCCCTTTGCCTCACTTTTCTCATCTGTAAAATGGTAATAATATTAAGCACCTACCTCACAGGGTGCTTCTGAGGCTCGGATGAGTTAGCATATAAACTGTTCAACCTTAAGGTGCCGTATAAATACTAGCTTAAATGCTAGTTATTATTGTGTATTCAGCGCTAGAGACAACCAAGAGAAAAGGTGAAACGGTGTCAAGGACCATGCATTCTATTGGGAATGAGTCATGGTGGGGAGGGAGAAGGAGGTAGCAAGTTTTAAAACTTGTCATGTCTTCATAGACGGGATGGAACTGACCCAAAGGCTCAGGAGAAATAGCTCTCAATTCAATTTGTGTCATAGGTAACTGCTGCCAAATAAATCTATCACAATACAGAAATTATAGAGGTAAAAGCCCAGGTTTTATTATGCTTAAGCATAGTTTCAGGATTCAGAAAAATAGCACTCAACAAAGAATGGAGTTCTGACAAAGACTTTATAGAGAAATTTTATGGTGGCAAGACAGAAATTTTTTTTTTAACATACAACAATGTTTATGGCCTTTTAGGCCATAAAGGTCACTCAGACCTATTCAAATGTTCATTATCTCATGCTTCCTTCAATTAAGGTTGAACGAACTGAAAACAAGTTAATAAAAAGACCAAGTTACGGATTTAAATACTGAGTTTACAAAATCCTACACTTCCAAAACTATAAGGCTACATTCTAAAGAAGTAATAGTAGGCTAATCGAGGTGGGGGCGAGGGGAGATTTACATGCAACAAAGATAGCCAAAGGTTCAGCATCAGAGAAATTATTCCATGATTTGAGTTAGCTAAATCACTTTGGCAGGGTTTAAATTTTTTTGTAGATGGTATACTCCCTCCTCTTTTCTTGGTTTCTTATCTCAGGAATGTAAAAAGTCTTCCCTTAACACTGTCATTCCATGAGTCAGGTTTTAGCCAGATAAGGTTAACATGAATTGGAAACATTTCAGTTAGCCAAATATTCCAGGAGGAATGACATAATAAAATTTAATAAAAGGAAATAAATTCTCCTAATTCTATTAATGACACAAGAAGATACCAAAACCACGAAGACAGATGTGATCAGTACCATGGCTTGGTTTTTCCAAATGAAATCAGCTATAAAATCCAGGCCAAGGGGAGATAATTTATTATTTTTGTGGCCACTCTGAAATGAGGAACTGAGCATTCATTTTCTAATTACAAGTCAGAAGAATAGCCTTTCTAGTAGAAACACTCTATTAGGATGACATTTCCACAAGTATGCTAAAGAGATTAATTTCTTTTGTTAAATAAAAAAATAACAGTTATGTTTCAATATAACAAGGATCCTGATATGTTGGTATGGGAAGTATATAGGAATATATAAACTATATAGCTTATATACTCAGATTATTACAGTTGCTCTGTTGCTTAAGTTTTAGAGTGGTGCCTGTAACTCATTGTAAGTTAAAAAAAATTGGATTCACAGGACTGGTAAATTTCAGAGGTAGAATTTCAATCCTAGCCTTTTTGACTTCAAGCACAGCACTCTATCTACAGTCATACTGCCTCTCTCACAATTTATAGCATTTGCAAATGATGTTAATTTTCAGTCCTCTAAGTGCAAACAAAGGTGTTTAGGAGGTTGTCAGTGTATCTGAAAGACAGAACAGGGCCTTTACTCATGCTTTCATTTCTTTGTTAGAAATCCAAGCCATTAGAATTACAAATTGATTTGCTGCTATTGAATTTCAGTGAAAGAAAATCTTTGTATAAACTAGAAGTGTGTGTCTGTGCACCTTTGCTACGTGCCTACATGGATGCTGGACATGTAACAGCAGGAAGAGTCACAAATAGGCAAAATATATTTCTTCTACATTAAAAAACCATAAAGAAGGTTATTTACTTAAAACAGGAGTTCTTAACCTGGGATTCACAGGGTAGATTTCAGGGGGCCCATGGACCTGGATGGGGAAAAATGCATCTTTATTTCAATGTAATCAGTTTCCTTTGTATTTTATGTATGTATTCCTAATTTATGCATATTAAAGCATGATTCCTAGAAAAGATTCTAGTAAGTTTTACTAGACTGTCAATGGGGCCATGACACAAAAACAGTTAAAACCCTCTTGCCTTAAATCACTGGAAATTTAAATAACTTTATTCGGTAATAATCAACTGAATGAAAGTCTCTAAACACTATACTGATTGCCTCTAATGCACACAGCATGCTTTAGTGTATTAATTAATCATTGCTTAGTTTATGTCAGGAATGTGAGACTGGACAGATGTTGTATCCTCTCTGGAACTTACTGACTCAAGGGGTCAATATTTGTAACCGAGTTAAGACACTGGCATTTGAAAGCACATTGGCTTTAAAATGTTGGGACTTAATATTTCTAATGGAAGTGTATATATATATATATATGGTATACTATATCCATATATATCAATTCTAATGGAGATATATATATATACACATACACATATACTTTTTTAGTGATAAAATTGAACACAGATATCTTATTTTTGTATTGTTACAGAGTAATAGAATATTAGACTTGCAATCAGGAAGATAAGTTGAAATTCTACGGCAGATATTTAGTAGGTTTGTGACCCTGAGTGAATCACTTAACCTGTATGAGCCTCATTTATCGTATATCAGATAGAGATTATAATTGCAATTACCTAACAGGGCTGTTATGCGGATCAAATGAGATGACAGGTAGAGATATCTTTATATCTAGATATATCTATATCTTTATATCTAGATAATATATCTAAATATAAGATCTATATCTAAATAGATGTGATTATCTGTGTATCATCTATGTCTGTCTATCTCACTCCAGACCTTATAACTCGATATAAATGTTAGCTATTTTCTTTATCACTTTCATTTTCATTACTATTACCAGACTACTTTCAGTTTTGCCTTTATATCCTGAGTGTCTTGTACATTTTTTGTGAGGAGACCAGATTTGTGATTTCATAGCTCACATACTTGTTAGCTCATAGCTTACAGGGAACTCCTGGCAAGGAGAGTTACTCTACAGACGTAAGTAGGAACCTTCTCTACCACTTACTGACTTAGAGAGTTGTCTTGGACACTTAGGTGGCACAGTGGAGTTTTGGAATGAGGAAGACCAGTTCAAATTCTGCCTCAGACACCTACTAGTTGTATGATCCTGAGCAAGGTTCTTAACCTGTCTCTGCCTAAGTTTTCTTGTTTATAAAGTGGGGATAATAATGCATCTACCTCCCATGGTTGTTGTGAAGTTCAAATGAGAAAACATGTTGAGCACTTTGCAAACCTTAAAGTGTTCTATTTTTATTGTTGGTTTGGATACCATAAAAACTACTCACAAAAAAAATACGGAAGTATTTAGCTCCAAATTAAAACTAGCCTTTTTTCACAAAGAGAACTTCAGTAGACAAAAGATAGAAACATCCATCACTTGGGTAATATAAGTTAAAGTTCTATACCAACCTCTAAAATTGAATTTACAGTAGAAAGATAAATATCCCTAAAAGCCTGTACCATGTGTTTTGACAGGGTCTTTTCTTCTTCAGTCAATGCTTCCAGCAGAAGAGGTGGGGAAATACCTTCTGGGCTGTAATTCTCTAGTACAACTGCCAAGATAAAATGCCCCTCTGGTCTTAGGTTTTCTTGCTATAGTTGCTTATAGCAGGTTTTTTCTTTTTTACAAAAGAGTCTAGATCTATCTTTTTCTCCTGTATAAAAAAGTAATGAACATGCATTTTTATAGCATGTGACAGCTGTCTATATATCCTATTTCCTAGAATTCTACTTCAGTACTCTGGTTTTTACATTATTTTATAAAAACATTTATTTCTTCCCATGAATCATTTAGTGTTCATGGAACCAATCAATGTAGGGTTTTTGAGGGGGAGAGGGGAGGAATGTGTTTTTAATAGGTCAGCTTCAGACACCATTAATACTATACAGGACAGAACAGAGTCCTAGAATAATTCCTCTGGAATTCCTAAGATATTGACTCCCTGTGTCTGGGGAAAGACCACGTCACTAATCACTTACCCATTCTCCTAGTCAAATAATCAGAACAGTGTGGAGGAAGTTCAGAGAGGGGAATTCTATTTTGATTTTGGTCTTTATCACAGAATCTAGAATAGTTCAGAATGTCTTGGTGATGTTATTCTGGGGGTTCCACTTAAAATGAGGGTCCCCCTAAAATAAAAGATTGACAGGTTTTTTATGATCCTGGTAAAGTAAGAGGTAGGGTAGCTACTGTAATTGCCATCTGAATTCTTCTAATTACAATCAGTCACATAGATCTGGATTTCATTTTTGTGTTTGTGTTCCCAGCTCCTGATGGTGAGTAGTTACCTAATAAATGTTTGCTAAATGAAATTTAGTTAAATTATTTAAGTTTTGTGATTCCTATGAGCAACCCTGCTTTCAGATCTGTGCTTGACTTTTTTGACTTTTTCCCCTTTCACCAGCTCATGTTTCAAAGCTGTCAAATTCAAATGCACACAAACCAGTATATGTTAATTTGCTTCAGGCTTCAACATGTGGATTCAGGTTTTCAAGCTCTCTTGTTTTCCTTCCTGTCAACTTGTTTCATGTTGTGTGCCACTGACATCACCAAGGCTCCATTTAGCAAACTGCATTAGCTTAGCTAGGTCCAGAAACAAGTACAGCCCAGTTTGGCCCAGTTCAGGGACTATCTCTTTTATAGCTCAGGCCTAAATGCCATATAATTTGGGGCTGCCTGGGTGATCCTAGACCATACTTGTAATTTTCCTAGCTTTCTTTCCATTCATCTTTAATGGTGAGCTACCCAGGGACCACTTACCCTGTGTCACCAAACCCTGACCAAGGCTAACAGCAGAAATGATGTGAAAGGCATTATTTTCCACTTTTCAAGACAGTCTTGGAATCAGAAGAAATTGAGTTTTGAACTTCAATTCCCATTATATTTTTTGAGGTGCCTAATAAATATTTATCATTATTATCCCGTCACAGTTAGAAATGAAAAAAATGAATTAACACTGACAGGTTTTCCATTCTAAACCTGGATAGGCCGTGCAAACAAAATCTTTGAAGATATGTATTTAGCAGACAAAATGACTACAATATGAGACTGAGGATAGTGCCTTAATGGAAAACATGGAGCCCTTCACTGTCAATCCCTGATTGAAAGCAACGAACTGCCTTCAAGGAAAGCCATTTCCAGGGGGACTCATTTCCTCAGGTATAAATTGTGACAAAACAAGAAAATGAATAAACAGCTACATTTGCAGCAAGAAGGACAGAAGATCTCTTTAAACTGAAATTGGATAGATCCAGGCGAAGTGACAAGTTGATGATAAGTGGAATTGGGTAGTAGTCAGGCAGACGGTAATCAAGAGGACAGCTGTCATCCTGAAACAAATCATTTTAGCAGAGCATATATTTTAAGTTTGATGAAAAGCTGCTTTTTCTACTGTTTTCATCATCATCTCAAACTGTTTATTAGTCACTCACATGCACACAGTCTTCCGTTAGGTTAGTAACACTGGTTACTAATGTTCATGTTGCTAATTTGAAATAGCCTCCCTCACACACATTTGGAAAAGGAAGGACTTGCCAAAGAAAGCTTTCTAGTTAGAGCCCAGGCTTCCCAGGAAATGCAGAGCCTCTCCCCCCATTCTGGTTCCTGGGGCGGGGGCGAGGGGGAGAAAGAGGGAGAGGGAGGATGTGTTTGTCATCTGGTGGAAAATTCGAGAATGAAAATGTCTGCCCTGGTTCCTTGCCCCCTTTGAAAAGGCAGTAGAGAAGAGGCAGACTTTTGTGGAATTCTGGGCATGCTTCCCCCTCCATCCCCACCCCCTGGGGTTCTGGGTGTGGGTGTGTGGGAGATTAGTGTTACATAGACAAGGCACTGGGGAAAAGACCTTCCTTAACACATTGAATGAGAATCAGAAGATGCTTCAGTGAACTGGGATCAGAGCTGCCATCTGGAAAGAAGGTAAATATCTTAGAGAGGCAGCACTGAGCAGTGGATAAGGAGCAGCATTTAGAGTCAGGGAGACCAGGGTTCAAATCCCACCTCAGACAACTGCAAGTTCAATCACCTTAGACAAGTCTTTTGACTTCTCTCTATCTCCCATTTCCTTATCTGGAAAATGTCGGGGTTTGATTTCATGGCTTCTGTGTCCCTGCTGTGCTGCTGGGTGATGCAGTGGATAGAGTACTGGACCTGAAGTCAAGGGGACTCCTCTTCCTGAGTTTGAATCTGGCTTCAGTTACTAGCTGTTTGACCCATGGCAAGTCACTTAATCCTGTTTACCTCAGTTTCTTCATCTATAAAAGGAACCTGATATGGAACTAGCAAGCCATTCTAAGATCTTTGCTGAGAAAACCCCACAAAGAGTTGGACATAACTGAAACACAATTGCTACTGCTGATTTAACCACAGTAACAAAGAGTTTCTTCACCATAAAGTTTACCACATACCCTACTAGGAAAGAGACCATCTTCAAAGACCAAAAGACCAAAAAAATAACCAGATAACCTTAGCACCAAATCATCTGTCTATAAGTTCCCAAACTTATTTCACCTACTGCCCCCTTAAAAAAATGACTCATCAGCACCACCTTGGAAATCTTTAACCCTCTAACTTTTTTTTTTGAAATATGCATCATTTAAAAAATACAAAATATTTTAAAATGACATATCTTAAATTTAATAATATATTGTAAATTTGTGGGGAGTTTTTCCTGCATTGAAATTTTGATGATACAATATTGAGTCATTACAAGCCATTACACACACATATTCCTGCCGATGCATGCAGGACTTCCCGACAACGTGTGACATGCTTACCTGCCACCACTTGCTTGTTAAGACCTGTTGGTGGACTTGACCACTGATCAGTTATAATTTGCATTTTGTGTGTTTATTTGAGAAATAATGTAATCACTACGACTTTAACTCTGTTACACAGCAGATAAAACACGTACAAATGGGTTTTCAAAATTTTCATATCTTACCCCTTTATTTTTATTTAATACCCCCCAATTGTATTGGAGGGTACTGCCCCACATCATTCCAGCACCCCCCAGGTTTCAGTATTGCCTACTTTGGGAACCTCTGCACATATGCATTCCACAAACCTTTCTATAATTAGTATGTCCTCTTCTAAACCTCTTCTTTCACATACTTCAAGGTAGAATTTTTAGAAGCCTGTTTCTTGACAGCTAATTCAACAGATATTTACTAAATGCCTACTCTATCCTCAGAATTATTTGTACATGTTGAGAAACACAGAAAAGAAGGATAAGAACAGATGATAAGAAAGAGAAACAATGTACAACAGCAGCCCAGGGTTTGATAAACCCAAGAACTTAAGTAACTGAGGGAAGGACTCCTTTTTGGGAGAACGTCCTCTTAAAAAGACGAAATCGGTTTGGCAGAAATTAGGTTCAGACTAATATCTTCTACCATTTAGTCAATAAACTCAAAATGAAGAGAAAAGGTAATAGGAAAACTATTTCCATCATGTATCATTGATAGTCTGACATTTCAAATATGCAGGAAATAGATGAAAAGATATAACACTAATAGCCATTTCTCCATAATTAAGTGATTAAAGGATACTAAGTTTTCAAAAAAGAATTGTAAACTGTACATGGCAAAGGGACAGTCTGCTACCGATCACTAATAGTCAAGAAGTTCAAATTAAAACAATCCTGAAGTTTCATCTGACGCCGAAGAAGGAAGACAAAACATGGAACGAAACAAGCTGTGGCACAATATTATGCTGTTAGTGTAGTTGTGAAGTGGTCCAGCTGTTATGATTATCATTTTGAAATTAGGCAAAAGAAATGAGTATCCAGCACTTTTATGGAAACAAAAAAGTAATAATTATAGCTATCACTTACATGGTGCTTTAAGGTTTACAAAGCTCTTTACAAATATTATCACAGTTGATCTTCCCAATGTCCCTGAGAATTAGGTACTATTATCCTCCTCACTTTAAAGATGCAGAAACTGAGGCAGAGATTAAATGACTTGCCCAAGGTCAAACAGTGAAGAGGTATCTGAGGCTATATTTGAACTCAAGTCTTTCTAATGCAAAGTCTAGCATTCTTATTCACTGTACCACTTAACTACCTCTTAGAAACTTATTAGAAACAAAGTAGGTATCCATCAGTTGGGAAATTGATTTTTTAAAATCATGGTATGATGAATGTAATAAAATATTATTTTACAGTAAAAATGATAAATTCAGAGAATTCTGAAAAACAAAGTTTTATATGTACAGATACAGGGTGAATTAAACAGAACCAAGAAGAAAATTTACAGTAACAATATAAGTGAAAAGATCACTTAAGGGAAATCAAATTTTGAGTAATTGTAGATAATAAAACATACTTCTTCCATTATGGTGGGAGGACTATAAGGACTGAGTATTATATGTGCTGTCAGATGCAATTACTTACTGTGAGATGTTTTTGGTTAATGATTTTTGTTTGTCACAAGGAAGGGTGTGGTCTAGGATGGGATTATTGAAATGACAGTATAAAAAGAATAAGATGTATTTTAAAAAATACATATTCTATGCACATCGCTGTGTTGGGTTCTAAAAATATAAAGAAAATGAAACAATATCTGTCCTTAAGGAACTTAATTTTTTTAACAAATAGCTTACTTTTGTTGATAACTTTTGTTTTTATATCACATTCATTTTCAAATAAATCCCTTTCCTTCCCTTCCCCTTGTAATAAAGATTTTAAAAGAAAAACAGGTCAGTAAAACTTACCAATGAACTGTCCCTGTCTAACAATAGGTTCAATGTTCATATCAATAATTTTTTACCTCTGCAAAGGAGGGAGGGGATAATATTCTGAACTTTTTTTTTGGAGGTTAAGCTTGGTCACTGGCTAAGTAGCTAAAAAAATAAGGAAGATAGACTGAAAGTAAACTTTTTTTCCTCCATAGGGTGATTTCTCAGACTCCATCCTTCTACTAGTATTTCTCTTAACTTCCTGCTTGACCCTTGATAAATCATTACTTTCCATTTTAATTTTCATATCAGTAAACTCAGGTTCCACAGTCAGGTTTAACTGATTGACTTGTACATACTTATTGAATGCTAGGTTGGCACAGTGGATAGAAGGTTGGACTTGGAGTCAGGAAGACCTGAGTTGAATTCCTACCTCAGACACTTAGCAGATGTGTGACCTTGAGCAAGTCATTTGACCTTTCTTCATGTCTGTTTCCTCATCTGTAAAAATGAGGCTAATAATGACACCTTCCTACCAGGGCAGTTGTGACCATCTGATGAGATAATTTTTATAAACGCTTTCAAATCTTAAAGTACTATATAAATGCTAGCTATTTTTGTTATCTATTTCTAGACCCTGCTGAGGTTAAATAGCTTAAAAGGTGCTCTTTCCTTCCAAAGGAGGTTATAATCTGCAATTCTCCATTACTGGAGGCATCAAAACAGAAGCTGGGAAAGCATTTTGAAATGTCTTCCCTGCACTGAATGGAGACTGGACAAGGAGATCTTGGAAGTCCCTTCTGATTCTAAGATCCTTTTGTTAGGTATTAGGCAACTGAATATCAGTGATATAAGTGTTAGTATTGGTTCTGCTGCAGGGCCTAAAACTGGTTTCTCCTTGACTTTATTGATGGAATTGCATTGGGACAAGCAGTGCTTTCTGTAAGTCTTGGAAAAATTCCATACAGAATAGATAAACCTAAAAGCCCCCATTTAATTTTCCTTAGTACTTAAGTAAAAAGGAGCCGTGTGGCATAATGCATAAGGGTCAGCCTCTGTAACAGGAACACAGGTGCCGAAGGTCTGTCTGTGAAGCATTCCAGCTGTATCTGACCATGGGCAAATTATTTAACCTCTTAGCACTCAAGAAAGTTCTGTAAGATTAGGACAAGTCGCATTATTTGCTTATCTACATTGATGCCCCACAGTTCCATACCAGAGCTCCTCAGGCTGATAAAATAACAGGTTTAGACATAAACAATGATGAAAATGATGATGGCAATAATAACAACTACTGAGTCCTAAAGTCCATTTGACTCCATTGAGCGTATCTGCAAAAATTCCTGGATCACAATGAAAGCAGAAAAGGGTCGGAAGTCCACTTTCCTTTCCCTTAATGCCTTAATACCTATCGCTGAAATTTTGGTTGATATAATGCAAGATTGCTTTTAAAAATCATTACTTTCAGTTAATTTAATCACAATAGCTAGCATTTATGTAGCACCTTGAGATTCCCAAAGTGCTTTCCATATATTTGA
The DNA here is from genome assembly GCA_023548195.1 of Bettongia penicillata ogilbyi. Lineage (NCBI taxonomy): Eukaryota > Metazoa > Chordata > Mammalia > Diprotodontia > Potoroidae > Bettongia > Bettongia penicillata. Next base: position 1,554,099 of record JAJHZJ010000535.1, read on the forward strand.
CTTACCATGTGATCCTCACCACAACACTGTAATGTATTTGACAGGTAAGAAAACTGAAGCTAAGAGATGAAGTGACTTGCCTAGATTCTGTAATTAGTGTCTGATTGGGATTTGAATGCAGGTCCTCCTAATTCCAGATCCTGTGCCACCTCCCTGCTTTCACAAACACATGTTCCCTCCCAGCCTTGTTCCTGGCTCCCAGACTTTCAAATCATGCTGTCTCATCCTGGTATATTTTCCTAAATGCCTGGGACCTCTTTGCAACCTCCAAACCTATCCTGATGGCCTTTTCAATCCGGAATATCCCTCTGGAAGGCCTTTCCTCTTCTCCCATTGGGTAGTTCCTCCTGGAGCCTGCATTTTGTGGAAGTTCCCAGGCTGGCCTTCACTCTCCTCCCAGCCTTGCTCTTGACTCTCTGATTTCAACCTACTCCTCCCCACAGCCCCCCAAGTCTTTCACCTCCTCTTTGTATGTTTTCTTTCCCCATTAGCATGTAAGCTCCTTGGGGGAAAGACCTTTCCTTCCCCCCTGCCCTTGTATTTGTATCTCTTATATTTTATATTTGAGAGCTTAGCATAATGCCTAGCACACTGTAAGCTCTTCTTAAGGATTTCAATCTCTCTTTTCCCTCCTTCCTACTTTCCTCTTTCCTTTTCTTCCCCCCTTTCTCTCTCTCCTTCATCCTTTTCCTTTCTTCCTTCCCTCCCTTCCCATCTGTATGCTTTCTCTATTCAAAGGAGAGAAGTTGCACTCCTGGATTGAAGTTATGTTGAAAGTGAGAAATTTGTGGTAATTGAATTGCTCTTAGAAGGCTGAACAACATGTTGCACGTTGCCTTCTATAGCCCTCGGGGAGCTAACTATGCTGTACAGCACATTTCTTGGATGTACTGAGTGGGTGGGTGATGAAAGCAGCGTGTTCTCTTGTCTAACTATATCCTTAGACCTATTCAAAAGCATCAGAAAATGGCTCGTTGGGATATACTTTTCAAAGGCCCATGTGCTGTAACAGCTTGTACAGTGGGTGTGTCCATTGCAGAACGGAACAAATTATTCTAGAATAGAATATGCTTAAAAGGTATTTCTTGGTGTTGAGTGGAGGCTTTCCCCAGTTCCAGTTCTAGCAACATTTAAGATGTCGCATAGGTACAGAGGACATTTGTAATTTGAGACAGAATATTCACATCTCTCCAAAGGGCATCTTTCTTAATGAAGATGAGCCTAAAGTACCCATTTTAAAAGGCAAGATCTGACTTCTAGCTAGTTATTACCTGTGTGATCTTCAAAATCTTGTCATCTCCCTGGGACCCAGTTTCCTCATCTGTAAAATGATAATAGATAATAGATGATAATCTTTGTGTTACCAACCATCTCCACACCATGCTGCCACACTTGCCATCATTCTCATGTCCCTCTCATTAGAAACTTTGACTGCACTTTTGGGATTCACAGCTTTGGTGAGTTCTCATCTCATTTTGCCCAGAACCAAGGCACCATGCCATTGTAATGGTAATTTAAATGGGGTTATCTTTCCCATTCATTAATAGGCCCACGTGACATGCCAGGTACATGGAAGTCTGAGTGGGAGGAGCTTGCTGAATGGGTGGATCAAAAAGAGGAGGAACTAGAGCAGAACTGAGAGGAGACTGGTCAGACTAGTCAGAACTCAGAGAGAAAGAGAAAGCAGGCAGCTGGCTAGTGTGAATGGGAGAGCTTATTTGTGATTCTGTTTAAGGGACTGGCTTGTGGGAAGCCTAGCAGAGGGAAGACTTGAAGATGGGTGGTGCCTCCACACTGTTCTTGTGTATAGATTTCATTGTTGCTATCATGGATTTGGCTTTCTGGTGTCTGAATAAATGTTTTCGTTCTGTCTTCCATGTGGAGAGTCTGTTGTATTTTGCAATTCAGAATTTTGCCAGGATATTCATGGCTGCCTTAGGTGCTGTGAATATTGTGTTGGTGCTATAGCCATCTCCACATGGATATCCCCTTCCCTCCACCTTTTTATAATGCTGCCTTCCTCCATTAGAATGCATGTTAGCTCCTTGAAGATAAGGGCTACCTTACTTATCCTTGTATATGGCCCTTAGCCCAGCATCTGGCACATAGTGAATACTTAATAAATTTTTTTCTATATATCTATGTCTAGCTATCTATCTACCTAACTATATCTGTATAATCTACATATCTACCAATACCTATATAATCTCCCTAAACCTATACATATGTGTGTATATAAATGTGTATATATATTATATGTATATATAATATACATATATAATATATAACCTACCTATCTCTATCTACCTATTCACCTACATCTACATTTATGTAACCTTCCTATCTCTATCGTGTATCTATCTATGGTCCTAAGCCCACACATATAACATTAGTTTAAGGTTGCAACAGTTACAATGTATAAGTATAGATACCATCTCACTACCTCCTAACAGCTATAGAGAACAGACAGACAGACAAGTCTGTGTTATACAGTTATTTCCTTTCACTTCAGCTCACCTCTTTCACTAACAATACTGTGACATGAGATTTTTATAAAATCCAGTCTCTTTCAGAAAGATAGAAGTAGGACCTCTTATTGAGTTTGAATTTCTATGTGAATCTTGAGAATTAAAAAAAAAAAAAGACTAGATGCCCTATAAAGTCCTTTCCAGCTCTAAATCTGTGTTTCTATGAATATCGAAATGGTCTATGGAAAAACGATCGATCTGAGCAAAGCTTGTGGGACTCTTCTTCTGACATGATATGAAATATTTAGCAAATATCTCCAGAGCTCACTTGGATAGAGCTTGTGTGATACTGACATCTAGAGGTCTGAGTGAACCATTTCTCAAGCTGTGCTCCTGGCTTAGCTGAGCTTGAGGCAATGGAGTCTCTTGCTTCGTGAAATATGAAGACCAAGAACAGAGAGGGACGAGGGCAAGAGTAGCTTGTGGTCCTCAGTGTGTGAGTCCTTACTCTCAGAAAGGAGCTAGGCTAGACTGCCGGTTGACCTTGGAGATATTAAGCTATTCCCATATGGATGCACTTGGTGCCTTTTACTTTCGGAGATAGCTCCCCCCACTATTTTCTTTGTATTCATTATTCAGTTCAATTCAGTTTCATGTTATTAATCATCTGCTATTTGCCAGGCACTGTGTGAGACTCAGTATACAAAGTATACAAAGACAAAAACAAACTAAAAAATTAAACACAAAATACATAGTGATTGCTAGCAGACAGATAGATAGAGCTTTAAGATTTAAAAAAAGACTTTACAAATATTATTTCTTTTGATCCTTACAACAACCCTGGAGTAAGGTGCTATTATTAGCCCCATTTTGCAAGTGAGGAGACTAAAGTGAACAGAGGTTAAAGGACTTGCCCAGGGTCACACAACTAGCTAACATGTGGGTCACATTTGAACTCAGGTCTTCTTAACTCCAGTCCAGTCCTCTAGCCACCGTATCACCTAGTGGCTGCGATACTGGCAAGGGAATGACCGGTACAATCAAGGGCTGCAGTTACTCAGTTTTATTCACCAACAGATAAGAACCAAAAATTTATAAAGTGCCAACTTTGTGCAGAACACCATACTAGATTGCTGGGGGCTAAGCCGAAAATTCAGGTCCAAATTATTTCTTGTTTAAAATGCAAGAGGCACTTGTAAACCCTCATAATCCAGAAGTTACTCTTGTTCAATCATGTTCAACTCATTGTGACCTCATTTTGGGTTCTCTTGGCAAAGATACTTTGTGGCTTGTCATTTCCTTCTCCAGTCTATTTTATAGAAGAGGAAATCGAGGCAAACAGGGTTAAGTGACTTGCCCAGGGTCACACAGCTGTAAGAGTCTGACATCATATTTGAATTCTGGTGTTCTTCCCCCAGGCCTGCTGCTCTACCCACTGTGTCACCTAGCTGCCCAAAATCCAATGTACATTACTGGTATTAAATGGGTTTTTTTGATAAGTTCTTTTGATACATTTTGTTTTTAAACTTCAGATTTTAACATCTAATATATATTACTTTAAAATCTAAAGTTAAAAAAACACAAATAAAATACATCAATTAAAAACTCATTTTAAAAAACACAGTATTTATGATGAAAGGATATAAAACACAGCTCCCCTACAGAAGTCAGGAACTGGAGGAAGAATTGCTGGCAGTTAGTTCAAGCACCTGGAAACATTTCTGACTCCCTTCCTGCCCCAAGGCCAATATTTTTATAATTCAAAACATCAGAGATACCAAGTCCTAGGTAGTGTTAAGTGAAAGAGATGTTAGGGAAAGAGAATCACTGCTTGGGTCCACCATAGCTACAGCTGCATGAGGACCAGAGGAGATTTGAGATTCCCCCAAACTCACAATACATAGGTGTTGGGGAATATACAACTATCATGGAAAAATCAATGAATTTGAAGTCAGAAAAGTAGGGTTCAAATCCTGTTTCTGGATTTGAGGAAGGCTAAGATGATGAAACTAAAGCACAGTGTAACTTGCCCAGGGTCACACAGCTAAGAAGTATCTGGGCAGGATTTGAACTCAGTTTTCAGGTCTTGGATAATCCTGGAGAAGTGATTTAATCTCTGGGCTTCATTTAGAAAATGAGTAGCTTAGACTAGATGGCCTCTAATTCCTTTCCAGCACAAAATCAGCATCCCATGATATTTTGATCCACTGATAACCACTCTCCTAGAGTTTATGTTCTTTTTAGGTTCTGTCTGTAGCCTAAAGGAGTCTTTAAGAAGGAGATTTTGATAAAGAAAACAGGAGAGTGTTTCTTTTTGGACAAGAGGCATCATTCTGTGTTAAAAGAAAAAAAGGTATGGAAATCAAAAGTTTTGCAAATGTCAGTAGTTGTGAGGATGATGATAAAATGAAGGAGGAGGAGGATAGTGGGCAAAAAAGGAAGGAAGGTCTTGAATAGAAGTAAGAAAGCATGGAAAGAGAGATGAAGATCAAAATCAGGCAGGACAGGTGGAGCTCTCCCTAAGAAAAAGCCATAAAGCATCCTGAGGACTCAGAGATGGAAGCAGTTAAGCAATATAAAAGGGAGATTCTTTGCAAAAATCTCCTGAATAGACGAGACCAGAAAGAACATTTTGAAGATCAGAGACAATCAAGAACCTTATGGAGGTCTTTGCCAGTGAAGAGAGAAGAAACATCTTTAGGGACACAGTGGGAGAAAAAGACTGTCTCCCAAAAGTTTACTGACTTTGTACTTTCCATGTGAAATCACATATCTAGATCAAAAAGCATATGTGGATCTCTATGAGGTTTCTATTTCTCAGTCTAGACTTCTTGATATGTTAAAAAACACTTTTGTATAATACATATTGGATATGTCCAAATATAACCTTCAAATGTGGCATAAATAAAACTTCAGCATTATCTATAGTCATGTTCAATCTTATTTGAATTAAAACCTTTATTGTTAACTTTTATAGAATATAAAAATATTTTTCAATTATCTATAATTATTTTTTAGTGTATATCATTATATACATTTTTTTTTCCTTTCAAAAGGATCTCATTTTAGGAATGTGACATATGTTTGGAGGGGAGTGGACCAGTAACTATGAATTTATAGTCTCAAATGAAACTTTTCAGTACATTAGATAGCTGAAATTGTTCCATCCATTCCTGGCATTGTTTTAATCTAACACAGACTATTGAATGCACAGTTATACATTTCCCTAGTGAATCACTTCTTTTTTTTTTGTTACATTTTTTGTTTTTATACCAACTTTATTACCAAATATATTTCTTCCCTAACTCTACCCACTGAGATATCTAGCACTTATAGGGGCCTGGTGCATGTAGCTCCATTCTCAGGCATAAATAGCATGCTTTTTGCCCATTGCCAGGCCACATGCAAGAGGCTAGGGAACCTGGTTCTGGAAAGGCATGACAAGATATGATGCAAGGCATCTGCTTCCTAGTTTGGAACATGTGTGAGACATTCTATAACTGACTCCAGTCCACTAATCATGAGGTGAAGAGAAAGTCTGTTGATTGACTGCTGAAGACTGTTGATGACCTGGGTACATTTCAAAGTCACTAACTTGCCAGAGCATTCCTGCTGTGTTCAAGTGAGGAAGTAAAGACTCCTATAAGCCTGTGGGAACATGGCCCTAATGGGGAGATAAAGGTATCCCCACAGCTGGATTGCATTAGGCCTTGCCTCCTCCATGACACAAGGGCACCAATTAACGTTGGCTCATCATCCCATGGTCAGAAGATACGAACCAGTTACAGAATGTGCATGCTCCAAATCAGAAAGCAGAATTCTTCCGCTACACATCATGATGCCTTTCTGAAAGCAGCAGGTCCCCCAGCTTCTCTCATGTACCCTGGCAGCAGGCAGAATATACTTCTCATATTCCACAAATAGAGCTTCATTGTTCAGGCTCTCAATACATTTATAACAAAAAATTTAAAATAGAGGGAAAAAAGACATCAAAGAAAACCAACCAACACATCAACCAAGTCTGATAGTATATATACTATTCCACATCCATAATATACCCCCTGTGGAAGGAAGGGAGGAAGGCATATTTTTGTAACTCTTCCCCTAGGGCCAAACTTCTTGGTTAATAAAGTTACATAGTGTTTGGTCTCAATTTTTTTTATTCTTTCTATTGTTTTAGACACGGTGGTTTTTGTTTTTCTTATTCTGTTTTCTTCATTCTTCATGGTTTATATGACTTCCTGTGCTTTTCTGAAATCCTTAACATTTTTTCCAGAACACATTGTGGTATATTAATTTACCACAACTTACTTGGCCATCTTTCAATTGAAGGGAATCTACTTTGCTCCTTTTCTTGGTTATGAAAGAAATTGTTATTTATCTCCCATATTAATAGCTAATTATTAAAAGTAGGGAGACCCAAGCATTTTTTTTGTCCCCTGTGCTATTTCCTTATCCAATCTCTCAAGGATGAGGCTGTTGAAAGATGGGATTAACATTCTCCTCCTTCTGGGTATGGCAATACCAAAATTTCACCCAACTAGAGACTGTCAAATGACCATCCTTTCATTAAAATACTGGTATTATTAACAAAATGATTGAATTACCTCGAAATCATGTCTCTTGAACCTTTTTTAAATGACAATTACAACAAAAAGGACTGCTATGAATATCATGGTGAACATGGGAACTTTCTTTGTCTTTGACATCCTTGGAATAGATGCCTATCAGCAGGATTCCTGGATAAAAGGATATTTCCCCCCCAAGGCTACATTTCTGAATGTCTTTATTTAACTCAGACCCCACTTACTCATGGATAACCTGAAAGTCATCCTAGGTTTAGGGTTAGCATCTGCGTAAAATCATAGCCCCAAAACCTCCACTGATGGTCTTTTTTTTTTTTTTATAAAAAAAACATCAGATTTGACTAGAGACCACTAGTTCAAAATCAAAGCTGTTTAATTAACAACAGAGCACAAGAGATGGAAAGAGAAATTATCCCCTAGACATAGTTATACACCTATGGTATTCCTACAGCAAACCACCTCCCTAATTTCCTGTTGCAAGACCTGTGCCTATTTCCTCCCACACTGCCTCTTTGCACCAGAAGAGAAGAACTGAGGTATTTTCCAGGCAAGTTCCCAGGCTTTCTTCTGCCTCCCCAACATATCAAGAAAGGGAATAGTTGAATCTCTCACAGGAGATGGCAGGAGAGCTTGCTGTAATTCATGTAATGCAAATGTAAAGAACCGTTATCAGAGCTGAGGGGACGAACCTCCTGCTGGGGACCTGAATTTGGGGGACACAGCCCTGGCATAGTCCTTAGAGGAAAGCTTCCCAGGAAGGGGGCCTAACACTGCATCTTGCCACCCCTCTGATGATTCGGGTGCTCACACTAATGCTGATAGTGAGAAGCAGCAGACAAAAGCTTATCTTTCTTAAGCTATTTCAAAACCTTCAGCGCTCAGGGATTCCTTAACCTTAGGTGCTTGGTAAATGCCCCTCACAATCTAAGTCTTGCAGTACAGGACCTTTCCCCAATCCAGGAAGCCTTTCGGGGTCCCCAAAGCATTGTGGGAGATGTAGTCCAGAGAAAACATGGAGTCAGTTCTTGCCTGATATAGCTGTTTCTTAAACCAGAAGGTATTCCTTACATTTACACAGTGTACATTTCAAGTGGCTGGTTCTACCAAACTACCAAATATTTCCAAAAGATTTTTCAGATAGATGGGCTATTGTAACTCTCTTAAGACTTGGGAGACCAAATTTAGATAAATTCAGAATTATGTGGAGTGACTGTTGAAATTTGGACTGAAGATTTCTAGATTTCCTCAAATACCTTTGTTTTCCTTATTTTTTTTAAAATTTATTTTTTTCACTTTTAATATTCATTTTCACAAAATTTTGGGTTCCAAATTTTCTCCCCATTTGTCCCTCCCCTCACCCCAATACACCGAGCATTCTAATTTCCCCTCTCAGCAATCTGCCTTCTCTTCTATCATCTCACCCTTCCCTTGTCCCCATCTTCTCTTTTGTCCTGTAGGCCAGATAACTTTATATTCCCCATTGCCTGTATTTCTTATTTCCTAGTAGCAATAAAAATACTCAACAGTTGTTCCTAAAACTTTGAGTTCCAAATTCTCCCCATCCCTCCCTCCCCACCCATTCCCTTTGGGAAAGCAAGCAATTCAATATAAGCCATATCTGTGTAGTTTTGCAAATGACTTCGATAATAGTTGTGTTGTGTAGGACTAACTAAGTTTCCCTCCATCCTATCCTGCCCCCCATTACTTCTATTCTCTCTTTTGATCCTGTCCCTCCCCAAGAGTATTGATTTCATATTACTCCCTGCTTGCATTGCCCTCCCAGCATCCCCCCCACCTTGCTAATGCCCTTCTCCCCCACTTTCCTGTCTTGTGAGATAGGTTTTCATACCAAAATGAGTGTGCATTTTATTCCTTCCTTTAGTTGAATGTGATGAGAGTAAACTTCTTGTTTTTCTCTCAGCTCTCCTCTTTTTCCCTCCACTAAAAAGTCTCCTGCCTGCCTCTTCTATGAGAGATAATTTTCCCCATTCCATTTCTCCCTCTCTCCTCCCAATACATTTCTCCCTCACAGCTTAAATTCATTTTTTTAAGATATGATCCCATCCTATTCAATTCACTCTGTGCTCTTTGTCTCTGTGTATGCGTGAACGTGTGTATGTGTGTGTGCATGCACGTGTGCATGTGTGTATGTGTGTGTGCACACACGTGTGTCCATGTAATCCCACCAACTACTCAGTTACTGAAAAGTTTCAAGAGTTACAAATATTGTCTTTCCATGTAGGAATGTAAACAGTTCAACTTTAGTAAGTCCCTTATGACTTCTCTTTGCTGTTTACCTTTTCATGCTTCTTCTTATTCTTGTGTTTGAAAGTCAAATTTTCTTTTCAGCTGTGGTCTTTTCATCAAGAATGCTTGAAAGTCCTCTATTTCATTGAAAGACCATTTTTTCCCCTGAAGTATTATACTCAGTTTTGCTGGGTAGGTGATTCTTGGTTTTAGTCCTAGTTCCTTTGACTTCTGGAATATCATATTCCACGCCCTTTGATCCCTTAATGTAGAAGCTGCTAGATCTTGTGTTATCCTGACTGCATTTCCACAATACTGGAATTGTTTCTTTCTAGCTGCTTGCAATATTTTCTCCTTGACCTGGGAATTCTGGAATTTGGCCACAATGTTCCTAGGAGTTTCTCTTTTTGGATCTCTTTCAGGTGGTGATCGATGGATTCCTTGAATACTTATTTTGCCCTCTGGTTCTATAATCTCAGGGCAGTTTTCCTTGATAATTTCATGAAAGATGATGTCTAGGCTCTTTTTTTGATCATGGCTTTCAGGTAGTCCCATAATTTTTAAATTGTCTCTCCTGGATCTATTTCCAGGTCAGTTGTTTTTCCCATGAGATATTTCACATTCTCTTCCATTTTTTCATTCTTTTGGTTTTGTTTGGTGATTTCTTGGTTTCTCATAAAGTCATTAGCCTCCATCTGTTCCATTCTAATTTTGAAAGAACTATTTTCTTCAGTGAGCTTTTGAACCTCCTTTTCCATTTGGCTAATTCTGCTTTTGAAAGCATTTTTCTCCTCATTGGCCTTTTGAACCTCTTTTGCCAATTGAGTGTGCCTATTTTTCAAGGTGTTATTTTCTTCAGTATTTTTTGGGGTCTCCTTTAGCAAGGTGTTCACCTGCTTTTCATGGTTTTCTTGCATCTCTCTCATTTCTCTTCCCAGTTTTTCCTCCACCTGTCTAGCTTGCTTTTCAAAATCCTTTTTGAGTTCTTCCATGGCCTGAGCCCACTGAATATTTATTTTGGATGTTTGGGATACAGAAGCCTTGACTTCTAAGTCTTTCCCTGATGGTAAGCATTGTTCTTCCTCATCTGAAAGGATGGGAGGAGATATCTGTTCACCAAGAAAGTAACCTTCTATGGTCTTATTTTTTTTTCCCTTTTCTGGGCATTTTCCCAGACAGTTACTTGACTTCTGAGATTCCTCTCCACCCCTGACTTGCCTCCAGATCCACCCAGCTAGTGCTTGGGGTCTGAGATTCAAATGCTGCTTCCCTGACTCAGGGCTTTCAGCAGGGGCAGGGCTGCTATTCAGTGTGAGATTAAATCCAGGTGCTGGGGAGGGGGCAGGGCTGCCACCAGGGGCTCAGTTCCCTCAGGGGGTTTATGTGGAGACCTTCAACAATAGATCCGAGCTCCTTTCTGCTTTGGGAGCCCTTGTCTGCTGTTGCCTCTGCTGTTGCCTCCACTGCTGCCTCCCAAGGGGGCCTGAGTTATGCAGACACCCTGCTCCCCTCTTGGCACACTGAAAAGGCCCTCACACTGACCTTTGGCACTTGTGGGTGGAGGGACCTAATGTGGCTGCTGGAGATTCCATCCCTGAAGCCTGCTCAGATCTACTTCTCTTGGTGCCACACGGCCAAGGCAGGGCTGGGCTCTGCTCCAGGTCCAATGCACGATGAACCTTTAGTGTCGGTTTTTCAGGTCTCTCTGGAACAGAAATCTCCTCTATTCCGTTGCTGTGTGACTTCCACTGCTCCAGAATTTGTTGGGAGTTCTTCTTTACAGGTATTTTATGGGCTGTGGGTTTGGAGCTAGCATATGTGAATCTTTCTACTCTGCCATCTTGGCTCCTCCCCCTGTTTTCCTTATTTTTAAAAAAGTAATTAAAATTAAGATGAAAACACATTGCCCTCTTTGTAGGAGTACGTGTGTGTGTTTCTCCCCAAATCACCTTACATCATCTAAAATATTCTCTGAACCAAAAGTCAATATGCAGAAGAAGCTGAAATTGGCAGATTTATTTAATTTGCTGCCTAGATGCCAGTTCCTAAATTTGAACTTGTTTGCCTTAAGGGAAAACTTTAACATAAGACATTCATTCATTAAAAATAATATGACTTTTTTTCACCCCATATTAAATGTGAGTTAGTTAGAAGCTAGATGAATAGAAAGAAGTTAGTAGGGAAGAAAGGAGGAAAGGAGCTCAGGTGACTAAGGCCTATAAGCCTTTCATATTTGCAATAGTGGGTATTGAAAGGAAGGGGAAATTTTTTAAAAAGGCAATAAATATATAGATGGCAGAATTTGATAATTTATTAGCCATACCAATGAGCCAAGTCAACAAGCATTTATTAAACTCTTTCTTAACTTATTTAGTCAGGCACTATGCTGAACTTCTGTGAGTACAAATATAAGCAGAAAGAGAGGCAACATGCTCTCATGGAGCTTAAATTCCAATGGGGAAAGACCACATATGATAGGGACCTGATCAGGGGTTGGGTGTAGGGATGAAGGAGTTGGGTGGAGCATGGAAGAGAAAATCTGTTGAGTCAGAAGTGAAGTCTAGAAAAGAATTGAAGACATGTTTGGCCTAGGGGGACTGTTCCTTAAAATGACAGAGAGGAACCAGCCCCAATCTGAGGGAGAGGCCCCAGGGTTAGAATGGTAATTACAAAGTGAAAAGTGATCCAGAAGTTGCATGAGCTTCCAGGATAAGGAGCTTTCTATAGCAAGGTTGAGAAAGTTCTTGGACAAGAATCCCTTGTGCAGCTTATATCAGTAAGCACCCCAACAGACACAGGGGTGTTAGATCTGCATTCATGAAAAGAAAGTCAACCTCTGAGGGGTTAATAATCACTTTAATCAAGCACATGCATCATTCCTTTAACCAAGTACATATATCATTTAGTTAGTTCAGGGGAAAAAGTCACCACCTTGAACTTCAGAGAAAATACAGAAAAATCAAAGATCAACAGACATGGCTTCCTCTGTCTGACCATAAACAATACATATATCACAAATCAACAGACAGAGCCAATTGTCTGACCATAGTTACCAGAGAGGGAACTACCAACATCTGGGTTTTCCAAGGCTGGAGGACTGCTTAGCAGCTTCCTAGAATTCTCCTCTGGCCAAACACTTCCAGTCAGTAAGTCCCAAAATAAAATCGCACCTTAGAATCTTTATACACTTTTTAGAGCCAGAGGGCATGACCCTCTGATTCAGTGCCTCAGTAGAAAAAACAAAGTACTTGGAACCCTCCTACAAAACAATTCCCCTAATCAAGCTTCCCTCAAAGGGCAGGCTCATCAATGGGTAGGGAGGATCTTCTTTAATCACATTCAAACGGAGCTATTATTCTTCTTGATTATACACAAAAACAGCAAAAGATCCTATTTTGCTTGGCCTCGCATAGCCCAAAGATGAAAGATATAGAGGAAATAAAAGATAATTCCAAGGTTTCATGTTTTAGTGCCTGCTGGTGGGGGGGGGTGGGTAGTGGTGATGCCATTCACAGAAACTGGAAAGTTAGGAGGAAGAAGAGGTTTGGGTAGGGAGATGCTGAGTTTGCTTTTGGAAATATAAAGTTAAATTCAATAAATATTTATTAAAAGTGTTTACCATCTCTCAAGACTATCTGCTATTGGCTGAGAACACAAACAAGACAAATTGCACACTGTGTCCTCAAAGAACTTTATAGTCCATTAGATTACAAATAAATGCACATAATAAGCATTTAATAAGTGCTTTTTCATTCATTTATATAGAACTTGGGGCTAGTATATGCATTATTTTAATGCATGAGTATGTGAGGGATATGTGCTTCCTTCTATAGGAAGCCTTTACTAATTGCCCAACTACCAGTATCCAGTCTCACCAATTGCCTTATATTTAATTTATTGTTGTACTATATATGTGCAGAACATTTACATATATTGTTTCTTCTAATATAATGTAAACTCCCTGAGAGCCTAGATTTTTTTTATTTTTGTCTCTTTATCCCCAGCACGATTGGCACGTAGTAGGCACTTAAAACATACTTATCGGTTGATTAGATGATTGAGAATTCCTATCACTGATGTAGATTGCAACTACTTAGGATTTAAGAGAAAGTTCCAGAAAGTTGCCTGAAATACTGAGAAGTTTAATAATTTGCAAAGTCACGCAGCTACTAAGTATCACAGACTCAATTTGAACTTGACTATTCCTGATTCGTAATCAAGCACTCTTAGCAATCACATAAATACTGTCTCTATAGCTGTAATGTGAATTTAGGTGTCTTGTCATTTGTATAATATAATATAAATGAGAATATACCTGAATTCATAAGCGGTAATATGAATTTAGGTGTCTTGTCATTTGTATAATTGTAATATAAATGAGAATATACCTGAATTCATAAGAGAAATCAAACATAGTATACTGAGAATTTAAAGGGAAGTGGGATCGGGGCTGGGAGGGCATTTCATTTCTAACTCAGAGAGTCAGGGAAGGATTCATTAAGGAGGTAGCACTCTGAATTGGCAGGACAAAAATCAGTCTGGCTATAGCACTGAGTATATGAATGGAGCAGAGTCTGAGGGAAGGTAGGTTGGAACCAAGTTGTGGTTTGCTTCTCAAATTAGAGCCTGAGAGTTTGTAATTTATTTGATAGACAAACGGAAACCATTCAAAGTTTTTGAGCAGAAGTGTAAGATTATTCAGCCTGTGCATTAGGGAGATGACTTTGGCATTGTTATGGAAGATGGATCAGAGATGGAAGAGAGAGGAGGAAAGACAAGGTTGGAGACTACTCCAATAGTCTAGGCAAGGGGTAATGAAAGTAGTGACAATGGAGATGAAAAAGTAAGCAAAATTGTGGCCAAAGTCAATACTTGGTGACTGGTTTGATGTAGTAGGTGAGGAAGAAGAAAGAGTTAAAGAAGACTCCCAGTTTTTGAACTTCAGTGATTGGGAAAATGGCGGTCATGTTCACAGAAAGGGGAAGGTTAGGAGGAAGAGTAGCTTGGACAGGAAGATGATTTTGTTATCAAATTAGATAATATTTTTAAAGTGCTTAGCACAGTCTATAACACATAGTAAGTGCCATTTAAATGCTTATCACCTTCCCTTTCCTTTTTCTACCCTCTCCTTCTGTTTTAGACATGTTGAAGTTGGAAGGTTTGATCGTAAATATAAGTGGAGAATTTAGGGAGAGACGAGGGAGTGGAATTATAGATTTGAGAGCCATCTGAGATGGCATGCATTAACTTCCCTCTGTTAACCTTCCTTATCTCAGTTCTATCTGCCAAGATCTCACAAGATCTGCTCTTTCAAGTACTGCACCTTGAGAACCACTGGGTCTTTACTTCTGTTCTGCATCTGACCCTTCCTACAGATTGACTCTCCCAATTAGAATGTGAACTCTCTGAGACCTGAAACTGTCTCAGTTGTTTATCTCTGTTACAGCACTTAATACTGAGCTTGGCCCACGATAAATGATTACTGATGCTTTTCTATTCTCGTCTAGTTGAACCTATGGGGATGGATGATGTTGTTAAGGAAGAGAATATTATGATGAAAAGAAAGCCAAGGATGGAATTTCAGAGGTAACCCACACCTAAGGGGAGGAGGAGTTAGAAGAATCAGCAAAATAGATTGAGAAGGGTTCAGATAGATCAGAGAAGCCAAAGGCGAAAATATCAAGCAGAATTCAATTTAATCCAGTTCAAGAAACATTCATCAACCTTAGGTAAGACACTATATTAGACCTTGGAACTACAAAGACAAAAAGAAAGACAGTCCCTGTCCTCAAGGAGCTTCCATTCTACTGGGGTATCTGACATGCACAGAAGCAAGGTAAACCTAAGGTAATTTTCAGAGGTAGAGAGTGCTAACAACTGAGGAGACAGAGAAGACTTCATGTAGGAGGTGATATCTGATCTCAACCTTGAAGGAAAATGATTCCTCCCTCCTCATTTAATAGCATTTTATTTTTCCCAGTTACATATAAAGATAGTTTTCAACATTCAGTTTTATAAGATTTTGAGTTCCAATTTTTTTCTCCTTCCCCTCCCACCTCCCCAACAGGGCAAGCAATCTGCTATAGGCTATGTATGTACAATCACATTAAACATACTTCCACTTTAGTCATGTTGTGACAAAAGAATCAGAACAAAAGGGAAAACCACAAGAAAGAAAAAGCAAAACAAAAAAAAGACAAAATCGTCTGCTTCGATCTGCCTTGAAACTCCGCAGTTCTTTCTCTGGATGTGGACAGCATTTTCCATCAGAAGTCTTTGGAACTGTGTTAGATCATTGTATTTCTGCGAAGAGCTAAGTAAGGAAAAGGATTCTTAGAGGTGGATTGGAAGAAGAGTTGTTTCCATACAAAAGTTCTAAGTACTGGAGAAAGATCAAGTAGGTTAAAAACTGAGAAGAGCGTTTGCATTTGACAGCTAGGAGGCCATTAGACTTTAGAGAATAGGGTCTCCAATAATGATCTCAGTAGGTTCATAGGGACAGCAGTCAGGTTGAAGGGGGCTTGAGGAGCAAAAGTCAGTCAAGAGGATGTCATCATCCCATACTCACATGGATGTTTCAATCTAAAATGAATTGTCATCATGTCCTTTCAAGACCTGGAGCTCAGTGTCTTAATTAGCTAGGACCTTGAAGGAAATCTTTCTTATGAAAAATGCCTTAATTACCTGGAAATTCTATGATTTATGTATTTACCTGATTGTCAGGCTAATAACTGTGTATTAGCCTATTTAGCAACCTTTCCCATCCCACTTCCCCACGTTCCCAACTCCACTTTTGTTGTTATTATATAACAGGTCAATCATGGTGGCTTAATATGATTGTGTATTGTGTGAATCTTCTCTTAAAGACATCAACTACAAAAACAGGTGAAAGTTACATTACTTTTATCTTTACACTAATCTAAAATTACCAAGTAACTCATGAGCGCATATTAGAAATATATAATGTATATATAAAATACATAATAAAGAATGGAATGAGCAGGACCAAGAAGATGTTGTATACAGTAACAGCAAAATTGTTTTAAGAGCACTTTGAGCAAATAAGGCTTTTTGACTATTACAAATATCTAAATTAATTACAAGGTACATATGAAGGAAGATGCTATCTGCATCCAGAAAAAGATAAATAGAAGTATATATGGAATGATTTTGCATATACAGTTATCCCTTCCACATGACAACTTCCCCCATCACAGTTTCATTACATCTCAGGTTGGCATAAGAAATTAAATGAGAAATT
The DNA here is from genome assembly GCA_023548195.1 of Bettongia penicillata ogilbyi. NCBI lineage: Eukaryota > Metazoa > Chordata > Mammalia > Diprotodontia > Potoroidae > Bettongia > Bettongia penicillata. The sequence continues at coordinate 1,570,661 of JAJHZJ010000535.1, forward strand.
TGGGGGGAGTTTTGCAGAAGCCACAGACAACTTGTGAAGGCCAGCAGATGACACAAAGCCTATGACCAAATACTTAACTCAAATTTAACAACAAGGTATTGTAAACACTCTATAAAAGGAAAAGGGAAAATTCAGACTTCTTCTTTGGTATGAAAGGAAGGGCAAAAATTTTGCATGGATTTTCTAGATCATGGTGAGGGGGTACCCTAACTGCAAGATGTGGAAGGGATAACTGTATATGCATATTTGCATATAATGGTAGCCATGTATGGGGGAGGAAAAAAGAAATTTACATGATGACTTTAATATAAAATTAAAAGGAATAGCAAGTTGTACATACCTGATTTTTAAAATTTTTTTAAAAAATCTAAAATTTAAAAAAATTTTAAAATTTCAAATTAATTAAATAAATAATACATAAATGAATAAGAATAAAATAATATTAATTAATTAATTAGATGAAATTAAAATTTTAATTTTAATTAAAATTTAAAAAATTTAAAATTTAAATTTTTAGAAAATTATATTATGTTATGGAAATGCTTGTTTTATTCCATAAATGGAAAATGAAATAAACACAAAATTATAAAGAAGTAACTGTAATTATTATAATGATGATTTGATACTCATAGAGGCTACAAATTTGACTCTTGAAGGCAGGGACTATTTCCCAATATCATCAACTTACAGTTAAAATAAATCCTAGAGGTCATTGAGTCCAACCCCTTCAATTTACAGATGAAAAAACTGAGGCTTGGAGAAGTTAAGGGGCTTGTCCAGGGTCATGCTGTAATAAGTGTTCGAAGTGTGATTGGAAGCCATGTCTTCCTGCCTAGAGGTCCAGTCATCTACCTACTATACAATGCCTTATTTTCTTTCCTTTCATTTCCAGAGTCTAGCACGATGTCTGATCTCAATAAATGCTCTGATTGATTGATAGATTTAATTGATTCAAATCTCCCCCTATAATGATGCAGGACAAAGAACTTTGTGTGGGCTAGAGATGATTTTCAGGTTGCCGAGGAGTCGAGCAAAAGGTTTAGAAGGAACTTGGGATATGACGAAAACACTGTGAGCTGAGGTTTGGCAAAGCTCCCAGATTCAAAAGCTGACTCTTCTCTGGGACAGTAATTGTTGGTACCAAAAGGAAATAGGGCAGGAAAAAAGAACAATCTAGCCTAGCCTCTATTCTGTTGGAGTCAAAGGACCTGGATTTGAATTCTGGCTTACTACTCACAGTCTGTTAAACTTTAGAAAAATTATTTAACCTCTCTGAGCCTCAGTTTCTTCACTTGTAAAATAAACATATTGGACTAGGTGACCTCTAAAGTATCTCCTGGCCTTCAACCTATGATCCCTTCGTCTTCAAAGAGGACAAAAATGACATCACCATGATAAAGTGAAGTTTCAGTGTGTCTAGCTGTGGCTGAAAAGACCAATACAAGCTCAGAATGCTCTACCACAGGTTGAACACAGATAGTCCGTGTGAATATTTGGGGTAGATATCCCAAATTTGTGCATCCTATGTTTACTTTTTGCTGTCTCCATTCTGCTTTGCTCATAGAGCACAGCACCCTTTCTGATGTGGGCACACCATGCTGAGTGGTTGGGTGCCAGTGTCTCCAGTCAAATTTGCACAGTCAAATCCAAAGTTCTTGAGAGAGACTCTGAGAGTGTCCTTGTATCACTTCTTCTGACCACCATGTGATCACCTGCCCCATGTGAATTCATAAAATAGTCTTTTTGGCAAGCATACATTTTGCATATAACAATGTGGCCAGCCCAACAAAGTTGAGCTCTCTGAAGCATAGTTTGAATGCTAGGCAGTTTAGTTCAAGTAACGACATCAGTGTCTGGTACCTTATCCTGCCAGGTGATCCTCAGAATCTTCCTAAGACAGTTCCAATGGAAGTGATCCAGTTTCCTGACATGGTGCTGGAAGACTGTCCATGTTTCACAGGCATACAACAATGAGGTCAGCACAATGGCTCTGTAGACCTTCAGTCTGATAGTCAGTCTAATACCTCTTCTCTCCCAAACTTTTCTTCAGAGCCTCCCAAACACTGAGCTAGCTCTGGCAATGCGTGCATCAATCTCATTGTCAATGCATACACCCCTGAAAAGTACATTACCAAGGTAAGTGAACTTATTCACAGCACTGAAAACTTCTCCACTTGTAACCGATGGTTCCATGTATGGATGGTGTGGTGGTGGCTGATGGAACACCTGTGTTTTCTTGGTGTTAATTATTAGGCCAAAATGAGCACAGGCAGCAGAGAATTGATCCACACTTTGTTGCATCTCAGCTTCAGAGGCTGCACTGAATGAACAATCATCTGCAAAAGAAAATCATGCACCAACACTCCCTTCACTTTGGTCTTAGCTTGTAGCCTTTTTAAATTGAAGAACTTATTATCAGTACGGTAATTGACCTTGATGCCGTGTTCATCCTCATTGAAAGCATTTGACAGCATGGCTAAAAACATCATGCTAAAAAGCATGAGAGCAAGCACACAGACCTATTTCACTGCATTGGTGATTGGGAAGGCATGAGAGTATTGTTCACTATCCAGAACCCAGGCAAACATGCCATCATGAAATTGACATACAATATTGATGAACTTCTCCGGGCAACCAAATTTTGACATAACTTTTCCATAAGTCCTCATGACTTACAGTGTCTGAGACCTTGGTCAGATCTATAAGTGTTGTGTACAGACCTCTGTTCTGCTCCTGGAATTTCTCCAGGAGTTGTTGGGCAGCAAACACCATATCGACTGTTCCTCAGCTCTTTCTGAAGCCACACTGGGGCTCATGTATATGACCATCTTCCAGGTGAAGGATCAGCTTATTAAGGAGGACTCTAGCAAGAATTTTGCCAGCAGTGACTAGGAGAGGGACCCCCCTGTGATTGTCACAAGACAATCTATTTCCTTTACCTTTAGAGAGATGGACAATGGAGACATCCTTGAACTCCTGGGGGATAACCTCTTGCCATATAACTAGGAAAATTTCAGGCAGATTTTATATGAGCAATGGTCCCCCTACCTTGTAAATCTCACCTGGAATAGAGTCAGCACCAGATGCTTTGCCACATGGAAGGAGTCTAATGGCCCTCAAAACCTCTTCTTCAGTTGGAAGTTCTATGGAAGTATTCAGCCCATCTCTCTAGGTTCATGTCCTTATCACTAATCAATGTGGCTCCATCAGCACTGAGTAGTTGTGATTTACCATAGGTTTCTTGGAGCCACAGGTGAAAGTTAGGTTGAACAGGTAGACACCAAAGGTGGAAAGAGCTCCAAAAAGGGCTCGGCAGCCATCATACCAAAGGTACTGGTCCTCCCTGAACACACTCTACACCCCATCTATGATCTTATGATACTACTGAATAATAAATCACATTTTCTAGAGCAGGGGTGGGAATCTATGGCCTTGAGGCCACATGTGGTCTTCTGGATCCTAAAGTATGATCATTTGACTGACTCCAAATTTTACAGAACAAATCCTTTTAATAAATAAAAACTTAAAACAATCCTCTTAATAAAGGATTTGTTCTGTAAAATTTGAATTCAGTCAAAAGACCATACTTAAGGATCCAGAGGGCCACATGTCACCTCAAGAATGCAGGATCCTCACCCCTGCCCTAGAGTTTTAGGACTTACAAAGCACTTTTCCTCACCACAATCAAGTATAAGACAGTTGTAAGTATTTTCATCTTTACTAATGAGGGAACTGGGACTTAGTAAAGCAATGAAACCTCTCTAGGTTATCCAACTAATGTGACAGATAGAGGATTCCTTCCCAGGTGTTCTGATTCTAAACCCAACATTTCTCCCTCAGTGTCCAGCTACCTATCTGTACTCAAATAATAGATATTCATAGAATTCTGGAGTTTGAAAAGACTTTATTTTTTTCAGCAAGTCAGTAAACACTTATTAATCATGCACACACATGTATATCTCTGTTGCCCTTTGGGTGACATGTGTTTTGATTTTTTGGAAATCATAGTATTCCATAATTCATCTAGAATTACCAGAAGAATAATGATATTATAAAGATGGTTTTTAGTTGTATGGAGGAGTGAGGGTTGTCAAAAATACGGTATCTCAAATGTAATCCAGCTCATGCTTTTTTCTCCTCCTTAATTCAGCACATGACTTGTTTCCACATGCAGGGTCTGGCTATCTATTTAATGGTATATCTTAGCCTAGACAATAAATATTCTTCTTCTTATTATTTCACTGACCTCTTCTGAATGTTGTAGATCTCATTTATTCAATGTTCCTGAGCCTGATTTAATCAGCACGACGTCACCTGAAAACAGAGGCATCTAGAGACCATCACCATCCATGAGGAAGCTGTTTTAAGAAGGCTTGGACTGTACAATGGCAATCTGCCTGGGACTAGGAAAGATTGTTGAGGAATGTACATCTTCCTGTTTTATGCCATGCTTGATTTCAACAATTGGAATATAAATACTTAACCTGGAGTCTGCAGAGCTCCCAAAGAATCCATTGATAGATTTCAGGGGGCCTACAGGTTGAATGGGAAAAAATTGTATTTTTATTTTAACTAATCTTTGTTTCCTTTTGTATTTGCTTCCTATGTATTTTATTTTATGCATTAACAAGATTTTTTTTGAAAAAGGGCTCCTTTTCTTCTCCAGACTCTCAAAGCAGTCCAAGGCACACAAAAAAGTTAAGAACCTTTGAAGGAGAGGCTCAATTATTTGTTGTCATATCTGTTAAAGAATCTTGCATGAATTTAACATGCATGGAAGACATTTTGCGAGAGAGCCTTTATGCCTAAATTTTGTTATATCCACTGAATAAAATGCTTTTGAGAAAAGGAAAACTCAAGATAATGGGAAAAAGACAGATAAACAGATTTATTGTCCACTATCCTAACATAGGACACAGTGGCATAGTAAACATGACCTTGGGATAAAAAAGAAAAAAATGCCAGCAGACCCTCCTTGTGAAAAAGTATCAGAAGCGCCCCAAAGATGGGGGTTGACTTAGAATGCCTGAGACAGTGTCCTACATTTTCTGAAGTTACTGTAGTTTAATATTGATTGAACTGCATCAAGTTTCGAAAGTGACCAAATCATAGTGTGTAAGGCTTTCTCTCTTCTATCCTAGAAGAATACCTTGAAAAGGCAACAATGAAATAGTAATTTAAAGCAGCAATACCTGGTCTCCTCATCACATCTAGTCCAAACAGTCCATTCTTTCAGAACAACAGTGTTTTGAGAACATGGAATTGTCATTCTTGTTATCAAAATTGACTCACTGGTTCAGAGGATAGCCTTCTCTCGAAGCCATAATTGCTTTAGGGGCCATATGAGTTAAGGGGACTCCAGCATGGGACTGGAGGTAGGAGCAAGGCCCTTTGCAAAGTTTTGTGAAGGAGAGCTGATTGAGATCGTGTTGATTACAGGATCAGACTTTTCTTGGTTGTCACAGACATGTCCTGGAGCCTGTCTACAGGAAGCCTTCTTAGGGGTGTTCAATATTAGATTCAGTGCTTAAATGGCACTAAGGTGAGTAGTATACATGGTCCTATCTATTGCTTAATTAACACACAGTGGGTACTTTTTTGATAATAGTAATGCTTGAAACTGCAAAAGAGATTTTAAAGCAAAGAGACAGCTTCTTGGTTCACTTTATAAATGATCCATGTTTTCTTTAAATTCCATATACAGCATGTTCTTTCTCCAGCATGAAATATTAACTTTGGTGTAACTGCTTTCGTTTTTTCTTCTTACTTTAAATTTTTAAGGCTCATATTTCCCTCAGCATAATCCAATTTTATGCAGGCGAGAGAGATGTACTTAATAAGCAAAAATCGGCATTATCCAAAGTATGCTTTCTTTCAACTTGATTTTATACTCCTTGGACTTATCCCAATTTCAAATAGACTGATCTGGCTAGTGAAAGAAAATGTTTTATACATTGCATGCTAATTAAGGTTCAGGAAGTGTGAGTATTCTCAGCAAATGTGTAAACATACCTTTATTTAGACATTTCTATTCTTGTTAAATTTATGAGATGAGATATAAGGTAATTTGTATTATTAAACTGATGTACTAGAATGTCTAGTTATCACTTCATTTGCTATTCATCTCCTGAGTTTGGTGTATATAACCCAAATTTTATAGTTTTTTTCATTTTCTTAAGTGACCAACAATTTAAATATATTTTTCACTCAATTTTGCTAGCTAGTGGGGGCACAAATAATTAAATTAACCAAGTAATTTTCATCTTCTTTGGAAGTTGAGTTTTTTGGTTTTTATTTTTATTTTCTTTCTAAGCAGATTCAAAAGTTCTTATAATATGATTTGATTTTTTTCTGTGTGAAAAACTTAGCTTTCTCCAGTTAGCAATTCTTTACAAAAAATTGGTATCTTGTTTTTGCGTAATCTGTATTTCCTAATGTACTCATCCTGTCTTCCCAGAAAACCATCACTCGTAAAAATAAAAATAAGAAATTATTCAATAGGCATTTATTAATTGCCAGCTACTGTGTTAGGTGTTATGGATATAAAGACAAAAATAAAATAGTTCCTGCCTTCAGGGAGATAATATTTTACCAAGCAAAGGATTTCAAGTCAATTTCCTTAAATAAACCTGCAATTTTTTATATTAGGCTTTAACCATTTTGATGAAGTGAATTTGGAAAAAGAATATCATCCTGTGATATGCCTACCTTTTCTCTTGTACTTAAAAGCTCATATAAGGGGACTCTGGCCCATGAGCAGACACCATTACCTTGCTTGACTGATGTGACCTCTTCATGTGGGGGAAGCTGGAGAGTGCACTCCCAGGAGAATTGTGATGTACAGCACAACTGCCTTGGAAAGACCACAGAACATGTGTAGATAGTGTGCAACTAGTTCTAGTTGGTTAACCATGTAGTGAAGAAGGGGGTCTCTTTGACTGACTTCAGAGACATTCAAAAAGTCCTTTCAATATTAACCACCTCTTCTTTTGCCTCAGTCGCTCTTGGGGGGATTCTGTAGTCTTCTTTACAGCGTGAGTCCGGAAGGTCTTATCTTGTTCCACAGGGCATCGGTGCTGAACTGGTTGCAAAATCTTTCCTGGAATAGCAGGATGCCAAGGAAGGTGATGGAGGTTTCACTCCTATCCAGAAAGGAAAAGGGTGAACAAAAATAGGCTCCAGGGACCTCACAGCCTCAGAGCAGAGGAGAAGCCTTCTCCTATGACAGCTTGTTTTCATACTGGATGATGTGAGTAAAAAGAATTACCAAGCAGGGTCAGATTCAAACATGTAAAGGAGAGGTGACTAATGAGGACAGTCCTTTCTGAGGATACCAAGAGTTATGGCTACATGGCCAACAAAAAAGGCCCCTATTAACCAAACAGTAACCAACCAGAACGAATTATATAATATCCATGCATGTTCCACATCCTTTCTAAGGCATACTTCACCTTATAAATCATCATGATTCTCTCAGAATCCAGTTCCTCAGCATACTTCTTTTGGAGAGGTTGCATCAATTGAGCAAATGAATGGGATCTGTCCATGTGCTAAAGTGTCAAAGTTCTCAGTCCTTTGTTAACATATATATGGTTGTGAGATTATCCTAGCATATAGAAATTGGCCCAGAAAAATCTTTGCAATGTTATAACTTCCCAAGGGCCTAGACAATGTCTGGTGCATAAGATGAGCTCAGTAAAAGTTGTCGATCAACAAACACTCAACAGTGTGTTTAAGTGATGTTGCAATGATTACAAGTAGTTCCTCCTGGCTTCGTGTTCTCCTTCTCCAGTCTCTCTTTTCAGGGCCATTTCACTCAAAAGCTTCCCTGGTAATCTTCAGTCTAGATCAGTTTGCACTTATTGAACATCATAGACCTTGATATTATTAAGTTGCAAACACCTTCCCCAGGCATATCAGATGCAAGATGTATTGCTGTAATTATTTTGCCTAGCATAATGAGTCTTGTTAGGACTACAAGTGAGAGAGTCCTGATTAATATGAAACACCTTTTCTATATGGTAGAAGCATGTCATCAGAGAGAAACAAGTCAAGATAAAAAAGAGCAAAGGATAACTGGTGGTCAGTCTTCATGCTTTATTTGTAGCCACACAGTTCTGGAACACTTAAACCAAGGTTTGTTAATTTTGTGTCATGGACTCCTTTAGCTCTCTGGTGACATATGTGGACATCTTTTCAGAATAATGATTTTAAATGAATAAAATAAAATATAGAAGGCTGCAAAGGCAGCCAATTATATTGAAATAGAGATATTATTTTTTTCTCCACTCAAGTTTGCAGACCCCCTGAAATCTATCCACTGATCTCTTTTAGTCCACAGGTTAAGAACTTCTGATCTAGAGAAAGGTTCCAAGCACATTAGGTGGACTTCTTGTGATGGATCTATGGGAGTGCATGGGCAAGAGTCACACATAGGAAAGAAAAGCATGAATGGGTTGAGATCTTCATGACCAGAAAGGATACCCACATCAGTGAGATAATAAATCCATTGAAGTATCCAAGTAAGAAAACTGACAACTTTTTCCTTATGGAATCTGATTCTCCACAAACGTCCTTGTCTATTTCCTCTGTGCTGTATGGAGGTAACTCTAGGTTCTTGAGGGCTATGCTAATGGAATAAAAAAAACTAGAGGGTCTTACAAAACTAGAAAGCCTTCATATATAAGCCCAACAATAGACTTTGCCTATTGTCCATGTCTGGCCTAACTAAACAAAGATAGAGGCTCATCCCTAGAACACTGGACATTTGGTTATCAGTCCTTAAAAAAGCTTTCTTCTCTTGCTGCCTTGACTTTCCTTCATTTCATTCATTCCTCAACCTTTTGCAATCTGACTTCTGACCTCATCATTCAGTTGAAAATGCTTCAAAGACAGTAATGATTTCTTAACTGCCAAATCTGATAGCCTTTTCTCAGTCTAGATCATTCTTGAACTATCTGTTTCATTTCACACTGCTGACCACCCATTCATCCTGGACATTATCCTTTTTTTTAAATACTGATTTCCTCTAGATCTTCTCTTATCTGAATGATCACTCTTAAGTCTCTTTTTGTGGCTATTCTACATTATCCTTCTTATCTGCACGCATTATCTAAGATACTATCCAAGGCTGTTCGTTTTATACATACATACATATATATATATCTCCAATACTCCAATGCTATCCAACCTTCTTTCTATATACTCTCTTTTTTTTGGTAACTTCATTAGCTACCATGGTAGATTTAACTATCATTGCTATGTAACTGATTCAAAGATGTATATGCCAGCCCCAATCTCTACCCTGAGCTTCAGTCTCACGTCTCCAGTTAACTAGTGGACATTCCAAACTGGATGTCCCAGAAACATTTCAAACTCAACACATCTACAATTGAACTCTTAATTTTCCCCCCTGAATCTTCCCCTCTTCCCAACTTTCTTATTTGTCAGTCACTTTGACTCCCCTAGTCAAAGTCATAGCTTCAACTCTATTCTCTGTCCCTCACTCTCACTCACCCCACATGCCCAATCAGTCATCAGTCCTTGCCACTTCTACCTCCACAAACTTTCTTGCATTTGATTCCTTCCTTCTTTCCACTCACACAGTTACTATCTTAGTTCAAGTTCTTGTCATCAACCATCTAGATTTTTGCAACAGACTCCTAATTGGTCTGTCCACCTCAAGTCTCTCCCCATTTCCACTCTTCTCTATATGCAGCTGCCAAAGTAATTTTTCTTGAACGCAGATCTGACCATCTGATTCCCCAATTCAACAAACCCCATTGGTTTCCTATTGACTCTAGGATCACATTTAAGCTCCTCTCTTTAGCTCTCCACCAAGATGAGGGAAGTGGATTTCAACAACTCTCCTCCTGAACCATGCTGGTACATTTTTTAATCCAGTGTCTTTTCTTTGTTATAGTCTCTTTGCTTGAGCTATCTTATCAGTGAAAAGAACAGTTCGTAATAAATTCTTTTCCAATTTAATTGACTCTTAGCTACTTCCCATTCAGGAGGCAGCAGGGGAGAGCAGAAGCCTGTCCACAACTGTAACTCATCTGGTATATAGTCAAGCTGGGCAAGTTTCCTGGGAAACCCAGGAAAAAACTGCTTACACAACACAAGTAGCAGTTGTTAAGGAACATGCTTTCCAGACTTAATGAAACATTCTATGTCTTGGAAAAAGGTTATCACTGTATTTTGAATCCAATTCTCACCAACAAGGAAGAATTCACTGCTAGAGCAGAAATGATATATTAGAGAAGAAGAGGGAAGCTGGGCAGTTTGACATGTACTTGTGATGTGGAGAATGTAGATTTCAAAGGGTTCAGAGAAAGAATACATGGGACCTAAATAGATTACCTTCTACATAGACTAAAATTCTACAAGGGAAGTCAGAGAGAGGATGATGAAAAACTCTAAAGGGTTAAATGATGCAAAGAAAAACACTTTAGATGAGGGAGAAAGAATGAGATTTATCTGAAGAGTGCAATATGACTTCACACAAGCCTCACAAATTAACTTTGATTTTTTTAAAGAGAACAAAATGGGCACAGAAGATGGGAGATGAACCCTAAAGTGGAATGATTCTGTTAGAGTCTGAAATACTTCACTTTGATTTCTGGAACAATTCTAGAAGCTACTATCAAAGTGATAGTTAATGAACATGTAGAAAATAAAAGGGGTGGTCTGTGGTTTCATCAGCAAGAGATATAAGACTAATATTATATTTTTTATTTTGGATAGATTACTTAATTGGCAGATAAGGGAAATGTATATAGATGATTTACACTTTAGCAAAATCTTTTATAATATATTTCATGCTATTCTTATAGAAAAGATGACATGTTATAGGCTAGAAAATAATAGTATGCTTAGAGGAATTCAAAGCTGGTCAAATGGACAGACCCAAGGAGTCTTGTCTTACCAAACTAATGGTTTAGTGTCAATTTGGCAGGGAGTCTCCAGTTGCATGTTCTAGAGATCTCTGCTTAGAACTGTGCTCTTTACCATTTTTATCAACGACTTAGATAAAGATATAGGCAATTAATACGATAGATTTATAGATGAAACAAAGCTGAGAAGACTAGCTAATACACTAGGTGACCGAGTCAGGAACCAAAAATATCTTTGCTGGTTTTAACACTAGGCTAAACTGAATAATATGAATTTATTTTGAATAATTATAACATCTTACAATGAAGGAATAACCAGAAGCTTCTCTGAAAGAAATCTAGGGGTTTTAGTGGACAGCAAACTCCATCCAGCAATGGCAGCCAAGGGCTCAAATACAATCTTGGATTAAATGAAAGAAAGTATAGCTTCTAAGAATAAAGAAATTATAGTCCTGTTATACTCTGCCCTGGTTAGAATATATCTGGAGTACTGTGTTCATATATGGATACTACAGGACTTTTATCAGCTGGAAAGCATTCAGAGGAAGGCAATTAAGATGATGAAAGCCATTGAGTCCATGCTATATCTAGAATGGCCAAAGGAACTTGGAGTATGCAACCCAGGGAAGAGAAGAATCTTCAAATATTTGAAAGAAGTTTATGTAGAAAAAGTATTAGACTCAGGGATGTGCTGGTAAATGTTTGATAAGCGGCTATCCAAAAAACTGTATGTAGGACACACTTTTAAGTTTCATTTGCATTGTTGACACTTTCTCCATCGCTTGATTAAATCTCTAGGCAATCAACAAAGCAATAATTCAAGCCTTGCTTCACAGTATTTGTTAATTTCGGAGGTGTAAGTGTTCTCACTAAAAATTTAACTATTGATCCTCAAGAGTCCTAACCAGTGTGCTCTAGCACATCTTGGAGACTTGTTTTATTTGGCCAAAGAAGGTAAAAATAAAAAAGAAGGAAAAATTGAATGTTTGAAAACATTCCTATAATGAAAATCATCCCAAAGTGGAAAGGGCTAAAATGTGACATGGTGGGTCGCTCTTCACTGAAAACTTTCAAGCAATGGCTAGATAACCATTTATGGAGTGTGTTGTAGATGATATTCTTTGTTAAGTATAGATTGGACTAGATGGTGGTTAAAGACCCCTTCCATTGCTGAATTCCTGTGATTCTGGTATTTAGTGAATTTCAAATATTGTTTCCAAATGTTAATTTAGTCATAAACTAAATAGGATAGATCTTGTGCCAAATATGCATCCAAGGGACTTGAGAGGGATTTTTTAAAGGAAATACCACAACTCCTGCTGGAATAGAAGATTTTGAAATCTGCTCTACTCTTCTGACACAGTATCTTCTATTGAGAGGGTTAACAGTAGTAAGCAAGAGACTGTCTACAGACGTAACTCATCTGGTAGAGCTGAGCCAGGCAAATTATTTGAAAGTCCCAGAAGTAAATTGTCCTACCATAGAACAAACTTTAATGGTGGTGCTTAAAGACTGCCTTCTGGAAATAAAAATCTATGCCTTAGAAAAAAGTTTATTATTTATATTTTACAGAATTCTGTGGGGAATAAAAGACATTAGTCTTGCATGGTGCCTTTTAAATTGCTTCTTGGCGATCAATCGATTTTAGTGATTCATTGTTGGTGCTATTAGTTACAGTAATGCTAAAAACAGTTTTTCACTAATATCCTCACCCAAGGGGCTCCTTCTGTATTGCCTACAAACATGCTCATCTCTCTCCTTTCCTCAAAACACCTCTCCCTCAATCCTTCCATCTCCATTATCATTTTATATCTTGTCTCCTCTTTGTGGCTAAACTCTTTGAAAATGCTGGTCTACAATAGGCACCTCCACTTTTCCTCTTCCCTTTATCTTCTTAACCCTTTATAATCCAGTTTACAACCTCATTATTCCACTGAGACTGCTCTCTCCAAAGTTACCACTGATCTAATTGCCAAGTCCATTGGCCTTTTTCAGTCTTCATTCTCCTCAGTTTCTTTGAATCTTTTGACATAACTGATTATTTCTTTCTTGATGCTCTTTTCTCTCTAGGTTTTTGGGACACCACTCTCTCCTGCTCTTCTTCCTACCTATCCAACTGCTCCTTTTCCATCTCCTCTGCTGGATGTTCACTCAAGTTGTATCTTCTAATCATAGATATCCCCCAAGGTTCTATCCTGGACTTTTTTCTTATCCTTCTACGCTGTTTGGTGATCTCATCAGTTTCCATGGATATAGCTACCATCTTTGTGCTGATGATCCTCAAATATACCTATCCTGCCCTGATCTCTCTTCTGTTTTTCAATTTCATATCTCTATCTACCTTTCAAATATCTCAAATTGTATATCCAGTGGACTTGAAACTCAATATGTCCCAAATTGAATTCATTATCTTTCCCCCTGAGTCTTCCTCCCACTCTTTCCTATTACTGCATCCCCCCTGTTTCCCATCCTAGATGTCATCCTCAGCTCCTCACTAGCTCTCACATTCCATATCCTGTCTTTGCCATGGCTGGTCAATTCCATCTTTACAAATTTCTTAAATACACCTTCTTCTTTCCTCTGACACTGTCACCACCCTGGCTCAGGTCTTCATCACCTTATCCTTGTACTACTGCAGCAGCATGGTGGTGTGACTACTTGCATTGTCTCTCTCTATCATAATGCATCCCCTATTCAGTGTCCAAAATGATTTCCTTGAAGCACAAGTCTAAGCATGTCATTCCTATATTCAATAAACTCTAGTAGCTCCATATCACCTCCAGAATCATGTGCAAAATTCTTTTTGGCATTCAAAACTTTTTATAACCTAGTGATCTCATTTTTTTTGTCTCCTTATGCTTTACCTGCCCATCTTTGATCCAGTGCCACCAGTCTCTTTGCTGCTTCATCTCAGCTGTAGGCGTATCTGGAAGCTCTTCCTTCTCATTTCTTGTTTCTTGACTTCCTTAAAGTACCAACTAAAATTCCATTTTCTATAGGAAGCCTTTCCCAATCCCTCTTAATTCTAATGTCTTTTAATTGTATCCTATATATTCTCTACATAGATCATTCGTACATACTTGATTAGATTGTGAGCTCTTTGTGAACAGGTTCTCTCTTTTCCCTCTTTTTGTGTCTTCAACACTTAGCACAGTGATAGGAAAGGTTTAATAAAAATTTACTTACTGACTGATCAGTCTCATTTCCTTAATACTCTTGGCTTTTCCTTCCATCCCCCTGCTCTCCAGTACTTTTTCCACTTCTATATTTTTTTCCTGTCTCAGTGCACTGCTCACTACAGAGTTCCCATAGCCCTAGTGTAATTCATTGCATTTTTCTTACACGTAAATTTTTTGATTGAAGGAGAAAATGTGCTTTTGTTAAAATTCATTTAGGGTGATATATAGTATTTTTTTATCCTAATCTTTTTTCTTCCTCAAATTTCATTTGAACTTCTGGTCAATGAGACTAAGTTGATAAAGAATAAATAATTGAATTTTCAGTGAGGTATAACGACACAAGTCACTTGTCCTCAGTTGATAAGCCAAGGTAAGAGAAGGCACAAATACAACTTTGCTGACTGAGCAAAATGTATCACAGAAAACTGTTTGATATGAGGAGCAAACATTTCTCAGAAAAAACCCCAAAACTAAGCTCATTTCACAAACCATTTACAGAATACACTAAAGAGGGATAAGACATGAAATGTTTTGCATAGAACATAATATGATTCTAATTCACTAATCTCCTAATCCTAAAGTTAGTTGCATCTTTGTATGTCTAAAAATAATAGCCCATCTTCCATCTTTTCTAGCTTATGTTTCATATATTAGTTATATATGTAAATATATATGCATATATATGTTTATAGGGGTATATATATATATATTAGTTGGATCTGCTATCTCTTTGAAGTCAGTATTCCCTTACTGGCCCATTGGCACCTTCTCACTCTGTGTGATTCTTATTAATATTTTTCCATAGAGCCTCCATAAAGGATTTTTCCGTTGTGTTGAAGGGTTTCCTCTCAGTGTTATTAGGTTTTTTAGGTATTAGTGCAGTCTTCTCACTGTCCATCTCTTGCTTTTACTTCCTGTATTTCCTAAATTATGTAGCTTTATGCCACTTTTTGTCCAAGGTGATTATTAGAAATATATTTCAGCCTACTGGTTTCCACTATGGGCAAGAGAATGCAAAGTTCACACTAATATTTTAGTATTGTATAAGTAATATTCACATCACAAAGTCCTTGGGTAGATAAAGAAATCTACATTCATCCATCACCATCACTCATTCCCCATATCCAATCAATTGCCAAGTCATATTGATTCTATCTCCAAAGCATCTTTTGAAACAGTCCCTTTCTCATAGCTACCCTATGGGTAGCTTGGGCCCTAGGTCTATCACAATAGTCTTTTAATTGGTCTTTCTGTATCAAGCTTCTCTCCTCTTTGAATATTTCCTTGCCACAATATTTTTATTTATCAGAGTATTTGTCATTTCCTTTACAGTAGAAATTAAAATTAAAAATACTTTTTGCCTTTTTTTCACTCATTATAATTGTATGGAATTGGATTTCAGAGCTATCAAGGGGTAGAACTGAGATTCAAACATAGGTGTCTTGAGTCCAAAAACAGGGCTTGACAATATCAGACTGTTTGTACAAATGAACATAACACATCTAGGCACTTCAATCTTTCTTTTCCTTCCATCTCACCAGTGCACTTCTGCATGGTCCTTTAGCATTTAATTGAAATATGTGAGTGTGTGTGTATAGACACACATATATATGTACACACACACAGAAGCAGTGTTGTGGCAATTTATGTTCTTATATTCCAGTCCACCCTGTAGGTAGGAGGAATATGCACATGTAGGGGAACAAACACCAATAACCCAATGCAGGTTGTAGGGTAATGGACCTTAGATTACGAATTAGGAACCTCCTAATTATCTAATTAACTGTGTGACTCTGGGCAAGATACTTCACCTCTCTGGTCCTTAGCATCTACATCTTAAAAATGAAGGGATTGGATGAGATGATCTCTAAATTCCTTTCCAGGTCTGACATCGTGTAATCTCCTACATTCTTACAATGAAGTAGCAGCTTACGATGGAGGTGTTCCATCTCCGAGGACTTGTATTGAGGCAGCATGATGTGGCAGAAAGAATGGGACCAACATTCTTGGGGGCTAGCCCTGGCTCTGCCTCTAACAGGACCTCAAGCATTTATACATATTACCTTTCTGAGTCTCAGTTTCCCAATCAGCAAAATGAGAAGAATGAATTGTCCACAAACTGAAGGGAATGTGGATGTTCTTCAAAAGTTTTTTTCAGGCTAGAAAATCTCAGTTCCTTTCATTGTTCTACCTATTTCGTTGTATCCTGCCTTCCTCAATATCATCACTGTCTTAAAGTAGTGATTTTGTGACCAACTAATTGCCACACTCTGGGACAGGGTTTCTTAACCTGGCATCTGTGAATTTGTTTTTCAATATTTATCAGTATTTCAATGTTTATCAATATTTTGATAACAACTTCAATAAAATTTATTTCTTTTGTAATCCTTCATATTTTACAATACTCATTTAAAAACATTATTCTGAGAGAGGGTCCACCAGGCCTCTCTAGATATTCATCCATGACATAAAAAAGGTTAAGGTCTCTAGATCTGGGAACTCCAGACACGCACAGAACTCATGTGGCCTAATGAGGTGTATTGGAAGATCTTCTTTGCAGCCACCAGAGATCTCAGAGGTGCTAGAGGCAGGAAGAGACTGCTGTGGTTCCTATGGGTCTACCTTTCGAGTTTGGTCTACACTAGTTCTCTGGATAGTACAGAGACCTGTAGTCTCTGAAAAACTAGAGAAGTAACTTCTCAAATGATAAGTGGAGGGTTATAGTACCATAAGAATGGTATAGTGCCAATGATGATTCTCCACAAGCTATTTGGAAGGTGCTGGAACTTTAGAATAGGTCATAGCTGGTAGGTGGCACTGGGAAGGCTACAGAGCCTTGATTTTTAGGAGTTATAGCTTTCCTTTGAGATTCTACCTTTGAAGGTTAGGCTGATAGTCATAGGAGAGGGAAACTTCAGGAAGTTGCATTGAGGGAAAAGGATTCACTTTATTCATGTAAGCCTGGTATAGTGGATAGACAACTAGAGTTGAGAAGATGTTAATTCAAATTTGGCTTCAGACACTTATTAGCTGTGTGACCTTGGGCAAGTCACTTAACCCCGATTGCCTCATCCTGGGTCATCTCCAGTCATCCTGATGAATATCTGGTCACTGGATTCATATGACTCTGGAGGAGAAGTGAGGCTGGTGATCCGCACAGCCCTCCCTTGCTCAAAACAAAGTCAAGTGCAAGTCATGTCATCATTTCTCTAAAGGCATAGTCTTCTTTGAAAACAAAGGATGAACACAGACAGACAGATTTCTTAAGAGGAATAAAAGTTACCACAGCTTATCAATACGCTACAAATGTTTGAAAACATGTGCAATATGTAACACCTGGGGTCAGGGGCAAGGTGGGGGTGTCTTCTCATATCTCTTTTTTGAGTCTTGCTTGATCTTTATAATTTTGTTACATTTACTTTGAATTTTTTGGTATGTAAATGTTCTTTTCATTTTATTTTTATGGTCACTGTGTGTACTGTTTTATGGGCTCTGCTTACTTCACTCTGCATTAATTCATGTAAATCTATCCATGGTTCTTTATATTCATCACATATATCATGGAAGCCCAACTCCTTTAAAATAATTTTAAAAAAATTTTTCAGTGAATAATAATAGATTTTCTCTCCCCTCCCGTCCTCCTCTCCATTAAAAGTAAGCAAACACAGAAATTCTGGTAAAAACAATATGCGTCGCTAAGCGAAATAAATGCCCAAATTGGTAACATCCAATACATACATGTGTGTATGTGTGTGTGTCTATGTGTATGTGTGTATGTATATGTACATGTATATGTAAATGCCTCCTTCTGCATCTTGAGTTCATCATTTCTCTGCCTGAAGATAGGTAGTATACATCATCACATATTTGGTCACTGTGCTAATCAAAGTTGTCTTCAAAATCAATACATTTTGCTTGAATCGAAAGTATATTTTCTTTTAATGCTATTGCCTTTTTGCTTTTCTTCTTCTAGATTATCCTTCCCTTCCATGTATTTACATTCCTCAGTTGTCCTCTCTTTTGTTTCTTTGGTAAGCCAATGCAGATTTAAGTTTTTCTATTCTGCCAATATTCTATTGTGCAAGTCGTGAATTCTACTGTGATAATTCTAGTTTCTCCTCAAATTCCAAAGGGCCCTCTGTCTCACCAAGTGCTAGGTCACTTTCATTTGTTTTGCAGTGTTTATTCGTAGATGGTACTACTGCATATGTGCAAGATTTTGTTTTCTTATCCAATATTTTTCATTTTATTGAATTGTATAATCCATATACAGTTAAAGTAAACTTGTTTACTAGATCAGGAGGCCATGTTTTCTTCTGTTAAAGTTTTCCCTATTGATTTAACTACTTATACTCAAGGTCTTTGAGTTTTCTTCTTCCTGAGATCCTTGGTAATTTAAGTCTCCCCCCACGTCTCCTTATTTTCCCCTATTACTCACTTTCTAACTCCCTCTTCTTTGATGGTAGTTTCCCTGGGGCTGGATCTTAAAACTTCTCAGACTCTTCCCACAGTGGGCATTTCATGGTTCACCACCTCCAAGTGCCTCTGCCACAGATGACTTTTCAGGGAAAATAACTGGTCCCAGTTGGATGCTGGGCGCCTTCCTTCAGTCTTAATGGCATGCCACAAAGTTATAAATTGCCCTCCTCTCCTACCTCCCACAGAGAATTATCATGTTTCCTCTGTTCCTCAGTTCTCTAGCTCATCAGCAAAAAGCATTGCGGCCTTGGTGCTATTGCAGTCAATATTGATTTCTGTTGTTTGGATTTGAGTCTCCAAGATTCTGAAAGAGAGGAGAGAGACTGAGGTTAAACTCTATTTCAAGTCTAGACACATAGTGTGCTCCTTTCTGTGTCTCTGCTCTTCTGCAGAGATCTTTTGTAGCATAGAGTAATTAGGCAACAGGCTTTTGACTTCAGGAAATTTCTGGAGCTATGGCATTGGAAAGAAGAGAAGCTGCTTTTTGCTGTGAGCAGGTGGGTCAAGTTGATTACTTACAGCCTTGCTGTTAGAAGCATGGTGGTAGGGGAAGGAGTGATATGACGAGGTCTATCTTTAGTTATGGACTAAAGAGATGTCAATTTTTCCTTGTAAGAAAGAGGCATTTTGGGCACTGAAATTGAGCAGCTAAAAGTAGAAAGCCTAGCGGATGTCCCTGAAGAGCTGAAACCCCAACGATGGTAGGTAAAAGGAAAGGAGGGTAAAAGAAAGAACATTTAGTAAGAATCTACTCTGGACCAGGCACTATGCTCAGTGTTTAATATTATCCCATTTGATCCTCACAACAGCTCTGTGAGGAAGGAGCTATTATTACCTCCCCACTTTACAGCTGAGGAAACTGAGGCAGACGGAAATTAGATTACTTGCCTAGGATCACACAGCTACTAAGTGTCTGAGGATTGGAAATCAGATTTTCCTGACTCCAGGCCCACTACTCTATCCACTTTGACACCTAGCTCCTTGGCAACAAGGGCAAGTTCAATGATCATAAAACCAGTTGATTAAGGTACTGAGGTTGGTATGGGAGGGGACCATTTTTAGTTGTTAGAGGGATGATCAGTCTTCCCTGTCCATTCACTAACATTTAGTAGCAAATGCTCCCTAAATGAATGATTATGTGACAAGTTTTTGACATACCAGAGGAAAAAAGAGATACCCTCACACACAACTTAAACTGTATATTCTAGTGAAATTAATTGAAGGAAATTTTTTTTACAGTCAACTGGGGCCCTAAAACCAGAGACTGCAATTCTTTCAGTTCTTCTAAGGAGAGTGTATTTTGCTTCAGGTCTAAAGAGTCTTATGGCAACCATCCATACTGTGTATCCCCAAATTGGGGCAGCTAGGTGGTGCAGTGGATAGAACACCAGTGCAGGAATCAGGAGGACCTGAGTTCAAATCTCCCCTCAGACACTTGACACTCACTAGCTGTGTGACCTTGGGCAAGTCACTTAACCCCAATTGCCTCATCCTGGGTCATCTCCAATCATCACTGGATTCAGATGGCCCTGGAGAAGAAGTGAGGCTGGTGACCTGCACAGCCCTCCCTTACTCAAAACAAAGTCAAGTGCAAGTCATGTCATTATTTCTCTGATGGCATGGTCTTCTTTGGCAACAAAGGACAAACACACTGTATCCCCAAATCAGTTTGTCCTAACTTTTCCTTTGTAGATAGATGCAGAGTTCCATCTTTGATCTATCTTGGTTATACTTTACTGATTTCCTCATTTTCCAGAGATTTTACCAACAATGCCAGAGAAACATAGTTTGTCTACTGCTTCTGTTCTTAAACTTATGCTTTGGAGTCTTTGGGCATGACAGTTGATTAATGGAATGAATAAGGGAGAACAGGAATGGAAAGACATGGAGAGAGTCAGGTTTACCCTATGGGAGACTACAAATTTATTACTCAGCACACAGAGTTGGAGTCCTGCTCTCACAGCCTTGAACTAAAGTTTATGAAACATTTCTTATATGTCTGTTCCCAGAGCTCAGGGTAGCAAATAATATCCACAAAAAAGATAGAGATGTTATTCGGTGTGTCTGTGGACTAAATTGCTGACTTACCTCTCCTGAGCCATTCTCAAAACTCTAAAGCAACATAGCTTTCCTAGAGAGCCACATATGAGAGAGTGCCTCAAGAGTCACAAATCTTTCGCATTGATGCCTATTTATTGAGTATTTATTGGGGGAACAATAATATTATAAGTATATTTTCTCATGAGGCAAGACTAGTCTTCAGAACACAACCCACCTTATTACCTTCAAAGGAAAAGGTACAAATTGGAAAGCAACATTGACTTTCATAGCTTGTGACATTCTTTTAGAAAGAAGAGAATTTAGTTCTTTCTTCCCTTCACTATCTGTGGTGGTGTAAGATCAGATCAAAATAGGACTGGGCAATAAGCTTTTTATAGCAATTCAGGTTTAAAAGAAATACAAGATTGACCCTGAGGATTTCTATGTGAATGATACCATGAAAGACTTCTAGATATAGCTTCATCGACTTGGCTGTTCAGAGATCATTTGCACTATAAGAGGACTTTGTAGTAAGTCAATTTCAATATTAATATCTCCACTGATTCCATTAGGGAATAATAGGAAGAGTAGATGGCAAAGTTTTCCTTCTCAACAGTTACTCTTCTCATTCTGGTGGAAAATTTCACAGCTAAACATTTGATCCAGTTCTCCACCACTGAAAAATGCTTTACTATTAATTCTAAAAACAAACAAACAAAAGAGAAGGTATATATTTTGGTGTAAAACATAGTGTAAAGACATGGTGTAAAGAGAAACAACGGAAAATGAATCTTTACTGAACTTGTCCAAGTATTGATGAAGAAATAGAGTTCAAAAGAAATAATGCTTAATAAATGCATTTTCCTTCATTAATTCCTCAAGCAGGCGACTAATAAGTGTATTAGTTCATGTGAATAACTAAATCATGAAAACATCAGGTAATTTATTTGCTCTAAATGAGAGAATCAGGATTTTTTGAACCTACAAAATTCTGTTCTGTGGTAGGAGGTGCTTTTAATTATCCAGTTCAAGTCTTTTGAATCTGTTGAGTCCTGGCTATATGCAAATCTCTGTACCATACTCTGAGGAAGAAAGAGTGATAAAGTGACATGGCCTCTGCCTTCAAGGAGTTTCCAATCTAGCAGGATGAATTAGATGTGTACATGAATAACTACAAGACGAAATGGAGCATAAATACCTCCGAGACATAGAAATAAAAGTTATGAGTTTTTCAAATACTGTCAGTTAAGATGGGATCATGAAATGGAAGAGAAGTTTTTGATGACTGTGAGTACCACAAAAGTTATGTAAAGTGTTAAGGTCAGCCCAATAGTTCTCTTTTGGGTTAATCCATTAAAGTAGATACTTGTGTAATGCAGAAGCCTGCATTTAGAATCACATGACTTGGGCTCGGTTCCTGCCTCTACCAATTACTATTTGTATGCCTTGGTCAAATCACTTAATTTCCCTTGACTTCAGTTTCCTCATCTGGAAAACCAGCTGTTTTCTTTTTCAGTGGGGGAGGCAATGGGGTTAAATGACTTGTGCAGGGTCACACAGTTAGTAAGTGTCTGAGGCTTTGATATTTGTGTAGTAAGTAATAACTAAATAGTAATTGTTTCTCTTTTACCCAGGAACCCTAAGGGTCTTCACCTCCCAATTTTTTTTTTTAATTAAAGGGGCCATCATCCCTTAAGTAACTTAAAGAAACCTATTCATTGAATGGGTGTATCTCACTCAAAGCGAGAATGTGGTAAGACCTTAGTCTGAAAGGGCCAGGGTCTCCCATTGCATCCTGGGCCATCTCCAGTTGTTCTGATGAATATCAGGCCACTGGACCCAGATGGCTCAGGAGAAGAAAGCAAGTTTTGTGACCTTGCACAGCCCTTCCTCACTCAAATCAAAGTAAAATGCAAGTCATGTCATCATCTTGATGTCATGGTCCTCTTTGGGAATGAAGGACAAACACAATATTGTAAT